>CM053793.1:22759491-24110741 GCA_028749045.1 Cupressus sempervirens | reverse complement strand
CATTTTGGAAAATTTGTTAACTACAACATATACACAATTATGCCCATGTTTTATGGTAGGAAAACTAGACATAAAAGCCATTGAAATTGAATGCCAAGGTTTATCTAGAATAGGAAGTGGTAAATGTAAACCCAGCTTACAATTTATAGGCTTTGCAATGGCACATGTTGTACATGCTTGAATGTATTTCATCACATCATTTTTCATTTTTGGCTAGTAAAAATATATTTGTAGTATAGCAGTGGTCTTACCTATTCCAAAATGACTAGAAACCTTACTATAGTGAGCTCTCTATATTAACTTCTTACGTTCTTCTTTAGGAACATAGATTTGGCGAAAATGATAGAACATTCCATTTTGAAATTAACAACCATTCACATTCTTACCTTTCACTAGCTGAGTATAAACATCAGAAAAATCATTATCATGTCCATACAAGTGGGCCCAATTTTCTATTTGGTAACCACATGATTCTAATACCATACTTATTCCTATGATTTGAGGCCTACTTAGATAATCTGCTACCTTATTGGCACTTCCTTTCTTATGAAGAATGTTGAGATGAAACTATTGAAGATAACCTAACTATCTTTGATGCCTATCATTCTGTAATTTATCTTGTGTTTACAAAAATTGAAGGGGTTTGTGATCTGTGTGGATGATAGTCTCCTTTCCCAATATATAATGTTTCCATTTCTTGAAATCTTGAACAATATCATAGAGTTCTTTTTCACAGGTGGGATATTTATGCACTATATCAAAAAAAGTCTCACTATGATAGGAAACTGGACATCCATGTTGCATTAGAACTACTCCCAATACATATTTTGAAATACTAGTGTAAATTATGAAGAGATAAAACTGGTGCAAAACATAAACTTTTTTGAACTCCTTAAATGCTTGTTGTTGAGCCCCCGTTGACTTGAAATTCAATTTCATACCTCCTCATAATGAATGATTCAAAGGCCAAGAGAAATGTGAAATTCCAAACACAAATTTGCGATAAAAGTTAGCTAACCCCAAGAAGCTATGTAACTCTATGAGATTCCTTGGAGTAGGTCAATCTTTAATTGCCTAGATCTTTTTAGGATCAACATGAACACCCTCACTATCAATAACATATCCCAAGTGCTTAATAGTTTCCATACCAAAATAACATTTTTTTTAATTTGCATAGAGACCATGGTTTTGTAATGTAGAAAATATTTGTTCCACATGTTGTAGATGTTCTTCCCAAGTTTTACTAAAATTTAGAATATCATATAGATAAATAACTACAAATGAGTCAATGAATGGCCTAAGAACATCATTCATCATCCTCATAAATGTGGATGGAGCATTTTTGAGACCAAAAGGCATCACCAACCATTCAAATAGTCCCTCTTTAGATTTAAAGTTAGTCTTCCATACATCCGTTGGATCAATTAGTACTTGATGATACTTAGATTTCATGTCAATTTTAGTGAAGAATTTTGCCCCTCTAAGCTGGTCTAAGAGATCATCTATTTAAGGTATTAGTTATCTATTTTTTATAGTGATCTTATTAAATAATCTGTAATCAATACAAAACCTCCCTGTACCATCCTTTTTCTTTGCAAGAACAATTGGGCTACCACAGGGAGATGCACTTGGGCAGATATGTCCTTTCTAAATTAATTCTTTTATCTACCTTTTTATCTCATCATTATCTAGAACTGATCTCCTATATACTGGTTCATTAGGCAATGGGGTTCCTGGTATCAAATCAATAGAGTTTATAACTTGGCAATATGAGGGTACCCTTGTTGGTAACTCAAATACATTTTGATATTTTGTTAAAATCTAATCCACTGATCTTTGTTGTTTTTTTGAATTACATGAATTTTTATTGTGTTCGTCTGGATGGATCATTAATAATACAAATGTACCAGTTTGGGCTATTAACCTTATACATTTTTTTGCACTAATCAAAGATGCAGAGTGTATAGGACTTACCTCTAGAATCTGGTATTTTTGTCCAACTAATTTGATTATCACACTTCATGGCCTTAACTCATACACTTCATGACATTGATACTATTGGATACAATTTTCCAATTGTATGTTGTTTTTGATGTTACACAAATGTCATATCAGTTATCAGTTAGTGCTTACTGAGCTCACTTGGTCAACAAGGTAGTTTTCTTCATCTACCAAGCATTTTTGGAGATTACTCTACGAAGACATTGTCTACTGAGCTCACTCAGGCATCAAAGGAAATCATGTTAGAAAATAATGTTAACTAAGTTCCCATGATTAATGAAGAAAAGTTGATTAGAGCTAGTGTTAACCAATTTCACTTGGTTACCAAAGGATTTTTTGCAGGTTCATAGTGTTAACTGAGCTTCTATTGGTTAACATAGGAAATTTTTTCTGAACCAATATTTACCAAGCAAGGTCAGCTAATGAAGGATTTTGTTATTTTGGCATATGAAGCTTAACTATTTCAAGTATTGGTTCTAGCCAACTATAATAATGATTATTGGTCATTGTAATTTGTATTGAGCTAACTTGATAATCTAGATGATATAAATATAGGGTCAAGTTGTAAATTTCAAGTGTGTGCAAGCGTGTTGATTGAATTGTTTAAGAAAGTGTGTGAGAAAACTTGAAGGTAAGAAAATATCCTTGTGGAGTAGAAAAGTAATATTTGATTAGGAAGGATCAAGTGTTGAGCAGAACAAAGATTTGGATTTAGCAATTTAGTTGCATCACAATCAGGTCATTTCATTGTTACTGTCTAACCATTGTAGCAGTGATCTAAAATCTCTTAACAGAGTTGGTTTAATAGCTAGTTGTAAATCCTTTAACTAGGTGCCAGTTCAATTGAATTTTTTTAAGACCTCTCACAAGGCCACTCTTAATAGGGTGATTAAATCCTCTAACAAGGTCAAATGTAACAATGTGTTTTGTAACCTTTAACCAGGTTGGATCCTAACTGGGCTCACTTCAAAAAAGTGAAAATAGTAACTAGTTAAATTAATGGTTTTTCCCATATTGAGTTTCTACATTAAATCTAGTGTCTCTTGTGTTCATTTACTTTCTCTAATGTTTGCAAATTATTATTGTTCATGTTAGATCTGCTAAAGTAATACATACTCTACATTTACTGAGTTATAGCAATTTTTTGTATGTTTATCGAGTGATAGCAGTAATCAATTTTATCAGTTTATTTTTTATGACATCTAAGGGATCTATGGATTTATTTTTTTGGTAACTAATTCATCCCCCCACCTTAGTTACTCCATCTATATTTCCAATAATTGGTATTAGAGCTTTTGGTGCTTGCAAGAAGGTTTCAAAGACCTAAGCTAAAGATCAGGATGTCTTACAAAAAAGAGATTCCAAGGCTTAATAGAGATAAATTTTTGACATGGAAGGGACTCATAAGGATTCATCTAGCTACCATCAGTGATTAAAGATGCAAATACCTTGATTCAAAATACAAAACTCCCATTGGTACATTATCTATTGAAGATCTTGTTGAGAAAAAGAACCATAACATCATGATGATTGACATTACATCTTCTCTTAGCTATGAAGAATTTGATGAGGTGAAATATTGTAAGATTGTTTTTGAAATGTGGAACAATATCAAGGACATCTATGGTAGTGATGACAATGTAAGGAGAACCAAAGAAGAAATCCTTAGAGGATGATTTGATCAAATGAGAATGAGAGAAGATAAAAATATTTCCAAATATGTGGAAAGAATCAAAGCCAGTTTCAATGCAATTAGAGCATCTGGAGGAGAGATCAAAGAAGAAAATATTGTAAGAAAAATTCTTATAACTTTGTTTCCCATCTATGCAATCAAAGTATCTAATATTCAAGAAGTGATATGTGATCCAAATAGCAAGATAGGTTTAGATGCCTTGGTAGGAAGATTGAAAACTTTTGATCTAGATAACTTTGACAATTATGTTCTAGCTTCCAAAAATATTGAGTCTACTTTTGAAGCTAAACTTTCACTCAAATAAAAAGGAAAGAAGATAAAGGACAATCAATCAAATATTGAAGAAGAAATAGAGGAAAGCTTAGATACTGATCTTGTAGTTGTTGAAGCTTTTCTTGTAAAGAAATATTCTAGAAGTAGAGGAAAATAAAAAGGTAAAATTTCCCTAATTTTCTTTTCATGTGAAGAAGTTGGTCATATTTTTGCCAAGTTCCAAAACAAAGATAGCAAGGATGAGAAGAAGATTCAAAAGTACAAAGGCAAAAAGGACTTCAAAAGTCTCAAATCATACAAGGAAAAAGGTAAGAAAACTTACTTTGTGGCTAAGGATTATGATAATAGCGAGGATAAAATAGTATAAATTTTTGTGAAAGATGAATAAGATGATGAAGGAGATAAGATGACACTTATATCTCATGTTAGAAAAAATGATACATGGATAATTGATAGTGGATATTCACAACATATGACTTGAGATAGAACAAAGTTTGAACATTTTGAACTTTATGATGGAGGTAGTGTAACATTTGAGAAAATGAACCTTGTTACATCAAAGGAAAGGGTCACATTTTATTAACCAATGAACTTGTATGTGACAATACTTATTGGGTTGAAAGACTAAAACATAATATGCTGAGTGTGGCATAGCTAATCAACATTTGATTCAAGGTAGAATTCATGCATGGAAAGGAAAGACTATTGGATGACAAAGGGAAATTGATTGGATTAGGCAAACAAACAAAAGGTAACCTATTTTATCTTGATCTTTGTGATTTCTCATGTCTTATTGCTCAAGTAGAAGAAAGTTGGTTATGGCATAGAAGGTTATGTCATGTGAATTTTGATAACATGGTTAAAATAAGAAAATTCATGAAAGTAAGAGGTATTCCTAGCTTAAAGAAACTAGATGTTGGTTTATGCAAGAACTATCAAATTGGTAAAATGGGAAAGACTAGTTTTAAAAGAAAAAGTTATCAATCTGAAGATATCTTGGAAATTGTGCATACTGACTTATGTGGACCTATTGGAGTAGAAAGCTATAGTGGAGAAAATTTATTTATTCTTTTTGTTGATTCAGGAACAAAATGGGTATTCAGGAATAAGTTGAACGAAGATGGTAAGGTATCAAGAAACAAAGCAAGACTAGTATGTAAAGGCTACTCTTAAGAAGAAGGCATTGATTATGGTGAAGCTTTTGCTCTTGTTGCAAGATTGGAAGGTGTCAGGACCTTACTTGCATATACAACACACAAAGGATTTAAGGTATATTAGATGGATGTTAAATTCATATTTCTCAATGGTATTCTTGATGAAGAAGTCTACATTCAACAACCAAAAGGTTTTGTTGATCCAGACAAAAAAGACATGGTCTACAAATTACACAAAGCACTGTATGATCTAAAAAAAGCTCCTAGAGCATGGTATGAAAGGTTATGTAACTACCTTGTATATATTAGTTTTCAAAGAAAAAAAAACAATAGTGGTTTATATATCAAGGAAGGACCAAATAACAAGATTGTGTTGGTATAGATATTTTTGGATGACACTCTATTTATAGGGAATGATGATCTATGCAAAGAATTTTTAGAGAAAATGAACAAAGAGTTTGAAATGTCCATGTTTAGTGAGATTAAATTCTTTGTTAGATTGTAGATACAACAAAGCAAGAATGGTATCTACATTACTCAATCTAAGTGCATCAAGGAGATATTCAAGAAGTTTGGAATGGAATATTCAAAACCAGTTGGCACCCCCATGTGTACTAGACTAAAGCTTACAAAAGATGATGACTCCAAAAAGGTAGATCAAACCTTATACAAATCAATGATTGAGAAATTACAATATGTAGTTCATACAAGACCTAATATTGCTCTAGCAGTTGGTATAGTGGCAAGATTCTCAATAACACTTAGAGAAAATCATATGATGGAAATTAAAAGAATCTTGAGATATTTGAAAGGCACTAAAGACTATGGTTTATGGTATAAAATTGGAGGAAATATATACCTAAAGGTATTTACCAATGTTGATTGGGTAGGAAATCTTGATGATAGAAAAAGCACAAGTGGTGGAGCATTCTTTCTTGGTAAAAGGTTGGTATCTTGGACAAGCAAGAAGCAAAACTGTACATCCCAATCCATGGTAGAAACAAAATATGTTGTAGTATTAGTGAATTGTTCTAACATTATTTGGTTTAAACAATTATTGCAAGGTATGAAGGTTGAGATCAAAGAACGAGTTGTTATGTTTTGTGAGAACACTAACGCAATTAACATATCAAATAACCCATTAATGCATTCCAAAACTAAACACATTGCTATAAAATATCATTTTGTTAGAGAATTGGTGTAGGAAAAAGAAATTAGTTTGGAATATGACCATACAAAGGAATAGATTGCAAACATATTTACCAAGCCATTACCTAAGGATGCATTCTTATGTCTAAGAGGTAAGTTAGGGGTCATTCCCCTATCTGAAGCTCACTAAATGAAGTTTTAGTGATGCATAAACATGAACCAAGTTGAAGATCAATTAGTTGATGCAGAATAATGAAGAGAATATTGCATATGAATTTTTACTCAAGGGACATTGATACTAATTTGGTATGTGTTGTCTTTGGCATGTGTTGTCAAAGAGGGAGAAGTTTATTATCCTATCTATCTGAATTTATTTTTTTGTCATTTCAAGAGGGTGGAGTATACTATCATAGAAGTTATGTAATTCCTTCATAGAGAATTACTACATGAAGAAGAAGCTTTTGATGTAAAATATAAGAGGGAGGCATTTTCTGTTAGAGAAAATCTTGTTCTCAAATTTCATTGTGCTATGACATGTGGTGTTTACATCAATGCCAAAAAGGGAGATTGTTGGATACAATTATCCAGTTGTGTGTTGTATTTGATGTTACACAAATGTCATATCAGTTGTTAGTTAGTGCTTATCGAGCTCACTTGGTTAGTAAGACAGTTTTCTTTGTCTACCAAGCATTTTTTAAGATTACTATGTGAAGATAGTGTTTATTGAGATTACTCTAGCATCGAAGAAAATCATGGTAGAAAATAGTGTTAACTGAGTTCCCATGGTTAACAAAGGAAAGTTGGTCAGAGCTAGTATTAACCAAGTTCACTCAATTACCAAAGAATTTTTTGTAGGTTCATAGTATTAATTGAGCTTTTGTTGGTTAACATAGGAAATCGTTTCTAAACTAGTGTTTACTGAGCAGGATTAGCTAATGAAGGATTTGTTATTTTGGCATATGAAGCTTAACTATTTCAAGTACTGGTTCTAGCTGACTATAATAATGATTATTGGTCATTCTAATTTGTCTTGAACTCACTTGACAATCTAGATGATATAAATATAAGGTCAAGTTGTGAATTTCAAGTGTATGCAAGTGTGTTGATTGAATTGAGAAAGAAAGTGTGAGAGAAAACTTGAAGGAAAAGAAGATATCCTTGTGGAGTAGAAAAGTAATATTCAATCAAAAAGGATCAATTTTTGAGAAGAATAGAGATCTAGATTCAGCAATTCAGTTGCATCACAATGAGGTCATTTCATTATTACTCCCTAACCATTGTAGCAGTGATCTAAAATCTCTTAACAGAGTTGGTTTAGTAGCCAGTTGTAAATCCTTTAACAAGGTGACAATTCCAATAAATTGTTTTAAGACCTCTCAAAAGGCCACTCCTAATAGAGTGATTAAATCCTCTAACAAGGTCACACCTAATAGTGTGTTTTGTAACCTTTAACTGGGTTGGCTCCTAACAAGGCTCACTTCAAAAGAGTAAAAAACATTAACTAGTTACATTGGTGGGTTTTCCTATATTGGGTTTCCACTCTAAATATAGTGTCTCTTGTGTTCATTTACTTTCTCTCATGTTGCAAATTATTACTATTAATGTTAGATCTACTAATGTAATACATACTTTGCACTTACCGAGTTACAATAATTTTCTGTATGTTTACCAAGTGAAAATAGTAATTAGTTTTATCAGTTTATTTTTTATGACATCTAAGGTATCTAAGGATTTATTTTTGTGGTAACTGTTTTAGTTACTCAATCTATATTTCCAATAGATACATGTATGGTTGCCCCAACATAATATCATAGACATCAAGAGGAGCTACATCACATATCACATCATCTTTGAATGGTTTTATCTAAATATGAAAGATGGCATTTCTTGTTTACTTGAATATCTCTCCCTTGGCTCAACCACCCTATAGAATATGGTTGTGCATGTGATGTTGTCTTTAGATTCAATCTCTTTATAGTATTAAGAGATATCAAATTCTTTTGACTGGCACTATCAAGAATAAAATGTAAAGCTTTTCCTCCTACCCACATTTGTGAATGGAATAATTTCTCTCCATCATCATGAGAAAATACCCTTGCAGTGGCTACAGTGGCATATGGGTCAGCCTCAATGATTTTTTCATCCTCTTCTTTTACAACTTATGTCATCTTAGGCTTAATAGCTTCTTCATGGGTTTCCATCATTAAATTCTTTATAGTTCTACAATATTTAGTGTTGTAAGAGGGTTTATAATGACTTCACATCACATACCTAATTCTTTTCCTATTTTATCTACCCCCATGTCATCTTTTCTAGTGAATTGGTAGAAATTTCCTTGGCTATTTGTTTTCCCATTGACTTATTACCTTTACCATTCCATTTTTTGTTCATTGGATTTTCCCTCCTCTCTCTTTTTTGAACTTCTCCTTAATTTTTGATGCATATTTGAAAGCATTGGGTAATGTTTCTATATTCAAGAGATCCATTTTAGTTTGAATGTATCTATGAAGACCACTCTTATACTTTAGAACTCAATGTTTTTATGAGTCTTTGATGCTAAGCTTTGTAGAGGGAGCATTAAAAATGTTGGTGTACTCCTAAACTGATTGGTCTTTGATCTATCAAAGTAATTTCCATTGCATATATTTTTGGTCATAGGTATCCTCAGGATAATATTCTTGTTTTATATGCTCTACAAATTCTTCCCATGTGGGTTTTCAATCAAAATAAAATAGAAAATTCATGTCCGTCCTAAGATTCTTGGGTTTCTTTAGTTCTTAAGTGTACCTCTCATGCCAACTTCACATGATTCTCAACATTAAGGAGGATAAAGGTTATCTTTTCAATATCTGAGAAATTATTAATACAAAATACCTCTCCAATTTGGACAACCAACCATCAATAGCATATGCATCAATTTTTCCTTTAAAAGTTGGAATGTCAAAATTTACTTGCACCTTGAATGGGGTTTTTTCACCAAATTTTGGATTGCTTGGACTAGCATGTAACTCTCATTTTTTAAGCATCTATGAAAATTGTTGGACCATTTCTTCATGTTGTTTATTTAATGCCTCTTCTACCAGCATTTTGAAGGATTCATCCTGTTAGTGTAAATAATTAATTATTATTTACACTTTCCTTTACTTTACTTAGGTTAATGCATTATTATATTATTTTTCATGTAGACACCTAGGAGTATGTGTACTCATATGAGTTGTCTTGTTGACAATATAGGAGTTACCAAATCTTTTCTTCATATGGTGTCTACAACATAGGAGTTATTATCTAATTTAAGCACATGGTGTTTACAACATCTACATATGAAATACACCTTGTCATACTTATTCTTTCATAGTTGCACATAAATTCATGCACAATGGAGGATAATCCACTTCTGGTGGACGTGTACTTAGTTGTTGAGCTTATCTCTTCACTAACTCCTAGAAATTATAGAAGCATTCTAGAGGCCTTTATATATAGGCACCTCTAGTATGTATATACATTATTCATTTTCATATCGATATTATGATCATATATCATTTGGTCCATATTGTTCTTTGTCTTGTGCTTCTTGATCTTGGCATCATTTTTCCCTAATGAAATTTCTTACATTGTATCAGAGCCATAGGATTGTCACTTCATAGCCATTGGAGACCATTTTTGCTTCACTTCTTAGAGGACCACCATTCAGATTTGTACTATTATCAATTATTAATAGAATCTAGAGCCAAAGTGGACCTCACCATTGCATCCAAAGCATCAATTTGGTGAATTTTGATTGTAAATTTGCCTACCCTAGGAAATAGTCAAATTTAAGGCAATTTTTTTTGCAAACCAGAACCCAAAGGCCTAATTTTTGAAACTAGTATGATCTTTTTAGATTTTTACAATTGATTTTCAGATCTACAATATACTTTTGCATCTCTGCAATTTTTTCAGATCTGCATTATTTTCCAATTTTTTTTGGCCATGAAGCCAGTAAAAGATATATTTTGCAGGAGAAGATTGGAGTTTCTTGGTGCAAATTAAATATTGGCATCATATTCAAAAGGCCAAAAAACTCCCAATTGACTTTTGTTTCATCAAAATTGGACATCTAAGGTGAAATCTAGAGTCATTTGTTTTTTTGGAGGTGCAACAGTAGTGATTCAATAAAAATAATTATAGAGGTGATTTTCAAACAACAATATCTCCCTCATACAAACTCCTTTTTTTGAGCAATTATTTTTGTTTTGAGGTAGAATTTCATGATCTACACATTGGTGTAGGATGTTTGAGATCTCTATTCTTGAATTTTTCTACGAATTACAAATCCTGATTTTTGCCACTTCAAAGGCTTAGTATGAGCTCATCTAGACACATAACTAGGTTCCATTTTTTTGAAAGCGCATAATTTTTCATCTCCTTTCTAGATCCATAATCAGATTATAGGTTTCTATGGACAAAAATGCTACTTTCAGAAATAGGCTCTAAATTGGCAAGTGGCTATTGCAATCACACTAAATATAAAGTGCCAAACCATAGATTAGGGGGCTCATTGATTCTTTTTGCATTTTGGGGGGTGCATACATTTATTGATCTCATGGAGTTTTGTTTCACATGTCATTTTGGTATTAGACCAAGGTTGACAAAAAGAAACTATCACAAATGGAGTGCTTTAATAATTGATCGTCTAAGAAGACAACATAAGGAAGTATTTCCTTTTCTATGTTCCAAAGAAATAATCTCTTACCCTAATATAACATCTTTTAACATAATCTCATCAGTCATTTTTCCAATATCAATTTTGATTTCCTTGATGTCATTGGAAAGGCAATTGAACCTTATGACACTTGGATTTGACTTTGGAAAGCATATGGAGATCCAATAGTTCCTCCATTTACAAAGGACATTCTACCTCCAGTTGAGATCCTACCTCTTAATGTTCCTATTTCTTCTATTGATCCAATTCCAGTCATAGATGCTCCTGATTCAATACAATAGGAAACACCATGTTTTCTTATTTTAGCTCATGGGATGACTTCCTTCCTAACATTGCAGTGTTGTTTATGGAGTCTTACATTGAAGATGTGGGAGACATCATTGATGACATCTATCTTCTCTTTTTCATGGAGACTTCTTCTACACTTGTTGCGAGCGGGCACTCTAACCCTCAACCACTTGATCTTTTTGACATGATTGTGGACACTTCTTTCCAGTAGTTGGAAGAGAACTCTTTCACTTTAGAGGAGACATATTAGTCTTTGGAGATTGTATTCCAATTTTCAAAAGCATCATATCTTCTTAGGACTCTTCCTATTAGTTAGGGATTATTCTCTACTACACCTATGGAAACACTTATTCCTAAAAGGAGGAACATTATTCAACTTTCATGGTGTATCTTCTTCAGTCATCAAGGAACTTCTTTCATGGGTGTCCATTTATCATTGAGGGTAGGTTATATTGCTTCTCTTTCCATATCTTCATATTAGGATGTTTCATTGTCTTTCGAATTTGATTCACTTTCATACATGGACATATTACCTTGTTTGCCACTTTCTTTTGGGCATTCACTAGATTTTCTTATGGCATTTACATTTATCAAGGACTTGTCGACACATGATGTAATGTCCCCTTTTTCTAGGACATTATAATTCTTTGTTCTGGATCACTTCGCCTAGGTTTCAAGGGACAAAAGGTTCTTTCCTGGGTTTAGTTTGAGGTTTTGCCTAGACATTTCTAGTTTTAGACCCATCAGAGTAATTTTGGTAGGTTGTTCTGATACTTAATATTTTTAGTAAGTAAACTGAGATCAATATTCTTGATTTCCTAGTGTTGGTTTGGAAGCATCTTGCCAAGAGCTTTCTAATGAGCTATTGCACATGCTTATTTGAGTTTATTTGATTAGTTATTTTAATGCCTGATGATTCTATAGTTTACTGACTAAGTGACTATTAAATTTCATTTAGCTTGTCACTTTATTTTTTTTAAAGGTACTATTTTCACTTAAGTGACTAAAGGACAAAAAGGGTGCTTTATCCCACATTGCTTAAAAGAGCTTGCATCACATTGGGAAAAGTGAGAAAGGTACAATAAGCTCCACATGGGAAGGCATGAAGAGGATAATATTTATAAAAAAATATTAATCTGGGAGCTAGAAACAATGATTGGTTATCTCTTCGAGGATGTAAAACCTTGAAGAAGCTTTGGGAGGTTGGATGCAAACTATCCTTCTTACAAGTTTAATTTATATTTCCAATCCGACTGTTATTATTTGTTTATAAGATTGGATTTTCTAGATTGTTGCATGTTATTGTAGTATTGTTGTATAATATAGTAACATTATTTGGCAACTATTTGTGTTAATTGCTAGTTTAAATATGTACTTCTAAATATTGAAGGAAATAAACACACTTTTTTTTTTTTCTCGTATGCATATTTGTTGTTTATAAATTGATTAACATTCTAAAACTTATATCAAATATTGGCTTCTTGGTTCAATTTTTAAATCTACAAGTTTATATCAAGGGTTTTAGTAAAATATCCAAAAAGGGATATTACAGTGGTATTAGAGCTTGTGTATCCTGCTAGCCTATAGGGTTTACATTTGACCATGCATGAGAAATTGAATTTCATGTCTAAGAGTATTGAAGTCTGATCTAATTTTGAGAATTAAAAAATCAATAATTGAGGATAGTAGGAAGAGATTTTTCAGAAGAAGAGATTTTACAATTATGATTATCAACTTTTGATTCCATAAAATTCCAAGTAGCTTTGTCAAATATGCAAAACTTCAGGTGTTACAGTATCTTTTTGAACTAGTAATGTGTGAGATTCCTTGTATCAGGATGCTATGAACTTTTTTCTTACTATATGTAGCATTTCACACAGTTCATCATTGCTTGAATTTGGTGGCGAGGAGGCAGTTCAATTTCTATTGGGCCTTGCAAAAAATATAGGAATTAAATTAGGTCGTGCTTACTGGCATTACTGAGAAAGGATCTACATGGATGTGTTTTGGTAACCCATGACATTAGGATTGGACCTATAGTGAAAACAATAGGAGATCAGAGAAATTGCACCAGGTACCCTCAACTGATTCTATTCAAATAAGTCACCATGAGTATTGTGTCCTCTGTTGTAGTGAATCGTGGGTTCAAGAAAGCACCAAGTTGAACCATCATTAAGGAGCCCACAATTTTGGAGGGTCTACGGAATAAGAGGAATGTCAAAGGGAGGATTATCATAGTAACATTGGTGGTCAATTTAGGTATTAAGTGCTAACAGTTCCCATTTCCACATTTGCAAGGTTATTCATGGGGAAAGTGTGGTCTTATGGGTTTTCATGGGGAAAGTGTGGTCTTATGGGTTTCCTTAGAGTATGAGTAACATGGTCTAGCCACAATTGAGAATGGTTGTTCAAACTGCAATGCATGACATAGGTAGAAGATAGGAACAACAATGGATGGTGACTTGGTAGGGACCCTAGGCATTTCATGGGAGTTACAGTTAGCAATAGCATTGGCATTTCATTTCCTCCATGGGTTGAGTTAGCGACTAGCCATAGTACAAATTTTAGAAGAAGGTTTGATTCTTCAATTAAAAACCTATGTTTGGTGATTTTGGTGACTTTAGCAGAGGTGGTGTTCAAATTTTAGAGGTAATATGGGGTTCCCATTGGTTGCACTCAAACTTGAGGAGTAGCATACATATAGCAAGATTGTAGTGAGTTGGGAGCCAAATACATAAGCAACATCCTCATCACTAGGCTAGCATTTGTTGTTAAAGACCAATATCTCATTCATTCATGATCAACAAGGTTCTAATGTTGATGATTATCATTTTTAGGTTCCCACCCTAGCACATATTGTGTGGTCTAACTTGCAAATTCTAGTCCTCATTTCTGTATTCAACTTACTACAATTCTCTGTAATAATTGCAAACTCACTGTTGAACATGGAAATTAAACTATTGATTATAAAATACTTTGTGTTCTACAAAGCATTGTGTGTTTTACATCAGAGTGTATGCAAAGTTCTTGACAAATTGTCAGTTGAATCAACATCTAAAGCTAGCTTGAAAGAACACATTTTATTTCATAGCTTATAAAACTACTTCATATACTCTCTACTAATAATCAGGACAATGACAAATTAGAAGCAATCTGCTTAAGGCATTTGTCTCACAAATTTTTTTTGACAATATACCATGGAGTATGGACTTGAACCCATTGGGCAGAACTTGCAAAAAATATTTCAGGATTTGAACTCTTTAATCAAAATAGTCAGAGACCATTACAACATTTGAATCATTAAGCAATGGTTTAGTTTTTTCAAAATGTATGTCTACTAAAGAAAAAGAAGATTACTGCCCATATTTTAATCAAAGAAGACCTTAGTTGGTATGTTATAAATTTAGAGAGTGTATGGATTTAGTATTGGTGATAGTGAAGATGAATGGAAGTAGTGAAAGTGACAAGATTTTGATAGTTTTTTGAGAAAGCTTCTTGGAGTTGAAGAGCCTTGGACATTGAATCAATTAGTTAATCATGTTTACTTCAAGTACCCAGAAGTAATGGGACAAGAATATGGAGAAGCTTAAACAAAGTTTGAAAAGGTTGGATGAAAATAAAAAAATGATGAATAAATTGATTTTTGACCCTAGAAAACTAGACAAAGTGGCACAATGTATGGTTTCCATTTTTAAGAGGGCTACATCATAGAATGAAGAGAAAGAGGAACAAGAGGTCTCTTTAGTATCTAGAAACCTCTATGATGAATTCCTAGTAGTTAGTGACCATCATACAATTGACCTTATGGAGAGAAAAATTAGACCTTAGAAAATGAATCAGAAAGTTCATTTGATGACAATAAATCCCAAGATCATGATGTGGCTAGACACATAGTCACCTTGGAAGTGGAAGTGCATGAAGATACTATTATATTAGTAGCTTCTACCTTGCTAGTTGAGCCATCCTATGAGGTGCATAGAAATAGAACCCTAGATATTAAGGTGTGCCTAGATGATAGAATGCATGATGCTATTGATCATATGATGAGTGACATTGATTCAGCCTCATATCATAGTGTGGATGATAAATTGGAAGATTTGTGTGGAAATTTTTTGTCACAAGGGAATCATAATTTACCAAGCCAACTAAAGGTTAAAGATAGGATGGTTGCCACAATTGTTAAGCATTTTGATGTTTCTCATCAAATGTTGGCCACCTATGATTGGAGTACTCCTTTGATAGATGACCATGGTGATAGTGTTTTTTCCCTTGCAAAGATACATGCACTCCGAGAAGCAATTGAAATGATGAAACCAAATTACCTACAACTACTTATAGATAGAGATTTTCTTCTCAAGTGGGATTGCATTTAAGGGAAATGAGGAAAAGGTTGATAAGCTCACTCATGAGCTTGAGGTGACTAGGGACTTGTTGTAGAGTTCCTAGTTGGCCCTTGAAGAGTCACAATTACAAATTGAGAGGCTTATAGAGGAGTTGAGTTTGGCACAATCTCCACCAACTATAGATATATTACAATTACATACAAAGATAGTTGATAAGGATCTTATATCCATGGGTGGTAGTGGGGATGTGGTTACATCTATCTCAGATACAGGTACAAAAGTTTCAGCTAGGATGAGTACCTTTGTTGAAAATAGTAGAGAACCACTAGTTGTATTGAGTTCTCCAAAGGTTAGTGTCATGAAAATTGATATAGGATAATTTACTAGGAGCTCTTATGTCATAATGGTGGATTCTCCTAAGAGTTGTATGGTAGTACATGACATTACTCTGTCATCCACATAGGGCATTCACAAAGTGTCATTTGGTTGGGAGTATAGTTCTTGTATTGATTTGTTTCCATCTCCTAGAAGAAAATCTATCACTTTATTCCATGCAACTGATTTTGGATGCCAATTTGTTGTTTTTTAGAGTCAGAGGGATCAACTACTTGATTCAAGTGTTTTTAGTGATGAGCCATTGATAGAGGTCGGAGCATTTTACCGTGATTGCATAGTGAGGATTGCTCATCACTTTTCTTTTAACCCACGCATGGAAGACTTGATGATGCATTGATATGGATTTGTTCTAAAATTATACCATCCTTTGTGGGATGGGTATTCACCATCTTTGAAATATGGGATTAGCGGCTACAAGTGCCTAACTCAACTATTTATATGATATTACCTATAGGGAAAGCTATCAATTATATATCATGCTAATATGTATCCAGCATGGTTTGCTACTTCTATGCCACAAAGTTTTCTTATGGGTACATGGTTATAGGATGATTATGGTGTTGGCTGGAATGATGGTTTGGTTAATTATCACATCCATGGGAGTTTAGTGCAAGTTATAGAGAGATTTTGTGTTATGTATGCTCCCAAATATATTTATCCCTATATGAAAATTAGATATGGGGTTTGGTTGTTTTCAGATCCAGATGGTGATAGGTTTGACACGATGTACTGGGTGATTAGGAATTCAAGTGATAATAGTATCTTACATCTGGTGGATTATGCTATATTGTTACATAGTCACAGGATTATGATCTATGTGTTTTAGCCTTCTAACAGATCAAAGTTCTAGAGATTAGGATTACTCCATTTCCACTAAGGTGATAGTGGTGGAGTTAGATAGGTTGGATCTATCATTGCCATTGGTACAAATATTGTAGGGGTGATACAGTGGTATAGTGGTATAGATATTATAGGATATGGTCAATGGTATCTTAGACAACACACAAGTTCTCACTTGGGATCTAGGGGGAGCATCCCTATGTATTTCCTTTAATTAGGGAGCTAGGAGGAGAGCTTGGTTTTTATCATCTTGTGGTGGATATTGGTATATTATTGAGCTCCCATCATCACTTGATAGTAGAGACTCATAGGGGCACTCATGGAGCAAGATATTCATTCTGACTGAGGGTACTGGTACACAAGGTAGCAGCACATGGTAGTTGGTGTCTCTTAATGGTGAGCCTTGGGATCCTGGCATTCAGTTATTTGGTATATCAATTCTTAATATATTGTTTCACCCTTCTAGATTTGGGAAGATGCATGTTGGGTTACATCAGCAGAGGGGTAGAATCTTTTTCTCTAGGTGAGTATGGGATCTTGGCATTTTGTTTCTATAGGTATGAGCAGATTGCTTGAGGGAAAGAAATCTTTGAGAAGGGAGGCTTTGTAACGCATGCCTTTTTGGGACATTATAATTCTTTGTTCCAACTCACTTTGCCTAGGTTTCGAGGGTGAAAAAGTTCTTTATGAGTTTCAATTCAAGGTTTGGCCTAGGCATTTCTAGTTTTAGACCCATTAGAGAAGTTTTGGCAAGTGTTTCAGATACTTACTACATTTAGCAAGTAAACTGAGCTCAGTATTCTTGATGTCCCAATGTTGGTTTGGAAGTGTCTTACTGAGAGCTTTCTAATGAGCTATTGCATGTGCTTATTCGAGTTGTTTGATTAGTTATTTTAATTCCTAATCCTAATGATTCAATAGTTTACTAAGTGACTATTAAAGGTCATTTGCCTTGTCACTTTATTTTAAAAAAAAGTTACTATTTTCACTTAAGTGACTAAAGGAAAAAAAGGGTGCTTTATCTCACATTTCTCAAAAAATGTGCATCACATTGGGAAAAGTGATAAAGGTATAACAATCTCCACATGAGAAGGCATGAAGAGGATAGTATTCATAAGCAAATATTAATCTAAGAGCTAGAAAAAATTACTAGTTATCTCTTCGAGGATGCAAACTCTTGAAGAAGCTTTAGGAGGTTGGATGCAAACCTAGCCTTCTTACAAGTTTAATTTATATTTCCAATCTTACTGTTATTTCTATTTATAAGATTAGATTTTCTAGATTAATGCATGTAATTATATTGTTGTTGTATAATATGGTAACATTATTTGGCAACTCTTTGTGTTAATTGTTGGCTTAAATATGTACTTCTGAATATTGAAGGAAATAAAAACACTTTTTCTAGGGTTTCTTGTATGCATATCTACTGATTATAATTGATTAACATTCTAGAATTTATATTAAATATTGGTTTCTTGGTTTGGTTTTTAAATCTATAAGTTTATATCAAGGGTTTTAGTAAAATATCCAAAAAGGGGTATTACATATTAGTAGACTTCAGAGGCAGAATCCACAACATACTACATTTGGATTCCTCTTCCATCTTCCTATCTACAGTGGGAAGCATACTTGCACCTATACTTGGTGTATCTTCTTCCTAAAGGGAGAAATGTTGTTTGTAGGCATTGGATTAACTTTTTTCTTCAATCACTCATCATCAAGAGATCCTTCACTAAGGGGGCGCTTTCATTGAGGGATTCTCTATTATATATGCATGATGTATGTCATAATGGAGGGGTCTCAATTACTCCATCCATACATGAATCTTTCCTTATTTTACTTATCTCTCTTTTGGGGGGAGGGCTTTTCCATTGAGGTTTTCCTTCTTTCTTCATTTTTAGAGAGATTGCATTGAATTGTATGTATTTCATTGCATTTGTACATGGGTACCTAATGTGGCCTAGTAGCTAGGACCCATCATAGCTTTTGTAAGCTTAAGTATTCCCCTAAGTTCTACTTAAGGGGATTATTAGTGTAAATAATTAATTACTATTTATACTTTACTTATGTTTACTTAGTTTAATGCATTATTATATTATTTTTCATGTAGACACCTAGGAATATGCATACTCATATGAGTTGTCTTGTTGACAACACATGAGTTACCAATTCTTTTATTCACATGGTGTCTACAACATAGGAGTTAGCATCTAATTTAAGCACATGGTGTCTACAACATCTATATATGAGATACACCTTGTCATACTTATCCTCTCATTATTGTGCATGTACATTCATGCACAATGGAGGATAATCCACTTCCGGTGGACATGTGCTTAGTTGTTGAGCTTATCTCTTCACTAATTCCTACACATTCTAGAAGCATTCTAGAGGACTTTATATATAGGCACCTCTAGTATGTATGTAGATTATTCATTTTCATTTCATCATTTTTTCCTATCAAAAATTCTTACATGGTATCAAAGCCATAGGAGCACCATTTCATAGCCATTAGAGACCATTTTTTTTCACCTCTCAAAGGACCACCATTCAAATCTATAGTATTAGTAGTTATTGGGAGCATCTAGAGCCAAAGTAAACCTCACCATTACATTTGGAGTATCATTTTGGTGAATTTTGACTATAAATTTGCCTAACCTAGGCCATAGTTAGATTTGAGGCAAATATTTTTTCAAATCAGAACCCAAAGTTCCGATATGCAAAATTGGTATGATCTTTTCAGATCTTTACAATTGATTTTTAGAGCTATATTTTACTTTTACATCTCTATAATATTTTTGGATCCGCATTATTTTCTAGAGATATATTTTGTGGAAGAAGATTGGAGCTTGCTAATGCAAATTAGATATTGGCATCATATTCAAAAGGCCAAAAAATCCCCAAATCAATTTCTATTTAATCAAAATTGGACATCTGAGGTGAAATCTAGAGTCATTTTTTTTTGGAGGTACGATGGTGGTTATTCATCAAAAATAATTATAAAGGTGATTTCCAAATAGCGATATCTCCCTCATACGGACTCCTTTTTATGAGAAAAAAAAATTCAAGGTAGAATTTCATGATCTACACATTGGCGTGGGATGTTTGAGATTTTTTTGCAAATCACAAATCCCAATTTTTGCCACTTCAAAGGCTTAGTATGGACTCATCTGGACACATAATCAATTCTTTTTTTTTTAAAGTGCATAATTTTTCATCTACTTTCCAGATCTACAATTAGATTGTAGGCTTTTATGGAAAGAAATACTACTTTAAGAAATAGGCCCTGAATTGGCAAGTGGTTGTTGTAATCACACTGAATATAAATTACCAAATCATACATTAAGGGGGGCTCATTGATTATTCTTTCATTTTGGGGGGTGCATACATTTATTGATCTCATGGAGTTTTGTTTAACATGTCAATTTGGTATTAGATCAAGGTTGACAAAAAGAAACTATCACAAATGGAGTGCTTTAATAATTGATCATCTAAGAAGAGAGCATAAGGAAGTATTTCCTTTTCTATGTTCCAAAGAACTACTCTCTTACCCTAATTCGACACCTTTTAACATAATTTCATCAGTCATTTTTCTGGTATCAATTCTAATTTTCTTGATGTCATTGGAAAGGCAATTAAACCTTATGACATTTGGATGCAACTTTCGAAAGTATATGGAGATCCAACTATTCCTCCATTTCCAAAGGACATTCTACCTCCAGTCACTCTTGTTATGGTACCTTTAACTCCAATTGAGATCCTACCTCCTGATGCTCCTATTTCTTCCACTAATCTAGTTCCAATCACATATGCTCTTGATTTAGTACAATAGGAAACACCATTTCTTCCTATTACAACTTTATGGGATGACATCCTTTCAGATATTGTAGTGTTGTTTGTGGAGTCTTACATTGAAGATGTGGGAGACATCATTGATGACATTTGTATTTTTTTTTGTTGTAGAGACTTCTTCTTCACTTGTTGTGAGGGAACACTCTAACCCTCAACCACTTGATCTTTCTGACATGATTGTGGACACTTCTTTCTAGTAGTTGGAGGAGAAATCTTTCACTTCAGAGGAGAGATATCAATCTTTGGAGATTATATTCTAGTTTCCTTAAACATCATATCTTCTAAAGACTCTTCCTACTAGTTTGGCAGTATTCTCTATTGGGAAATATTCTCTACTAAACCTATGGAAACACTTCTTCCTATAAGGAGGAATGTTATTTAGCTTTCATGGTACAACTTCTTTAGTCATCAAGGTGCTTCTTTCATGGGTGTCCATTCATCATTGGGGGGAGGATACATTTCTTCTCTTCCCATATCTTCCTATCAGGATGTTTCATTGTCTTTGGAGTTTGATTCACTTTCATACATGGACATGTTACCTTGTTTGCCACCTTCTTTTGGGAATTCACCAAATTGGCTTGTGGTGTCTACATTTATCAAGGACTTGTTGACATATGAGAAGACTTTAGATGTAGCAGCCACAACATACTACATTTGGATTCCTCTTCCATCTTCCTATCCTCAGATGGAAGCATACAAGCACCTATACTTAGTGTATCTTCTTCCTAAAGGGAGAAATGTTGTTTGTAGGTATTGGATTCTCTTTTGTCTTCAAGCACTCATCATCAAGATATCCTTCACTAAGGAGGAGATTCATCAAGGGATTCTCTATTGTGTATGCATGATGTATGTCATAATGGGGGGTCTCAATCACTCCATCCATACATGCATCTTTCCTTATTGTACTTATCTCTCTTTTGGGGGAGGGTTTTTCACATGAGTTTTTCCCTCTTTCTCTATTTTCAGAGAGATTGCATTGCATTTTATATATTTCATTGCATTTTTACATGGTTACCTAACATGGCCTAGTAGCCAGGACCCATCATAGCTTTTGTAAGATTAAGTGCATTTGCCTAAGTTGTACTTAAAGGGGTTATTAGTGTAAATAATTAATTACTATTTACACTTTACTTAAATTTACTTAGGTCAATGCATTATTGTATTATTTTTCATTTAGACACCTAAGAGTATGAGTACTCATATGAGTTGTCTTGTTGACAACACAGGAGTTACCAACTCTTTTATTCACATGGTGTCTCAAACATAGGAGTTAACATCTAATTTAAGTGCATGGTGTCTACAACATCTCTATATTAGATAGAGCTTGTAATACTTATCCTCTCATTGTTGCATGTAAATTCATGCACAATGGAGGATAATCTACTTCTGGTGGACGTGTTCTTAGTTGTTGAGCTTATCTCTTCACTAACTCTGAGACATTCTAGAAGCATTCTAGAGGCCTTTATATATAGGCACTTCTAGTGTGTATGTACATTATTAATTTTCATATCAATATTATGATCATATATCATTTGGTCCATATTGTGCTTTTTCTTGTGCTTCTTGATCTTGGCATCATTTTTCCCTATGGAAAATTCTTAGACATCCATCCCTTTTGATGATTGTTTTTCCATCTACGACCATGTGCATCTCAAAGCAAGACAATCTAAGAGATCTCTCATGGCCAATCCCAACCTTTGGTAAGTTGACTATGTATGATGGGATATATAGGAGTGAACAAGATCTGATATCATTGATTTGAATCATGAATTTAGGTTACAATATCTAGTGTAGAACCTGCAATGGAATACAATAATACAATAATAGATGTTCTGCAAGTGAAAAAGTGATCCATTCATTTTGAAAAATAGAGTTTATTCAAGTTTGATGGATCCCAAGGGCCACCATTTATCCCTTAGATATGAAGATAAAAATTCCACATGCTAATTAATTACAAAATAAACTCTAACAACTACAAAAACTATATTAAATTTTATGTCTACTTATGGAAGTTGTAACTTTCTACTCATAGCTCGAAATCATGAACTATCAAAATTTCTAGAAAGATTTTCTAGAGTTATACATTTATTGTCCAAAGTCTTGAGCCTATAATTATCACTTCTTTACCTTGCCAATGCCCAGAATATGCCCCAGAGACCTCCAAAAATGCAAAATACTAGAACATAGAAAATACCAAAAAAATGGATTTTGATATTTTCCCATTTTTTGTGCGAACATCCTCTACATCTTCCTAGACAATGTTTTGATCACTCTTGGCAGTAATAATGAAAATAATCTACCTCCTAGGATTGCTAGAGTCAATACAAGAGCATGCCTACCACCTCCCCAATATTGACAATCACATCATGAAAGTAATGATGAAATCACTAAGACTTGATAAGATTCCAACAAGACAAGATCACCCAAAGGCTAATGCTCAAATCCTTGGAAAAAAATGGAGACCAACAATATCAATACATGACAACAAAGGGATGGAAACTCCATAACAACTTTGGCATGCAAAGGATAATCCAAAAATGAGAACCTACCAAAGCTGAGATCTCGAGGGAAGAAATGCAAGAACTTAAAAATTAACTTACACAACTACAAATTTCTAAGGAAAAACCCAAAACATCCTTTATTGAATTGATATGTGCTCTTTCTTTGGATAGGAATCTTTACATGCTTCGATTTCCTAGGGATATAGAGGTTCCCAAATATGATAAATATGATGGAAATGGTGATCCTCGCATCATATGAGACATTTATATGATCTTAGTATAGTTTTTGGCATGAAGACACTACCTTATGAGGTTTTTTCCTAGGAGCTTAAGAGGCCAAGCCATGGAATGTGTCGGCGCTCAAAATTGTGTTCTCATTTTGAGCGTCTATTTCAAATTTTGAGTCAAATCAAGCCCCATAAGGTGTTTAATGTTTCTAACACCTTTCATTTAGTGTGTCTACCTATTCCATGAATTTAAATCATCATTCCTAGTCATTTCGTGAAGTCCCATTTTGAGAAATTGTCAATTATGCATTTTACCCTCAAGTGTCAAATAACGACAAGAGGCCATCTTCACAAGTGAATATCTCACACCCAAAAATGTGTCATGAACCACCACTTTGGGAGTGTATAGTGTCCATACCTAAGAGCTTATGTTTCATATTTTGAGTTGTTTCAAGTCTGTTTGACTAGGTCTTGAACCCCTCAAAGTTGGTAGTTTATTGTTCTATGCATTTGTGTAGTTGTTCACATTTCTGGGAAGCCCTGTTTGATGTGCTATAAATTTTGACCAGTTAACAAAAATTTTGAAATTCCTTTTTTGATACATTGTAGACATCAGAGACTTTTTATGTTTCAAGTTTTAGCTCATGATGAATCCATTTGATCAGTTTTCAAATGCAATTCCTAATGCAATTTCTATCTTTTTACTAGTGTCAACATTTACAAATTTGACGGGACCCCTATTTGTGATGTTATAACTCCTAATTCATTATAGGTGGGATTGAATGGATGTACCATTGTATTTTCCTCTAAAAATACTTCAAGTGTGTCAATTTTTAAGTCATGAAAAATCCATTTGCACACTTTTCTAGGTCAATTCCATTTACAAAAATCGTTATCTTGTCAATGTTTCCAGTCAGCAAATCTAAGTAGCCCACTTTGACCGCTTTCCATTGGTTCCCAATAATTTATCATGAGCCTATATTGTAGATCCATATTTTCCTCATGATAGAGAATCAACACCCCATTTTTCATCTCCCCAAGTGTCCATTTGTCTAGTTTTCAAGGCCAAAACCGAACCCAATTTGTTGTTTTTTGACATGTTTTCTTTCAAGTAGTTCTAAGAGGACAACTTTGACAACGAATATCTTTTGACTGAGAATTTTTCATGAGACGAGATTCAATAGGGTGCAACTATGCAGAACAGGGATTTAGTGTGCTAGTCTTTAGGGCTTGATCAGTTGTTCGGGTTAGTTTTTAAGGCCAATCAAGGGACCTCCTAGCACCAAATTGACAGTTTACATAAAAAGGTGAAAGTGAGCTTTTAAGTTGAATTAGTGATGTAAATTGATTTTAGTCACTTGCGGGTGATTAGTGGATTAGTTTAGCATAATCAGTTGTCCGAAAATGAAATTTTTTTAGTCAGACCCACTTTGGGGCCCGACTGATTCCATCAGGCTAATAGACATGTGGGATTGAGAAAATTTTGAAAATTTGAAGCAACTATAACTCACTGAATATTAAATATACATGTATGTATATACCAAAGGGATAAGTGAATGTTCAGAATGAGGAGTAACGTTAACATCCAGTATGTGTGTTTACAATATACAGGTCACAAGACATACAATAAAATATCCTTGTTTGTCAACCTCCTAGACCTCATGTTGGAACCAGAAGGATGAGAAAGCTTGGCTAGTGGGAAGCCATGGTTAGAGTCATTTGATGACATTGTTATTTATGAATCATAGATTAGAGATGGATCAGGTTTTTTAAGTTGAAGGAAATGATAGACCAAGTGATTATAATTCTAATAACTAGTCACAAGCATTTCTTGTAGACCTTGATGCTAAATGCAAGTGGAATTTGATTGTGTCAAAGACTAAACATGAGACTCTTAGTATTAGCTGAGGATGCTGAAGAATTGGTGTGGGCTCTATAGAAGTCCCCTCCATCATTGTTTTGATTGTGGTATTGTGATACAAAGTTATGCTTGTATAGATTTGAAGAACTTGGAATTGAAGCGTATCCATTATGAGTTAATGATGGAAGGCAAACTGAATCTAGCCATTACTCTCTTTTATACATGGAAAAGTCATTGTTTAAAAAGAGCCAGCAATAGGGAAGTTCAAAAGGGCCCAATCTGCATGCATATGAAGCCAATGAAAATAAAGGAAGCTCATGCTAAAAAGAGACAAGAAAAGCTGTGAACCCATAATAAACCATGGCATAGTAGCTAAAAAGGGAAGTCATATGATAAGGATAAAAAAGAAGCCATTGAAGGTTTTCAAAGAGGAAGATGGCTTAAGAAAAGTTGGATAAATAAAAGGTAGGGAAGCCTCATAAAACTTGAAAAGGAGCAACCAGCGGCTTTGAAAGGTAACCCACAGCTTCAATCGCATGAAAAACTTTTGTTTCAATTTTATTTCAACCCCACTGCATGCTGAGCCAATCATGCATGGAGAAGGAGCCATCAAAGTTGTAACAATAGAGACACCATGGAAAAAAGCAATCCAAGACACCATGTATAGAAGCACACGCCAAAATAGGGGATGGTCTTTGCAGACCCACGGCATAATTGGAAGTTTAAAGGCAAGGTTTTTTTTTAAAAAAACATAAACAAAAGGGAGTCCGTGTTCTACAAGAAAGCATATGCTAAAATAGAGCACATGGTGAGGAGTTGACATGTAAAAAGAGATGCCAGTTAGAAGAAGATTCAATGAAATTAGGGAGAATACACGCAATAGAGGTCAAAGCTATGAGTTTTGAAAGAAAATAGACATTCAAAGTCATAGGGGGAGCACTAACAGCTCACACGGCATATAAAAGAAACAAACAACAAGTCAAGAGAATAAAATTGGAATAAAAGAAGCCCAGTATAACAATGAAATAGAACTCCACATTGGTAGAGGCAAGCTATGAGTATAGAGGAAATCCATGGCAGTGTATAAGAAAGACTATGCAAGGGAAGCTCCATGCACGCAATCAAAAAGCACACAGTTGAATGAGAAGGAACCTACACTCAAAAAGGCAGGGGAGCTATTTGGAAATCAGTAGCATATGAGGGTAGTCACTGGCACTAAAAGGAGGATCACGCCAAACATCAATGGAAGATGCCCACATAGAAACTATTTGGGCAGATCATGCAAAGGATATACATTCAAAATATTTATCCCACATTGCTCATGCATAGGCTTTCCAAGTCTTTTAAATACATGAACACATAGAGTATAAGATGCATTAAGGACTTGGGATTTTGTAAGCTACTCATATATGCAATGTGGGGTAGGATGATGTCAGTTGGAGGAAATATAAAGCAAAATTTTGAATAAACAAATGAATATGCTGATGTGGCACGAGATGGTGCCACATGGAAAATCTAGTGGGTTTTGTTATCTCGCCAACTGGAAGTGATCACATGATAACCACATTGAGTTGGTGATGATGATGTGGCAAAATGAGATGGTGATGATGTGGCATCGAAGGAGTTTTCCAAAGGGTTGCCAAGTCACAATCAAAAAAGTTGGAGAAATTTTAGTAAGCGGCATGGTGACTTGCCAAAAAATCTAGAAATTTGACAAAGTTTGTGAGAGAATATATGTGGGTCCTGCTTGCATCCAATGGCCTATCACAAAGTGACAAGTGGCATTGTTGACGAGATCAGAGCCAGTGCCAGTGTGCCATAGTAAGGGGGTATGAGAAGATTTCTAATATAAAATATCCAAAAGTGCCTGCACGTCCATTTGAAATTGAAAATTTTGGTTTCAAATTATAATTTTTCTATAGTTCAAACCATAGAATATTTTAAATTTTTCAATTTCATTATTTTATTTGTGCAAACTTGTGAATGGGGGCTTGAACTTTAGAAGGCCATAACTAGGGAAATTTTTGTCGAAAATGGGTGCTCCAATATACCACCAAAACAAAAATGAGCTGAATTTTCCAAATCTGAGGTTAGTTTTTGCATAGGTCTTCACCAGTTTGTGTTATAAGCCATTTTTTTATTCCCAAGGCCTTCTTAGTGAAATAGGCAGATTTGATCATGGAGCATCATAATTGGTTAGAGGGTAGTTCTAAAGGCTTGTTGGGATCCAAATGTGAAGAAAATCATCTTTAAATAGTTTTCTTGCATTCTGGAAGTTACATTTCAACTGATTTTTTTTTTTTTTACCTTGTGTTCATTTTAACAACAAAAATCAGTTGCATTCTTTCATCATCAGGTTTCTGGGATATTTGATGCCTTTGAGAGGTAAAGTGATGGGATTTGATATTCAGTTATAGAGAGAAGGTAGAGAGAGGTTTATTCTACTTCTTGGGAAGGATTTTTGAGGGTACACATGTTAGTTGCAAATTCAATCCAAGAATTGCTTGCTTCCTATATCTTTCTTTCTTCTTCTCTTTTACAAGGTTGTTGGTAGTTTGCTCTGGGTAATAGCAGTAGGGTTCCAGTGTTCTACTATTGAAAACCAAGATTGTAGATGGTTTTTCTTCTTGTCTATTGAGCTGAGCTCTAGCAGTGAAGGCCACACATCCACCCTGTGCAGATTTTCATTTTATTTTCATGCATTATTTCTGAGATATGATAATGGATGCTAGATTATGTAACATATCTTAAGCTTCATTTAGTTTTACCAGTCTAATGTATTTAGTCTTTTCTATGGATGAATATACAAAAGGGGATTTACATGATTTACCTTATTTCTGTTGTTTTGTCTCCTAAGTCTTCATGTGTTATTAACTTTGGGATTAAATAGAAAATGTTCATTTGATTTAAGGTAGCTTGGATGAGTTGTATGTTAGATCTTTGTTGCTTTTGACTCAAGCAGTCAAGTAAATGCTTCATCATTCTGGTAGGGTTTCTATGTGCATGAAGGGGATATTGCATAAGTATGGGATTAGAGGATTTCAGTTGATAAACTTGATTGCAAATGCAATCTAGTTAGGTCATCATGATGGTAATGACTCTATGTTTCAATTGATCACAAAATTAGATGCAAGCTGATATGAAGGTTGTTTGCACAAATTATTTTAATCAAATAAATTTAGTTCTTCATGTTTTGTAGTGGGCTAAAAAGAATTAACCCTCACTCAACTTATGAGATTCATAGATTTGCATTTAGCTACTGTAGAACTTTGTTATTGCATGAGTTATTAGGAGATATATGGGGTTTTCATCTACAATAAATAGATTGAGGGATATGTTTTGCACTGGTACAATATCGATTGAATCTCAGGTCTACCCACCTAGGTCTTGTAGAGCTTGAAGTAGAAGAAGGGTCAAGCCTTATAGTTGGCCTAGTGTCTGAAATGGAATGTTGAAAATGGGAGTTAGTTGCCCCTAGATGTGTCAGTTTCTCATTGGGGTAATTGGAAACCCTCCAACATTTTCAAATACCAATAGAATGATTCACAAAACTATTACTTCCTTCTTGGAATTACAATAGGAAAGGTAAACTTCTAGGGGGGTGTGAATCAGTAGTTTAAACCTTGACCCAAAAAAAACTTTCACCATACATTCAATAAGTAAACTAAAATACCATATAAAGCATGTACATCTAAATCAAGTAAACATTCACACATATATGACACCATATATGATTACTCAAAATCCCTCCAATGAGAAGGTAAAACTAGGGTGGGGATGACACCCACAAATCTTCACTACTAGAGTAATAAAGTCTATTTAATGAAAGTTAAAATGTTTGATCATGAGACATGATCTACCCTATGAAAGGTCTTCCTTGTTAAAAGATTACAAAGAATGTTAGGTCTTACCATGTTAAATGATTTCAACACCCTATTTGAAGTGTGCCTTGTTAAAGGACTTTAACTTACAATAAAGTAAGCACCTTCTTAGAGGATTTCAATACAACCTATTAGGACTACTCTATTAAGAGATTTAATTGATTCACCTAGTAGAATGACTCAACATTGATCATGTTGTTAGTACTTTGTTTCTTGATGATAGATCACCTCTAAACTGATGTATTGTTGGTCCTTCTTGATTAGATGTCTCTCTTCTATTCACTATCTCATTCCTTTATTCTCCTTAAACTGATTCTACAATGCAGTTTTAATTCACAACTCCTTACCCACTATGAATTCTCTATTTGTGCATGTAAACATCTCTCTTTTCTCCTTCCACACACATATGAAATTTTATTATTTTTCCTCCTTAAGAAGACCAATGTGACTTAGGGTTAGGTATGAATCAATGGCTATAATTCATCCATTTTTGGCTTAAACTTTCCCTTTACTTGATTAGATGCATGTAATGCACAGGGATTCCAACTTGAGATTTGTCCTTATCACCAAAATATTGTAATTCAATCTATAAGTTGGCTCAAAAATGGTTTACATAGTGGTATGTGCCATTACAAACAATAATGACAAAATTGTGTTACTCAACATTTGTACTCTCTAATGTTTGACATATGCTGATTTCTATTCCATGACTTGGCATCTAAATGACTTAGCATGTACTACTTACTTGACTTCTATATCACTCAGTATACACTATCTACTTGGCACATGAGTGACTCACACTCATTATAAACTTGGCATGCTCTATCTTATACATGTTGTGCTCAGCATATACTACTTGTTCAACATGAACTAAGTAGATAACTTATGTGTATAGACACTCACTTGTCAAAACCAATCTGAGATCAACAATCTCCCCCTTTGACATGAGTATCAAAAAAAAATGGTCATGCATTGATATCCTTATTCTTAGGACCATAACATAAGTCTTATTTGACTTATGTACAAAATTTGAAAATTTTACAACAACTTATACCTCAAAATTTGATAACTTTCCCTAAGTTGTTTGATCTAGTTCTGTACTTGAAATTTTACTCCTACTGAGTAGATATGCTTCAATTGATACTCTTGTATTTTCTTGATTTTCCTTGTTAACTTTTATTTTCTTGATGTTCTTTGCTCACTGATACTCTTTCATTTCATACTTTCTCCCCATGCTCTTACTCTTCCTTAGCTTAGCATGATTTCTCCCCCTTTGCTTAAGCTTTACTTTCTCCCCCTTTTTGACACTAATGTCAATGGCATATACACTAATAGTGTGTTTTTCCAAGAAATATTTATGAACCTCAAGAATAATTTTGAGAGCAGCATCCCAAGTTGGATGGCCAACATAGAAGCAAGGTGAACTAGGCCATCTAATGTAGAAAGATTGGGGTCTTTCTTCATAAGATTTTTGCATAGCCTAACTCCTTGTGCAAAATCTTTATGTGAGGAGTCAATGTTATTTGGATGCTAATTAGTTTGACCTTTATATTGGCTTCATCTACAGATAATGTTGTTTTTGATAAGATAAATAGGTTTTATAGGGACCCTATAACCCATTAGTTAATACATAACCAAGGCTGATAATAAGTAGTTAAAGCCCAACCAAAAAAAAAAGTCACAAGGTTGATAATAAGCATGAAAGCCCAACCAAAAAAAAAGGCAAAAAAAAAAGGCCATTTTATCTAATAGTCAAAAAGAAAAAACAAGAAAAAGCCAACATGAAAAAAACAACAAAAAACTAACAGCAAGAGATAGGAAAAAATAAACCAAGATTTCTCTTCTGTCTTTCACTCGTGCTCCTGTATTGTCTAAGCTGCTTCATAGAATTTGTGAGTCTCCTCTGCCATCTGCTCTTGAGTCTTCTGAGCTTCTCAATCCAAATTGTTGAAGGTTATTTTTGTTGCCATGTCCTCTTCCATCCTGGATCTTTCTCTGTCCTTGTTCTCAATCTCATCCAATAGACCTATGGCTTTTAACATTCTAGTAAGGGATAGAATGTTAGCATTTGTAGATAATGTTGTTAAATAACTCTAGGTTTGCAGCAAAGTTCTAAAATGCTTCTCACTTTGAGTTGGAGCCATAAGCAATTTTTCACCTAATGAAGTAATATGACTTTCGAAACTCAAAATGTGACTCCTTGTCTCTTGTGTGAAGAGTGTAGGATTGAATAGTTTGGTGTACAGTGAAAAAATATTCTCAAATACCTTCTTCATACTTTCTACCTTAGTTTCCAATGCAACTTTTGTGAGTGCTATATCACCAAATATTTTCTCATTCACTTTACTTTGAAATTTATTTTCAGGCCATTCTAATAATTTTTCATTATTGTCAAGGTCTACATCACGTACCTTTTCCACTATATTTTTCAATTGTTGAATGAGTGGATTGGTTTCATCTAGAGTAGGCAGATTGAATGCATCTAGGAATATGTCTTGAATATCAAGCAAAGCTTTCTTCTAGCTATGCTCCCTTCTAAGTAGTTATTGATGTTTCTTTCTAGCTAGGCCTTCTTGTAGTATACCCATCTACTATATTGTCATTGTGGAATAATCATATTTTGGAAAAATAATTTCTTCATCCAGGATTACATTTCCATATGTTATTACTTCTTCTAGATTTGATGAACTTGGACTCTGCACTAAGAATTGCAATGGTGTCGAATCTATGCTCAGCTTCTAAAGACTGTGACATGAAAGAGTGCTAGATTCTAGTAAAGTTACTAGGGCTTGCTTTGTTCCTTGCTTCTTCATCCTTGGTGTCAACTCAGTCTCTTCAAGATTTTCCTTTTCTACCAAAATTCCTTGAATTGCACCTTGAACTTGTGTTGGTGGTGCAAATAAATCTATCTAACCTATTTGACTATGTGTTTTAGTAGTGGCTTGAGTTTCCATTGTGTGCTCTCTAACTGAATCAACCTTTTTTGGTGTAGCTTCTAGTACTTAATCTAGAGTTTGTACATTAGTGACCCAAGGGGTGATGGTAGGTGGTTATTTTGTATTTACCTCTTCCCTTATAGTGTCATTCATTGATTTCTAATTCCATCTACACTCACTAATACATCGTTGTCACACAATTTATCCTATAGTGTAGTTTGATCAAGTATCTTTTTCAAATCTTCATCTATAAGAGGATTGATGTTCTAAATAGTGAGATCAGAAACATCCTTTACTATAACTTTTTAGTATTTATATTTGTTATTTTTTGAGAGCTAGCATTTGGAAATTGTGTATCTTGTACATTTTGTTATTATTGTTGGTCTACCTCAGCTGTTGCTTGGTCATCTATATTCATTTATGTACCTCCCTCAATTGTGCCTTCATTTTTTTCATCTTCTTCATCATCCTCAACCTCAATAGGATCATTCTTTTTCTTTTACTGTAGCTAGCTCATATGTAATTTTTTAATATTTGTGTGGTCTTCTTTACAACATCTTCAATATTGTTATGCAATATGCTAAAGGCTCTATATCTAGGGACAAATCTAATAGCATATTTCTTTATGGCTTTGGCTATATGTGCCTTGCTAAGTTTATGCATAACTTGAACAAGTGATGTCTCCCTAATTTTTCTTTTTAGGTTCAAACAATAATGCCATTTCTACTCCACACTTTCATATGAACTTTTAGGCATTGAATTAGCAATCTCTAGAGGGGATTTCTTAAAATTTTCCATCATTTGCCTCCTCCACTTGATTCTTTTCAACTTTTCGAAGATTATGTGAGAAAATCCTTATAAATCTACATTATTTTTAACATTCTCAAATAGTTTGTCTATATCTAAAGATGGATTGTGACTCACCTCTTTGAATTGGCAGTTGTCATTAGATTCTATTCTTTCTGCATTAGATTCAGCTTCAACAATGTACTTTCTCCTTGTTCTTCTGTGTACTCCTTCTTGCTCTATAGGTTTGGCTTTCTCTTTAACCTTTTGTGTTATGACATGTGCACTAGCCCTTGTGATAGGTGTTCTAGGTTTGGATTGGCTTTTTTTTTTTAATTTTATTGGATCTTGTCACTATTTGTGTGTTAGCCTTTCTCTTCTTCTTATTAGTAAGAGTAGGTTCTTCCTTGGATTCTTCTCCCTCGACACCTTTTGCAATTTATGTTTCTTCCTCTTGTTTATCTTCACCTTGTCCTTGTGTTGATGCAAGTGGCAGTTGGATTCGAGTGTTTTATTCCTCTTCATCCTCTTCCTTCTTGCCACCTTCCCCAAACTTAGCTTTTAATTTCTTTACCAACTTCTCCTTCTTCTTGATGACAAAGGTAGTCTTTAATTCCATGGTAATCTTGGATTTGGCCATCTCATAATTACAAAATTCTTTGGAATATTTGTCTATCTCTTCTACAAGTAATGTTGTTATTGCTATAGAGGCCTCATCTACTTTAATTGCATATCTTAATGCCCTTAGCCATATTACTCTTGGAGTTTCTGCTTGAACAAATGTATAATCAACATCAACTAGGACACAAAAAATCATCATAATTTTTTTCCACTAATAACACTAGAATTCTCAATCTTTTCTTCATAGATTGCTTGAAATCCTCAAAATAACTGGTCATTAATGACTCAAAATTATCACCTAAATGTTCAATGAACTCACCTATTTGAACTACCACAAACTTTTTTGTCTTCCATGTCATAGTGCCAAATCTAGGAAATGTTTTTTGAACATAAAAGAAGATACATATCAAAATAGATCCAAATTTTCACTAAGCACTCTTTGATCTCCTTATTTCTCCTAAGTTGTCAGTCAATTATTGTAGCTATAGCTCAAAAAGATCATATGTATGATCCTTCTCAATATTCTTATCTCCCACATCTACTGCAATATAGGGCACACTATTCAATCTGGTTTATTGGTAAAACTTATGTTCGATTACCCTTACTACAAAATCTATCAGAGGATCTATGATGGTTTCAATTATCATTTCCCTCTTATTCCACACTACCCCTATGTTCTTATCAATAATCTCTTTTGACTTGCTCCTCATAGTCTTTGTCTAATCTAGTGTTGGATAACCTATTACCCAATGGATTATTCTTTTGGTGATTTTGATAGGCCCATTGTCTAACCATAGTGAACTATCATGAATCCTATTCAATACATTCCTGATCCATTCAGTTTTGAAAACATTAGGGAAATTTAGGACATGAGTTAACCCTTTTTTCTCTACAATCTTGAATTCTTACCTTAACACTCCATTTTCACATAATTTACCTGTATATGTGAAATATGGGCCTCTAATTCCCACATACACTTCAATATAGTCATTACTAGAGAGATCATCTTAGAATAAATGTTAAATTATTTATCCAAGTAATCCAACAATGTGACCTATTGCCTCCTAACTAGAAGGATTTCTTTTCTTTTCTCTTAGAATGAGAAGTAGGAAACCAGACCCCTAGTATGAAGGATTTATGCAGCTATATGAAAGTGCAACTAATCTATATGAAATGTATTTTAATCTAACAATAAATAAAAGAAAATTATGCTATGTGAATGCATTTTAATCTAATATGTTATTAATAATGCAAGAAAATTATGAAAGATATAAAAAGTATGAGCAAGTGAGTGAATATTCTTGCATTAATTTGATGCAATTAAAATCAACCTCTGTAATGAGGAATTGAAGGCCTCTTAAATAGAATTCCTAAAATCAATAAATAGTCAAGATTGAAGATGAGATCAGTCAGGATGGAAGATTCCATGTGTAGTTGAGGTTAACTAACTCAGATTATGAGTGTGATGAAGAGTTAACTAAATTTCACCTATGTGTGAGAACAAGTTGATTAGGTCAATTCCAGTTTGAGAGACAGATTACTCAGAATTCCCATTCCTGAACTGAACAAAAGATTTGAAAAGAATATTTAATTTAGTAAAATAAGATATGACCTCAAAAATGCATATTTTTAATTAATTGAATAATTAAACCCAATAATTAAAATAAGGACCTTATCTCATTAAATTCAATACATTTAACTCCTTTGCACATCAACTAAAGAAGTAATTTGATTTAATTAAAGTATGAACACTTATAGTTAAATTATATTAAATCAATAGGTTTAATGTAGCTAATCTGAGTCAATACTTATGAATTAAATAAAGATTGTGATTATTGTAGGTTAGGGTTTTCTACATCTAATACTTAGATCAAGTAGCAAGTATCAGAATCATAATTGCCTAGTAAAATAGGACTTAGGAATGATCAAATAGACTAGAATTGGTTAACATGGAAATGTGCCAATTTTGGGGTATTACATTTGCCCCTCTTTGAATGAATGTATGAGTAGGAAATTTAATTCAAAGAAATCAGAAGTATGGAGCATAGATCAAAAAAATGAGAATGAAAAATTTGATTACATAGAAACCAATTGATGAGCTTTTTAAGGTTATCTCCAAAATGAAGCTTAACCTTAGGGGATCCAGATAGAACACCTAGATATTGAGATTGATAAGCTTTTAAAGGTTATCTCCATGATGGAGCTTAACTATAGGGTATCTAGATAGAACACCTAGATACTAGGATTGATAAGCTTGTAAAGATTATCTCTAGAATGGAGCTTAACCTTAGGGGATATAGATAGAACGCCTAGATATTGAGATCAATAAGCTTTTCAAAATTATCTCCAGAATAAAGCTTAAACTTAGAAGATCTAGATAGAACACCTAGATACTAGTCCATTAAATAGGGATTGAAAGTAAGACCCTAGAATTATCCCCAGAATGAGGTTTAATTCTCAACAAGAGTTAGGATTATCTCCATAATGAAGCTTAATCCTTAGCAAGAATTTGGAATTATTTCCAAAATGGAGCTTAATCCCCTAGAGTCTAGATAGAACACTTGAATGCTAGTCCATAAAAGATAACAAGGTTCAATCATGAGTCATAGAATCATCCCTATAATGAGGCTTGATCCTCAGGAGTAGGGGTTTAGACTATCCTAATACTTATATATCAAACTCTAAAAAGGATTATTATAAGATGTGATCAACTAATCAAAAGATGAGATAAATGACATAGATGCCAGATAAAGGGAACAAAGATGCCTCAAGTGATGAGATTCCCTAAGTGATGAGGACATAGGATTCATAATGAGTTGAAATTCATATTCAATGATGTAATCATCCTGCCCCCTCAGGAGCGGAATCAAAAGATGACACACCAAAAATATGATGCAAAGCACAATGTTAAAGAGATATTAAAGAATGATGACATTCAAAAGAATGTAGAAGATATCAGAATGATTAGAAGAATATTTGGAGTCAATTCAATATGATTTTGAGGTTGAGAATATTGAGTTTGACAAAAGTTGACCAAAGTTGACTTGATTTGACTTTTCCTAGAAATTTTGAAAAATTAAAGAAATTGTGATTTGAAAAGATTCCAAGATGTACAAAGTATCAAAAAAATGGACTGCACAAGTGTTCGCTCGCGTCTATCCCAAAATTTGAAAATGCATTTTTGAGTTGTTTAAGTGTGTCAAATTTTGAATTTGATCCTAAAAATGGATTTAGAGTAGCCAAATTAGCCAAGGGGTGATTTTCACTCCAATTAGAGCACTTGGAAAAATTAGATCAAAACCTCTATATAAGGGCCCAAAGGGTCATTTTCAATTCATTTGTACTTTTGTCTTTTATGAAGAAGAGAGCTCTAAGGAGAAAATGGTGGTCCCCATGCATTCACACCTATTCGAGTGCTTCTGACAACATAGCCAACAAGCGGAGTATGGACATCTAGTGAGTAATTGATAACCTCTCTTTGTATTTTTATTTTTATGCTTTTTGAGGTGTTTTAGCATATTTTAGGGTGTTTCAAATTTTTGTTGTGTCAAATTTTGCACAAGGATGTCTCTCCTCATGTGGGCCCAATCACCCTTTGCATAAAGAATTATTAGAATGGTACTTCATTGCTTGTCTTTATGGGTTTCATCACACGAAGGATATCCATCTTTTGTGTGAAAAGCCCTTGATTTTGTGCATTTTTCCCTCATAGCTTGATTTCTCTTCACACAACAAAGTGTATCCTCACACAAAGATGTGTAATCTTGTGTGAGAACCTACATGTTTGCACTAAATTTTGGTGTATACTTAAAACATAATGTTTGAAAATTTGGATTTTGGTTGTAATTTTGCACTTCCTTTCATCATATTCATTTATCCAAGACTAATTATTTTCCTTTTGTGTTTTGTGTGTGCAGGTTACCTTTCCTGATGTTGGATTTTGATCTCATTACCCATCTTATGGAGCTTTGTTGTGGCGAAAAGATGATTTTGACATGGCACACATTGATAGGCTTGAATTGTCATATCTTTGTTGGATTCCACCAATGTTGGTGAATCACGACCTTTTGATTGCACTAGTGGAGTGTTTCCATTTAGAGATGAACATCTTCCACCTACCTCAGGGAGAGATGACCATCATGCTAGAGGACATCTACTTGATATTGTGGATACCCTTCCATGGACCACAAGTTGTTTATGATATAGTGCCATGGATAGACATAGAGGCACTGAAGGCCATCTTCTAGGAGGACCTAATCATGGGATGAGCTAGTGCATACCTATGGTCCCACCCACAGATTGTTGGGTATATTAATCAGTCATTTCTTGATGTCAAATAGATGGCAACATGGATTGGAGTGTGGATGGGGTTGGATGCTAAAAATGATGTTAGAGACCCAAAAGAGATATGGTTGGGCCAATGCATGCTCTCCCACAATTTCCATGAGATGCATGAGATAGTTTAACATGAGGAAGAGCATGGTCGTTAGGGTCTATGTTCTTCAGATATGGGCATGGGAGCACTTTCTAGTCACTAGACCCATTTTTTGTAGATGAGAGGTAGCCCATGGAGCCTTACATTTGTACATATAGAGGCTAGATGACCTAGATAGGTTTAGGGAAGACTAAGCAATGGAGATGTCAGTTGGATGGACTAGTGTCAGTAGTATGGAGACCATGGAGGGAGACAGAGGCCTAAGATGATGCACAAGTAGGGGTGAGTCGCATGTTCACCTTTCAATCATTGATAGGTCAATCTGTATAGATTGTGGAGAAATTTCCTCTAATACAAGTGTGGTGACAATATGATCAACTATAGGACATATCATAGGAGTACTATTCATATGCATGGTCAGTGATAGATTTGGAGAAAGGATGGTCTTTGAGACTAGATCCTGGTAGATCGATGATTTATGTGCACAACCTAGTTGTGGAACAATAAGATTATCTACCAGTAGTGGTGGATGGATGGATGACTGCTGCATATCAAGAACATTTTGTGAGTCATCCTTTTCCATAATTTATAGATCCAATGGGGATGGTTGCACCAATCTAGCCCATATAGGCACTATAGGCACCACCATAGGAGCCTCAGTGGGAGGGAGTTAGACATAGGACATGTCAAGTGCAAATTCACCCTTGATAGATGAGAGTAGACCCAAGTGCTAGTGGGAGTGGGATAGGTCATAGGGAACCTTGAGGCAAGATGGGTTCCTTAGGAGCCATCTGAGGAGACGTACAAAGTCCTCACACAAAGGAACAATGGCCAATTGAGCAGGGGTTGGGTTATGAGTAGATGTAGGATTAGCCTACTTTAGGGGCCCATGGTAGAGATGTCCTAGTACAAATTTTGGAGGCCCTATGGAGGTGTATAGAGTGGATACATATTGCACAACAATAGGTAGGAGAGTTATAGATATAGATTGCATTGAGAGACTCTTGGATCACTTACCAAGAGCACAAGATCTTTGGGCTACGAGAGTAGCTAAAGTGAAAGGCTTAGAGATTAGAGCAGTAGTAGGATGAGATCCAACTGCAGTCAACTAGGGTAGCCTATTATTTTGTGGCATATGCAGTAGTAGTCCCATATGAGGCTAAGAAGGTGCCTTGATTTTCTCAGTATACCTAATAGTTAGGAGAGAATGGCCTACATCGAGACCAGACATGCCTCCTCCTCCTGCTATGCCTCTTTCACAAGTGGTAGGTGAGAGGGAAGGACTGAGTTTGACCCATTTTTTTCTAATTTATATCGATTGGTGTGCCAGCACCATTTTGTATCATTTTTTAGATTGACAATGCTCGAGTAGCATCCATTTTTTTTCCCCAGTGTACACTTTCAAATTTATATATATATATATATATATATATATATATATATATATATATATATATATATATTTATATATATATATATATATATATATATATATATATATATATATATATATATATATATATATATATATAAATGAGATTTTTTATTAGAGTACAATTTGCACATGTCATCTTTCTATCTTTATAGCTTGTTTTACATGAGATGTTTTATGCTATAATTATGAATGTAAATATGATGTGATGTATGAATGTAGTGTAGATGAGATGAATGATGAAATTATGTAGGAATGCAAAATGTGAATAAGCTGACATCTCATGCAGTGTTATATTTATTCAGAGTGATAGATATCCCATGAAGATCAATAGAACAAACCAAATAATTGAATGCTTGTACAGACATGAAGAAGCATGATACTTTGAAGAATCCAACGATTCCTCATCACAAAGGATGCAAGTATATTTGTAATCAAACTATGTGCTTATGCAAATGTGGAGTATGAAATGCAACCCCATGCTAGATACACCCTAGCTCTAGTTACCAAGCTTCGACAATTATCATCACTGGGCATTTAGATGAGTCTGATACATCATACAATTCTCATTGACATTGTAATCATGGAAATATGAATAGGACATATGTTCTAGTTTTTTCAAGATTAAATGTAAGAATTTGAGGCACAAGAAGCCAAAATGATCAAAACATTTGTCCCTTTTAATATAGCAAGTTAACATAAGCTTAAAGGCATATATAGTAGGATGAATAGAATGTTTCTTATGCACAGAGACACTAGACACACCAAAGATTCTTTTTATGCTAATTAATTAATAATTATTCTATCCACAATGACCCTTGCATTTGTAAACTGACACAAAAGTGTGCTAGGATTTCTTGCAATGCCCATATATTCACTTAGTAGGATGAGTATCATTATTTACTATAGCATGAAGATTTCACTCCAAAAAGCAAGGAGAAGAACCAATCTTACTAATTTATTGATATAAAAGGACTTGAGGTATACACAACCATCCAATATGAGATGGAGGATCTTATAGTCGATACCTCTTTTATGTGGATGCTTCAGATTATTAGAATTAAACCAAAAACAAAAAGAAAAGAAAAGATCATGCCCTTAGTCCTCACTTCTCTAGTCAAAAGTGACTTCATCAAGTTACTCAAAGAGACATGATAAAGTGAAAGCAAAATAAACAAAGAAAAACCTAGCATATCCCAAAAAATTCCATCATTCTGAATTCAGTTTATGTGTTCTAGGATTGATGTCAAGTGTCAATGTTCAAAACATATATGAAAGTAATCTCTTCAATAGGGTGACAATAGTAGATAGACATAGTTAGAACAACTAGTGACTAAAGTCAAAGAGGAATATTTAGTAAGAAGAACCTTGGTAGGAACTGAGTGATAATAGACAAACACAGTTAGGATAACTAGTGACTAATGCAAGAGATGTTCCATAAGAGAAATCTCAAAAGTGAGACTAGTGATAGTAGGCAAACATAGTTAGATCAACTAGTGACTAACACAAGAGATGTTCAGAAAGCTCCTTCTATTGGGGATGGGTTGGGTGATTCTTCTCAGGTTTTTTTGGAGGTAGATTCTATTGTTGTTCTACATGTTTCCCCTATGGTGGTGGCTAATGCCATTTTCCATCCTTTGAATGCTACTATTTCTAATTTGGTTGATTCTCTTCATGTGGCCTTGGCTCTGAGGGGTGTTGTTGCATGTGGTGGTGGTTCTTCTACCCTGGCTAGTAAGGATTTGGAGGATTCTTATACTATTTACCCTATGGTGGTGGATAATTTTGTTGTCCATCCTTCAAATGCTACTATTTTTGATTTGGCTAATGCTCCTCATGTGGTCCTGGCTCCAGGGGGAGCTGTTGCCCCTCTTTCTTATGGAGGTGGTTCTTCTTCCTTGGCTAGTAGGGATTTGAAGGATTCTTGTGGTTTGGATGACTTTGCTTGGTAGAAGGCTACTGGGATGGTGGAGGATGGATGGATAAAAGTAAAAGGAAAAAAAAAAATTAAGCCCTCTTTTCCATCGTTTGATATGTCTCTACATTCTCAAAAGACAGGATCTAAAAGTAAATCTTGAGGCTTAGATTTGTTACTCAACTGCTCACCTGGACTTTTTAGTGGATGCCCTATTTTTTGGTGTTCCTAGTCTCTTTGGCTTGTTGTTTTGTAGCTTGACATGATTTGGGTTTGAATGTATCCTTTTGTAACCATGGGGTTTCAATTTTAGGTGGTAGTAATGCACTATGTTATCTATGAGACCACCCTGGTCACCTTTTTTGTCAAATGACCTATTTCATCTAAGGTTTTTTGTTTCTAAGTTTGATCTTCATTTAAAATTATAAGATCTATAAAGGGTTTCAGGCACCCTTCAAAACCTATTGTTCTTATAAAAAACACAAGAGATGTTCCATAAGACAAATCTCAAAAGTGACACTAGCAATAGTAGATAGACACAATTAGACATGAGATATATTTCATAAGAAGAATCTCTAAGTGAAACTAGTAAAAGTAGATAGACACAATTAGAAGTATTGACTAATCTGAGAGAGATCTTTCTATGAGAGGAATCTCTGAGTGACATTAGTTATAGTAGAAAAATGCAGTTAGAACAACTGGTGACTGATGCAAGAGATTCCTATGACATTGAAAGGGTTTTCCCCAAGTTATGACATGATTCAATCCATGGATCCATGAGTGAAAGCAACAAACTAAAACAAGAAAACAATTGTACATGATCTAGAAGGTGCACTATGAGATATAGCATTTTGAACAAGAGGTGCCCATTTACTAGGATTTTTCCTTAGTGGTAGAGAATCTTTTTTTGCTACCATGATGCCTATTTGCTAGGTTTTCATCAATAACACTTTTTTTCTTTTTCAAACGTTTTGTATGTTTCTCTTTTTTTGATTTTTTTTTGTTTTTGATTTTTTTATTTTTTTGGGAATTACCAAGGCACCTATTGCTAGGTTTTTACCAAGGTAATGATTTTTTTAGGATCTTTGCAATTTTTAGATTTTATTTTCAAGACATTTAAGTATATATAGATTTAGATCAGTCAGTTGTAGAACTATTTCAAGTAGAGAGCATTGATGGGCTCCTTGAGCATCTCTCCCTCAGTTGTAGAAATTTGGTAAGCATAGGTCCAAACATTGTAGTAATTAGGTTCAAACTTTCCTTAATTTCTTACCCATTGTTGCCGATTCTTAGAGTTCTCCCTCAAAATGAGATCGCACAGTTAGAAGTGATGAGGCTTAACTTTCTTATTGCAGCATCTAGACATATGCTACTGATAATATCAAAGATGATCACACACCACTTGTCAACGTTCATCTAAAAATTATAGCTCTTGAAGACAAGATATTCTACAGTCATCATTAGTAATGAGGCCCTTCATGGAGATTCTCAAAGTGGAAATCTCAACCTCAATTGGAAGCACAACATCCACTCCATATACTGAAGCAAAGGGTGTTGTACTTGTTGGAGTTCTGATACTTTTTCTGCAATCCCCTAAAGCTTGATTAATTTGAAGATGCTAGTCCTTCCAAATTTGCTAACTTTGTGATGTAATATCTTAAGGATTGCCTTGTTGGATGCTTTCACTTGACCATTACCCTAGGGGTAATAATTAGAAAACCAGTGTTGTGTGATTCTAAACCTTTTGCACAACTCCTTAAGATCCTTAATTTTAAACTATCCTCAATTGTCAATAATAATAAGGAAGGTACAATGTACCTACATGTGATTTAATTCATAATGAACAAATTTAAAATTTTTCCATTTTCTATGGAGAGAGGGATTACCTCTACCATCTTAGAGAAGTAATCTATAGTAGTATTGATGAACTTATGTCCATTGAAGAGGATGGGTGAATCTGACCCATGAGATTGAAGGCCCATTATTGGAATGGCCATAGTATAATAGATGGAATTAGATCTCTAGTTGGAGCATGAAACAAAGTCCCATGGAGCTAACATTGTTTGCATGACTTGTTATATTTAATTTCCTCTTGCTCTATATTTGGCCAATAGTAACTAGCTCTAATAAGTTTACAAGCTAGTTTCAAGTCATTAGAGAAAGATCTACAAATGCCCTCATGTACATCTATTAATGTTCTTGGACTCATTGGGTTCTAGACACATAAGGAGTGTTCTTTCGAGACCTCTCCTAAACAAGTCGTCAGCAATAATAACATATCATGAAGCATTATGGATAAGCTGACATTTTTCATTCTAAGTTAGATTATTTGAGATGGTTTGGCCATGAAAGTAATAGCATATGTGTTGATAGTGGGATGAGTTGTGTCCTATAATAGAACATATCATCCTATATTTAGGAGAGTCATAGGTAGGGTAGAGTAATGTTTCCACTAGGAACTCATGTCAGATATCATTTTTTGGCATTTGTAATAAGGAAGCAAGAGTAGTCATGGAATTAGCCACTTTGTTATCTGCTCAAGGAATCTATTGAAAAGTGATATGAGAAAAGTATTTCTTTAGTTCATCTATTATGCATTTATAAGGGATCAATTTTTCATCCTTTTTTTTTGTTATATATCATTAACGTAGTTGATTATGAGCTGGGAATCACCAAAGATGTTCAATTTATCCACTCTCCATTCAATTGTAATCTCTATGCCATTAATGAGAGCTTCATACTCTATGATATTGTTTGTACAAGGTAACAAAACTTGAATGTCTTAGGCACTGAGTACCTTTGTGGTGCGATGAACAAGAGTCCAACACTGAATCCCTATTGTGTGAAGTAACCATCAAAGAACATCACCCAAGTTTGATGTGTAATTGTTAGAATTGATTCATCAGGGAAATCAATGTTGAGTGGAAGAAGACTCTACATTGGTTCCTCTACTAATTGATCAGTAATCACTTGTCCCTTGATAGCCTTTCATTAAATATATTGAATGTTAAACTTGCTTAGTATCATGACCCACTTAGCCAAACTTCCTATTAAAGCTGCCTTGCTAAGTAAATACTTTAGTGGAGAAATTTTAGCAACTAACCATGTAGTATGGGCCAATATGTAGTGTCTCAATTTTTGAGAAGAAAATACTACTGCTAGGAAAGCCTTCTCAATCATATTGTATTTCATTTCATAAGAAATTAGTGTGTGACTTAAGTAGTAAATAGCTCTTTCCTTGTTATCATTATCTTCTTGAGCCAGCAAGATGCCAAGAGATGTTTCTATTTTTGAAATGTATAAAATGAGAGGATTCCCATAGATAGGAGGCATCAAGATTAGTGGATTAGCAAGGGATTTCTTTATTTGTGTTAAACCCTAATTGCATTCTTGGCTCTAGGTATATTTCACACCTTTATGCAGAGTCTTGGTAAAAGGTTGTGACCTATTCACCAATTGTGGGATGAATCTGTGAATAGATTGAAGTCTTCCTTGTAAGCCCCTCATCTAACTGACATTACAAGGTGGAGGTATGTCCATTATTGTTTGAAATCTCTCTGGATCAACCTTGATTTGTTTTGTAGACATAATGTAACCAAGCAATTTCTTGGATGTTACATCAAATGCACATTTCTTGGGATTAAGTCTCAAACTAAATTTCTCCATGTGATCCAGGATAGGTCCCAAATCTTGAAGGTGAGTATTGTGTTTTTTTCTCTTAATAAAAGTATCATCCACATTGTCTCCCATTGTTTTATGCATCATGTCATGAAAAATTGTAGTATCTTCCCTCTAATATGTAGCACCAACATTTTTCAAGACAAATGGCACCACGTTCCAACAAAAAGTTCCCCATGCACAAGTAAAAGTAGTATTTTCATGATCTTCTATGCAATTTTGATATGATTATATCCAGAAAATCCTTCTATGACTGAGTACATTTCATATCCTATTGTCATGTCCACTATCATATCAATGTTAGGAAGAGGAAAATCATCCTTTGGACATGCTAAGTTTAGATCTTAGAAATCTGTACAGAATTTGATAGATTTGTTGTTCTTGGAGACTAGAACAATGTCTAATATCCATTCAGCACAATCAATAGCTCAAATGAAACCATCTTTTAGAAGCTTTTCTAGTTCAGCTTTGACAAGCAATGCAACATGAGGATGCATTTTTTTGATTTTTTGTTTGACTAGTTTAACTTCTAGTGCAATAGACAAGTAATGCATTATGAGATTAGGATCTAATCCTGACATGTCTGAGTATGTCCATGCAAAGTTTATATTTTTCTCTTGGAAGAATGTAATGAATTCTTCTTTTTCTTCTGGAGATAGTGACTATGCAAGACATAGCACGTGAGGTTGTTCCTCTATTCCCAAGTTGATTGACTATGTTAGCTCTATCAACATTAATGATCTTTCCTAAAAATGACTATGAAGTGCATCAAATATCTCATTCATAGGTTCCTTAGAGAGGTTTTCACCCTTGGATATGTCTTTTATTTTTACCTTTTTAGGTTCTAACACTGTCACACTGTGGTTTTCACCATCAGACCTTTTATTTCACTTCTTTTTTATTGTATGACTGAGATATTTGATGTCTACTTCAGTCATGTTGACTCTTTGTTTTCTAGATAAAGACATTATAGGTTCAATAGTGTTTAAGTAACAAGAAAGAGCATAGTCATTCTAGAATATAGGGACTTCACTAGATGCATTGGAATTCTAGTCTATGAGCTCAAGATAGGTGAGTGAAAGAGATGTGGTGGGTTTAGTTGTGTTTAGATTTTAATCATAAAATGCTTGGACATGCAATTTTAGACCTAAAGTGGCTTCATCCTCAAGTGTGTTCAAATGCCTTTGAGTTCTAACATGATTAATCAAATACTCAATGACACCAGTTGAATAAGACTCATCCAACCTAACCCTAGATACTTCACCCATTTTGAGGAGATTTTCATAGACATGAAATTTATCTATGTCTTTGTCTATAGTTTCTTTTAAGAGAGATTCAAATTCATATTCTTGAGAATCTATGCTACATGGTGATAGACTGTAGAATTCCCCAACAGTGATAGGGACAAACTCTCCTTCATTCTTTGGATTTTTACAAGGGTACTCAATGCATAAAAAATGACTATACTCTCCTTATTCTTGTCCATTATGATGTGAATTAGTAGTATTATCAAAAGAAACACTATCACCATCTATCTGGTTTACTAAAGAATTTAGCAAGATCATCAAGAATGGGATAAGGATAATGATCCTCATCATCAACATTGTCTTCATGGTCATTAGACTTACCTTGTGACTCATTTTTAGATGAAATATCAAGTTCTAGTATAAATGTGTTAATCCCTAGATGGAAGGGAATCTTTGTGAAGCCTAGACTAGATGTATCTCGATTCCTCCTAGCTATCACCTTGATAGGAACAATCAAACCATTTTTGTTGCATCCAATAGGACTAGTTCCCTTGTACCCAAAGTGTTCCATGAGTTTAAGACCTAGACCATACTTTTTAGAGGTAATTTCATGAGACTGTTCTATGAGGTCAACTATAGTTTCCTCTTTGTAGATCCATGCAACAATAGCTCTATTTTCACTTTCCTCCTTGAGAGGGATAGTAGCTTTGACAAATGTACCATTGTACTTGGTTTGAGGTGTCAACACAAAAGGTCTCTTCATTTCAGATGGTCTCCTATAATGATAGGGAGACTCAGGAAGATATGTCAATGACAACACTAATTCTATGTGATATTCACCCATTCTAGTTCTTCCAGCTTGAGGGACTATTTGATTTGGTTAAGCTTGTTATCATGATGGTCTATAGATTCCCTATTATCAGGTATGAAGTTTTCAAAAAATTTCATCATGTTACAAGTATAGCTAGTACTTGCAGGTGACTTTAGAGCTATGAAATGGAAACTTTACACACTTATGATAATTGGAAGGCACATCTTGCATCTCATGTATCCATGGTCTTCCTAGAAAAATATTTTAAGCTAAGGGAAAGTCAAGGACTTGACAAGTGACATCCCTTTCTACATAACCAACTTGAAGAGGTAACCCAACAAGACCCAAGGATTTGCACTTGACTTCATCATACACTTTGATAGTTATCTTGCAAAAAAAGTCAATGGACTCTTTAGAATAGTCCAATTGTCTGAGAGGAGTAGTAGAGACAATGTTTAAACTAGATCAATTATCAATAAGCACATGTTGGACATGTTTCTAGTGTATCATGACTTCAATGTGTAGAGGTTGATTATGTGGATGACTTAGTGAACTATTATCCTCCTTAGAGATGGACATATAGTAAGGTGAGGTTAGATGACGTACCATAGATTGGAACCTCTGAAGATCAAGATCTTGAGGGACATTTTCCTTAGTGAGAGATTTTTCAAGGATCTTCTTATAAGAAAGAAAGATTTTAAGAAGTTCAAAGATCATGATGTGAGCATTTGTTCATTGTAACTAATAGAGGATATTGTAGCTAGTAACCACAAAATTTTTTGTGAGTTTTTTCCCTTTGCTAGATGGACCAACAAAAGGTTTGTCTTTTTTTTGTTATAACTTAGGAGCATAAGGTGCAAGGCCTTTGAATAATAACTTGGCATGAGAATGTGTAATAGTGTTGGCACAAGTTTGAGATGGTTCATTATCAGATGTGTTGGAAGTAGGACCCCTTATGACAAATAGTGTCTTAGGTTTAGTTTTTTCTTTTTTTTCTCCTTGATGGTGCTAACATCACAATACTCAACACCCACTAGTTTGACCATGTGGACTATCTCATCATCATCATTGGAGCATGTATAGTTGATCTTGTTATGAGATTTTTGTTTCTAGTTTTCTCCTTTTTCATACTAAGGGAAAGGCTCCTTGAAAGCCTTGTGATCAAAGTTCTTGTTATGTCCATCCACAACAATGTCACCATCATTAATTAAGTCTTTAATTTTGTGATGCAGGTTGATGTAGTTACTAGTTTTTTTACCTTTGTTTTGGTGGTATTACAAAATGCAATTTCATTCGACCATGGTGGTCATAGTTGGGGATCATAAGGATGAGATTTTTCCAATGAATAAATGATCTTATTTGGTAACAAGGTCTTTTAGACCACATCCAAAGGTTCACCAAGAGGTGTAAATTCTCATTTAGGGTGTGTGCCCCAAGATGAGTTCTTCAGTTTGTTTCTAGATGCCTTGTTGTTAGAAGGAGGTTTCTCAACATTTTTGGATTCTTTGAGATTATCTATAAGATTGAATGCTACCTTAGCAATTTTAGGAGTAATATTGTCAACAACTCCATTGTGCACAACCTCTCAATTTTTGTTCGCATACTTGCATTTGTCCTTAATAGAGGTTGACTCTTATTTAGTGTCCTTCTAAAGGGTTAGTTGACCCTTTTTTACCATGAACTCCTCTATCTAGATAGCTTGTGTGACCATGTCTTTGAAGGTACATGGACCTTGAAGTTGAGCTCTATACCCAAAACTAAGCAAAATATTATCTGTAAAGATATTGAGTTTCTCCATTTCTAGGATTTTGTGTGAGTATTTGATGTAAAGTTGTCTCCATATGTAAAGTAATGTGAGGAAATATTTCCCAACTTTCTATTTAAATTTGCACAAGTCTCGAATGTTAACTAGGTGTTGTATGTTTTTAGAGTACTATTGGACAAACAAGTTATCAATTTCATCAAACATTTTGATACCAGTAGACAAGTGTGGAAACTAATTGATAGCTTGACCACCTAGACTTCTTGGGAATAGATGCATGATATATGTCTAATTATGCATAAATTCCATAGACAAGGCACCAAATTCCCATAAATGACCTTAGGGATTACTGGTTCCAAACTATTTATTATACTTAGGTAATTTAACTCCTCTCAAAAAAGGAGGAATGTCTATACTCTTATCAAAAGGAAATGAACAAAGAGCATCTAAGGTGTATGTTTTTGTAGGTTTTTCTTTATCACACATTATTTGGGCTAACTATTATTGCATGATCTTCAATTTTTTTTTCAACTTAGACATTTTGGTTTCCTCTTCAAGTGTAATGATAGTTTCAATGTTAAAGTGATGAGGTAACTTGGCTCCCTCTTGAACAAGTTTGAGAAAGTATTTCTCTTTCTCTTCGCTAAGCAAGATTTCCATGACTTTTTGGAGTTTTTTTCCTTATGACATTTTTTGAAATATTTGGGAACTATTTCTTCCTCTTCCTCATTTTCATCTATTAAAGGTTCCTTATGTCTTTCATTCCTATGTTGGTCTTGGTCTCTACTATGTTCTCTGTGTTTAGGTTCTTGATCAGCCATTTTAGGAATGTGATAAGTTTCAGTGTATGTTGGTTAAAAAGGTTGTCAAAATAAGAATTCAGCTGTGTTTTTTGGAGAATTATGAACTTTTCTATTTCCAAGATCCTCTTGATACAAGGGGTTCCTAGTTTGTTGTAAGTTTATAGAATAAGTTCTCTAAACACAAGGTGATCTAATAGTTGAAGGAGATCATAAAGACTCCTCACTAGATGAACTAGACATAGACCATGTATAGAGTGGAAAGTGATCTCTTCCATGATTATGACCCCTAGCTCTACCTTGTCTAATTCTAAGGGGATAAAACATATTTCCACTTCTTTTTTCCATAATCATAGACAAGGAGCACACTAGAATGTAGTCTTAAAAAAGCAAGATAAGAGTGTTGTGTGCTATGGTATGATTTGTTTGAGTAATGGATAGAATAGAAAAATATTATGATAATCATGACACAAAGTACAAAAAACACAAGAGAACAAGGAAAAGGTAGACAAGAGATGACACTAGTTTGTGTGTAGGTCACAAGTTGTTAGCTAAGAAAGAAGCCATTATTTGACACTATTTGCAAAATAGAAAAGAGGTAAAATGTTGTAGGCACACATCAGTCTTAGAGTGCAAATATCTTTGATAGAATAGTTTGATAGTTTTTAGGACAAAACCTTGCATGAAGATTCTCAGAAAATCACATGAGCAAGTACTAAGAAGGATGCAAAGATTCAAAACAACAATTTTAGCATAGTGGTCTCATGTGAGGACTTGCATAGGATCATGTGAGGAGTTGACAAAAGGAAAAGATTATGACATAAAAAATGTAGTATTTGCAAGATCTCGTGTGAAGATTTGTAGAGGACCATGCAAGGACTTGGATAGGGCCACACAAAGAAATGTTGACTAATAGGTTCTTGTGCAAAATTTTGCAAAATTAGGCATGATAAAAGGGACTAGACTAACAACTAAGATAGAATTTTGAAGAGCTTTTGCAAGTTTTAGACAGTTCTAGATAGATTATTGATTGTGTTTACATATTTCAAATAGGTAACAAAAGGGTTTTCAAGTTTTGGACAGAATTTTTTTTCAAAGAGATAGTTTGTTTTCAGATAGACATAGGAAACATGTAGTAATCGCAAACAATCCAACCAAGGACAAAGAAACTTGGAGGGACAAGGGACTCTTGGCCTTTAGTTTGTTTTATAGATTTGGACAAGTTTAAAGACTCAATAAAAAACACGCCTTATCCCTATAACCAAAAATGGAAGAGGAAGAAAAACCTTTTTCCAACAACTTATATGCATGTATTCACCTCACAAAATCATGTCACCCCACTAGAGGGTGCCCATTTTTTTGGTGTTTTCCAATGGCTCAATAACATATACACTGAATAAACACCCATGTGATAGGGGTCAAGAGCATATACCACATTCCAACACCCATGTACATGCCTATGGCGATTAATCTATAGGAGAGATTCTTCCCCCATCCTTGCACAAAGATTATGCCCCCTTTCAAAGGTGAACTAGGTAGAAACTAACTAAAAAGTTTTTACTTGTCTTCCATTCATATTAATCCTTAGGAATTTTGCAAGTGAAGTTGAGGCTAGTAGCCCACACTAGCATCTTAAAGTGCACACACTTGACTAGCAAGACTAGGGTTGACACTGGCCAGTACAATAGATAGAGCCTCCTCTTGATATGTGATATCAGGAATCAAGAGGAAGAAATTAACATGGCTTTTGAGTCTTTCACTCTACAAAGCTTATTTATTATAGTGAGTTGGAATCTCTAATGAAAGAAGTGTGCTCACTTGGGTCATTACTAGAGGTTGGATCACCCTGATAGACCCCCTCTAAGGGTTGACTCAAACTGGTGGTTCAGATCTAAGGGTCTAAGTTTTTGATTTCCCTCAAGGGGAAAGAACATACTCCTCTACATCATCACCTTTCCCAAATATGCAAGACATGTTAATCATTGAGTTATCTTAATTAATCCAGACTTGTCCTTTCTCAAAATTTTGCTTCCCTAAAAGGAAATCATCATCCCTTCATAGAAAAGACTCATACTAGAGAACCACTAACTTTATTTCCTCCCTTGGGTGCCATGTTTCAAAGGCTCCTAGGTTTGTAATTTACTCTTGGGCATCACTTCCAAGTAGTAAAGAGTGTACTCCCCGATTCCTCTATCTTGCACCCTACGAATTTCACAAGCCCTATTTATACTATTTGTGAAAAGAAAAAATAAGACATGACATTTTGAGTGGGTTTGAAATAAGTCTTTGACATGTGTATCTTTTGCAAAAATCCTACAATCACACAATCAGTACATGTTTCAAATTTTTTAATAAGGTATCTTCGTCAAGCGTCTTATAAACCCCTATTAGGATACAAAAGAAAAGATATCTGAATGAAAATGCTTCAAAAAAACTTTGTTAATCAAACATAATGATAAATTGAATTCAAGAAAACTTTATTTTGCATGTTTTGTTGTAAAATATCATGTGAAATCATGCACAAGCCTATGCAAGAAAATGATGTGTACTGCATGAGAAACTAAGCTTTTATGCACTTTTGTGCATGAGAAAGTGCAATAAAAGTGGCAAAATCTTCATTTCTTCACACAAAAATGAGATTTCTCACATGAAAATCTAGAAAATTATACAAATATCAGTGATAGAATCATTAAAAGTTTCAAAATAGAGTAGATGAGACCAGAAAAATTGATTTCTTAGCCCCACAATGGGCGCCAGACATGTATATGTGAAATGTGGGCCTCTTATTCTCACATACACTTTAACACGAGCATTACTTGAGAGATCATCTCAGAATAGATATTGAATTGTTTATCTGAGAAATCCAATAGTATGACCTATTGCCTCCTGACTAGAAGGATTTTTCCTTTTCTCTTAGAATGAGAAGTACACAACTAGACCCCTAGTGTGAAGGATTTATGCACCTATATGAAAGTGCAATTAATCTATATAATATGTATTTAATCTAACAATGAAGAGAAAAAAATCATGCTATGTGAATGCATTTTCATCTAATATTATATTAATAGTGCAAGAAAAGTATGAAATCTATAAAAATAATGAGAAATTGAGTGAATATTCTAGCATTAATTTGATGCAATTCAAATCAACCTTCGTAATGAGGAATTGAAGGCCTCTTAAAATAGCAATCCCAAAATCAATCAATAGTCAAGATCAATTGGAATGAATGGTTCAAGATTGAAGATGAGATTCAGTTAGGATGGAAGATTCCCTATGCAAGTGAGGTTAACTAACTTAGGTCCTAATTGTGGTGAAGAGTTAGCTAAATTTGTCCTAAGTGTGAGAACAAGTTGATTAGGTCAGTTCCAATTTGAGAGATAGATTACTTATAAATCTCATTCCTAAAGTGAATAGAAGATTTGAAAAGAATATTTAATTTAATAAAATAAAATATGACCTCATAAATGCATAATTTTAATTAATTGAATAATTGAACCCAATGATTAAAATAAGGACCTTATCTCATTAAATTAAATATTCGTACATTAGCTAAAGAAGTAATTTAATTTAATTAAAACATGAACACTTATAATTAAATTAAATTTAATCAATAGGTTTAATGTAGCTAATCTGGGTCAATACTTAGGAATTAAATAAAGAGTGTGATAAATGTAGCTTAGTCTCTTCTACATTTAACACTTAGATCAAGTAGTTAGTATTAGAATCATAATTAACTAGTAAAATAGGACTTAGGAATAATCAAATAGACTAGAATTGGTTAACATGGCAATGTGCCAATTTTGTGTATTACAACCATATGCTTCTTTGATTTCCATATCTCCAATACTACCAGTCTTACAGTTTTAACACTTTCTAGCATACTGAATGATTAGAACTTTTGGTAGTATCATGGATAACACACTAGAGGGATCTTGTTTGTATGCAATGTCTGGTATGGCTTTGAAAATAGGTTATTTAACTCTGTTACTATAATACCCCAAAATTGGCTCATTGCCATGATTACCAATTCTAGTTTATCTGATCAATTCTAAAAGTTCTATTTTACTACACAATTCTTATTCTAATATTTGCTACTTGACTTAATTGTCAAATGCAAAAAACCTTAATCTACATTCATCATACTCTTTATTTAATTCCTAAATTATTGACTCATATTAGTCACATTAAACCTATTGATCAAGACTTAATTTAATTTGAAGTATTTATTCTTTAATTAAATTGAATTATCACCTAAGGCTAATGTACTATGGAATTAAATTTATTTAATTTAATAACTATGCCTATTTTAATTAATTGAATGTAATTATTCAATTAAATGAAAAAGGTATTTATGAGGTCATATATCATTTTATTAAATTAAATATCTTTCCCAAATTCTATTTCTCAATTCAAAATGGAAATTCCTAGTTGACACTTCTTGAATTAGAAGTGACTTGAATCACTTACTCTCACACTCAAGCGAATCTGAGTTAACTATTTCTTGCACTTAGGATCTAAGGCAGTTAACTACATCTAAATTTGGAATCTTCCATTTTGACTGAATCTTGGCTTTAATCCTGACCATCGATCTGAGTTGATCCCATTCATTGATGGATTCCATGAATTCTATTTAAGAGACTCCTAATTCCTCATTATAGAGGTTGAATTGAATTGATATCGATTCTCATTATTTTCATAAGATTTTATCTCTTAGATTAATATAATACATTAATATGCATACATATAGTGTAGTTTATTTTATATGTTCTTAGATTAAATGCATCTCTCATTTAGATTACTTGCACACTCATATAGACTTAATTGTATTTAAACCCTTCATTCTAGAATGGTCTAGTTGCCTGCACCTCAAATCTAAGAGCATAAATCGGCAAAATCCTTCTAGATAGAAGGCAATATGTCATCTTGTAGGACTCCTCTTGGGTGAACAATCTCTTGTTCATTTGAGGATAAATCTGCATACAAGGGCCATGTTGAATTGTGTGTGTGTGTGTGTGAAACATAGGCCACATTTACGCATATACAATTTGTGCGCCCATCGTGGGGCTGAAAAATCAATTTCTCTGGCCTCATCTACATTAATTTCTATCATTTTATTGCTCTATTTGTACTGTTCTATATAGTTACCCAAATTTTCGTTCGAGAAATTTGATTTTTTTGCAAAGATTTGAGGGTCTCGCCTGAATCTCCACAATTTCTCATGTGAAAAAGTGCCCTATTGTGCAAGTCTTCACATCGCACCTTATTTTCTTGTGTGGGTCAATGAAGGATCTTGCACAATCCTACACAAGATTTTGTGCAAAGTTTTGAAACAACAAGTTTAAATTTGTTATTTTTTAGCATGTTGTTCATTTAATTTTACTAATGTGTTTTTATTTGAAACATTATTTTTCTATTTCTCTAGTTTTCTATAGCTTAATGATTGTTTATAGGATGTTTGACAAAGATTCCTTATACAAAAAATTCAAACATGAACTAACTATTTATTTGCAGGACAATTGTTGAAGATACATCTGTCGAAGAAAACATTAAAACCCACAAAATAATGTGTTTTCTTTTTTGTTTTCCAAACTAGTCTAAATAGGGCTTGTGAACTTCTTAGGGTGCAAGATAGGGGAATAGGGGAGTATGTTCTTTACCACTTGGAGGTCATGACTGAGGGTAAATCAAAAACTTAGATGCCTTTAAAAAATGGCATTCAAAGGGGGGTAAGCAGCTTAGTGGTTCTCTAGTATGAGTATTTTTTATGATGGGATGATGATTTTCTTTTAAGGAAATAGCATCTTGAGAAAAGACCAATCCAAATTGAATAAGCTAAGTTGGTAATTAACTTGTTCTATGTGTTTGGGTGAGAAAGTAAGGTAGAGGAGTATGCTCTTTCCCCTTGAGGGAAATCAAGAACTTTGACCCTTATCTTTGAACCACCAGTCTGAGTCAACCCTTTAGAGGGCCTAACAGAGTGATCCAACCTTCAAGAATGACCCAAGTGAGCACACTTCTTTCATTGGAGATTCCAACTCACTATAATAAAGAATATTTGTAGAGAAAAAGACTCCAAAGCCAAATTAATTTTCTCTCCTTCACTCTTGATATCTCATGTTAAGGAGAGGCTCTATCTATTGCATTGGTCAACACCAACCCCAATCTTTCTAAGCAAGTGTGTGCACATTCAGATGCTAGTGTGGGCTACTAGTCTCAACTCCTCTTGTGGAGCCACCAAGGATTAATTCAAATGGAAGCCAAGTAAAAAATTTTAGCTAGAGGCTACTTGGTTCACCTTTGAAAGGAGGCATAATCTTTGTGCGAGGGGAAAGAATCTCTCCTATAGAACTCACCATAGGCATGCTACTAGACATTGGAAGGTGGTATACATGCTTGTCCCCTTCCACAAAGGCACTCATTTAGTGTATACTATTGAGTCCTTTGAATATACCAAAAATATGGGTGCCCTCTTGGGGGTGACATGGTTGTGTGAGGTACATGCATGCACATAAGATGTGGAAAAAATGTTTTTCCTTCTCTACCATTTTCTATTTCTAGGGATAAAGCATGTTTTTTATTGAGTCCTAAACAAGTCCAAACCTATCTAAAACAAAGAAAGGTCAAGACTCCCCCATCCTTTCGAGTTGCCTTGTCCTCAGTTGGATTTTTTTTTACTACTGCTTGCTTCCTAATGTCTTGTTCAAAAACACTTTGTCTTGGTTGAAACCTAAATGTTGTCCAAACATTTTTTAGGGTTAACCTTGTTGTTTGTCCAACAAATCAATCCAAAAAATCTATCCAATCTATCCAAACAATCCAAAAATCTCTTTGAAATCCAACGTCATTGTTAGTCTAGTCCTAATTTTTGTGCATAGTTGTGCAAATCCTCACATGAAATCCTTTTGTGTTTTCATTTTCTCTTGCAGCTTTGTCTAGGTTCTCATGTGAATAGTTGCAAGTCTCTATGTGAAATCTTGTAGATGTATCCTTGTTTTGCTATCTAACTTGTGCACTTTCTCATGTATCCTAGAGGACATCCTCGTGCAAAACTTTCTTACTATTTTGAGTCTTTGCATGACACTATAAAACTTTCTCATGTTGCTCCTAGAGGATGCTCACACAAGACCTTGAGTCAGAACCATCATAAAAGTCTATTAGAGCTATCTGTACTCTGTACCTTGTCTATTTTCTACATCAGTTTACTACTTCTCTATCTACTAATAGTCCCAAACAATGGCATTTCTCTTAGCTAAAGACTTGTGTCTCATACTTTGACTAGTCTCATCTCTTAGTTATCTTGATTCTCATCCTTTAGCACTTGTCAAACTCCATGTTACAATGTCCATAATCTTTGGCTATTCTAGCCTTCAAATCAGACTATTTGTGCCTTAGTATACAACACTCTTAGTTTTTCCTTTTGAGATTTAGTCCTAGTGTGGTCCTTGTCCAAGTTTTTTTGCTTCTTGTCCCTATCTATGACTATGGAAACAAGGAGTGTAAATGTGTTTTATCCCCTTAGGCTTAGACAAGGTAGAGATAGGGATCATAATCATGGAGGTTACTTTCCAACTTACACTTGATCAATGTCTAGTTTGTCCAATAAGGGGACTTCGCAATCTCCCTCACCTGTTAGATCACCTTGAGTTTAGAGACAATTCTCTATAAATTTGAAAAAAATCAGGAGTCCCCTATTTCAAGAGGTCCCCAAAACCAAAAAAGGTCATACACCTCTAGATAACACTGTTGAGTTCTTTTCTAAACAACCTTCACAGTCACAACATACTAAAACTGAACACTTTCTTGCAATGGCTAATCATAAACCTGAACATGGTAATCATAGTAGACATCAAGATCAACCTAGGAATGTTAAAGGAAAAGACCATGACATAGATAAAGAATATGAAGAAGTGGAAATACTTCCTAAACACATAGAAAAATTTCATTAAGACAAGAACTTTCAAAAGGTCGTGGAAATCTTACTCAACAAAGAGAAAGAGAAATAGTTTCTCAAACTTGCATAGGAGGGAGCTAAGTTACCTCATCACTTTAATGTTGAAACTATTATCACACCTGAAGAGGAAACTGAAACTTCTAAATTTCAAAAATAGTTGAAAATCATGCAAGACCAACTAGCTCAAATGAGGAAAGACAAAGAAAAACCTATAAGGACATACACTCTCAATGCACTTTGTCCATTTCCATTTGACAAAAACCTAGACATGCCTTCTTTTTTGAGAGGAGTAGAACTACCTATGTATGACAAGTATTTTGGAACCACCGATCCCCAAGATCACTAGTAGAAAATTGGTGCCTTATCTATAGAGTTCATGTGTAACCGGACTTATCTCATGTGTTTATTCCCTCAAAGTCTAAGTGGTTAGGCTATGGAATGGTTTTCACACTTACCTCCAGGAATCAAGACATTTGATGAGATCACCAACTTGTTTGTACAACAATACTCATACAATATTCAACATCCTATTAACACTCAAGATTTGTGTAATCTTAAATAGAAAGTTGGGGAACCTTTCCTCACATTCCTCCAAAGGTGGGGACAACTCTACACTAAATATTCATGCAAGATTCCTAAAACAAAAAAGCTTGAAATTTTTACTAACAACCTACTACTTGATTTTGGGTATAGAGTCCAGCTTCAAGGTCTACGCATCTTCAAAGACATGGTAACACAAGCTATTTGCATAGAGGAATTTAGGTAAACTCTCCCTTTAAAAGGACACAAGACAAGGATCCACCTCTAGCAAAGAAAAATCTAAATACATGAGTAAAAACTAAGAAGTTGTACAGGATAGAGTTGTTGACATCATAACTCCCAAACCTACTAAGGTAGCATTCAATCTCACTGATAATCTCAAAGCATCCAAACAGGTTGAAAAACCTCCTTCTGATAATAACAAGGCATCTAGGAATAGGGAAAGAAACTTGTGGGCTACATGTCCTAAGAGAGAGTATACACCTTTGGGAGAACCACTTGATACGATTTACAAGATATTATTGCAAAATAAACTCATATCCCCATTGGATAACACTCATCCTTATGATACACAACCTTGACTACCATGGTGGAATCACACATCATTCTATGAGTATCACCAAAACAATGGTCACAAAACTATCAACTGCATTAATCTATGTCACAAGGTCTAGGACTTAATAGATGATGGTGATATAGTTGTGGATGGACACAACAAAAACATAGATCATAAGGCTTTCAAAGAGCCATTCACTTCTTATGACAAAGGAGAAAGTTCAAAACCTAAACCTCACAACAAGGTCAACTACACTTATTCCAATGATGACAACATGATTAACATGGTTGAATCTATAGATGTTGAATATTGTGATGTAATTACCATTAAGGGAAAACAAGATAATGCTAAACCTAAGACACCATTCATCTTAAGGGACCCTTCTTTAAACAAATCTAATCATGAACCATCTCAAACTTGTGCTAATTTTATTATATGCTCTCGTGCTAAGTTGGTTCTTAAAGGCTCTGCACCTTCTTCTACTATTGAACTAGAACAACATAAGGATAAAACCCTTTCTAGTCCATCTAGAAAAGGTGCAAAACTACAAAAAATATTGTGGCTTCTAGCTATAGTATTTTTGATCAACTGCAAAGAACTAACACTCAAATCACAATATTTGAGTTGCTTAAAATCTCACCTACTCATAGGTAGATTCTAGAAAAAGCTCTCACTAAGGCAAATGTTCCTCAAGATCTTGATCTTGAGTGATTTCAATCCATGGTAGGTCACCTAACCTCACCTTATTAAATGTCTTTCTCTAAGGAGGACTACAATTCATTGAGTCACCTACACATTCAACCTCCACATATCGATGTCATGATACATTAGAAATGTGTATGTCGAGTGCTCATTGATAATGGAGCTAGCTTGAACATTGTCTTTGCAGCTTTTCTCAGACAATTAGACTATTTTGAAGAGTCTATCGATCCCTATGACAAGATCACCATTAAATAATATGATGAAGTAAAATGAAAGTTCTTAGGTCTTGTGGTGTTGCCTCTTTACATCAGTCCTATAGAAAGGGATGTCACTTGTCAAGTTCTTGACATTCCCTTGGCTTATAATATCTTGCTTGAAAGGCCATCGATACATGAGATGTGTGTTGTGTTTTCTACCTATCACCAATGCATCAAATTTCCTTTCCATGGCTCTAAAGTCACTATTCCTACTAGTACTAGCTACACTTGCAACATGCTTAAAGTTGTTGAAAACTTTGTACCTACTAACAGGGAATCTACTAAGTACCATGATAACATGTTAAAGTAGATTGAATAATCACTCCAACTAAAAGAAACTAGAATGGGTGAGTACTAGATGGAACCATTCATGTCATTGACTGCTCTTCCTAAGTCTCCTTGTCACTATGGGAGACCATATGAGGCAAAGAAGCCATTTTTGTTGATGCCTCAGACTAAATTTGATGGTACTTTTATCAAGGCTATAGTTCCTATAGAGGATGAGAGTGAAAATAGAGCTATCACTATGTGGCTTTACAAAGATGAGACACCAATTGGTCTCATGGAACAGACTGATGAGATCACCTCTAAGAAGTATGGTCCTAGTCTTCAACTCATAAAGTGGTATGGCTATAAAGGTGTTGGTCCTATTGGATGCAATAAAAATGGTTTAATAGATCCTCTCAAAGCTACAACTCAAATCAATAGGGACAATTCTAGTTTAGGCTTTAAGAAAATTCCCTTTCACTTAGGGATCATTAAGCTCATATTAGAAGCTGAGATTTCATCAAAAAATTAGTCACAAGCTAAATCTGACATTCCTAAAGATAGTGATGATGGAGAGGATCCTTATCCTTATCCTATTCCTCATGATTTGGCTAATTTTTTCGCTGAATCAGATGACTTTGTACCACGTATCAATGCTATGGATAGTACTAGTGACTCATCTGAGGACACTACTGACACACATCATACTCAACTAGAGCAAGGAGAGTCTAGTTAGTCTCTACATATTGAGTATCTCTGCAAGAATCCAAGGGAAGAAGGAGAATATGTTTCGATGATCTGATGAATGGATCTAGACTAATTGTAGTATTGAATGCTTAAATAAAATCAAATTTTAGCGGAAGTCTTAATACATTATACATAAATGAAATTAGGCATTAAAACTTTAAAAAAAAACTTAAGAATTTAAGGTGAAATAAGTAGAATTGAGAGAGAAGGAGATAGAACGTACAAACAAGTTTGATTTCGGAGTTCGCCACAAACATGACTACGTCTTTGGGTCAGCTCCAATAGAGTACGACCGATTCGATTATTCTCCAAAATCAATTACAAATGCACCAAGACTTATTCCCTTAAACACATCAACATAGCATGCCCTTGATGTGCAGAATAGTCTTCAAAAATCTCTTAAACATTCTCCTATTCTCACCCCCTGAATGTCTTTCCAAAGCCTACTACCCCCATTTTATACATCAAATTTAGCCAAAAATGGGCTAAAACAATTAAAAAACATAATCCCCTATTTTGATTACGTATTTTTGAATTTGCCCCTTTTACCATTATTTTTTTATGATCTCATACCAAAATTAAGGGTTTGTTTTCAACAAATACCCTTATTTAGATAAGATTGGGCGGATCTATTATGCATAGATAGCAACTCTTCCCCTAATATTGTATGTACCATAAATAGCCCATTGGTTGGCCTTAATTTTAGGAGGCCAATGGTTAGGAGTTCAACTCCCATTATCTCATTCTTTTAATTCGAATTAAATAACCATTTTAATTTTAATTTGAATGTTTTCCCTCTCTTTATGATTTTGTGATGTCATGCTGACATCATCAAAATCCATACTTTTACTTGAATTTGAAACCATCATAACTTTTACATCCAATCTTTGTTCTTGATGAAATGAATTCCATTGGAAAGCTTTTGACGAGCTCTTTCATTTGAAATCCATGGTCAAATACTTGTGAGATGATTACTTTTTCACCCTTTTATGGCCTCTAGTCCCGATTTGACCAAACATAACTTGCACGAACAAAATCCTTTTCACTCCATTCAAGTTGTGTTGGAATCAGGATGCTGAGATCTTTCCGGTGGTGTAAAAAATTGGAGATTTGAAGAAACTTCAATTTTCACTGAAAATATCCACCGAATCAGGCTCCCCACTGAAGACCTTTTGGACCTCCAAAAGAGGACTTGGCCTCCCCACTTTTCTTGTATCATCTGTACATCTGAATACCTGGCTCACAAGCACAATAAAAATTGCAACAACATTGTTGATCATAAACATTATTCTATCATTTCCATAAGCATCTACATCAATTTTCGTAGCCACTAACCAACAAACATTGACTAGCATCAAGCTAAACAATAATGTAGAAATGAAAGAGAATAAGTCAACAACATATCGATCCTTAACAACAGGAACATTTTTACCCAAAGAACCATCAATGCTTTCAATCATCATTCCCTCATGTTGTTCTGTGGGTGCATTCTGCAACATCTGACCCTAGTTAGCTACTCCAAGTTCAAGTGTAGAACCACCTGTACTAATAGACATAAGAGTTAACTCTTTACTTGCATTAATTACCCTCTTTAACTGCCTTGTGTTTGCAAAAGAATGATTAGTCTTAATCTTGTGAGATTGTACAATATACTAAATGCCATCTTTAAATAAGTGATAATGATTCTTTTCCCTGTAGAAAATTGCTTTTCTGTCATAAAGATAAGGGCTACCAAGCACTATCCCATAGATATCTAGTGGAACCACATCAAATTGTACTTCATCCACAAATTTACTAGTGATTGTGAATCTTAAGGTGCATTGTCTTGTTACTTGCAACTTATCATTTTCACAAATCTAGCCTAGTGGATAAGGTTTCTTATGTAATTTGGTTTTCAATCCCAAGTTTCTTACAATACTTTCAAAAATCAAGTTCATTTGAGAACCACTATCTATGAGTGCATCAATTTTAATGTTCTTAGCAACAAACCTTAAATGAAATAGCTCATTCCTTTTCTTATCTTCAGAGAAATCATTTACTGTAGAAGTAGAAGCACAACTAGCAATAGAAACACTAGAAATAGGAGCTTTACCTTTCAAACCCATAGCTATTATCTTAGTCTCATCATCTGAATCTAAACCAAGATCCATAACAACATTTGCAACTTTCTCCTTACCTTTCTATTTTTTATTATGTCTTTGAGCCCACTTAGGCTTCAGTTCAGGATGCAACTACCAACAATGCTCTTCATCATGACCCTTCCTGTCATAATGAGTGCAAGAAAGTTTATCATCCTTCTTGACTATAGTTGTCTTCTTTCCTTTCCCTGTCTCTACAACCTTAGAATATTTCTTTACAGAGTTATCATCATCAAACTTATCAATAAAAGATCCTTTACCCCTTGACTCCAAGTGTGTAGCTTGAACAAACACTTCATCCAAATTACAAGGGTTCAATACCAAAATAGAATGTCTAAGGTAGGAATGCAGACCCCCTATGTACTTCAACAATGTATCCTGGGTGTACAAAGGAACATTCAAAGCAATAGCCCTTTGCCTAAATTCATGGGTTTACTCTTGGACAACTTGATCTTTCCCTTGCCTAAACATTTGCTAGTCCATCATTAACTATTGCATATGTCCTAGGGGATAAAACTGCTTCTCAAGAGCATTAACAAACCCTGCCCAAGTTAAACTAACTTTACTATGTTGTGAAACTTCTTCCTTAGTCTTACTCTCCCACTAGGTTAAAGTTGTACCCCCTAACCTAAGAGTAGCTAATTGAATCCTATCAACATCATCTAATAGGTTCTGGACGCTATAGTAGACTTCTACTTGCTGAATCCAATCATCCAATTTTTCAGCATTAAGTTCACCACAATAATTAGGTAACTCAAATTTTACATCCAGTTTGATATTAGGCTTATATCCACCCTTAAATAGATTAGAAGAAGTAGAATGAGGAGAAGATGGAGAAGAAGGAGAAGAGGGAGGAGAAGAAGAAGAGGGTAGATCTGGTTTCTTGTCACCATCAACATGATGTTTCCCTTTCTTGTCTTCACATTCTTTCCGCTCTTGTCTCTCCTAAAAAAGAATTTCCACCTTAGCCTTCATCTCGAGGAATGCTCTTTGGAATTCCTACTCACTGATCTCATTAGGAACCTCCATTCCAGAAATAGACATCTTTGGAAAAGTTCTTCGCTTCCTGATGTCAGGATTAAATCCTTCAAGCTTGCCTTCACCCTTCTGAATCCTAGACCTCGTTAGCATTCAAAAAAAACAACTGCAATAATAGTCAATTGGGCTCTGATACCACTTGATCTGATGAACGGATCTAGACTAATTGTAGTATTGAATGCTTAAATAAAATCAAATTTTAGTGGAAGCCTTAATACATTATACATAAATAATATTAGGCATTAAAACTTTAAAAAAAACTTAAGAATTTAAGGTGAAATAAGTAGAATTGAGAGAGAAGGAGATAGAATGTGCAAACAAGTTTGATTTTAGAGTTCACCACAAACGTGACTATGTCCCTGGGTTGGCTCCAATAGAGTACAATCGATCAGATTATTCTCCAAAATCAATTACAAATGCACCAAGACTTATTCCCTTAAAGACATCAGCATAGCATGCCCTCGACGTGCAGAATAGTCTTCAAAAATCTCTTAAACATTCTCCTATTCTCACCACCTAAATGTCTTTCCAAAGCCTACTACCCCCATTTTATACATCAAATTTAACCAAAAATGGGCTAAAACAATTAACAAACATAATCCCCTATTTTGATTACATATTTTTGAATTTGCCCCTTTTACCATTATTTTGTTATGATCTCATACCAAAATTAAGGGTTTGTTTTCAACAAATACCCTTATTTAGATAAGATTGGGTGGATCTGTTATGCATAGATAACAACTCTTCCCCTAATATTGCATGTACCATAAATAGCCCATTGGTTGGCCTTAATTTTAGGAGGCCAATGGTTAGGAGTTCAACTCCCATTATCTCATTCTTTTAATTCGAATTAAATAACCATTTTAATTTTAATTTGAATGTTTTCCCTCTCTTTATGATTTTGTGATGTCATGCTGACATCATCAAAATCCATACTTTTACTTGAATTTGAAACCATCATAACTTTTACATCCAATCTCCATTCTTGATGAAATGAATGCCATTGGAAAGCTTTTGACAAGCTCTTTCATTTGAAATCCATGGTCAAATACTTGTGAGATGATTAATTTTTCACCCTTTTATGGCCTCTAGTCCTGATTTGACCAAACTTTGACCAAACATAACTTGCACGAATAGAATCCTTTTCATTCCATTCAAGTTTTGTTGGAATCAGGATGCTGAGATCTTTCTGATGGTGCAAAAAATTGGAGATTTGAAGACACTTCAATTTTCACTGAAAATATCCACCAGATCATTCGATCACTCTTGGAGAGTTTTACAGTCTATCACCCTATAGCATGGATTCTAGGAAATATGAATTTGACTCTCTTTTAGAGTCTACTATAAAAAAAGACATCGACCAAGTTCATGTCTACGAAAACCAACTCAAAGTGGATGAAGCATCTAGGGTTATGTCTAACAAGTCTAATCCAACTAGTGTTCTCGAGTCTTTAGTTGATGACGTTAGTACTCCTAGGCATTCAAACACACTTACATACAAATTCACTCTAGGCCTTAATTTGCTAGTCCAATAATTTAATAACTATACCATGAATGCAATCAAACTTGCTACTATTCTCTCACTCACATATCCCGAGCTTATAGACTAGAATTCCAATATACCTAGTGAAGTCCCAACTAGTGCAGTGCACTTCAATTCAAGACAAAGCTTCAACCATTCAAGGAGATTCAAACATGAACATAATAAAGGTTTTAGAGTATGTTAGAATCATCAATAAGCCCATTTGTCAAGGCTCAAGGTTCATTTGGTAACCTTATAAACCATGAACCTTTGAAACCTATAAGGGAAATGACTAGGCTTAGAATAGTCAATATACCCTAAGGAGGGTTGAAAGACTCTAGGATGGGTCATAGGAGGTTAATAGTCTTAGGACTTTACTTTTTTCTTTATTGCAAAAAATGCAATAAAAGTTTCTTTGCAACTTTTCAAAAGTTGTTGAGCAAATTTTCAAAAGTTGCTGAGAAACTTTTCATTTTTTGTTTAAAAGTTTTCAAAAGAGAAAAAGGGGAGTTTCAACTATTTGAAACCAATTCATGGATAGTTGATCGGTTGGAGAGATGTATAAATACCCAAGAAGACCTACCCTAAACATATGGTTGTTAGATGTACGGATTTCTTTCAAAATCAATAAAGTTTCCTTTTTTTTTGCTCAAATTTACTATTTTTATGCATTTTGCACATGTGGTATAGACTAAGAAGGAGGGGAAATGCTGGTAAAAGTTGCTTCTATGAACTAGCTTTCTATTTCAGTTGGTTTGATCAAATTTGGAGGTGTATAATGCAAGTTATAAAGGTTTCTCTGATGATAACCAAGAAACCCTTGCAAATGAGGGTTTTGTGCAATTTGAATGTATAGTTCTCAACTATACAATTAAAATGGCACAAATCCTAACCCAAAAAGTATATTTAGGAGTCATCTTTTAGATTCAATAAGTTTTGAGTGTAGAACCAAAGGGAATAAACTATGCCTGCAAGCCCTAGACTAAATCTAATGGTAGATTTAGTCTCAATTTATAGGTATTTGAATTAGTTTGAGAATTAGCAATAAGATTCTAAGAAGGTGGGAGTGGATTTGTGATTAAATTAGACCCTTGAAGAGTTCTCAAGCCCTATAGTTGGTTTGTGCATCCATTCCATTGGTCTTCCTTTGAAAACCAAGGCTAATAGGGTCCTACTAGGACTATGTACTTAAGTTGATCCTTGGAGTGCTAGAATAAACCAAGACTTGATCTTTTGGCATGTGTTTAGGGATATCAAAAACACTTCAAAATCCACCCCCATTTCATTGGTTGAGGTTGTCATGGTTACAAACTCATTGTAGCAGATTGGTGAGTGAGTTTGGAAGGTTGTTTGTGATCCTAGAAGTTGTTAGGACTCTTTATAAATCATTACCAAACCTTGGCAATTGGTTGGAGTCATTTTGATGAACTTTGGTATTGAGGAGCCTAATTGGTTGAAGGCAATTTGTTTGTAGTCTTCCCTATGACACTTTTCACTAGATTGGTATCAAAGCCATGGTTGGATCTTGTGGAAATTTTTGTGGCAAAATGTTAGAGGGTGAAGAAGGTGAGAGGGAGATCCCTTTGAGGACCACCAATGTGGAGTTGGATAAACTTGTGAAGGAGAAAATGGCAAAGAGTTGAGCAGTGAGGGAGGAAAATAGGAGCATGGAGAAGGAGTGGGAGAAGTTAAAAGGAAAAATGATCAAAGGAGATGTTGATGAATCAGAGGAAGAGGAAGTTGAAAGGGAGCCTTATGAAGAAGAGATTCCAAGGAATCAAAGGTCACTCTTGCAAGCCTTGGTAAGAGTTGGGGTAAAAGGAGAAGGCTTACCTAACTCACATGGAAAATTGAATCTAGATGAGTGCATGGATTGGTTGGAGGCATTGGACAACCACTTTGAGTGTGATTAGGTCCCTGCAAGCCAAAGATTCAAGTTGGCAAAGACAAAACTCAAGGGCGCTACCCTTAGCTGGTGGAACTTCTTGCAAAGTGAAAGGAAAGATGAAGGAAAGGAGTAGATCAGCACATGGAAGAGGATTAAGGTAGAGACCAATAAGCAATTCATTCCTAAGGAGCATACACCCAAGAGTTTCATAATCTAACTCTTAGGGAAAAGGTGTATGAGACAAAGAACTCTTCTAAGGAAGAAAGGAAGAACCAAAACTCTGAGAATGAATTCAGCAATAGGGACACTTTCAGAGGTAGGAGATCTAATAACAATAGAGGAGGAGGAAATGGTAGAGGAAGGGGAGGCAATGTATTCACTGGAAAATGTTTCACATGTAACCAAACAAGACATCATTCCTTTAGGTGCCCTCAAAATCTTAGAGACAATCCTAGGACAGGAGATAAGAGGGTCCAATTTCTACAAGAGGAAGAAGATGGTCAAAGTATCTCCTCCTACCATTCCACCACTTCAAAGCCTGCAGATCTAGAGACTAGTGAATGTTTGATGCTGCAAAGAACACTTTTGACGGTACCCAATCCTAGTGAACCACCACAAAGGAAGGCCCTATTCCAGACAACCTTCAAGGTCAAATGCAAGGTATGTAAAGTGATTGTAGATTTTGGATCAATAGATAATATAGCATCTAGGGATATGGTTAACAAGTTAAAATTACAAAAGATACCACATCCTTTTCCCTATAGGGCATCTTGGCTTACTAAGGAGAAACAAACTCTTGTTAATGAACAAGTATGGGTAGAATTCACCATAGGGGAATATGTAGACAAGATTCTTTGTGATGCATAGATATGGATCCTTGCCACCTCTTACTAGGGAGACCATGGCAATATGATGTCAAAGCCAAGCATGATGGGGAAACCAATGTATACACCATAACCAAGGGAGGCATAAACTATACTATGAACCCCTTGCCTAATGATGGAAAGATAGATCATGTGGTTAGTAATGTTGCCTTGGTATGGGAGAAAGAATTCATGTAGACCTTAAGGAGAAGGGCACTCCATGCTTTGCTATAGTAATCAGACCCAAAAAGGAGATTGTAGTAAAACCTCAAGACAAATCTAAGGATGGACAATGGTGGGAAAGTGTTGGCCCTAAGGAAGTGAGGAACCTTATAGAAAAATATCATGGGATTATTGCAGATAGCATTCCAACTTCCTTACCACCTAAGAGAGAGGTTAGCTATTGCATTGATCTTATCCTTGGTGATAAATTGCCTAATAAGGTTGCCTATAAATTGACCCCAGAGAAAAATGCAGAGATTGCAAGAAAAATTGAAGATTTTTTGTCCAAAAGTTTGATTAGGAAAAGTGTGAGCCCTTGTGTTGTTCTTGTTGCTCTTGCACCCAAAAAGGAAGACACTTGGAGGCTTTGTATGAACTCTATGAAAATCAACAAGATTACTATAAGATATAGGTTCCCAATGCCAAGGATGGAGGATCTTTTGGATTGTCTAGGTGGAGCCAACTACTTCTCCAAGGTGGATTTGAAAAGTGGGTATCACCAAATCAGAATAAGAGAGGGGAGTGAATGGAAAAAAGCTTTCAAAACCATATAAGGGCTCTATGAATGGCTTCTCATGCCATTTGGGCTATCAAATGCACCTAGTATATTTATGAGGCTCATGAATGAGGTCCTCAAGCCCCTTTTGAACAAATTTGTGGTTGTCTATCTTGATGACATCCTAATCTTTAGTAAGGATAGGGAAGAACACCTAAGCCATATAGATCAAGTTCTAAGGAGATTGCATGAAGAAGGGTTTAAGATAAACTTGGAGAAATGCACTTTCATGAAGGAAGAACTTGTATTTTTGGGTTTTTTCATCTCCAAAGGCTGCCTTAAAATGGAAGCCTCCAAAATAGAAGCCATTCTCAACTAGTAACCCCCTAAAAACCCATTAGAGGTCAAAAGCTTTCATGGACTTTGAAACTTTTATAGGTATTTGGTCAAGGATTTTAGTGGGGTTTGTGCACCTATGATAGACACCATAAAAGGGGGAAGGAAATGTCATTATGTATGGACTGATGAAGTAGCAAAGGCATTTGAAATAGTCAAACAAAGGATAGCCCAAGCACCTATTTTAATGTTTCCTAATTTTAATAAGATATTCATAGTAGAATGTGATGCTAGAACCAAAGCCATAGGTGGAGTTTTAAGTCAAGAAGGTAGGCTAGTGGCCTTTTTTAGTGAGAAACTAAATGATGCAAAGAAAAAATAGTTAGTTTATGATTTAGAATTGTATGCAATGGTGTAGTCATTAAAAAGGCGGAGGCATTACTTACTTCCAAAGGAATTTATTTTATTCACTGACAATTAGGCTTTAAGTTTTTTGAACATGCAGGATAAACTTAGTCAAAGGCACATTAAATGAATGGAATTTATGCAGGCCTATAACTTTTCAATCAACCACAACAAGGGTACAATCAACAAGGTTGTTGATGCTTTAATTAGAAGCAATCACATGGTGTAAAGCATAGAACTTGAAAGTGTGGGAATCTCTGTCATGAAGGACATGTATGTTGCAGATGAAGATTTCAAAGAAATATACAAGATATGTCAGAAAATGGGAGATAAGTATCATATTGATTTTGCTAAATACCTCATCCAAGAAGGGTTGTTTTTGAAAGGTGGGCAACTTTGTGTGCCAAGGGGATCTTGTAGAGAAAATGTAATTACGAAGAAGCATTGTGGGAGCATGTCAGGAAACTTTGGCTTGAATAAGACCCTAGAACAAGTGAAAAGGTTTTACTACTTGCCTAAAATGCAGTCAGAGGTCAAAAAAATTGTAGATGGTTGTTTGATTTTCCAAAGGGCTAAGGGACACACTTCTAATTCAGGGTTGTACACTCCTTTACCTATACCATGCAAACCTTGGGATTCTATTACTATGGATTTTGTATTAGGATTTCCAAGGACTAAATCAGGGAATGATAGCATCTTTGTAGTTGTTGATAGATTCTCAAAAATGGCACACTTGTAGAACCACCCATGATGCATCCCATATAGCTAGTCTATTCTTTAAGGAAGTAGTTATATTGCATGGCCTACCTATTTCCATCGTATTAGATAGAGATCCTAAATTCCTTGGGCACTTTTGGAGAACATTGTGGAAGAAATTAGGGAAAAATTTGAACTTTTCATCAACCTATCACCCCCAACCTGATGGCTAAATAGAGGTTATCAATAGATCCCTACGTAACTTGTTGAGATGCCTAACCCAACAACATGGAGGATCATGGGACACCATATTATCATAGGTAGAGTATTCATATAATGATTTAGTAAATAGGAGTATAGACTTGACCCCTTTCTAAATTGTATATGGAAATCACCCAATGGGTATCCTAGAACTCAAAGACATCAGGGATATGGAGAGGAAAAGTGCACAACCACAAGATTTTGCACAAGTTATGAAGGATATCCAAGATTAGGTAAAGGATAGATTGCAAATGTTGTCAGCAAAATACAAGGAGAAGGTAGATAAAAAGAGGAGAGAACTTCAGTTTAAAGTAGGTGACTTAGTGATGATACACCTTAAGAAGGAAAGGCTACCAAAGGGGTAGTATACTAAATTGTTCATGAAGAAAGTAGGGCCATTCAAAATACTCAAGAAATATGGAAATAATACCTACAAAATTGATCTTCCAGTAGACATAGGCTTTTCTCCCATTTTTAATATCTCTAATCTCTATGCATATAAGCCACCCACTGATGTTTTTGATGTAGGAACAAGTCTTAATAGTAGTAAAGATGTTTCTAAACTACCATAGGCCACTAAACCATAGATTGAAAGATTTTTGGATAGGAAATTCATAAATAAAACAAGGAGAGGAACCTATTACTCCTACCTAGTCAAATGGAAAGACAAACCCAATAAAGATGCAACTTGGATGACCCAAGAAGAGATTGAGAAGGCAGGATACTAGTTTGATACAATACCAACTCATGGGACTGAGTTTTTTAGAGAGGGGTAGTATGGTGTAGTGCAATTCAATTCAAGACAGAGCTTCAACCATTCAAGGAGATTCAAATATGAATACAATAAAGGTTTTAGAGTAGATTAGAATCATCAATAAGCCCATTTGTAAAGGCTCAAGGTTCATTTGGTAACCTTATAAATAATGAACCTTTGATACCTATAAGGGAAATGAATAGGTATAGAATAGTCAATATACCCTAAGGAGTGTTGAAATACTCTACGATAGGTTATAGGAGGTTAATAGGTCTTAAGACTTTACTTTTTTCTTTATTGCAAAAAATGTAATAAAAGTTACTGAGCAACTTTTGATTTTTTGTTTAAAAGTTCTCAAAAGAAAAAAAGGGGAGCTTCAACTATTTGAAACCAATTCATGGAAATTTTATCAATTGGAAAGATGTATAAAGACCCAAGTTAACCTCCCCTAAACATATGGTTGACAGATGTACAGATTTCTTTCAAAATTAATAAAGTTTCCTTTGTTTTTGGCTCAAATTTACTATTTTTCTACATTCTACACATGTGATATGGACTAAGAAGGAGGGTAGATGTTGGGAAAAGTTTCTCCTATGAACTAGCTTTCTATTGCACTTGTTTTGATCAAATTTGGAGGTGTATAATGCAAGTTATAAAGGTTTCTCTACTAATAACCAAGAAACCCTTGGAAATGAGGGTTTTGTGCAATTTGAACGTATAGTTCTCAACTGTACAGTTAAAATGGCACAAAGCCTAACCCAAAAATTAGATTTAGGAGTCATCTTTCAGATTCAAGAAGTTTTGATTGAAGAAGCAAAGGGAATAAATGATGCTCTCAAGCCCTAGACTAAATCTAATGGTAGATTTTGTCTCAATTTACTAGTATTTGAATTAGTTTGAGAATTAGCGATAAGATTCTAAGAAAGTGGGAGTGGATTTGTGATTAAATTAGACCCTTGAATATTTCTCAAGACCTTTAGTTGTTTTTTGTACCCATTCCATTGGTATTCCTTTGAAAACCAAGCCTAATAGGGCCCTACTAGGACTGTGTACCTAGGCTGATACTTGGACTACTAGAATAAACCAAGAACTGATCTTTTGGCATGTGTTCAGGGTTATCAAAAACACTTCAAAATTCACCCCCATTTCATTGGTTGAGGTTGTTATAGTTACAAATTCATTGAAGATTTCTAAGTTGGCCTAGTAGCCCTATTTGTGAGCCTACTAGTAACTCATTGCAGCAGATTGGTGAGTGAGTTTGGAAGGTTGTTTGTGATCCTAGAAGTTGTTAGGACTCTTTATAAATCATTCCCAAACCTTGGAAATTTATTGGAGTTAGGTTGATGAAATTTTGTATTGAGGAGCTTAGTTGGTTGAAGGAAAATTGTATGTAGTCTTCCTTGTGACACACTGCACCACAACATTCTAGAATGACTATGCTCTTGCCTACTATCTAAACATTGTCAAACTAGTAATGTCTTCCACCAATGAATGAATCATCAACATGGATGAAGTTGACATCAAATATCTCAGTCATACAATTAAAAAGAAGAAAAATAGAAGGTCTGATGGTGAAAACCACATTGTGGCAGTATTAGAACCAAAAATAGTAAAATAAAAGATGTATCCAAGGGTGAAAACCTCTCTGAGGTACCTGAGGATGAGATATTTGATGCACTTCCAAGTCACTTTCAAGAAATATCATTAGTGTTGATAGAACCAATACAGCCAATTAATTTGGAAATAGAAGAACACCCTCACATGATACACCTTGTGTAGTCGTTGTCCCCAAAAGAAAAAGAAGAATTCATTGCTTTCTTTTGAGAAAAGAAAATCAACTTTGTGTGGACATATTCTAACATGCTAGGATTAGATCCTGATCTCATCAAGCATCACTTTTCTATTGCATAGGCATCAAACTAGTTAAACAAAAGCTTTAGAAAATGCATCCTCATGTTGTGTTGCTTGTCAAAGTTGAACTGGAGAAGCTCCTAAAAGCTGGTTTCATACATGCCATTGATTATGCTAAGTGGACATCTAACATTGTTCAAGTTTCCAAACATGACAAATCTATCAAAGTGTGTATGGACTTCCAAGATCTAAATGTGGCATGTCCTAAGGATGATTTTCCACTCCCAAACATTGACATGATAGTGGATATGATAAGAGGATATGAGATGTACTCACTCATGGATAGATTTTTTGGTTATAATTAGATCAAAATTGCACCAAAAGATCATGAAAAGACTACTTTTACTTGTGCATGGGGAACCTTCTATTGGAATGTGATGTCATTTGGCTTGAAGAATGTTGGCACTACATATCAGAGAACTATCACTACAATTTTCCATGACAGGATGCATAAGACTATTGAGGACTATGTGGATGATACCTTGGTCAAGAGCGCAAAATGCAATACTCGTATGGAAGATTTGGGACCTATCCTAGATTGCATGGAGATATTTAGCTTAAGGCTTAATCCCAAGAAATGTACATTTGGCATCACATCAAGGAAACTACTAGGATATATTGTGTCTACAAAAGGAATCGAGGTGGATCCAAAAAAAGTTCAAGCAATCATGGATATTCCTCCACCTCATAACATCAGTCAAATGAGAGGCTTACATGGAAGACTCCAATATATTCATAGATTCATCTCACAGTTGACTGATAGATCACAACCTTTTACAAAGACTCTACATAAGGGAGTGAAGTATAACTAGAGTAAGGATTGCAAGAAAAGCTTACAACAAATCAAACAATATTTCACTAATCCACCAATATTGATGCCTCCTATCTATGGGAAGCCTCTAATTCTATACATTTCAGCAACTAAAAAATCTACAGTATCTTATTGGATGAAGGGGATAACAATAATAAGGAATGAGATATTTACTATCTGAGTTGCACATTGATCTCTTATCAGATAAACTACAACATCATTGAGAAAGCCTTCTTGGAAATTGTCTTTGCTTCCTAGAAGTTGAGACACTACATGTTTGCTCATAATAGGTGACTAGTAGCTAAGATTGATCCACTAAAGTATTTGCTAAGTAAGATAGCTCTAATAAGAAGATTAGCTAGTGGATCATGATACTGAATGAGTTTGACATCCAATATGTTGAATGAAAGGCTAACAAGGGACAAGAAATTGCTGATCAGCTGGCACATGCACCGATGCAAAGTCTTCTCCCTATGAACATTGATTTTCTTGATGAATCAATTCTAATGCTCACACACCAGATGTGGGTAATTTTCTTCAATGGTTCCTTTACACAATAGGGTTTTGGTACTAAATTAATCTTCATAACACCATAGAGATACTCACTAGCTAAAGCATATAAGATTATATTTCCTTGCACAAATAATATTGCAAAATATGAGGCACTTATCAATAGAATAAAGATTGTAATTGAATGGAGAGTAGATCAGTTGAATGTCTTTAGCGACTCTTAGCTCATAATCAACCAAGTTAATGATGTGTATTAGACAAAGGATGGGAAATTACTCCCCTACAAGTGTATGGTTGATGATATGAAGAATTACTTTTCTCACATCACCTTCCAGCAAATTCCTCAACAAAATAATAAGGCAGCAAATGCTATGGCTACTTTGGCTTCCTTAATACCAATGCCAGAGAATGATCTTTGACTTGAGTTCCTAGTGGAAATGTTACTCCACCTTGCTTATGATACTCCTAAATCTAGGATGATCTATTCTATTTTAGGACATGATTAATCCTACTACCATCACATTTGATCCTATCTACATGACCAAAACATTCTAGACAGTCTAACCCGAAATGAAAATGTCACCTTATCTGCAATGCTTCTTCGTATGTCATTATTGCTAATGACTTGTTTATGAGAGGTCTTGACAAAACACTCTTTAGGTTTCTAGAGTTTGAAGAGTCCAAATGCACATTACTTGACATCCATAAGGGTATTTGAAGGTCTCACTCAAACAACTTGACACTAGCTCACAAACTCATTAGAGCTGGTTACTATTGGCCAAACATGGAGCAAGATGCAATCAAGTACACTAGGTCTTGCAAATAGTGACAACTCCATGGGAATATAATTCATGCTCCAGCCAAGGAGCTAATTCCATCTATTACACTGTAGCCATTTCAACAATGGGCCTTTGATCTAGTGGGTTAGGTTCACCCGTCTTCTTCTAATAAATACAAGTTCATTATTATAGCTACATATTACTTCACAAAATGGGTAGAGCCAGTACCTCTCTCAATAGAAAATGGAAAAACTATGGCTCTGTTAATTACAAACTACATCATATGCAAGTATGGTGTACCTTCCTCCATTGATACTTATAACGGGAGATAGTTCAAAAACAATGATCTCAAGGAGCTATGTAAAAAGTTTAAAATCATGTAGCATTGGTCTTCTATCTATTACCCCCAGGGTAATGGCCAAGTAGAGGCATCTAACAAGGCAATCCTCAAAATCTTACATCACATAGTCAATAAATCTAGAAGTGACTCACAACTTTAGATTAATCCAGCTCTATTGGCATACAGAACAAGTATTAGAACTCCAATGGGTACAATTTCCTTTGCTTTGGTTTATGGAGAAGATGTTGTGTTGCCTATAGAGGTTGAGATTCCTACTCTGAGAATCTCCATGAAAGGCCTCATCAATGATGAAAACTATAGAATATCTTAGCTTCAAGAGCTAGTTCTATTGGATCAACGTCAAGAAGTGGCGTGTGATCATCTTTGAGCCTAGCAACAATGAATTTCAAGAAGTTGCAATAAGAAAGTTAAGCCACATGACTTCCAACTTGGTGATCTCATCCTGAGAGAAAAATCTAAGAATTAGCAACAATGAGTCCAAAAAGGGATGTTCAAACCAAACTAGCTTGGTCCTTACATCATTACTACAGTATTCAGATCTAGTGGTTACCAACTTTCAATAGTCGAGGGAGAGGTGCTCAAGGATCATGTCAATACTCTTGACCTAAAGCAGTTGTACAACTGATCTGGTCTTAGAAGATCTATGTATATATTTAAATGTCTTGGAAAAAAATATAAAAATTGAAAAAATCAAAAATACAAAAAAAAATTAAAAAGAGAAAAATGCAAAAAAAAAATTGAAAAACAAGAAAAGTGCCATTGACGAAAACCTGGAAACATGCATCATGATAGCAAAAAAAGAAAAGTTCTACCAAGAAGGTGAAAACCTAGTAAACAAGCACCTCTTCTTCCTAATGATCCATCTTGCAGTGCATCTTTTGGCTTATTGTATAGTTTCTTTCCTAGCTTCACTTTCCTACTTTAGTTTCCTGCTTTTCACTCATGTATCCATGGATTGAATCTTGTCATAGCTCGGGGGTAGCACCCTATAGTGTTATAGAGTCTTTTTCACAATAGTCACCAATTATTTCAACTACGTCTACCTACTGTCACTAGGAGTCACCACTTTTTTAGATTCTCCTCATAGAATATCTTGTGCAATAGTCACCAATTTTTCTAACTACATCTAGCTATTCTCATTACTGTTACTCTTTGTAAAAATTCTCCTTATAGAATCTCTTTTGCAATAGTCACAAGTTGTCTCAGTTGTGTCTACCTACTATTGCTCATGTCATTTTTTGGGATTCCTTTATGGAAGATCTCTCTTGTGTTAGTCACCAGTCATTCTAACTACGTTTGTCTACTGTCACTCACTCCTCTTTAGGATCTTCATCGCAAAAACTCCTCTTTGAACTCAATCACCAGTCATCCTAGCTATGTCTATCTACTTTTGTCACTCTACTGAAGAGACTTCTTTCAAACATATTCTAAACATTGACATTTGACATCAATCATATAACACAAAAAATTGAACTCAAAATGATGAATTTGTTTGGATGTATTGAGATTTTCTTTGTTTGCTTTCCTTTTTCTTTCTCATATTTCCTTGTGCAACTCAATGATGTCATCTTTGACTAGAGTAGTCAGGATTGGGGGCATGATCTTTTCTTTGTTTTATGTTTGTGGTTTAGTTCCAAATTATCTAAAACATTCTTGAAAGAGGGGTGTCCACTATAAGAGCCTCCATCTTGTGTTGGATGGCCATGTGTACCTCAACTCCTTTTAAATGGATAAATCAATAAGATTTGATCTTTTCCTTGTTTATTGAATCGAACTCTTTGTAGACACCAAAATTTTATTACACCACTTTGGTAATCCTATTTAGCTATCTCTAAAGGCATCATTAATTAAATTCCTATTTATTTAATCCTTTGCCATCCCCTAGTTGATTAATTTAATTAATCATCTATAGTCCTAATTGATAAATCAAATAACCTATTATTTATCAATTAAATCCTATTCTCCTATCTAATTCCAAATCCCCATTTATTAAATAAATCTATTTAATAAATCTATCCCTCAAATCTAATAACCCCTAACCTATTCCTAAATCCTCTATTTAGCCTAATCCACCCCATCCACCCATACTAACCAAGTTTAGCTACTAACTCACCCACCCTCATTAAATGCCATCCACTTGCATATCTCTAACAAGCTTAATCTAATCCTAAATCACCTCTAATCCCCCCCCTAACCTGGTCACATTCCCTAAGCAAGCTTAAGACTTTCCTAAACCAAGCAAAGTCAACAATCTCAACTCCCTCCAAAATATCCCAACCACCCAACCATGAATGCTCTTACAAGGCCATAAAGACTCTTACAAACCCATTCATTGCTCTTACAATCCATTTATGAGGGTCTTTAAGGCCTTGGGCCTCCTTTGTTGACTCATCCTTGCCCTTTCCTCCATCCACTCACCCTGTGACATGTGTCACTCCCTGATTGGCTCTAAGGAAGCACAATCCATGTGCTCTCCTCTCATGCAATCTGAGCCCTCCATGAGCTTTTCCCTATCCTTGCATCTTAGCCCTCAATCCCTCAAGCCCTTAGCCTATAAATTGGATACCCTCCCAAGCCATTTCATCAGAACCTTTGAGCTAAAGTTATAATGCTAGTTTGAGAAACAAAAGCCTTTAACCATACCCTTATAATGCCAAATTGAGAGCTCACAAAGCTACCAATTTGCCATTACCCATCCATCTCCATTGAAGCATAGTTTGAGTATCTTGAGCATACATCCTAAATCCATATCCAAATTAGACTCATCCCAAATCAAGAGAACAAACTCATTGAGAGATCCCCTTAATGGCTCACATTCTCATTTGAGTGGCTTCTCTTTGTCTATCTTATATGTTATGTTGATTTAGTTAATGTTAATGCTTTTGTTTTCATTAAATTAGTTTTTCTAGCATACTAAAGTAGCATATACACTCTTTATGCTAGAGTAATGTCTGATACTCATCCTACTAAGTGAATGCATCAGTCACTACAAGTATATATGATGAATGTTGTCCTAGGTCACAGATGCAAAGGCCATTTTGGACAACACAATTTCTGGTTACTTTACATAAGAAGGATCTTTTGTGTGTCTAGTGTGTCTACATGCAAGAAACATTCTAATCATCCTACATTTATGCTTTGATTCTTATGTTAACTTGCTATGTTAAAAGGGACAAATGTTCTAGTTATTCTATCTTCTTGTGCCTCGAATGCTTACATTTAATCCCAACAAACATATAACATATGTCCTATTCATATTTCCATGATTGCAATGTTAGTGGAAATTGTAGGACATATAGGATTTTGTTCTGCACTCAATGATGATAATTTTTGAAGCTTGGTAACCAGACCTAGGGTTGCATCTAGCATAGGGTTGGCATTGCATAAGCACATGGTTTGATTACAGATCTACTTTCATCCTTTGTAATGAGGAATTGTTAGCTTCTTCAAAGTATCATGTTCTTCATAACTACACAAATGATCAATTAGTCACCCTCTTGGCTACTTTGGCCACTCTAGATCTATTTTTAGGATTGAATTCAAAATATGACACAATTAAGCAGCTCAAAAAAATGTTTAAAATTTTTTGAGACCGACACAATCAAACGCTTATGCAGTCTGGATTTTCTTTTATGCTTTAAATTCTTGTAATCTTTTCCACTCAAAATTCTTCATATTTTCAAAAATCATTTTGGATAAAGTCAACCTAAGTCAACTATGCTCAATTCTGGTCAACTTTTGATCAAACTTGGTCTTTTGGACCTTGAAATCACTCTGAACTGACTCTAAATTTTCTTCTGATCATTTTGATCTCTTCTACATTCTGTTGAATCTTACATTCTTCTGTATCTATCAACACACTTCTTTATATCATATTTATGGTGTTTCATCTTTTGAATTTGCTCCCAAAGGGGCGGGATTATTACATCATTGAACTTGAATTTTAAATCCATCTGAAACTTTATTGCTCGGGGCATCTTGTTCCCATCTTATGTCCTCATCACTCAGGACATCTCATCACTTGGGGCATCTTATTCCCCTCTTTTTGGCATCTTTTTCATCTATCACATCTTATAAAGAATTCAATGGACAGGTATCGGGACAATCTAAACCCTGACTCCTAAGGATTAAGCCTTGTTCTGCAGATGATTCTATGAGTCATAATTTGATCTTTCTATCTTTTATCAATTTCAGGTATCTAGGTGTTCTATCTAGATCCTTAAAGGTTAAGCTTTGTTCTAGAGATAATATTTTAAATACTATCAATTTTAGGTATCTAGGTGTTCTATCTGGATCCTTAAAGGTTAAGCTCTATTCTAGAGATAATCTTTTAAATGCTATCAAATCTTAGGTATCTAGATGTTCCATCTAGATCCTTGAAGATTAAGCTCTGTTCTGGGGATAATCTTTTAAATGCTATCAATTTTAGGTATCTAGGTGTTCTATCTGGATCCTTAAAGGTTAAGCTCTATTCTAGAAATAATCTTTTAAATGCTATCAAATCTCGAGTATCTAGATGTTCTATTTGGATCCTTAAAGGTTAAGCTTCATTTTAGAGATAATCTTTTAAATGCTATCAAATCTTAGGTATCTAGATGTTCTATCAGGAACCTTAAAGGTTAAGCTTCGTACTGGAGATAATCTTTTAAATATTATTAATCTTGAGTATCTAGGTGTTCTATCTGGATCCTTAAAGGTTAAGCTTCATTCTAAGAAAGCCTTTAAAATGATATCAATAAATTTATCCCGGTGTGCTACTTGGGTTCCTTAAGATTAAACTCTGTTCTAGAGATAGTCTTTAAAAGCCTATCAATTGGTCTTTGTGTCATCAATTTTGGAACCAATCTAATTTCTTGATCTATGCATCATACTTTATGATTGTCTTTCAATTGAACATGTTGCTCACACATTCATTCAAAGAGGGGCAAAATGTAATACCTCAAAATTGGCTCATTGCCATGATTACCAATTCTAGTTTATTTGATCAATTCTAAAAGTCCTATTTTACTAGGCAATTCTTATTCTGATATTCACTACTTGACTTAATTGTCAAATGCAAAAAACCCTAATCTGCATTCATCATACTCTTTATTTAATTCCTAAATTATTGACTCATATTAGTCACATTAAACCTATTGATCAAGATTTAATTTAATTTGAAGTCTTTATACTTTAATTAAATTGAATTATCACCTAAGGCTAATGTACTAAGGAATTAAATTTATTTAATTTAATAACTATGCCTATTTTAATTAATTGAATTTAATTATTCAATTAAATGAAAAAGGTATTTATGAGGTCATATCACATTTTATTAAATTAAATATATTTCCCAAATTCTATTTCTTAGTTCAAAATGGAAATTCCTAGTTAACTACTTCTCAAATTAGAAGTGACTTGAATCACTTACTCTCACACTCAAGTGAATCTGAGTTAACTATTTCTTGCACTTAGGATCTAAGGTAGTTAACTGCATCTAAATTTGGAATCTTCCACTTTGACAAAATCTTGGCTTCAATCGTGACTGTCGATCTAAGTTGATCCCAACTATTGATGGATTCTAGGAATTCTATTTAATAGACTCCTAATTCCTCATTACAAAGGTTGAATTGAATTGATATCAAATCTCTGCTAAATTATGCACTCATTTAAGCTCATTATTTTCATAAGCTTGTATCTCTTAGATTAATATCATATATTAATATGCATACATATAGTCTAGTTTATTTTATATGTTCTTAAATTAAATTCCTATCTCATTTAGATTACTTCAGACTCATATAGACTTAATTGCATTTAAACCCTTCATTCTAGAATGGTCTGGTTTCCTGCACCTCAAATATGAGAGCATAAATAGGAAAAATCCTTTTGGATAGAAGACAACAGGTCATCTTCCTGGACTCCTCTTGGGTGACCAATCTCATGTTCATTCCAAGATGAATCTGCATACAAGGACCATGTTGAAGTGTGCGTGTGTGTGTGTGTGTGTGTGTGTGTGTGTGTGTGTGTGTGTGTGTGTGTGTGTGTGTGTGTGTGTGTGTGAAACATAGACCACATTTATGCATATATAGTTACTAACCTAATTGAACATTCAAAACCTCCTTACCCTCTACACCCTTTGAACTAAATGCCATTTTATGAAACTAGGGTTTATGAAATAAGAAATAATGTAGCTTAGAACATGTTAAATACCTTGCAAAGTCTTATGAAATGGTGTCAAATTGCTATTCAAATCTTCTATAGATACTTCGGATGGAATTTATAGATCACCTCTAGCTCTTCTTGCTCTTTCTTGATTTTGAATGATGTAAAAATGTGTTGAAATTGATCAAATACCTCTATGAAGTACTATAATTAATGTTGAGTTCTTACACAATTATAAGCTCAACATTAACTAATTCAGGCTCACTCAACATCCACTAGCCTTTTCATTCACTTGGTAACCATTACAAGCTCAAAAATAACTAGCCAGTTTGTTAGCTCAGCATCCTCTAGAATTTCACTAGGAAATCATAGGAAACTTTTCATTCTTGGCAATAACATGAAAAATTAAAAAAATTCCTTCATTCCTAAGAATATCTTGCATCTTTATTCATGCTTATATGATCTTTTTTCAGAACTAAATCATTAGGAACTGATGTATGATATATTTTATTAGAATATCAGTCCTACATACCTCTTGATTGCTTAGTTTGATTAGGTGTGATCATCTGACCCATTGGGTGAAGTGGTCCTTTCTTCACTTGATGTGTTGTAATCCTCCTTTTCCTTCCATGTCTTGTACATATCATTTCTAAAAATTTCAACATTTTCCTTGCCTTTGCCTTTATTTAACTCACAACTTGATGACTTTGACCTTGTTAGACAATATTGATTGATGTGACCAATCTTTAAATAGCTAAAACATGTGGTTTGACTCAACCACATTTTGTAGTCACTTCTAAGGTGTTTCCTAATACAATTATTAAGAACATTTCTACACTCTTGACAATAACTATAGCTATATATTGTATTATAATTCCAATTGTACGAGTTTCCATTGTTCTTTACCTTTATTTTCCTATTTGATGACCACATGGGTTTGGATCTGCACTCAAAAGCTCTAAGTCCATACTTGTGATAGTTATAACAATATCTTTCAAATCTTTGAGTGTGCATGGTCTTAGTTCTACATTGATGTGCTTGATGAGCTTGTTTGTTTTACTTATGGTAATGAATCGTGCTCTTATGCTTGACATTCTAATTTATAGTCTTGCTCTGACACACATTAGTAGTATGTCCTTTCTTACCACAATTATGAAAAGTAGGTTTGGAATTTGTACCTTGTTTTCTCCTTTCTTTAGCATGTTTGGATGACTCTCCTTCTTTATTACTTGTGTATCCCAGTTCGGATATATCATTGTTAGGTCTTGGGGATCTCATTAATTGCTCAAAGTATTTGATGGCTTCACTTGGTTTATTAAAACTTTTATAAAATTCCTTTTCCCTTTTTAGGTCATTATTAAGTTGATCGTTCTTTAACTTCAATTTTTTTACCTTGATGTCCTTGAAATTCAATTCATAGTTGGCATTCATTGTCTGTCTCAAAGTATCCAATTGAATGTTAGGAATCTTACTTAACTCTGATGATTTGTCTTCTAGTCTATTGGTCAAAACTCTTTTTTCATCTTCAATCATGGCTTTGTCTTCCATAGATTTCTTTTTATGTTTAGTCACTTCACATAGTAGTATGGCTTGTGATTCTTGCTCTAACTTGAGATTTATGATCTCTTTAATTTGGGCTCTATTCTTTTCCATTAGATTTTAAACTATTGCATTGAATTCATTGGAGTCTCCATTAGCAAATAGCTTAGTAGTGTCCATCTCTTTGTATTGTGTGTCATTCTCCTCAATAGCAATTTTCTTCCTTCTCTTAAAAATTTCTTTAATCTTCTCTTGCTTCATTCAATTGATGTAGAATGAGTTGTATTTTGATTTCTTGATTTTCAATGATCTTTCCCAACTTGTAGACTTCCATTTCCAAGATCTTTCCTCAATGCTTCAAAGCTTACTCTTTTAGAGAACTAAGCTCTGATGCCAATTTCTAGAATTACAATAGGAAAGGTAAACTTTTGGGGGTGGGAGGGGTAAATCAATAGTTTAAACTTTGACCCAAAAACAAATTCACCATACATCCATATCATACATTCAATAAGTCAACTAAAATATCATGTAAAGCATGTAAATCTAAATCAAGTAAACATTCACTCATATATATGACACCAGATATGATTACCCACAAACCCTCCAATGAGAAGGTAAAACTAGGATGGGGATGACACCCACAAATATTCACTACTATAGTAATAAAGTGTATCCAATGAAAGTTACAATATTTGATCACAAGATATGGTCTACCCTATTAAAATCTTACATAGACTATTAGGTCTCATCCTATTAAAGGATTTCAACACCCTATTAGAAGTGTGCCTTGTTAAAGGACTTTAGCTCACAATAAAGTAAGCACCTTGTTAGAGGATTTCAATATAGCCTATTAGGACTACTCTATTAAGAGATTTAACTAATTTACCTATTAGAATGACTCAGCATTGATCCTATAGTTAGCACTTTGTTTCTTGATGACAAATCACCTCTAAACTGATGCATTCTTGATCCTTCTTGATCATATGTCTTTTTGTTGTTCACTATATCATTCCTCTATTCTCCTTAAACTAATTTTGTAATACAATTTCAATTCACAAATCCTTAGCCACCATGAATTCTCTATTTGTGCATGTAAACTTATCTCTTCGCTCCTTTCACACTCATATGAAGTTTTAGGGTTTTTCCTCCTTAATAACACCTAGGTGACTTAGGATTAGGTATGAATCAATGATTGTGATTCATCCATTTTTTCACTTACCTAATCGGATGCATGTAATGCATAAGGATTCCAACTTGCAATTTTTTCTTATGACCAAAATATCATAATTCAATCTATAAGTCGACTCAAAAATGGTTTACATAGTGGTTTGTACCATTACAAACAACTATGACATAACTGTGTTACTTGACATCAGTAGTCTCTTATGCTTGGCATATGCTAATTTCTATATTGTGAGTTGGCATCTAAATGACCCAGCATGCACTACTTACTTAGCTTCTATATCACTTAGCGTACACTATCTTCTTGACATTTAAGTGACTTGACACTCACTACAAACTCGGCATGTTCTATTTTATACATATTGTGCTTGGCTTGTACTACTTGTTTTACATGAACTACGTAAATAACTTAAGTGTATATACACTCACTTGTCAAAACTAGTCTAAGATCAACACTTCTCTCAAAATATTTAATGAACTTGTATAACACTTAATCCAGCAATATTCTTGAAACATTCAACATCCCATTAATATGCTAGATTTTTGAAAAATTAAACAAAATTAAGGTGAATCCTTAGCAGTGTATCTCTAGAGATGGAGATTTTTACATTCTAAATACCCTTAGAAATTTCTTGAGACCAAGAAAACTAATATTTTTGTCAATACACTTGTACCAAAACTCTACTTCGACCTTAGAAAAAAGATTTCACATCTTTCAATGCCATGGTTGAAAGAGCATATCACATTGAGGATGTTGCTATTAAAAAAGGTAACATTGTCTTGAATAAAGATAAAAATGTCAAAAGGAATGGAAAATACAAGCACAAGCCTTGGAATTGTTAGGAATAAGGTGTCTCAACCTTGGATAATTCATATTCTTATTATTTGTTTTTTAAATATATTTTTTGCAAATAATGTAATTAAGTGTGAGTGTACATGTCGGTGTGTCACTCATCTTGTATGTGTCAACATCTTGGATTATGTGTAAGAATATCATGGCTAAAATGATTAAGACAAATTCCTATGATGTATAAGAGCTATCTCTAGGAGATAGAATGATGGATGAAGATGTAAAGACATGTGGCAATTGATCATTGAGTACTGTAAACTCAAGTCTCTATCTATTCTTTGGAAGTTTCCTTAAAATGGAAAGTGCATGATGTAAGCATTTTCAAGGTTGTAGATTGGAGAGTGAGAAAGTGTATTGTTGGTATAGTATGTTGTTACTAGATTGGTCCTCTATGGTATTATTATCCTAAAAGAACTTGCATTACAAGTGTGCAATCTTTTGTGTTGAAGATAATACATTGTGTAGGTTTTGGAGAGGTGTGGTTGTTTTATCAAAAGGTTTTTCCCCATCAGCATATCTTTTTTTTAATGTATTTTATTTCTCTATCTATTTTATGTATCCATGGTTGACTACAATATTATTGTTTACATAATATCAAATCTGAAATTATAAGGGTTTAATAGGAATTTTCACAATACTTTCTTAAGTGATTAGTTTAGGATGTTATTTCTACACTTGAGTTTCCTAATAGGAATAAGAACAAATATGTTGTCAATAATGGAGTAGTGGATGCTTCTAAGACCAAGGAGTCTACCTTTAACCTTTTCAATAATATTTATATTGTGAAGAAAGTCTCAAACATTTGACCAAGATGTGTTTACACACCTATGGTAGAATCTTACAAAGTGGTCCTAAAAACCTGACAAAAAAACTGGTCACACTTCAAGACAACTCTTGGCCTTATTACCCACTCACAAACCTACATGGTGGAGAGAGAACCATGTCTATGGTTACAATAGGAGAAAATTCCATAACACTATAAATTTGTTCAAGTTCAAAGATTTTATCTAAGATCTCATGAATGTCAAGTTGTAATGGAAGGCTTAGTTAAAAACTTTGATCACAAAGCCTTCAAAAAACCATTGCCAAAATATGAAAAATGGGAATCATCTAATGCTAACAAGAAAAATTATGATGAAAAGATTAACTACACATACACTAAACTAAAAACATCATAAACAAGATATAACTTGTTGAATATCTTTGCATGATGGGTCCTAAGTTTGACAAAGAACTAAATTATGATATGGATGATAAATGACTGAATGTGGTCCTCAAAATGTATAATGCTTCACAACAACATAGGGACACTCAACCTAAGATAGTTCTTAGAAGGAAAAAATCTTCCTCCTCACATGGTGAGACAATTAATGTTGTCACTAGGGGAAATTTAAATTTTTCCTTAAAGTTGACAATTATCCTAAAAATACCTCATCATCTAAATAAGAAACTACCTCAGCTATCTCTAACTATGACCTTGTCAGTCAGTTGCAAAGAACCCTATCATAAATATCAATCTTTGAGTTGTTAGAGATATGTCCCATACATAAGTAGATCCTCAAGAAAGCTTTACAGATAGCCAATGTCTGCACAGATATTGATGTTGAGTGATTCTAAGCTATGGTGAATCAAATTTCTTCACCATATTGTCTCACGTTATTTGAAGAAGGTGAAAGATCCCTTACTTATATAATCCCATTATCTAGCCCTACATATTGAAGTCCAAATCTTGTATACTTATGTTTACAGAGTCTTGATAGACAATGGTGCAAGGTTAAACATTATCTCTTTCAATGTTATTCAACAACTCGGCATGTTTGAATTTTCTATCAACCCTAGGTGAAAGATCACCATCAAAGCCTATGATGAGGTTGAAAGGCCTTCTAAAGGTCTTATTGTGCTACCAATCTATGTTAGTACATTGAAAAAGATGTGGTCTTCCAAGTTCTAGACATCCCACTATAGACACCTAAAAACCTTTAGAAAATCAACCCAAACCCTTGAAATAAATAAAACTTTATTTATTTCCTAAAAATCTTATTTATCCTCATCCTAAGAAGTTCTAGACTCTTCTAAAAAGTCTTCATCCTCATCCTAGGAAGTTCTAGACTATTCTAGAAAGTCTTTATCCTCATCCAAAGTCTAGACTCTTCTAGAGGATGTCTTTAAACCTAATCCTAATCCCCTCCTAACCTTGTCACATTCTCTAAACATGGGTTAAGACTTACTAACCCAAGTCAAAGTTAACAAATATCTCCTCCTTCACCCACCCTCATTAAATGCCATCCACTTGCCTATCCCTAAGCTAATCCTAAACCATCCTAATCCATCCTCTAAGCAAGCTTAAAACTTCCCTAATCAAGCCCAAGTCAAAATTCCTCTCATCTCCTTCAAAATATCCCAACCATAAAACTTTATGAAGCCCACTAGGCCATAAATTACTCTTCCAAGCCCTTTTATTGCTCTTACAAGCCATTATGAGGGTCTTTATGAAGATTTTATCCCTTTAGCCTCCTTTGTTGACTCATCCTTCCCCTTTTCTCCATCCTCTCACCCTGTGACATGTGTCACTCCCTGATTGGCTATAAGGAAGCACAATCCATGTGCTCTCCTCTCATGTAATTTGAGCCCTCCATGAGCTTTTTCCCATCCTTGCATCTTAGCCCTCAATCCCTCAAGCCTCTTGCCTATGAATTGGATCCTTCCCCTTTGCAAAACAACACAATCCATGAAGTAAAGTCATAATACCATTTTAAGAAGCCATTTTACATCAAAACCATACACTCACACCCAAATTCCAACTCCATTTGAAGCCCTTTTTGAAGCATAAGCTTGAGCATACATCCTATCTATTTAGACAAAGCTACTCAAGAAGAGAGCTTCTCATTAAGAGAGCCCATTAATGGCTCATATTCTTAATTGAGAGCTCATCTTAGTCTATCTTGAAGTTTATGAATTTTGTTTAGTTTGTAGAAGCTTTATTTAAATTTGGTTTCTATTAGCATACTAACATTGCTCATATACACCCACTAGCATAAAATTTATTTATTGGAAGACCTTGGATTCATAACATGTAGGTAGTACCATCTATGTACCACCAATGTATAAATTTTCCCTTTAATGGTACTAAAATAGTCATTCTTGGGGATAATTCTATGTTCATCAATACATTATCTCCTATTGAAACACTTGTCTCTCACAATAACTTTCTCATGAGATTAAATCATCCCTAAAAGAGTGTGAAAAAAAAATTAAAATGATGAGCCTGGGTATGGGAAAATGCACTTTGGATTCTATTTCTATTCTACCAATTTCTCCTCAATCTTATAGGAAGCCTTCTGAAAAATTGAAGTCCTCATCTTCTACTATGACCATTTTTGGCACTTTTGTTCAATCCTTGATTCTCCTAGAAGTAGTAAAAGAAGACCAAGATATCAGAGATTGGATATATAGGGAAGAGGAAGATAGGAATAATTCATGATCACTACCCCTATCTCTCCTCAGTTTATGGAAAAAGATACAAATTTATAATGATGCAATAAAATCTAGGAGAATCCTTAAAGGAGATGCCCAAAGCCCTAGAAAATAACCAAATAGTAGAAACACAACAACAAGAAACAATAAATCAAGATTTGATACCAAATCACAACTCTTTATTCATAAAGTAATTGATTACATGCAATATGCCCAACTATAAGGCCTTCTAGGTTAGGGCCAAATACAAACAACAATTAAAATATCCATTTTGCAAGAGCCAACAAGATCCAACTTACAATCCCAATCCCAACTAGTCTAGATCCACAACTAGATGAGAACACCAAGAGAAATCCACATTTGTATCCTTAGGTCCACCAATCTATCCTATGGTTCTCAAGCCACAACTACTAGCTCTTCAAAATTCAAATCCCCTTCTTCAAGATGGATCCTCTTCCTAATCATGCCTAAAGACTCTACAAGACCCCCTATTATACTGAACTAAGCCACAAGTCAGCCTAGTACATTACAAACTAAATTAAATCCCTTACATTAAATATAGGTTGAGCCACAAGTTAGCTACAACACAAATTAAATACCCATACATTAATTAAATGAAAAAATTTGGCTCCTAGACAACTCAACACCAATAGAATCCAAGACCAAGTTGAGCATCAGAAAGATCAAGCTGAGCACCAGTAATTTCACAAGCATTGTCAAGCTCTGAGTGCATGTCAAGCACTATAGACATTGTCAAGCTCCTCAACCTTGCCAAGCTCCCAAGCATTTTTGAGCTTCATAGTATATGCCAAACTCTATAGTATATGCCAAGCTTCTAGAGTATGCCAAGCTCCTAGCCATAAACTATGCCCAATAGCAACCAAGCACCACTTCTTTGGTGACCGAGTCCACAACTAAAAACTGAAATCCCTCCAACATGTAGGATTACAAATAGCCCTAGGATTCTCCTACATCATCTAGAAAACATGGCCTATCAAGGCCATGGGTCCTTAAATATTAGCAAGAAATCTCTCATAGAACCCTTAAGTCATACTAAGGGTCGCAAAAATAGAGATATTATTGGTGTAAATAAGTATTTACTTATTAAACTTTACTTCAGTTTACTTAGGTTAATGAATTATTTTATTATTTATTAGTTTGATACCTAGGAGTATGCGTACTCATATGAGTTTTTTTGTTGACAACATACGAGTTAGCAACTCTTTTATGCACATGGTGTCTACAACATAGGTGTTAGCACCTAATTTAAGCACATAGTGTCTACAACATCTCTATACAATATACACCTTGTCATACTTATCCTCTGATTGATGCACGTACATTCATGCATAGTGGAGGATAATCCACTTTTGGTAGATGTGTGTATAGTTGTAATGCTTATCTCCTTGCTCATTCTAGAGACATTCTAGATGCACCTTAGAGGCTTTTATATACAAGCACTCCTAGTGTGTATGTACATAACATTACATGAATACAATTTCATATTGTTATTCAGATCATACTTTGGTCTATTTTGTGCTTGTGCTTTAGTTTCTTGATCTTGCGTGATTTTTTCATAAGAAAAATTCTTATGTGGCATCAAAGCTAAGGAAATTTCTCTTCACATAGCCATTGGAGACCATTTTCTTGCTTCACCTCTTGGACGACCTTGACTCAAATTTGGAGTATCATAGTTATTGGGAGTGTCTAGAGCCAAAGTGGGCTTAACCATTGAGTCTAGAGAATCAATTTGGTGAAGTTTGACTATAAATTCATCTACCCTAGGCCATAGTCAACTTTAAGCCAAAAAAAAATTTGCAAACTGGCACTCGAAGGCCCGATTTGCAAATTCGATATGATCATTTCCAATTTGTTCATTTGATTTTAAGATCTATTTTCTCTACAATTATTCAGCCATTTTCAAATTATGTTGTTTGAAATTTTTTTAGGCCATCAATCGTACAAAGAATTTTTTTTACAGGAATTAGGTGGTGAAATCTTGACCCCATAGGATATTTGGTAGAATATTCCTTATAATTTATAGTTAACACAGTCCAGCCACTGCAACTAGACTGCTTCCAATTTTTGGTGGGAACTTAACAAATTTTGGTCACTACAAATTTTGGCCAAGCACAACCCATCGCCAATACATACAAGAGTAGTCTACACTTTGATTCACATTAGTGGGCTATTGTTTCTAAACATTATAACACAAGTTACCACAACCAATGTGGGATTTTACATCCCACCTACTGACATGACCTTTCAGTGATCCTCAACGTTGATCTTTGCATTTTTGGCCATCACCAAACACGACTTGAGCCTCCCAAATGTTGGTTTCCTTAAAAAAAAGTCATCATCTTCACCTATCAACAAAGCTCTTTTGCTATTACCCTTCTTCCAGCATTTTCACCCTTCTTACAGTGACCATGCTTCAATCTCCAACAATGCAACAATGACATTTAACTTTTTGGCTTGTCATCTTCTTTTAGTGTCGCTTTCTCCCATCTCTGGAAATTTTCATGTAGGTGCCAACTGTGAAGTCTATTTTTCACCAAATAGCACTCTTAGGCCCTCTATGTAGTGCCAACTTACTACCCACTCTATAATAGATGTAACGTTGTTCAAAGCATAGTTAGCTTAGTACCATATATAATTGTCAGGACATGTGTCATCAATAGCTCAACAATCTGCCAAGTCAACAAGATCCACATGTACCACCACATGGCTTTCCACTTCACTCAGTCATAAAGGACACATCCACTTACCATACCTTCCATGCCTTCCACCATGTCATCCTTTTTTGTATAGTTGATGTCACTGCCACATCGTGAGGGGACCCATTTTTTGTTCACATCAGCTAACCCCATCATTAAATTTGATGGCCATTTGATCATCATCTGTAGGCTAAATTACACTACCACGATGGTCATTTGGATGTGAAATTTAACCTCATAGTTTTTTGTTCAGAACTCTCTCTAGATTTAGTTTTGATTTGATAGTTTGAATTTGGGAAGCCATAACTCAGTCATCCAAACTCCAAATTATGTCCAGTTTTTTTAATTTTCGGTAAACTTACCTGAATTTTTTAGTGGTCTTATTCTTTTCTAGTTTTGGTGCACATATTTTTTAGAAATTGCATTTTTTGGTGGCTATACCTATCCAATCCTATATTTTGCAACTTCAATGCTCTGTATGAACTCATCTGCACACATTTTCAAGTTCCTTTTGTTTAAAGTGCTTAATTTTTTGTCTTCTTTCTAAATCTGCAATTGGATTATAGGCTTGTATGGACAAAAATATCACTTTCAGAATTAGGTCTTTTTTTGCATTGTATTGCTTTGATTACTTTTCAAAAAAATTGTACATCTGAGCTATAGTGCTTAGTACTAGATTTGAACCTCAAAAGGCAATTGCAAACAACAAAATCAGAAGTCCACTTTGTACCTTTTGACAAGTGGCCTATTGTAAATGCACTACATATAAAGTGCCAAAAGCATCATTTTTGAGCAGGTTCTTTAATTGAGTGAATGGGGGGGGGGGGGGGGGGGGGTGTCTTTTGTCCTTGTGTCTCTTTTTCTCTTGTGCTCTTTTAATATTTTGCATTATGGGTTCACCTAAAGCTCCACTTCTAACTTCACACAATTATACTACATGGAAAGATATTGTATGGAGTAGATTAATGGAAAAAGGTTTAAATATGTATGTTGATGGTACAATTACAAAACACATTGATGCTACAACACTATTTGATTGGAAAATTAAAGACAACCAGGATTTAGGAATCATTTAGAGTTGTGTTCATAGAGATCTCTTCTTTTGCATTTCTAGCTTTGCGGATGCCAAGGGTGCTTGGGACTAACTTGTAGGCTTGTATGGTAAGGTGAATGAGGAAAAGGGATTCCAAATTGAGGATGATCCACTTCTATTGGATCCTAAATTTTTTGACATAATTCAAGACTATGCCAACAAAGCCAATGAATTAAGAGCACTACTTAAGTATTATGGTAATCCCATGAAGGATGATAGATTGATTCATCACATCTTAAAGAGGCTACCTCCAGAGTATGCATCCTTTTTTTCAAGTTACAAAACTCATAGGTTGACCATGGGAAGTGTCTTCACTAAGCCTTAATTTGATGCATTTGTAGAAATGTTGATGTTGGAACAATCCAAGTTGATAGATATGGGAGTTCTCACATCATCAAAGACCAAAGCATTTCTGGCTAGTAATGAGAACCAATCAAATCAAGGTAGAAAAATTTATTGAAAATCACAATTAGAGACACATAAATCTTCCTCCTTACAACAAGGAAATTCTTCTTCCAACAAGAAGGAAAATTACAATATGAAGGATAAACTATTTTGTGCATATTGTAAGAAACTGAATCATGATGAGAATCATTACAAGACTAAGAGAATTGATCAATTGGAAAACCTATTTAGGAAGAACAAAATCAATGTGCCAAATGCTTCCAAGGATTCAAATCCATCTACTTTAAAGTAAAAAGGGCAAGCACTTATGGTTGGTTCAAGTTCTTTAGGGGAATGGATTCTTGACTCAAGTGCCTCATATCATATGGGTTCTTCAAAAGGAAACTTTTCTTAGTTGAAGCATTCCAAGGTACCTCATATCTTTGTAGGAGATGATATAAAAATGGAAGTTGAAGGGAAAGGACAAGTTGAGATGGAAAATGGTGAGTTCAAAGATGTTCTCTACATTCCTAACCTTATCTCTAATATCCTTTCAATTTACTAAATCATTCACTATGGAGATGGAAATAAAGTCGAGTTCCTTCCTGATTTAGTTTTGGTGTGCAATCTCAAAGATGATTCATTGGTTACAATGGGTAAAGTCAATCATGACACAAGGATTTATTCCTTCTCCCACTTTGTGCCTAAGTCTCCTTTGGATGCCTTGTTGACACAATTTTAATCAAAAATAAAATTATGGCATGAGCAGAATAGACATCTTGCATTCTGTTATCTTATCAACTTAGCTCAAAAAATATGGTCAAAGGTCTAACTACAATCAACTTTTCTAAGGGTGAATGTTCAACTTGTTCAATGGATATGCATCTAGAAGAAAATTATGATAAATGGAAGTCTTGGAGAGCATTTTTTTTCTTGAGTTGGTTTGCACAATTCTAGTAGGTTCTTTTGTAGTGACATCAGTTAGCAAGGGTTAGTATATCCTCACTTTCATTGATGATTTTTTGCACTACACATATGTCTACTTTCTTGATCACAAGAATGAAGTGTTTGATAAGATTCTAGCCTTCAAGATTCATGTTGAAAACAAATCAAGGAAAGCCATCAAGGTTCTTTGTATAGACAATGAAAGTAGATATGTGAACTCAAGACTTAGAGACTTTTGTGAGCTTGAGGGTATTGATCTTCAGAATCAAATAGCATTTAGTCCACAAAAGAAAAATTTTGTAGAAATGAGGATTAGAACTCTTAAGTCAATGGCAAGTTGTATGATTCAATCCAAGTCTCTTGATCCATCACTTGAGGTCAAAGCTATAAGTAGTGTCAATCACATACTTAATAGGTCTCCCCATTATGTCTTAAATGGAATGTCTCCTTTTGAGGCATGGTGCAAAAGAAAACCAATTGTGAAACACTTTAGAGTCTTTGGTTGGCTAGCATGGGCAAACATATCTTCACGGGAATGCAAGGCACCACTACCTAGGTCTTATACTTTCATTAGATATGAATATAGTGTTAAGGCATATATAATTATGGATCCTAAGAATCATGAGACTTTTATAGAGAGGAATGTTCGCTTTGAAGAAAGTTCACCTAGCTTATCCTCCACTCCTCTTTTTACTTCATACATTGTGGAAACTGATATTGACACTAGTGATACTAATTCAACAAGTTTAGATATGTCAGATCCTATTAAAAACTATAGGAAGAGGTCACAACATTAGCCCATTCCACATGCATACATTTCTATAGTTATAGGTCCATATAATTCAGTATAGCTAGGTACACATTGTCTACTAGCTCCAGCATCAAGGGATGACTTCGTGATAGATATGTCAAGTTTTTTTGTGGAGTCACACATAGAAAATTTGGGAGACATCATTGATGATATTCATCTTCTCTTTGATGAAGAAGATCCTTCTTCAGTTGTTACAAGAGAATATTTTGACCCTCTTGTCCATTCTCTACATGATCAGTCTTCATAGGTCGATATGATTTTTGATCCTTATGTACAAAAATTATAGGAGGTCTCTTCATCATTTGAGGAGATGGTTCTTTGGGATATGTTCTACATCCATCCTTCTTAGATCTAAACATGTTCTCTTTATTAGTTGGAAGAGGTGACTGTTAATATCAACATAGGAATAGTGGAGAAAGTTTTAAAGACACCATTCATCTTTGGGATTCCTTCTACAAGCATCCTATATGTACCTATGAAATTTTTTTTTCCCAAGGTAGGAACATTATTCAAATAGTCATGGATCAACTTCTACATTGGAGCAGCTATCATTGGTTGACATTCTACATTTAAGGGGGGTGGGAGGGGGGCATTGTATACCTTGTCTCCTTTCTTATTCTTCTCTCTTATAGGGGGGACTTTTTCCTCTTATGGGGTTTTCTCCTTCCCATATTTCTCTATCATATATACATGATCTATGTTGTAATGGCAGGGGGGGGGGGGGTGTGGGTCCTAATTACTCCATCTATCCATGCATCTTTTTCCCATGAGGTTTTCCCTTTTTCTTTTTTTTCATAGAGATTGCATTTTTTTCTACATGGATACCTAATATGGACTAGTAGTTGGGACCCATCATGCATTCTCATTATAGCTTTTGTGAGCTTAAGTGCATTCCCCTTAGTTGTACTTAAGGGGGAGTGTTGGTGTAAATAAGTATTTAATTATTACACTTTGCTTAAGTTTACATAGTTCAATGTATTATTTTATTATTTATTAGTTTGACACCTAGGAGTATGTGTACTCATATGATTTGTCTTGTTGACAACATAGGAGTTAGCAACTATTTTATGCACATGGTGTCTACAACATAAGAGGTAGCACCTAATTTAAGCACATGGTGTCTACAATATCTCTATACAAGATACACATTGTCATACTTATCCTCTCATTAATGCACAATAGAGAATAATCCACTTCTGGTAGATGTGTTCTTTTTTGTAAGGCTTATCTCCTAGGTCATTTTAGAGACATTCTAGATGCATGTTAGAGGCCTTTATATACAGGCACTCCTAGTGTGTATATAGATAATATTACATGAATATAGTTTCATATTGTTATTCTAATCATATGTTTGTCCATTTTTTGCTTATTCTTGGGTTCCTTGATCCTAAGTGATTTTTCCCTAAGGAAAATTCTTACAGATACTTCTAGCCTAGGCTTTGGGTTAGAAAATGAATTACCAAGATTTGATAGAAGAGCTCCCATGTTTAGTGAATTAGAGGATGATGATCCATCCTTTGCTATAACTATTCTACAAGAGGATGATTTTATACCTCCTACTTCTCTCTTTTGGGGAGAAGAACCTATGATTACCTCTAATGATGTTGAGGCTTCTACCTCTAGACAACACCAATCAGCTGAATCTGATCATGAAGCTCCAAATAGAGGAAGGATAAGAGAGACATTGTTTACTTGATTATTAGGAACCAGAATAAAAAATCTAGTGATTATGAATTGAAAAGTCTTGCAAATGCATCTTCTAAACTAGGAGTAGATGTCATCCATGTGTATGCTACCAAACCAAACATGGTTGAAGATTCTAGTTTAGGGTCTAACAAGTTTGGTTTGTAAACTACTTTAGTGGACCACAATGATCCCTCGAGGCCTATTCTTGATCTAGATTCCTTTGGAACTTGTTGGAAATATTAAGAAATGCTAAGTTACTAAGAGGGGAGGGGTGAATCGATAACTTTATAAAAACTTTAGCTTCAACTATCCACTGACCATTTAATCCTTCTCATATAATCTAATCTAATTGCATGCATAGGAAACTAAAAATATGAAATAATTCATAACACTTTGACACATATATTTGTTAACCCAAAAACCTTCCAAATAGAAAATAAAACTAGGGTCAGGATGATACCTACAAACTTTAGTATTACAATATAAAGTTGGCCTATTAAGGCTTACATTGATCACTTCTAATGATCTACCCAGTTAGGAGCAATAAGGACTGCTAGGTCCACCTTGTTAAAGGATTTAGAAACATACAATGAAATATACACTCAATAAAGAGATTTAAAAAAGACTCTTAGGTCTACCTTGTTAAAGGATTTGACTGATCCACCTATTAGGATGAAGCACTAGCTAATCTCTGATGTACAACAAGTTGAATGAGATTCCATTATGTACAAATCACCTTGTTGTGATAGATATGTCTTTTTTACTCCTTATATTGTTGTAGCCTTTGTAATTATCTCTTTCTTCTTTCCTCCAATTACATTTGATTACATTGCATTACACTCACACTTGGACATGATTCATTACATTTATACCAATCCAATTATACAATTACAAAATCAGCCACAATACAAATTTTCACAAATATTACAAAGTCAGCTCAAATATAGACACTCAGGTTCAAAAGAATGATTGGGTGAGGTTCTAATACTCAGCATCCACTGTTAATGCTCAATAGTGTCATGCACTTGGTAGGTGTAGAAGCTTGGTCAATACTGATCACTTCCGAGTAGTCTTGAACTTGGTTTATACTAGTGACTTGGTGAATATTTTGGAACTCGGCATATAAATTGAATCACTTGATTCACACTATGTGACTCGATCAATGCTTCCTCTATGAGCTTGGTATAAATTGAATCACTTGGTTAAGATAGAGTATCTCGGTTAACACTGGACTCACATCACATCAACTGCAAACATAGTAAGTACTATATATCTTGGTTTACACTTTTAAACTCAACATACACTGAGATGCTCAATTTTCTTTGCTAATCTTCACACTAACTATAACTGCTTGGCATACACTAATATTTCTCCAAAGGACTTGATAGCAACTATAGAACTCAGTAACAACTAAAATGCTTGGTAAACATTGTTAACTATACAATAAGCTTGGTAGATACTAACAATTTGAATAAGTGTATGTCACTAATAACAAACTTGACTGATATGTCAACAATCTCCCCCTTTGGCATTAGTGACAAAAACACTTATCAACCAAAACTGAATACAAAATATTTTCTGAGTATTTTTGTTCATTGCCTTATGATTCTTAGCTCGGTAGAGTATACTATTTTTGAGATTTTTCAAAATTGGTTTTGTAAGTATATTATACATTTCCTTTCTATATATAATATATGTTCTATATTCTTCTTTCACATCTTTCTCCCTCGTTGTTTTTACAACTTATTTATCTATCTCCCCCTTTACACAACTATACATCTTTATACATCTTTCTCCCCCTTTTTGACATTAATGCCAAAGATTTATTATTGATATATTAATGTCAAAATGAGATAAGATATATGAATGTACCTTGAGAATGATTGCCAAGGTCTTGTCCCAATTGTCTTGCAGGACCTTACATGTGTGTAGTGCAATCTACACTTTTTTTGATAGCTCAATCATGTGCTCTGCTATGGAGAAATTATTGTCATGGATGAGGGTTTTATAATGTGTAATAGGTTTCTCTAGTACATCCATGTTGGGAAGAATCATGTTCTGTATACCTACCAATTTAGATCTTATTCTTGCTTCTTCCCTGAGCAGCTCTTCTTGCATATTTGTCAAAAACCTTATCTTCTTGAAATGCGCAGAACTTGAACTTGGGTCAAGCTATAGCTACTGAGCACTTTCCTAAAGGTCTTTATCTAACTTGGATAAATTTTTCCTTGATTTCCTTCATAAAATTTTGAACATCATATAATTTTCTAAAAATTAATGATACATTTGTACAAGAATTTTCTAGAGAGCCCAAAATTGTAGAGAGTTCTACTTGATATGTAGAAATTTGTTGAGCAATATGCTCTAACACTTTATTTTCAAACTTCTTTTCTACCTTCTATAGTAACTTATCCTATCCATCTATATCTTCATTAAAATTTTGAATTTCCTTTGCCAACTAATGCAAAATTTGTTGAGAGTTATCAACCTCTATGCCTATAGCTTCTGCCAAAATGTTCTTTACATCCTTAATGATTTTGAATTATTTTTCCCTTTCCTCTCTTAGCCTCTTCTACTTGGTTTTCTTTTGGAGAAGCTCACAAAATGTCTACATTTGGTTTGGATAGAGCTTTGATATGTCCTAATTTGGGATAACTATCTCCTCATCAAGGTCTATTTCCTCCTCCTTTTATTTACCCAAAACTTTGTGCTCAGTTGATGCTTGGTCTCAACTATCCTTGCACTTATTTCTTGTGTACTAGGAATAGAAATAATAGTAGACATAATAGGACTAGATGCAAAAATTGATATTGCACTTATTGTAGAAATCCTAGTAGAAGCACCTAAAGAATCCAAAATCGTGGTATTCAAAACTGATATGTCCAAAATTTATGTGTCAACCACAAATGTCTTAAAATAGTTGTGCCCAATATAGTAGATGAGGGAAGAGTGTATAACTTGGTAGATCAAATGAATGTCACTTGAGTCAATGATGTGCTGAGCTAAATTAGTGCAAAGATTGATTGGATGTTTGTGTTGTTACTAGTGGTCACAATTGATGACTAATTATTGTCTCTATGTTATGATATTTTTAAACACTTTGTTTTATTTTCATCAAGACATTTGTGAACTTATGTTTACCTAAAACAATGATTAACCTATGGGTAGATAGCATGTCATATTTTGCTAATATTATATATATAATGTAGTATTTCATATAACCATCAGAATATGAGTTCTTATATTTGAATTTAATTTGATAATGCTTATTTGCAAATATCTCTACATTATAACTAGCCTATTAGCAAATGAAGTTGAAGATGATTGGAAGAATTCAAAGATGAACATTGAAGACAACCAATAGCATTCAAGGAGAAAAGACATTAAGGTTTAGCCATGGTAGAAAATTTATAATGGTACCAAAGGACACAATTTCTAGTATGGAGGAGTTTAGAACACTTGCTATATCCTCTGCATTTTTTATTATGTCAAAGCAGTTGTCCAAATTTTATTACCCATTCTATGAGATGTTATCTTTCCTTCTTTTTCTCCTACAATTTGTACTTAGTTTTTTTTCTATTCTATTTTGGAATAAGTTTTGATCTTCTATTTATAGGGATTAGACCAATTGTGTTAGAGGTTAGAAGAAGAAAGTTATGACAAGAAACTATTGACTCTTGCAGTGAGTTGTTTTTACAGTTCTATGTATTGTTCCCATGTAATGAATTCCTAGAACATAATGAAATAGTTCCTAGTTTACATTTTGTGCTAGTAGATTAGTAGAAGCTAACCAAGGGGGCCAACTTGGGAGGTGGATTAGATTAGAGTAGTGTAGATTTTTTTTCAAGTATCTTTAGTTTTGCAATTAGAAGTTGTAAGTTCCTTCCTGTAACATCATAATTTGTGAATGTTCCTGTAGCATCTGCAAGAAAAATTATAGTAGATGAACTAAGTTGGAATATAAGTTGGCATTTAATTGTATTTCCAGCATTTGTTTTGGGGAAGAGTTAACTATGTTAGTTTCCTATAGCACTAGTGTAGTTTCTTTCCTTGATTTTTACTCTCCTATAGCATAAGCATAATGACTCTTAAGAATCTAGTGCACATACTATGCCAACCATTTCAAGTATATGTCCTTGGGTTGACAAGATTAAATGCACCTCATGGTGGGGAAAAATAGTCCTTAGATTGAATACACTATTCCAAAGTATGGTCTTGAGCATGATTTTTATACACCTATTGTGAGGCAGACCATTTTTGGTGTTGTTGTTGGGGATGGTGTCAAGCTAGGAGCATTTTTGAGTCATAGTTCTCAGTTAAGTTATTTTAGAAATTTCTAGTCTTAAAGATTTCTTCACGAGTGTGAAGAAATCAATTGCATGGATCGAAGAGGAAGACGACAAGAATAATATGGTGGATTTCTTCTACGAGAATCCATTAATTTGAATGGAGAAATTAAAGAAGAAGAAGTTGAGTTTCTTTTTGAAGACACAAGCCCTATTTTTCCTACAGAGTCATCCTCAAGAGCATAACATATAGATACAAGTGGTCTTCAACTTTTTGCTGAAATTTTGGCATTTTTTCTTGATAATATTGCTCCAAATCCACTAGTTGTTAATAATCTAGTGCCCAATATTCCTTTTCAGTAGGAACCTCAAAATTTAGTACCTCCAGTAATGGTACAACATACTTTTCCATTCCCTCTTCCAAGTCTTTAACCAATACTAATCTCAAAAATATACCTCCAACTACTCTCCCAAAGTTCTATGGCCTTGCAACTAAAGACCCTGATACTTTCTTGTTTGAGTTTGACATACTCTATCATAGTTTTGACTACAACACTGATTCCCATAAGCTCAAATTATTTCTAGCAACATTGAAAGAATTAGCTTTACAATGGTTCATGGGCTTAGGAGCCAATACAACAAGAACTTGGGATGAAATACATACTTTGTTTCTAGATAAATGTAAAGAGTATTGCAAAGCATCTGGTTCAAGAGGACATGATATCTTTAGGATATCACAAAAGGAGGAAGAAACATTGGAAGACTATGTTTCACATTTCTTGTATACACTGTAGAAGAACCCTCAGCATGTGTTGTCTAAACATTCACAAAAGCTAGTCTTTTTGAGAGGTGTGAATGATATTTGTTTGCAAGTACTAGACCTAATGACTGGCAATGATATATATCAATCTTCCTAGGATGACCTCAAGAAAATCTATCAAAATTATTCAAGGTCCACTATGAAGAAAGGCTAGGGACCTCATTCCATAGTCACTAAAGGACTCAGTCAAAGTATTTCCAAGCTAGAGATATCCAATCTGCTCACAAATTTCAAGCAAAATATTATAAATGATATTGCTACACATCTTGAGACAATGACTACCAAGAAGAAGTATGTAGAAGCTGAATTACAACTAGCTGAATACTACCCTCGTTGCTGGAAGAAAAAGAAGGATTGCCAATGCAAACTAGTTGCAAGCATGGAGAACCAACATCTTCCAACTAAGTACCTCAAGATAGATGGAGATGATGAGAAAGTAATTTTTATTTCTCAATGTCAACCATGGGCTCAACATCAAGGTATGCCTTAGGACCCTCTGCAAAATTCAAATTCATATGGTAGTCAATGGAAAAAACATAATCCCCAAGGTCCTCCATAATATAATCAACCTAATTGGAATAATGTTAGGCAAAACAATCTGCAACAGCCCCACTGGCCTCAAAATTCCCAACCATCCTAGCCCAATGAATAAAATAATGAATGGTAGAACTAGAAAAACCAATGGAAACCACCCTAGGGGAATTGGCAGTCTACAAACCAATGGAGGGGACCTCAACAATGGCCTAACCAAAATATCAATACTCCACAATTACCACCCCCAAATCAAAAACCTACTCTAATGCCACCACCTATCAATCTTGGACCTCAAAAGTAGACAAGGTTACCTACACAACCATAGCCAAATCCAAATAGCCAATAGTCGCAACAGCCCATGTATATTATTGATGCTTAGCAATATCCTTCTTACTCTCTGAGTGTTGCAAAAATACATTTGATATCAGGTACAACTTTACTAGCCCGTAAACCACCTCTTATGATTGAAATACTAGATACTCCTATAGCATCAAAACCCCCAAACTCTAAAGAGGTTGACACAACCAATGTCACTATCTCATCTCAAGCTCAACCAATGGTGGAACCTCCTTTTCCAAAAAATCTTATATAAAGTGAACCTATACAAATTGAGGAATAGCCTTTTGATATTGTTGATCAATTGAAGAACATGGTTGTCCAAATACCTTTTTTCCAAGCTATTAAAGATGTTCCTATCTACAAAAAAGGCATTAGAGAAGCCTTCCTAAAGAAGCCTGGGAGGAAGAAAAAGGACCCCACTACAGTCCATGTTGTGGGACAATTCGCTGACATTATGTTAGGAAAATTGATCACTCTAAAATATTTTGATCCAGGTAGTCTAGTTGTGGATGTAATTATAAATAGTCAGTTTATTAAGAATGTTTTAATAGATCTTGGTGCTGCTATGAATGTCATGACCAAGGATACTATGAAGAAGTTGAAAATAGAAAGACTAAGGGATACTCCAACAATTCTACAACTTACAGATAGTTCTACTATCACCCCTGATGGGATGATAGAAAAATAGTTGTAACCTTAGACTCTCTAGAGTATCCTGTAGACTTCATGATTTTGTCTCCCAAAATTAATCTATTTGGTTACCCTATCATCCTCTACCAACCATGGTTAGCTATAGTTGATGCAAATATAAGTTATAGGTCAAGGAATATGACCATATCCAATGGCCAAGAAACAAAAAATTTTGATTTGTATCCTCCAACACAACCATTACCAGTTTTAATACATCTGTTTGGCCAAATTTAGGGGATGAAGAAAAAGAGTTAAAATCTATAGCATAGCTCATGATGTTACATAGATAATCCTTTCTAAAGCTACAAGAGGAGGATTCAGTACTTTAAGGTATTCTTACTAACAATTGTGTGGTAGAAAAAGATGTATCTAAAAGTTTCATATTGGAATTAACCACATATGAGGAATTTGACGAGAATTGTACTCTGCTCAAAGAACCAGAGATTCTTCATCAACTCTTACCATGTGAATTAGAAGCAAGTCCAATCTCTGAAGCTTCTATGATAGAGTCCACCACTACTATTGAATTGTCCAAAGGTCATAATCTTCATGTTAACCCCAAATTATCATCCACACAAATGGAATAGTTAACAAAGTTAATTCAAAAGCATGAAAAGGATTTTTCATGAGACTATGGTGATATGAAAGGGTTAAGTTCTACATTGTGCATCCATAGGATATACATCAATGAAGGGTGTCTATCACTCCCTCAACCCCAGAGAAGGATAAATCCAAGCCTTAGAGAAATAGTTAAAATTGAATTGTAAAAATTTCTTAATGCTATTTTATTTATCCTATATCTAATAGTAAATGGGTGTCACCCCTTGTCATAGTGCATAAAAAGGGAGGAAAATGGAGGATTTTTTTAGATTATAGAGAATTGAACAAGGCCACCAAAAAGGATCACTTTTCTTTACCATTCATAAGTTCTAGACACTCTAGCTAGAAAGAAGTATTTCTCTTTTGTAGATGGGTATAGTAGTTATAATCAAATCAGTATTTCACCTGAAGACCAAGACAAAACCACATTCACATGCCCATGGGGTACTTTTGTATACTCTATTTTTCCATTTGGTCTATTTAATGCTCCTACAACATTTCAATGAGCTTATATTAGCATCTTTGCTGATGATTTCACAACATTTGGAGTCACATTTGAGGAAGCAATGATGAATTTTGAAAAAGTTTTGATAAGGTGTCAAGAACATAATCTAGCACTTAATAGTGAAAAATGTTTCATGCTCATGCAGGAAGGTGTGGTACTTGATCATTTCATATTGGCTACAAGAATACAAGAGGATCTAGCTAAGATAGAGGTAATTCAAACATTTCCCATACCTACAAAATCAAAATATGTAAGATCTTTTTTAGGTCATGCTGGATATTATAGACATTTTATAAAAGACTTTATCAAAATAGTTAGTCCTTTGTATAAGTTATTGACTAAGGAAGTTGAATTTAGTTGGACACCCAAATGTAATGAAGCCTTCCTGCAACTTAAGAAACTTCTCACTACAACCCCAATTTTACAAAGCCCTAATTGGAATTTTCCTTTTCACATATATACAAATGCTTCCGACTATGCCATAGGTGAAGTTTTAGAATAAAAATATCAAAATCTTGAAAATACAATATATTATATTAGTAAGAGCCTCCATGGACCCAAATTAAACTACATAGTAACTAAAAAAGAACTGTTAGCAGTAGTTTATGCTTTGAACAAATTCTGGCACTACATAACTGGTTATCCCATATTTGTTCATACTGATCATGCATCAATTAAATATCTCATGAATAAATCTTCTATAATAGGCAGGTTAGAAATATGGTTACTATTGTTGTAGGAACTTGATATCACTATCATTGATAAGCCTAGAAGATCCAATGTGGTAGCTGATTATTTATCAAGAATCCACCATGATGAGAATGACACTACTCTGGTAGATGGTGCATTTCTAGATGAGTATCTATTTCATATTGTTGTTCAAAATCCATGGTACATATTGCTAACTACATTGTAACTAATAAAATGCCAAAACATTTTTCTTACAAGGAAAAGAAGCTTCTTGTAGAGAAAAGTTTCTATTTCTCTTGGATAGATGATCTCTTGTTTTACACTAGACCTGATCAAGTTATGAGAAGATGTGTGAGAGAAGATGAGACATATGACATTCTACATGCATATCATAATGAACCATGTGGAGGGCACTTTGCAGCAAAAAGATCAGCCTTGAATATTTTAACAACTGGTTACTATTGGCCTACACTTCACAAAGATGCAACTAACTATTCATAGAAGTGTGACAATTGTCAAAGGATGAACCGACCAACAAGAATAGATGAAATGCTTCTCAACCCACAAATGTCATTAACACCATTTTAAAAATGGGGCATGGACTTCATTGGTCCAATTGATCCTCAATCTAATAGGAAATCTTATATCCTTGTGTGTACTGATTACCTAAAAAATGGGTTGAAGTCAAAGCCATGAAGTATGCTGGTGATCATAAAGTTTTAGACTTTCTATATGAAGAAGTCTTTACTCGCTATGGGGTACCTAAAGAGCTAGTTACTGACCAAGGTGCTCAATTTACTTCTAATTTTATCATAGAATTGATGAAACAATATAATATCAAGCACCAAAAATCAAGTCCCTATCACCCTCAAGCTAATGGACATGTAGAAGTCACAAATTGGGAAATAGAGGCCATCTTAACAAAAATAGTTCATTTGCACCATAGGGATTAGAATAGCAGACTACGAAAAGTTTTTTGGACCTACTAAACAACATGGAAGACTACTATAGGGTTTGCACCATTTGAGCTTCTATATGGGAAAGTAGCAATGCTCCCCATTGAATTTGAGCATAAAAATTTAAGAACTGCACTAGAGTTGAACATTGAACTTTGTGTAGCAGAGAGAGAGCATCTTCTACATCTTAATTATTTGGATGAAATGTGCAACACTACTCTAGAATGCATTGAAATCATACAAAAACAAAAGAAAAAATGGCATGACTCCTACATTAGCAATAAGCAATTTCAAGTTGGTGATTCTGCATTGTTATATGATTCCCAATTTAAAGATATGTCAGGCAAGTTGCAGACATGATGGTTGGGTCCTTATGAAATCACTCATGTCTTTGTAAATGGAGCCATCCAATTAACTACCATTGATCCAATGCCTTTTTAGTTATTAGTTAATGGCCATCAACTCAAGTTATATAAATGGCCCTAAATAAAAGAGGATTTCCTGCAATAGTTTCAATGGCCAAATTCAAATACACACTAGGTAACTCTTCCTGCAGCAGAAGGTGGTGACCTTCCACCTATAGCTCTTCAACACTAATTTCTTCGTGCATACCCATAATAAAAACTTTATCTCTACATAAAGTTCCAAATTTCTCCATTCACTTTCGAATTTCTTCTTTTTCCACCTCATCTCATTTCTTTACCTTCCATTTCATCATTTTCTAATGCTTTCAATAAACACTGCAAGTTTGCTGATGGATACTATCACTACTAATGTATCTTCCACCACCTTGTGGTATGTGTGATGATCAATTAATAGGTATAAGCTTTTCAAATTACTATTCATTTATAATATGTAGATTTTATTGCTTATATCTAATACTACATTATTTATATTATGGTGGCATTATGCCAGTTCCATACCCTGTACTAAGTCTAACAAGTGTGGAAAATTGTCCATATTTTGTAGGGGGCAGGGAAAGTTACCAAAACCCAAAAACTTTCCTATTTATTCATAAAGATTTTTTTGAAATCTTCATACTTCCTTTATTGATGGAATTCAGTTGTTATAAGTATGTAAGTGTCGAGGTGTCATACCCCTTATTCTTGAATGATTCCTTATTGTTAGGATGTGATGTGGCTTATATTTAAATTTCAAGTGATTTGAATCTCATTTTTGGATTCTTTTCACACATCCATGATTTACTTTCATTAAAACCATATGATTATTGCTCATAATGAATCATTATGACATTAATTACCTATTAAATGAAATGTGAAATGGGTCTATAAAAGAACAAAAAAAGAAGTCCAAATTTATAAGGGGAAAATAGTGCAAGCAGTGCAGAGAGTGAAAGTGTTAAGAAAAAATGGGTGCAAAATTGCAATGATGAGAACTAGTGGAGCATACTATTTTTCTCTCAGACATAGAGGCAGTGAGAAGATTTAATGTGTGTGGCCAGTTAAGGTATTTCTTAAGTTTAACTATATTTGATGAAGAAGCAACCACAGAATTCACAAGAACATTTGGTGATGGAGAAGCTTCTATATGGGGTTTAATAGTTGTTGCTATAGAAGAGTGAATAATAGAAGTAACTAGGTTAGCTATAATAGGAGAACATTATCCTAATACACATGATGCAAGATCAGCTAGGGGTTAGTTTGTCATACCAACTAATCCTCGGTTGGATATCACCAAGAAAAGTTGTGAAAGGATGTCTCTTCTACCACCATACAATGAGTTGACCATGCACATTATTAGGTACCTCACATGTGAAGGAATATTTTCATATTGACATGCACATCATTTTAAATTGCTCAGTTGTATAAGAAAAAATTATCTAATAAATGTTCCCAATTTCTTGTATAATATGATATGCATTAGTACTAAAGAAGCACAAAAGGGGAAGGATAATTATGTCACTCATCATGCCCTAATTAAATTAATCATAGAAAGATCACTTAGGGATGTCTCTCCCATGTCATGGGAAAAAATTTTCCAAGCTAAAACCTTACGACCCCAAGCTGCCCTTAATGAATAGCTTGGTGAAGAAAATGTAGTTCCCACTAATGAACCTACTGAGTAGAGTAATCCAAATGCTAAAACTAAAAATGTACAAGAAAATGTTTCTTTACCTATTCAAGAAACTCAAAAACCTACCTCTAGCCAAGCAAAAAGAAAATGGAAATTGCAAGAAGAGATCTTTGCTCTGGTAAAATAAAATCCAAACCCTATAGTTGCAAGGCAAAAAAGAAGTAAGATAGGTCCTGCAGCAATCCCTCCTACAGTAGAGACACTGAAAGGAAGAAGTAGGCAAAAGTATATGACAACAGAAGAGATTCCTATGAGAAGATGTCCTAGAATGAGAGGACAAATTTCTAAGGAATCCACTTCATCCAGGCCATCTACTAAAGAATCCCCAATACAAATTGTTCCTACTAACTCTCCTCCTCACCCTAAAATTTCAAACATTCCTGGAAACCCTAATGAGGAATGTAGGATTGAAGTTAGTGAAAATCAAAATAACACCCCAACAAGCCAACTAGGTACTTCAAGCTATAAAGATGAAACAATTCTTGTAATGAATGAGCAAGTTTATTCAAAGACTAGCCTAGTTCCCTATAACCAACATGGCTTACTAGTTTCATAGAATATTTATGGAGGGAATAGAGAAAGAGGAAAAATAACTATGAAGGAGACAATGGTTTCATTATCCTACAAAAACTTCTTTTCCAATTGTTTGGATAATATAAGCTTGTTGTGGCCCTATGGGAAGAGGAGAGGAAAAAGATGAAGAAACTCATAATGTCTCAAGGTGAAGAAATTGTAGATTTGGAGGAGCAATTAGCAAATCAAAAAAAAAAGAATGGATCATGCCCTCAAATTGGTTGATCAAGAACTTTCTTATAGGCCACCACCTTGGATTTATGCTATGTGTTTAAAGGAACAATTACTTTTATTCTAACTTATGCTAACCCTTAAGAATATAAATGTATAATTCAAATCAGCCCAAGAATTCTATGGTTTATACCAGACTTTGTCATCCTAGCAATAGAATTTTCTCTGTGAATTATATGTGCATAATTTTATCATCCCATCAAAAACCCAATGGAATCCCTTACTTTATATAAGGGATATACATTTGAGAGATTTGATGTCCTGGATGTATAATGGAGAAAAATATGATAGGTAATTGAATAATTATAGAGACAAGGAAAGAACAGAGCCCCTATCATTAAGAGTTGAGAGTAGAAAACTAGAGGAAATTTTTAGGGATTGGTTTAGATTGACTTATGGGGATAAGCATAAGGATGTAAGGAATAGGAGCTTTTCTACTAAAGCCAAGGCTTATATAGATTATGAGAACTTACCCTATTTTCCCTTTTAGAGAGACATGGCTAGTGTTAGAAGCAGATGGGCTAGATTACCTAAGCCACTTAGAAGGTCAAAGCCACACAACCCCATCAATTTGGAGGCTTCCCTTCACTAAGCTCCAAAGTATATAGAGTTAGGGAAACAAGCTAGGCCAGAATTATGGTTCCCACTCACTATGCAACCTCCAATGCTCATGTGGACCCTTTATGATATTAATGTTGGAATGCCTTAATGGGAAGAGTGTATCTAAGAGGGGGGGGGTGAATCAGATGTAATAACTTTTATTCTTCTTTTTTTTTTAAACCCTCAATGACATGTAACTGAAATTAACATACATGCATATTTAAATAACAATGAAAAGTAAACATGCAACACCATAGAACACATGAGATTTTGGTGACCCAGAAACCCTCCAAGAATAAGAAGGTAAAACTAGGGTGGGGATTACACCCACAAAATTTACTGCAGCAAAAGAGTTCAACCACTTCTGATGGTTTTCCATGTTAAAGCCCTACCTTGTTAAAGGCTTTACACACTATCAAATGTGACCTATTGAAAGGATTTACAAACACTTTACATGAAGTTTCACCCTATTAAAGGATTTACATATAGGGTGTTAAACCCACCTAAATTAATAGGACATTCGTGACCTTCTCCAAAGACTCTCCTATCCTTCTCCTAAGGATCTTCCAAACTATTTGTTAAGCTAACCTATCTCTATAGGATTTCAACTTTCTAATACAATTATGAGAGAGTATTACAACAATACACCTGATTGAATGCAATCTCTTATTGTGTGTCTTAGGCAATTGATCTACTCTTCCTTCAGTAATCTCTACTAGATCTAATCTCCTCAATGTGTCCCCTATTCTATTCTGGTCAACTTGATATGTAAATGTTATTCTTTCTACTTAATCTCTAACACCTATGTTCTGCAAAAAACCTTAGTATTCAGCTATGCTTCTTCTTCTTTCTTCAACAACTTTTTCTATGGTGTCATGACTTCCTTATAAATATTAGTGGATTGTCACACATCTTTGATTGAAGTGTTCCTTCTCAAATCCTTCGTTGTTACCTACTAGTTACATGTTGTCTCCAATTATCTAATTGATTGCATGTTGAATGCATAAGTGGATGGAAGGATTTGATCTTATCTTCTTATCATCTCATGAGTCATGCATAACCATTTTACATCTTGATTTATGATGGCACAAACGCTTATGTTGATCCTATGTTTCTCAGCACATAAAGTCTTACTGATGCTCAGCACATACTATTCCTAGATTGCTTAGCATCAACTATAATTCATTCTTTGCTTGGCACCTATTAAACTATGTAATGCTCAGCATATGATGTCTTATTGAATATCTTGGCATACACTTTTTCTTGAATCACTCAGCTCCTAAACACTTTTCCTATTACTCGGCACCTGAAAATTTTTGGATCACTTGGCACATACTACGTAGTGATCTACTCAGCACTAACTATGACTTGGCATACACTATGTACTTGACAACCATATGAAAATGGTTAAGTGTGTTGACACTCATTTGTCAATACTAAGTATTTGATCAATAATTTCCCCCTTTGACATGAGTGTCAAAAACACTTAACTGATCATTCATGATCTAATCCTTATGAGTGCATTCTTTACTTGCTCAGCATACATGCAAAATTGTAGAAATATTGTAAGTACCTTATGATTCCCCTAAGTTGTTTATGCCTTGTCATGTCACGAATTTGAAGTTTTGTGCCATTGTGCCTGATCCTCTTTGTACTTTATTATGTTTCTAACCTATTCATGCATTCTAAACCTGTATGTTGTATCGGATCTATTCAATATCCTTGTTTCCATGTGATTATCAAAATTTTGCATCTCACCTTCAGTCCTTTATTACTTGTCTCCCTTTTTTCTATTTACAATCATTCAACTCTATGCTCAAAATGAATGAATGAATGGAGTGAAAGAATGTAATCAAAATTGGTCAAAATTTGGGTAATTGCCCATAGCATCTGTAATACTTATTACTTCCCCTTAGGATATTATCTCCTCCTATTACTATATCTCCCCATTACTTTATTCTCCCCTTTATCTTATTCTCCCCCTTTTTGACACTGATGTCAAAGGGTCCTAGGGGTGATGCCATGCTTGGCAAAAAATGTTTTGTTTACCTCAAGGAGTACCTTTAGAGCTGCATCCCAGTTGTCTAATGCAATATCAAATTATTTATGTTGGATTGCAAGCTCTACTACAAGATCTATAAGTCCTTAATGTGTAGAAAGATTGGGATCTATCTTCAGGACTGTCTCTACATACATCTACTCCTCGTGTAATAATTCTAAATGGGGTGTGACGGAGGACTGTATTTCCATCAATTTAGCCTTTATATTGGCCTCCTCTACTATTAAGACAACTAGTTCTCACTGAGTGTGAAGTGTTTGAGCAAAATGCTTCTCACTTTGAGTTGGATTGGTCAGCAACTGCATGCTAGAAATCTTTAGATTTCTCTCTAAGCTCAATATCTTCTAAATTGTTTCTTGTTTGAAGTTGGAAAAATCACACAACTTGGTGTAAAGGGAGAAGATGTTCTCTAATACAACCTTGACTCTATCTAATTTCTTAGCCAGGTCAACTTGTCCCAAGATAATGTCATTAGAGATCTTTTGATTGACTTTTTCTTGGAACTTCTTTTCTGACCATTCCATAAGTTTTGCATTTGTATCATGGTCTTCATTATTCACTTGGTCAACTATATCTAATAGTTGCTCAAGAATTGGCATTTTTGCATCTGGAGGTTGTAAGTTGAAGGCATCCATGAATATATCTTTGATCTCATTCATTGCCTTCTTGTATTTGTATTCTTTCCTCATTGCCTCTTGTCTCCTCCTTTTGTCCAATGCACTTTGTATTTCATTCATCTTTTCTTTAGTTAAAGTGCTTGAATCATACTAGGGTATTTGTATTTCTTCATCAACCTCAGGAATACCATAATGATTGGTCACGACTACCCTAGTAGAGCTTGAGCCTAGTGTCTTGACTTGTAAGGCCAACATGTCAGTGCTCAACTATTGAAGAGGTTTGGTAGGAGTTCCTATTTTGGGCAATTCAACTAGTGTTTGAATCACAAATTCCTCCTTGTCATGTGTCTCTTCTTTCTCTTCCACTTTTTTTTCTTCTTCTTTTTCTATGGTCAAGGGTATACCTACTATCTATACTGATATATCTGTATCTACCCCTACTACACTCGGCTCTTGAAGTGCTTGTGAAATTGATTTTGGTGGAGATGGAGGTGGAAGGAGTAAAAGTTTAGTAGTTTGTGTGGTCTTAAGTGGTTCTTGTGGTGACACCTTAACTTCCTTGAGTTTATCTACTGACTTTTGAAGCTCATCAACACTAACCAATATAGGGCTTGAGCATAATTGGGCTAGTTGTGTTGATTGGTCAAGGATCTTTGAGAGATCCTCTGTAGTCAATGGATTGATGTTTTGACAAGAGGTGTCAACAACATCCTTAATCTTTATTGTCTATGCAAGTGTGATGGTATGAAGAGGGCTAGGAGGTGGTAGCTGTGTGTCCTACACACTCTATTCTTGCTCATCTTCTTTATTCATTTCCTCCTCCTTTTCTTATCCTTATCCTCTTCTATCTTCTTCTCCTTCACTCTCTTTCTTCTCTCTTCTCTAGCCTCTTTTGGATTTGCAATTGCCTCTTCCTTATACTCTTCATCAAAAAAATCATCAATCTTTTTATACAAAACTTTCCACAATCTTGTGGATTTATTTACAACATCTTCAATCTTATTCTACAATATAGAGAATGCTCTATATTTAGGAGTGAACCTATTGTTGTTGCTTTTCACTACATTTGCAATTTGACTCTTAGTCAAATCAGGCACCAATCTAGTTAGTGTAGATTCTCTTATTTCTTTCTCCATCTATAAACAAAAATACCATTTGTCTTCTACTATTTTATACAAATCCTTGGGCATAGATCCATCCAATTCTAGAGGTGTGTGTTTATATTCTTCCATCATTGCATAGACAGATTGCTCTATTTTATTTTGCTCATCCTTTTTGAGCTTATTAAAATCTAAATTCTTTAAATCTTTTAAGTCATCATTCCTAATATTGGCACATAATTTTTCAATTGAAGACTTAGGATGATGTACCACCTTGAACTGATTGTTATCATCTGATTCAGTCCTTTCTTCATTAGAATTGGGCTAAGCCACATATTTTCTTCTTTTTCTTGGCTCTTCTTTAGTCTTTTTAGCGGTCTTCTTCTTCTTTCTAGGTTCTTCTTTGAGTGGTGGCCCTGGTGGTAGCTCTGGTGGTCGGCTTCTTGGGTGAAATATTTTCCACTTTCTTTGGCTTTAGCTAAGGAGCAGGAGGTGCCTTGGCCTTGATGGGTGCTTCCTCAGCTTGCTCTTCCTCAACACTCTCATCCTTGTCTTCTCCTAGGCCTTGAGTTAGTTGAAGTGGCCCTTTCTCTAGCTCATCTTCATCTTTGTCATTATCTTCATCATCATCACTTATCTCCTCAGCTTCTTCTATTATCCCTCCTTCTCCTAGGTCTACCCCAAATTTCTTTTTGAGCTTCTTCACAAACTTGTATTTTCTCTTTATTACACTAATTGTCTTTAGATCTGTGACCACCCTTTATTTAACAACATCATAGGTACCAAAATTCTTTTTAGTTTTATCTATTTACTCTACAAGAAATTTTTTTATGGTTGCTAAAGCTTGATCCACATCAAGCTCATATCCTAATGGTCTAAGCCATCTAACTCTAGGGATGACTACTTCAATGTATGTGTAATCAATGTCCACTAGGAAGCAAATATCCTTTTCATGTTGTTCAACTAGTGAAATTGGTATCCTCATCCTCTTTTTCATTGAGTTCTTAAAATCATCAAAATATATAGTCATTTGATCATCAAAATTGTCTCCCATCTACTCAATAAACCTATTAATCTACTCAATTATTGTTTTGTCCTAATCCCAATTCACCTTCCCAAATGAAGGGAATTCTTTCATGACATAGAAGAACATGTAAACCAATCCTACACTGAATTTACATTCAGTACCTTTTGATTTTCTTATTACTCCAAGGTTTTCATTGATCTGTTGTACCATCAGCTTGGCAAGATCATAGGTGTGGTCCTTTTTCACCAACTTGTATGCCACATCCACTACTATGTAGGGTACACTATTTATCATGTTGGATTGGTAAAATTTGTGGGATACAATTCTCACTACAAAATCTAATAGGGGTCTTTGATTATGTCAATTTTCATGCCTCTATTATTCCACTTGGCTCCATTGTTCTTTTCAATAGCCTCCCTCTTATCACTCCTTAGGGTTTTAGGTTGATCTAGGGTTTGGAATCCAGTGACCCTATTGATAGTTTTCTTTGTGAATTTCATTGGGGTAGTTTCCAACTAGAAAGCTCCATCATTGATTCTACTCAAGACAATCTTGATCCATTCGGTCTTGAATATGGTTGGGAAAGCTAGGGCTTTTGTCAAAGTCTTCTTTTCGACTATTGCAAACTCATCTTTCAGGTTCCCATCTACACATAGTTTCTCATATGCATTGGCAATTTCTAAGTCTCCTATTTCCCCTATTTTGCAATTATAACATTTTCACACATCCTAAACCATGACAACTTTATTAGGGATGGTGAATAGGGCACCAATAGGATCATTCTTGTATGCTACTTCTAGGATTAGTTTAATTTGGGTTATTTTACCTCATTATGGACAAGTTGAATTTTGTGACTTTCCTTCCCTTTTGCAAATTTAGAACCAGATGCCATCATTTACCAAACTAGGGTTTACTATATCAATAAACTTTATAAACTACATAGCTCGGCACTTGAATGAAATGCCTATTGATCGATGAACTCGAGTTGGGTTGTTGTTGGATTTGTACAAGTCATTGTTTATTCACTATAAAATCACTCAATTGCTCTGCTCATTCACACTTTGTATTTGAATGGTTCAAAAATGAACAATTTTCACTTTTATTAGGTTCAAAACCTAGCATTTAATGCATTTTGTACTTACATCTGTCACTTGACTTCCAATGGATTTTTCAACTCGGCATGCACTCTACTTAATTCACTTGGCAATAACTATCTCATTTCACTCGGCATCCACTGATCTTGTCAACTGCTCGGCAACCACTATCATGTCTTAATTTGGTAGTGATTATACTATTCAACTCAGCTCATACTGGAGTCTTACACAGAAACCAAAGGTAACTCGACATCATCTTCCAAGTTTTGTCTTGACATCTTAACTCATGCAAATTTCTACTTTGTTGTGCTTCAATATTCTTTTAGGACTAATGTATGATATTTTCTCATATGTATTAGCCCTATAGGCTCATCTTGTGCTTAGTTAGATGAGGTATGATCACTTGACCTCTTGGGTGAAGTGACCCCTCCATTGGATGAACTTGATCCATCTCTTTTCTGCCATGTCTTCTTCAAATGTGCCTTGATGTTTTCAACATCAACTTTTTCTTTGCCCTTGTTGACTTCATTCTTAGGTGCCTTAGCGTTTGTTGGACAGTTCCTACTAACATGTCTAGTCTTCAAGCAATTGAAACAAGTAGTCTTGTTCAACCATCTATTGTAGTTCCCCTTAAAATGTGTTCTAATGCAATTTTGAGATATATGTCCATACTCTTGACAATAGTGACAACTTTGCCTTGTATTGTAGTCCTAATTATAATGGTGTGCATAGTTGTTTCCCCTTGCATGCTAGTTTGGTGTCCACATAGGCTTTGATCTGCATTCAAAGGTTCTATTTCCATACTTCTTGCAATTGTGGTAGTGACCATCAAATCTTTGTGACCTTGTGACTTTAGTCGTGCAATCTTGTGTCAAATATCCTTGCTTTTTGCATTTGTGACAATATTCTTGACTTTTGGGTGTGTTATGTTGATTGGTCTTTCTACTCTTGCAAACATTAGCAGTATGCCCTTTCTTATTATAGTAATGACAAGTTGGTTTTGAGTTCTTACCTTTTTCATTTCTTTTTTCAGCACTCTTGGATGTTTTACCTTCTTCAGTACTAGTGAATCCAAGTCCTGATGTATCATTATTTGATCTTGGGGACTTCAAAATCTATTCAAAGTGCTTGATGGATTCACTTGATTTGTTGAAGTTCTCTACTATCTCTTTTTCTCTTTTCAACTCATTTTGCACTTGTTCATTTTGTATTTTTAGAGTAGAGATCTCAATGTCTTTCATGTTGAGTTCATGATGAATGTTCATCATTTGGCTAAGTGTATCCATCTGCATGTTTGAGATCCTTGTAAGTTTAGTAGACTTCTCCTGAAGTTTGTTTGTAAGATTTCTCTTGTCATCTTCAAGTATAACTCTATCTTCAACTACTCTTTTCTTTTGTTCATTGATTTCACATAGCATCATGGCTTGTGATTCATGTTCTATCTTGAGAGATCTTATCTCTTTTGCTTGTATTCTATTTTTCTCCATTAGTTCTGCTATTACTACATCAAACTCTTTTGAGTCTCCCTTTGCAAATACTTCAGTGGTGTCAATATCCTTATAGTGTATGTCATTTTTTGATATGGCCATTTCCTTTCTTCTTTTTAGGGATTTCCTTAATTCCTCTCTTTTTCCCTCTACCTTGTGTCGAGTGAGCTGCACATCAATCACTTGGTTTTCAATGATCTTCCCAAGTTTGAAGACTTCCATCTTCAGATCTTTTTCTCCAAGCTATTAGGCTTCTTTTTGAGAGAATCTAGCTCTGATACCAATTGTTGGAATACCTTAATGGGAAGAGTGCATCTGAGAGGGGGGGTAAATCAGATGTAATAACTTTTAATCTTTTTTTTTTTAAAACCCTTAATGACATGTAACTGAAATTAACATGCATATTTAAATAACAATGAAAAGTAAACATGCAACACCACATAACACATGAGATTTTGGTGACCTTGAAACCCTCTAGGAATAAGAAGGTAAAACTAGGGTGGGGATGACACCCACAAAATTTACTGCAACAAAAGAGTTCAACCACTTCTGATGGTTTGCCCTGTTATAGGTCTGCCCTGTTAAAGGCTTTACACACTGTCAAATGTGACCTATTGAAAGCATTTATAAACACTTTGCATGAAGTGTCACCATGTTAAAGGATTTACATATAGGGTGTTAAACCCACCTAAATTAATAGGATTTTCATGACCTTCTCCAAAGGCTCTCCTATCCTTCTCCTAAGGATCTTCCAACCTAGTTGTAAAGCTAACCTATCTCTATAGGATTTCAACTTTCTAATACAATTATGAGAGAGTATTAGAAAAATACACCTAATTGAATGCAATCTCTTATTGCATGTTTGAGGCACTTGATCTGCTCTTCCTTTAGTGATATGTATTGGATCTAATATTCTCAATGTGTCCCCTATTCTATTCTGATCAACTTGATATGTAAGTGTTGTTCTTTCCACTTAATCTATGACACCTATGTTCTGCAACAACCTTAGTATTTGGCTTTGCTTTTTCTTCTTCCTTCAAAAACTTGTTTATGGTGTCATGACTTCCTTATAAAGATTATGTGATCATCATGCATCTTTGATTGAAGTGTTCCCACTCAAATCCTTGGTTTTTACTTATTGGCTACATGTTGTCTCCAATTATCTAATTGGTTGCATGTTAATTGCATAGGTGGATGGAAGGAATTGATCTTATCTTCTTATCATCTCATGAGTCATGCATAACTATTTTACATCTTGGATTTTGATGGAACAAACTCTTATGTTGATCCTATGTTGCTCAGCACAGAAAGTCTTACTGATGCTCAGCACATACTGTTCCTTGATTGCTCAGCATCAAGTGTAATTCTTTCTTTGCTCAGCACCTATTAAACTCTGTAATTCTTAGCACATGATGTCTTACTAAATAGCTTTGCATACACTTGTTCCTGAATCACTTAGCTCCTAAACACTTTTCCTGTTACTCGGCACCTAAAGAATTTTGGATCACTCGGCACATACTACATAGTGATCTGCTCAGCACTAACTATGACTCAGCATACATTGTGTACTCGAAAACCATATGAAAATGGTTAAGTGTGTTGACACTCATTTTTCATTACTGATTATTTGATCAACAATTAATGTTGATATACTTGACAAGCTATAGCAGGACCATATAATGAAAGTTTGGGAAAGAACATGAAGCTTCTACTATACCTTCAGAAGCAGCAAGAGAGGAAAGATTGAGGTTGGAGAATTTAGGTCATTGACTAGAAAATACAATGTTTGAGGAAAAGCATTAGTTTACTAGGGGGAAGATGATGAGGCTAATTATTGCCTCTATTTTATGATATTTTTAAACACTTTGTTTAATAATTTGTTTTATTTCTATCAAGTCATTTGTGAACTCATGTTTACCTAAACTGATGATTAACCTATGGGTAGATAGTATGTCATATTTTTCTAGTATTATATATATAATGTAGTGTTTCATATAACCATCAGAATGTGTGTTCTAATATTTGAATTTAATTTGATAATTCTTATTTGCAAATATCTATACATTATAACTAACCTGTTAGCAAATGAAGCTAAAGATGATTGGAAGAATTCAAAGATGAAAATTGAAGATAGCCGATAGCATTCAAGGAGAAAAGACGTTAAGGTTTATCCATGGTGGAAAATTTATAATGGCACCAAAGGATACAGTTGCTAGTATGGAGGAATTTTGAAGACTTTCTATGTTCTCTGCATTTATTATTATGTTAAAGTGGTTGTCCAGATTTTATTACCTATTCCATGAGCTATTATCTTTCCTTATTTTTCTCCTATGGATTTATAATTAGTTTGTTTGCTTTTTTTTTTTTTTAGAATAAGTGTTGATCTTCTATTTATAGGGATCAAACCAATTGTGTTAGAGGTTAGAAGAAGAAATTTATGACAAAAAATTGTTGACTCTTGCAATGAGTTGTTTTTACTGTTCTATATATTGTTCCCATGTAATGAATCTCTAGAACATAATGAAATAGTTCCTAGTTTACATTTTGTGCTAGTACATTAGTAGAATCCAACCAAGGAGGCCAACTTGGGAGGTGGATTAGATTAGATTAGTGTAGATTTGTTTCAAGTATCTTTAGTTTTGCATGTAGAAGTTGTAAGTTCCTTCCTGTAGCATCATACTTTGTGAATGTTCCAATAGCATCTGTAAGAAAAATTATAGTAGATGAACTAAGCTAGAATATAAGTTAGCATTTAATGGTATTTCCAACATTTTTTTGGGTGAAGAGTTAAGTGTGTTAATTTCATGTAGCACTAGTGTAGGTTATTTCCTTGCATTTTACCTTCCTACAGCATAAGCATAATGACTCATTAAGAACCTAGTGCACATATTGTGCTGACCATTTCAAGTATATGTCCCTAGGTTGACAAGATTAAATGCACCTCATGTTGGGGAAAAATAGTCATTAGATTGAATACACTATTCCTAAGTATGGCCTTGAGCATGATTATTATACACCTATTGTAAGGAAAACCAACAATCAATCCTGTTGAGGTTGTCTCTAGACTTGATGTTGTCAATAACTTGCTTGGAAAGTGAGGAAGTGAGGTAATAATTGTTGTAGCAATCTTGATAGGATCAGTTTGCTCATCATCTTGAAGTCCTTCCTTAGTAGCCTCTTTCTCTTTATAATCTTTGTAATTAACAGTAACAAAATGTGTTGACTCTTTATCATCCCCTTATTTATCATTTTCTTTTTCATCACCATTATCATCATCATTTACATTGATAGGGAACTCACTCAGTTTATGAAGAAGATAGACATTTTTCCATGTTTTTGTTGCATTGCTTATAACATGCTCAATGTCTTTCATGAGAACCAGACAAGTGTTGAATTTGAGACTAAATTTCTCCTCATTTTTCTTTCGAGATTCCTTAACCTCCTTGTTTTTAATGCTTAGTATAAGCTACCTTAGGGTTTTCCCATAGATGTTTTTAATAGTTTACATGAAAAATTCCCATCTTGGCTTTGATCTTCTCCATCAAAACATTAGGAATCTAAGAAGTAAGCTAGTGAGGTGAGTACTTCCACTTACCCATTTTGTCCATCACCAACTCTTCTATTTTCTTTTGCTCTTCATCAGTCCAAGTTTCATACTTTAATGCTTTAAATTTTTTTATACTGACTCTAGCTTCTAGTTCCTTCAACTTGTCTTGGAAGGTGGGTAGAGGTTTGCTAAATATTATATCTCCTCCTTCTTTGTTAGCTTTCTTCCTTGATCTCCTGGTGAATATAGTAGTGGATGGCTTGGAAAGCTTGGTAATGATTACCTTGGCATTCTTCTTTAGTAGTTCATCTTCCTCTAATTCATCTTCATCCTATGTCTCTTCATGCTCACCTTTTTCCTCAGTCAACAAAAGAGTATGGCTAGTTTTTATCTTAGCAATTCTTCTTTTGCCTTTATTCACCGCCTAAGGGAGTTTGATCCCAAATTCTATCCTAGATTTTGTTTCATCATAAGTACCAAAATATAAAGCCTTAGGATTAGTTGGTTCATTTATAAGTGCCTTAATTATGTCCTTGGTTTCATAAATATTAAGCTCATATCCAAGAGGTTTTACCCATGCAATTCTAGCATAACTGCCTAAATATATACCTTGTCACCATCCACCATAAAACATACATCATCCTTGTAATCTTCAATTTACTTCTTGGTAATCCAAAATCTATTATTCATTTTCTCCTTAAAAGTATCAAAATATTTATCCATCATACTATTTTAATTGTCACCCATCTCAGCAATGTACTCATTAATGTGATATAATATTGGCACATCTTTTCTCCATACAACAGAACATTTTGAAGGGAAATAATTTTGAACATAAAAGAACAAACAGGTCAATAGGGATCCAAACTTACATAGATTATTCTTTGATGTCCTGATGCTTTCCATGTTCATGTTGAATTGTTTCAATAGCAGCTAAACAAGGTCAAAGGAAAGGTTATTCTTAATTATATTGAATGCCAAGTCTACTACCTCACATGAAACACTATTTAATCTACTCAAATTGTAGATCTTTTGAGAAATGATATGAATGCCAAATTTTAACTCCATATCAGTGACATTGCTAATCTTCATTCCTCTATCATCCCATTTTGCTAGGGTTTTCTTTTCAAGTTCAGCCCAACCTAGGGTTTTGGTCATCTTGGATTTGGCCAACATTGGTAGACCAATGATTCTATGAATCATCTTCTTTGTGATCAAAATTGGTTGCTCCAACCATAACTATCCATTATGCACCTGACTAAGAATAAACCTAATCCATTTAACTTGAAATTCATGGGCCGTGTGAGGAATATAAGTTAATCCATTGGCTTTGAGGTGTTGATTCTTGGGTTTCAAAATGCCATTTACACACAACATTTCTATGGTTTTCTCCATTTCCAAAGTTCCTATCTCTTGTGACTATGCTCCATTCAGATCTAGGGTTTTAACAATTATAGGAGTGAGTTTAAAGTTTGGTGCTTTCCATTCCACTCTATGAACCAACATGTCTTATCCTTTTTTTTCCTTACTACTACTAGATTCCATCTTCACTTGGTAGGGTTTGAGAGAATTCAAAATCTTTTGGTGACAATTCACTTAAATTGCTCAAATGCTCTGGATGATCACACTGCATAATAGTCTTGAAATTTCATGGTAAAAATGACTTTGATAACTTTCCTTTTATCAAAATTTTACCATAAATGCTTGGTATGAATGGTAGATCAATTGACATCATGTTGACATTTTTCATCCATTTCACTTGCATTGAATACTCAGTAGAGTCTTCCATCATTCGATAACCATATAAAGTTTAGTTACTCAACCTTTCTCGATAGAGTGTGTGACCTAACCTCACTTGGTAAGGAAGTTAACTTAGTAGTAACTAGTACCCTTTTACTTGGTGATCCCTTTGTATCTTGAATACAGATTTGGATCTTTTTTCCCTTTTAATTTGGAATTGATTTGGATGTCTTCTTTGGTAGCCTAGTTCTAGTTATTCTTTGAGAAATCAAGTAGAAATAGTGGAGTCACCCAATTCTTGAGTGACTTGATCATCATTGTTTGGACTTGCATTCTTAGTAGACTTAGGAACCAATTGCTACCTCGTCTATTTTCTAATGTTATCAACTTTTTCCTTCTTTTCATCTTCAATTCTACCAGTATTTATACAATTCTTGGCAAGGTGACCAAATTTTGTACAAATGAAACATCTTTTGGTGGTATCTCTTTTCCTCATATGATGTTTTACACAATTCATTTCTATGTATCCAAATTCTCCATAGTAATGACATATGTACCAGGTGTTATAGTCTCAACCAAATATAGCTTTCACAATTTGTTCTACAAGATTCAATATCTTAGTTTTGCATTCTGATGACTTGTGTCCATGTTTCTTACATTTGTGACATTTTCCTTCAAATTTTGGTTTCTCTTTACATTCATAAGCCCTATGACCATGCTGGTCACAATTGTAGCATTTTCCATTGAATTTTCCTTCTCCATTGCTCCAACATTTTTTTGATTTATGACCTATCTTACCATAGTGATTGCAAGTAGGTTGTTGATTATTTTGATCTTTTTGTTTAGAAGATTCACCTTCTTCTTTGTACCCAATTCCTTCTTTCCCTTTTTATCTATAGAGATTTTTCCCATTCAAATGATTCATGTCTACTTGGGATTTCATCATTCTTTCATTGATTTTCCTTTTAGAGTTTAGGTCATTCTGCAATCTTTCATTCTTAGATCTTAGGTTCATAATTACTTCATTTTCATTGGTGAGATGATTAATAAATTTAGTCTATTAAAGAGATAGATGTTGAATCTCATTATCTTTTCCTTCTATTTCTACTTTTATCTTGTTCTTTTCTTTCATGATTTCACATAGCCTCACTGACTAAATTTCTTGTTCTCTTCTTAGTTTTCTCACTTCTTCTTGTAGTGAACCATTATTTTCAAAGAGTTCTTTGATTGCTTTATTTTTTTCATCTGATCTGCTTGATGGATGAAGGTCTTCAATTCTTTCTTCAATGGAGAGATGACCATTCATTTGAATTGCAATATCTTTTCTTCTTTTTAGGGATTGAGAGAGTTTCTCCTTTTCTTTCTTGAGATGTGCAATAGCCATTTCCAAGTCTAGCTTCTCATTGTCATAGCTTTATCAAATCTGAATATCTCCATTGTTTTTTATCTTTGCTCAAGCTATTAAACTTTCTCTGAGAACCACAAAGCTCTGAAACCAATTGTTGAAAATATTAATAAAGGCTAAGTTACTAAGAAGGGAGAGGTGAATCAGTAACTTTATAAAACTTTTATCTTCAATTATCTAATTACCATTTAATCCTTCTCATATAATTTGATCTAATTACATGCATAGGAAACTAAAAAGATGAAATCATTCATAACACTTTGACACATAGATTTTGTGACCCAAAAACCTTCCAAATAGAAAGTAAAACTAAGGTGGGGATGATACCTGCAACTTTAGTACTATAGTATAAAGTTGGCCTGTTAAGGCCTACATTGATCACTTATGATGATTTTCCTGATTAAGAGCAAAAAGGACTACTAGGTCCACCTTGTTAAAGGATTTACAAACATACAATGAAGTACATACTTAGAAAAGAGATTTGCAAAAATATTGTTAGGTCTACCTTATTAATGGATTTGACTGATCCACCTATTAGGATGAGGCAATAGGTGATCTCTAACCTACAACTTGGTTTGTTGAATGAGATTCCTCTATGTAAGAATCACCTTGATGTGATAGATATGTCTTTGTTGCTCCTTATACTATTGTAGACTTTGTAATTTTCTCTTTCTTCTCTTCTTTGATTACATTGCATTACTTCTACACACTTGGATATGATACAATTCATTACATATTTACTAATCCAATTATACAATTACAAATCTGGCCACAATATAAGTTTATACAAATATTACAAAGTCAGCTCAAATGTAGACACTTAGGTTCTAAATACTAGCTGAGTAAGGTTTTGATACTCAGCATCCACTGTCAATGCTCAACATCATCATGCACTCGATAGATGTAGAAGCCTGGTTCATACTAATCACTTCCAAGTAGTCTTGAACTCAATCTGCACTGGTGACTTGGTAAATATTGTGAAACTTGGCATATAAATTGGATTGCTTGATTCACACTATGTGAATTGGTCAATGCTTCCTCTATGAGCTTAGTATAAACTAAATCACTTGGTTAACATAGAGTAGCTTAGTTAATACTAGACTTGCATCACATCAACTGTGAACTTAGTAAGCACTACACAACTCAGTTTATACTGGTAAACTTAGCATATAGTGAGATTCTTAGTTTACTCTACTGATCTTCACACTAATTTTAACTACTCTTCATAAACTAAAATTTATACAAAGGACTTAGTAGCAACTGTAGAACTTGGTTAAAACTGAAATTCTTGGTAAGCATTGTCAACTATACAATAATCTTGGTAGATATTTACAATCTAAATAAGTGTATGCCACTAATAACAAACTTGACTGATATGTCAATAGGAACTATCACTATAGGCTCAACTTCTCATATCACCAAAGATGACTCCTACCATATCAACAAGCTTGAAGCCTCCACATCCATCTTCTTAATCCATCCTAATCTGCTAGATTGGTCTTCTCAAAGACCTAAACTACTATTTTTCCAAAATGTTTATGAGATTTCTTGCTACCTCAATGCTATCAAACTCATGATATCTTCCACTAGTGAACCCATGGTTAACATAATATAAATAGATATCAAATACCTCAATCATAAAATCAAAAGAAAAAATAAGTGGTGTACTTCACGATGGTATCTAAACCCAAAAAAGGAAAAAATAAAGATGTATAGAAATTTGAAAATCTCCTTGAGGTGCATGTGGATGAGGTACTTGGTAGTCTACCAAGCTATTTCTAGGATAGATCTTTAGTTCTCATCAAACCCTCATAGCCTATCAACTTGGGTAGAAAAGAATCTCCTAAAATTAATCATGTGGCTAAAGTTTCTATCAGCTAAAGAAAAGGAGTACTTTACTAAGTTCTTTCAAGGAAAGAAAATTAATTTTGACTAGACCTACTCACATATGTTTGGTCTTGACATTAATTTGATTATGCATCATCTATCTATTTCTCCTAGTGTCAAGCCTATTAAATAGAAGTTGAGAAAGATACATCCATATGTGGCTGTTTTGATCAAGGAAAAACTAGAAAAACTCCTACATGAAAACTTTACTAGAGATATTGATTATGAAAAATGGATCTCCAACATTGTAGCTATTTCTAAACATGAAAAGTCCATTCAAGTGTGCACCAATTTTAGAAACCTAAACCATTCCCTAAGGATGATTTTTCACTACCTAACATAGATATGATAGTGGATATGACTATGGGCTATGAAATGTATTATTTAGTGGATGGTTTAAAAGGTTACAATCAAATCAAAATTTCCCCTAGATATTGGGAAAAAATAGCTTTTACATGTGCACGGGGTACATTTTGTTGGAATGTCATTTTCTTTGTGCTAAAAATGGTGAGAGCTACCTATCAATGAGCCATGACCACCATCTTTCAAGACGTGATGTACAAAAATATGGAAGACTATGTTGATGAAACATTGGAAAAATTTAAACATATAAATGCACATCTTGATGACCTTAGTTGATATTGGACCATATGGAACAATTTTAGCTTAGGCTAAATCCCAAAAAGTATGTCGTTGGTGTTACATTATGAAAATTTTAGGCTACATCATATCAGAAAAAAGCATTGAAGTTGATCCCAAAAAGGTGCAATCCATCATGGAAATACCTCCTCCTAGAAATATTAGTCATTTAAGAACTCTTTAGGGACATGTACAATCTATTAGGAGGTTCATTTCTCAGTTAGTTGATAAAAATAAATCTTTCAATAAGAAATTGCATAAAGGCTCCACATCCATCTGGAATGAATATTGTCAACAAAGCTTAGATCAAATCAAAGGGTATTTGGCTAAACCTCCAATATTAGTGCCAACTATTTCAAGAAAACCTTTGATTCTATACATCTCAACTATAGATTCTTCCCTAGGATCACTCTTAGCACAAAGTGATGAAACTAGAAAAGAGCGTGCTATTTACTACATTAGTTGCACTTTGGTGGCTTATGAGATGAATTATAGAAACATTGATAAGGCTTTCCTTATAGTGGTATTTTCCTCACAAAATCGTAGACAATACATGTTGGCTCACACAGTACATCTCATTACAAAAATAGATCCCCTCAAATATCTATTGATTAAATTTTTACTTATTGGATGTCTAACTAAATGGATTATGATTCTCTCTAAATTTGACATCAAGTATATCAAATGAAAAGATATCAAGGGACAAGACATCACTAACCATATTGTTAATTTTCCATTGAAAAACACAACTCCTATGCAGGTTGAATTTCTTGATGCTTCCATCATGTATGTCACTAAAAGAACCTAAAGATGTTCTTTGATGGTTCTCAAACCCATAATGGAGCTAGTGCAAGAATTCTATTTATCACACCTCATGGTTACATGATCTCTAAGTCCTACAAACTCTTGTTTCCTTGCATTAATAATAGTATAGTATGAGGCCTTAACAAACAAGATTAAGATGCTTTAGAATGGAGGATCACAAAGTTGCATGTCTATGGAGATTTCCAACTTGTTATTAACCAAGTTAATAATGATTATCAAACCAAATATGATAAGTGTTAGCATGAATCTTGATGATACTAATTTTGGGGAGTATTATATGCATTTGAGAGTTCTAACATGTTTCATTTATTATTGTGTTTTTCATTGATGTCAGAGAAGTAAGTCTATGAAGACTGGCAGAGTATCAAACATATATCTTAGTTGTACAAAGAATTTTTTGAGTTTTTAGTGATGCACATTCATGGACACATTCAATAAAATTTCTTGATGATGAGGTTTAATGCACAACATGTAAGTCAAAGATGTACTAAAGTTATACCTGATCATTTACAAAGTGTAGTACAGAGACAAAGTCCCTAAGAAGTAGTTTCTAATGTTTGCATTATATCCTTTGATGGTTATATAATTGAGTGATGCATGGTCAGCCACTAACAAAGGATAGTTGGATGCTGATATCAACAAGTGCACATGTTCTAAAGTTACATGTGTGAAGTTTTATATATATTGTGAGCCAACAATGTTATTGTAATTGTAATTAACTAATTATCTTATTATAATTAATTGAGAAAGCCTCAATGCTAAATCAAGACATTATTTTGAAGATATGGTATAAAGGAAATAAGTTTTCCTTGTTTTTAAGTGTGTGGAATATCAAGTATTGTATTGAGTGCAAAGTGCAAAAAGGTGTTGAGTGTTTATTGAATGCAAGTAAGCAATCCAAAGGATTATTGGATGCAAGTTATGTGATCTAATTACTAGATCAGAAGGAGCAAAATTCTAGTTGATGGGATAGAGAAAGAGGAAGAATGTATAATTAATTTCTATTATTTTGTAAGGAATAATATATAAATCATTTGGATAGTGGGTTCATTTATCTTTCCCGTGAACCTTTTTGGATAGTGAGTTCAATTATCTTCCAAAACTCCTAACAAGGACTAATTTGTATTGAGTGTTGTTATAGACACCTAATAGGGTCCATCCACTAACAATGAATTAATACATCATCTTTTGGGTACCATCCCCACCAAATTTTTCCCTCTGATCAAGGGTTTCCCTAGTTAGCATAGCTAGTGTTATTGTGCATGAGTATCTTGTAGTGTTCTCTAATTGCATTGCTCATATGGTTTAAGTTTAATAAGGTTGATAATTGTGATATTAGTTGTATAACTAATTCACCCTCACCCGCCCCCCTCCCCCCCCCTGCCTTGCTAGTTATATTGGTGGACTATATTAGAGCATCAGGTCCTTGAAGAATAAGCTTAACAGCTTTGGGAGATCAATGGAAAATATTTTCAAAAAGGATAATCCTCGATTTGATGGGGTCAACTATGAAAATTGGAAGGAGAAGATGAAGACTCATTTGCTATATATGGGTCCAAGTTATTGGCTCTTGAAAAAGAATTCAAATACAATTGTCAAACAAGAGAAGATTGAAGAATGCAATGAACCATAGAGAGATCTATTCATGTGAAACATTAGAGCTAGAGAAGCTATACTATTAGCTCTTCTAAAGAATGAATCAGGTAAAATCACTAGAAACATCTCATAAGATTTGGAAAGCATTAGAATATGTTTTTGAAGGTCATACACATACAAAAAGAGTAAGATTTTAGAATTTGATATGTGCATTTCAATATGGTAACATGATGGAAGATGAATCTATAAGAAGCTATATTGGTAGGAGATCAGAGACTTTTGTAGGAATTAAAAAAAATGGTAAAACCAAGAAAGAAGATGAGGTTGTGTGGTGTAGAACAAGATTTAGTATGCAAAGAACATTAACAAATAAAGTAAACATTCACAAACCAAAAACTAAATTCACATATATGCTTAGACAAAGAAAGCAAACAAGAAGTGCAAACCTCACAAGAGAAAACACTCCATGCTTTCTAGATTCTGTAGATGTGTCCTTTTGCTATGGATGTATGCTCAAGATGCTCAAAACCTACTTTAATGGAGATGGGTAATGGCAAATTGGTAGCTTTGTGAGCTCTCAATTTGGCATTATAAGGGTATGGGTATGGCTTTTGGCTCTCAAAAGGGCATGGTAACTTTACCTCAAAGATTTTTGATGAAATGGCTTGGGATGGGATTCAATTTATAGGCTAAGGGGTAGAGGGATGGAGGGCTTAGATGCAAGGATGGATGAAGGCTTAAGGAGGGCTAGGATGCACTCAAAGGAGAGCACATGGATTGTGCTTGTTTAGCACCAATGGGAAGGTGAGACTTGTCACAAGGAGGATGAGTGTGAGAGGGTAGGGTAAAGGGTTGGTTAAAGGCATGATGAGTGGGGTTGAGTATGTAAGAGGGATGTAAGAGGAATGAGTGTGGAAGAGGGAAGAGTGTGGAAGATGGGTGTAAGAGTCATGAGTGGGCTTGTAAGAGTCTTTTATGTTTTGTAAGAGCACTCATGACTTAGTGGTTGGGTTTTTTGAGGGGAGACTTTGGTTTGGATTAGGAAAGTCTTAAACTTGTTTAAGGAATGTGACAACATTAGGGGGTGGATTAGGCTTGGGTTTAGGATTAGATTAGGGATGTTAGAGATGTGCAAGTGGATGGCATTAATGAAGGTGGGTGAGTTAGTGGCTAAGCTTGGTTAGTATGGGTGGATGGGGTGGATTAGGCTGAATGGAGGATTAGAGATAGGTTAGGGGTTTTTGAATTTGAGGATTTCATTTATCAAATAGATTTATTTAATAAATGGGGATTTTTGGAATTAGATAGGAGAAAAGGATTTAATTGATAAATAATAGATTATTTGATTTATCAATTAGGACTATAGATGATTAATTAAATTAATCAACTAGGGATGGCAAAGGATTAATTAAATAAGAATTTAATTAATGATGCCTTTAGAGATGGCTAAATTAGATTACCAAAGCAGTGTAATCAAATTTAGGTGTCTACATTTTGCCCCTCTTTGACATAGTGTTGAAACAACACTATTTCAAAGAAGTTCGAATTAAGATGACACAAGGAAGATGTTTTAGCAACAAGGTTGCCCCAGTCTCGGATAAGAAGAGGAGAGACTAGACTTAGATGATGCCCCCTCAAGAAGGCGACGGGGAGAGAAATGAGGCTCGACGACTTTTTGAAAAGTACAAGAAATTGAGACGAGCTGAGACGCAAGTTGGCAAAGAGAAGGGGCTGAATTAGCTCAAACTCTCACTATGGGAGAATGATAAAGGGAAATTAGAGGCACAATAGTAAAGCAAGCTTAAGACTTTCCAGGATTGGGGGGGGGGAGATGGAGGAGCAGAGCGCTATAAAAGGAATCCATGGTAGGGAGATGGATGATAGAATGATAAAGCTGATGCAACAGGATTTCAAAGAGTCAGACTGGCGGGAGATGGGTTTCGGAGATCCCTAGGACTAGGATTGTGGATCTCGAAAGATGAGGCTTGGTGGATTGATTTGATTGGTGGATCCCTAAGACTAGGATTGTGGATCCCTAAAGCTAAGCGTGAGGAGTGATTCAAAGAGATACTGATCCATAAGTTGGGGTAGGAGCGACAGATGTAGGATATGGATGGGGAATAATGGAGATGAAGGGAATCCATTGAAGCTTTTTGAGCGGGGGGATACTTCAAAGAGAAGTACCACCATGTAGTTGAGCACTAGATTTGCTATAAGACTATTGGTTAATTGCCAGGGTTACCAAGAACATCAAGGCCTTTTTACCAATCGTCCAGAGGACTGACGAACTGACTCAAAACAAACACACAAGGATTGCCCCAGTATCACACATGAATCCTAGAGGAAGCAGCATGGAAATGACACTAGGTAACCCACAAGCAGAAAAAGAAAACAAGAAAAAGACCTGATCAAGACCTTATGCTCTAATTGCCCCATTCGCAGCATACCATGATATGGAAGATCGTGGCAACCTTGAGGAGGGAACAAGGAGATTGCTTGGAAAAGATATTTCAAGACCCAAAAGGGAAGATCCCAAATCAAAAGAAAGTGAAAATCCAAAAGAGAACTGTTTGCCAATGAGATGGGTAGGACGAGGTACTAACGGACCAAGATCAGACATGAGGAAAGTTATATCCTGCAAGGATCTATCAGAGAGCACCTAAGCTGATGGATCTGGATGAGTGATGTGTCTGGCAAGCTGAACTAAGAAGGATAACACTTTGGTGACAGGAGATCTAGCTAAAGGATGCATTGGAATATCTAACCAAAGTGTGCGATGTGTGCAAGATGTTGACCAAGGATGAACTAACACGAAAGACGGATAGATACAATGATACTAAGCTAAAGAGGATGTACAAGCTGACAGACCAAGATATGTTACAAATGTAAAAGTTTGTTCATGTTTTGGTTTTTTGTGAGATGGAAATGTTTGTGAAGGATGGGATGTCTATAATAGTTGATAGTTCGATAGGTAGATGGTTTGTGAAAAGCTTAAGAAAAATGGGATTCTGTGTGTGCATGTGATAGGATACAGGCTAGGATACAAGATTATTTACAAGTTGGAATATGGTACAAGCTTTGGACAAGATTCAAATATATACAAGGTATGGTACAAGATTTACAAGGTATAATACAAGCTTTGGTACAAGATTTACAAGCTGTATAGGAGGTATTGACAAGCTCCATCAGATTTTGGATATTTGATTGGAACACCAAGGGAACAAGTAGGTGTTTTATGGGATGGTGGGTGGATGGATGAGGGATAGGATAGTGATAGATAATGGATTATTCTTTAGCACACAAGGGACCTGAATTACTAGGTTTTCACCAAGGTACCTATCCAAGGCGCTTGAATTGCCAAGTTTTCACCATTGGACACTTATTTCTCTTTACTATTTTTTTTTTGTATTTTTCAAAAGCTGGGTATACCAAGGATCTTAAAGCATAGAACTTCTTGAGATGAATGATGTTAGTGGGATCATTCAAGAGTTCTCCTTCTGGTGTAGATAATTGATAAGCTCCGGAGCCAAAGGAGGTAGTAACCACATAGGGACCAAGCCATGTAGGTTCAAACTTGCCTTTCTTTTCTCGATCTGCTTGGACTTTCATATTTTTTTTGAGGACCATGTCACCTGGCTGAAAGTGTCATGGGAGCACCTTCTTGTTGAAATTCCTTTTGAGATGAGTTTGATAGATTGTGAGATGGTCATAGGCTTGTTGTCTCTTCTCATCTAAGAGATCTAGCTGGGTGAGTCGAGCTACTCTGTATTCTTCATCTAAGATTTGCCCTCACAAAAATACGCATAGTGAGGGAAGTTCAACTTCTATAGGTAATACCGCTTAGGCACCATAGACTAGGGAGTATGGAGTTGTGCCTGTGGATGTATGGAAGGAAGTTTGATAGGCCCATAGAGCCAGATTTATTTGAAGGTGCCAATCATGGCCGGAATCATTGAAAACTTTCTTTAGGATTTTGAGGAGGGTTTTATTAGTTTCCTCTGCCTGGCCATTACCTTGTGGGAAATATGGGCTAGAAAAGTGGTGATGGATGTGGAGGGAACTGCATAATTCTTCCATTTTGAGATTTTCAAAGTTACCTCCGTGGTCAGTGAAGATGGTGGATGGGATGCCGAAGCGGCAAACAATGTGGTACAAGATGAACTTGGAGACTTGAACTCCTATAGCTAAGACTAGGGGGACTGCTTCCACCCACTTAGTGAAATAGTTTGTAGCTGTTATTATCCATTTATGTCCATCAGATGAGAGAGATGTGATAGTTCCAACTAGATCAAGGCCCCAACAAGAAAAAGGCCAAGGTGGTGCAATAGGTTGTAGATCCTGTGCTGGAGCATGCACAAGATTTGCATGTTGCTGACACGGGAGACACTTTCTGAAAAAGTCACAAGAGTCTTCTTCAATGGTAGGCCAATAGTAGCCTGCTCTAAGGATTTGTCATGCTAGGACAATACCACTCATGTGGGCACTGTAAAGTCTGGAATGTACTTCTTTTAATGCCATCGCGACCTCATTTACATCTAAACATCGAGAGAGAGTATCATGATAACCCCTTCGATATAGGGTATTGGCTATGATAACACAGCGAGATGATTTTCAAATAAAGTTCTAGCGTTGGGTGCGTGTGAGGTGAGGGGATATGATACCATCGTTAAGGTAAGTGTGAATTTCATGGTACCAAGGGGATTGGAGACCAACCAAGATACAAACACGGTTTGAATCCTCATTCGCATAAGTGGGTGTGAGGAGCTGCTCAACTAAAAATTCATACTGCATAGCATCTTGGGGAATTTCCAAGAGCGAGCTGATAATGGCCATGGCGTCTGCTGCTTTATTTTGCATTCGTGGCACTTGTGTAAACTGAAGCTTTGTAAAATGCTGGGTCATCTGATCAATTAGCTCTTTGTAGGGTAATAGCTTTTCATCTTTTGTTTGATATTCATTTAAGACTTGTTTGATGATGAGTTGGGAATCACCAAAGACTTGTAACTCAGTGATATTCCATTCTGCAGCTATCTTTAATCCTGCTACAAGAGCTTCATATTCTGCTATATTGTTGGTGCTAGGGAATTGTAGCTTGAAGGCTTTTGGAATGTAATCTCCTTGAGGTGTAACTAATAATATTCCTGCCCTTGATCCATTAGAGGTGTATGAGCCATCAAAATAAAGCTTCCATGGGAGTTGTTCTTCAATTAGGCAGATATGCTCATCTGGGAATTCTGTGAGAAAAGGATATGCATCTACTAGAGGTGGATCAGCTAGGTGATCTGCTATAGCTTGCCCTCTGATTGCCTTTCTGTCCACGTACTGGATGTCAAACTCACTTAGTAGCATAACCCATTTGGCCAAACGGCCTGTAAGTGCTATTCTGGAGAGCATATACTTGATAGGGTCAATCTTGGAGACTAGTTGGATGGTATGACTTAGCATGTAGTGGCGAAGCTTTTGAGTTGAGAAAACAACTGCCAAACAAGCTATTTCCATAGGAGTGTAATTGAGTTCATAACCAACTAGGGTTCTACTGATATAGTAGATGGCTCTCTCTGTGCTATAATCATCATGTTGTGCTAGAAGTGCCCCTAGGGCAGTAGGTGTTGCTAGTATATACAAGATCAAGGGACGACTAGGAACTGGTGGAACCAAGATAGGGGGATTGGTGAGATACTGCTTGAGCTGATCAAAGCTGCGCTGACATAAAAGATCCCACTTGAAGTTCTCATTTTTCTTTAGCAAGTGTGAAAATGGTGTACACTTATCTACAAGTTGGGAGATGAAGCGCCGGACAGATTGAAGTTTTCCTTGAAGAGAGTGAAACTGTCACACTGTCTAGGGAGAAGGCATGTCTAAGATAGCCTTGACCTTTTTGGGGTCAATCTCTATACCCCGTTTAGAAACTATGAAGCCTAGAAGCTTGTCAGATGTGACCCCAAAGACACACTTCTTGGGATTTAGCATGAGATAATATTGGGCCAACCTATCAAAGACTTTTTCTAGGTCAGCAAGATGATCCATGAAGGTGTGAGATTTGACCAGGATATCGTCCACATAATCTTCCAAAATGCTATGGATAAGATCATGGAAAATGGTTGTCATAGCTCTTTGATAGGTAGCCCCAGCATTCTTTAGGCCAAAAGGCATCATGGTGTAGCAAAAGGTTCCCCAGGGGGTAGTGAATGTTGTCTTATGCTGATCCTCTTCTGCAATCTTGATCTGATTATACCCAGAAAATCCATCCATAAGGGATAGGATTTCATGTCCAACTGTAAGATCTACAATCATATCTATGTTGGGCAAGGGAAAATCATCCTTTGGACAAGCTTTGTTAAGATCTCTAAAATCAGTATAGATTCTGATGTCACCGGAAGGCTTAGTGACAGGGACCATGTTGGAGATCCATTCTGAGTAGTCGATAGGTTGGATAACCTTAGCAGCTAACATTCTTTCTAGTTTAGCTTTGACTAGTAATGCCACCTTGGGGTGCATTTTCCTAAGCTTTTGTCTGACGGGCTTGATCTTTGGATCGACTGCAAGATGATGAACTACAAGCTTTGGATCGAGTCCTGGCATGTCCTGATATGACCATGCAATCGGCCAATGTTCTCTCATAAAACCTCAAAGAGGAGGTCAGCTTGGTCTTGTGATAGGGATGCAGCAATGTGAACAATTCTAGGGATCTCTGAAGAACCAATGTTGACTTCTCTAGTATCCTCTATTAGAATAGAAGACACCTCTGGTCGATTATCTTGAGGAGGCAATACTAAATCTTCATGTTTTGCTTGTGGCTCTGGATTTTCTTGCTGAGGGGTTCTCTTCACTGCCTTAGCTAGTCTCAAATTTACCTTAGTTCCAGTTTTGGGTGTATCGAAACTAGGTTGGGGATTTTCTCCAAAATACCCCTTGGGATCTAGCTTGTAGATGTAGGCAGAATCTAGCTTTTTCTTCTTATGAGGAGTTTCGGCTCCCATGAATCTTAGAAGCGCTTCCTCTGATGCAAACTCATCAATATGTATGACACTTGGTCGGTCCCAATCTATGAGTTGTGGATGAGCAAGTGGTAGGTCAATGAGATGGATGGATAGTTCTCAGAGAACAGAGTCTCCTAGGAAGATTTGGTATGGGATATCGTCGTAGGCTCTCTTTTCAACTTCTTCAGGAATGTCTTCAATTTCGACAAGGTCACAATGGATGTTTGAAAAAGCGTGACCGTTCTCGTTGGTGCCCCCAGTTGTGGGTATGCCAAAGCCAAGTCCTGACTTCGTTTCCCAATTATGTGCTTCAATGGGGCATTGCATGCCTCTTTCTTATGGTCCTAGTCCACCTCCTTGATAGTTCCATTTTTCAGTGACGAGCTTATGTTGTTGGAGATACTTCTGGCTGAAGTGATCAAGGCGTGCTTGATTTCTTGGAGGTGCATCCTTATGTAGCCAATTGTTGATATCTGGAGTGAGCTCCTCATGAAGAGGGGTTTTTGAGGACACAAAGGTGGTTGGGCCAAACTCTTTGTATCGAGGAGGTCAAATCTCCTTAGCTTTGTGATATGTTGGTCATCCATGGGTATGTGGATCAAGTGGGATTGCTCCGACAGAAAATGCATCTGATAGACTATATTCTCCACAACCTTTGTTGTTGATCTTTACGGTAGATAGGGTGGAGGCGAGGATGGTTTCTGTGTCATTACAAGTGTGGGATGAGCTGGCGATGGATGTGCCGATGTCTATTCCAGGGTAATGGTTTGTATATGAAGCTTCAACCGCATTGCAGTAAGAAAAGGGTTCTGGATCGGCATGGATGGTTACCTCAGTGCCCTGATGCGGAAATTTGATGCATTGATAGTAGGTGGATGGAACGGCCTTCATAGCATGAATCCATGGGCGACTGAGGAGGATGTTAAATGGTAGGTTTAGATCAACAACATGGCAAACTATCTCTTGGATGACTGGACCAACCTTGATTGGTAGCAAAATAGTCCCTTCTGTGGTCCTTTCCAAGTTGTCATAAGCTTTGATGGTGATAACCTCACTGATCATATCTGCCTCAGTATACCCAGCTTGTTTTATGAATTTTAGGGTGCAATTGTTCAAGGCTGATCCATTATCTATCATTACTCTTTTCATGGCAAAATTGGATACCATGATGGCTATGCGAAGTAGAAGGGTGTGATCTAGCTCAACCGCGGGTATGTCGATGGATTTGAAAGATATGGCAAATGAGGATGAAAGGTGTCCAACAAGATTACGAAAATCAGTAGCATTGATATCAGAAGGGACACGAGATTCTATGAGAGCACTATCAAGGATGTCTTCGTACACAGGACTAGTGCAGAGAAGGTCTAAATGGATATTTGGGCTGGCATGTTCCCAAGGTGTTCCAAGATATTGTACTGGCTTTTTGATGGAGCTGATGGTGTTGATGAAACTGGTGGGCCTGCGATGTTAAATTGTGCTCTTCGAGTGCTGACCGCACACTCATTGTCTAGTCCTCGGATATTGATAACATTGACAAAAGGCTCTTTCTCAGATATACAACCTATAAGGCTACCATAGTCTAAATAGCATGAAGTGTGGTCATTGTTCTTCCCATGCTGTTGGTTTGGCTGGTGTTTGTTGGTGTTGTTTTGGATAGGTGCTTTTCTAGGATTTTGGTTGTTGTGTGGAGGAAAAGCATTTTGATAAATCTGTAAGCCTGCATTAGGAGAGGTTTGGGCACCAATAGTGATTTCCTTCCGATCAATGAGGTCTTGCACATAGTCTTTCATTTTCATGCATCTGAGGGTGGTGTGACAGTTTACCCTATGGAACTTGCAATACTCATTGTCCTTGTACCATGCAGCTTTGGATTGGCTTGGATCAATTTGCTGGGTAGGAGGAAATTTGATGAGGTTTTCCTTAGCCAATTTCTCAAAAATAACATCCAATGGCTCACCAAGGGGTGTATAGTTTCTAGGTGCAGGTTGGAATCTGGGCTTTTGCCCTACAGCTACATTGCTGGCATTAGCTTGATTGTTAGACCCTTGAAAGTTGGGTCTTGTATTGTGGTTTTGATAGCTTTGGTTATTTCATTGTTGGTAATTGATAGCTTGTTGGTTATTTTTTTGATATGGTGGGTTAGACTGGTTTTGAGAAGGACCAATGATATTCACATGTCTGGTGTCAGTAACCCCATCTGTTGCAACATGCTTGTTTTTGTTCCAATACCTAGACTTGTCATTGGAATGTGATTGATTTTGGTTGGCCTCTTTGTAAATCTTTACCACACCATCTTTGATGAGTCCTTGCTCAAGGATCATTCCTTTCTCTTTGATATCCTTATAGGTCTGCAAATAGTTCATGGTCATGTGGTGAGCCAAGCTGGGATGTGCATTATCAATAAAAAATTTCACCACATAGCATTCTGGCAAGGTGCAGGATATGCGGGGGGTAAGGGTTTGCCATCTTTGCAGGTATTCGGCAAGGCTTTCTCCACCTTTTTGCTTGGTGTGGACAAGATCAACTATTGATAGCTCTGTTTCAACAAGATGGGCATATTGGGCTACAAATGCCTCAGATAATTGAGCAAATTTTTTAATTGTGCCATAGGGGATTCTATAAAACCATTCAAGAGCTGGTCCAACCAAGCTTTTGGGAAAAAGGTGCAAGAGGAAGACATCATTGTATGCCACGTCCTAGCAATGCATGTAAAATTCTTTGATATGTGTGACAGGGTCTCCTTTTCCTCTGAATTTGTCAAATTTAGGTACCTCAAAGTGTTTGGGAAATGGTGTCGTGGTAATGGCTCTGCCAAATGGGTAAGGACACACATTCTCAAACTTGAATGTCTTTGGATCATTCCCTTCTTGGATGGCTTTTAGAGTTGTCTTCATTTGCTCCCACTCTGAATTGATAGGTGATGGTTGGGGTGCCCCCAATGTAGGAGTGCCTTGAGGTAGGTATGTGCTGGATGGGGCCACTGAATATGGATGGCTGTGAGGGATTTGCTGATAGGGATTGTACATTGTTTGGGCAACTGCATGGTGGATGATGGGTTGTTGAGGGGGAGGTGGCGCATATTGCTGCATGTGCTGCGAGGCTTGTTGTTGATATGGGATTTGAGGTTGGGATTGAGGAACATAAGCTGGCTATGGGATAAATGGATTGCTTTGTGGAGGTAGGGTATAAGATGGTTGTGAAGCTTGGGGAAAGGATCAAAGGGCTTGTGGGGTTTGACCAATATATGTGGGTTGTGCCCCCATTTGGGATGGTATCTGCAAATAATTGGTGGTTGGCTGGGGTGGTGGATTACCTCCTAGAAGTGGCATTGAAAAGTAGTTGGTAATTGGAGGTAATGGATTAGTTGGTGGTGGAGGTCGTGGGAATTGAAAGCTTGGGAATGGAACTGATGGGGTTTGATAGCTTTGTGGCTAGATTTGGAAGCTTGGTAGAGTGGTGGTGGAAGCTGGGGTCACTTGGGAGCTTGGTAGAAGATTGGCAGTAGCTTGTGAGTTTTGATAGCTTTGTGGAGTGAAGGTAGTAGCTTGTGGATTTGTGGCTGGTGGTATTGAGCTCCCAAGACTTAATGGAAATGATGGGATTGTACTTTGGGCTGTGGTGAACAAGTTGGGGGCAATGAAAGGTTGATTACTTGGCCCCATGGGTGGCATCCCTATTGTATATTGCTGAGGTTGGCCAAAGATGCTAGCACTGATTTGGGAGATGGGTGGATTTGGAAGGCTAGGTGTGGGAGTAGCAGCAATAGTGAAGGGGGTGAACGGTGAGGTGTTTTGAGTAAAGGGGGTTTGGAGCGGAGAGGTATGAACCAAGGATGGAGTGGTGGTGGCTAGGTTGGCTTGCGGCATGGAAATTTCAACTTGGGTGGATGATGATATGTTTGGGTCTATTGGGTCATATGGATTGGCTGGAGGCTCTTCTTTTGGAATTTATTGAGGATAATTTGGATCATAAGAGCCTATGGGTGGTGGAAGCTGCCCAAACAATGGGTGAGATGGATCTGATAATGGAGGGGGTCTTCCAAAGTCAAAGGTTCCTACATTGTCCCTTCAAAAATTAGCCATGATTGTCTCTTTGTTTTTGTCTATAATGGTGTTTACCAATACTGCATTTCCTGGTTGGTTCATGAAAGCTTCAATGTTAGTAGGTGATGGCATAGCTTGCTCTGGGCTAAAGGATGGCTGAGTGCTCAAGGGGGGTGAGGCTGTTCGATCCAAATGATAGGGCTCCATTGTTTCTTTCTTCTTGGCTAAGCAACTGACGGGTGGCATGAAAAATGCTCCTAGGGATGAGATGCAATAATGCTAATGGATGCAAAAGGGGGAAGGCTTTTCTATGCAAATGATTTCCTAGGTTGAGGCAAAGCTATATGACAAAACCTAAGGAGGATTGGTTTGGGGATTCTAACTTCAAAGATATGTTGTCAAAGCACAAAAGGTCTGCTTTCCTATGTGCAAGCTTGGTGGTGATTGTGTCAACTTAAGGATAGACTGATGATCCTTTAGGAAGAACACGAGATTGACCACTTGTGGATCCCAACCTTTAGCTCAAGGTGATGAGGGATAAAAAGTGACAAAGCTAGATTACCCTAGACAAAGCTCTGTCAAAGGGATAACCTTGGTGAGATTGGTGGATTTGGAAGATTTTAGGAATGGCAAACTTTTAGCAAGGTGACAACAATTTTGATTCTAAATGAGATGGATGAGCTAATAATGCTTAAGGGGATAACCTAAGATGGCTAGCTTTTCTACAAAGATGACTCTAAAGTGAAGCTTATCCAAGAAGATGTGGAGAAACAAGGGTGTCTAATCATAGAAATCATGCCTAGTTGGTAAGGCATAAGCAGGATTAACTCCTGGATGTTGGCTAAATTTGATGGTGCGCTCTAACCAGGCCTCTTGAAGTGCTTTGTCGGTAGCTTTGTCCTCTGCTTTGTGGAGTTTGGAAATTCGTGGTCTTGGTGTTATTTCTTTTCTCTTGGCTGAAAGTTCTTGGTATGCTAGAGATGGCTTGAGTTTGACCTTATGAAACTTCTATTTGGGTTTGGGTTGTTCCGACATAAATTCTTGAATTTGCTTGGATTTGGGAAAAATCTTAGTTGTTTTGCTTCAACTTGTTCAACTTCCAAAATAGGCAGTGACTACGCTAAGTGTGCCCTAAGCTAGGATTGACCAAGTTTGGCAAACATTCATTCAATAAGTAAAATAAAAAAAAGCAATAGATAGGAACACCCAGATAGAAGTTTGTGGTTCTCAGAATGTGATACTTGCGCCAAGGAGTGTGTATGTTCTACAAATGTTTCGATCAGTCACTCCAAACACATTAACATCCTAGATGGTTTTCTGCAAGGCTGACAATTGGTTTAGCTAGGGAGTCCTTGATATACGCAAGGTACGTGAGGCCCAAATCCGTAGACGAGACCAAAAGGATGTCACACAGCCGAGAGGAGCGGTAACCCACTTCTCCTCTTTCACTTCTCAAGGGTATAAAGTTCCTTGAGGCTTAGCCCGAATGATAAAATCTTGATCCCAAGAGAGGTGTCTTTCAATTCACCTTCTGATTCTTATACTCTGCCGGAACGCTGGAGTTGAGGTTGTCCAAGGGGTGATGAAATCCCCAAGCAGGCCTCCTAAAAAGAAACAAGGTTTTGGATCCTAATCTTATGCACCCAAGATGGCCTCGAAAGACAACAAGGGGAAAGAAGACTTGGATGACCTTGGGCTAAAAAACACACTTGTTCTTTTACCAACTGACTCTTATGTGTGCTAATTTAGACTTTGCAAGCACTCATGTTTAAGAGACAATGTTCAATTCAAACTTGAAGCACCAACAAAAGTAAATCGATCGAAGAATGCAAACAATAAGAAGAGTTAGGGTCAACAAAAGAAAACTCGCACGCCCGGAGGCCCTCCACGTCAAGTATCGATTAATTTTCTTTAAGGCATTCAAGATTGAGTGTGAGTTTGTTTTAAGCCCAAAACAAAAGTGTGTGAGATTCGATTTCAAGCGCGCGCTCGGAGGCTCTCCACGTCAGTTGTTTGTTCAATTTTAGTGCCCAAACTTGAAGTGTGATTGATTTAATCTAGAGTTTTGGTCATTTAAGAATTTTGATAAAGTTAAAGAAAACGTTCGAAGACCAAGTGAGTGAGTTAGATTGTGGAACATTTAACACCTTTTTCAAGTAGACCCATCCCCATAAATGGCACTGAGATTGCAACCAATAGTTAATATTTGATGGGTGATTAGAAAAGAGGTGAGTCCAAGGAACTACTCAAGTTGATTTTTGTAAATTTGTATTTTAACTTAACAAAGTTTCTTAAATGTCCAAAAATCAAACTTTACCTAGATTGCATGTGGAAAAGAGATTTGTTTTGTTCAATTTTAGAAGCTCCAAACTAAGTGTTTGATATTGCAATGGTTAATTAATCCTTGGCATTCAAGATTGGATTTGTTGTTTTAAGCATGCATTCCAAGGAAAGTTGATTTTAATCCATGACATTCAAGAGTGTGTTTTGAACAACATTCATTCAATGGAAAATGTGTTTAACCATTCAAGTTCATTTTTTTTAGCAACATGCATTCAAAGACAAATGGTTAAACATTCAAGTTCATTTTTTAGCAACATGAAAACCTGCAAGAAACATGGTTAGTGGTTCCATATGTGCTCCAACCTGCAATGAGACACAAAAAAAAAAAAAAAAGCAATTTAGTTAGTTAGCCAAAATCTTCAAAAATGAGAGCTTAACTATGGAAAAAAAAATTTAACTTATTTTGCTATTTTTTCTACGTGTAAAAATGCTTAAAATGGTCTAAATCCTATGGAGATGACAGTCTATCAAGCAGAGATGCCAAAATACGAAGATGCTGAAATACAGAGACACTAGTATTCGAAGACGACAGAACAGATTTGCAGCATAGAAAATAGGTGACAAGCAGAGACGCCAATTTGTGCAGATGCGGATTTTCGCAGACGACGATTTGGATTAGTGGTGGCGGAGACGTCGGTTTGCGTAGATGCGAATTTTTGCAGACGTCAATCTGCACAGACGCAAATTTTTGCAGACGTCGATTTGCGCAGACGCGGATTTTCGCAGACAGAACAGGTTGTAGACGCCAAAACTACGTGAAAAAAGTTGAAAAATGTGAATTTTTATTTTTTAGATGGTATTTCTTCTTCCTAAGTGTGTTCTTTAACCTAAAAAAACAAGCAAAACACCCTCACAACACACTCAAACAACAACAAACATTAGACGGTTAAATAAAAATGACATATAGATGAAAATAGATGATTAAATGACCCATAGTGGGGTCCCACCGGGCGTGCCAAAATGTAGAACAAGATTTAGTATGCAAAGAACATTAACAAATAAAGTAAACATTCACAAACCAAAACCTAAATTCACATATATGCTTAGACAAAGAAAGCAAACAAGAAGTGAAAACCTCACAAGAGAAAGCACTCCATGCTTTCTAGATTCTGTAGATGTGTCCTTTTGCTGTGGATGTATGCTCAAGATGCTCAAAAGCTGCTTCAATAGAGATGGGTAATGGAAAATTGGTAGCTTTGTGAGCTCTCAATTTGGCATTATAAGGGTATGGCTATGGCTTTTGGCTCTCAAAAGGGCATGGTAACTTTAGCTCAAAGATTGTTGATGAAACGGCTTGGGATGGAATTCAATTTATAGGCTAAGGGGTAGAGGGATGGAGGGCTTAGATGCAAGGATGGATGAAGGCTTAAGGAGGGCTAGGATGCACTCAAAGGAGACCACATGGATTGTGCTTTCTTAGCACCAATGGGAAGGTGACACTTGTCACAAAGAGGATGAGTGTGAGAGGGTAGGGTAAAGGGTTGGTTAAAGTCATGATGAGTGGGGTTGAGTATGTAAGAGGGATGTAAGAGGAATGAGTGTGGAAGAGGGAAGAGTGTGGAAGATGGGTGTAAGAGTCATGAGTGGGCTTGTAAGAGTCTTTTATGTTTTTTAAGAGCACTCATGACTTAGTGGTTGGGTTTTTTGAGGGGAGACTTTGGTTTGGATTAGGAAAGTCTTAAACTTGTTTAAGGAATGTGACAACATTAGGGGGTGGATTAGGCTTGGGTTTAGGATTAGATTAGGGATGTTAGAGATGTGCAAGTGGATGGCATTAATGAGGGTGGGTGAGTTAGTGGCTAAGCTTGGTTAGTATGGGTGGATGGAGTGGATTAGGCCAAATGGAGGATTAGAGATAGGTTAGGGGTTTTTGAATTTGAGGATTTCATTTATCAAATAGATTTATTTAATAAATGGGGATTTTTGGAATTAGATAGGAGAAAAGGATTTAATTGATAAATAATAGATTATTTGATTTATCAATTAGGACTATAGATGATTAATTAAATTAATCAACTAGGGATGGCAAAGGATTAATTAAATAAGAATTTAATTAATGATGCCTTTAGAGATGGCTAAATTAGATTACCAAAGCAGTGTAATCAAATTTAGGTGTCTACATGTGGAAGATCTTGAAAACTTTGACACCACCATCTAGGAAAGATGCTTAGATGATTGAACCACTTATACCCACACTAAGGAGTTTACCAGGAAACATTTCTTGGAAGATTGGAAGCAACAGAAGTAGGTTTGAGACTATCAAGAGAACTGAAAATACTAGAGATAGCTTTGAGTGCTTTGAATGTTCAACCAAGTCTATCTAGAAGTGCAAGTACACATGGCAATTTTTATAGTAGTATTAGAACTAGATTTGATGAAGACAAGAAGATTGAAGAAGGTATAGCACTTCTTATGAGAAGAGAGAAAGATGGTAAGAATATATTTAAATGTTGGACATGTAATGAGTTTGGTCATTATGCATCTAAATATCCTAAAAGAGAGAAAATGTATAATGGAAAGTTCAATCCTGGAAGACTTAGGAATTGTTTGTATGCTAATGAAGAAGAGGAATTTGATGAAAAAGGTCAAAGTGAAAGTGATGATGAGCTAGGATTTGCAGCTATTAAGGATGATCTTGATAGAGAAATTGGAGAAGAAAAGACTCTAGTTTCCCAAGTTGAAAATGGATAATAGATAGTGGTTTTTCACATCACATGACTGGTGATATGAATAAGTTTGTTAAATTTAGCAACTATGATTGAGGTATTGTTAGAGTTGGTCAAAATGAATCCTATCATATTATAGGGATTGGACCCATTACTTTAGATGGAAGAACTAACACTAATGATGTTTATTTTGTTGATGGAGTAAAGCATAATTTTTTAAGTGTTGGTTAGCTAGTGAACAAAGGATATCAATTACAATTCATAGAAAAGACTTGCACTATCAAGGATAAGGATGGTAATATGATTGGAACTAGAACTAGGTTTAGAGGTAATGTATTTCAATTGAACTCCACTGAAATGAATTGTTTGGCTTCTAAAGTGGATAACAGTTGGTTATGGCAGGGGAGATTCTATCATATAAACTTTGATAGTATCGAAAAGGTTAGTACCATGTTTGCAATTAGATATTTTTCTAAAGTAATAATCCTACTAATGTGGTTTGCTAATAATATATTTTGGTTAAGAAAAAGAAGGTATCTTTTCCCAGCAAGAAGTTCACAGCCACAGAGAAGCTAGAAATTGTTCACACAGATATGAGTGGTCCCTCTAGAACAAGAGGATTATATGGTGAAAGGTATTTCATGATTTTTGTTAATGATTTCACTAAAATGATGTGAGTACAATTTGTTAAAGAGAATTTTAAGATATTTAAGACTAGAGTTTAGAATGAATCTTGTGTAAAGATAAAATGTTCGAGATTATATAGAGGAGGATAATTCACCTCTAGAGAGTTTAATATGTTTTTTGAATACAATGGAATTAAAAGATAGTTATCTTCACCTAGGACACCTAAACAAAATGGGATTTTGGAAAGACCAAACAAATTAGTAGCAGAGGCAACAAGAGAAATGTTATTTGAGAATGATTTATCCAAGACATTTTGGAGAGAAGGAGTCAATGCAATAGTGTAAGCTATGAGCAGAGTATAGATTAGAAAAGGTATGAGTAAGACAACTTATGAACTATGGTTTGGTCATTCACCATCAGTTAAGTATTTTAGAATATTTGGAAGCAAGCATTATCTTGAGAGAGATAATAACATTGATAAGTTTTATCCAAGAAGTGATGAAGGTATCTTTCTTGGATAGTCATTGAAAAGAAAGGCATTTATATGTTTTAATCACAGAACCAAGACAATAGTTGAGTGTGCAAATGTAAAGATTGATGAAAAGTTTGGAACTAAGGAAAATATGTTAGATTACAATTTAGATGAAGAATAAGATAATTTTGGAATTTTTTAGACAAAATATTGAAATTTTCTTTGAGACTAACAATGATATGTAGAATGATGTGAAAACTATTGAGAAAGAGGAGAGTAGAGGTTTCAACCTAGATGAGATAAGAGTTGAGATATAAACTCCTACCCCTAATAGGAATCTGACAAAGAATCACCCTCTAGAGAAGATAATTGCAAGCAAAGACAAAGGTGTGATGACAAGAAATAGAGTTAGTGAAGAGATATGTTTGATTTCTCAAGTTGAACTTAAAAGTGTAGATGAAGCATGTGAAAATGATCATTGGATTCAAGAAATGAAGGAAGAATTAGATTAGATTGTGAAGAATGAAACTTGGGAGTTAGTTCCTAGACCTAAAGACAAGAACATGATAGGAACCTATTATTTGGTGTTTAAACCCCAATTTTAAACTTGATAACTTGGCCTCTTTGATAAATTTTTCATATTTTGCCTCTCAGTCTCCTCTAATCCATGTTGAAAATTGCTTTATGGAGTCTTGTTTCAAGAAGGAAATATTCAGATTGATTTTTATAAAAAAAAATCTAGTAACAGATATTCCAAAACTTGAGATTGAGAAAATAGGTTCATATGGCACAAAGTGGTTATGAACATCTTGTACCTATTGAATAGGTTTTAGTGATTCAATGGTTCAAAGTTTGAGTTTGCATAGTCCAAATTCCAACTTCATTTTTAGATGTACACCATTTTCAGACTTGGAATATGAAATTAGATGCAAATTCATTGGTCATATTTGAGAAAGGTTCAAAGGTTTCAAAGGGTACAAATGGTACAAAGGTTCAATATGCTTTTCAAATGGATTCATTGATTCGATATGGATCAATAGTTTGAAGTTCAAATGCAGATCCAAGTCAAAATTTGATATGCAGATTTAGATATCCTAGTTTGAAGTTCAACTTCAAAATTTAAAGTTAAGCTTAGAGACATGATTATGTGTTTAATTTAGTGGTTCAAGAAGTTTAGCACTTCAAAGATTCAATTTTGATAACTATAACAGATTTTCTAAAAACTGAAAATTGGGTTTCAGTACAGGGCTCATAACTTTCAAACCCATCGTTGGATTGTGCTTAGATTTGGATATGTGTGAGTAAACATAATTTTATAAATTTAAACAGGATAAATTTTCAAAATGTATCCATATTTGTGAGATACATATGAAAATTCACAACACTATCGAATCAGCACTAATAGTCACAAAATGCAAATCACAGAATATCAATCATATTTAGGAGGGCATATTTATCAATCCAATTGTTGGATCAAACTAAATTTTTTATATTTCTTTCCAACCCTAATTATCTAAATCTCCTCCAAATATTGTTATTATATTCTTTATGGATCAAAATTTATAGGTTTTTGAGTATAGCACTATCGAATCAACACTAACAGTCACAAAATGCAAACCACATAAAATCAGTCATATTTCAAGGGCCATAACTTTTATTATAACTGTTCGATTCAACTAATTCTTAGATATGTTTTAAGATTCCTAGTCTTCTAAGAATTAATTATGAAACTAAAGAAAGGCCTTGATAATTTTATGTAATGGGAGAAATTTGGAAGAAAAGGGGTTCTTTCTTCTTTCTTAGGGGGGAGAGGCTTTTTCTTTTCTACAGACGTTGTGTTGTAGGGGTGATTGGGATTCTTCTTCTCAAATCAAGTAGACAGTGTGCTAAATTTGAAGATAAAGGTAGAATGTAGGGCCATTTTTTATGGTGATAAAAAATATTCTTCTTAATTTAGTTTTCTTCTCTAGTTTTCTACAAATATTTGATTGTCAGTAGCATTCGAGAATAGTATTGTTTTTTAGTTGAATAAGGATTTCATCATTTTGAAGATTGTGTGCTTTAGATTGTTCTCACTCTTGGTTTATGTATGAATTAGGACTGAATAATGGAATCAAATTCTACAACAATATTCATTTATTGTAGGAGATTTTTGTAGTTTATAGAATCTTTCTTTTTCTTTTCGAGCATATACATGGATGAGAAGATTGTATGCTTCCATTGTTGTATGTTGTGTTCTTTATTTCTATTTCAATTGTAATAACTTTTCCTACTATCCAAGAATAGTGAGGGTAGCCTTCTATTTCAGGTTAAAAGAATTGTAAATCTCATTCTTTGCATATCTAATTAGGGATCTATACCCTATAAAATTCAAAGGGTGCTTGCTCAATCTAATGGAAAATTGACCCAACTATTGGTAGATTATTGTGTCTCCATTTTGGGCATTCTTGAGCCATTTTTGTAATCATTTTGTGTGAAGAAAAATCTATTCACCAATAGAACCAAATAGGTATTTAGAAACAATATGAATAAGCAAGGCAAAGCTGTGAGAAATAAGGCCAGACTTGTATGCAAAGGTTACTCATAGAAAGAAGGCATAGACTATGAGGAGACAGATGCCCCTCTAGCCAAAATGGAAGCAGTAAGAATGTTCTTGGCTTATGCAGCAAATAAGAAGTTCAAAGTATATTAGATGGATGTAAAATCAGCTTTCCTAATGGAGAACTTGAAGAAGAAGTATATATTGATCATCCTAAAGGGTTTCCTCTAAGAAAAGAAAAAGATATGGAATGTAGACTAAAGAAATCTCTATATGGTCAAAAGCAAGCACCTAGAACCTAGTATGCAAGGTTGGACAACTATTTAGAAAAACTTGGATTTGGTAAAGGTACTACAGATAGTAACTTGTATTTAAAAGAAATTGAGAATGGATTGTTGATAATAGTAATATTTTTTGATGACATCATATTTGGAGGAAACAATGAAGCAAGTGATAAGTTTTTTAAAGAGATGAAGAATGAGTTTGAAATGAGCATGACAGGAGAAATGAAGTTTTTCTAAGATTGTAGATTGCATAAAATAGTGATAGTATTTTCATTTTACAAGCTAAGTACTTGAAAGACTTGTTGAAGAGATTTGGATTGGAAAGTTTAGGCTTTTTGGTACACCTACGCTAATGGCTCATAAGGTATCTAGCAAGGATGAGACACCTACAATTGAGTGGAAGAAGTATAGATCTATGATTAGAGGTTTGCAATATCTGACACACGCTAGATCAGATATAACAAATGCAATTGGGATTGTAGCTAGATTTCAAGATGATACTAAAGAATATCATTATGTATTAGTAAAGAGGATATTCAAAGATTTGAAAGGAATATCTAACTATGGAATTTGGTATGATACATCAAGTGATTTCACTCTATGTGCATATACTGATGTAGATTGGATAGGTAGTATGTATAATAGGAAGAGCACCAGTGGTGCAACATTTTTTCTTGGAGGAAGATTGGTTTCTTGGTTGAGAAAGAAACAAGATTTGTATTTCCCAAAGTAGAATTGAGGCAGAGTACGTAGTGGCAAGAAATAATTGTAATGAAGTGATGTGGATGAAATAGATGTTAAAAGATATCATGATTGAGTTTTCACAAAATATTATCATATACTATGATAACACAAGTACAATAAGTATTTCTAAGAATCATGTATTTCATTCTAAGACTAAGCATATATCTATTAAGTATCATGTCTTGAGAGAGAAGGAAAGATATCTTTATGAAGCCCTTACCTAAAGATACATTTGAGTACTTGAGAGGTATGCTTAGGATTATGCCCCTGACCAATTTTAAGTAGATGATGTAGAGATTGCATCAGTCTAGTGGTACAGAGCACTATTATTAGACTAGACTAAATGTTGATGCTTCCTGTATGGGGAAGTATCTATTATAAGTTGAGTCATTAATGACTCTTAGTATTTGGTCTTGAATAGTATCCTTGGATGCTTGGGCTGGTTAAAGACTTGGAGTAGTTAATTAAAATAATCATGCTTTTTCATTGATTTCAATGGGGGAAAATATGCATGAAAAATATCTCCTAAGTATGTATGGAGGGAGTGCATGTAAGTCTCTACTTTATTAGGGAGATTTAGAAAGATTATGTTACAAGATAGAGTTGTCGATGCACCTAAAGATCAACCTATTAATGCCTAATAAAACCACTATAATTATAGAATGTAGGAGGTGGTTAAGCCATATCACTAATCTTGAAGGGGAACATTGGCAATTAGTCCAAAAATCCCCCCCCCCCCCCCCCCCAATGATACCCGAGGAGATTTGAACCTATGACCAAGCTCTGATACCACTTGTTACAAGATCGAGTTGCTAATGCACCAAAAGATCAACCTATTAATGCTTGATACAACCACTATACTTATAAACAATAGGAGGTAGTTAAGCCATGTTACGAATCTTGAAGGGGAATTTTGGTAGTTAGTCCAATAGATTCATGTAAAGGAGAAGGAGGAATATCTCTATGGGGGAGATATACAGCATAAGGAATTTTGATTTATGGTGATTTATTTATTGTGAACAACTATTGCTGATCCTAAAGAAGAAGAAGAATAGAACAATGTTCCAGAGCATTTTAGATTTGATTGATGGATAGGATTTGTGAAGATTAGAAAAGTAGAAGCAGCAACAAAGTACTATTTTGGTATTAAATGAACTAAGATATTTTTTATCTATGTTGCCATAAATGCCAAATGGGGAGATTATTAGCATGAATTTAGATGATACTACATTGGGGGAGTATCCTAAGCATTAAAGATTATTGACTTTGCATTCATCACTATTTTTCTCATTAATGTCAATGTAGAAGTAAGCCTATGAAAACTAGCAGAGTAGCAGATAGATATCTTAGTGTTAGAATTCTTTAGAATAACTGAGAGGGGGGGGGGGAGGGGTTGAATCAGTTATTCAAGGTCCAAATGCCCTATTAATACCTTTTTACTACTTTTAATGAATCCATACCCTTTTCATCTGTTTAAACTTAAATCAATCATATAAGCAAGTTACAGTAAATCAACATGCAAAGATAAAACATTCAAGATCAACACATGACACAATGATTTACGTGGAAACCCAATTTGGGAAAAACCACCAGTAACATGCTACTTGATTCTCACTCTTCTGAAGTGATGCCCTATTAAAAGCCTGCCCTATTAAAGGCTTACAACACACTGTTAAATGTGACCTTGTTAGAGGATTTCACCAAACTATTAGGAATGGGCTTGGTTAAAGGTCTTTAGAACATTCACTTAGAATGTCACCCTGTTAAAGGATTTTTCTAATGGCTGTTAAACCAACCTAAGTCCATAGGATTTAGACTTACAGTTACAATTGCTAGAAAGTAACAATAATGGTCTTTTGATCTTATATAACTTACAACATACTTTGTAGATTTTAGATCACACTTTTAGTTCAATCCTTATGATTGGCTTTAATCTCTTTAGCTCTAACTGCTTGTCTTCCTCTCAAGCTTCATCTCCTTGAGACTTCTAACTCATTTTGTCAATGCAATCACCTTTGTGGTCGTCTATACAAATAGAATTTATGTGCTATCTTCTCCTAGGCACATTCTTCAGCATTTCATGCTTTTATGCTTGACCACTGTCTCTTTTTCCTTCTATCCCCTCTCACTCTTTACTTCTCTTATTAACTTATGTCTTCTTATATAGAAGTCTGATTTTCCTTTACCACTCAATTCTCCCTCTTCAATTTTAGGGTTTCAAAATTGATTAGGTAGGATACAATGTATCTACCCCATATCTTGTTTTCTTCTTGAAACTTCACCAGTTGTATCTTAAAAATATTTTACATGGTGTTCTGTGCCACCAACTCATCATTCTTATCTTCCTTTTAATTCAAAAATTTCTAGATAACAACCTTGTCGGCTTAGATCTGGCGAATCTTTGATTTCCTAAATAATGCAGCAACTTGGCATTATTGAATTACTAGTGCTCGGCACCTCTATGTTACTCGGCACCTATACTAGCTTGGCACTTGAACTTGCTTGGCACTTGAACTTACTCGGCACTTGAACTTACTCGGCACTTTGAACTTACTCGGCACTTGAACTTGCTTGGCACTTGATTCTACTCAGCACCACTCGACATCTGAAGTTTACTCGGCATTAACTAGAACTTGCTCGGCTCTTACTAGCTAATGAACTTAGTTTGAGCTTTACAAAATACTTAGTTAAAACCTTAAATCTTTAATATGTTTTAGTGTGCCCATTCTTTGTAGTATGTCATCAAATACATTCTTTCATCAATGGCTTAGCCGATCCTTGTACTTCATTCCAACATCATAACTTCAACCTTTCTCTAGGTATTTTAGTTCCATCTTATTAATTGGCTCCTCCTTGACAATCAACTAATTGATAGTCTTTGGATCACTAAAGCAATTGTCATCCCTACAAGTAGCAAGTTTGACATCAATGACAAAACAATGATTGAGGACATTCTTTACTAGTTTCATATTTTATTCCAAAAATCTCCCTCAACTTTTCTTATAATTATTTCAATCATTTCCAACAATCTCCCTCTTTGGCATTGATGGCAAACCAAACTGATCAAGTAATCAATTCAGTTACCACCAAGATTGTATACGTTGTCTTGTTGTATTTCACTACTGATCTCATATATCTCCCTCTTTCATATATATATCTCCCTCTTTCTTTGCATTGATCAGTTTCCTTGCATATTTCTCCCTCTTTGACATAAATGCCAAAGATGTAGCATTTTTATCATGCAAAATATAAGCTTTGGCTTCTTGTTGATTTTCTCCCTCTGTCACCATGCTTGTGACTGATTTGGAGTTTTTGTACCTGCTGTCATCCTTTGCATCAGCCTATTAATATTTCAATGATTTATTCCTGTTGATGCAAGGCAGCTTCCTTGTTGCCTTAAACTACTTGGGTTAGGGGTATGACCCCCAATTTGCCTCTAAGATATTCATAGGCATCCTTGGGCAATGGTTTGGTGAAGATATCTGCAGTTTGTTTCTTTGTGTGAATGTATTCCAACTTCACTTGTTTGTCTTCTACCAATTCTCTGGCATAATGATACTTGATTACGATATGCTTGGTTTTTGCATGCATCACTGGATTTTTGGATATGTTTATAGCACTTGTATTATCACAATACAATATCGCTGGTTTTGTTACTTCTTATTTCATTCCATTCAATAGATGTGTGAGCCATACAATGTTTGTACAATTGACTGCAGCTGCCACATATTCTGATTCTGCAGTGGATTGGGATATACATGTTTGTTTCTTGCTAGTCCAAGTAACCAGCCTTTTGCCTAGAAATAATGCACCTCCACTTGTGCTTTTTCTGTCATCAATGTTTCCTCCCCAGTCTGCATCTGTATATGCATTGAGTTCAAATTTTTCATTCTTTTTGTAGTATAGACCAAAATCATTAGTCCCTTTGAGATATCTCATTATTCTTTTTACTGCTATGAGATGATTTTCTTTAGGATTAGCAAAAAACTTAGCCACTATTCCAACTGCTAATGCTATGTCTGGTCTACTATGCACAACATATTGTAGTTTTCCAATCATGGATCTGTACATTGTTTGATTGACTTCAGTTGACTCATCATTTTTGGACAGCTTATTTCCTGTGGCCATTGGTGTGCTTACTAGTTTGGATTCCTCCAATCCAAACATTTTAAGAATTTCTTTGATGTACTTTGATTGTGTAACAAATATTCCATGTTTAAGTTGGTGTACTTGCAATCCAACAAAAAAATTGATTTCTCCAAACATAGACATTTCAAATTCATGTTTCATTCTATCAGCAAAGCCTTTGCAAAGTGCTTCCTTACCACCAAATACTATATCATCCACAAAAATTTTAGATGCAATAATGTCTTTACCTTCTTTAGCTTTGATGTACATGTTGCTGTTATAATCAGTTCTTTCAAATCCAATTTGCACTAGATACTTGTGAAGTTTCTCATACCATGCTCTAGGTGCTTGTTTCAAACCATAGAGTGCTTTATGTAGCTTACACACCATATCCCTATTGTTCTCATCAACAAATCCTTCTAGTTGTTAAATGTAGACTTCTTCTTCTAGTATACCATTTAAGAAGGCAGATTTTACATCCATCTAATAGACTTTGAAATCTTTGTAGGAAGCATATGCAAGTAAAGTTCTTACTCCTTCCGTTCTAGCAACAGGAGCGAATGTTTCTCCATAATCTATTCCTTCTTCTTGAGCATAACCCTTGCATACTAATCTGGCTTTATTTCTAGTAATCTCACCATTCTCATCTAGTTTGTTTTTGAATACCCATTTGGTACCAATCACATTCTTGTCAGTTTGTCTGGGAACCAAACTCCAAGTTTTGTTTTTCCTTATTTGATTAATTTCTTCTTCCATAGCTTTATACCAGTCATCATCTTGTAATGCACCATATACTGTCTTGGGTTTAGATTTTTTGATCAGACATGATTCATGTCTTAGTCTATTCCTTGTTATTGGTCTTGCATCTTTATCACCAATTATCTGTTCAGTAGGGTGATGTTTTTTTACATATTTGGATAATCTTGGCTTTGTCCTTATTTCCAAGTTTGATCTTTCGGATTCAGGATCACTATGCACTTCATTATCAGGTTGTTCTTCATTATGAGTACTGTCTTCAGAATCAGATTGTGCATTTTCTTCATTTTGTAACTCAGCTTCTGAATGCAACTCGGCATTCACTGGTTGTGAATCGGCTGAAACTGACACTTGTTGTTGACTTTCAATTTGATTGTTATCATCCTCATCAGCAATCATTCCTTCATAAGAGTATACAAAGGTTCTGTATTCTTCCATTTTCTTTGGTTCTTCAGCTTGGACTTCTGTGTGCTCATCAAAATTTACATTTGCACTTTCCACAATTTTGTTAGTGCTAACATTCAAACACTTATATGCCTTACTTCTAGTGGAGTAACCAAGAAATATACCTTCATCACTTTTTGCATCAAATTTTCCATTTCTAGTATCCTTCAAGATAAAACATTTGCAACCAAACACTTTGAAATGTTTTACATTGGGTGAGTAACCATACCATAATTCAAAAGGTGTTGTATTTGTACCTTTCTTGACTTGTACTCAATTTAGTGTATGAATAGCTACACTTACAGCTTCTCTCCAGTATTTTAGAGCAACATTCTTTTCCATCATTAATGTTCTAGCACAGTCAATCACAGATCTATTTCTTCTCTCAGCAATTCTATTCTGTGGGGGAGTTCTAGGGGCTGACGTTTGTCTTTTGATTCCATTGTCATTACAGAATATCTCAAATTCATTTGATGTAAATTCACCACCTCTATTTGATCTTAGGCATTTCAGGCTTTTTCCAGTTTCCTTTTCAACTCTGGCCACATACCATTTAAACATTTGAAAAGCATCAGATTTTTGTTTTAAGAACATAACAGTCATCATCCTGGAATGGTCATCAACAAATAGCATTATGTATTTATCTCCTCTATAGCTTTGTATTTCCATTGGGCCACATAAGTCAATGTGAACTAACTCAAGTATCTCTTTAGATGTATAGTTCTTGCTTTTGAAACTTGATTTTGTCATCTTTCCTAGCTGACATTGTTTGCACATGATATTATCAGGCTTTTTTAGTTTTGGTAGACATTTGACTTTCTTCATTTTACTGATGTTGACTAGATTATCAAAATTGACATGACATAATCTTCTATGCCATAACCATTCATCATCAAATTTTGCAAATAGACAAGAAGCATCATCCATATCAAGGTCAAACAAATTACTCTTTGTTTGATCTCCCTTTCCTATTAGTTTACCATCAGTATCATAGATTTTTGCAGTTTTGTTTCCAAATTCCACTTTGCAACCTATATTGCCTAACTGTGAGACACTCAGTAAATTGTAGTTTAATCCTTCAACATAGTATGAATTATCACATGAAATCTATTCTGTGAGCTTAATGGAACCTTTTCCTTTGATTTGACATGGAGCATCTTTACCAAATCTAACACTATTTCCATCATACTGAGTAAAGTTGACAAACTTACTTTTGTCTCCTGTCATGTGATGTGAGCATCCACTGTCTATGATCCATCTGTCATTCTTGTTTACACATGTCACCAATGTTGTGGCTTCTTCTTCATTAGATTGGTCCTTCATGGCTACATAAACAACTTCATCATCATTGTCATCAAAATTTTCTTCAACAATATAACACTTCTTACCTTTTTCTTTGTAATCTCTTTTGTCATCATCTCTTCTGTTCTTGTATTTATTGCTTTTCTTGGAATCCTTTTTTTGTGGACATCTTGCAGCAATATGACCTACTTCATTGCAATTGAAACAGATGATAGGCATCTTACCTTTGAATTTTCCTTTGCCCCTGTGAAATCTTCTAGTGAGCAATGCTTCCAATTGTTCCACATCTTCCTCATCAGTGCTACTGTCACTAGATACATACTTCATTTTTCTTCATTTCTTTGATTTTACCTGTTCGGCGTCTTTCAGTGATAACTTTTCCTTAAAAGTAGATTCAACATTTTTAGGTTTGTAGTTGTCAAAGTTAGATAACTCAAATGCTATGAGTCTACCTATTATACCTTCAAAGCTTAGATTATTTCTTGGTATGCATCTTAGTTCTTGTATTGTTGATACTCTAATAGCATAGATAGGAAGCAAGGTTCTTAAGAACTTACTATTAACAGTATCCTCATCTAGTTGACCATTCAAGCATCTTATTGCACTTACCACTTCCTTTATTCTTGCACCATACTGAGCAGCATTCTCAATTTCCTCCATTTTCATGTCGTCAAACTTTCCTCTAAGACTTTCTCTTTTTTCTCTTTGTACATTCTGATCTCCTCCATAGATGTCTGATAGTGCTTTCCACATTTTGAATGCAGTGTCACATCCTTTGATATCATCAAATTCAGCATAGCTGAGTGCAGATGCAATTTCCAGCATTGTCTGATTATGTTCTTGTTTGTTTTTCATGTCTTCTATAGTAGGAGCACCTTTTGGATCTACATGTTCAGTGACAATTGAATTTTGGGGATAATCTCCTATGGATCCAAGATGTAGCTTCATCAAACTTTTTCATGCAACAAAGTTGTCTTTGTTGAGCTTGGGAACTTCTCTTTTTGGCATTTTGATGTTTTCTGCTAGTAGTCCTTTAAACTGAATTAGCAATCAGGCTCTGATACCAATTGTTAGAATTCTTTAGAATAACTGAGAGTGGGGGTGGGGGGGTGAATCAGTTAATATCCTATTAATATCTTTTTACTACTTTTAATGAATCCATACCCTTTTCATCTATTTAAACTTAAATCAATCATATAAGTAAGTTACAATAAATCAACATGCAAAGATAAAACATTCAAGATCAACACATGACACAATGATTTACGTGGAAACCCAATTTGGGAAAAACCACCAATAACATGCTACTTTATTCTCACTCTTCTAAAGTGATGCCCTGTTAAAGGCTTACAACACATTGTTAAATGTGACCTTGTTAGAGGATTTCACCAAACTGTTAGGAATGGGCCTGGTTAAAGGTCTTTAGAACATTCACTTGGAATGTCACCCTATTAAAGGATTTTTCTAATGGCTGTTAAACCAACCTAATTCCATAGGATTTAGACTTACAGTTACAATTTCTAGAAAGTAACAATAATGGTCTTTTGATCTGATATAACTTACAACATACTTTGCAGATTTCAGATCACACTTTCAGTTCAATCCTTATGCTTGGCTTTAATCTCTTTAGCTCTGGCTGCTTGTCTTCCTCTCAAGCTTCATCTCCTTGAGTCTTCTAACTTATTCTATCAATGCAATCACCTTTGTGGTCGTCTATACAAATAGAATTTCTGTGCTATCTTCTCCTAGGCACATTCTTCAGCATTTCATGCTTTTATGTTTGACCACTATCTCGTTTTCCTTCTATCCCCTCTCGCTCTCTACTTCTCTTATTAACTTATGTCTTCTTATATAGAAGTTTGATTTTCCTTTACCACTCAATTCTCCCTCTTCAATTTTAGGGTTTCAAAATTGATTAGGTAGAATACAATGTATCTACCCCATATCTTGTTTTCTTCTTGAAACTTCACCATTTGTATCTTAAAAACATTTTACATGGTGTTTTGTGCCACCAACTCATCATTCTTATCTTCCTTATAATTCACAAATTTCTAGATAACAACCTTGTCGGCTTAGATCTGGCGAATCTTTGATTTCCTAAATAATGCAGCAACTCGGCATTATTGAATTACTGGTGCTCAGCACCTCTGTGTTACTCGGCACCTATACTAGCTCGGCACTTGAACTTGCTCGGCACTTGAACTTACTCGGCACTTGAATTTACTTGGCACTTTGAACTTACTCAGCACTTGAACTTGCTCAACACTTGATTCTACTCAGCACCACTCGGCATCTGAAGTTTACTCGGCATTAACTAGAATTTTCTCGGCTCTTACTAGCTAATGAACTTAGTTTGAGCTTTACAAAAGACTTAGTTAAAACCTTAAATCTTTAATATGTTTCAGTGTGCCCATTCTTTGTAGTATGTCATCAAATACATTCTTTCATCAATGGCTTAGTTGATCCTTGTACTTCATTCCAACATCATAACTTCAACCTTTCTCTAGGTATTTTAGTTCCATCTTATTAATTGCCTCCTCCTTGACAATCAACTAATTGATAGTCTTTGGATCACTAAAGCAATTGTCATCCCTGCAAGTAGCAAGTTTGACATCAATGACAAAACAATGATTGAGGACATTCTTTACTAGTTCCATATTTTATTCCAACAATCTCCCTCAACTTTTCTTATAATTATTTCAATCATTTCCAACACTTAGTTGTATGAACAATGTTTTGAGTTTTTGGTGATGTACATTCATGGACATGTTTAGTACAATGTCCTAATGATGAGGTTTAATGCACAATATGTAAGTCAAAGATGTCCGAAAGTTATACCTGGTCATTTATAGAGAGCAGTATAGAGACAAAGTACCTAAGAAGTAGTTTCTAATGTGTGCATTATATCCTTTAACAATGATATAATTGGGTGATGCGTAGTTAGCCAGTAACAAAGGTTAGTTGAATGGTGATGTTAGCAAGTGTGCAAGTCCTAAAGTTGCACGTATGAAGTTTTATATATATTGTGAGCCAACTATTTTATTGTAATTGTAATTAATTAATTATCTTATTATATTTAATTAGGAAAGCCTCAAGGCCAACTCAAGGAATTATTTTGAAGATATGATATAAAGGAAGATGTTTTCCTTGTTTATATTTGTGTAGAATATCAAACTGAGTGTGAAGTGCAAAAAGGAGTAAAGTGTTTACTAAATATGAGTAAGTTATCCAAGGGATTATTGGATGCAAGTTTTGTTATCTGGTTACTAGATTAGAAGGAGTAGAAGTCTAGTTGAAAAGACAAAGAAAGAGGAAGCAAGTACAATTCATTTCTATTATTTTGCAAGGAATAGTATAGAGATCATTTTGACAGTGTGTTCATTGATCTTTTCCTTGAATTTGTTTGGGTAGTGGGTCTTGCTTTCTTCCACAACCCCTAACAGGGTTGGTACAACTCCCAAAAATGTTGAAATCTCCTAACAGGGATTCAAAGTCTCCTAATAGGGACTAATATGTACTAAATGTTGTTATAGAATCTTAATAGGGTCCATCCTCTAGCAAGGAATATTTATATTAGTATATGTATTGGTATAAATAAGTATTTAGTATTTACACTTACTTAAGTTTACTTAGGTTAATGCATATTTTATTATTTATTTATTAGTCACCTAGGAGTATGCACACTCTTGTGAGTTGTCATGTTCACAACATAGGAGCTAGCACTCTAATTATGCACATGGTGTCTACACATAGAAGTAAGCACTTTATTTGAGCACATGATGTCTACAACATCTATATATATGAGACACCTCATTGTTCTTATCTTCTTATTGTGGAGGATATGTGCTTAGTTGTCCTGCTTATCTCCTAGTACATTCTATACATATTCTAGATGCATCTTAGAGGCTTTTATATACAAGCTCTCCTAGTGTATATGTATATGCTTCCAACATAATAGTGAGAATTCATATATTTATCATACTCTTGGTCTACTATTGTGCTTGTGCTTGTCCTCCTTGATCTTGGGTGAATTTTTCTCTAAGAAAAATTCTTACATGTTATCATAGCTCTCAGGGAGATTCTCTACACATAGCCATTCGAGATCATTGTTGTTTCAGCACCTCAACCCAAATCTAGAGAATCTATAGATATTGGGAGTGTCTAGAGCCAAAATGGACCTCACCATTGCATCTAGAACATCAATTTGGTGAATTGACTATAAATTCACCTATATTTGGACCATAGTCAAAATTGAGGCAATTTTTTTTGCAAACTAGCACCCATAGGCCCAATTTGCAAAATTTGTATGATCATTTTAGATCTATACATTTGATTTTTAGATCTACATTTTTTTCATCTGCCTCTCTACAAAAAAAAGTTGGATTTGCATTATTTTTTGGAAAAAAATTTGTTGTCACGCCTGTAGGAGAGATATTTTACAGGTGAAAAGTGAAGCTTTCTGGTGCAAATTACGTATTTGCATCACATTCAAAAGGTCAAAAAACCCTAAATTGGATTTTGTTTCATCCAAATCGGACACTTGAGGAAAAATCTAGAGCCATTTCATGTTTGGAGGTGTAGCGGTGATTCAGGAAAAATAATTACAGCAACGATTTTCAAACAGTGATGTCTCTCTCATACAAACTCCTTTTTGTGAGCAATTTTTTTGTTTTGGGGTAGAATTTTGTGAACTACACATTGGTGTAGGTGGTTTGAGATCTCTATTACTGAATTTTTTTGTAACTCACAAATCTTGATTTTTCCACTTCAAATGCTTAGTATGGGCTCATCTAGACTCCAAATCAGGTTCCATTTTTTTTGAAAGTGCATTTTTTTGTCTACTTTCCAAATCTGCAATCAAATTATAGCTTTTATGGATATAAATACTACTTTTAGAATTAGGCCCTAAATTGGCATGTGGCTATCACACTAAGTGCCAAATCATACATTTGGAGGGGTTGATTGATCATTTCTATATTTTGGGGGGAGCATACATTCATTGATCTCATGGAGTCTTATCATGTATGTCAATCTCATATAAGACTAAAGTTGACACCAAGGAACTACTAGAAATGGAGTGCCTTAATCATTGCTCATCTAAGAGAACATAAGGAAGTGTCTCCTTCTCTATACTCAAAGATACCACCTTCATTCAAATATCTTTCTATTCTTCTTGGCTTTCTATATAATAGTATGAGTAAGGAATCTTTTGCTCCTCTTCTTATTGAAATTTTCCCTCATGATGTTTGGATGGCTCTTTGGGAAGCATATGGAGATCCATAAGTCCCTCCATTTTTTGAGGATATTCTATCTCCAATCACTCCTGTTATGGTACCTTTGACTCCAAATGAGATCTCACCTTCTAATACTCCTATTGATTCTACTAATCGAGTTCTAGCCATAGATGCTTTTGATTTAGTACAACAGGAAACATTATGTCTTCCTACTTTAGCTTCATGGGACAAATTCCTTCAAGAAATTACAAAGTTGTTCATAGAGTCTCACATTGAAGATGTAGGAGACATCATTGATCACATTTTTCTTCTCTATGTTGAGGAGACTACTTCATGCACTATGGAAACTAATAGTGGAACCAGTGATAGTACTTTAATAGATTCATATACGTGGGGTTCTATCAATAGTTACAATGAGAAGTGACATCATCAACATATTCCACATGCACATACAGCCACAGTGATAGGTCTAGCACAGTAGGGTATATCCAGTCTTCCAACTCTAGCTTCTATAGATGACTTCTTGGTAGACATTTTAGGTTTGTTTATGGAGTGACACATAGTGAACTTGGGAGACTTCTTTCATGATCTACCACTTCTCTTTGATAAGGTAGATCCTTCTATAGTTGTTGCAACGGCCCACTCTAACCCTTATGTCCATTCTCTACATGATCAATTTTTACCAGCTGATGTTATTGTGGATACTTATGTACAATAGTTTCAGGAGGTCTCTTTATCATTTGAGGAGACTATTGGTTCTTTGAGATAGGTTTTACATGCATCCTTTCTCGATGTGCACGTGTTCTTTTCAACAATTTTTGAGGGAGAAACCATCAGCATTGACATAGGGACACTTGAACACATTTTAGAGACACCTTTCATCATAGAGATTCTTTCGACACATAAGGGAAGCATCTCACCTGAACCTCTGCCATTATTTCTTCCAAAGGGGAGGAACATTATTTTGTGGTTATGGATTACACTAGTACATTTGACCCCATTTTTAGACCAAAATTTTTTACCATCTATTAAAATGGGGTCAAATTGGTCTGAATAGGCAAGGAAAAATGTCTTTTTTTTAAATCCATGCCTGTGTTGGTCAAAATTTTGATCAACACTAAGTTAATCATGAACATTTTATTGCACTTATATAGTACATCTCAATTATTATTTGTTGTTCATTTTAAATCTTAGCAATTGTTGTTTTAAGGTGTTGAGGATTCATGTTATTATGCTTCTAGAAAAGGAAGGAAATTTCACTACTGTTGTAAAAGTAGTGCAATACTTGGGGATTAAATTTGAACTTTTCTACCAATGATCTATCATTTTTGCCAGTGTGATTATATCTTATTTGTGGAAAGCTCCTTTCAAAACACACTCTAAAAGTCATCGGCCACCAGGGAATGTCCATTAGTTTCTTGAATGGTGGATGAACTTATAAGCTTCCCCTTTCCATTTTGGCAATGCTAGGACATTCCCACATTCTGGTGGTGAGTGAGTGGACAATTGTCATTGGTGAAGAAACTCAAAACACCATATCCATGTCCTAAAGATGTCTTTTTGCTAAGAATGAGGGGTTTTAGGTTGGGGACACGTCCCTAGATTTCATTGCTATATGCCATATAGAGCTGACTGATATGGAGCAAAGGGAGTAAGGAAGACAGCAAGAAATCAATAGGAAACATCATGCTAATGGTGATTTTGACAATGGGAGACATGATGATAATAATGATGATAATGATGATGGTGATCATCTAGATGGGTCAAGAAATAGATGAAGTTAGATTTTGTTGTCACTTTTGCTATGTTTCATTGTAAAATTTGATGACCTAGAAAAATCTATGTAATGAGCTTTGGTGTTGAAATGAAGATCAAGAAGACAAAAGAAGGGTAGTGGAGATGAAAGGAGTGGTGGAAGTGAAACACAACCAACCATCCTAGAGTAAGGAAACTTTGCAACTCTCTTGCTTGTGGATTTTTCATAAGCTAAGGACTAACATTAGTCAATTCTACTGATTTGTATGAATGAAAAGTATATAAACAGTAGAAGATATGGATATTGACTCAACAACTGTGTCAACTACGATGGACATTTCATCTAAAAGGTCTCTTGTTTTCACCTATTCTACCAACATTTTTTATTTTTGTTGTCCATGTCTCCAATTGCAAACTAAGATTGTTGGACTGCATTAAAAAGCATGATGATTTAATATTGTCTTAGACACAACCTAAAAATTCCTATTTCTAAAATAGTTTTCCTTTTATATAAGGATTTTCAGTTTTGTACACCTGAAAGTAAAATAGAACTAGTATGCATTATGGATTTTCTTGGATTTTTTAATGTGATATTGCTACTGGTTCTTACTGGGACAATATGCATATCCTACAATATTGGCTTGCCATTAGATGACATTTCATGGAGGTAGTCAATAAAACAATTCAAACACCTTACCTATGATTCAATATTTTGCATGCATGTCTATGAGGGTAGTTGCAACTTAAAAATATATATTCTCTCAATATATCTATTTTGTGCATATCTAGCAACCATGGATTTTGATGACCACATTACGTTTAGGCATCCTGTCAAACAATTCACATGACCTATCTATGCTTCCATTTTGCAAGCATGTCTCCCAAGGAAAATGCTACTACTTCATCTACACCATCTAACAAAATCCTTTATACTTTGATGGATGCCTATAGCTTATCCCAAAGCTCTCATTTAGCAATTATGAGATGATCAATCAAGAGGAAACAGTTGAGAGCTTAGAGTGACACAATTTTTAGATGATCATATGAAATAGAATGGGCGTGTGAGTAGAAAGAAACTAGAAAGACATTGTGTACAGATGAAGGCATGAAATGGATGGTTTTGGAGCACTCAGCATAGACACTCAGTATTCAGTACATATCATCATTCAAGATCAAATGGGTGTGTAGGATTATATGCATAGTAAATAATAAAGGAGGGAATTAAACCCTCCTTGAGGCTCACACTTGTTGAGGTCCACTTCAAAAATGGCCCTTCCTATGAAATTGTTATCTAAAACCTTTCTAATGAGATAATGTGTTACGAGCTCTTCATTAGTGGGATGGAATGTGAATCCAAGAGGTAGTTGTGTATCACCCATATCATGACTATAACTAAAGTTAAGAGCCTCTATTATTGAATTCTCCTCCCTATTACCCATATTCATTTCCTTTGATTATGGGTGATAGCGAAGAGAATTCAATAATAGAGGCTCTTAACTTTAGTTACAGTCATGATATGGGTGATGCACAACTACCTCCTAGATTTGTGTTCCATCCCACTGATGAAGAGCTCATAACACATTATCTCATTAGAAAGGTTTTAGATAGAAATTTCATAAGAAGGGCCATTGCTAAAGTGGACCTCAAAAATTAGTCAAAATTTTGACCAATTCTTGGTAGTTTTCCACCAAGCATTGGACAAAATTTTGACCAGTGTTGTGCAATTTTCTTCTAGCATTGGTCAAAATTTTGACCAATGCTTGGCAAAAATTGTGCCAATAATTTTGAAAGTTTTTGACCAACATATTGGTTGAAATTTTGACCAACCAGTAAGTTGCTCAAAATTTTAACCAATTGGTTGCTCCAAATTTTGACCAACCTAGGTCAAAATTTTGACCAATAAAGGTCAAAAAATGAGCCCAAATGTAATAGTGTTAGCTTCTACATTGGAGCCTTTCTCACTGGTTGGCATACTACCTTTAGTGGGGGGACTATCTTGTCTCCTTATTCTTCTATTTTATGTTGTCCTCCCATTTCTCTATTATATATACTTGATGTATGTCGTAATGGGGGGTCTTGATTAGTCCATCCATCCATACATCATTTATTTTTTATCTCTCTTTTTAGGGGAGGGTTTTTCTCACAAGGTTTTCCCTCTTTCTCTACTTTATGAGAGATTACATTATGTACATGGGTACCTAACATGGCCTAGTAGCCAGGACCCATCATGCATTTCATCCTAGATTATGTAAGCTTAAGGGAATTCCCCTAAGTTGCACTTAATGGGGGATGTTGGTGTAAATAAGTATTTACTATTTACACTTACTTAATTTTACTTAGGTTAATGCATATTTTATTATTTATTTATTAGTCATCTAGGAGTATGCACACTCTTGTGAGTTGTCATGTTGACAACACAGGAGTTAGCACTCTAATTATGCATGTGTCTACACATAGGAGTAAGCACTTTATTTGAGCACATGATGTCTACAACATCTATATATGTGAGACACCTTATCATTCTTATCCTCTTATTGTGGAGGATATGTGCTTAGTTGTCATGCTTATCTCCTAGTACATAGACACATTCTAGATGCATCTTAGAGGCCTTTATATACAGGCTCTCCTAGTGTATATGTATATGTTTTTGACATAATTGTGAGCATTCATTTATTGATTATACTCTTGGTCTACTATTGTGCTTGTGCTTGTGCTCCTTGATCTTGGGTGAATTTTTCTCTAAGGAAAATTCTCACAAAATCATCTTGTGGGTACCATCCCCATTGAGGTTTTCCCTTTGATCAAGGATTTCACTAGTTAACATATTTGGTGTTATTGTACATGAGTATCTTGTTGTGGTTTTTTATTACATTTCTCATATGGTCAAGTTTAATAAAGTTAATTATAGTGGTATTAGTTGTATAGTTTCTTCACCCCCCTCCCCCCCCCCCACCTCTCAGTTATATTGGTTGACTATACATTCTAACAACTTGGTACCCTATTAAAGATTTATTGATTCTCTATGAAACTATTTCACATTTATGACCTTTCAACAAATTCCTAGAGTAGAGAATAAGGCTACAGATGCTATGGCCACCTAGCATCTATTCTTCAATTACAAGAACATGAATCACCTTTTGAGTTCCTAGTGGAATAATTACATCACCATGCTTATGATTCCTCTGATAATCATGTGATCTACATTGTTGTTGATCATGAATCCTTGTGTTACTCCACCATTTTCTCCTACCTACATGATCAAGTCATTCCTAAAAATCTCATCCAAAGTTAAAAATGTCAACTCCTTCAAATGCCTCATACTACACCATGGTCTTTGATGACTTGTATAAGAAGGGTTTAGATGGAATGCTCATTAGATATCTAGAACTAAAAGATTCTAAAAAGGCATTAGCCAAAGTCCATGATGGAATTTTTGGGGCATACTCTAATGGCCTTGTGCTTTCTTCAAAGCTACTTAGGGTGGTATACTATTGGCCAACCATGTAGGATAACATTGTTTGATATGCTAAATCTTGTAATAAATGTTAGCTCCACAATAACTTGATTCATGCTCTTGGATGTGAGCTTATACCTTCTATCACATATTGGCCTTTTGAGCAATGGGCCATTGACTTGGTAGGAAAAATTCATCTGAGTTCATCCAATCATCATAAGTTTATCATTATAGCGACAAAATATTTTACAAAATGGGAGAAATTATATGCTTATCTAATGTTATAGGAAAACATGTTGCATTATTTATTCTCAACCACATTATCTATCTATATAACATCCCATCCTCCATCGTTACTAATAATGGAGGAAAATTCAAAAATGAGGACCCTAAATAGATGTCTAAGAAATTTAAGATCAAACAACACTAGTCCTTAATCTACTATCTGCAAGGGAGTGACCAAGTTGAGGCCTCTAACAAGATATTACTCAAAATCCTACATAGAATGGTTCACAAATCAAGTAAATATTGGAACTATAGATCAATCTAACACTATGAGCCTACAGGATCACCATTTGTACTCCTATAGGGGCTACAACTTTTTCTATAGTCTATGGATCTGAGGTTTTCTTACCCTTAGAAGTAGATATTCCCTCACTATGAGTCTCCTACATGGGTTGGAAATTGATGAAGACCATAGGCCTATGTTGATACAAGAGCTATAAACTCTTGATGAGCATGGCAAGCCTTCTTTTGATCACATGAGGACATATCAAAAATGGATGTCTACTACATATAGAAAAAAGGTTCATCCTTGTGAGTTCCAAATGAGTGACCTTGTGCTTCAAGAAAATCCCAAAAATTAGTAAAATAGATAGCAGAAAGGGAAATTGGAGCCTAACTAGTTAGGTCCTTACATCATAATAGCAGCATTTAGATCAGGTGCATATCATCTTTCTACTCCTAAAGGGGAACAACTTGTTGAGCCTATCAACATTCTACATCTGAATATTTTCTATGTTTAAGGCTCACAACTCAGCTATATATATGATGCAGGAGCATCTAGAGGTATAAGGGGCAATCCTGTGTCACCCAAAAAAAATGTACTTAGACTTAGTTTCTGTTTCATGTCTTTACATTTTTGGATACCCATTTGGGTCAAATAAAGGTTCCAATTCTCACAGTTCAACTATCAGTGTGCTAGAAAATCCCAAAAAAATAGGAGCATGCAATTTGGCCATCATTTTGGTGACCTAGAAGGTGTGAATTGGCCAGATGAATTTAATTGTGATTTAGAGCATTCCAGAAAAAGAATCAGCTCAAAAGGCCCCACGGTTTGAAAGTTATTGCAATTTTTTGAGTTTTGGAGACCTCCTAAGACTGCTTCAAAGTCAGGTTAGGAGCATTAAATGACCTCGAGAAGGGCTGAAAAATGGAGGATGAGCAAAGCTGGTCCATAGGGCTATAGAGCTCTTTGAGATCTTTTCAAAAATGTAAACAGTTCGTCAATCGGAGCTACGGTTCAAAATTTATTCCTCCTGGAAGTTTGATTACTGTTTCTGGATTCTTCTAGATTTGCATCAACTTCTACCGCATCTTTTGGAACCTTCTATTTGGTTGGTGGGTACCTACTAGCACTTTCTAGAATGTACTCCTAGTCCTTAACCCTTCGGGGTCTATTTAAGGAGATTTTTGGCATTGTAAAAGGCAGTTCGGAGTGGAGTTTGAGAGGAGGTACTGAAAGGAGAAATTATCTCCAGATTTATGCTATTGTAAGCCCTTAGGGCATGTTTTGAAGTTTATTTTCTCTGTACTATTTGTACTAGCTTATTTTCTCAGTTAATACAATTTCCCTTTGCTGTTGTGTCCATTCTGTTCTTGGGTTGTGTCCCCATCAATATATATATACATATATATATATATGTGTATATACATATGTATATATATGTAGATATATATATGTATATATATACATATATACATATACATATATATACATATATACATATACATATATATACATATGTATATATATGTATATGTATATATGTATATATATACATATATATATATCTACATATATATACATATGTATATACATATGTATATACATATGTATATACATATGTATATATATAGATACATATGTATATACATATGTATATATATACATATATATAGATATATATAGATATATATAGATACATATAGATATATATACATATATATAGATACATATATATACATATATATACATATGTATATATATACATATATATATACATATATATAGATGTATATATATACATATATATACATATATATACATATATATCTATATACATATGTATATATATATATATATATATGTATATATATATATATATGTATATATATATATATATGTATATATATATATGCATATATATACATATACATATATATAAATATACATATATATCTATATACATATGTATATATATATATATATGCATATATACATATACATATATATAAATATACATATATATCTATATACATATATCTATATATATGTGTGTGTATGTGTATATATATATATCTATATATATGTATATGTATATGTATATGTATATATGTATTAATCCTTAAAAAAATCATAAAAATCAAAACATGTCCTAAAAAATGATCATTTTAATGAAGACCTAGAAATAGGCCCTTTGATGTATCACCAAAATAATAATAATAATAATAAACAAAACAAAAAAAACAAAAAAAAAAAGAATAAAATAAGTCCTGAAAAATTCTACCAAGTGGTGAAAACCTTAAAATGGGTACTACTTGAGACCCTTGCACCTATGTCAATCAGTCTCACTCATTTACTCCACAACAAATTTCCTAGCTTGGAAGTGTCTCTTGTCCTCATCTTAGGGACACAACTTCTTAGCTTAGAAGTGTCTCCTTGTGCATTAGGGTTTATTTGGCAACTCACAAGATAGTGTTTATGAACATTCTACCCCATTGACATCGAGTTTTTCTCAACACTTTTTGAATAGTATACCTATAGTCTAAAATAATATATATTTCTCACTATCATATTCAAGTATTAAAGAAATGGCCATGTGACATTCACATATGCACTTAAATAGTAAAATTCACTAAGCTATGATGAACTTTATCTTCTTTGTGTGTTGTTTATGACAATTTCTTTGTTGAGTGTTCCCTCCCTAATATTTTTTCAAGGATTTCATGGACCAAAAGACTGGGAACATGGGGCATGTACTTTATTTCTACTTAAGGGTATACTTTTTTATTCTAAGGTGCTTAGTGTTGGAAATAGCAATGGGAAAGTAAGTATTAAGAGGGGGAGTGAGCACCTAAAAAATTTGTATCTAAAACATATCACCAACATCCATCTCATAACTTAAAATGTAAACTAAAATAATTTAACATGCATCACACATATAATATAAAGTAAATAACACATAACACAAGAAATTTGGTTACCCAAAAACCCTCTAATAAGTAGGTAAAACTAGGGTGGGGATGACACCCACAAATCTTCACTACTACAGTTGTAAAGTGTGGCCAATTATGGTTACAATGTGTTTGATCATAATCTATGATCTACCCTATGAAAGGTCTTCCATGTTAAAGGCTTACAAAGACTATTAGTTCTCACCTTGTTAGAGGATTTAAACTTACAATAAAGAAAGCACTTAGTAAAGAGATTTACAATAACCTATTAGGACTACTTGGTTAAGAGATTTTCTCTATATCACCTATTAAAATGATTTAGTATCATGATCCTCTCATTAGCACCTTTCTAATTGATGTCAGATATCCTCCTTATTGTTTAAATCATGATCCTCCTGATCAGATATGTCTCTTATGTCTTCACTTCTTTACTTTTTTCTTCTCAAACTGATTTTGCAATGCATAACTCTGTCATAGCCATCTAAACCACCATGAATGCCTTCTAAAATCTTAGCATTCATCTCCTCATACAGAAATAAAATTATTAGGGTGTAGCCTTCTTAAATAAACATTGGTGGTGATGGATTAGGTAAGAATCAATGGTTGTGATTGATCCTTATTTTTTCTTCCCTCAATTTTATTGGTTGTATGCATTTCATAGCGATTCATAGTAGGAATCCATACTTATCTTCTATGTAAAATATTTTTATGTTGGCCCAAAAATGGTTTACATATAAATTTGTGTAGTTACAAACATCTATGTCATAAAATGTTTACTCGGCATCCAAAGTCTCTAATGCTCAACCTTCACTGTGCTCTTAATGTTGTAACTCAGCTTCTGAATATCTTGGTACACTTTGTTTACTCAATGCCAAAATTTCTCATCACATACTATTTACTTGGCTCTTTTATTAGCCTGGCACTTGAATGACTCAACATATACTAATTTCTTGGCACCTACTAGTGCTTGGTACTAACTATCATATTGCTTGGTATGTATTATCTGGAGATTGATGTTTGACATGTACTTTTCTTTTGCTAGATAGTGACTTAAGTGTTTTGTCACTGCCTTGTCAAAACCAATCTGAGATTAAAAATATCCCCCTTTGACATGAGTAGCAAGACCACTTTTTCATGGCATACACAACTTTATTATGTGCATAATTTAGACAATATGTCTTTTTGACTCAACTCATATACAAAATTCTAAAAAAATTCACAGTTTGCAAAAAAAATTATGTACATTTGTCATAGCTTATTACTCCATTACTCCCCCAAAGTAAATACTTCATTTCTATTTGTGTTTCTTCATTTATTACTCCTACTAACTAGATATATTTCCTTGATAAATTTACTTTAAAATTTAATGAAAAAAACTTATCACAAAAACATCATAATCCCCTTTTTTGAAACTTATGTCATTTGTGTTGTACATTTATAGTATGTTTGTTCAGGAATGGTTTGTGTAGCTCCATGATAATCTTCAATTAGGTATCCTATTTATCACATGTTGCATCTAATGAATGAATCTATATTTCAAGATTAGTAGCTAGATCAACTAAACCTTCATGTGTAGAAATTTGTGAATCTTTCTTCATCAAAATATCTACAAAGGCTAGTTCCTTGTGTAACACTTCCATGTGAGGTGTTAAAATTGACTAGATATTGATCTAAGTAGATTGGATATTGTCATCTTTTGCTTGCAACTTGAAAAGCCTACTCTAAGTTGTTAGTAACCTCTAAAAGTGTGACTATTACCAAGAGATAGTTTTAAAGTACTACCTATGAGTTACAGATCTCCTTGCAACTGGTCAATAGCCAATTGATTTTCCTTAGTGAATAGATCAACATTGTATAGCTTTGTGTAGAGATTAAAAATGTTCTATAACACCTTCTTCACACTTTCCATTTTGGTTGCAAGATTAACATGTCTTAGTGCAATAACTCTAGATATCTTCTCTAAAACCTTTGTATGAAACTTTCTTTCTAACCATTCTAATAATTTGACATTAGAATCAAAGTATTCATCCTCTATTATAGGCTTGTCTTCATTCATTTATTAGAGAGTGAAAGCATCAAAAAGTATGTTTTTGATTTTATGCAAAAAATTCTTTTGCTTATGCTCCCTCCTTAAGATTTATTGCCTCTTCTTTCTCTATAGAGTGTCTTGAAGAACTCTCATCTCTTCAATTGTAATTATATTCATATCAAATCTTGGTAACTCAATCACTTCATCTAAACTTACATCCTCAAATGATGTGACTTTAGCACTCTTGGGTGTGCTAGAACTCAACCTTGATATTTTTAATGGTGTGTCATGTGTACTCAACCTCTAAAGAGTGTGACTACTGAGAGAAGAAGTAGAAACTAGAAATGTAACTATCAAGCTCAATAGTCATCTTTAACTCTTTGGTCTTTTTTCCTTCCTTCTAAACTTTACCCGATGATGGTGGAATAAGTACAGGACTTTCTTCTTGACCCTTATGCACTTTTGTTCCATCCTTCTCAATAGTCACTATAGATGATAAACCTAAACTATTTAGGCTTGACACTTATGTATCTATAGGTTGTACTTCTACCTCTTTGATCTGAATGACTATAGTTGGCATTATAGATGGTATCTCAAGTGTAACATCCTTCTATTCTAGATTAACACTTTGATATCTTTGAAGATCCTATGATTCCTTGTCCTTTATCTCTAGTAGATGGGGGCACAATTGATGTATCTTTTTGTATCTCACCTGTAGATACAACTTCTTCCTAGTGAATCTCATCCACTCTCACTAATATATGATTACTACATAAAAGTGTTGCAATAATAGACTCTTTTATAATTATCTTTAAATCATCTTTATTCAAAGGATTGACATTTTGTATTATTTTATCAAGAACATCCTTGATTCTTACTAAATCTTGTTGACTCTCTTGGTCATTATGTGGGGGACTGGCACTCTGCATATGTGTATCCTACACATCTTACTACTCTTCTTTAGTTGTTGTATCCTCTGCTATTTCTTTAGTACCCTCTACATTACCTTCTTTGATTGGGTTCACCTATTTTTTGTTCTTTTCCTCATCCTTCTCAAGGTCTTTCTCTTCTTGTTCACCTTTCTATGTTATAGCTTTAGTAGATAACCCATTAATAGATTTCCAAATTGATGTACTTTTGGTTACCACATCTTCTATGTGCTTCTTCAAAATATGGAATGCTCTGTATTTGGGAGAAAATTTCCCTTTATGCTTCTCCATTTCTTTGGAAATCATATTTTTATCCAATTTAGGCATAACTTGGGTAGTGATTTTTTTAGTGGCGAATCTTTGCCAATTGGTTATTCCATCTCTTTGGGAAATCGCAATTTGGAAAATAAAACCTACATATGAGGTTAACCATGTCGCCAAGATATTAAATAATTTGGGTCAAAATCCAAGGCTAATCACTTATTAATTTACACATAATTGGTCGCAAATCCCAGTCCAATTGACAATGTAATCTACATTTAAAACACAATTATTTTAAAAGTTTTGCCTACGTTTCCCTAATGTTTTCTTATTGGAAATTGTTATTTCACCCTTAAAATAAAATAATATTTTCCCTCGGGTTACACATCACCCACCATTTTACTGACATGTTTCTCTAACTATCCCCATTTAGCCAACTATTTTATGTTTTAGTCTTTGGCACACATGTCCTAATTCTGGGAAGATTGAGACTTTATTGTATGTCATTTAAAATTAGGCCCGAAATAGAATGAAGCCATTGATCTGTATTAAATCAACAGTCCAAATTAATTATTTTCACCATAAAATAACAACATTAAAAGTGATGATGACCAAGTTGGCAATAAAAAAGGGTACATTATTAATTGAAACTTAATGGATTGGCATACTACAAGTACACTGTATAGTGTACACTTGGCATGTGGGCCATGAACCACTTTTGACTCTATAAATTCACAAAAAATTTAAATAATCTCTCTTTGGAAATTGACATATTATCCAACTATATTAATATTTTGTGTTATATAAAATAATTAATTCACTTCTTACATTACAAAAATGTTTATGACCAACAAAAAAAATCACCTGCATTTATTTGCGTACCAAAAAAAGTAAAATTAATATGCCACAATTATTATCAAATATTGATATAGAAATGAAAATTTTGCCAATAGAAAATAACTTTCTCCCTTGCCTCAAATGAAACAATTGCCCTTGGCTAGAAATTTTTCCTACATATTTAATGTTGAATTTGCCAACATTTTACATATTTTTCTTGGGAGGGGTTTCTTAAAGTTATCCCTAAACTTTGGCTAGCGTTCTTTCCCTAATTTTTCTCTTAGTGGTCAAATTCAATTGCCACCTTTTCTCAACTCATTCATTAAGAATTTTGGGTAGAGAGTTCGAAATCTATAATGGAGTAGTTTTGAAAGTATTCATCATATCATATATGGCTTCTTGAACCTTATTTTTATTGACACTCCCTAGCTTATCAAAATCAACATGTATAAACCCTGACAAATATATATTGGTTTTAATGTTTTCACACAAATTATCAATAGCCTTACCACTTTGTATTGACTCAAGTCATTAGACTTTGTCTTCTTCTTATCTGAATATTTTTGAGGTGTGTACTTATTCCTTAATCTCTTGAATTTTTTTGGAGTTGGTTGGTTGGGCTTTGCTATAGTGTTGGATCTCTTTCTTTTTTCCTTTGTTACTTCTTTAGCCTATATAGTGGTTTCCCTTGTGCTTGACCTAGTTATAGGTACAATTGGATTTTGTTGTGACTTGTTCATAGTCTTCTCAGGTGTCTCCACTATCTAAATCTTTGCTTTTCTTTTCTTCGCCTTTTCATTAAGTGTTGTCTTAGCTTCTTCTTCCTTGGCACCTTCAACATCTTCAACTAGGTCTTGAGTAAGTTTCAATAGTTCTTGGCCATGTTCGTCTTCATATTTTTCTTCTTCTTCACCTTCACCTTCACCAAATCTCTCCTTAATCTTTTTGACAAGTTTTTTCTTCTTTCTCAAAACTATAGTGGATTTCTAGTCAATGGTTATTCTAAATTTTTCTTCATTATAGTTTCCAAAAGATGTAGCATCACTATCAACTTCTTCTACCAGTAAAGTTGTGATTGTCGTAGAGGCTTCATCCATATTGATCGCATATGGCAAGGGTTTTAACCATCTAACCCTAGTTATTTTTTCTTGCACATATGTATGATCTATATCAACTAGGAAACACACATCATTGTAATGTTGTTTCACTCATGAAAATAGGAATCCTCAATCTTTATTTCATGGATTTCTTAAAATCCTAAAAATAACTAGTCATAACTGATTCAAAATTATCTCCAAGTTTCTCGATGAATTCTGAAATCTACTATGTAATTGACATGTTGGTTTTCCAAGAAACTTTTCCAAAGGTGGGGAATATGTTTTGCACATATAAAAATTTGCAAACAATCAAAGAATAAAACTTGCATGATGCAATTTTTGCCTTCCTAATGGCTTCCAATTTTTTGATAATTGTTGTAGTTGTAACTCGGCAAGGTCATATGAATAATCTCTCTTCACATTTGTGTAACCTAAGTCCACTACCATACATGAAATGCTATTCATCCAGCTTAACTAAAAGAACTTATGGGAAATGACTATGATTATAAAGGCAACAATGGGATTTGAAATAATATCTATTGACATCACTGTATTATTCCTCATTGTACATGTATTCATTTCAATAACCTCCTTTGCATCACTATGTGTGCTCTTTGGTTGGTCAAGGGTACGATACCTTGTTACTCTATGCACAATCTTCTTAGAAATATTGATTGGTCCACTCTCTAACCACATCTAGTTGTCATGTATATGGATTAGAACAATCTTAATCCATTTAGTTTTAACATTTGAGGAAAGTTTAGGGTATGCATTAACCCTTTTTTCTGAATAATCTTATTCTCTTCCCTCAAAACTCCATTTTCACATAACTAACTATATATTTCTCTAATATTCATGTCTCATACCTCTCCAATATTTCTAGCATAGCAATATCTCACATGTTGGATCATTAGAACCTTTGGTGGTATCATAGATAGTGCATCAGATGGATCTCCCTTGTATGCAATCATAGGAATTGCTCAAAATAGGGGTTACCTAACATAAATTCTTATCAACTAAATGTTGAAAACCTCTTCCCCTCTTTTATAAAATTTGACAAAGAACTAGCTGCCATTTTTTACTCTTAGGGTTTGCAAGAAATAAACAATGTAACTTGGCACTAGTTAAATACCTCTTGAATCTGTAGAATGGTTTTGAGTAGTAGTTAGATCTTGTTTACAAACACTTGAATTTCTTTTTTCCAATCTTCTTCATGCTCTTCAAACTCTAGTGGATGCAAATGAGTCAAAAATTGACCATATGAATCTTCCAATTTGGCAATAAATGTTTATTGCTTATACAGTTGTAAGCTCAGCCAATATATGATTTTCAACATGCTTGGCTTGCATAGAATTCCCAATATGCTCAGAATGCATAGCAAGCTTGTCTTATAGTATAATTATTTTTAATGCTTGGTAGCAACCAAGATGTCTTCCATGCTTGGCACCAACATAGAAAACAACATATCTATAGAATAACTCATACTCTTAACTTCTTGTGATGAACCTCCTTATAGCAATATCGTGAGAACGCTCGAAATAACAGAATACAAAGTGATAGCAGAACTCAGAATGAATCTACTGATCGCAGGCCACTTCGAGGGGGTAACCTCCTTTGAGCAAGCTCAATACAATAAATTTGTCCATGCTCATCAAGGGCCTCAACCTATTCTTATATACTGGGTACGATCTAGAAAAGTAATACTACCTATGCATGTGGGATAATAAAATATACTCACGGGACGACTTACAAAGCATATGCGTCCAACAACACTATTCTAACAAAATAAACAGAAGGAACACACAGGTTCCTAACACTTCTTCATTGCATCCTAATGCATGCATATTTATTCTTTTTAGATCTTAGAAATTTGGAATTCATGCATAATTTAACTTTTCAAATGTCAATTCCACGCATTATTTTTATTTGCTAGTTGGAGGTGATGTGATCACCTAATCCATTGGATGAAGTGACCTAATTTGAACTTGATGTATTACAATATTCCTTCTTTCTCCACGTCTTGTTCATCTACACCTTTACTTTCTTAATATTGACTTTTTCTTTATGTTTATTGAATTCTTTGCTCAACATCAGTGACCTAGTTGGATAGTTTCTTCTAACATGACCAATCTTGAGATAACCAAAGCATGTAATTTCACTCAATCATATATTCTAGTTACCTCTAAAATGTGTCTTTATGCAATTTTTAGGAACATATCCATATTCTTGACAATAGTGACAATTATACCTTGTGTCATAATCCCAATCATAGGAATTTCCATTTTGATATACCTTTGTTAGTTTGTTTGATATCCACTTAGTCTTAGATCTTCATTCATATGATTTATGTCCATACTTTTGATAATTGTAACAATATCCTTCAAAGCTTTGAGTGCTCATCATCTTGGTCCTACATTCATTTTCCTGATGTCCTTGTTTGCTATAGTTGTAGCAATATCCTCTATATTTTTGCTTGGGGTTTTGGTTGACAATTTTTCTCTTGCAAACATTTGTTGTATGACCCAATTTTCCATAATTATGATAAGTGGGCTTGTAGTTCTTGTATGCGTGAATATGCGGCCTCTGTTAACACACACACTTCAACATGGTAATTGTATGTGGATTCATCTTGGAATGAACATGAGATTGTTCACCCAAGATTTTCCCTACAAGCTGACCTGTTGCCTTCTATCTAAAGGGATTTTTCCTGTTAATATCCTCAGAATCGAGGTGTAGGCAACTAGACCCTCTAAGAATGAAGGATTTGATATGCAACTAATCTATGTGAGAATGCAATGTAGTCTATGATGAGATATGCATTTAATCTAAGAAAAATTAAAGGAAACTAGATTAATCATATGCATATTATACTAAATGAAATTAAACTAAGGATGTAAGTGTATGCAAAATGTGAGCAAACATGAGCAAATGTGAGTATGAATTTCAACAGCACTTTGATAGCAATTCAATTCATCCTCCAAAATGAAGAAATGAGGGTCTCTTAAATAGATTTTCCTAAAATATTCCAATCGTTGAGATCAAATTCAATCAACAGTCAGGATTGAAGATGAGGTTTAGTTAAGGTGGAAGATTCCCAAATTAAAGGGAGTTAACTAACTCAGATCTGAGTGTAAGAGTCAGTTAACTCAGATAGACTTTTGTGTGAGAGCAAGTGATCTGGATCACTTCTAATTTGATCAATAGTTATCTAGGAATTTTCATTTTTGAACTAGAGAGAAGAATTAGAAAGAATATTTATTTAATAAAATGAGATATGCTCTCATAAATACCTTTTCTATTTAATTAAATAATTTTATTTAATTAATTGGAGACACTTTTCTTATTTAATTAAATAACTTCATTTAATTAATTAGGAATGGCTTCCTATTTAATTAAATAACTTTTCTTAATTAATTAGAAATAGATTTTCTATTTAATTAAATAATTTCATTTAATTAATTAAAATAGGCATAATTATTAAATGAAATAAATTTAATTTCGTAGTACATTAGCCTTAGGAGATTATTTAATTTAATAAATTATGAATACTTTAGATTAAATTAAATTGAAATCAAATAGGTTTAATGTGGCTAATATGAGTGCGTACTATAGAGATTAAATAATGAGCATGATGAATGCAGATTAAGGTTTTCTGCATCTGACAATTAAGTCAAGTAGTGAGTAGCAGAATGAGAATTTCCTATTAGAATAGGTCTTAGATTTGATCAAAATAGACCAAAATTGGTATAATGGCAATGAGCCAATTTTGGGGTATTACAATTCTTACCTTTGCTATTCCTTTGCTCACCACTTTTATATGAATCTCCTTCTTCAATATTAGTGTATCCTATTAATTATGTAACTTGCAACCATACTAATTTGATAATAGATCGATTTGATTTGATATGCCATGAATAAATATTGATTTAATTCCTCACCTTGTTCTCCTTAAGACATCGGCGTCTATCCTTTTGTAATAGTTTAAAACTAATTTAAACTTCTTAGTTTATGTTTCTATTAAACTCAATTAATTCTTGGAAAGTTGTTGACTTCTAGAGGTTAGGCATAAATGGACTTTGCAAGAGACATGTCCTTTCTAAGGACATGTCCCTTTATTTATATATTTATAGAGGGTAAGGTTGAAGTCTAAAAGCACACAAGAACAAAGACAAGTCTGCTCCTTAGTCAATATTGCCTACATTTGAATTGTAGAATTAAAAGACAGAATTCTAAAATATATTTTTGAATCAATTGAAAGCAATACTTTGAATTTATTCAAAACAAATAGAAAGGAGAGGAAGAAGATAAAATATAGTCTATATTTAGTCATAGAATTTATAGAAACTTTACATGGTATTAGAGCTCTGGTAGTTGAAACTAGGCTTTGCAAAATTTAGTAATCAGACTTTATATATATCTAGCAACTACCTCCTATCTTCAATGGCATACATAATCAGACCCAAGGACCGATTTGATAGGAAAGAACACTTCGATACCTTGAAATTTAGAATCATGATTATTCTTGAAGAAAATGATGCAAAATAATTTGTTGATAAATCATCCAAACAACCTTTAATTGAACCTTGTAAATCTATCTAGAGCAAAGGAAATAGGAAAGCCATTCCAATCATATTAGATGGAGTAAAAAAAATGTAGTACCCATGCTTACAAAACATCAAGCAGAATTTGATATGATGAATGCATTACTAAAATCATATGAGGTCAACAATGCAACTAGGGTTCTCACACTGAAAATGAAACTAAATCACGTACAAATAAAGAAAGGAGAATCAATGAATTCTTATTTCCTCAGGGTTTTCGATATTAGAGATGAAATGTCAAGTATATGAACTATTATTAGTGACATGGAACTAACACTAATGGCTATAGATGGATTACTAGATTTGTGGAAAACTTTTGCACAAGAAATAAGTGCCAGAGATAAAATTCCTAACTTCAACAAACTTAAGGGGGATTGTCTTCAAGAAGAATCCAAAAAATTAAAGAAAGAAGGGAAACTGAAAAATGGAAGATGAATAACTTCATGTTCTTAATACAAACTTTGATATGGGCAAGAAGAAGCATTTCAAGAAGAAAAAGGGAAATCAAAAGAATGGGAAACCCAAGAAAGATCTATCCAAGATAAAGTGGTTTAAATGTGAAAATTTTGGATACTATAGATCTCATTGCCCTAAAAATTTTAAACAACAAGGAAACTATACAAATGTTACTAGGGAAGAAGATAACTATGATCCGGAGAATCATGTATCGTATTCATCACTATCAAATGAAATCTCAAGTAAAGCATGGGTAATTGATAGTGGATCATCTAGAAATATAATAGGATACAAAGAAGTAGTAGACTCTATTTTAGAAAAGGTTAATGGTTAAGTTACCATTGGTGATAATTCAGCACATTCCTTCAAAGGAATTGGAAACTACACCTTGAAACTAAAATCTAGAAATCCTCTTCTTCTCAAAGATGTACTCTATGTACCAAGAATAAAAAGAAATTTAATCTCAATTAAAGAAATTGAAGATTATGGGCATAACATTGCATTCATGAATGGTAAAGTAATAACATGGGCAAAGAACTCCTTAATCAAGAAAGAAAATTGCATTGGTCAGAGAAAAGGAGTTTTGTATGAATTGAATTCAGAATCAAGTCAACTATTCAAGCCTTAATTCATGAAGTTGAAAACATAAATGAAATATGGCACAGAAGATTAGGGCATCTAAACTTCAAAACCTTATCAACTATGGATAAGATGGTTAGTGTTCTACCTAAACTAAATAAAGACCACTCAAGTATATGCAAAGGGTGTGCACTAAGTAAGAACACCAGAAGTCCATTTCATGATATTACTAGGAAAATAAATAATATTTTGGAATTAATTCATTCAGATTTACCTATGTCTCTTCCTTCTCTTGGAGGATTCAAGTACTATATTTTGTTCATAGATATCTTCTCTAGGAAAATATGGATTTACTTCTTAAAGTGCAAAGAATCAGAAGAAATCCTAAAGAGATTTAAAGAATTCAAAACATTAACTGAAAGTTTATCAGGATATAAAATTAAAACTCTTAGAATTGATAATGGAGGAGAATAGATCTTAGATGTTCTTAAAAGGTTTTGAAAAGAAAAAAGAATTAAGAGGGAGTACACCATTCCTTATAATCTAGAACAAAATGGGTAGTAGAAAGAAAGTATAGAACAATTATAGAAGTTGCTAGAGCTATGATATTTGATCAAAATCTAGAATATTATCTTTGGGAAAAAGCCTCTTGTACTATTGTCTATATTCAAATTTGAAGCCGTCACTCTTACCTTAGAGTTAAAACTCATAAATAATTATTTTCTAAGGCTAAACCCAATATAAGCCATCTTAGGATTTTTGGGTGCCCCGTATATATCCATGTTCCAAAAGAAAAAAGAAACAAGTTAGAACCTTCTAGGAGGAAAGGTTTTGTTATAGGGTATAGTGAAACATCTAAGGAATATAGGATTTTCATACCTAGACAAAAAAGTATTCAACTTAGTAGGGATGTAATTTTTGAAGAAGATCTAGCATTCAAAAGAGCCCTAATTTTGAAGAACCTTCACCTTTACCTAATTTTGAAAGAAATAGTGAGTCTGAGTCTCACAGGGAGAACATAGAAGAAATTGAAGATGAAATTCAAAATCTAAATCTTGGAGAAAATCATAACTTAGATAAAAGACCACTTTGGGACATTAAAATAGTAGAGGAATCACAAGACTTTGTTGCACCTTCTAGAACAGTTAGAGAAAGCAAAAGACCTAAAAGATTTTCTAGATATACAACAAACATGAATGATTTTGTCCAAAATATAACCAACCAATCCTTTAGATGCTATTAAACATAGAGCTTGGAAAAGATTTATGATAGAAGAATACCAATTTATTATGAAGAGTGATGTTTGGGAAATTGTTCCAAGACCTAAAGGAAAAAAAAATTATTTCTTCCAAGTGGTTATTTTAAAAAAAAGCATATTGTTGATGGTAGCATTGAGAAATATAAAGTCAGATTTGTAACTAGAAGATTTTTGCATAAAGAAGGGATTGATTATGAAGAAAATTTTGCTCCTTTCACTAGATATATCTCTATAAGAGTAGTCCTAAAAATTGCAGCATTAAAGGGATAGAAAGTTCATCAGATGGATGTAAAACTAACATTCTCAAATGGAAAGATTGTAGAAGTATATTTGGAGCAACTTGAAGAATTTGAAACTCATGATCCTAACATTTTTGTTTGCAGGCTCAAGAAAGCTCTCTATGGGCTTAAATAGGTTCCAAGGGCTTGGTATGAAAGAATTGATAAGTGTCCCATCAGCTTAGGATTCTCCAAAAGCCAATCCAATTTTATATTATAAAAGAGATAAAAATTGATATGGTAATTTTGATACTATATGTCGATGATTTACTAATAACAGGTGATGATCATCTTATACATCAACGCAAGAAAGATCTAATTAGAGAGTTTGAGATGAAAGACTTGGGACTCCTTCATTACTTCCTAGGACTAGAGGTATGATAGAATTTTGATAGTATCATACTTAATCAAGGGAAGTACACATCAGATATTTTGAAAATATTTAGAATGTGGAATTGCAAGTCTATGTATTCTCCAATTGAGACTAACCTACATAAACTTAAAGAAGCAATAGAAGAATTACCTTCCATAGATTATACTCTCTATAGATAGATGATTGGGTCCCTTATGTACTTAGTAAATACAAGACATGATATTTTCTATGTTTTTTAATGCCTTAATCAAGTTTATGTGTGAACCAAAAGAGATTCACCTAGTTGTAGTTAAACACATTATGAGATACTTACAAGGAACTCTTTACTCAAATATGATAAGGTTGGCCTAGATTTACATGGATTCACTAACTCAGATTTGGGTGGAAGTGTTAAAGATAGGAAAAGTGCTTCAGGATGTTCTTTCAATTTAGGATTAGCAATGATATCTTGGATATGCAAAAAGTAGTCTTCAGTAGCTCAAAGCTCCACAGAAGTCAAATACATTGCAGCAACAATAGCCTCTCAAGAAGCAGTTTGGCTAAGGAAGTTATTTGTGGGGTTATTTGGTCAAGCCATGAATCCTAAAATTATTCATTGTGATAATCAGAGTTCCATCAAGCTTTCAATGAATCCAGTTTAGAATACATTTGCACTGTAGATAAGACAGAAAATGTACTTGCCAAACCTCTATTTAGAGTAAAGATAGACCATTTCAAAAGAAAACTTGGTATGGTTGAATTGTAATCCTGATTAATGCAAATTTAGGTTTTTATAACCAATCCCAAAAATTGAATTCATACTTCTTATCATATATGTGTTCTTTAGGTCTCAACATGATCTCAATCTCTTTGGGTATCTTGGTAATTATTCCTTCAAGAAATCTAGTAATCCATACTTAAACCACATTTTTGAATACTTAATAATCACCATCCCTTCCATGCTTATCCCAAGCTCTACACCACATCTGAATGGGAAATGGGTTACCTTGATCATTAGTTGTGGTCAGCTTTAATGAATTCTTAAATTGGTCAACGTTTTGAAATAGTAGAAAATAACATAGCAGAGAATAAAAATTTAAGATTCAGTGGTCCTCCATCTGGCTAGTTGTCTTTGGAGTGTTCTTCCAATTTCACTGGCAATCAAACTCTAGGTAAGAATGAGGGTGTTGAATCCTCATAAAAATGTACATGTAATCAAAGGTAAATTTCTCTTTGAATCATGTCCAAATAATTTAGCCCGACCATAATAGTTATTTTTAAAGAAACTCATAAATCAATCCACAAAATGAGGGCCCATATGCCTTACAAGCATCAACCTATTATTCTAGCCTCTATTCATGAAATGGGAATATTCTGTGACCCTAAACTTCATCACTCTTTCATAGTCACTTCTATATTGGTCTCTATCAATTTTTATTATGGCCTAATTTCTTAAACCAAAACATTCTTCAATGCATGAACTAGTTATGACCACCAAGGGCATCCCATTTGGTTTCCTAACCATCCTTATTGCAAGTTTTTAATGCTCAGTTAAAATCTTAATGAGTTCAATATCTAAAAACACATTTGAATCTATGACTTTTCCTAGTTCTAGGTTCCAAGAATTATTTCTAGGATCCTTTTCATCCTTGTTTTCATAAAAGTACCAAAATAAGGACCTTAGATTTGCATCCTTACACCTATTAAACTAATCAAAGAGTATGGGAATAATTCTAATGGGAGAAGAATCAAGAAACAATTCTCAAGATTTTTTCTGAATAGTATTTTCTATGTTGTTTCCTTTATCCTTTCTAATATCTAGTTCTTTCTTAGTACTAACTTCTCTCTTGAGTGTCATTTGAAAGGAATCTCAAACTCAAGAAGAAGGTTGAACTTACATTTTTTGGAATTTGCAAATGCAACCACAAAAATCACTTTCTCATTCTCTAAATTCTTCCTTAGCTTGAATTTCTACTTCATGTAGAATGATTTCTTTCATTTAACAAATTGTTCTCTTTATTTTTTATTTAACTTACATTTATCATTTTAGATATTTTTCACAAGTGACCACTTCTCCACTTCACTTACCCTTCATCTCAAACATTCCTAAAACTTTTACCTTATACTTTGAGGTACTTTAAATTACTTATTTTTCCTTTTTAAATATTCATTAGTCATTTTCACATTTTTATATTTGACCTAGCTACCCCTTCTAAAATAGAGAAAATCACCACTTCACAATTTCTACTTGGGAATATTCTTGAGATAGAAAAAATTATCCCCTTCATAGTCACCTTGTGTTAGCGCATGTGGTTTTGCAAAAAACCATTGTTTCGCAAGCCCTTCAACATAGCCAACCCGATTAGAGAAAATTTCTACTTCATGAGTTACCTTCTTTGTCTTCTCTAAAATAGAAAAATTTCACTATTTTAGAGGTATCTTTGATCTCTTCTTCTGAAATGGAAAAAATATGTTTATTAGGGTATCTTTTCAAGGAAAAACTAAAAATTCATGGCACATTTTGTATAGGAATTTTTAGGTTCTACCAATGGCTCTTTCTGGTGACATATGTTAAACTAAAGTGTAATGGGATCTTAGTTATCTCTAAGGAAAGTAGACCAAAAAATGCATACCTTACCTCTATCAAAAAATTTATGTTGTTTATGAAGGAGTACACCTCTTTTAAAAATGCTAATTTTTCCTTCTACATTCATAAAGTGTGTCAATGTAAGACCTACTTAATTTAGATAACAAGATTTATCAAATCCATGGTGTCCATATCCCTGACATGCTTCACTTATCCTTGACATTGAACTTAGATACATATAATACTGAGAGGGGGGTAAATCAGTATTATACAAAAAAATTCCCACAAATGAATATTTTTAATTACATTACAATATGAATATGAAAGTAAATTAACAATGTTGAACAATAAATAAATCCATATACAAAGAGAACTCATAGCACCATAATGTTTTGATTAGGTAAATCCTGGTTAAGGGAAAACCCTGGTGGGATGGTACCCACAAAATGATCCACTAAAGAAAAGAATCTCATTAAGGATATTGACACTATTAGGAGTCTATGAGATACATATAGTGTCTTGGTTCCTGTTAGAGGACTAGGCTCTATTAAGATCCTCAACCCTATTAGGAGTTACTTCAACCATGTTAGGAGTTGGTAATATAATACAAACATATGTAAGAAGACCCCACTACCCAAACATGCAATTATATAATATAGTGTCTCTATACAAAAGAGATAAAAAAACCTCTTTACTACTAACTATTTTACTTTGTATATCAAAAATTGTATCACATAGCCTTTACATAAGTTCACATATCACATATATAGTTTGCATAAGCACATCTGACTTCACAAGTTATGATTTCTTACTGATACCTTTCCTTTTTATAGAACTTTGTCCAGTTGGCCTTAATGCTTTCACACGTTTGATTAAATAAAAAATTAGATCATGCTAACTTATGGTTAACATCAAGGATGTCATCCCTAATTAGTTAAGAAATTATTTTTTTACCAAAATAATTTCTTAACCTATTATTCACCTTTTACTAATGTGCTATGTTCTACTCTACTCACTTCCTTGACTGGTAAATTTGGTATATCTGATGTCATAATATATGTACCATACTATGCACTTAGCCACATAATTAAGATAGTTTTAACTATGTGTCCTCAACTATGAACATTCTGAATATCTTTGTAAACTATGCATTACAAAAAACTGTCTCTATACTACCATTGAATTTGTCTAACACTTAGACAATTTTTTGTCATAGACTATGAGATCTTTCATTGTAAATTATGCCATCTCATCCTAAGACATATGTTTCCATAAATTAAACCCTAACTCATCCTACTTATCTATATTTCAAACAATCTCCCCCTATGGCATTGATGGAAACATATGGTAAAATTGGCTAAGTCCCAAAATGTATGTACAAAATCTTCTTCAAATTTGGCCTTCAAAACTTTACAAAAATTTAAAATTAAAAACTTTTAGATCATTACATTTATAATCATCTTTCCTTCTATCTCTTAATACAATATAATACTACTCCCCCTTATTATATTATTATTACTCTATACTTTTTCCTATATTTTTCTCCTCATACAATTTTCCTATATTCTTCTTCCCTTTGACATCAATGGTAAAGGTGTCAAAATTTATATACATGTCATAATTTGGGTTCATTACCTCTTCTTTGGGCTAATAGATGAGAGATGTAGTTTGAAAAATTCAATGTCAAACTCTTCAATTTTTTCTCCCATGTTTCTTTTACTCCCTCTAATATGTTGATGAGAGCACATAACCCATAAGATGCAATTTCCACTACATTCAAGTCAAAGTAAAGAAACTTATCAAAGGATGTATTTGTGGCAAGACAATCCTTTACTTGTTACTGAAGTGTTCTTACCTTTACCAATAGGTGTACTCTTAGAAGTGAGAATATTTTGGTGATTCTTCCTTCCTGACTTCTAAGAAACTTATTTCATCATAAGTCTTTCTAACCCATGTTTCAATTTCTCCAATCTTAACACCAGGTTGGCTAAGTTGATTTGCTAATGCCTTGACTACATCATGTTTTTTCTTCAGCTCCTCATCAACATCCTTGGTGATTTTAAAGGACATGAAAATTTTGGCATATAATGTTTTTCCTTCAAGTTCGTACCTTCTTAACTCCTTCATGCAAGCATCAAGAGCTCCCAAGTCATTCTTGATGTTTTTATATATAGTGTTAAACATATGAGCATCATGATTTGCTTGAGCCTGAGCTTCTACTACCTCTGACAAGTTTTTGAATTTAGAATCAAATGTATGAATTAGTTCCTTAGCTCTATCCTTTGGATGAGGATCTAATGACTTTTTTGTCAATGTTCCTTGTAACTTTTCAATTACATACATAAGAGTTTTTGTAATCTCCTTACCTATTTTTTATTGCTAGAATATGGTTGAGAGATGATATCAACTGTGTTTATTATCATCATCTGATCTTATTAATGTATCTAGGGTGAGAGATTTTTTGGATGCACTTTCCTTCTCATCCTCCTCTTCTTTATTCTTCCTTTGTTCATCTTCTCCCCTTTTCTTCTCCTCATCCTCTTCCTTCTTCTCATCTTCCTTCCTTTTTATTTCTTCTTCCTCTTTTCTCTTATTCTCTTTGTCTTCCTTCTTTTTCTTCTCTTCTTCTTCCTTCCTCTTCTTCTCTTCTTCTTCTTTTCTCTTCGTCTCTACTTCCTCCTTTTTCTTTTATTCCTCATTTTTTCTTTTTCTCCTTTTCTTCCAATTTCTTCTTTCTTTTATCTTCCTCCTCCTTTTTCTCATTCTCTTCCTTCCTTTTCTTATCTTCTTCTTCCTTCTTTCTTTTCTCTTCTTATGGTTCTTCTTCTTCATCCAAACTAGAGTATCTAGTTATATTTCCAACAATTTTTGTCCCAACATCCTTAAAAGGATCTTTTTCAATGTTAATTGTAACCTTTGTGGAACCAATTTTCATTGTGTTAGTCCCAATTGAGATCTACAAAGATAATATCATCATCTTAGTGTCATTGACTTCCATTTTTGTTGATGTTAATGTACTCTTCTCAACAAAAATAGAGATCTCTCCCCTAGCTTTGCACTCTTCTCTACAATTATGGGTACAGAAGTCGTGTATTTGATAATGGCTTCTTTTGTCTCTTTTTTTACCTCTTCATAGTTTCCTCCCATTAAAATAATATCTCTTCTTTCATTTCTCATCAAGGGATCACTATCCTTCATTATTTCAATTATATCATCATCATCATTAACTTTGCAAAGTTTCTTTATTAGATTTTCTCTAATTTTCTTATCTTCTTCAACAATTCTTCTTCTTCTATTAATCAATATATTATACAAATCTTGTGAGATATTCTATTGTATGTCTTCAAATATTTTGTTCCTCAAAACTATATTCCTTTTTATAGTATTTCCTAGTTGTAATTTATCCATGTTTTTGTACAAACTATAGTACTTATTTAATTGAAAAAAAATTTCATCATTAATGACTTATCCTTTCTTCTCCAACTATCTTTTCTATTGGTTTTTCCTTTATTTCTTCTTCATCTTCAGACTTATTAGACTCATCTAATTCAACCATTTTTTTATTCTTTCTTCTCTTTCCAGGTCCTCTTAACAATTGCTTAGTCCTTGCATTGCTAGGTGACTCAATGTCTTATTTTACCTTAGTTAGTCTCTTTGATTTCCTTGTGATTGGAGGAATGATTGATTCAACATCACTAATAGTAACCTCCTCTTCATCAATCTTCTTGGCTAGTTATACAATAATGGGTTGTACTTGTGCTACTTCAGCATAAGGAATAGTAGGTATGCTATGCCCTTAATATTGGTGTATATAGGGTTATGAATTGTCAACTTGTGGCTATCTTAATCCTTAATTAAGTGATGTTATCATCATTATATTATTATTTAGGTAGGTAAGTTTGCCTAGGTATTATGTAAGGTTGTGTCTATTTAACCTAATCATAATTAGATATACATAGAAGGTTGTGAGTCTTATTTCAACATCATATTGTGAAATGTGTTCTCAATGGAAATATTTGGAGGTTTCCCCCTCAAAGTGGCCTATTACTTTCAACTATTATCAAGTATTTATATAATAACTCATATTATTTCTTCTATTGCACAAGTTATTTCATTACAAGTGGTATCAGAGCATGATCTTGGCACCATAGAGGCAAGATTTTTTGTCAACATTGAGGCGATCTTGGGAAGAGCATAAATTTTAGATTTTAGCAAAATTTTCAAATATTTTTAAAGTGTTTTTGAAGACCATATTAAAGAAGCTATAGTCCAAAATTTAGAGGAATTGGAGAAAATTTAACTATAACTTGTATTGGGTTTTTGAATACATAGTAGAGGAGCTTAAATTTCAAAGCTTGGAGAGAAAAAAATAAGCAATATAGTTCAAAATTAGGAAAATTCTCTCTCATGATAGAAAATTTGCTAATTCTTTTAAGGATTTTTTCTGAGTAAGGGTATCTTGGCCCTAGTAAGTTATAGTTAAAAAATAAAAATAAAAAATTAATCAAAGAATTTACATTTCATTTGTGTGATTTATTTCAAAAATATCGATTTCCATTGTGACAAGACCTTCAGCAAGAGGCAAAAAGAATGCTACCACATGGGGGAAATCTTCTAATCAATATTGGGAAGCAGCAAAGGATAGTAATTCCAATGATGAACTTAGTAAGTTCAAGGAAGAGGTTAAGAGGGATATGTGTGACCTACAAGGAGATATATCAAATATATGAAGCATGTTAAGCACCTATATGAATGAAACAAGGAAGGAGCTCTCAAGAAATCAAGGTGAAACCTTCAAGTTGACTAATAATGACACAAATTTTATTAATCCTATGGAATCTAGAAATTTTTTTTCCAAAGTTGGATATGCATAAATTTGATGGAAAGGATCCTCTAACATGGATAAATCAAATGGAGAATTTTTTTGAAGTACATCAAATCCCATATGGACAAAAGGTCATGATGGCTTCCTTATATCTAGAACTAGATCAATTCATTTGGTATCATTGGCTTTCTACTCATAGGAGGAAAAAGGGTCTCATTGTATCATGGTCACTTTTAAGAGAAGAACTCCAAGCACAATATAACAATAGTGTGACAGGAAACTTCTTTAGCCAACTTGCTAAGCTTCAACAAACAGGATCAATTAAGGATTATATTCAAAAATTCCAAAATCTATCCTTAAGAATGGATACAATTATAGAGGAGAATTTGAATGATTTATTCTTGGGTGGTCTCAAGGATCACATTCAACATGAGGTATGCATGTTTTGTCCCAGCTTAGTAAATGAGTCTTTTATATTGGCATGCAGGGTAGGAGAAGTTCTTGATTCCTAGAAAGAAAGGAGCTAATGTGATAAGAGAAAAAGGACATTCAACACCTTCTCTTCCTCAACCTACTAGGTTGAATCCACAACAAATTAAGGAGAAAAGAGAAAAAGGGTTGTTTTTCAATTGTGCTAACAAATATAATTGAGGACATAAATGTAGTGAAAATAAATTGTTCTATATTGAAGGTCCAAGTGAGGAAGAAAATGATGAGCCCATATTAGAGGAGGATAGGGAGTCAATTGAGGAATCATATAGTTCTCAACCAATCATTTCTTGTCATGCACTTTTTGGTTTCAGTGCACCATAAAGTCTCAAGGTAGTGGATTTCTTAAAGAAGCAGAAAGTAACAGTGTTGATTGACTCGAGTAGTACTCATAATTTCATCAACAAAAAGTTGGCAACTCTAATAAATTGTTTTATATATCCAGCCCCACAATTTCAAATTTTTATTGTAGATGGGGGCACAGTTATTTGTTCAGGGAAGTGTCATAGTGTCAAATTATCCATGGGAGATTATCAACTTGATACACCAATGTATTCAATATCTATGGGTGTAGTGGATCTTGTTTTGGGAATACGATGGCTTATTACATTAAGAACAATTGAGATGAACTTCCAAGAACTAATCATGTGATTTTAATCAAAAGGAAAGGAAGTGGAGCTAAGGGGGTCAAAGGAAAATTCCCCACACATGGTAAGCTCTCATCAAATGCAAAAGTTTATTAAGAAAGGTGTGGATGCATTTGTGGCCCATCTATGTTCATTAGAAGTCTCTCAATATAATTCTCTTACTCATCCATATTTATAAGTATAATTGATCATCACTCAATCATTCTTAGAGATATGCCTAAAGGACTTCCTCCTAAGAGGTATCATGACCATGCCATACAACTAGTTCTAGGGAGCCAGCCACCAAACATCAAGCCTTATAGGCACACACACATACAAAAAAGTGAGATAGGAAAAATTGTTGAGGAAATGATAGAGGTAGGAATTATCAAGCATAGCCAAGTGCTTACTCCCCACTTGTTGTGATGGTGTCTAAGAAGGATGAAACATGACACATGTGTCCAAATTATAGAGTGCTGAACAAGTACACCATTAAAGATAAATTTCCTATTCCAATCATCGATGATCTTCTAGATGAATCAAATGGAGCTATATATTTTTACCAAGTTAGATCTTAGATTGGGTTATCACAAAATTTCAATTAGGGAGGAAGATATTTGTAAGACAACATTTCAAACTCATGAGGGTCATTATGAATTTTTGGTGATGTCATTCAGTCTTACCAATGCACCATCTACATTCCAAAGTTTGATGAACTCCATTTTTAAGAAGTTCTTGAGAAAGTTTATGTTAGTGTCTTTTCATGATATATTAATTTATAGAAAGACTTGGGAAGAATATTTGCAGCATGTAGATCAAGCATTATAATTGATCAAAGATCATCAACTCTATGCTAAGCCATCCAAGTGTGCTTTTGGTCTTAAGGAGGTGGAGTATTTGGGATACATAGTTTCACATGAAGGAGTAAAGGTAGACCCTAATAAAATTAAGGCTACCATGGAATGGCCTATTCCAAAAACTATTAAGAAGTTGAGGGGTTTCTTGGGATTGATAGGATACTATAGAATATTTGTAAACAAATATGGTTATATAGTAACATCCCTTACTACTCTATTGAAGAATGATTATTTTCATTAGAATGAATCAGCTAATGTATCATTCGAGCAATTAAAGAAGGCTATGTGTACAATGCCAATGCTTGCCACTCCAGTCTTCACCAAGGAATTCATTGTGGAATGTGATGCTTCTAGAAGTGGGATAGGAGTAGATCTCATGCAAGAAGGTTGACCAATTTATTTTGAGAGTTGTCAATTAAAAGGTAAAAATCAACTCAAACCTATCTGCAAGAAGGAAATGTTAGCAATCCTTCATGTAGTTAAAAAATGGAGGCCTTATTTAATGGGTGGACAATTCAAGGTTAAGACAGATCATGATAGCCTAAAATATTTTTTTGGAACAAATACTATAGTCATAAGAGCAACAAAAATGGGTCACTAAGAGGTTGGGATATGACTTTGAAATTGTATACAAGAAAAGGAAGAGAAATGTTGTGGTTGATGCACTTTCTAGGAAGGATGAAAAAGATGAAGCCTTATTGTGTGCCCTTTTAATATTACAAGAAAATTGGGTGGTAGAAGCCAAAGAAGAGTAGTAAAATGATGTTGCAACAAGTAATCTCATCCAGCAAATAAAAAGTGACCCTAGTAGTTTAGATAAGTTTTGTTCAAAGGTAGATATTCTTTCGTATAAAGAGTGCTTGTATCTCTACAACAATTTCAAACTTAAACACAAGATTCTCAAAGAACTACATAAGTCCCCAATTGGTGGTCATTCAATATTTTTGAAGACATATCATTGAGTCAAGCAAGATTTTTTTTGGGAAGGGATAAAAGGCAATGTTCAAAAATTTATGGCTGAATGTTTGGTTTATCAAAATAAATTAAAGGGAAACAATTAAGACACCAGGTCTCTTGCAACATTTATTTATTCCTAGCCAATGTTGGGAAGAGGTATCCATGGACTTCATCACAGGGCTTCCCAAATCTGAAGGTCATAATGTCATCATGGTAGTAGTTGATCACCTCACTAAATATGCACATTTCATTTCATTATCACATCCTTTTATAGCAAGTATAGTGGCAAAAGTTTTCTTGGAGAATATCCAAAAGCTACATGGTACATTTAAGATTATTGTTAGTGATCATGATCCTATATTTATTAGTAACTTTTGAAAAGATTTATTTGCATGTTTGGGTACTCAATTGTTCATAGTTCTTCATACCATCCTCAATCAGATGGGAAAACTAAGGTTATTAATAAATGTCTGGAAGGATATCTACATTGTTTCACTTTAAAAACCAATCTCAATGGGTAGATTGGCTACCTCTTGCAAAATGCTGGTAAAATACTTCTTTTCATAGCTCACCAAAAATGTCTCCATTTTTGGCACTTTATGGATATCATCCTCCTTCCATAACATCATCATTAAAGTTGTCTCTAAGACTTCAGGCAATAGAGGACCACTTGCTTCATCAACAATAGGTAATTTCAAGACTCAAGGAGAATTTAGCTATGGCACAAAAGGAAATGAAAGAAGACCAACATTGTAGTGAAGGAAATTTTGAAGTTGGGGACTCAGTCTTCATGATATTGTAGCCTTATAAATAAATCTCAATAAAGTAAAAAATTAATAATAATAATTTGTCTCCAAGATATTATGGACCATACCAAATCATTCAAAATATTATTAGTGTTTCCTACAAGCTTGAATTTTCAAAAAAAAACAAAGATGCATCTAGTCTTTCATGTTTCTTGTTTGAAGAAGGTAATTGGGTAGAATATTCCTACTCAAACAGTTTTACCAAAACTTGATGAAGAAGGAAGAATAATTTTGGAACTAGAGTGTATTCTTCAAACATGTACAAAGAACTTGAGGAACAAAATCCTAACTCAGTATCTCATCCAATGGATGAACTTACCAATTGAAGAGGCCACATCTTGGGATGAGGAGTTCATTCAAAATAATTTAAACTTGGTTAACATTGAGGATAATGCTTCTTTCAAGAGAGGGGGCATGTTATGCCATTAATATTGGTGTATTTAGGGTTATGAATATAAACTTTTTTCTATCTTAGTCCTTAATTAAGTCATGTTATCATTATTATATTATTATTTAGGTAGGTATGTTGGCCTAGGTGTTATGTAGGATTGTGTATATTTGATCTAATCATAATTAGGTATATGTAGGAGGTTTTGATTCTTATTTTCACATTATATCATGATGTGTGTTCTCATTGGAGATATTTGGAGGTTTCCCCCTCAAAGTGGTCTATTACTCTTAGCTATTATCAAGTATTTATATAATATTTCATATTATTTCTTCTATTGTGCAAGTTATTTCATTACAAGGTATATGTGAAGTAGATCCTACTTATATTACTCCTTATGTAGATCTTTCCACTACAAGGGGTGTAGCTGTCAATACCTATGTTTGTCCACTTTTCTTCATTTCCAAGGCAATTCCTTTAACTTCATTTAATTATTCTCTAGTCATACCAAATTCCTTCAAGATAGATTCTATCTTTTTTTCTACCCTTTTCTTAATGTCTTTGTTGTATAGTTCACTATGAACTTCTTTCATCTTTTCATCATAAGTTCCCCATCTAGGGAAAACCTTATTATTGGACTCTAGGATGATCTTTGCATAGATTTATATAAGGTTTTCACTCATTTCATAGCCCATAAGGTCTAAGAACTTGACTCTGGGTTCAAATTGTTCCATACATGTGACATCATTTTCAACCATGAAACATGTCATCCTTGTATTTCACCAACAATGATGGAGAGATTTTGAATCTCTTTTTCATCTCTAATTAGAAGTTCACCATTCTAGTTATATCTTTAGTTGTTCTATCCTCTTACTACCTTCTGTAATGATAAGTGATCAAGTTCATTGTGCACTTATTTCCATTACATTCATGGTCTAGCATACATGGAAACTTTCTGATAACTTGGAAGAATAGGTGAGTTATCAGCGATTCAAATCTAAAATTGGTACTCTTTGTCCTTTTCAATTTCTCAATGTTGTCAAGCAATTGTTGCTTCGTATGTTGGAATATTTAAATGGGAAGAGTACTTATGAGAGGGGTGGTAAATGGGGGTGAATCTAGTTATAACCTTTTAAATCCTTTTCAACAATTAATTGAAAGTAAACTGCATGCAAATAAACATTTAAGTAATCATGAAATAAAAGCATGCATCAACACATAACACCAGGAGTTTGGTAACACAAAAACCCTCCAACAATAAGAAGGTAAAATTGGGATGGGGATGATACCCACAAAATCACTACAGCAATAATTGTTTGACCACTTCTAATGGTCTACCCTATTAAAGGCATGCCTTGTTAAAGGTGTTACATTGTGTCAATAGTGACCTAGTTAAAGGATTTACAAACACTTTACAAGAAGTGTCACCCTATTAAAATATTTATAGTAGGTTGTTAAACCCACCTAATTCAATAGGATTTTCATCACCTTCTCCAAAGGTTCTCCCACCTAGCTATTAAGCTAATCTATCAATATAGGATTTTTAACATCTAATACAATGGCAAGAAAGTATTAAAACAATTGACCTGATAAAATGCAATCTTCAATTGTTGGATTCAAGAACTTGATCTATTCTCTCTGACATGATCCTTGGTTGATCTAAACTCTATTCTTATCCCTTGTTCTATTCTGATCAACTGGATGTGTAATTTCTTCTCAATTCACTAATTCATTGACACCCCTACTGATTGCTTTGTTTTGCAACAACTTCTTAGCAACTCAAAAACTCCTTGGCTAATAAAAAACAATGACATTATGGTGTCTAATTCTCCTTATAAAGGCTTTGTGGACTCAGGGTTTACAATGAAATCATGAACTTAAAATTTTTGCTCAAATCCTTAGATTTAGCCCATTGGTTGCATGCTATCTCTAATTTCCTGATTGGTTGCATGTTGATATCATAGGTAAATGTAAAGGTTTGATCTTATCTTCTTATCCCTTTGTGAATCATGCAAAACTAGTTTTGCATCTTAGTTTGTGAAGGCACAAACTACTATGTTAATTCTATGTTACTCGGCACATACTGCATTACTGGTGCTGAGCACATATACTATCTTGGATGGCTCGACACCTATTACACTCTATTTTTCTTAGCACATGTATATTCTTAGATAACTTGGCACATGTTACATTCTATCTTGCTTAGCATGAACTGCGACTCAACACATATATATTGTTTAGCATCTATTACTTACTTGACACCTGAAGTCACTTGGCACTTGTTGAGATTCTGACTCGGCACATACTATAACTTGGCATACATAGAGTACTCAGCATATATAGTAGAATTGGTTAAGTGTGTTGACACTCGAACATCAAAACCATTCTAAGACCAACAATCTCCCCCTTTGACATGAGTGTCAAAAACACTTAACTATAAATTATTAAACTAACCTTACAAGTACATTTTTTATTCTACTTGGCATACATGAAAATTTTCAAAAATTGTTCAAAATTTTCTAAATAATAATATACCTTATAACTCCCCCTAAGCTGATTGTGCCTTATTCAATCTTGAAACCAAAATTTTGTACTGATGTGTTGTATACTCTTTGTCTTTTGCCCTGTTCCTATATTTTGCACCTGTGTTTTGTACTAATCTATATATGGAATCCCTATTTTAGAAATGTTTTCCATATGATTATCAAAATTTTGCATCTCCCCCTCACTTTGTCTTATTACATATCTCCCCCTTTTGGCTATCTACAAACTTTCCTTTTTATTCACAAAATGAATGAAAGAATGTAATCAAAATTTATAGTATTCTCCCCCAAAACACATATCTCTCCCTAATATTTATCTCTCCCTTTTTGATACTTATGTCAAAGGGTTCTAAGGAGTAATACCATACTTAGCCAAAAAAATACTATTTACGTCCAAGAGTACCTTCAGAGCTGCATCCCAATTTTCCAAAGCAATGTCAAGTGACTTGTGTTGGATGGCAGTCTCTATAGCAAGGCATATGAGTCCATCAAGTGTAGAAATATTTGGATCCTTCTTTAGGATTGCTTCTGCATATGCTTTCTCCTTGTGGAGGACCTCTAGTTGTGGGTTATAAAGGATTGAATCTATATTAGTTTAGCCTTTATATTAGCCTCCTCTACTATGAGTACAGCTAACTCCCTTTGTGTGTGAAGCAACTGTACAAAACACTTCTCACTTTGAGCTGGATTTGTGGGTAATTACATGTTAGAAATCTTAAGATTTCTCTCCAAGCTCAATATGTGTTGGCTAGTCTCTTGTGTAAAGTTGGAAAAATCACACAGTTTTTTGTACAATGAGAAAATGTTCCCAAGTACAATTTTGACTCTTTCAAGTTTCTTAGCCAACTCCACTTGTGATAGTGCTATATCACTTGATATCTTTTCATTGACCTTCCCTTGAAATTTTCTCTCTGACCATTCCATAAGTTTAACATTAGTATATTGGTCTTCATTGGTCACCTGATCAACTATCTCTAATAGTTGCTCCATTATGGGCTTTGATTCATCTAGTGACTGCAAGCTGAAGGCATCCATGAAGATGTCCTTGATGTTATTCAATGCTTGCTTGTGTTTATACTCTTTTATGAGTATCTCCTACCTTTTTCTCCTACTCTTTAGGTATGTCTCTACCCTTGACTTGACCACATCATATGTTCCAAAAGGTTTGGTAGTTTTGTCTATCTCTTCTGCAAGAAGGGTAGTGATTGCAACTGAGGCTTGGTCCACATCTAACTCATAACCAAGTGGCCTAAGCCATATTACCCTTGGTACAACAACTTGAATGTATGTATGATCAATGTCCACCAGGTGATGCAGAGCCTCACCTTGGAAAACTCAGGAGGAAATCAATCACTCAACTAAGTTGCTTCAAGCGTCACGTGCACCTTCTAGGATCAAACTAAAATCAAACTCTGCAATTTACTAACTGATTCTCTTCATACATATATTAAAATGAGAACATGCAACATGAACTTCAAGAATGATTAAAATTTCTTTCAAACTGTTAACAAACAAATTCTTTCAATACCCAGTGAAACTGACATGCAACAAGAACTTTCTTAACCTCCTGTCACCCCATTTCAATTTTTTGCATCAAATTAACTTAGGCCGACCTGACTTTTCCAAAATTTAAATAGAAAAAGTGTGCATGGATTTAACAACTTCAAAAGGAAAACTAAATATCCAAAAATATACAAATTGTTTTCTTAAATCAATGGTAACTACATTTAACTTCTCTTTGCATCTCTATGCATGAAATTAAAATCTGAAAACCAGGTCAACCAATAAAGATAACCTCTTTAATATGACTCAAAATTTCAATCTCGTGCTTCAATTTGATATTTTTCTCCCTCACATGCAACCATAAGATTTAACATATTGCTGAATAGATGAACACATTCACCCGATTTAAAATCTGGATTCTGTACAGCTATGATCAGAAGTAAAAGACCCAAAAAACAAAATAAAAATAGAAATAATATAATACATAACTCTTCTATGATCCTAGGAATTGATCACAGAGAGTTTAGACAACTCCCATCAAAAGATGCAACTCTCAAAATTGCTAAAGTTTACACTCACAGTTTAGGAAAATCGTGCTTCCTTCAACAATTTTTAAAACAATAAATTAAATTCTTTTTTTTATTTCAAAAATCCATTGACATGTTGCTATTCTAAAAAAAAAACAATTAATTTGGAAAAGTCACACTAAAAACACAGATTCACCAAAAATCAGAAAAAAAAAAAAAAAAAAAAAACTCAAGTTTTCTATTTCTCTTCCACTCAATTCGATCTCTTTTACATTAAAAAATCTGCCTTTTAAAACACTTTCCCATCTCTTCTATTGGGAATCTGAAATGTCCACAATAAAAACAAAAAACTAAAACCCATTTTGGAATCATGAAAAATCAGATTTCAGAATTTTCCACTAACTCTTCCAGCTGTTGGAAGTTTCCCAAAGTTATCAATTTCTAGTTGGATTAATTATTTAAAACACACACACAAAACTCTTAAAGAAAACTGACTCAAACATAAAACTAAAATTACTTTGTCCTAAGTGGCTATAATTGGAGAGATTAAATGATTGCTATTCCATTTATGCCACCACATCGTAGGAGATTATTACAAACATCAAAATTTAAACACACTTTAAAACATAACATTAAATTTCTGCACAACTTCCTGTAGCTAAAACTGTTTGGTCTACATTAACTTTCTGTTGCATTTTCCACCATGTTACTTCCTGTAGCATTTTTCTAATCTACCACTGTAGCATACTCCCCTATAGAATGAATCTCAAGTCCTCTTGAGATGAGATGTTTTAGTAATGAATCATGCTTGCTAATTTGTTTCTCATCCATCCAAATATCTTCTGTTGCAAGTTTGTTCTTACATTTAACTAAATACTGAATATCATGCCTCTTTTGAGTCTTCTTAGAAACACCTGCAAAAAGAAATATTAGAAAAGAAAAACATTTCTTCATCTTTACTTTAGGCTTATACTCATCTTCTTGTTGTAATCCTACATTTTCTTGTCCTTGACTCCCTTGTATTTGTCTTTCCTTCTTCATTTTAATCTTTGGTTTGTCTCTATTTTGTAACATAAAAACTATTTTTTGTTGATCATTCCTTTCTAGTAACAACTTTACTACTACATACATTTGTAACTCCATGAAATACACTTTCCAATGATATTCTTCTTTCTTGTCCTCCCAAACATGCCATTTCTCCATACATAGAGAATACACAAATACTTCATCCCTTTCATAACCCATAACCAACTTTTCTATAGTCTCTTCTCTTGGAAGAAAATCAGATTTCTCAATCTGCATTTCTTCAATCTTGTCATAAACATAATCAAAATGTATTACCTTGTCATAAACATATTCAAAATTTGTTACCTTGTTATAGACATATTCAGCCTCATCTTCTTTTTCTATAACATCATCAGATATCTCTTCCTTGGAAACTTCTTCATTCTGAGTCTCCATACTACCACCATTCCTTTTCCATTCTTCCATGATGGTTGTAAACTCTTCCCATAAATTAGATTCATCTTCAGAACTTGCTGCTACAAAATCTTTATCTCCATCTTCATGCCATTCCTCTTGACATTCCACTTCATCATGCATTTCTAAGGCTTCATCAGTCGCCTCCAAAATCTTGTTCATAGGAGTATCATCTAGCATTGTACTCATCTCTACATTTAAAGGACACATTACTGTTCCAACCATAGATTGTTCACACTCAAATTTCATAGGACTTTCCTCTTTACTCCTCCCATCAACAATTACTTGCTGCACTTTTTCTTGCTGCAATTTATCTTCTTTTTTCTTTTCATGTTCTTTCCCTTCCAAAGGACAACTTACATCTTTCATTGTTGAGATTTCTATCCCAACTTCACATACATCTACACTCTTTATGGCTACCTTCTCTATAATTTCATTAGCCTCCACCAAAACTTTTGTCACTTCCTCTTTCTGCATTTTATTTTCTCCCAACTTAGCTTCATTCTCTTCAAGTTTCCTTCTCAAACTTTCTATCTCCTCTTGTATCTTGCTCATCTCTTCTCTTTGTTTTCTCATTTCTTCTTCTCTTTTATTCTTTTTCTCTCTCCTTAGTTGTGTATCCTTTCTCTATTGATACTTTCTAAATAGGTACAACCCCGCTATTAAAATTGCATTCCCTTGCTCCATTGTGTCTCACCTAGGATATTTTTTTTTTCTAGTCTCTTGGACTTCTTCTCAGATTCTTCTCTCAACCTATTATAATGCACAAACACACACAACCACTTTTTCCCAAACCTTTTGCTGAGCTCTGATACCAAAAATGATGTAGAGCCTCACCTTGGAAAACTCGGGAGGAAACCAATCACTCAACTAAGTTGCTTCAAGGGGCACATGCACCCTCCAGGATCAAACTAAAACCAAACTCGACACTTGACTAATTGGTTCTCTGCATACATATTTAAATGAGAACATGCAACATGAAATTTAGGAATGATTAAAAACTCCTACAAACTATTAACAAACTAATTTTTTCAATACCCAGTGAAAACTAACATGCAAGAGAAACTTTCTTAAACCCATGTCGCCACATTTTGATTTCCTGGAGAAATTTAGTGCAACCCGACCACTTACTCATTTATATTAAAATGCATGGAGACTAATTACCTAGCAGCTTAAATCCATTTTTGAATTTATACCATCTTTTCTGTATGCATTATTTTAGAACCCGATAGCATGCACTTCATTAAACATGACATTCCTCGTCATTTTCAAATCTGTAAATTTATGGTTCAAACTGAACTTTTCCACCATCATATATTAATCATGCAATTTTTAGCATCTTAGTGAATATACAAAGATATTCACCAAATTCAATAGCTTTCTTCCGTGCGGCCATAGACATAAATGAATGAAACACAAAACATGAAAAGAGAGAACAACATATTTACACAACTCACTACGATTCCAGAAAGTAGAACGCAGTGAGTCTAAAAGACTCTCATTAACTAGTACGACTCTCCAAAAAAAAAATTTACAAACAACTAAATTAGAAAATCATATTTCTTGTAACAGATTTCAAACAACAAATTTAACTTATATTCAAACCCATTCAATGTATTGTTGTTCTAAAACAAAACCATTGACATGTTCTTGGAGTTCAAAATATTGATTAAGGAAGGAAAACAAAGAAAATCACACGCTCAAAACCATTAATTTGGAAAAGTCACACTAAAAACATAGATTCACCAAAAATCAAAAAAAAAAAAAAACTCAAACTTTCTATTTCTCTTCCACTAAATCCGATCTCTTTTACATTCAAAAATTTGCCTTTTAAAACACTTTCCCATCTCTTCTATTAGGAATCTGAAATGTCCACAATAAAAACAAAAAATTGAAACCCATTTTGGAATCATGAAAAATAAAATTTTAGAATCTGCCACTAACTCTTCCAACTATTGGAAGTTTCCCAAAGTTATCGATTTCTAGTTGGATTAATTATTTAAAACACACACACAAAACTCTTAAAGAAAACTGACTCAAACATAAAACTAAAATTACTTTGTCTTAAGTGGCTATAATTGGAGAGCTTATATGATTGCTATTCCATTTGTGCCACCACATCGTAGGAAATTATTACAAACATCAAAATTTAAACACACTTTAAAACATAACATTAAATTTCTGTACAACTTCTTGTAGCTAAAACTGTTTGGTCTGCATTAACTTTCTGGTGCATTTTCCACCATGTTACTTCCTATAGCATTTTTTTGATCTGCCACTACAGCACCAAGAACCATATATCATGGAAATGTTGCTCAACGTATCCTCATTCTCTTCTTCATTGACTTCTTGAAGTCCTCAACGTAACTAGTCATTTGGGCCCCAAAATTATTTCCCATCTGCTCAATATATTCATTGATTTATGTTATATCAGACTTGTTGGAATCCCAGTTTACTTTTCCAAATGAAGGGAATTCCTCCATCACATAGAAGAACATGCAGACCAACACTAATCCAAATTTTCATTATGTTCCCTTTGATCTCCTTATAGCTCCCAAATTTTCATTAATTTGTTGAAGCATTAGGTCTATCAGATCATAGGTATGATCCTTCTTCACTAGCTTGTAATCAACATCAACAGCTATGCATGGTACACTATTTAGTCTACTTGATTCATATAATTTATGTGATATTACTCTAACAAAAAAATCAAGTAGGGGTTTAGTAATAGTGTCAATAGTCAATCCCCTATTGTTCCATTTGGCACTTGTATTATTCTCAATTACCTCCCTTTTGTCACTTCTCAAGGTCTTTGGCAGATCTAGGGTTGGGAATCTAGTAACCCTATGAACTATTCTCTTAGTTATCTTGACTGGTCCAATTTTGAACCACAAAGATCCATCATGGATGTGTCTTAACACAATGTGAATCCATTCTATCTTAAACACTGAGGGAAAAACTAGGGCATTTGTTGAACCCTTCTTCTCAACTACTAAAAACTTGTCCTTTAGTATGCCATTGTAACATAGTTTATCAAAGGCCTAGAAGATTTCTAAATCACCTATGGTGCCTATTTTGTAGTTATAACACTTTCTTACATCTTGAACCATGATTGCTTTAGATGTGATAATAGATAAAGCACCAGATGGATCATTCTTATATGCAACCTCAAGGATAGGTTTGAACTTAGGTTGCTTAACCTCATTGCTGACTAGTTGAACTTTGTGACTCTCTTTCACTTTGGTGGTTTTAGAGTTAGATGCCATTTTAACCAAACTAGGGTTTTAAGTATGAAATGAACTTTTAATACTATGTAGCTTGGCACCTAATAAATACCTTTGAATTGATGAGTTTATGTTAAATTTCTATGGAGATCTAGGAAAATCACTATTAGGTTGCTACTTGACTACCTCTTCACTCTTCTCATCTTTGATCTGTGTTTGAATGGCATGAAAATGAGAAAAAATTGACCTTATATGGTTCAAAACCTAGAATTTATTGCATAATACATACAATTGTAAACTCAACATTTGAAGGTTTCATCATAACTCAGCATCCATTGAATTTCATTTACTTGGAAACCACTAACATATCCCACTTGGCATCAACTAGACTTTCCAACTTGGCACTAACTAACTTTTCTAACTCAGCGTATATTGGAGTTTTACTCAACATCCAAGGGCAACTCAGTAGCTTCTAAAAAATCTTCAAGTTTTGACTTGGCATCTTTTCTCATGATGATTTCTTCTTTGCAGTACTTCTTTGTTCTTTGGGAATGATGTATGATATATCTTTATATATCATCCCCATACACCTTTCTTTTGCTTAATTAGATGAAGTGTGATCACTTGACTTCTTGGGTGAAGTGATCCCTCCATTAGATGTGCTTGATCCATCCCTTCGTTGCCATGTCCTTTTCATTTCTACCTTGATGTGTTCCACATCAACCTTTTCTTTACCCTTATTGACTTTTGACTGTGGTGCTTTGGCCCTTTTTGGGCAATACCTACTAATATGTCCAGTCTTCAAGCAACTGAAACATGTGGTTTGGCTTAACCATCTACTATAATTTCCTTTAAAATGTGTTCTTATGCAGTCCTCAGGAACATGACCATACTCATGATAGTAATGATAGCTTTGCCTAGTATTGTAGTCCCAATTTTAGTGGTATGCATGGTTGTTTCTTCTTGTAGTTTGATTAGGTTTCTACATAGGCTTTGATCTACACTCAAAAGCTTTATGTCCATACTTTTTGCAGTTATAGCAGTGACCATCAAATCTTGGTGTCCTCACAGTTTTGGTTCTACAGTCTTGTGTTAGGTGTCCTTGCTTGTTACACTTGTGACAATAACCCTTATTCTTGGGTATGTCTTGCTGATTAGTCTTCCTACTCCTACAAACATTAGCAGTGTGTCCCTTTTTACCATGGAAATGACAAGTGGGTTTAGAGTTCTTACCTTTGTCACTCCTTTGCTTAGCACTCTTTGATGTCTCACCTTCTTTAGTACTGATGAATCCTAGTCCTAAAGTGTTATTGTTGGATCTTGGTGATTTCAGCAACTACTCAAAGTGCATGATAGCTTCACTTGATTTGTTGAATTTCTTTGCTATCTCCTTTTCTCTCTTCACCTCATTCTACAATTGATCATTCTACATTTTCAGAGTGGAGATCTTAATGTCCTTCATGTTTAGCTCATGATGAGCATTCATCATCTGGCTAAGTGTGTCCAACTGCATGTTGGAGATATTTTTAAGTTCTATGGACTTCTCTTCAAGTCTATTTGCAAGGTTCCTTTTTTCATCCTTAATCATGGCCCTTTCCTCAATTTCTCTTTTCTTTTGTTCAGTTATCTCATATAGCATCATGGCTTTTGATTCTTGCTCCATTTTAAGAGATTTTATCTCTTCTACTTGGGCTCTATTTTTCTCCATTAATTCTACTATTGCTGTATAAAATTCCTTGGAATCTCCATTGGCAAACACTTGTGTGGTGTCAATCTCCTTGTAGTGTATGTCATTCTTAGCTATGGCTATGTCCTTCCTTCTTTTCAAGGATTTCCTCAGTTCCTCTTTGGCTTCCTCCAACTTATGTAGAGCGAGGTGCACCTCAATCACCTTATTTTCTATTATCTTCCCAAGTTTGAAGACTTCCATCTTTTGATCTTTTCTCTAAGTTGTTAGGCTTTTTCTTGTGAGAACTAGTAACTCTAATACTAATTGTTGGAATATTCAAATGGGAAGAGTACTTCTAAGAGGGGGGGTGAATCAGAAGTAACTAATTATAACCTTTTAAATCATTTTCAACAATTAATTGAAAGTAAACTGCATACAAATAAACATTTAAGAAATCATGAAATAAAAGCATGCATCAACACATAACACCAAGAGTTTCATTACCGATAAACCCTCTAGGAATAAGAAGGTAAAACTAGGGTGAGGATGATACCCACAAAATCACTACAGCAATGATTGTTTGACCACTTCTGATGGTCTACCCTATTAAAGGCATTACACTATGTCAATAGTGACCTGGTTAAAGGATTTACAAACACTTTACTAGAAGTGTCACCCTATTAAAGGATTTACAATAGGTTGTTAAACCCACCTAATTCAATAGGATTTTTATCACCTTCTCCAAAGGTTCTCTCACCTAGTTGTTAAGCTAACTTGTCAACATAGGATTTTCAACATCTAATACAATGGCAAGAAAGTATTAGAACAATTGACCAGATAAAATGCAATCTTCAATTGCTAGATTTAGGCACTTGATCTATTCTCTCTAATGTGATCCTTGCTTGATCTAATCTCTAGTCTTATCCCTTGTCCTATTCTAATCAACTGGATGTGTAATTACTACTCAATTCACTAAGTTCTTGACACCCCTATTGATTTCTCTATTCTGCAACAACTTTTTAGCAACTCAATAACTCCTTGGCTAATCAAAAAAAATGACATTATGGTTTCTAAGTCTCCTTATAAATGCTTTGTGGACTTAGGGTTTACAATGAAATCATGAACTTAAAATTCCTGCTCAAATCCTTAGATTTAGCCCATTGGTTTCATGCTATCTCCAATTTTCTAATTGGTTGCATTCTGATATCATAGGTAAATGTAAAGGTTTGATCTTATCTTCTTATCCCTTCATCAATCATGCAAAAAAAAAATTTCATCTTAGTTTGTGAAGGCACAAAATAGTATGATGATTATGTGTTACTCGACACATACTACATTATTGGTGCTCAGCATATATAATATCCCTGATTGCTCAGCACCTATTACACTCTATTTTTCTTGGCACATGTATATTCCTAGATCACTTGACACATGTTACATTCTATCTTGATCAACATGAACTGTGACTCGGCACTTATATACTACTTGGCATCTATTACTTACTTGGCACCTAAAGTCACTCAGCACCTATTGAGATTCTACCTCGGCACATACTATAGTGCAGCATACATAGTGTACTTGGCATATATAGTAGAATTGGTTAAGTTTTTTGACACTTGAATGTCAAAACCATTCTAATAACAACATCATAATTTTACACATTAATCTTTTATCTTTTCACTGTCATCAAATATGTTGCATGAATAAATCTAGTAGGTACAGAGTTCAACCTTGAACTATGGTTCATCTTATAACCTATAATTTTTCTAATGATTCTTACATTATCTTCTTGAATTAGATCAATTTTCATGTTTCTTCCATCTAACTTGGTCTTGAGATTTGTTTTAACCAATTTCTTAACATTCTTTCCATTCATTAGATTGATAGCTTCATTGATTAACCCAGTAAGCCTATGGATCATGTCATTGTCTATCATGACAAGGATGTCTCCTACCCAAAACATTCTTTCATGGATTCTTCTCAATATTATTATTCTTCATTCATGGTTATCAAACTATATATAAAATATTTGCTTGATCATATTTAATTCTTCCAAATGCTGAAAACCTTTCTTTAAGGATAAGTCATTGTTACATATCAAATCCAAATCCTTCTGAATATTGTTGTCACCAATAGTATCAAACTTGTAGTGAATTTATTCTCTTATATCCTCTATGGAAAATACATTCAATAGATCTTGCAAAAATACTCCCAAAGGATCATCTTCCAATGGCACAAATGAGTGTTTCTTGAACTTGTACCTTGGCCTCTCATTAACATCACATACTATGGAAATTTCCATCTTTCACAAATTAAAGGATTTTGAAAATAGAACTAAAAACTATATAAAATACGTAAATTTTTCATAACTATATCTTTCTTACTTTGCACTTGCAAATGCTTCCAATTTACCTTTACTTCACTGTCAAATTTCTCTTAATTTCTTCTTAGTTCTTTACATGATCAAATGATACACACAATCTTGTTTGCATCCTTTAAATCCTTTCAAATTGAACTTTGCATTGATTGCGCAACTACTTAATCCATAAAAGTTTTTATCTATTGTCCTCTAAACTTGTTTTCATTCTTGTGGCCTCATATAATCTCCAAATGACTTGTTCTCTTAACCAAAGCTTCCTTACTATCTGTTAATCTTGTTTCCAACTTCGTAACCTCTAACTCGATATCTAAATTTTGATCTCACTTTTTGGTACTCTATCTTTGATATAAAAGTGCCTAATTCAAATAAGTTGAATCACACACAATAGTTAACTTCAATCTCTCATTAAGTGCATCAAAATATTGTTCTTCTAAAACCACATTTGAACTTGATGGATCATTTTCTTTCAAAAATACTTTCTTGAATTCTTCAACATGCTCTTTCAATACTTCTTTCTGACTGTTATTTCTACTGTCATTTCTATTTTTGTTTCTTTTGTAGTTTGGATTCCTAGTGATTTTCCTTATATCCATTTTAAAAAATCTTATGATGTGACCAAAATTATTGCATAACTAACATATAGGTGTACTCCATCTCTGAATAGGTCAATTCTGATTGACTGGTGCTCTATAATTTCTCACAATGTATCCAAAGTTGTTACACTAGTAACAAAAAATAGTATGCTTGTTTCATTGGCTTTTTCTTCTTCATTGGATCTACTCAAGTATCTCCTTATTTCATTACTTTTAAGGTTAGTATCCCTAAAAAATCTATTATTTTCATTATTACTATCAAATTTATGTTTTCTATAATCTACTGCTTTATGTCCAATAACATGAGAATTATTACAATAGAAATTAATAATAGTTTTGAAAGGCTTTCCTATGAAATCTCTCTTCATATTACCAACATCATTACATATAAAGCATCTACCTTTGAATTCATGTCTTACTTCTTTAGGTGTATCAACTTGCTCTATTTATTTGGGTTCATCACATTTCTCAAGTTGACTTACTTGCTCAACTTCTTTAGGTACTTATGTTGACTTTCTTGGTTTAATCATATTCTGATTATTCTCCTTAGGTTCAAGGGTTTCAATAATTGGATATATTTCTTTTCTAGCTTCATCTTTCTTTTCTAATTTTTCTCCAATAAGATATCCAAGACCTATCTTATCATAAGAAGATCTTTGATAAAATATTTTTTCATCAATTTTCACACTACTAGTATATAAATTTTCTAATTGTTTCTTAGCCTAAGTAAATTCTCCTTTCATGATAGTGTTTCACTTCTCTAATTTTTCATGCTCTATTTTTATAGAATATAATTAAGATGTATTACTTGACTCAGATGGGATCTTAGATCTACATTCTCAAATTTTAGATCTGATTCAATATTTCTATAATCTTTCTTCAAGCTCAACTTTAATTCAAGAATATTCAACTTATGTTTCAAAATCTCATTTTCTTTCTTTAGGGTTCTACCTTATCACTATCACTAATCTTCTCTCTAGGTTTCTTTTCTAGATTTGAGATGATCAATCTTCTCTTTTAGTTTTCCAATGTAATATTTTTCATCTTCATATGTTTATTTCAAGTATTTTCTTTCTTTAATAAGAAGGTAAATCTATTCAAGGGCTTCTTAAAGATTCATCTTTAACTATTCCATATCCATGGGGATCTTACTCAAGTTGTTAAGACTCTTCTGAGTAAATGTACTTTGATACCAATTGTTAGAAATAGGTAATACTAAGAGTGGGGTGAATCCGTATTATACAAACTTTTTTCCACAACTAAATATTGTTAATTACTTTACAATGTGCATATGAAAGTAAACCAACAATGTTGAATAGTAAATAAATCCATACAAAGAACTCATAACACCATAATTTGTTAACTAGGGAAACCCTAGCCAAGGGAAAATCTTGATGCGGGTAGTACCCACAAAATGATCCACTAAATAAAAGAATCTTGTTAAGGATATTGACAATGTTAGGAGTCTATGAAATACATATAGTGTCTCAATCCTTGGTAGAGGACTAGGCCCTATTAAAAGCCACAAAGCTATGAGGAGTTTGTAATATAAATACAAATCTATGCAAGAAGATCCCACTTTCCAAATATGTAATTATATAATATAGTGCCTTTATGCAAAAGAGATTGATACAAAAACATGTTTACTATTGACTGTTGAGCTTCATATATTAAAATTTTCTTCACATAAGTTTTCATATCACATACATAGTTCCCATAAGCACACCTAACTTTAAAAGTTATGATTTCTTACTTGTACCTTTCCTTTTTACAAAATTCTATTCATTTGGTCTTAATGCTTTTACACATTTGACTAAATACAAAATTAGCTCATGCCAACTTAGGGCTAATGGTGTAGTCCAAGGTAGGAGAATCCCCAAGGTACATTTCCTAGATCCCATAAAATAACCACATAATGGAAGATAAACAACAATGCAAGATTTAAAGCCAAGTCACAATAATTTATTCATAGATATAACTGGTTACATGCAATGTGTTGGGCTTTAAGGCCTTCTTGGTTATGGCCAAATATAAAGCAAGTACTAGTTCTACAAGATCCCTCAAGAGTTAATCCAAACCCTAGCTAGTCTAGATCCACACTCTAGTAGAAACCTCTAAGGAAGATCCAACTCGCACTTGCAAGCCCACCAAGAAATCTCCTTGTTTCTCAAGCCTCGCTACTAGCCTTCCTCAAAATTTTCTCCTCTATGACCTCCTCTTCTCCAATATGGATAAATAATGACTAAAGACTTCACAACAACCCCTACTTATAGTAATCTAAGCCATAATTCTGCCCAGATTGCTAAAAACTAAATAAACCTAACATTGAATACTTGAAGAGCCACAATTCAGCCTCCAATAGAAATTAAATACCAAATTCCTTTAAAGGATTGCATTATTTATTAAATATATCAAAATTAATTGTCCAAGACCAAAATTGGTATTAACCCCACCAAAATCCCTTAATCATGCAGGATAGCCAACTACCCCTAGATGCTTTTGCATCAAACTCACCAGGTGCGAAAAGATGTTCTTAGTAGCTAGAAGAACATCCTCCTAGATCCAACACATAAATCCAAAATTAGTTCTTCACATACATATCCTCAAAGGATTCAACTTATACACTCTTTCCCTTGATCTTATTCCACTTTTCCATCCTTGGTCTGCTAACCCTTTTAGGATCTACCAACTCAACTCGGTTGTCAATACTCAGGTTCCTTCTTCCAACCTCTTCATTCTGCAAAGGAAACAAGGAATACTTCCTTCCACCTTTTAGAATTGTAAAAACATTCCTAACACAATCATGCATAGTCTTGTACTCATACTGCCAAGGTCTACTTAACAACACATGACAATTGCTCATGTCCACAATATCACACAACATTTGATCCTTATACTGCCCAATCTAGAATTCAACAAGGCACTACTCCTTCACTTCCAAAGTATCCTCACCTCACAACCAACCAATTGTATAAGGATAAAGATGTCTTACCCTCTTCAAATCATGTTTCTAAACTATCTCATTAGCAACAAGGTTACAGTACTACCACTATCCATAATGACATTATGGACTTTGCCACCAAACTTACAATGAGTCCTGACTAGAATCCAATGTCCTCTGACCAACTAGTACTCGTTGAGCCAATAAACTCTCCCCTTTCTCAGATTCATGGTCTTAAACCTCATTCACAATAGAAGCTCTTTTGTCACCAATCTTTTGTAGACATTTATAAGATATATGTCCTTCTTCATGACATCTGAAAAAAGTACCCTTACACTCACCTCTACCAATCCTTCTCTTCTAATCAACAAGTTTTGGTTCATCTTTTGCACTCAATTTAGCCTTTTATGAGTAGTCTTACTTTTCCTTCCCTCGAGAACTACCTTGATTCTTCCTCTTTAGCTTCTCCTCTTCTCTCAAAGCATACTGATAAGCACCCTCAAATGATGAAATATTTAGCATACCAACCTCATCTTGAATATTAAATCTCAAACCATTAATATATCACACTACCTTCTCCTTTGAAAATTCTCTATGCCTATACTAAATAGTCAACTTGTATAACTCCTTGGTATAATCATTCATAGTCATATCCTTTTGCTTTTAGATTTTGCAACCTCTTAAACAACTCAAGTTCATAATCAACAGGAATGAATTTAGCCTTCAACTTAGTCACCATCAATCTCCATCTAGTGATCTTCATTTCACCTTCTTCTTCTCTAACTCTTTATAGTTCCTTCCACCAAAGAGTAGCATGTCCCTTCATCTTAGTTTGTGCCAATCTTACTTGAGTGAATCCTCAATATCATCAAGCTCAAAGTAGTCTTCCAATTCACCAATCCAATCAATCATGTCTTCAAGATTTAAAGTACCCAATAAATTATAAACCTCCATCTTATGCTTCAACTTCAACTGAGATCCAGGTCTTAAAAATTGGTCAACCCTATTTCTCATAGGTCTCTCCACATAATTACTTTTGGCCTCACCACTTGATCTAGAAAATTCAAAGTCTTCAGCAACTCCCTCATAACCATGTTCAGTACCCATATGACAAAGTACACCAAATATAGCACTTATGATCTCAGCGATCATATCACTTTTCATCAATTCCATCTCATATTTAAAACTATTTTTAACCTCCTCCATTTTAGATCTAAAAATGCTTTAACCTTCTCTGAGATCCTTTCTTCCATAGCATCACTAAGATCATCAATCACCCTAGGGTCTAATATTCTTGGAGGCATCTTCCTAGATTTTTGCAAACCCTAATAAATATACTTTACAAAACCTTGGTGCAAATTACCTCAACTTTGGCACCCTTTCTACACACTCATGAACAACCTTTTCTTTGACACCACTTGATGCAGTGCAAGGTAGGAGAATCCCCAAGGGAGATGTCCTAGCCCCTAGAAAATAACCATATAATGGAAGATAAACAACAATGCAAGATTTGAAGCCAAGTCATAATAATTTATTCATAGATATGACTAATTACATGTAATGTACCAAGCTATAAGGTCTTCCTGGTTACTGACGCAAGGAAGGATAGGGAAAACTAGGGCCAATGGCACACCCAACTCTCTAAACCACCCTGAAAGAGTTAACACAACAGAAAAAAACACAAAGAAGAGAAACCAAAGGAGGAAGAAGAGTAAAATACTTTCATTACTTCTTAAAATATTTAACATACATGCCCAACTATAATGCCTTCTAGGTTACAGCAAGATACAAATTATATTCATACACAAAGATCAATAGCAAATTCATGCTTTCCAGTTTTACTTTACAATCCATTTCAAAACTTCCTAAAACTCTTCACTTCCCTAGCTCCTAGCCTAAACACTCTATTTATACTAGCCAAAATGGCTCATAGATCATTCTATAACATAGAGAAGCCACAAGTTGGCTATCAAAAAATATTAAATGAAAACAAACCTAAATTAAACACACAAGTTAGCCTACATCAGCAATTAACTATCCTAAAATTGATGTTTGAGAAAAATCATGATATCTCCTAGCTTTGATTGAGTAATAACTCGATATTTGAATTGTGGGTATATTTCTAGATCTTCTACAAGAACTTAAGTTTGAATAGTTTGATTCATCAAGTAAATGTGCACATCCATTCCAAAAGTTGAGCATAAAAAATTGTCGCATAGAAATGCCAAAAATTTATGTTCTGGAAGAATTTCCATATCTCCCAAATCATGAGGAGTTATGACTTGTGCTCTAGCTCATAGATAGTAATCGAGGCCCTCTTGAATGGTTAAAGTGCATAGGCATTTAGTCATTATGAAAAATTAGTTACATGGTCTGCAGCAGGCACCCAAAACCCAGAAAATGCAATTTTAACAAAACCTAGTTTCAGCAGCAAAATAAAAATTGAAAACATGTAGGATAGCAGTGTAACCTAGGATGCTCCTACATTAGAAAAAAAATATTGGAAGAAATTATTCTCCTAAATCATTGAGATTTTGCAACCTAAGTTGAATCCAACTAAGATTGAGAAATCCATGAAGCATTTTCCATAGGTCTGTTCTTCCACTTCACCAGATATTCATAGTAATATTTTCCCCTTGTGCTCTTACCAATTTTTTGATCCAATATATGTTCAACTCCTTAAATATACTTCTTAGGATAGTCCTCTAATATAGAAACTTCATCATCTGACTCATGATACTTGTATATTTTAGAAATATTGAATATAGGAGATATATCCATGTTATCAGATAACTCAACTTCATAAGCATTACCACTATCACATTTTTTCAAGATAGTACAAGGTCCAACTAGAAATCTTCCTTTCTTCAGATGAACTATCACCAACATGAAAATCATGACATCTCCTAGACTAATCAACATTCTCCTTATACTTCTAATTACTTTGTTCTATCCTCAATTTCACTTCCTTATGCAAAGATTTCATAAAATTAGCAAATTCTTCTTCTGCAGCACTTCTCTTTTCTTCACCAGTAATATCTCTCAAATATGATACTCCTCTAGGATTCATTCTAGTAATAATCTCAAAAGGTGTCTTCCCTGTACTCCTATTTACAAAATTATTATATGCAAATTTAGCTTGTGCCAATACCATCTCCCTATTACTTGGCTTATTCTCAATTAAACATCTCAGCAAATTACCCAAGCTTCTATTCACAACCTTTGTCTATCCATCTATCTATAGATGGAATCTAGAACCAAACTTCAATTTAGTACCCATCTTCTTTCACACAGTCTTCCAAAAATAACCAACAAACTTACTGTCTCTGTCAAAAATAATACTTCTTGGTAATCCATGCATTATCACAATCTCTTTAAAGAAAAGCTTAGCAACATGCTCAGCATCTGATGTCTTCTTATATGGTATGAAATGAGCCATCTTAAAAAATCTGTCCACTACAACAAACATGGAATCATATCCCTTCATTGTCTTAAGTAATCCAAGAACAAAATCCATACTAATGTCACTCCAAGGTTTCTTAGGAATAGTAATAGGTGTACAAAAATAAGTATTTTGACTCACTTCTTTTTCAACTTAACAAACTCCACAACTCTTTACAAATTTTTGAATATCCTTATACATTTGTGGCCATTAATACTTCTCTTTTAGCAAACTCAAGGTCTTACCAATTCCAAAATGTCCAGCCAATCCACCACTATGCTTTTCCTTAATCAGATTTGACCTCATAGAACTTCTAAGAATATGCAATAGAATACCTTTGAAAAACATACCTTCTTGAATGAAATACTCATCATACTTACTTATGTGATATGTCAGATTTGGTGCTTTGTACTCTCTCCATGCCTACAAAAAATTAGAATCAGCATCATACAACTCTTTCATTTCATCAAAACTAAGAACTTCAACCATCATTTCAATCAACAAAGAATGTTCTCTACTCAATGCATCAGTAACTTTGTTAGTAATTCCACTCTTATGCTTCATGAAAAATGTGAAACTCTCAACCCACTTCATATGTTTTTGACTCAATTTATGTTGACTTTCCAATTATTGTAAATCTTTATGATTAGTATAAAATAAAAACTCCTTAGGGATCAAATAATGTCTCCCCTTCTTTAAAGCTTGAACAATAGCATAAAATTCTTGATCATACATAGAATACTTCCTTTTAGCATCACTCAACTTTTCACTAAAGAAAGTAATAGGTTTACCTTCTTGACTTAATACAAGTCCTATTGCATTACTGCTTGCATCACATTCAACTTGAAATACTTTATTAAAATCAAGTAAAGCCAATACATGTAATTCAAATACCTTTTGTTTCAAAATCTCAAAACTCTTATCAGCTCCATGTGTCCATTTGAATTCCTTTTTATCTCTCCTTATTATCTTAGTCATGGCATTACAAATAGAATGAAAATTCTTTATTAACCTTCTATAAAAACTATCCAAACCATGAAATGATCTTACCTCACCCACATTCTCAAGTGTAGGCCATTCCAAAATTGCTTTAACTTTCTCAGGATCCATCTTCAATCCATTAGTTGAGATCACAAATCACAAATATACACTTTCCTCTTGCATCAAAGAACACTTTTTTAGATTAATCAGCAACTTTTCCTCTTTCAACCTCTATAATACTTGTCTCATATGCCCAAGATGTTCTTCCTTAGTCTTACTAAATATCAAAATGTCATCCAAATAAATAATCACAAACTTACCCAAGAATATTTTTAGAACTTCATTCATCAATCTCATGAAAGTATTAGGTGCATTAGTCAAACCAAAAGGCATAACCAACCATTCATACAAACCAGCTTTTGTCTTATAAGCAGTCTTCCATTCATCACTTTCTCTAATTCTAATCTAATGATAGCCACTTTTCAAATCAATCTTGGTAAAATACTTTGCTCCACTCAAACATTAAATTATGGCATCCATCCTCGGTATAGGAAACCTATATTTTACTATGATCTTGTTAATAGCTCTAGAATCAGTACACATTCTCCATTCTCCATTACTCTTAGGTGCTAATATAGTAGGTACAGCACATAGAGTCAAACTTTTTCTGATTAATCCCTTTTGCAGAAACTCGTGCACTTGTTTATTAAGTTCTTCATTCTCTATAGGTGTCAATCTATATGGTGCTTTTTTTGGAAAACTAGCTCTAGGAATCAAATCCATACAATGACTTATACTTCTTATTGGTAGTAAACCATCAGTAATATCTTTAGCAACAATATCTTTGTACTCAATTAGTAATTCTATAATTTCTATTGTTACTCTATCATTACCAACTTCTGCTATTCAGTCATTACTACCAACACTTGGTCCTCTAGGAACTATAGAAAAATAGACTTGAGTCTTTTTTACTTCCTTTTCAAATTTTTTTCCATTAACCATGCAAAATTTTATTGTAGTACAACTGAGCTCGTCTCGACTTTCAATCAAAGGCAACAATATTTGCTTCTTCCCATTTACCCAAAGAGTATATTGATTCAATCTTCCATCATGCATAGCATATCTATCATATTGCCAAGGTCTACCCAACAAAATATGACAACAATTAATACCACACAAAACTTCATCAAAGTAATGTCCAATTTTGAACTTCACAAGCCATTTCTCACTTACCAATATCTTATGCTCATCTTTGATCTATGAGATATGATAAGATTTGGGATGTTTCAGCCTTTGCAACTACAAATTTGTAACCAGCTCTTATGATGCCAAATTTGTAGAACTTACATTATCAATGATCACCTTGTAGCATTTTCCATCAATCTTACATTTGATCTTGAAAAGACTTCTTAAAATAGGTTCCTTATCACTTCCCTTGTTATATAAAGTTCTTCTTACCATCATATTTTCTCCAGCATCAAGCCCACTTGATGAACTCTTAGTTTCTTCTTGAATCACAACATTTCTATTATTCTACCCACTTTCAAAAGGTCTACATTCAAAAGATCTATGCCCTTCTTTGCCACATCTAAAACAATTACCACAAAAACTACCTCTAGGATAAGAATTACCTTTTCCTCTATAAGATCCAATACCTCCTTGATAAGAACTACCACTTTTCCACTCAATATTTTCTTTGTCATCATTCTTCCATTCAAATTTACTATTATCCTACACAACTTTCAGATCTTCCACCTTTAGTCTACCTCTACCTCTCTAGAATCTACCACCTCTACCTCTTTGTCTTTGTTCATGCTTCTTTTTCAATATCTCCTCAGCTTTCAAGGCATATTGATATACTTCATCCACACTTTCCAACTTCACAAAACTTATTTTATCTTAAATTCTAGTTCTTAATCCATTTATGTACCTTTCAATTTTCTCAACATCATCATCCACATGTCCAAATTTGATGTCCAATCTATAGAATTCCTTGGTATACTCTTTCATAGTCATGTCCTTTTGTCTCAAATTTTGCATCTTTCTCAACAAGCTAACTTGGTAATTAGTAGGAAGTATTTTTTTCTTTACCTTGTTCACCATCTTTAGCCAAGTTCTAATCTTCTACTTTCCTCTCTTTTGTCTATCATTTTGCAATGCTCCCACCACAATGAAGCATGTCCTTTCAGCCTAGTAATTGCAACCTTCACTTTCTTATTATCAGGAGTGTTTTCATACTAAAATAAATGCTCCATATCAAAGATCCAATCTAACATAGCATTAGTATCCAACTTTCCATCATAAGGAACAACTTATATAGTAGGCTTTGAATTTTCCCTAGACAACACTCTCAACAATCTTTCCTCATTTTGATCTTCTTCAAGTTCTGGATTATGGTTTGGTGTTACTGCTTCATCATCACTCACATGCTCAAGATGCATTCCTCTCCTATAGCTTGTCTCCATAACATCTAATCTAGCTGCAATATTTCTTAATTGATCTAATATAGCATTATCAGCATTTCCTCTACTGTAAACCATCTTTACAAATTAGGTTCCTTCAAGATCGTAACCCTCTGCAAGTTATAGGTAAAATATATAGATCTACCACCCCATAACCAAATTTAAATCAGGTTTCTACATGATCCAATCACCACAAGGATGAACCACAAGCTTTGATACCACCTAATGCAAGGAAGGATGGGGAAAACTAAGGCTAATGGCACACTCATCTCTCTGAAACACCTTGGAAGAGTTAATACAACAAAATAAAACACAAAGAACAACAATGAAAGGAGGAAGAAGAGTAAAATACTTTCATGGATTCTTAAAATATTAGCATACATGCCTAGTTGTAAGCCTTCTATGTTATTTATAGATACAAATTATATTCATACACAAAGATCAATAGCAAATTCATGCTTTCCAATTCTACTTTGCAATCATCTTCCAAACTTCCTAAAACTCTTCACTTCCCTAGCTCCTAGCCTAAACACTCTATTTATACTAGCCAAAATGTCTTATATATCATTTTAGATCATAGAGAAGCTACAAGTTGGCTCTTAGAAAATATTAAATGAAAACAAACCTAAATTAAATACACAAGTCGGCGTACATTAGCAATTAACTATCCTAAAATCAATGTCTGAGAAATATCATGATATCTCCTAGCTCTGATTGAGTTAGAACTCACACTTCAAACTATGGGTAGATATCTAGGTCCTCTACAACCCCTTAAGTGCACAAAGTCTAATTTATCAAGGAAAAGTGTGCATCCATTCTAAAATTTGAGCATAGAAAATTGTCACGCAGAACTACCAGAATTGATGTTTCGGGAGAATTGTCATATCTCCCAACTCATAAGGAGTTAGGACTTTCCCTCTAGAACATAGATATTAATCTAGGACCTCTTAAATAAATATAGTTTTAAGGCCTTAATTCATTATGTAAAATTAGTTACAAATTCTACAATAGGTACCCAGAAACCAAAAAATGTAGTTCAATAGAACCCAATTTCAGTAGCAAGATAAAAACTAAAAACATGTAGGATAGCAGTGCAACCCAGGATGCTCGTGTATCAATTATGGACAAATATAAAGTAATTAATAGTTCTCCAAGATCCCAAAATATCTAATATACACCCTACCTAATCCACATCCACACTCTAGTAGAAACCTTCAAGGAAGATCCAACTAGTACTTGCAAGCCCACCAAGCAATCTCCTTGTTTCCCAAGCCTTAGCTACCAGCCTTTCTCAAAATTATCTCTTCTACCACTTTCTCTTCTCCAAGATGGTTGTGTATGTTTGAATATGTGGCCTCCTCTGACACACACACTTCAACACAGTCTTTGTATGCGGATTCAACCCAGGATGAACATTGGATTGTTCATCCAAAATTTGCCCTGCAAAGCGACCTGTTGCCTTCTATCTAAAGGGAATTTCTTGTCAGATATCCTCAAATTCGAAGTGTTTAAGCAACCAAACCTTGTAAGAATGAAGGATTTGAAATGAAATTAATCTATATGATTATGCAGATTAATCTAGAATGAGAAATGCATGTTTAATCTAAGAACATGTAAAAGAAATTATACTAAATGTATGCATATTAAATCTATATGAGAATTAAACTAGAAAATGAATATGAAAGTAAGGAGCTCAAATGAATGCACAAATCAGTAGCAATTTGATGCAAAGTCTCATTCAGCCTTCATTAAAATGAAGAGATGAGGGTTTCTTAAATAGACTTTCCTGGAATCCATCAACGGTTGAGATCTATTCGGATCAACGGTCAGGATTGAAGATGAGGTTCAGTCATAAAAGGAGATTCCCAAATTAAAGGGAGTTAACAGATTTAATTTGAGTAAAATAAGGAGTTAACTGATTTAATTTGAGTAGAAAAAGGAGTTAACTGATTTAACTCATTTTTGATCAATAGTGAACTGGAAATTTTCCTTTTTGAACTGAAGAGAGATTTTGTTGAGATATTTAATTTAATAAAATGAGATATGCTCTCATAATTACTTTTTCTATTTAATTAAATAATCCTTTAATTAATTAGAGACACTTTTCTTATTTAATTAAATAACTTCATTTAATTAATTAGGAATGGCTTCCCATTTAATTAAATAACTCTTTTAATTAATTAGAAGTACTCCATTTAATTAAATAATTTTGTTTAATTAATTAGAAATACCTTTCCCATTTAATTAATCAAAATAGGCATATTTATTAAATTAAATAAATTTAATTCCATAGTATATTAGCCTTAGGATATAATTTAATTTAATTAAAGTATAAATACTTAATAATTAAATTATAATTAAATCAAGTAGGTTTAATGCGACTAATATGAGTACATACTATAGGAATTAAATAAGAAATATGATGAATGCAAATTAGAGTTTTTTGCATCTGACAATTAAGTCAAGTAGCAAATAGCAGAATGAGAATTGCCTAATAGAATAGGACATTGAAATTATCAGAAATAGACCAGAATTGGTATAATGGAAATGAGCCAATTTTGGAGTATTACATTTTGCCCCTCTTTGAATGAATGTGCGAGCAACACGTTTAATTCAAAGATAATCAGAAAGCATGATACAAACATGAGATTGGTTTCGAAGTTGATTACATGGAGACCAATTGATAAGCTTTTAGGGATTATCTCTAGAACAAAGATTAATCCCAAGGAATCCAAAGAGTGCCTAGATACCTAAGATCAATAGCATTGAAAAGACTACCTCCAGAATGAAGCATAATCTTTAAGAATCTAGACAAAACATCTAGATACCTGAAATTGATAGCATTTAGAAGATTATCTCCAGAACAAAGTTTAATCTTCAAGGATCCAGATAGAACACCTAGATACCTAAGATTGAAAGCATTTAGAAGGCTATCTCCAGAATAGAGCTTAACCTTTAAGGATCCAGATAGAACACCTAGATACCTAAGATCGATAAAAGATAACAAGGTCCAATCATGAGTCGTAAAATCATCCCCAAAATGAGGTTTGATTCTCAGGAGTCGAGACTTAGACTGTCCCGATACCTGTCCATCAAACTCTGAGAAGAGTTGTTATAAGGTTGATCAATTGATGAAAATATAAGATAGATGGCAAAGATGCCAGATAGAAGGGAACAAGATGCCCCGAGCGATGAGATGCCCCAAGTAATAAGTATTCAATGATGTAATCATCCTACCCCCTCAAGAGCAAAATCAAAAGATGACACACTAGAAATATGATTTGAAGCAGTATATCATGAGATATAGAAGAAATTTGAGATTTAGCAGAATTTAGAAGAGATCAGAACAATCTAAAGAAGATCCAGAGTTGATTTGAAATGATTGTGAAGTCGCAAAGACTAAGTTTGACCAAAAGTTGACCAAATTTAGCCACAGTTGACTTGAGTTGACTATTTTCAAAAAGAATTTTGAAAATATGGAGAATGTAAAGTTGAAAGGATTTCAAAAATTACAAAGTATCAGAAAGATTTGGGCTGCACAAGTGTTCGATTGCATCAGTCCCCAAAATTGTAAAACACATTTTTGAGACTCTTAGGTGTGTCAGATTTTGAATTTGATCTCAAAAATGGATCTATAATGGTGCAATTAGCCAGGGGTGTGATTTTTGTGCAAATTTGAGCACTTTGAAAAATTTGGTCAACACCTATATAAAGGCTCGAAGGGTCATTTTCAATTCATTTGTACTTTTGTCTTGTAGTGATTTTGAGCTCTGATAGAGACATGACAATGAACATGAGATATCATCATTTTGAGTGATCCAGATGACACAGCCGGCCAGCAAACTATAGACCACTGGTGAGTCATCGATTTCCCATCTTTGTACTTTTGTTTTCACGCATTTTTAGGTCATTTATTGCACGTTTTAGCATGTTTTAGAATTGTCAATTCTTTCTTCATGTGAGACCAATCTCTTCTCGCGCAAAGATCTTCTTTCTTCATGCGAATAAATAGGATACATTTTTTCTTCGTGCGTGGTCAGAGGATCTTCGTGCGGGACAATTTTGGTTTTGCGCGAAGATGGAGATTCTTCGCGCGAGGCAATTCGTGTTTCACACAAAAATCTCTTTTTTCACGCGGGCAGCTCTATTTTCGCGAGAGAAGCTCTCTTTTTTGCGCGAAGGCAAGATTCTTCGTGTGAAGAAAGAATTATTTTGTGCAAAATTGAATATCTTCGTGTGAGATTTCATGAATCCCGCACAAATTTCTGTGATAGTTTTGTGATTTCGCACTTAGAAATTGCATTTATTTCATTTTGATGCTTCGATTTGACTTGATATTGATCGTTTGTTTGTCATTTTTTTTTGTGTGTGCAAGAGGTCTTTGGAGATGTTTCATTTAGGTCACACTATCTTCCATATGGAGAGTTATTGCAGAGTTTGGATGATGCAGATCGGGCACACATTGCCCGATTGGGTTTGTCTTCTCTTTACCGAATTCCAGCCGTGATGGTGAATCATGGCCTTCTCACTGCATTGGTAGAGCATTTCTATTCAGAGATGAACACCTTCCACTTGTTGATGGGTGAGATGACCATCACACCAGAGGACATCTAGAGGATCTTGCGAATCCCTTTCCACAGCGCTCAGGTGGTTTATGATACAGTGCCTCAATTAGGGACAGAGACACTATCCATTGTATTTGGGAGAGCTACCAAGAGGCAAGGCCATTAGCTGGGATGAGTTGATGCATACTTATGGACCCACACACAGGTTGGCATCCATGCTAGGTATATTCTTGAGCTGCTTCCTATGTCCTAATAGGGGATAGCATGGGTTGGAGTGTGGATGGGGTGTCATGCTTCGTAGGATGATGGAGGCACCAGAGATCTTTGGGTGGGGTCAGTGCATGTTGGCCCACCTTTTCCATGAGATGCATGAGGTTGTCTTCCATGAGAAGAAGACCATGGCAGTGAGTGTATATGTATTGCAGATCTAGGCCTGGGAGCATCTCCCTATATGTAGGCTAATTTTTGAGGATGCTCGAGAGCCCATGGAGCTCTATATTTGCAGATATCAAGGACATATTACCCAGGCCCACCTAGGTAAGACTGAGCACTGGTAGACGCATCTTGATGACCTGGTGTCCATTGTATGGCGACCCTAAAGAGAGATAGAGGATTGGGATGATGCCCCCCAGAGAGCTGCCATGGATGTTTAGTTCTCGACCCCTAGCGAGTAGAACGACATCAATCATAGAGAGATTCATGATCTCATGAGTGTGGTGACAGTATGGCTGACCACAAGACATTTCACCTGAGTACTATGCCTATGGCAGGGTGCAAAGGGATATTGAGTAGGGATGGCCTCCACAGATGGATCCAGGGTGATCCATGATAGATATTTGCAATCTAGTTGTTGTTCAGTGGGACTACCTGCCAGATGTAGTAGATGCAGGGATGATGCCTGCATATTAGGCATTTTTGATCAACCACCCATTCCCACGCTTCACAGATCCACCAGGGATAGCAGGGCAGGTACAGGGATAGGGACAGGGACAAGTGCCCCGGCAGCAGCAAGCACAGCCACAGATGCCACCATAGGTCCAGCACCAGGTACAGCAGATGCCTATTCCCCCACATTAGATGAGATTAGAACTAGGTGCTGGAGGCAGCGGGGCAGGACACAGTTGACAAAGGAGGTAGAGGATAGAGGAGCAAGCCCCTCAGTAGGTGCCTCCACAGCCATAGGTACCTCCATCATAGCAAGTACCTCCACAGCAACAAGCACTAGATATGGTAGATGAGGACATGCTAGATCAGCTGGTAGGTGGGGTGTAGGACATGGTGCGGTGGTATCGCGAATGGGTTTTTTAGGCCTCTCGATAGTTGGGAGAGTTGTAGATTGCAGTGGCGGTTCGGGATGTGCAACTGGTAGAGTGATAGTGGGAGAAAAAATTTTAGAGGGAGCGCGTAGAGACTGTAGAGTGAAGGTTGGAGCTAGTGCAGGATGAGATCCACTTCTAGTTTGCTCAGGCTACATATTACTATGCTACATACACCAGCACTATGCCAAATCAAACATTACAAGTTCATTGATTCTCTTAGTACACATGAGTGTCTGGAGGAGCACGACCTCCTGTCAGGCCAGATATGCCACCATTGCCTCTGCCACCTACTGCCCCTGCTCCTGCTCCTCCTGGAGGTGAGGGTTCAGGATAGAGTTAGTTGCTCTATGTCTAATTTTTTTATTTTTGATCTCTGGCTATGTATCGATTGGTGTGCCAGCACCACATGTATCATTTTTTATCGATTACACTCGAGTAGTGCCTATTTTTTGTACTGACCCATTCTTTTGAGATATATATATATATATATATATATATATATATATATATATATATATATATATATATATATATATGCGATTTTGAGCCGAGTATTCTTGTGTACATGTCATTGTCTATTTTGTTTTACTTTGATGTACATGAGATGTATGTTGTACTTAGATAGAATGCATATTTATGAACTAACATCTCACGTAGTGTTGTGTATTTTTGTTTTACAATCATAGGTATTCTGTTGAGGAGCATGAATTGACAAACCAAATGCTTGTGCAGTCGTGGAGGAATCTGATGTATGTGGAGTATGAACAGAATGACCATCAAATTGTGTGCTAAGGAAAATGAAACATGTAATGCAAGACTATGTTAAATGCAACCCTAGGTCTAGTTACCAAGCCTTGATATTTAATCATCACTGGATATAAAATATAGCTCATATGTTATACAATTCCCACTAACATTGAAATCATGAAAATATGAATATAACATACGTTATTGGGTTGTCGGGATTAAATGTAAGAATTCAAGGCACAAGAAGCCAGAATGACCAGAACATTTATCCCTTTTAATGTAGCAAGTTAACATAAGCATTAGAGCATAAACGCTAGGATGACCTGAATGTTGCTTGCATAATAGGCACACCAAACACACGAAAGATCTCTCTTATGCTAAGTACTTAGTATTCATTATGTCCGCAATGACCCTTGCATTCGTAACCTGAGACAAAAGTGTGCTAGATATACTCGCAGTGACCCGTACATTCACTTAATAGGACAAGTATTAGTATCTACTATAGCATGAAGATTTCACTCCAACAAACAAGGAGAAGAACCAATGTCATTGGTGTATTCATATAAAAGGAGTCGAGGTACACACAGCCATCCAATATGAGAAGGAGGCTCTTATAGTGGACACCCCTCTTATAGGAATAGATCAACTTATTGGAACTAAATCGCAAACAAAAAGCAAAGAAAAAGATCATGCCCCCAGTCATTACTCCTCTAGTCGAAGATGACATCATCGAGTTGCTCGAAGGGATATGATAAAGAAAAACAAAGCAAACAAAGAAAATCCTCAGCATATCCAAACAAGTATATCAGTTTTGAGTTCAGTGTTTGGGATTGATGTCAAGTGTCAATGTCCAAAATACATTCAAAAGAAATCTCTTCAGTAGGGTGACAATAGTAGGTAGACATAATCAGAACAACTGGTGACTGAGGTCAAAGAGGAATCTTCATGATGAAGAACCTAAGAAGGACTGAGTGACAGTAGACAGACATAGCCAGGATGACTGGTGACTGACGTAAAAGAGATCTTCCATAAAGGAATCTGGAGACATAACCTGAGCAATGGTAGGCAGACATAGCTAAAACAACTGGTGACTGTTGCAAAAGAGATTCTATTAGGAGAATCTCAAAAAGAGAGTGACACTGGCAACAGTAGGCAGACGCAGTGAGGACCACTGGTGACTGTCATGAAGCAGATTCTATGAGGAGAATCTCAAAAAGAGTGACACTAGCAACAGTAGGCAGACGTAGTGAGGACCACTGGTGATTGTTGCGAAGGAGATTCTATGAGGAGAATCTCAAAAAGAATGACACTAACAACAGTAGGCAGATGCAATGAGGACCACTGGTGATTGTCGTGAAGGAGATTCTATGAGGAGAATCTCAAAAAGAGTGACACTAAAGGGGGAAACGCCCCCAAGCTATGACAAGACTCAATCCATGGATACATGAGCAGGAAAAGAAAGAATGCAAAAGCATGAAAGCGACTATACAAAATATCCAGAAGATGCACTACAAGATGGAGTATTGGGAACAAGAGGTGCCCATTTACTAGGTTTTCACCTTCTTGGCAAGATTTTCTTTTTTTGCTACCATGACGCCTATTTCTAGGTTTTCACCAATGGTATTTTTCTTGTTTTTAATTTTTTTTGTATTTTTTTCTTTTTGATTTTTTTTTTTTTTTGTATTTTTGAAATTTTTCAATTTTTTTGATTTTTTCAGAACATTTAGATATGTACAGAGAGCTTGCTAAGATTAAATCAACTATAAAACTACTTTAGGTGGAGAGTGTTTATAGGCTCTTTAAGCACTTCTCCTTCGGTTGTGGAAAGCTGATAGGTGCCAAATCCATATACTGCAGTAATGATGTAAGGACCTAGGCAGTTTGGTTCAAACTTTCCCTTTTGCATTCGTTGTTGATTCTTAGGGTTCTCTCTCAGAACGAGGTCACCCAGCTGGAAGTCACGTGGCCTGATCTTCCGATTGTAGCTTCATTCCATTCTTTGTTGATATGCTCGTAAATGATCACATGCCACTTGTCGCCATTCATCCAGTAACACAAGCTCTTGAAGCTGAGCTATCCTGTAGTCATCATCAATGATAAGACCTTTTATAGAGATTTGCAAGGTAGGAATCTCGACCTCTATTGGAAGCACAGCATCTGCCCCATACACCAATGCAAATGGAGTCATACCCGTTGGAGTTCTAAAGCTTGTCCTATATGCCCACAGGGTTGGGTTGATCTAGAGATGTCAATCTCTCCCTGACTTACTGACTATGCGATGAATAATTTTGAGGATCACCTTAGTGGATGCCTCAGCTTGGCCATTACCCTGGGGGTAATAAATGGAAGACCAATGTTGTGTGATCTTGAATTTCTTGCACAGTTCCTTAAGGTCTTTATTTTTGACCTGTCCTCCATTGTCAATAATGATTGAGGATGGTACACCATATCTATAGATGATGTAGTTTGTGATAAAAAGCGCTACAGTTTTTCCATCAGCAATTGTGAGAGGGACTGCCTCTACCCATTTCATGAAATAATCTGTAGCGGTAATAATGAACTTATGTCCATTGGAAGAGGTTGGGTAAATCTGCCCCACCAAGTCAAAGGCCCATTGTTGAAATGGCCATGTTGTAGTAGAGGGAATCAACTCTCTGGTTGGAGCATGAATGAGATTCTTGTGTAGCTGACACTACTTATAGGACCTAGCATACTTAACAGCTTCTTGCTCCATTTTAGGCCAGTAGTAACTACCACGAAGGAGTTTGTGAGCTAGTGTTAGGCCATTGGAATGAGATCCACAAATGCCTTCATGAACATCAATTGATGCACGTTTGGACTTGTCAGGTTCTAAACACCTAAGGAGTGTTCCATCAAGACCTCTCCTATACATATCATTAGCAATAATGACATAATGTGAAGTGTTACAGATTAGGTAACATTTCTCCTTCTAGGTCAGACCTTCCAGAATGGTTTGATTACAAAGGTAGGAATAGATGTGATGGTAGCAGGATGATTCTTCTCCTATAATAGAACAGATCATCTTGGAATCAAGTGTGTCATAGGCTAGGTAGTGTAACGCTTCCACCAAGAACTCATGTTGGAGATCATTTTCTAGCATTTGTAGTAGGGAGGCTAGAGTGGCCATGGCATCAGCCACTTTATTATATGTGCGTGGAACTTGTTGGAAGGTGATGTGTGCAAAATACTTCGTCAAGTCATCAATCATGCATTTGTAAGGAATCAGTTTCTCATCCTTTGTTTGATACACATCATTTACTTGGTTGATAACAAGCTGAGAGTCACCAAAGATGTCCAACTGATCTACTCTCCATTCAGCTGTAATTTTCATACCATTGATCAAAGCTTCATATTCAGCAATGTTATTTGTACAAGGAAATAGAATCTTGTACGCTTTGGGCAATGAGTATCTCTGTGGTGTAATGAAGAGTAATCCAGCACCTAATCCTTGTTGTGTGAAGGATCCATTGAAGAACATAACCCATGTATGGTGAGTAAGTGTTATAATTGACTCATCTGGGAAATCAATGTTTATTGGTAGAAGACTTTGTATGGGTGCCTCAGCCAGCTAGTCTGCAATTACTTGTCCCTTTATAGCTTTGCATTCCACATATTGGATGTCAAACTCACTTAGTATCATAACCCATTTAGCCAATCTTCCCATGAGAGCTGCCTTACAGAGCAAGTACTTTAATGGGTCTATTTTAGCCAAAAGCCGTGTAGTGTGGGCAAGCATGTAGTGTCTCAACTTCTGGGAAGCAAAGACAACTGCCAAGCAAGCTTTCTCAATAATGCTGTAGTTTTTCTCATAAGAGACCAATGTTTGGCTCAAGTAATAAATAGCTCTTTCTTTGTTGTCATTGTCTTCTTGAGCCAACAGGATTCCCAAAGATGTTTTAGTGGCTAAAATGTATAAAAGAAAAGGCTTCCCATGCATAGGAGGCCTCAGGATTGGTGGATTAACGAGATATTGTTTGATCTGTGTTAAGCTTTGCTGACAATCTTGGCTCCAATTGAATTTCACACCCTTATGTAAGGTCTTTGTGAAGAGTTGTGATTTATCTGCCAATTGTGAAATAAACCTGCGAATAGATTGAAGCCTTCCCTATAGTCCTCTCATCTGACTAATGTTTCAAGGTGGTGCAATGTCCATTATTGCTTGTATTTTTTCTAGATCTACTTGAATTCCTTTTGTAGAAATAATATATCCTAACAATTTCCCTGATGTGACACCAAATGCGCATTTCTTAGGATTGAGCCAAAGACTCAATTTTTCCATATGATCTAGGATGGGACCTAAATCTTGTAGATGAGCATTGTATTTAGAACTTTTGACCAAGGTATCATCAATGTAGTCCTCTATGGTTCTATGCATCATGTCATAAAAAATTGTAGTAACAGCCCGCTGATATGTAGCACCAGCATTCTTTAAACCAAATGGCATCACATTCCAACAAAAGGTTCCCCATGCACATGTGAAAGCCATTTTCTCTTGGTCTTCTGGCATAATTTTTATCTAATTATATCTAGAACAACCATCCATAAGTGAATACATCTCATAGCCAGTCGTCATCTCTATGATTATATCAATATTAGGGAGCGAAAAGTCATCTTTAGGACATGCCAAGTTAAGATCATGGAAGTCTGTACAAACTCTGATAGATTTGTCATGCTTGGACACAGGAACAATATTGGATATCCATTCAGCATAATAAATGGTATGAATGAAACCAGCCTTCAGAAGTTTCTCCAATTCAGTTTTGATGAGCAATGCAACATGAGGATGCATTTTTTGAAGCTTCTATTTAACTGGTTTGATGCCTGCTGCTATGGACAAGTGATGCATGATAAGATTGGGATCCAATCCTGGCATGTCAGAATATGTCTAGGCAAAATTTATTTTCTTTTCCTTAAAAAAGGAAATGAATTGTTCCTTCTTTTCAGGTGACAGTGACTGCGCTAGATGTATCACATGAGGATGTTCTTCTGTGCCTAGGTTAATTGGCTAAGTCGGCTCTATTAACACTGATGATCTCTCCTAAAAGTGACTAGGAAGGATATCAAATATCTCATCCATGGGCAACTCAAAGAGGTTTTCACCCTTGGATACTTCTTTTTTTTTTATTTTTTTGGGATCCGAGACTACCACAATGTGGTTTTCACCATCAGACCTCTTGCATTTTTTCATTTTAATTATGTGACTGAGATATTTGATGTCAGCCTCAATCATGTTGATACTCTGCTCTATAGAACAAGAATTAGTATGCAAAGAACATTAACAAATAAAGTAAACATTCACAAACCAAAAACTAAATTCACATATATGCTTAGACAAAGAAAGCAAACAAGAAGTGCAAACCTCACAAGAGAAAACACTCCATGCTTTCTTGATTCTGTAGATGTGTCCTTTTGCTGTGGATGTATGCTCAAGATGCTCAAAAGCTGCTTCAATGGAGATGGGTAATGGCAAATTGGTAGCTTTGTGAGCTCTCAATTTGGCATTATAAGGGTATGGTTGATGGCTTTGGTTCTCAAAATAACATGGTAACTTTAGCTCAAAGATTGTTGATGAAATGGCTTGGGATGGGATTCACTTTATAGGCTAAGGGGTAGAGGGATGGAGGGCTTAGATGCAAGGATGGATGAAGGCTTAAGGAGGGCTAAGATGCACTCAAAGGGGAGCACATGGATTGTTCTTGTTTAGCACCAATGGGAAGGTGACACTTGTCACAAGGAGGATGAGTGTGAAAGGGTAGGGTAAAGGGTTGGTTAAAGTCATGATGAGTGGGGTTGAGTATGTAAGAGGGATGTAAGAGAAATGAGTGTGGAAGAGGGAAGAGTCTAGAAGATGGGTGTAAGAGTCATGAGTGGGCTTGTAAGAGTCTTTATGTTTTGTAAGAGCACTCATGACTTAGTGGTTGGGTTTTTTTGAGGGGAGACTTTGGTTTGAATTAGGAAAGTCTTAAACTTGTTTAAGGAATGTGACAACATTAGGGGGTGGATTAGGCTTGGGTTTAGGATTAGATTAGGGATGTTAGAGATGTGCAAGTGGATGGCATTAATGAGGGTGGGTGAGTTAGTGGCTAAGCTTGGTTAGTATGGGTGGATGGGGTGGATTAGGCTAAATGGAGGATTATAGATAGGTTAGGGGTTTTTGAATTTGAGGATTTCATTTATCAAATAGATTTATTTAATAAATTGGGATTTTTGGAATTAGATAGAAGAATAGAATTTAATTGATAAATAATAGATTATTTGATTTATCAATTAGGACTATAGATGATTAATTAAATTAATCAACTAGGGGATGACAAAGGATTAATTAAATAGAAATTTAATTAATAATGCCTTTTTAGATAACTAAATAGGATTACTAAAATAGTGTAATCAAATTTAGGTGTCTACATTTTGCCCCTCTTTGACATAGTGTTGAGACAACACTATTTCAAAGAAGTTTGAATGAAGATGACATGAGGAAGATGTTTTAGCAACAAGGTTGCCCCAGTCTCGGATAAGAAGAGGAGAGACTAGACTTAGATGATTCCCCCTCAAGAAGGCGACGGGGAGAGAAATGAGGCTCGACGACTTCTTGAAAAGTACAAGAAATTGAGGCGAGTTGAGATGCAGGTTGGCGAAGAGAAGGGGCTGAATTAGCTCAAACTCTCACTATGGGAGAATGATAAAGGGAAATCAGAGGCACAATAGTAAAGCAAGCTTAAGACTTTCCAAGATTGGGGGGGGGGGAGATGGAGGAGCGGAGTGCTATAAAAGGAATCCATGATAGGGAGATGGATGATAGAATGATAAAGTTGATGCAACAGGATTTCAAAGAGTCAGATTGGCAGAAGATGGGTTTCGGAGATCCCTAGGACTAGGATTGTGGATCTCGAAAGATGAGGCTTGGTGGATTGATTTGATTAGTGGATCCCTAAGACTAGGATTGTGGATCCCTAAAGCTAAGCGTGAGGAGTGATTCAAAGAGATACTAATGCATAAGCTGGGGTAGGAGCGATAGATGTAGGATATGGATGGGGGATAATGGAGATGAAGGGAATCCATTGAAGCTTTTTGAGTGGGGGGATACTTCAAAGAGAAGTACCACCATGTAGTTGAGCACTAGATTTGCTATAACACTATTGGTTAATTGCCAGGGTTACCAAGAACATCAAGGCCTTTTTACCAACTATCCAGAGGACTGATGAACTGACTCAAAACAAACACACAAGGATTGCCCCAGTATCACACATGAATCCCAGAGGAAGCAGCGTGGAAACGACACTAGGTAACCCACAAGCAGAAAAAGAAAACAAGCAAAAGACCTGATCAAGACCTTACGCTCTAATTGCCCCATTCGCAGCATACCATGATATGGAAGATCATGGCAACCTTGAGGAGGGAACAAGGAGATTGCTTGGAAAAGATATTTCAAGACCCAAAAGGGAAGATCCCAAATCAAAAGAAAGTGAAAATCCAAAAGAAAACTATTTGCTAACGAGATGGGTAGGACGAGGTAGTAACGGACCAAGATTAGACATGAGGAAAGCTATATCCTACAAGGACCTATCGGAGAGCACCTAAGCTGATGGATCGGGATGAGTGATGCGTCTGGCAAGCTGAACTAAGAAGGATAACACTTTGGTGATAGGATATCTAGCTAAAGGATGCATTGGAATATCTAACCAAGGTGTGCGATGTGTGCAAGATGTTGACCAAGGATGAACTAACACGAAAGCCGAATAGATACAATGATACTAAGCTAAAGAGGATGTACAAGCTGACAGACCAAGATATGTTACAAATGTACAAGTCTATTCATGTTTTGTTCTTTTTGTGAGATGGAAATGTTTGTGAAGGATGGGGTGTCTATAATAGTTGATAGGTGGATAGGTAGATGGTTTGTGAAAAGCTTAAGGAAAATGGGATTCTGTGTGTGCATGTGATAGGATACAAGCTAGGATACAAGATAATTTACAAGATGGAATATGGTATAAGCTTTGGACTAGATTCGAATATATACAAGGTATGGTACAAGATTTACAAGGTATAATACAAGCTTTGGTACAAGATTTACAAGTTGTACAGGAGGTATTGACAAGCTCCATCAGATTTTGGATATTTGATTGGAACACCAAGGGAACAAGTAGGTGTTTTATGGGATGGTGGGTGGATGGATGAGGGATAGGATAGTGATAGATAATGGATTAGTCTTTAGCACACAAGGCGCCTGAATTACCAGGTTTTCACCAAGGTACCTATCCAAGGCGCTTGAATTGCCAAGTTTTCACCATTGGACGCTTATTTCTCTTTACTATTTTTTTTTTTTTGTATTTTTTCAAAAGCTAGGTATACCAAGGATTTTCAAGCATAGAACTTCTTGAGATAAATGATGTTAGTGGGATCATTCAAGAGTTCTCCTTCTAGTGTAGATAATTGATAGGCTCTAGAGCCAAAGGAGGCAGTAACCACATAGGGACCAAGCCATGTAGGTTCAAACTTGCCTTTCTTTTCTCGATCTGATTGGACTTTCATATTTTCTTTGAGGACCATGTCACCTGGCTGAAAGTGTCATGGTAGCACCTTCTTGTTGAAATTCCTTTTGAGATGAGTTTGATAGACTGTGAGATGGTCATAGACTTGTTGTCTCTTCTCGTCTAAGAGATCTAGTTGGGTGAGTCGAGCTACTCTGTATTCTTCATCTGAGATTTGCCCTCGCAAAGATATGGGTAGTGAGGGAAGTTCAACTTCTATAGGTAATACCACTTCAGCGCCATAGACTAGGGAGTATGGAGTTGTTCCTGTGGATGTACGAAAGGAAGTTCGATAGGCCCATAGAGTCAGATTTATTTGAAGGTGCCAATCACGGTCGGAATCATTGACAACTTTCCTTAGGATTTTGAGGAGGGTTTTATTAGTTGCCTCTGCCTGGCCGTTACCTTGTGGGAAATATGGGCTAGAAAAGCGGTGATGGATGCGGAGGGAAGTGCATAATTCTTCCATGTTGAGATTTTCAAAGTTACCTCCGTGGTTAGTGAAGATGGTGGATGGGATGCCGAAGCGGCAAAAAATGTGGTACAAGATGAACTTGGAGACTTGAACTCTTGTAGCTAAGACTAGGGGGACTGCTTCCACCCACTTAGTGAAATAGTATGTAGCTGTTATTATCCATTTATGTCCATTAGATGAGAGAGGGGTGATAGTTCCAACTAGATCAAGGCCCCAACAAGCGAAAGGCCAAGGTGGTGCAATAGGCTGTAGATCCTGTGCTGGAGCGTGCACAAGATTTGCATGCTGCTGACATGGGAGACACTTTCTGACAAAGTCACAAGAGTCTTCTTCAATGGTAGGCCAATAGTAGCCTGCTCTAAGGATTTGTCATGCTAGGACAATAACACTCGTGTGGGCACCGCAAAGTCTGGAATGTACTTCTTTTAATGCCATCGCGGCCTCATTTTCATCTAAACATCGAGAGAGAGTATCGTGATAACCTCGATGATATAAGGTATTGGCTATGATAACATAGCGGGATGCTTTTCGAATGAGGTTCTAGCGTTGGGTACATGTGAGGTGAGGGGATATGATACCATCGTTAAGGTAAGCGTGAATTTCATGGTACCAAGGGGATTGGGGACCAACCAAGATACAAACATGGTTTGAATCCTCATTCGCATAGGCAGGTGTGAGGAGCTGCTCAACTAAAAACTCATACTGTGTAGCTTCTTGGGGAATTTCCAAGAGCGAGCCGATAGTGGCCATGGCATCTGCTGCCTTGTTCTTCATTCGAGGCACTTGTGTAAACTGAAGCTTTGTAAAATGCTGGGTCAGCTGATCAACTAGCTCTTTGTAGGGTAATAGCTTTTCATCTTTGGTTTGATATTCATTTAAGACTTGTTTGATGATGAGTTAGGAATCACCAAAGACTTGTAACTCAGTGATATTCCATTCTGCAGCTATCTTTAATCCTGCTACAAGAGCTTCATATTCTGCTATATTGTTTGTGCTAGGGAATTGTAGCTTGAAGGCTTTTGGAATGTAATCTCCTTGAGGTGTAACTAATAATATTCCTGCCCCTGATCCATGAGAGGTGTATGAGCCATCAAAATAAAGCTTCCATGGGGGCTATTCTTCAATTAGGCAGATATGCTCATCTGGAAATTTTGTGAACAAAGGATATGCATCTACTAGAGGTGCATCAGCTAGGTGATCTGCTATAGCTTGCCCTTTGATTGCCTTTCTGTCCACATACTAGATGTCAAACTCACTTAGTAGCATAACCCATTTGGCCAAATGGCCTATAAGTGCTATTCTGGAGAGCATATACTTGAGAGGGTCAATCTTGGAGACTAGTTGGATGGTATGACTTAGCATGTAGTGGCGAAGCTTTTGAGTTGAGAAAACAACTGCCAAACAAGCTTTTTCCATAGGAGTGTAATTGAGTTCATAACCAACTAGGGTTCTACTGATATAGTAGATGGCTCTCTCTCTGCTATAATCATCATGTTGTGCTAGAAGTGCCCCTAGAGCAGTAGGTGTTGCTGATATATACAAGATCAAGGGACAACCAAGAACTAGTGGAACCAAGATAGGGAGATTGGTGAGATACTGCTTGAGCTGATCGAAGCTGCGCTGACATAAAAGATCCCACTTGAAGTTCTCATTCTTCTTTAGCAAGTGTGAAAATGGTGTACACTTATCTGCAAGTTGGGAGATGAAGCGCCGGACAGATTGAAGTTTTCCCTGAAGAGAGCGAAGCTGTCTCAGTGTCTGGGGAGGAGGCATGTCTAAGATAGCCTTGACCTTTTTGGGGTCAATCTCTATACCCCGTTTAGAAACTATGAAGCCTAGAAGCTTGTCAGATGTGACCCCAAAGACACACTTCTTGGGATTTAGCATGAGATAATATTGGGCCAACCTATCAAAGACTTTTTCTAGGTCAGCAAGATGATCCATGAAGGTGTGAGATTTGACCAGGATATTGTCCACATAATCTTCCAAAATGCTATGGATAAGATCATGGAAAATGGCTGTCATAGCTCTTTGATAGGTAGCCCCAGCATTCTTTAGGCCAAAAGGCATCATGGTGTAGCAAAAGGTTCCCCAGGGGGTAGTGAATGTTGTCTTATGCTGATCCTCTTCTGTAATCTTGATCTAATTATACCCAGAAAATCCATCCATAAGGGATAGGATTTCATGTCCAGCTGTAAGATCTACAATCATATCTATGTTGGGCAAGGGAAAATCATCCTTTGGACAAGCTTTGTTAAGATCTCTAAAATTAGTACAGATTCTGATGTCACTGGAAGGCTTAGTGATAGGGACCATGTTGGAGATCCATTCTGAGTAGTCGATAGGTTGGATAACATTAGCAGCTAACATTCTTTCTAGTTCAGCTTTGACTAGTAATGCCACCTTGGGGTGCATTTTCCTAAGCTTTTGTCTGACGGGCTTGATCTTTGGATCGACTGCAAGATGATGAACTACAAGCTTTGGATCGAGTCCTGGCATGTCCTGATATGACCATGCAAATTGGCCAATGTTCTCTCATAAAACCTCAAAGAGGAGGTCAGCCTTGTCTTGTGATAGGGATGCAGCAATGTGAACAATTCTAGGGATCTTTGAAGAACCAATGTTGACTTCTCTAGTATCCTCTATTAGAATAAAAGACACCTCTGGTGGATTATCTTGAGGAGGCAATACTAAATCCTCATGTTCTACTTGTGGCTCTGGATTTTCTTGCTGAGGGGTTCTCTTCACTGCCTTAGCTAGTCCCAGATTTACCTTAGTTCCAGTTTTGGGTGTATCGAAACTAGGTTGGGGATTTTCTCCAAAATACCCCTTGGGATCTAGCTTGTAGATGTAGGCAGAATCTGGCTTTGTCTTCTTATGAGGAGTTTCAGCTCCCATGAATCTTAGAAGCACTTCCTTTGATGCGAACTCATCAATATGTATGACACTTGGTTGGTCCCAATCTATGAGTTGTGGATGAGCAAGTGGTAGGTCAATGAGATGGATGGATAGTTCTTGGAGAACAGAGTCTCCTAGGAAGATTTGGTCTAGGATATCATCGTAGGCTCTCTTTTCAACTTCCTCAGGAATGTCTTTGATTTCGACAAGGTCGCGGTGGATGTTTGAAAAAGCGTGACCATTCTCGTTGGTGCCCCCAGTTGTGGGTATGCCAAAGCCAAGACCTGACTTTATTTCCCAATCATGTGCTTCGATGGGACATTGCATGCCCCTTTCTTCTGGTCCTAGTCCACCTCCTTGATAGTTCCATTTTTTAGTGATGAGCTTATGTTGTTGGGGATACTTCTGGCTGAAGTGATCAAGGCGTGCTTGATTTCTTGGAGGTGCATCCTTATGTAGCCAATTGTTGATATCTGGAGTGAGCTCCTCATGAAGAGGGGTTTTTGAGGACACAAAGGTGGTTGGGCCAAATTGTTTGTATCGAGGAGGTGGAATCTCCTTAGCTTTGTGATATGTTGGTCATCCATGGGTATGTGGATCAAGTGGGATTGCTTCGACAGCAAATGCATCTGATAGACTATATTCTCCACATCCTTTGTTGTTGATTTTTACAGTAGATAGGGTGGAGGCAAGGATAGTTTCTACGTCATTACAAGCGTGGGATGAGCTGGTGATGGCTGTGCCGATGTCTATTCCAGGGCAATGGTTTGTATATGAAGCTTCAACCGCATTGCAGTAAGCAAAGGGTTCTAGATCAGCATGGATGGTTACCTCAGTGCCTTGATGCAAAAATTTGATGCACTGATGGTAGGTGGATGGAACGGCCTTCATAGCATGAATCCATGGGCGACCGAGGAGGATGTTAAATGGTAGGTTTAGATCAACAACATGGCAAACTATCTCTTGAATGACTGGCCCAACCTTGATTGGTAGCAAAATAGTCCCTTCTGTGGTCCTTTCCAAGTTGTCATAAGCTTTGATGGTGATAACCTCACTGATCATATCTGCCTCAGTATACCCAGCTTGTTTTATGAATTTTAGGGTGCAAATGTTCAAGGCTGGTCCATTATCTATCATTACTCTTTTCATGGAAAAATTGGATAACATGATGGCTATGCAAAGCGGAAGGGTGTGATCTGGCTCAACCGCGGGTATGTCGGTGGGTTTGAAAGATAGGGCACATGAGGATGAAAGGTGTCCAACAAGATTACGAAAATTAGTAGCATTGATATCAAAAGGGACACGGGATTCTATGAGAGCACTATCAAGGATGTCTTTGTAGACAGGACTAGTGCGGAGAAGGTCTAAAATGGATATTTGGGCTGGCATGTTCCCAAGGTGTTCCAAGATATTGTACCAGCTTTTTGATGGAGCTGATGGTGTTGATGAAACTGGTGGGCCTGCGATGTTAAATCGCGCTCTTCGACTGGTGACCGCACACTCATTGTCTAGTCCTCGGATATTGATAACATTGACAGAAGGCTCTTTCTCAGATATACAACCTATAAGGCTACCATAGTCTATATAGGATGAAGTGTGGTCATTGTTCTTCCCATGCTGTTGGTTTGGCTGGCGGTTGTTGGTGTTGTTTTGGATAGGTGCTTTTCCAGGATTTTGGTTGTTGTGTGGAGGAAAAGCATTTTGATAAATCTGTAAGCCTTCATTGGGAGAGGTTTGGGCACCAACAGTGATTTCCTTCCGATCAATGAGGTCTTGTACATAGTCTTTCAGTTTCATGCATCTGAGGGTGGTGTGACCGTTTACCCTATGGAACTTGCAATACTCATTGTCCTTGTACCATGCAGCTTTGGATTGGCTTGGATCAATTTTTTGAGTAGGAGGAAATTTGATGAGGTTTTCCTTAGCCAATTTCTCAAAAATAACATCCAATGGCTCACCAAGGGGTGTATAGTTTCTAGGTGCAGGTTGGAATCTGGGCTTTTTCCTTGCAGCTACATTGATGGCATTAGCTTGATTGTTAGACCCTTGAAAGTTGGGTCTTGTATTGTGGTTTTGATAGCTTTGGTTATTTTGTTGTTGGTAATTGGTAGCTTGTTGGTTGTTTGTTTGATATGGTGGGTTAGACTGGTTTTGAGAAGGACCAACGATATTCACATGTCAGGTGTCAGTAACCCCATCTATTGCAACATGCTTGTTTTTGTTCCAATACCTAGACTTGTCATTGGAATGTGATTTATTTTGGTTGGCCTCTTTGTAAATCTTTACCACACCATATTTTATGAGTCCTTGCTCAAGGATCATTCCTTTCTCTTTGATATCCTTATAGGTCTGCAAACAGTTCATGGTTATGTGGTGAGCCAAGCTGGGATGTGCATTATCAATAAACATTTTCACCACATGGCGTTCTAGCAAGGTGCAGGATATGCGGGTGGTAAGGGTTTGCCATCTTTGCAGGTATTCAGCAAGGCTTTCTCCACCTTTTTGCTTGGTGTGGACAAGATCAACTATTGATAGCTCTGTTTCAACAAGATGGGCATATTGGGCTACAAATGCCTCAAATAATTCAGCAAAGTTTTTAATTGTGCCATAGGGGATTCTATAAAACCATTCAAGAGCTGGTCCAGCCAAGCTTTTGGGAAAAAGGCGCAAGAGGAAGACATCATTGTATGCCACGTCCTGGCAATGCATGTAAAATTCTTTGATATGTGTGATAGGGTCTCCTTTTCCTCTGAATTTGTCAAATTTAGGTACCTCAAAGTGTTTGGGAAATGGTGTCGTGGTAATGGCTCTGTCAAATGGGTAAGGACACACATTCTCAAACTTGAATGTCTTTGGATCATTCCCTTCTTGGATGGCTTTCATAGTTGTCTTCATTTGCTCCCACTCTGAATTGATAGGTGATGGTTGGGGTGCCCCCAATGTAGGAGTGCCTTGAGGTAGGTATGTGCTAGATGGGTCCATTGAATATGGATGGTTATGATGGATTTAATAATAGGGATTGTACATTGTTTGGGCAGCTGCATGGTGGATGACGGGTTGTTGAGGGGGAGGTGGCGCATATTGCTGCATATGCTGCGAGGCTTGCTATTGATATGGGATTTGAGGTTGGGATTGAGGAACATAAGCTGGCTGTGGGGTAAATGGATTGCTTTGTGGAGGTAAGGTATAAGATGGTTGTGAGGCTTGGGGAAAGGATCGGAGGGCTTGTGGGGTTTGACCAATATATATGGGTTGTTCCCCCATTTGGGATGGCATCTGCAAATAATTGGTGGTTGGCTAGGGTGGTGGATTACCTCCTAGAAGTGGCATTGAAAAGTAGTTGGTAATTGGAGGTAATGGATTAGTTGGTGGTGGAGGTGGTGGGAATTGAAAGCTTGGGAATGGAACTGATGGGGTTTGATAGCTTTGTGGCTGGATTTGGAAGCTTGGTAGAGTGGTGGTGGGAGCTGGGATGGCAGTAGCTTGTGGGTTTTGATAGCTTTGTGGAGTGAAGGTAGTAGCTTGTGGATTTGTGGCTGGTGGTATTGAGCTCCCGAGACCTAATGGAAATAATGGGATTGTGCTTTGGGTTGTGGTGAACAAGCTGGGGGCGATGAAAGGTTGATTACTTGGCCCCATGGGTGGCATCCCTGTTGTATATTGCTGAGGTTGGCCAAAGATGCTAGCACTAATTTGGGAGATGGGTGGTTTTGGAAGGCTAGGTGTGGGAGCAGCAGCAATAGTATAGGGGGTGAACGGTGAGATGTTTTTGGTAAAGGGGGTTTGGAGTGGAGAGGTATGAACCAAGGATGGAGTGGTGGTGGCTGGGTTGGCTTGCGGCATGGAGATTTCAACTTGGGTGGATGATGGTATGTTTGGGTCTGTTGGGTCATATGGATTGGCTGGAGGCTCTTCTTTTGGAATATATTGAGGATAATTTGGATCATAAGAGCCTATGGGTGGTGGTAGCTTCCCAAACAATGTGTGAGATGGATCTAATAATGGAGGGGGTCTTCCAAAGTCAAAGGTTCCTACATTGTCCCTTCAAAAATTAGTCATGATTGTCTCTTTGTTTTTGTCTATAATATCGTTTACCAATACTGCATTTCCTGGTTGGTTCATCAAAGCTTCAATGTCAGTAGGTGATGGCATAGCTTGCTCTGGGCTGAAGGATGGCTGAGTGCTCAAGGGGGGTGAGGCTGTTCGATCCAAATGATAGGGCTCCATTTTTTCTTTCTTCTTGGCTAAGCGAGTGACGGGTGGCATGAAAAATGCTCCTAGGGATGAGATGCAATAATGCTGATGGATGCAAAAGGGGGAAGGCTTTTCTATGCAAATGATTTCCTAGGTTGAGGCAAAGCTATATGACAAAACCTAAGGAGGATCAGGTTGGGGATTCTAACTTCAAAGATATGTTGTCAAAGCACAAAAGGTCTGCTTTCCTATGTGCAAACTTTGTGGTGATTGTCTCAACTTAAGGATAGACTGATGATCCTTTAGGAAGATCACGAGATTGACCACTTGCGAATCCCAACCTTTAGCTCAAGGTGATGAGGGATAACAAGTGACAAAGCTAGATTACCTTAGACAAAGCTCTGTCAAAGGGATAACCTTGGTGAGATTGGTAGATTTGGAAGATTTTAGGAATGGCAAACTTTTAGCAAGGTGACAACAATTTTGAAAGCTTAGATGTGCAGATTTTTGATTACTAGCTAGATGGTATGATTCTAAATGAGATGGATGAGCTAATAATGCTTAAGGGGATAAGCTAAGATGGTTGGATTTTCTACAAAGATGACTCTAGAGTGAAGCTTATCCAAGAAGATGTGGAGAAACAAGGGTGTCTAATCATAGAAATCATGCCTAGTTAGTAAGGCATAAGCAGGATTAACTCCTGGATGTTGGCTAAATTTGATGGTGTGCTCTAACCAGGCCTCTTGAAGTGCTTCGTCGGTAGCTTTGTCCTCTGCTTTGTGGAGTTTAGAAATTCATGGGCTTGGTGTTATTTCTTTTCTCTTGGCTGAAAGTTCTTGGTATGCTAGAGATGGCTTGAGTTTGACCTTGTGAAACTTCTGTTTGGGTTTGGGTTGTTCCGACATAAATTTTTGAATTTGCTTGGCTTTGGGAAAAAAATCAGTTGTTTTGCTTCAACTTGTTCAACTTCCAAAATAGGCAATGACTACGCTAAGTGTGCCCTAAGCTAGGATTGACCAAGTTTGGCAAACATTCATTCAACAAGTAAAATAAAAACAAGCAATAGATAGGAACACCCAGATAGAAGTTTGTGGTTCTCAGAATGTGATACTTGCACCAAGGAGTGTGTATGTTCTACAAATGTTTCGATCAGTCACTCCAAACACATTAACATCCTAGATGGTTTTCTGCAAGGCTGACAATTGGCTTAGCTAGGGAGTCCTCGATATATGCAAGGTACGTGAGGCCCAAATCCGTAGATGAGACCAAAAGCATGTCACACAGCCAAGAGGAGCGATAACCCACTTCTCCTCTTTCACTTCTCAAGGGTATAAAGTTCCTTGAGGCTTAGCCCGAATGACAAAATCTTGATCCCAAGAGAGGTGTCTTTCGATTCACCTCCCGATTCTTATACTCCGCTGGAGCACTGGAGTTGAGGTCGTCCAAGGGGTGATGAAATCCCCAAGCAGGCCTCCTAAAAAGAAACAAGGTTTTGGATTCTAATCTTATGCACCCAAGATGGCCTCGAAAGATGACAAGGGGAGAGAAGACTCGGATGACCTTGGGCTAAAAAACACGCTTGTTCTTTTACCAACTGACTCTTATGTGTGCTAATCTAGACTTTGCAAGCACTCATGTTTAAGAGACAATGTTCAATTCCAATTTGAAGCGCCAACAAAAGTAAATCGATCGAAGAATGCAAACAATAAGAAGAGTTAGGGTCAACAAAAGCAAACTCGCGCGCCCGGAGGCCCTCCACGTGAAGTATCGATTAATTTTCTTTAAGGCATTCAAGATTGAGTGTGAGTTTGTTTTAAGCCCAAAACAAAAGTGTGTGAGATTTGATTTCTAGCGCGTGCCCGGAGGCTCTCCATGTCTATTGTTGTTCAATTTTAGTGCCCAAACTTGAAGTGTGATCGATTTAATCTAGAGTTTTGGCCATTTAAGAATTTTGATAAAGTTAAAGCAAACGTTCAAAGACCAAGTGAGTGAGTTAGATTGTGGAACATTTAACACCTTTTTCAAGTAGACCCATCCCCATAAATGGCGCTAAGATTGCAACCAATGGTTAATATTTGATGGGTGATTAGAAAAGAGGTGAGTCCAAGGAACTACTCAAATTGATTTTAGTAAATTTGTATTTTAACTTAACAAAGTTTCTTAAATGTCCAAAAATCAAACTTTACCTAGATTGCATGTGAAAAAGAGATTTGTAATGGTTAATTGATCCTTGGCATTCAAGATTGGATTTTTTTGTTTTAAGCATGCGTTCCAAAGAAAGTTGATTTTAATCCATGACATTCAAGAGTGTGTTTTTGAGCAACATTCATTCAATGAAAAATGTGTTTAACCATTCAAGTTCATTTTTTTTTTTTAGCAACATGCATTCAAAGACAAATGGTTAAACATTCAAGTTCATTTTTTTTAGCAACATGAAAACCTGCAAGAAACATGGTTAGTGGTTCCATATGTGCTCCAACCTGCAATGAGACAAAAAAAACCAATTTAGTTAGTTAGCCAAAATCTTCAAAAATGAGAGCTTAACTATGGGAAAAAAAATTTAACTCAGACACCAAAATATGAAGAGGACAAAACAGATTTGCAGCACAGAACACAGGTGACAAGCAGAGATGCCGATTTCCTCAGATGCGGATTTTTGTAGATGACGATTTTTGCAGATGCGGATTTTCGCAGATGTCAATTTTCGCAGACGCAGATTTTAGCAGACGTCAATTTTTGCAGACGCGGATTTTCGTAGATGTCAATTTGCGCAGGCGCGGATTTTCGTAGACATCGATTTTCGCAGACAGAACAGGTTGTAGACGCCAAAACTGTGCCAAAAAAGCTAAAAAATGTGAATTTTTTATTTTTATTTTTTAGATGGTATTTCTTCTTCCTAAGTGCGTTCTTTAACCTGCAAAAACAAGCAAAACACCCTCACAACACACTTCAAACAACAACAAACATTAGATGGTTAGAAAAATGACATATAGATGAAAATAGATGATTAAATGACCCATAGTGGGGTCCCACCGAGCGTGCCAAAATGTAGAACAAGAATTAGTATGCAAAGAACATTAACAAATAAAGTAAACATTCACAAACCAAAAACTAAATTCACATATATGCTTAGACAAAGAAAGCAAACAAGAAGTGCAAACCTCACAAGAGAAAACACTCCATGCTTTCTTGATTCTGTAGATGTGTCCTTTTTTTGTGGATGTATGCTCAAGATGCTCAAAAGTTGCTTCAACGGAGATGGGTAATGGCAAATTGGTAGCTTTGTGAGCTCTGAATTTGGCATTATAAGAGTATGGTTGATGGCTTTGGTTCTCAAAATAACATGGTAACTTTAGCTCAAAGATTGTTGATGAAATGGCTTGAGATGGGATTCAATTTATAGGCTAAGGGGTAGAGGGATGGAGGGCTTAGATGCAAGGATGGATGAAGGCTTAAGGAGGGCTAAGATGCACTCAAAGGGGAGCACATGGATTGTGCTTATTTAGCACCAATGGGAAGGTGACACTTGTCACAAGGAGGATGAGTGTGCTAGGGTAGGGTAAAGGGTTGGTTAAAGTCATGATGAGTGGGGTTGAGTATGTAAGAGGGATGTAAGAGGAATGAGTGTGGAAGAGGGAAGAGTGTGGAAGATGGGTGTAAGAGTCATGAGTGGGCTTGTAAGAGTCTTTATATTTTGTAAGAGCACTCATGACTTAGTGGTTGGGTTTTTTTGAGGGGAGACTTTGGTTTGGATTAGGAAAGTCTTAAACTTGTTTAAGGAATGTGACAACATTAGGGGGTGGATTAGGCTTGGGTTTAGGATTAGATTAGGGATGTTAGAGATGTGCAAGTGGATGGCATTAATGAGGGTGGGTGAGTTAGTGGCTAAGCTTGGTTAGTATGGGTGGATGGGGTGGATTAGGCTAAATGGAGGATTAGAGATAGGTTAGGGGTTTTTTAATTTGAGGATTTCATTTATTAAATAGATTTATTTAATAAATGGGGATTTTTAGAATTAGATAGAAGAATAGGATTTAATTGATAAATAATAGATTATTTGATTTATCAATTAGGACTATAGATGATTAATTAAATTAATCAACTAGGGGATGACAAAGGATTAATTAAATAGAAATTTAATTAATAATGCCTTTTTAGATAACTAAATAGGATTACTAAAATAGTGTAATCAAATTTAGGTGTCTACATGCTCATTGGTGGAAGATGTTACAAGTTTGATAGTGTTTAGGTAACAGGCAAGAGCATAGTCATTCTGGAATGTGGAGACTTCGTTAGATGCATTGGGGTTCCAGTCTATAAGCTCAAGATGTGCGAGTGAGAGAGTAGTGGCTGGTTCAATGGTGTTCACAATATAGTCATTAAGTGCGTGGACTAGCAATTCAAGACCTATAGCAACCTCATCCATAGGTGTATTCAAATGCCTTGAAGTATGAATATTAGTAATTGATGACTCTAGGAAAATAGTTGGATCAAACCCCCGTGACCTAACCCTAGACATTTCACCCGCTTTGATTCAATTTTCATAGACATGCACTTGGTCAATGTCTTTATCAGTAGTAGCTTCTAAAAGATTGTCAAACTCATATTCATGAGAATCGATGCTACATGGTGAGAGACTATAGAACTCCCCAACAGTGATAGGGACATACTCAGCCTCTAGATTCTTACACAAATACTCAATACAGCATGACTGACTAGATTCTCCCTTTTCTGAATGATATTTGAGTTGCTCAGTATTGTCCTCAGAAGAATCACTAGTATCATCCACAGTGCTAACACATGGCACAAAGTCATCTGGCTCAACAAAGAATTTAGCAAGATCATAAGGAATAGGATGAGGGTAGGAATCCTCATCATCAGATTCTTCCTCTCGAGTATCTGACTCAGATTGTGACTCATTTTTAGATGAACTCTTAGGTATGGGTATGAATTTATTGGATCCCAAATGAAAAGGGACCTTCTTAAACCCTAGGCCAGTTGTGTCACTATTGCTTCGAGCTGATGCTTTGATAGGATCTATTAGACCATTTTTATTGCACCCAATAGGGCCGGTTCCCTTGTAACCAAAATGCTTCATAAGCTTAAGACCAGGTCCATATTTTTTAGGAGTGATTTCTTGAGCTTGTTCTATTAGGTCTACTAGAGCCTCTTCTTTGTAAAGCCATGCAGCAATGGCACTGTTTTCACTTTCATCTTCTAAGGGAACTATAGCTTTGACAAAAGGGCCATTAAACTTGGTCTAAGGTGTCAGCACAAATAGCTTTTTTGCTTCTGAGGGTCTCCCAAAATGCCGAGGGGACTCTGGAAGAGATGTTAATGATAGCACTGGTTCCATGTGGTACTCTCCCATACCAGTTTCTTTTAGTTTGAATGACTTCTCGATTTGTTTTAGCTTATTGGCATGACAATCTGTAGATTCATGATTAGCAGGGATGAAAGAATCAGCAGCTTTGAGCATATTGCAGGTGTAGCTAGTAGTGGTAGGAATAGTAACTTCAGAGCCATAAAATGGAAATTTAATGCATTGGTGGTATGTGGATGGCACAACACGCATCTCATGTATCCATGGCTGTCCCAATAGAATGTTGTAGGCTAAGGGAATATCAAGCACCTGACAGATGACATCCCTTTCGATAGGACCAACGCAAATTGGTAAAGTCACAAGACCTAGTGACTTTTGTTCTACTTCGTCATATGCTTTAATAGTGATCTTTCATCAAGGATCAACAGAGTCCTCAGAATAATCCAATTGTCTAAGTAGAGAAGCTGAGACAATATTTAGGCCAGCACCATTGTCAATGAGTTCTCGATGAACACGTGTCTGGTGGATCATAACCTCAATGTGTAAAGGCTGATTGTGTGGGTGATTCAGTGAGTTGTCATCCTCCTCGGAGAAGGTTATAAGATGAGGTGAGGTCAGGTGACCTACCATGGATTGAAATCACTCAAGATCAAGATCTTGAGGAACATTTGCCTCAGTGAGGGCTTTATCCAGAATTTGCCTGTGAGAAGGCAAAATTTTAAGCAGCTCAAAGATTGAAATCTAAGCATTAGTTTGTTTTAACTGATCAAGAACACTATAACTGGTTGTAGTCAAGTTCATCGTGTATTTTTCACCTTTACTGGATGGACCAGTAAGGGCTTTGTCCTTGTGTTGTTCAAGATTTGAAATAGGAGGTGCAGGGCCTTTGAGTACCAACTTCACATGAGAGCGAGTAACAACATTAGCACAGTGTTGTGAAGATGCATTATCCATGTTATTGGAAGTAGGGCCTCTCAAGACAAATGGTGTCTTGGGTTTGTCATTATCTTGCTTGCCCTTTATGGTAATAACGTCACAATATTCAGAATCTACAGGTTCAACCATGTGAATGACATTGTCATCATTGGAATATGTGTAGTTGACCTTATTGTAGGGTTCTAGTTTCAAAGTTTCTCCTTTTTCATAAGCTAAGAAAGGCTCTTTGAATGCCTTGTGGTCCAAGTTTTTGTTATGTCCATCTACCACAAGTTCACTAGCATCAATCATGTCTTGGACTTTATGACGCAAGTTTATACAGTTGTTGGTTTTGTGTCCCTCGTTTTGGTGACACTCACAAAATGAGGTCTCATTCCACCATGATGGATGTGGTTGTGGATCATAGGGACGAGGATTATCCATTGGTGAGATAAGCTTGTGTTGTAGAAATGTTTTGTAAACCACATCCAAAGGTTCTCCCAAAGGCATATACTCTCGCTTGGGTCATGTTACCCATGAGTTTCTCAATTTGTTTCTAGATGTCTTATTGTTAGGAGGAGGCTTCTCAGCATTTTTGGCTGCTTTGAAACAATCTGTGAGATTAAATGCTGCTTTAGCAAGTTTGGGTGTGACATTATCAACAACCCCATCATGTACAATTTCTCGATTCTTGTTGACATGTTTGGTTTTATCCCTGTTGGAAGTGGAACCTTGTTTGGTGTCTCTCTGAAGAGTGAGCTCACCTTTCTTGACCATAAATTCTTTGATATGGATAGCCTATGTAATCATGTCTTCAAAGGTACATGGACCTTGTAGTTGGACTCTATACCCGAAATCAGGTAAGAGGTTATCAGTGAAAATGTTGAGCTTCTCCATTTTTGGGATTTTACAGGAATACTTAGTGTATAGTTGTCTCCACCGTTGCAGGAAAGTGAGAAAAGGCTCACCAACCTTCTATTTAAGGTTGCATAGATCTTGAATATTTATAGGATGTTGAATGTTATGAGAATATTGCTGAACAAATGAATTATCAATTTCATCAAACGTCTTGATACCAAGAGGTAAATGTGAGAACCACTCCAAAGCCTGACCACCTAGGCTTCTAGGGAATAAACATATGAGGTACGTTTGATTGTGTATAAACTCCATAGACAAAGCACCAAATTCTCACAAGTGATCTTGGGGATCAGTAGTACCAAAGTACTTGTCATATCTGGGTAGTTCTACACCTCATGGGAAAGGCGGTATGTTTATACTTTTGTCAAATGGGAATGAACAAAGAGCATCCAATGTATATGTCTTTGTGGGTTTCTCTTTCTCATGCATCACCTGAGCCAATTAGTCTTGCATAATTTTTAGTTGTTTTTGGAGTTTAGCGGTCTCAGTTTCTTCTTCACGTGTGATAATGGTTTCCACATCGAAATGTGTGGGTAGTTTAGCCCCTTCTTGGGCAAGTTTGAGAAAGTACTTTTCTTTCTCTTCATTGAGTAGAATTCCCATGACCTTCTGAAAGTTTTTGTCTCTTCGACATTTTGTTGTGTTCAGGAAGGATTTCCACCTCTTCCTGTTCCTCATCAGTGTCATTTTCTTTCTCTTTCTCTTTGTCATCCCTAGGTGGTTCTTGATATCAACTATGACTACCATGTTCAAGTTCACGATTAGTCATTATAGGAACGTGTTTAGTTTTTGTACGTTGTGTTTCAAAAGGGTCTGTAGAGAAAGGATAGTACATTATATTTGGGAATGTAGGACCTCTACCTATCTCAGTATCCTCTTGGTAAAAAGGATTCCTAATTTGTTGCAAATTGGAAAATGTTCGTTGAATTTGAGATGATATGGCAGGTAGGGAAGATTGTGAAGATGTCTCACTAGCCAAACTGGATATAGATTGTGCAATGAAAGGGAAGCGACCTCTTCCATGATTACGACCCATAGCATGACCACATCTAAGGTTATCAGGATAAAACACATTGCCACTTTTGGTTGTGATAGTCATAGGCAAGGACAAGAAGCTAGAACCTAGACAAGGACTACACTAAGACTGAGTCTCAAAAAGGACAAGATAATAGAAAGAATGTTGTTCACTAAGGCACAAATGGTCTAATTTAAAGGCTAGAACAACCAGAGATTATGACCACTATGACACAAAATATGACAAGCATTAAGACGAGGACCAAAATTACTTATGAGACGAGACTAGTCAAGGTATAAGACACAAGTCTTTAGCTAAGCAAAGTGTCATTGTTTCAGGACTGTTTACAAATAGAGAGCAATAAATGGACACAGAAAAGGATAGTGTGCAGGCCGCAGATAGCTAGAACAGACCCAAATTGGTAATGTTGATACAAAGTCTTGCTTGAAAAACCTTTACAGGTCACGCGAAGAAGTTTTACAGGTCGCGCAAAGAAGTTTCTATCCCAAGCGAAGGTCAGTAATAGTGGCTTAATTTTGCACGCAAAGGTTCATAGGATCACACGAAGATTTACAACAGCAATTTAATTTTGCACGAGGGAAAAATGGTTTTGAGCGAGTGTCAAATGATTTCGCACAAGACCCAAATGATTTCGCACGAAAGGGCAGAACAGTTTCACAACAGTGACTGATTTTGACAAAAATTTTGATCGTTCTAATAACTAGGCATATAAACAGGCATGTAGAATAGCAAGCAAGTGATTTCAAGCACGTCTGAAAACAATGGGCAAGGGAAAAAGAAACCTTGCACATGAACAATCAAGTGACTCAGTTTGTGCTAATCCCTAAGAGAGCTATTTGTGTATGTTTTCAAAGAGTTTTGCAATCATTGCACACATTCCTAAAAAAATGAAAAAGTTTGGCTTCTCTAAGGTTTTTAATAATGGTTTGAATCTGCAACTTTTATGACTCACAGGGGTGACCTCCAATCCCAGCGCACCAAGGTTTTGACACAGTCCGAGAGCTTAATCTTCAAGAGCTGCTAGGGAGATCTGACAACCCACAATGAACCACACCCATGGAGATTTCTTCCACAAGGACATTTATATAGTGATTGTCACTACCATGGCAAAAATGGCTATTATCGCTCGAGGTTCTGTCATCATAGTTTTCCCTATAGAGGGATTGTCTACTACGGTTAACCCTCTCTAAAGATGACCAACTCACAATAATGTACCACAAGGGGACTTAGCTTCCAGATTCAAGGTTTTGACACATTTTCACCTTTGGCCCAATCAAAGCAGACAGATTAATCTGACATGCTAAACTAAGATTATCTCTTAAAGATCTATGATATCATCTCCCAGTGATCTATCAACCTCTCTGGAGAAAGAATGCCTTAATCAACAAGTTGAAGATTCATCTATCCACGAGACACTCAAAGTATCCTCCCCACCTACAAGGAATTTGTCTTAGAGAGGAGTTTCACTAGGAATCCACTCCCTCAAGATCCACGAATAGTGTTCATGGGGGCTTAATTACTATGTGTGTATAGATGTTAATTCCTGAAAACAAATCTATCCAAAAGCAATCAAAAAGCACCAAGTGTTACACTTAACACTTTAACTAATGTGAGGTGAGTCCAAAGATGTGGAACATTTAACCCCTCACACAAGATAACACGAGTTCACAACTTAGAAACTAGTGAGTTCTAGAAAGCACAAAAGGGTTGCCATGTGGAGCCTTTAACACTTTTGTCCTATAGACCCCTCCCCTTTAACATGGTGCTGATCTTGCAACCACAGGGTGGAACAAGGGGCCGGCAGATTAGTGAGTCCAATAACCCAAGATAGCTAATTAGATATATCACTAATATCTAAGCCTGCTAAATGAAACTAATAGAGATCACAACCTAGTATCAAATTATGTATGTGTTATAAAATGAGAACATGAAAGGAAATACACACACAAGCTTGACACAAGAGATGTCTATTTTAGCTCCAAATGAAGTGTTATCAGTCAAACAGAATTACCTAGTAATCCTCGCAACGCGCTTAGTAGATTTTTTACCTATTTTTAGCAACTTTACCATGCTTTTCCAATTGTCCCACAAACCTCTGTTATGCTGTTCCAACAATTCAGAAAACACAGAAAAACTAGAAACTGTGAGCAGTTAGCAAAAAACCAGAAAACATGAAAAGCAATGCAAAAAATAGGCTCTGTCAGTAGAATCTCGTGCAAAATTTCTGACAGAGTAGCGCGAAGAAGTTTCACAACCCGTGCAAAATTATATCACGACCCGTGCGAAGAAAAAGGATCCTCGCGCAAAAATGAATAGTCTCACGCGAAGATTCCTGAAACTGTATGGAACAGTATGGATAGAGAACAAAAAAAGGATTTTAAAAAATAGAAAGAGGCTAGAAAAAATGATTTTCGAGCCCCATGATGGGCGCCAGAAATGTATGCGTGAATATGTGGCCTCTGCTAACACACACACTTCAACATGGTCTTTGTATGTGGATTCATCCCAGGATGAACATTGGATTGTTCATTTGAAATTTTCCCTACAAAGCGACCTATTTCCTTCTATCTAAAGGGAATTGCTTGTCAAATATCCTCAGATTCAAGGTGTTTAAGCAACCAAACCTTGTAAGAATGAAGGATTTGAAATGAAATTAATCTATATGATTATGCAGATTAATCTAGAATGAGAAATGCATGTTTAATCTAAGAACATGTAAAAGAAATTATACTAAATGTATGCATATTAAATCTATATGAGAATTAAACTAGAAAATGAATATGAAAGTAGGGAGCTCAAATGAATGCATAAATCAGCAGCAATTTGATGCAAATTCTCATTCAACCTTCTTTAAAATGAAGAGATGAGGGTTTCTTAAATAGACTTTCCTGGAATCCATCAATGGTTGAGATCAATTCGGATCAACGGTCAGGATTAAAGATGAGGTTCAGTCATAAAAGGAGATTCCCAAATTAAAGGGAGTTAACAGATTTAATTTGAGTAAAATAAGGAGTTAACTGATTTAATTTGAGTAGAAAAAGGAGTTAATAGATTTAACTCATTTTTTATCAATAGTGAACTGGAAATTTCCCTTTTTGAACTGAAGAGAGATTTTGTTGAGATATTTAATTTAATAAAATGACATATGCTCTCATAATTACTTTTTCTATTTAATTAAATAATCCTTTAATTAATTAGAGACACTTTTCTTATTTAATTAAATAACATCATTTAATTAATTAGGAATGGCTTCCCATTTAATTAAATAACTCTTTTAATTAATTAGATGTACTCCATTTAATTAAATAATTTTGTTTAATTAATTAGAAATACCTTTCCCATTTAATTAATCAAGATAGGCGTATTTATTAAATTAAATAAATTTAATTCCATAGTATATTAGCCTTAGGATATAATTTAATTTAATTAAAGTATAAATACTTAATAATTAAATTATAATTAAATCAAGTAAGTTTAATGCGACTAATATGAGTACGTACTATAGGAATTAAATAAGAAATATGATGAATGCAGATTAGGGTTTTCTACATCTGACAATTAAGTCAAATAGCAAATAGTAGAATGAGAATTGCCTATTAGAATAGGACTTAGAAATTATCAGAAATAGACCAGAATTGGTATAATGGCAATGAGCCAATTTTGGGGTATTACAGGTTGAATAATGACTAAGGACTTCACTACATCCCCTACTTATACCAATCTAAGCCACAAGTCAGCCCAGAATGCTAAAAACTAAGTAAACCTAACATTAAATATTTGAAGAGTCACAAGTCAGCCTCCAACAAAAATTAAATACCAAATCCCTTTAAAGGCTTGCAATAATTATTAAATACATCAAAATTAATTACCCAAGACCTAAATAGGTCCAGTCAACCCCACCAAAATCCCTTAATCATGTAGGATAGCCAACTACCCTAGGATGCTCCTACATTAGTTAACATCTAGGATGTCGTCCCTAATTAGTTAAGAAATTATTTTCTTCCCAAAATAATTCCTTAAATTGTTATTCATATTTTACTAATCTACTCTATTATGTTATGTTAATTGCCTTCAGTAGTAAATTGGATATATCTAACATTGTGATGTTTGTACCATACTGTGCACTTATCCACATCATTAAGATACTCTACACTACATGTCCTTAATTGTGCATGTGCCAAATATCTTTGTAACTATGCATTACCAAAACTTGTCTCTATACTGCCAATGAAACTCTCTAACACTTGGAGAATTTTTTTCATAGACTTTGAGATCTTTAATTGTACATTCTTCCATCTCATCCTGAGATATATGTTACCATAAATGACAACCCTAACTCATCCTACTTATCCATATTGCCAACGGATATTTGATTTCCCTTTATACAATGTTTAGTTTCAAAAAAGGTATTTTCCTCATCATATAAATATTTCAAAAAAAACTATGTGTTTGGTGTTGTGAGGCCTTCTTGACATTGCATTGACCATTTTCTTTTGTATACACCAAAGAAGAACCGTTTTTATCATGTTCCTCTTTTTACTTTCATCATAAGAGGCTTATTCTTGTTCTTCCTTCATGTTACATGATTCATATTCTTTTATATTTATGTCACTTTTATTAATGGTTTCAAATTTGAACTTTTTATTATCCTTTATTATAATTAATCTCAATTATACTAAGTGAGTTCTACACTATGTTTTTCAACCTCATCTTCCTTTGTATTATCACAGCTTGGGCCTATTTCTCCATACGTTATCATGTATTACTTTTCTTGTTCTTCATCATGAATAGACACATTATCTTGTGAGCAAAAAATTGAATCAAAATTTTTGATATTTTCTTTTATTCTCTTCTAATATTCAATTTCTATTAATTGTAATATTTCATCTTTACTGAGGGTTAATTCCTTCATATTCCCTACTTCATCAAATTCAATGCTACCTTAAATGAATTTTTTTGTTTCAAGCTCTCTTGTTTTCTACATACCTTATTTTCTTGTATTATTTCATCCTTCTTAAATATTTTCAAAATATTTGTACTAGAGTCATGAGTATTCTCTAAATTACCAACCTTGTGCTGAAAGTTTTTTCGTATGGGCATATTTTATAAAAAAAAAGTTGGTATACATGTATTGGAGGATACTTTATGATAATAGGTAGGCGTCTTTTTCCTAGTGAAAAGCATGCATCTTTCATCCATTTCCCTTTGATTATTCTTATAAGAAGTATAACAAAGCTAGTGCTCAAATTTCCCTCATGATGAGATAGTTCCTGAGGGCAAGGATTCATATCTTTCTCTTGCTTCACCTCTCAAAGTTCTAGCAAAGATAATCATGATATTGTTTTCATCATATACCTAAAATTTATTTATGAAACTTATAGAATGTGTGTAGATGATAGACTGCTGATTTTTCTCATTCTCCATAAAATATTTCCACAATGTTAAACAAACTAGAACACAACTTGTCAAGTTTATAACTAAATATTTTGAGATCTAATGTCCTAATGCTAGTAGGGATTAGTGGTTTACTTTTGGATGAATAATTCATTTATTTCTTTAGAAAAAGTATGCTTCTTCTCTTGGTTGGTCTCCTCAATAGATTTACTAATCTATCTAAACAAAGTCACCACCTCTTTCAAGGAAAATCTGATTTGTTCTATCTTCTACATTTCTTCCTTGATGTAGGAGTGTCTTAGAGTTTCTTGTAATCATGCATGTTGGGGGTATTCAACTTTGGAGATGAGGAATTGATCACTAAAGGAGTGGTGCTCATTCATTGAAGATCTGAAAAGATATTATTTCTTGGCACTCACTATTTTTCTCAGCATGTATTGGTTTCTTGGCATGTTTTGGTTGCTCGAGATGTATTTTTACTCGAAAATGCTTGGGAGTTTGCTGACATTCAGTAGTGTGTTGGTGTTGACTAGATTTCTTGGTGCTTTTAATGCATGTAGCATGTGATCATGACATGGATTGATCTAAGAGTTTGTGTAGACCTATGTGTGATCTTGGTTATCTCTCCTATGTGCATTTAATCATGGTTGTAAACTTCAAGCTTGTCCTAAGTATTTTTGTGTGGTTATCGTGTGTTACTTATGAGATAATGTAAGGGTTAACATTTTGTATTTAATGTTTGTTGTGAGCCAACTTGTGGCTTAAATATGAATTTAATGTAAGTGGTATATTTAATTTGTAATTGGTAGGAAAACTTGTGGCTTATTTGGGTATAAGTAAGGGGTCTTCTAGAGCCTTAGGAATTCATTCATTCAGAGGAGTGAGTCTGGAGAGTCCAATAGCTAAAGAGTGATTTTTTCTTCAATATGTAGAGAAAGCATCAAATGTAAGGAAATTTACAGTAGGATTATGATTCATATATTTTGGAGAAGAGCATAAAGTATAGGAGTGAACTTTGAAGAGCTAGTGGTTGTGGCTTGGAAAACTAGGAGATTGCTTGGTGGCTTGTGAGCACAAGTTGAGATTTTCTTGGGATTTTCTTCCATAGTGTTTTTGTGTTATAGATTTGGACTAGTTGGGATTAGTGTTGTGAGTTGGATCTTATAGGATCTTGCAAAACTATTATTTTAATTTCCATTTTATTTGGACCTAACCTAGAAGGCCTTACAGCTAGGCAAATTGCATGTAATTAGTTATTATATGAATAAAGAGTTGTGACTTGGTATCATATCATGTCTTGTTGTTTCTTTGTTTTATTATTTCCATTGTGTGGTTATTTATTGGGGCCTAAGACATCTCCTTTGTGGATTCTCTTGCCTTGCATTATGTCATGTGGTATCAGAGTGAAGTTTTTTCCTAAGCATGTAGATAGATCACCATAGCTGAGGCAATTTGCACTAGTATTAGGGTTGGAGAAGGTTGATCTTGTGGAGATGAGTGATCTTCTAGATTTGTGGATCTATTTCTTAAGGTTTATGAAAATCTTGGAAGATGCCTTTGAGAATATTGGACCCTAGGGAAATTGATGATCTTAGTGATGTTGTGGAATAAATAATCTCAGAGGAGGTTAAAGTAGATTTTAGATCTGAAATGGAGTATGTTAAATCTAGTTTTAGATCTCAAATAGTACTGATGAAGAGTGGCAAGATTGCTAAAATTTTGAGTGCTTTAGGTGGTATTCCTAGGCATGTGAGTACTGAAGGTAGCTATGAGAAAGTTGCTAAAGACTTTGACATTGCTAGATCAAGTGGTGACGACTGAACTGATCATGTGGAGAGACCTACTGGAATTAGGGTTGGATAGTTTGTTCAACTAGGATCTTAGTTGAAGCTAAAGCATAAGATGGAGGTTTCTAATTTCTTAAGTACTTTGAATCCTTGAAGACCTAATTGATTAGATTGGTAAATTGGAAGACTACTCGAAGCCTGAGGATATTGATAATCCACTTAAAGTAAGGTTGGCATAAACTAAGTTGAAAGGACTTGCTTCCCTTCGGTGGAGCGAATTGTAGCATCATCAAGAAGAGGAAGGAGAAATGAAGATCTCTAGATGGAGATTGATGGTGATTAAGTTGAAGGCTAAGTTCATTCCTGGTGAATATGAACTTAATTTTTTTAAGAGGTTGCAAAATCTAAAATAGAAGGATATGACTATGAAGGAGTATACCAAGGAGTTCTACAAGTTGATTATTCAGTCTAGACATAGAGAATTATCAAAGGAGAAGGTAGCTTGGTACATTAATGGTTTGAGATTAAATATTTAGGATGAGGTTGGTATGTTGAATATTTATTCAATTGAAGATGCTTATCAGTATGTTTTGAGAGCAGAAGAGAAGTTGAAGAGGAAACATTAAGGTAATCCTCGAGAAAAGGAGAAGTAGTATAGCTTGGCACAAGCTAAACTGAGTGCAAAAAGTGAACCAAAACCTGTTGATCAAAAAAGGAGGATAAGTGGATATGTGATCAAAGGTAATTGTTTCCAATGTGGCAAAGATATTTTAAATTTCCAATTGGTAGGACAATTTTTGTTGTTAATGAGGTTGCAGTCCAAGATAGTCATCCTAAGAAAGGAGATAATTTTCTGGCTTGGCAAGTACTAGTGGGTCAAAGAACATTGGATGTTTGTTAGAGGACTAGTTTGTTCAAGACTTTTTGTAAGTCCAATGGAAAAAATTGCAAGGTGATTGTGTATGATGGTATTACTAATAACCTTTTTGTGGAGGAGATGGTGTAGAAATTTGGTTTGAAGAGAGTAAAACATCCTTATCCTTATAGGATTGGTTGGTTGCAAGGTTAGAATACTTTCAAATTAAGGGAGCAATGCCTTGTTGATTTATAGATTGGGCAGTATAAGGATCAAGTGTTGTGTGATATTATGGACATGACCAGTTGGCATGTGTTACTTGGTGGACCTTGGCAGTATGATTGTAAGATATGCATGATTATATGAAGAATGTGTTTACTATCGAAAAAGGTGGCAGGAATTTTTCCCTGATTCTTTTGCAAAATGAAGAGCTCAATAGGAGTAACTTGAGTATTGTAGCTAAGTTGAGTTGGAAAATTCTGAGAAGGTTAGAGATCAGCATGGAACATAGACCTATAGCACACTAAGGATGGGTATGAAGAAGAAGAAGAAGAACAAGGGAAAGATTTTACAAGTTAAAGACCTAGAGGACATGTATGTAAAGAACTAGTTTGGGATTTATGTTTTGAATCCCAGAAGATGTTCTTCCAACTACTAGAACATATTTACAAACTTAGGGTGGCTGATGCAAGAGCATCCTCGGCTTTCTTGCAATCTTTCATGTTGGGTGTATTTGGCATTGGAGTGGAGGACCTAGTCAAAAAAGCAGTGGTTCTTAGTCATTCAAGTGGTCGACATATACTATTTTTTGGTAGTCACTATTATGCTCAACATGTGTTAGTTTCTTGGCATGTGGTAGTTTCTTGGCATGTGTTGGCTTCTCATCATGTGTTGGTTACTCAAAAATACTTAGGAGTTTGCTAACACTCAACAGTGTGTTGGTGTTGATTGGAGTTCTTGATGTATTTAATGCATATAGCATGTGATCATGATGTGGATCAATCTAAGAGTTTTTGTAGACCTATGTTTCATCTTTTTTATCTCTCCTATGTGCATTTAATCATGGTTGTAAACTTTGGGCTTTTCCTAAGTATTTTTGTGTGATTATCACATGTTAACTGTGAGATAATGCAAGGGTTAACATTTTGTACTTAATGTTTGTTGTGAGCTGACTTGTAGCTTAAATACGCATTTTATGCAAGGGGTTTATTTAATTTGTAATTTCTAGGGTAACTTGTGGCTTATTTGGGTATAAGTAGGGGTTCTTGTACAGTCTTTAGGCATTCATTCATTCAAAGGAGTGAGTCTAAAGAGTAGCTGAAGAGTGATTTTTTCCTAAGTCTGTGGACAGAGCCCTAAATGTGAGGTATTTTATAGTAGAATTATGATTCATCCAATTTGGAGAAGAGCATAAAGTGTAGAAGCACAATTTGAAGAGCTAGTGGTTGTGACTTGGAAAACTAGGAGATTACTTGGTGGGTTTGTGAGTGTATATGAGAAATATGTTAGCAAGTAATACTAATCTATCAAGAGAACAAAGCATTAACTAGCATAAAAATCATAACATATATGAGAGACAAAGTGAAACCCTCAAATGAGAATATGAACCATGGAATGGCTCTCCCAATGAGGATGAGTCTACTATGTGGATGTAGGATGTATGCTCAAGGTTTTAAAAATAGCTTCAATGGAGGTGGAAATGGCAAATTGGTAGCTTGAGAGCTCTCAATTTTGCATTATAAAGGTATGGTTTAAAGACTTTGTTTCTCAAACTAGCATTATAAATTTAGCTCAAAGGTTTGTGGTTGAAAAGCCTTGGGAGGGGATTCAACTTATAGGCTAAGGGCTTGAGGGATGGAGGGCTAAGATGCAAGGAGAGATGAAAGCTTAGGGAGGGCTAGGATGCACTCAAAGGGGAGCACATGGATTGTGCTTGTTTAGCACCAATCAGGGAGTGACACATGTCACGAGGTGAGTGGATGGAGGAAAGGGGAAGGATAAGTCAAAAAAGGAGGCTCAAGGGATAATATCTTCATAAAGACCCTTCATTATGGCTTGTAAGAGCTTGTAAGAGTATTTATTGCCTTTGTAAGAGCATTCATTGTTGGGTGGTTGGGATATTTTGGAGGGAGTTGAGATTGTTGACTTTTCTTGGCTTAGGAAAGTCTTAAGCTTACTTAGGGAATGTGACAAGGTTAGGGGGGGGATTAGAGGTGGCTTAGGATTAGATTAGGCTTGTTAGAGATTTGCAAGTGGATGGCATTCATGAGGGTGGGTGAGTTAGTGACTAAGCTTAGTTAGTATGGGTGGATGGGATGGATTAGGCTAAATGAAGGGTTAGGGATAGGTTAGGGGTTATTAGATTTGAGGGTTTTATTTATCAAATAGATTTATTTAATAAATGGGGATTTTGGAATTAGATAGAGGAATAGGATTTGATTGATAAATAATAGGTTATTTGATTTATCAATTAGAACTATAGATGATTAATTAAATTAATCAGCTAGGGGATGGCAAAAGATTAATTAAATAGGAATTTAATTAATTATTCCTTTAGAGATAACTAAATAAGATTAGCAAAGCGATGTAATCAAATTTAGGTGTCTACATTGAGCACAAGTTGAAATTTCCTTGGGGTTTTCTTCTAGATTGTTGTTGTGTTATAGATCTAGACTACATAGGATTAGCGTTTTGAGTTGGATCTTGTGGGATCTTTCAAAACTGTTATTGTAATTTCTATTCTATTTGGCCCTAACCAGGAAGGACTTACAGTCAAGCATGTTGCATGTAATCAATTATTATATGAATAAATATTTGTGACTTGCTATCATATTGTTTATTTGTTATATTTTTTTGATGTGTGGTTGTTTGTTGGGGGATAGGACATCACCTTTGGGGATTCTCCTACCTTGCACTATGTCATCCCTCCAATAGAGTACACTTATGATCTATCAAACTAAAAACCCTAGATAAATTCACAATGGAAATTATAAGCAACTCTCCCACTTGATTTGCCAATCTATTGGTTCCTCAAATTGTTGTTTTAAAAACCTATGAGCCTTTCTTACTCAATGTTGGGTAATTTGACACAATTTGGCCAATGACTAGGATTTATGCTTAATGATCAAAATCCTCTTCACTTCAAGCCCTACCAAGATAGGTGGGTATACCTTATGAAAAATGATTTATCTTATGCAAATTCCATTTAATTGATACTACTCTTGAGACTACAAGTTACTCTCAAGGAGAAATCAAACTTTTGAATTTTTGGTAAATGTAAACTTGTATGTGTAGACACCTAAAAACCTTTAAAAAATAAAGTATTTTTATTTTCTGAAAAAGTCCTGATGACATCATCATTTATTAATTAATTATTTATTTAATTTATTTATTTATTTTTATGCCATTAAATCCCTTTATCTTAATTTAAAATATTTAATTAAGGAATCCCTCCCAAAAATGTTTAAATCTTATTTAAACATTATTTCCTTATTTATTAATTATTTAATTAATAAATTGACCAAAAAACCCAAAATAAATAAAAAATTTATTTTTTGCCCAAAATTTGGCCAATTTCCTTAAGACCACTAACCTCTTCCAAAATATTCTAAATCCTTCTTTAATTTTGATTAAAGGGTAATCCCATCATTTCCTACCCCTAATCCCAACTCAAAATATTTAATTAAGATTAAATATTAATCCTCATGTTTATTAAAAAAGTTTTAATAAATATCTCCTCAACCCAAACTCTTGAAATAAATAAAACTTTATTTATTTCCTAAAAATCTAATTTATCCTCATCCTAAGAAGTTCTAGACTCTTCTAGAAAGTCTTCATCCTCATCCTAGGAAATTCTAGACTATTCTAGAAAGTCTTTATCCTCATCCAAAGTCTAGACTCTTCTAGAAGATGTCTTTAAACCTAATCCTAATCCCCTCCTAACCTTGTCACATTCCCTAAAAATGGGTTAAGACTTACTAACCCAAGCCAAAGTTAACAAATATCTCCTCCTTCACCCACGCTCATTAAATGCCATCCACTTGCCTATCCCTAAGATAATCCTAAACCATCCTAATCCATCCTCTAATCATTTGCACAAGCCTAAGCAAGCTTAAAACTCTCCTAATCAAGCCCAAGTCGAAATTGCTCTCATATCCCTCAAAATATCTCAACCATAAAACTTTATGAAGACCACTAGGCCATAAATGACTCTTCCAAGCCCTTTTATTGCTCTTACAAGCCATTATGAGGGTCTTTATGAAGATTTTATCCCTTTAGCCTCCTTTTTTGACTCATCCTTCCCCTTTCCTCCATCCTCTCACCATGTGACATGTGTCACTCCTTGATTGGTTGTAAGGAAGCACAATCCATGTGCTCTCCTCTCATGCAATCTGAGCCCTCCATGAGCTTTTTCCCATCCTTGCATCTTAGCCCTCAATTCTTCAAGCCTCTTGCCTATAAATTGGATCCTTCCCCTTTGCAAAATAACACAATCCATGAAGTAAAGTCATAATGCCATTTTAAGAAGCCATTTTACATCAAAACCATACACTCACACCCAAATTCCAACTCCATTTGAAGCCCTTTTTGAAGCATAAGCTTGAGCATACATCCTATCTATTTAGACAAAGCCACTCAACAAGAGAGCTTCTCATTGAGAGAGCCCATTAATGGCTCATATTCTCAATTGAGAGCTCATCTTAGTCTATCTTGAAGTTTATGAATTTTTTTTAGTTTGTAGAAGCTTTATTTAAATTTGGTTTCTATTAGCATACTAACATTGCTCATATACAGTATGAAAGTAGTGATAGTGACTCAATGTAATTTAATTAATTAGGTAAATAACTTTACCAATTATAACTCTTAATCATCTTAGTAATATCAAGGCCATTCCTTTTTCATTGGGTAAATAGAGTCTAACCCGCATAATCAAAGTATTATAAAAAAATATGAAGACAATATGCACACCGTCAATTATTGGATAGAGAATTTGAAATATATGAACCTTAATCTAAATGAATTTATCCCCAGTGATGGATACTAATTGGACAAACATCACATAACATATAATGCTTGATAATCAAATATGAATATGAAGTTCAATCCACTAACACTAACATGAATTCAAAAGGGAAATACTAATAATAAGTTATTGAACATCCAAATATCTAAATTGAGTATCAAAGGAGAGTATCTCAATATTTCTACTTTAAAATAAGGAAAATAAGAACAATGTATGTTTTATAAACCTTGAAACTGCATCAATCATTAAAGTTCAACTTGTCTTGTAATATTTCTTAAAAGGAATTATATTTGATATATATAATTTTATCTATATCACTTATGTCTTATTAGAATGAGATCTTGGTATTCCTTCTTATAGAAAATGAAGGGATTCAACAAATCTTTATATCTCTTCAAAACATAACTATTAATAATTAACTAACTGATTACAAGATAACTATGCATATAAAGTAATAAATTGTTTAATAAAAATGTAAGCTTTTCATTCTCCCATAGTAGATTCCTCTTCCTCATTATTTGTTACTTCTATTTGTACTAGCTCAAGGGTTTTCATGTATTCATTGATCCACTTTGAAATCTAGGCATTTGTTGGCCATAAAATTGGGAAACTCTATGGATGAACCTTTGCAAATCTTGTCACTTCTTCCCTATAGAAACACATACATCAGTCTAGAATTTAATAAATTTTCTCTATAGAGAAATAATCTTATCCAAAAAAATATGAAAATAATTTATTTGGAAGTTCTTATTTCCCTTGTAGGGGTTCAAGGCTCTCTAAGGTAGTTTCATCATCTCATTCCTCTATTTCTCTAAGTCTTGAGTCCTTCCCTCACCATCCTTTAGAGATAGTATAATACAATGTTGAGTAGAAGCAATGAGTACTATCTTTTGTTCAATATTTTTTTCTCTTGTTATATGTATGCCAATTTCTTTGTTATGGCTTCCAACATATCAACAGTACATTTAATCTACTGAGGAGCACTAGGATCTCTTTTCGTGATCTAGTAGAACATACCCAATTAAAACTAGGAGGACTTCCATTTTCTTTCCAACTCCAACAATGTAGCTTTGTTTTTCTTAAAGAAATCAAGCATGCAATTTGCACTTTTGAATCCTTCATGTATTTCATTGCATTTTCAAAACATTACTTTCATCTTAAATGTTGGGATATCTTCAAGGTTCCTATAAGTGCACTCTTTATGTTTTCTTTCTTTAACTACAACAATAGGGGCTTCATGTTGAACAACAAAGGCAGTTGGTGTGTGAAGGGCTTTCAGACTATGAATCTCACTTTCTAGCCTCCTAGTCTTTGTACATATTTTAGTTATTATCAAATTCAAGTCCATCTTCCTTGTCTATAACTATTTAATCCTTTATTTCATGTGCTTCATCTTATCCCTATTAAATATTGTCATATGCATCCATTTAGTAGCAAAAACAAAAGGATTAGTGTTGTCAATCATTTGACTACTTCCATTACTTGTGTTCCCCTAGAGATGTCAATAAATTTAGTTTTATTACCCTTGAATGTAACCCAAGTACCCAAAGTCTACATTTTAGGACCAAACCTTGACCCCTCTTTATTGTCTAGTGTCTCAATTTAGTAGAAAATAATATATCTTCTTATTTTCTCATCTGATCTAATAAGAATATTTTTTGAGTGCTAGCTAGGGCATTATAAGGATATTAATTTTATGCACAATTTCCCTATATTCCTCCTCTGTGTAATTTATGTCATCCAGATGCAACTCATTAATTACTTTTTGCACTATGGCAGCATGTTGTGATTCATCAACTCCCTCCAACCTTCTCTTTTTTCTTTCATGAAAATCCTTAATTTTATATTTAATCCAAAAGCCCTTAAACTCCTAGGTCTTAGTGAAGTCCTCTTGATCATTAAATATTTGAGAGGTAGAATTTCTCTTATCTTCTATGTCAATTGGGAAATCATTATCCATTTTTACTAAATGATAACCATGCACTTTCTCTTTGAACATTGGTGCAAGTTGTAGATCATTAGCTATAGCATCCTCCTTCAAGTTCCTTAGAATATGAGAAACTTCCCTTGACTCTTCTCCTTAATCTTAATCATCATAGGTGACTAAGGTGGTATTGACTTCTTTAGGTACACTAGCCTTTTGTTCAGAGGTAGAAGTACAACCATTTCCTTTTCTTTTGGGTTGGTGAAGGTTGTGGTTGTTTAATAATTTAGTTTATTTTTGTTTCACATGTTCTTGGTATAATTTATAAAAATCTTGAATGCACTTATCAACCCTAATCTCCTCCAACTATATTCCATCATTAAAACAAGGGATTCCCTTACTTAGCCTTTGATTTTTTATGTTCAACAAAATTCTCCATTTCCTCACCCTTCACATTATTTCAAGAATATGATCATAGTTTTTGATGATATCTTCTTCAATATTAAACTAATGGTGGGTTTTCTAGAGTTCATATGATGAAATAAAATTTTCTCTTTCTAATCTTCTCCAAGCAACTGAGCCCAACCATAATAGGTATTTTTGTAAAACCCCATAAATCTATCCAAAGGATGAGGATGCATATGCTCAACTAGCATCAGCCTATTATTTTAACCTTTATTCATAAGGAATTTTTGAGTTTGAACTTCATAATTCTTTCATAGTCAATTCTAAACTAGTCTCTGTCAATTATGGTTAGGGCCTAGGTGCTTAAAATAAAACATTCTTCAATGCATGACCTAGTTATGACCAAAAAGGACATCCCATTTGGTTTCCTAATTGTCCTTGTTTTTGGTTCATAATGCTCAGCTAAAATATTGATGAGTTCAATATCTACAAACACATTCAGAACTCTAATGTTTCCTAGGTCTAGTTTCAAAGCATTATTTCTAGGTTCCTTCTCATCCTTTTTTATTAAATTACAACAATAAGGACCTACCATAAATTTGAAAATTTGCATCCTTACACCCATTAAAATTATCAAAAAATATGGGCATGGTCATAGTAGTAGAGGAATTAGGTAGGAGTTTTTTCTTAATAGTCTTTTCTATGTTTTCTCTTTTATCCTCTCTAACGGTTACTTTTTTCTTAGTACTAACTTCTTTTCTTGGTGCCATTTAAAAGAAAATCTCAAATTCAAGTAGAAGATTTGACTTGCAATTTTCAGAATTTGTAGATGCAACCATGCAGCTCACTTTGTTGTTCTCCAAATTCTTTCTCATCATGAAGTGGTACTTTATTTAGAATGATTTCTTTCTATTAACAAGTTGTTTTCTTTAGTTTTCATATAACTCACATTTATGATTTTAGATATTTCACACAAGTTCCCACTGATCTACTTCTCTTACCTGTCATTTCAAATATTCATGCAACTAATGTCTCATACTTTGAGGTGCTTAAAATGATGTATTTCACCTTTTAAAATGTTCGTTAGTTATTTTTGCATGTTTTTCTATGTTATCTAATTGCCCCTTCAAAAATAGTAAAAATTTCCACTTTGCATTGTCCACTTAGTAGTCTTCCCAAGATAGAAAAATGTTGCCACTACGTAGTCACCTTGTGCTAGTGCATGCAATTTCATGAAAAATCATCATTTTGTGAGCCCTTCAACATAGCCAACACCAAATAGAAAAAATCACTACTTCACAAGGTGTCTTCTTTGTATTTTTTGAAACACTAAAATTTCCCTATTTCGCATGTATCTTTGATCTCTTCTTTTGAAATGGTGAAAACATGCTTCTTTGGGTGCATTTTCAAGGAGCAATTGAAAATTCATGGTATATTTTGTATAGGAATTTTTAGGGTATACCACATGTGCCACATTATTTCTTGAATAACTAGACCAAATTTGATAGGTAATAAGATAGTTCCTTCTGAATTTCTTTCAAGGTTATCATATGCCTTGATTGTGATTATGTACCCTATTTTTTTGATGAATTTTAGGGTGCATAAGTTTAGGGATAAGCCATTATCTATCATGACTCTTTTGATGGAAAAGTTTTAAATGATGACTATTATGCAAAAGGGAAGGATATGATCTTGCTCAACTGTAGAAATGTAAAATGGTTTGAAATATAGTGCACATGGTGTAGATAGGTGTTCTGCAAGGTTCCTAAATTCAATGGCATTTATTTTGATGGGGACACAAGATTCATGGAGGGTGTTATTTAGGATTTATTGATGTAGTGGGATTGTGTAAAGAAGATCTAGGATGGAGGTTTGGGTTGGTTAGTTCCCAAGGTGTTCCAAGGTATTGTTTCGGGCTCTTGGGGTAGAGTTCATAGATGGATATTCTTGAGGTAGCAGTTGTCATTAATCTCATAAAATTTATTTGGTTGCATCAAGTGGTAACAATATTATGGTGTTCAATGCCTTTGATATGTATGACATTGACTAAAGATTCTTCTTTTGATATATAGATAATTAGATTGTCATATTTGATGTAGCATCTGATCTAATCCTAGTTATCTTGAAAGAAACCTTGTTTGTGTTTTTCATTATCATTATTTTTTTATGTTGTTGTTGACAGGTGTGTTTTCCATTTTATTGTTGTAGGGTGGGAAAGCATTTTGGTAGATCTATAATTTTTCATTTGGAGAGGTCTATGCATTCCCCCCTTCTATGATTTCTTTGCAATCAAGGATCTCTTGTACATAGTCTTTGAGTTTCATGCACTTGAGAGTGGTCTTCCCTTTTACTCAATGACAAGTGCAAAATTCATATTATTTTTACCAAAGTGTCTTAGGTGTTTTCATTAATTTTTTTTGTATGTGGGAAGACCACAAGATTATTATTTTTACCATTCTATCAAATATGATGTCTAAAGGCTCACCAAGAGGAGTAAAAACTCATTTAGAATCATCTTGAATGTGTGATCTTTGTCCTAGTGCAAGAGATATGAAATTGATTTGATTTGTGTGGGCATGTTGTTGGTGTTCCCATTTATTTTGTTGGTACCCCTGCTATTGATATGTTTTTTTGTTAATACGATTGTTGTTGTTGATAGGGCTTTTGTTACTAATAGAGTTGTTGCTATTAGTAAACTTTTTGTTGGTAAAGTTGTTATTGTTGATAAGCAATGTTTGATTCATTTTGAGCGATGCCTACCACATGAATATTCTTTGTATTGGTAGCATCATTAGTTACCACATTTTTTGTTTTCTTTTTGTTCTAGTATCTAGATTTGTCATTTGGATGACTACGATCTTTTGTGTTCTCCTTGTACAGTCTTATGACCCCATCTTCAATGAGTGCTTGTTCTAGTTCTATACTTTTTTCTTGACCATTTTTGTACGTTTTTAAATGGTTCATTCACATATGATGTGCTAGATTGGGATGTGTTTTGTTGATGAACATTCTAATAATTTATTTTTCTAACAAGTTGCATGATACTCAAATTAAAAAGGTTTTCCACCTCTATAAAAATTCAACAAGACTCTCAATTCCCTTTTATTTTGTGTGGACTATGTCCACCACAAATGGCTCTATTTCAACTAGGTGAGCATATTGTGCAAAAAGTATCACAAAAATTTCAGCAAAGGTATTCTTAGTCACATAAGGTATATAGTAGAATAATTCTAGAGTAGGACCAACAAGACTTTTGGGGAATAGATGCACGATGAATATGTCAATGTAAGCCACTTTTTGGCATTACATGGAGAATTTTTTCACATGTGTTAGAGGAACTCCCATCCCCCTAAATTTGTCAAATTTGGGTACCTCAAAATTCTTTAGGAAAGGTGTTGCTATGATAGACCTATCAAAAGGATAGGGTCATAGAGTCTCAAATTTGAAAGTCTTGGTTTTTTGCTCTCTCTTTGAGTTCCTTAAGGGCATTCTACATTTATTCTCATCTCTTATTTGCAATTTTTTTTGGCAGTGCCCCCATTCCAAGTGCCCTTGGTGTATCATATGGATCTGATGGAGCGGTTGAATATGGTGGTTTTTTTGGATGAATTGTGGTGGATTAGATGAGGATTTCACTACTACTTAGAAAATATTTGGTTTTTTTTGTGGATGCATTGGGAATACTATTTTTGTGAGCATGGATTTTTCACATATTATGGTACTAAATAAATGGGTGAATGTTGCATAGATGGATGGGTTTGCATTGGCACATATGGCATGTACTAATGTTGTAGAGGTTGAGGTAGAGGAGGCTATACATACATTTGAGTAGCTATATTTTTCTTGTTGTATGTTGTAAATGTGTCATTTTGAGGAGATACAAGGGTGGTGGGTGGACAAAAGTAGTTGATAGTGGGTATTATCCTCATCTACTAGTGTGGTAGTTACTTCCAAGTGGTCAGGCCACAAAGTAGTTGGTGATATATTTAAGCACGCTTGCAGGTGGTGGTGGCACATTCTGTAAGAGGGTTTGTTTATTGTAGAGTTGGTGCAACTTGAATTTTTTATTGGCCTAATACCCATGATGTGAATGAAAATGATGTGGACATAAATGGATTTGTGGTAGTAATTTATATTGTGGGATGGTTTATGGCCAGTTGTCAAGAAAGTGGTAGGCTCTGCAACATTTAGTAGGATACATATAGGTTGTGTGATAGCAGTAGTGGTAATAGGAATATTGGTCATTGTTGTCTACAGCATGATGGTTTTATATGGCATGGTATGGATTACAAATTGTGCAATGGGAGATGACTTATTTTGGGGGAAGGGGACATTAATCTGGGTAGATGTAGAAATAGATTTTATAATTGGTTCTATTAATGGTTGACTTTTGCTTCTAGGTTGCAATGGATCTATGGGTTCCCATTGTGTTTATATTCCAAAAAGAGGATGACTAAGATCTTTGACACTATTTGATGGTGGAATTTTCCCAAAATCAAAGCCTCTGACATTTTTCTCAATAATGACATTGACAAATGTTGCATTCTGAGGGTGATTCATGAATGCCTTTAAGAAAAATTTCATAGGTTGTGAACTCGTGATGTTTTCAATGTTAGTCTATGGCTCTTGAGATGTTGAATCCTACATGTTTATGATATTCTTCGAATTTCATCATGTGTTGGTTCTTCTATGAAGAGGATATGGAGAAATTTCCTCTTTTTCCCTTTTGTTTTTACTGAGACATATAGTTGGTGGCATGAAATGACACTATAACTAGATGTGGGATACAAAAAGGATGATATGATGGTGGATGAAAGTTGTGAGGTAAAATCTATGGTTTTCTAGGGATGAGCATAACAACCTAAGATGCATGATTTTTCTAAGGATCTAAAGGTGGTGACCAAAGTGAAAACATAGGTTGATGGTGGAGGATTAGCTCTAAGGATGTGATGCTTATAGAACCATGAGGATTTTCTTGGTATCAAATATGTATGTAATATGATCTTTGTGGATATTTTAGGATGATGATGGATATGCCAACCTAGGGTAGAATGAATGACCTTTCATAATACATGGGATAATCAAGTGTGGAGCCCAACCTATAGTACAAGGTGATCAAGAGCACAAATGGCAAGTTAAACTAACTTGAACAAGAGTATTAGCCAGGGGATAGTCGCAGCGATATGTTGGATGTAAGTTATAATATATTTGGATGCTAGGATGATGATACCAAAGACAAGATGTGATAGGGGATGTGGATCAAGATGCAACATTGATGAGGAATTAGGATAAGATTGCTAAGGGATGGTGGATCTAACAATGCTTAATAGGATAACCTATATGATGACTCTAAATAAGAACTCTAGGGTAAGAAAAGTGTGTGAGGAAGAGAATGGGCCTAATTGTGATAGTCATAAGTTATGCTTTTGATAAGGGTATAATTAACTTGACCTTTAGATCTTGGGTTATCAATTTTACACTCCTACTCTATATGTAATATATTTTCAATGCCCTCTTTCTCAATTTTCTCTAGTCTTGAAATTCTTGGATTGGGTGTTTATTTCTTATGTTCTACTTTCATTTCTTTGTATATTGGGGATGGCTTAAGCGTAATTTTTTTTGAACTTGGATTTTGGTCATTTTTACATGAGGACTCATCTCTCACTTTTTTTTTGGTACACAAAATTCAAATTAGGTGGGTAATATTTTTTTTATAGAAAAATCCTAGGATTGTTGTGAATGGACTTGTTAACAATGTTTCGATGGTCAAGGGTAAATATCTTAGTAACAAATAGGATGTGTGGACAAAATATTTCTCAAATGATAAAGCAATGACAAACAAATCCTAGGGTTATTTCAAGTGGACTTGATAACAACCTTTTGGTGATCAATGATAATGTTCTCAACAATAGATAAGATATATGAAAAAATAGTCTCTCAAAGGACACAAAAACTTAGAGATAAATAAGTGAATGATATGTTCTAGCAAAATGTTTTTAAAAATAGAACCAAGGATTGTGTATGTTCTACAAAAAAAATTCACGAGATAAAATCACAATACATACACATTAGAAACACACTATCCCTAAAGTCAAATTGGTTGTGATAAACTATTCATAGGTATGCCAAGTAGAGCCCTTGTGATGTATTCTAGTACATGACAAATAGAAGTCCCCTTTTTGTGGGGTTGACAACTCTTGGAGATGAAGCCCAAGTAGCCTTATGCCTCTATCAAGAAAAACACATATGTTAGGTAACTTTAGGGAAGCCTTATATTACCTTACATTATAAGATTAAATACCATAGATAATAGGGTAGCTACTAGAGAAGTTCATATTAAGATATATGGAGTCCTTCAATCAATTTCTATATGTGTGATGCACTAAAGAGCCTAGTTGACCATGCTAAAATTGTAGGAAACATGACCTACCTCAAACTACCATCAACACACATTTTCCAAGCTTGGGAGGATAAAAAAGATTACCTTACTTCTAGTTTATATACTATCTAGAGGAATTTTACTAGTTGGAGCTCACTCTCCAATGGGGATGTGCATTTTCCATAGGATAGAACTCTTAGATGTGCTCCTAGAGTTTTTGTGTATGGGCTTTCTAATGAATTTCATCACACATGTCACCTAATTATTTAGATTCTAAGAGAAATAAATCAAATGATCCCATGGAATTATTGTAGAGAAACATTCCTAGAAATGCACCAATCATTTATTTTTTCTGAGTTACAATTTTAAGTTTTCCTATCCATGGTAGAAGAAATGAGCAATTAAGATGAAATGTTCATTTTCCAAATTGCAATGCATGTGGTCAAATTAGGAAATCATATGGTAAACCTAGCAAAACTATCATGCCCACTCCTCCGTGCTAATTTTGTGGTGTCAAGTTAATCTATCTCCACATCTGGATAGATTAATGGCATTACCGGTTGGGATACTTGCCAGTCACAAGGGAGATTTATCTTAAGTCATCACTTAATGTATTAAAACTTCTTTAATAAAGTTACTTTGTGTTTTAAATTTCCTTTACTTTATAAAGTGACTTAAGTGACTAGAGGATGAATTTGGAGTTTTATCCCACATCTCTTATTCCAACACTTTTCCCTTACTCTGAGGTTATAAAAAAGAGACTTTGCCTTGGGATTTACCCACAAGAATTTATGAACTCAATATATTTAAAGTTCTAGTTGCTCTAATGTGACTGGTGAAATCTGAGGATGAAATACCTTGATTTTCTTAAGGAATTTGGATGTTGCCCAAATTCCTCTTTGTAATTAATACATAGCCCAAGAAGAAATCAGCAAGAGAGAATGTGGTTCCAATTCTGACAATTGAAGTAAGTACAGTTAGATTATGTAGTAGAATGTGGACTAAATATATTAATTGTATTTCATATGTCTAAGTAGAAACTTTGTCAACTAAATAAGTTAGTGTTTGGATTGAGAAATTGCAAGTAAGAATAGTACATGTGAATCATCCCAATCATTTGGAAGGCACTCTACAATCAAGTAAGTAATCAACATATCGGGTCATAGACTAAGTTGTTATTCATTTTCTCCAGCTTCACTCAAAAAAATTCATTATCAACAAATGTCTCAACTCACACATCAAGGAAAGAAATCATAGGTTGTTGATACCATAGTATACTTGAGATTGTAGGTTGTAGTAGAATTTGCAAAGGCTAGGCACTTATAGCATAGTCATTGTAGACTCCACACCATGGGGAAATAACTATTGGTTGCTAAACTATCAAAGAGGATACATTCTAAGCTACATTCCCTATACCAACTCATAGGTTGAGTCACACCAAATGGTTACTTCTAGGTGTCACGGCATTATCGACACCCATTGTAGGAATCAAATTTTCTTTAAACACATAGGTTCTCAACTACAATTGGCAGTCAAGTTGTATAATGGTACCATTGGTGGATTGAGTGATTGTTTCTAGTTTCTAAGACATATTAATGACATCCACCAGAGTTGGGTCTATTCATTCTCTTCTCACTCTATCATGTTCATTGTTTATCTGATACTAGTAAATGAATAAATCACATCTTCAGACTGTAGTTTTAAGTACTTCAATTTATTGGTATAAATATTATGGTGTGATGAGCCTGTATTTAGTGTCAAGGTCCAGATTAGATTGAATGTTTTGGCATCTTGTTTGGCATGTTCTTAACTTTAACTCCATGAATAGTAAAGAGTTGGAACAGTAATATGTGATTCTCAAGTGATGTTTGCATTACAAACTATTTGACAAAATTCTTGATAGTTTTTAGCTCAATATTTTTAACACCAATCCAATAGAGGTTATTACAAAAAAAATCATGGTCAACTTAATAAATCAAATTGTGGAAATATTGAAAGGGAAGAGAATAAGAATGTTTTCAACCTTTAGTCATTCAAGAATTGTGCATTCATTATAAGCCCAAGGTGAAATGTGAAATTTTCAATGTTCTTCAAACCTAATGCATTCAAGATTGTGTCTCTTTTTAAGGCCCAAATTGGAACATTTTTTTCCTTGTTTATTATCCCTTATTCATTCAAGATTAAACTATGTGATGGCATACATTATTCTTTTTAAAGCTCCAAAATAAGATGTGAGTTCAATTTTAACATAACTAATCTAAATAACAAAAGATAGTGACACCTTATACAATGAACAAACTAATCAGCAATTACAATTGTGCATTCATTTTGGTCCAAATATGTGTTCCCATTTTTATGGGTTTACATTTGTATACACTTGAGAATTGTGTTAGAAAACTAGTAAAATAAAAGAGTAGAAAAGAAAGGACACCCGTGGATGAATTAATCATAGAGAATTCTCAAAGCGTTGTGTTACTGTAGGGAAAATGTCATACCCAAAATTACAGGGAAAAACACAACTATAATTTTTTTGAAAGGTGAACCTAGACTACTAACACAATGACATAAATATGTTACCATTAGGTTATTGACTAGTTGTGTGTTTAGAACACATCTAAACAAGATCCCTGGGGTACTATTACATTTGTTAAGTTTTCTAAATGTCATTATCTTAATCGAGGGTAACTCTCTAGTGGTTGGATTAGAATGAGTGCATTACTCCTTGATGCTCAATGTAATGATTATCCTATATGAGAATTAGAGTGTTAGTACTAACATGTTCAATAACATAACTCAAAACAAAATCCTATTCCAATACTAACTCCTACTACAAGGGTAATCATATCCTAGTCATGAGCAAGGTCATATTTATTAAGGAACATGATGTTAGGGCTTGAATCAATGTACTTAACTAGCCTTATGTACTATTCAGACAATACCAATGCCATATTGGAAGGTCAATTGTGATACCCACTGACAACTGCTTGCATCCATTAACATCCACAATTATTTATTCACTAGTTATTGAATGATAGGAAGATATAAAATATGATAGCTATCAAATAGTATTAGGATTCAAAATCTATATCTATATAAAAGGGGATTGTTAGGCATCTACAACATGACCTCCATAGGAATCACATGATTTATCACATTGCAATCTATATCAATTTTATGTTCATAAATTAGGTTAAATAGAAGTTTATATATATATAGATATATATATATATATATATATATATATATATATATATATCTGTTTACACCTAATTATACTCTTTTATGTTTATACACCTTATGTTTCTTTAATCTATAATATTGCATATAATCACTAGTCAAAAAATGTTATATAATTTAGTTTCTAATATTTGATATAATTAGTTTAAGTATCAATTAATCATACACATTACACTAATACTATCCCATAATTATTCCTTACACAATCTAATCTACACTACCCATTAAACCAATCTCCAACATACATGTAACTCCACACGAAACTAATTAATTTACTCTACAACATGCTAGCTACCATAAAATTATATAACAATATTTAACCACTTATTAACATATAACTACACTGATATTCATTACCAATAAATTTATAAACTACTAACTCATTAGTAACAAATTTACAATTAAACACATTTTAACTAGCCTACCAATTCTTACTATCTAGTTATCAATAACTAATATATTAACTAAACTATATATATATATATATATATATATATATATATATATATATATATATATATATATATATATATAGACACACACACACACACACACACACACACACACAACATCATTCCTAAAAAGTTACCCATACTAACTTCTTGTCTTCACATAAAAGCTTACTAATTAAATTAAACCTACATAAATACTTACTAAGTAAACCCTTCATAAAATACTAATCTATTAACATTCATTACTAAATCTATCTATTCAAATAAATAAACTCTAACATTTACCCCAACACTAAAATACTAATAATATTGACCTTATACTACCTTTACCCCTCTCCTAACATCTACTAACCACTTACTATATCCTATCAACTATCCCCAAATACCTCATGCCTTACTTTTCATTCCCTTCACATGAATGAGGGACATGAGTTATTCAAAGTGGGGCCCATACAGTTTGATGTGAGGGGGGCGTGAGGGCTAATGTGAATGTGGGAAGGGAGTTAGGACAGTAATGCCCCCCACCTTTTGGGGCGTCGTCTAGGTACAACTTATAAGCACCATTTTTTCAATGTATTTTAGTGGTTTATAATATATGTGAGACTATTTATGATCCAGGAGCATCCTAGGTTTCATTGTAATCCTACACCTTCTATTCATTCTGTTAGGTATTGTTGAGCACTAGTTTTCATTTGATGTCAAGTTGTTCCTTTGGATGCTAAGATCCTTTAGTTTCCAAGTGATTTCTTTGGTTTCTGAGTTCTTTTGGATGCTGAGTGTCAAATCATTCCTTTGAATGCTAAGATCCTTTAGTTTCCAAGTGATTTCTTTGGTTTCTAAGTTCCTTTGGATGCTGAGTAATTTCTTTTAGTTTTCAAGCTCCTTTGGTTGCCAAGTTTCTTTGGATGGTAAGTCATTTCTTTTGGTTTCCAAGTGATCTCTTTGGTTGTTGAGTTTCTTTGGATTCTAGGTCATTTCCTTTGGATGCCAAGTGTTGGAGGATGCCAAGTTTGTATTTGGTGCTAAGTAATTTTTGTAGATGTCAAGTGCCAATATTGCCAAGTTGTCTATGTCTAGTTCCATTTTAGGCCAACTTTGCTTGTATTTAATTTTGGTATAGGTAGTTAATATTGTTGTGAGTCAAGGTGTGGCTTTTCTATGTTGTAGAAACTTTTGTAAGCAAATCTGGCTATTATAAATAGAGTGTTTAGGCTTAGAGTGAAGATAGAGGTAGAGTGAGGAGGAATTTTGGAGCAAAATGTGAAAGTCTAGAAAGATAGTTGTGTATGTTTTTTATCGTAACCCAGAAGGCCTTACAGTTGGGCATGTATGTTGAATGTTTGAAGAATCAATAAAGTTTTTTTTGCTTCTCCTCTATTTGGTTTTCATTCTTTTATTTTGTTTCCACTGTGTTAACTCTTGTAGGGTGGTTCAAGTAGTTGGGTATGTCTTTGGCCCTAGTTTACTCCTTTCTCCTCCTACGTCAGGTGGTATCAAAGCTCATGGTTTGTCCTTGTGGTGATTGGATCATGTAGAACCCTAATTCAAATTTGGTTATAGGGTGGCAAATTTATGGATTTGACCTATAACTTGCAGAGGGTTATGATCTTCCAGGAACCTAATTTTCAAAGATGGTTTGAGGAAGAAGAAATGTTGATAATGCAATATTGGATACATTGAGACAAATTGCAGCTAGATTAGATGCTATGGAGATAGCACAAAGGAGAGGAGCACATATTAATGATGTAAGTGATGATTTAGTAGCACCAAACCCTAATTCTAAATTTGAAGAAGATAAAGATGAAGCAAGGTTGTTGAGAGTTTTGTCTAAGGAAAATTCAAAGCCTGCTATAGAAGTTGTTCCTTATGATGGAAAATTGGATAGTGTAAGAATTTTCCATAGAGAAAAATTCACCTAAGATCAAGGAACTCAAACACAAGCACAATAGTAGACCAACAAGGTATGATCAAAATAATAATGAGAATGCTCTATTATGTCTCAAAGCATGTCCCAATACATGTTTATGTGTACATAACACTATGAGTGCCTGTATATAAAGGCCTCTCAAGATGCATCTAGAATGGTTCTAGAAAGAGCCAAGAACTAAGCACACATCATATCCTTCATTGTAGATGAGAGGATAACAATGACAAGGTGTATCTCAAGTAGAGATGCTGTAGACACCATGTGTTTAATTAGAGTGCTAACTCCTATGTTGTAGACACCATGTGCATAAAAGAGGTGAAAACTCCTATGTTGTCAACATGACAACTCACAAGAGTATGCATACTCCTTTGTGACTAATAAATAAATAATAAAATAATGCATTAACCTAAGTAAACTTAAGTGTAAATAGTGAATACTTATTTACACCAACACCCTCCCTTAAGTGCAACTTAGGGGAATGCACTTAAGTTCACAAAAACTAGTATGAAATGCATAATGGGTCTTGGCTACTAGGCCATGTTAGGTACCCATGTACATAATGAAATGAAATCTCTCATAAAGTAGAGAAAGAGGAAAAATCTCATGGGAAAAACTCTCCCCCAAAAAGAGAGATGAAAAGACAATATGCATGGATGGATGGAGTAGACAAGACCCCCTCATTACAACATACATGAAGTATATACAAAAGAGAAGTATGAGAAGGACAAAACTACATAAGAGGAAAATGTCCCCCCATAAAAAGAGGAGAAGACGGAGACAAGGTAGTCCCCCCCCCCCCAAAAAAAAAGTAGTGTGTCAATAAATGAGAGCTGCTCCAATGTAGAAGTTGATCCATGACCTTTGAATAATGTTCCTCCCCTTTGGAAGAAACAATGGTAGAGGTATAGGTGAAATGCTTCCCCTATGTGTAGAAAGAATCTCGATGATGAAAGGTGTCTCTAAAACCTGCTCAACTATCCCTGTTTTGATATTGATGGTTACTCCTTCCAACATTACTGAGAAGAAGTGTAGATCTAGAAAGGATGAATGTAGAACCTATTTCAAAGAACCAGGTCTCCTCAAATGATAAAGAGACCTCCGAAAACTACTATACATAATGATCCATAATCAAATCAACCTATGAAGATTGATCATGGAGAGAATGGACATGAGGGTCAGAGTGATCCCTCACAACAACTAGAGAAGGATCTTCTTCATCAAGGAGAAGATGTAGATCATCAATGGCGTCTCCCAAATCTATGATGTGTGACTGCACAAACAAACCCTCAATATCTATCAAGAAGTCATCCATTGATGTTGAAGCTAGAAGACAAGGTGTACCCTATTGTGCTAAAGTACATGAATTGATCACTATAGAAATGGATGAAATATTTTCCTCAACAAAGAGAGGATGAATATCATCGATGACATCTCCTATATCTTCAATGTGAGACTCCATGAACAGCTCTGCAATGGCTGGAATGAAGTCGCCCCATAACACTGAAGTAGGAAGATATAGTGTTTCCTGTTGCACTAAATCAAAAGTATCTATGGTTGGAACTAGATCAATAGTAGCAATAGGAGCATCAGGAGGTGTGATCTCATCTAGAGTTGAAGGGACCATGACTGGAGTGACTGGTGATAGAATGTCCTCTAGAAATGGAGGAAACCTTGGATCTCCATATGCCTCCTAAAGAGCCATCCAAACATCACAAGGAAATTTTTCCATTATAAGAGGAGCAAAAGATTCCTTACTCATATTATTATATAGAAAGAAAAAAATTTGCACAAGATATGACCAATTAAAATGTAGTGGCAATGAATAAAGATAAGGAAACACTTCTCGATGTTCTCTTAAATGATCAAGCATCAAAGCATTTCATTCCTGATAGTTCCTTGGTGTCAACTTTGGTCTTAAACTAGATTGACATGTGTGACAAGACTCTATGAGATTGATAAATGTATGAACCTCCCAAAATGTAAGAGAGAATCAAAGAAACCCCCCCCCCCCCCCCCCCCAACAATTTATGATTTAGGCACTTTATAGTTAGTGTCATTACAATAGCCAATTTATGGCCTATTTATGAAAGTAGTATTTCTATCCATGGAAACCTATAATATTATTGTAGGTGTGGAAAGTAGACAAAAAATATGCACTTTCAAAAAAAATGGAACCTGAATAGGTGTTCAAATGAGCCTGTAATAAGCATTTGAAGTAGCAAAAATTGGGATTTGCAAGTTATATAAATTTTTAAAAACAAAGTTCTCAACCAACTTGCACCAATGTGTACATCACAAAATTCTACCCCAAAACAAAAAAAATTGCTCAAGAAAAGAAGTTTGTATGAGGGAGATATTGTTGTTTTAAAATCACCACTATAATTATTTTTCCTGAAATGCCACCATCACACCTCCAAAAATCAATTAGCTCTAGATTTTACCTCGGATGTTCAATTTGCATGAAACAAAATCCAATTTGGGGGTTTTTTGACCCTGCTAAATATGATGCCAATATCTAATTAGTACCAACAAGCTCCAATCTTTGCCTACAAAAAATCTCTCCTACTAGCTTGATGGTCAAAAAAGATCAACAAATAATGCAAATACAAAAAAAATAGTATAGATTCAAATGATAAAATATGTAGATCTGAACTTTAAATTCAAATATCTAAAATGATCATACCAATTCTATAAATTGGGCCTTTAGGTTTTGGTTTGCAAAAAAAATTGCCTCAAATTTGACTATAGCCTAGGGTAGGCAAAATTATAGTCAAAATTTACTGAATCAATGCTCCAAACACAATGGTGAGGTCTAATTTAGCTCTAAATGCTCCCAATGACAGTAGATGTTATAGATCTAAATTGGGTCCCTTCAAGAGATAAAGCAACAAGGTCTCCAATAGCTATGTGAAGAGAATCCCCCTCAGCTTTGACACCATGTAAGAATTTTTCTTAGAGAAAAATTCACCCAAGATCAAGGAACTCAAACACAAGAACAATAGTAGACCAACAAGGTATGATTAGAATAATAATCAGAATGTTCTCTATTATGTCTCAAAGCATGTCCTAATACATGTCTATGTGTATATACACACTAGAAGTGTCTTTATATAAAGGCCTCCCAAGATGCATCAAGAATGGTTCTAGAAAGAGCTAGGAGATAAGATAAGCATCATGACAACTAAGCACATGTCTTATCCTTCATTATATGATGCAGGAGCATCTTTGCATGGGAAAATTAAATTATTAGAAAAAAAAAAAAAAAACGAGAGGAAAAAAAAAAAAAAGGAAAAAAAAAAAAAAAAAAGGGAGTTAGTCTATTTGGGATTTGTTATATCACCTGAAGGACTCAAAATGGATTCAGAGAAGGTTAGAGCTATCTTGGAATGGCCTACTCCAAGGTCTGCTACTGAGGTAAGATCATTTCATGGTCTGGTTAGTTTTTACAGGAAGTTTATTAAGAATTTCAGCGGCATATGTGCACCCCTAACTGATACAATAAGAGGGGATAGAAAAGAGTTCAAATGGACTACAGCAGCTGCGAGAAGTTTTGAATTGCTGAAGAAGAAGGTGACTGAATAGCCTGTGTTGGCACTTCCAGATTTCAGAAAAGTATTCCAGGTGGACTGTGATGCTAGTGGTAGCGCTATTGGGGCTTGTGGAGGAGAGAGAAAGTGACGAAAATGGAAGGAAAATAATTAAAAATAGAAAATAGGAAAAGTGGAGAAAAGAGGAATCTCTATTTTCAAGGTGCATGGGTGGCATAAATAGAAAATAATAAAAATAGTTGTCATTCCATTAATCGAGGTGTGTAGGTGGCAAGTTCCTTAAATCATGCATTTAATATTTGTTGGGTGCTTGGTTGTATTTGAGTGGGAATTTAATATTTATTTAAAGGTAGTTGTATTTACCTTTTATCCCACATTGCTTGTGTTTGTAATGTCTTGGGTTAGAAGTGCCTATTTAAGCAAGGCTTATAATTGTTTGTAATTAAGTTCAAGAAGTTGGAGAAATGGAAGCTCTTCTAATGGAAGTTGGAGAAATAGAAGCTCTTCAAGTGTAAGATCTTGTAATGAATTTCAAGTATTAATGGAAGTTTTATGAAGCATTTTTTTTGTCATCTCTCTATCTCCATGTTGTTGAATTTTGGGTTGTGAGTTGGTACGGGTGGTGTGGCCCCCATCAGGTGGTATCAGAGCACTTGATGGGGACACAACCCAACAACCAGAATAGACACAATAGAAAGGGAAAATTATATTAACTGAGAAAATAAGCTGGTACAAACAGTGCAGAGAAAATAAACTCAATACATGCCCTGTGGGCTTACAATATCATAAATCTGGAGAATATTTCTCCTTTTAGCACCTCCTCTCAAGCTCCAATCCGAACTGCCTTTTACAATGCCAGAAATATCCTTAAATAGACCCTGGAGGGTTAAGGACTAGGAGTACATTCTAGAAAGTGCTAGTAGGCATCCACCGACAAAATAGAAGGTTCCGGAAGCTGTGTTAGAAGTCGGTGCAATTCTAGAAGAATCCAGAAACGGTAGCCGAACTTTCGGGAGGCATAACTTTTGAACCGTAACTCCGATTGACGAACCGTTTACATTTTTGGAAAGCTCTCGAAGCACTCTATAGCCCTATGGACAAGCTTCGCTCGTCCCCCATTTTTTGACCCTTTTAGAGGTCATTTAATGTGCCAAACCTGACTTTGAAGCATTCTTAGGGGGTCTCCAAAACCCGAAAAACTGCAATAACTTTCAAACCGTGGGGTCTTTTGACCTGATTCTTTTTCTGGATTGCTCTAAATCTCGATTACATTCATCTGGCCAAGTCACACCTTCTAGGTCACCAAAATGATGGTCAAATTGCATGCTCCTATTTTTTCAGGATTTTTAAATGCACTGATAGTTGAACTATGAGAGTTGGAACCTTTATTTGAGCCAAATAGGTATCCAAAAATGCAAAGACATAAAATAGAAACTAAGTCTAAGTACATTTTTTTGGGTGACACAGGATTGCCCTTATACCTCTGGATGCTCCTGCATCAGACACCCAGGGTAGATTGAAAAGTGACCCTGTCACTTTATGGATGGTAGAGGAAATTCCAAATGGGAAACCTCAGCTGCTGAAATCCAAGTTGAGTCTTCGATCGGTCGTCCTTTCCATTTGACCAAATACTCTTCATACTGCCTGTTTCTGGTACTCCTACCCACACGATGATCTAGAATGTCTTCTATCTCCTCCTTCTTAGAAGCAGGAATTGGACATGGCTCTAAAACCAGCTCCTCATCAGTACCATCATCATGATACTCTGTCAAATCTGCAATGTTGAAAATGGGAGAAATGTGAATACCATCTGGCAGCTCCACCTCATATGCATTTCCTGAGTTATGTTTCTTCAAAATTTTGCAGGGGCCAAATTTCTTCATTTTCAGCTTGTTGTAAGTACCAACTGGAAATCTTTCTTTTCGTAAGTGCACCATGACTAGATCCCCTACTTGGAATTCCTTATGTCTTCTCCTTGCATCAGCCCTAGCTTTATACTCTTGATTCATCTTGATAATGTGTGCTTGAACCTCCTCATGTAGATGCTTGATGTGTTCAGCAAATTCCTCAGCTTCAGCACTTGTTCTCTCCCCTTGTTCTATCTTCCTCAATTCTAGTGCAGTCCTTGGGCTATTCCCATATACAATTTGAAATGGTGATTTTCCAGTACTCCTATTTACAGAGTTATTATAAGCAAACTCTGCCTGTGGTAGAATCAAATCCCATCCCTTGGGCTTATCCCCAACTAAACATCTTAGCAAATTGCCCAAACTTCTATTTACCACTTCTGTTTGGCCATCAGTCTGTGGGTGATGCGTGGAACTGAATTTCAAGTCTGTTCTCAACTTCTTCCACAATGTCCTCCAGAAATACCCCACAAATTTAGTATCTCGATCAGAAACTATACTCCTTGGAAGACCATGTAGTCTTACCACCTCTTTGAAAAACAAGTCTGCAATATGGACAGCATCATGAGTTTTGTGGCATGGAATGAAATGTGCCATTTTGGAGAACCTATCAACCACCACGAATACTGAATCATTACCCCTTTGGGTCCTTGGCAATCCAAGAACAAAATCCATACTTATGTCCTCCCATGGCCTTGATGGAATAGGCAATGGCTGATATAGGCCAGTATTTTGACTAAACCCCTTGGCCACTTGACAAACCTGGCAACTCTGTACAAACTTCTTCACATCCTGTGTAATTTGAGGCCAAAAATAATGTTCTCTAAGAATGGCAATGGTCTTATCCTGACCAAAATGTCCTGCCATCCCTCCACTGTGTTTCTCCTTAATCAGATTTTCCCTCATGGAACTCCTTGGAATGCACAATTGACTACCTTTGAACAACATGCCATCCTGAATCAAATAGTCTAACCACTTGGTTCTATCTACAGCAACAGGTTCTTTACAAGCTTTCCATGCTTCAGCAAAATCAGGATCCTCAGGGTACAAATTCTTGAGTTCATCAAACCCAACTACTTCAACCTGCATTGTTGTAAGCAACAATTGTCTCCTACTTAATGCATCTGCAACCCTGTTAGATTTTCCACTTCTATGCTTTAACACAAATGTATAACTCTGCAAGAATTCTACCCACTTCATATGCCTCTGATTCAATTTACCTTGGCTATTTAGGTACTGTAATGCCTGATGATCAGTATACAAAACAAATTCCTTTGGCAACAAATAATGCCTCCATTTCTTTAAGGCCTGAACTATCGCATAGAACTCTTGATCATAAACAGAATACTTCTTCTTTGCATCATTCAATTTTTCACTAAAATATGGAATAGGCTTACCTTCTTGGCTTAATACAGCCCCAATAGCGCTACCACTAGCATCACAGTCCACCTGGAATACTTTTCTGAAATCTGGAAGTGCCAACACAGGCTGTTCAGTCACCTTCTTCTTCAGCAATTCAAAACTTCTCGCAGCTACTGTAGTCCATTTGAACTCTTTTCTATCCCCTCTTATTGTATCAGTTAGGGGTGCACATATGCCGCTGAAATTCTTAATTCAATAAAATTGGATGAGGATAAGAGTTATACTTGGTTAGAGTTCATTGCGAAGGAGTATTTTCAGCAGCAAACACTTGTTCCAGCCAGGTGTTGGAAAAGAAGAAAGAAGGAAATATACCGGCATCGGATACTTGTTTCAGCTATGTGTTGGAGGAAGAGAAAAACAGAAAAGAAGTCAATAGTGCCTACTTCATTTTGTGAATCCATATTCACAAAATTTTTCCTACCATGGGAGTCAGATGCAGGAGCATCATGCATCAACAAAAAAAAAATGTGGAAGATTTGCATGTTGGTTTTCTTGTCTTGTTGAGGTGGAAGCTTGTGGTGAAGATGAAGATGGTTGTATATCTTTCTTTTGGCGTTAACGTGTGGGACACACTTTTCTATCTACCAAGGGAGTCTGATGCAGGAGCATCTTACATGGGAAAATTAAATTATTAGAAGAAGAAAAAAAAAAGAGAGGAAAAAAAAAAAAAAAGGAAAAAAAAAAAAAAAAAAAAAAAAAAAAATTTGTGGAGGAGAGAGAAAGTGACGAAAATGGAAGGAAAATAATTAAAAATAGAAAATAGGAAAAGTGGAGAAAAGAGGAATCTCTATTTTCAAGGTGCATGGGTGGCATAAATAGAAAATAATAAAAATAGTTGTCATTCCATTAATCGAGGTGTGTAGGTGGCAAGTTCCTTAAATCATGCATTTAATATTTGTTGGGTGCTTGGTTGTATTTGGGTGGGAATTTAATATTTATTTAAAGGTAGTTGTATTTACCTTTTATCCCACATTGCTTGTGTTTGTAATGTCTTGGGTTAGAAGTGCCTATTTAAGCAAGGCTTATAATTGTTTGTAATTAAGTTCAAGAAGTTGGAGAAATGGAAGCTCTTCTAATGGAAGTTGGAGAAATAGAAGCTCTTCAAGTGCAAGCTCTTCAAGTGTAAGCTCTTGTAATGAATTTCAAGTATTAATGGAAGTTTTATGAAGCATTTTTTTTGTCATCTCTCTATCTCCATGTTGTTGAATTTTGGGTTGTGAGTTGGTACGGGTGGTGTGGCCCCCATCATTATAGATGAGAGGATAACAATGACAAGGTGTATCTCAAGTAGAGATGTTGTAGACACCATATGCTTAATTAGAGCATTAACTCCTATGTTGTAGACACCATGTGCATAAAAGAGGTGTGATCTCCTATGTTGTCAACATGACAACTCACAAGAGTACACATACTGCTAGGTGACTAATAAATAAATAATAAAATAATGCATTAACCTAAGTAAACTTAAGTAAGTGTAAATAGTGAATACTTATTTACACCAACAAATACAATGTTGTGTTGGATTGGATCTCAAACATGGAGAAGTTCTTTGAATATGAAAATTGTTTTGATAATAGAAAAGTGAAGATTGTTGTTACTAGGTTGAAAGGACATGGCTCACTATGGTGGGAGCATTTGCAAACTGATAGATAGAGAAGAGGAAAGGAAAAGATCAGAACTTGGGTGGAGATGGTGAGCAAGGTGAAGAACAAATTCCTTCCTGCTGATTACCAAGTTAGCTTGTTAGAAAGATGCAAAATTTGAGACAAAAAAACATGAGTGTGAAAGAGTATACCGAGGAATTCTATAGATTGGACATTAGACCTGGACATACGGATGATGATGTTGAGAAAATTGCAAGATACATAAATAGATTGATATTTGGGATTCAAGATGAAATAAGTTTTGTGAAGTTGGAAAGTGAGGAAGAAGCATATCAATATGCCTTGAAAGCTAAGGAGATCTTGACAAAGAAGCATGAACAAAGACAAAGAGGTAGCGGTGGTAGATTCTAGAGAGGTAGAGATAGATCTTATGGAGAAGGTAGCAAATCTGATAGTTCTATGTAGGATAAAGACAAATCTAAATGGACGAATGATGACAAAGACAAGACCAAGTGGAAAGGTAGTAGTTCATACCAAGAAGGTACTAGTTCTTATTGAAGAAGACATAATTCCTATCCTAGAGGTGGTTTTCATGGTAATTGTTTCAGATGTGGTAAAGAGGGACATAGATCTTTTGAATGTAGATCCTCTAAAAGTAGGCAGCGTAACAGAATTTTTTTGATTCAAGAAGACATTGAGAGTTCACCAAGTGGACCTGAAGCTAGAGAAAATCTGATGGTGAGAAGAACCTTGTTTAATAAGAAAAGTTATGAGGATCCTATTGGAAGGAGAAGTCTTTTCAAGACAAGATGTAAGATGGCTGAAAAATGCTACAATGTGATCATTGATAGTGGTAATTCAACAAATTCGGCATCAGAAGATTTGGTTGCAAAGTTGTAGTTACAGAGACTAAAGTATCCCAAACCCTATCAGGTTTCATGGATCAAATATGAGCATAAGATATTGGTAAGTAAGCAATGCCTTGTGAAGTTCAAAATTGGACATTACTTTGATGAAGTTTTGTGTGATATTATGCCTATGAATTGTTTTCATATTTTGTTGGGTTGGTGCAGAGGCACCTAAATTTCAAGAAGACAAAGATATAAAAGCTAGAGAAGCCATTTGTAATAAGTTGTCAAAGGAGGTCTTAATATGATAAATAATGTAAAAATGTTTATTTAATTGGTGAATGGATCTATTCAAATCCATCTAAATTCATTTGAGTAATTTTTATTGTATTTGGGTCAAGTTGTAAAGGCTTTGAAGCCATTTTTTTGTCAAAAATGTAAAAGTTGCGTAAAAAGTTGTAAAATGCAACTTTGAGAAAGTTGTTAATAATAGAAAAATGATGTAAAAAGGTATATGGTTGGTCTTGGGGGTAGTTAGGAAGGTTTATAACTGTCAAATGGATATAAAAACCATTGTATGGTCGAACCAAATCAATTGGAAGAAGAGGAAATACTTTGATACATTTTTGGTGCATTTTATTGTCGTGGTTTTGATTGGTTTTTTTAGTTTTAAAGTATTTTCCAGGCCTTTTACGGCTATATACAGCCTGGAAACCATGTGATATAGTAATGGATATATAGTATGATTAATCCTTCTTCTCATGCTTTTGGTTTGGTTCAATTTTATGAAGAAATGAATAAGTTATGGGTATTTTGGTGAAAGTGGATGTTTGCAGATTTGAGATTTGCTGAATACAGTCATGTTCCAGCGTGTGATGCGGACATATTTTGGAGACTCAAGATCTATAATGATATTTATTGGAAATATATGTGAACTAAATTTCATTTCCAACTGGTTTGAATCATTTTTATATAGATTTGTGAAAGTTATGGGCATTTGAGTGAAAACTGGTTTTTAACAATTTTCATTGGAGTTACAGACAGTGATTTGTGCTTGGAACTTTATATATTAATGAGAAAAATGAATGGCTTACATATTTGGAAACTAGACTCAAGAATGGATAATATGGAATTGGTTTGGTTTAATTTAGATTTATTTTGAGGAAGATATCTGATGCCCTAGGCAGGGTTACCAGTTTGTTGCTGGTTTATGACAGAAAATATGGGTCTTGGTTCAGAGTACATAATTCATAATCTGCTTATTGGATTGGTCTAAAATTTTGATATGTTTTAGAATTACTAATTTTGAACAATTATTCCAAAAAAATTTCAAGAAGATATTTAGAACTAGAGTTATGAATAATGCAATCAGACATAGCAATCGGATTGTGTGAGTGAAGATGTTGTCTTTATCGGTGTATAATGTCAGGGTTCTTTGTTGTAATCTTTGAGATGTTCTTGGTTCCTTGAGGGTGTACCAGCCTATTGTGAATCCCTTGAGTTTAACTAATATTCCTTGAAGAGAAATACAGAGGGCTCTACATCAGATTGGTATCAGGGCTTGAAGATCTTGAGTGTGTGGGTAGAGCGTCGAGGGAGGCAATCCACACCAGGACCTTGAAGAATTTGTATTTGTTTTGTTGATGAGTTTTGGTTGTAGTTGCTTATCCATCTTGTTGAACATAAAGGTTGGGATGTATGGGTAGACAAGAGAAGGTCTATCATAACCATTATCCAATAGAGATAAAGTTGGGTAGAAGGTGCATGGCACAAAGAAGGTGAGGCATCTTCCAGGATCTCCGTTGGGTAAGACGAATGGTCAAGGGCCATGGATTGGTCTAGTTGATTGCCAAGAGACTAGGGAGAGAGGAAAAGATGAGGACTCCTAGGTGAGGCATAGGGGAGAGTTGTTTGTGGTGAGTTTGAAGCAGCAATGGTAAAGATGGATCTCTTACTGATAAGGCACCGTGGAAGTTGCAGCCATTAATGCTCCACTAAAAGGAGTATTTGAGAAGATGATTTTGAGGACAGTCCTGTGTCCTTAAGGGAAAAGATGATGGTGATAAAGGCATGAAGAGGCAAAGGAAAAGATGAGGATTTTGATCTAATATTTTTTCTTGCAGGTTATTGATTCCATGTTTCCAAGGGACTTGGAAACTTTTCAAGGTTGGGAGTATGGTGCAGAGACACCTAAATTTCAAAAAGACAAAGATATAAAAGCTAGAGAAGCCATTTGTAATAAGTTGTCAAAGGAGGTCTTAATATGATAAATAATGTAAAAATGTTTATTTAATTGGTGAATGGATCTATTCACATCCATCTAAATTCATTTGAGTCATTTTTATTGTATTTGGGTCAAGTTGTAAAGGCTTTGAAGCCATTTTTTTGTCAAAAATGTAAAAGTTGCGTAAAAAGTTGTAAAATGCAACTTTGAGAAAGTTGTTAATAATAGAAAAATGATGTAAAAAGGTATATGGTTGGTCTTGGGGGTAGTTAGGAAGGTTTATAACTGTCAAATGGATATAAAAACCATTGTATGGTCGAACCAAATCAATTGGAAGAAGAGAAAATACTTTGATACATTTTTGGTGCATTTTATTGTCGTGGTTTTGATTGGTTTTTTTAGTTTTAAAGTAGTTTCCAGGCCTTGTACGGATATGTACAGCCTGGAAACCATGTGATATAGTAATGAATATATAGTATGATGAATCCTTCTTCTCATGCTTTTGGTTTGGTTCAATTTTATGAAGAAATGAATAAGTTATGGGTATTTTGGTGAAAGTGGATGTTTGCATATTTGAGATTTGCTGAATACAGTCATGTTGCAGCATGTGATGCGGACATATTTTGGAGACTCAAGATCTATAATGATATTTATTGTAAAGATATGTGAACTAACTTTCATTTTCAACTGGTTTGAATCATTTTTATATAGATTTGTGAAAGTTATGGGCATTTGAGTGAAAACTGGTTTTTAACAATTTTCATTGGAGTTACAGACAGTGATTTGTGCTTGGAATTTTATATATTAATGAGAAAAATTAATGGCTTACATATTTGGAAACTAGACTCAAGAATGGATAATATGGAATTGTTTTGGTTTAATTTAGATTTATTTTGAGGAAGATATCTGATGCCCTAGGCAGGGTTACCAGTTTTGTTGTTGGTTTATGATAGAAAATATGGGTCTTGGTTCAGAGTACATAATTCATAATCTGCTTATTGGATTGGTCTAAAATTTTGATATGTTTTAGAATTACTAATTTGGAACAATTCTTCCAAAAGGTTTGTCAAGAAGATATTTAGAACTGGAGTTATGAATAATGAAATCAGACATAGCAATCTGATTGTGTGAGTGAAGATGTTGTCTTTATCGGTGTATAATGTCAGGGTTCTTTGTTGTAATCTTTGAGATGTTCTTGGTTCCTTGAGGGTGTACCAGCCTATTTTGAATCTCTTGAGTTGAACTAAGATTCCTTGAAGAGAAATACAGAGGGCTCTGCATCATGGGTAGACCCTAGCAATATGATAGATATGTTGTACATGATAGAAGATTGATTCAATATACACTTTGGGTGAATGGGAAGAAACAAATATTTTTTCTGTTGATTAAAAGCCCAAATGAGGTCATTTGTACTACAATAAAATTTTGCATGGTTAATTGAAAGAAATTTGAAAAGGAAGTAAACAAGAATCAAGTTTGTTTTGCTATAATTCCTAGAGGTTGATGGTAATGACCAAGCAACATAAGTTGGTAATGATTGAGTGACAATAGATAGTGGTAGTCGAGTACTAAGAGGAAATTGCAAAATTGTTGAATGAGTACAAAAATATTTTTGTTGAGGATATTCCTTATGGTTTGCCTCTAGTAAGATGTATAAGTCATTGTATGGATTTTATTCGTGGAGCTAGTTTTCCAAACAAAGCACCATAGAAATTGACACCTATAGAGAATGAGAAACTTAACAAACAAGTTCATGAATTGTTGGAGAAAGGATTGATCAAAGAGCTTGAGTCCACATCTTGTACCTATTGTATTAGCACCTAAAAAGAATGGAGAATGGACAATGTGTACTGATTCCAAAGCTATTAACAAGATCAGAGTGAAATATAGGTTTCCTATGCCGATGATGGATGACATAATGAATTGTTTGAGTGGAAAAAAGTATTTTATCAAGATTAATTTGAAGAGTGGCTATCATCGTATCAAAATTAGAGAAGGTGATGAACAAAAGACTACTTTCAAGAGAAAAGATGGTTTGTATGAATGTTTGATTATGCCTTTTGGTTTGACTAATGCACCTAGTACTTTCATGAGGTTGATGAATGAAGTTCTAAAAAGATTCTTGGGTAATCTTTTGATTTTTTATTTTGATGATATTCTGATATTTAGTAAGACTAAGGAAGAACATTTTGAGCACACTAGACAAGTATTGCAGAGGTTGAAAAAAGAGAATCTGCTTATTAATCTGAAAAAGTGTTATTTTATGCAAGAGGAGATTGTGTACTTGGGATTTGTTATTTCAACTGATGGTTTGAAGATGGATCTTGAGAAGGTAAAAGAAATATTGGATTGGCCTACACCTGAAAATGTGGGTGAGGTAAGATCATTTCATGGTTTGGCTAGTTTCTATAGAAAGTTCATAAGGAATTTTAGTGTTGTTTGCAATGCTATGACTGAGACAGTGAGAGGAGATAAAAAGGAATTCAGGTGGACACATGGAGCTAATAAAAGTTTTGAGACTTTGAAACAAAAGGTTGTTGAATTACCTATATTGGCTTTGCCTGATTTCAATAAGGTATTTCAAGTTGAATGTGATGCAAGTGGTAGTGCAATAGGAGCTATACTGAGTCAAGAAGGTAGGCATGTTGATTTCTTTAGTGAAATTTTGAATGATGCTATAAAAGGAATTACTCTTTATATGATCAATAATTTTATGCTATTGTTCAAGCCTTGAAAAAGTGGAGACATTTTTCGATTCATAAGGAGTTTGTGTTGTATACTAATCATAAAGCTTTACAATATAAATTGAATCAAAGACATATGGAGTGGGTTGAATACTTGCAAAATTTCACATTTGTGATCAAACATAAGAGTGGAGTTACTAACAGAGTTGCTAATGCATTGAGTAGAAGACGTTCTTTGCTGGCTGAAATGAAGGTTGAAGTTCTTGGTTTTGATGAAATGAAAGAGTTGTATGATGTTGATCCTAATTTTTTTGAGGTTTGGAGAGAATGTAGAGCACAAAATCTAATAGATCACATAAGTAAGTATAATTAGTATTTCATTAAAGAAGGTATGTTGTTCAAAGGTATTTAGTTGTGTATTCCTATAATTTCTATGAGGTCGAATCTGATTAAGGAAAAGCATAGTGGTGGATTGGCTGGACTTTTTGGAATTGATAAGACATTGAGTTTTCTGAAGGAGAAGTATTATTGGCCACAAATGTATAAGGATGTTCAAAAAAATTTAAATAATTATGGAGTTTTTCAAGTTGCAAAAGGAGTGAGTCAAAATACTAGTTTGTATACACCTATTATTGTTCTTGAGAAACCTTGGACTGACATCAATATGGATTTTTTTCTTTGATTTCCTAAGACAGTGAAGGGGTATGATTCTATTTTTGTTGTGGTGGATATATTTTCTAAGATGGCTCATTTCATACCATGCAAGAAGACATCAGATGTTGAGTATGTTGTTGAACTTCTTTTTTTAAAGAGATTGTGACATTGCATGGATTACCAAGAAGTATTATTTCTAACAAAGATAGTAAGTTTGTTGATTATTTTTGGAAGAGTTTGTGGAAGAAAATGAGTACTAAATTGAAGTTTAGTTCTACATTCCATACATAGACAGATGGATATATAGAGGTTGTGAATAAAAGCTTGGGTAATCTATTGAGATGTTTAGTTGGAGACAAGCCAAGTAATTGGGAGATGGTATCGTTACAAGTTAAATTTGCATATAATAATTATGTGAATATGAGTACTGGGGAAACACTTTTTTAGATTGTTACTGGAATGAATCCTAGAGGAGTATCAGAGTTGAGAGATGTTGCTATTGAAGAAAAGAGAACTGTTGCTGGAAAAGAATTTGTTGATTTTATGAAGTCTTTGCACAAGGAACTGAAGTTGAGGTTGGAACAAAGTAATCAAAAATACAAGGAGAATGTGATCATTCTAGAAAACATCATGATTTTCAAGTTGCTGATGAGGTGATGATTCATTTGAAGAAAGGAAGATTTTTTGCTAGTATATACAGTAAGTTGAGAATGAAGAAGTTTGGACCTTGTAAAATCTTGAAGAAGTTTGACAGTGATAATGCTTATGAATTTGAGTTACTTGATGACATGGATATATCTCCCATATTCAATTTTTCTTATTTTTATAAGTACCATGAGTTAGATGATAAAATTTTTGTACCTAATTATTGTCCTAAGAAGCAAATTGAAGAGGTTGAACAGATATTGAATCAAATAATTAGTAAAAGAAAAAGAGGAAAATATTACTATGAGCATTTGGTGAAGTGGAAAAATAGACCAATTCAAGATGCTACATGGATTTCTCAATTTGAGTTAGATTCAGCTTAAGTTGTGACACTTGCATGATTTAGGAGAATCATTTCTTTGAACCCGGGTTGTTTGATGCAGGAGCATCTTGGGTTTCATTGTAATCTTGCACCTTTTGTTCATTTTGTTAGGTATTTTTGAGCACCATTTTTTAGTTGATGCTAACTTTTTACTTTGGATGTCAAGCTCCTTTGATTGTCAAGTGATTTCTTTGGTTGTCAAGTTCCTTTGGATGCTGAGTCATTTCTTTTAGTTGTTGAGCTCATTTGGTTGTCGAGTTCTTTTGGATATCGAGTCATTTTATTTGGTTGCCAATTTTCTTTGGATGTCGAGCATCGGAGGATGTCAAGTTCGTAATTCATGTCAAGTGACTTTTGTAGATGTTGAGTGCAAGTATTGCCAAGTTTTTTGTGTCTGGTTCCAATTTGGGCCAACTTTGCTTGTATTTAATTTTGGTATAGGTAGTTAATATTGCTATGAGCCAATGTGTGGCTTCTCTATATTCTAGAAACTTCTGTAAGCCATTTTGGCTAGTATAAATAGAGTGTTTAGGCTTAGAGTGAAGGCAGAGGTAGATTGAGGAGGAGTTATGGAGCAGAACGAGAAAGTCTAGAAAGATAGTTGTGTATGTATTTGGTCGTAACCTAGAAGACCTTACAGTTGGGCATGTATGTTGAATGCTTGAAGAATAAATAAAGTTGTTTTTTTCTTCTCCTCTTTGTGGTTTTCATTCTTTTGTTGTGTTTCCGCTGTGTTAGCTCTTGCAGGGTGGTTCAAGTATTTGGGTTTGTCTTTGGCCCTAATTTACTCCTTTCTCCTCCTGTGTCAATTTAACACTATTACGGGTGCATAGAAGTTGCATTGTAGGCAAAACTCCCCTTTCGGTAGCCTTTTTTTGGCACCTAAGAGTTTGTGGAGGTAGGAGAGGGTGGGGATCATGTGATCTCCCCCCCTCCCTTTCTTAACCTTCTTGCATGGCTTATAAACTATAAGAAAGAAAAATGTGTGTGTGTTGATTCCTTTATTTTTTTAAAAATATATATATATTCTGGATTATTTTTATTTTTAATGCTAGACAAGCATGGCCAGGGATTTTTTATGGGACATGAGGTTGTCCCATTTTCAACTTTGCATAATACAATTATAGCCTTAGGCTACATGGAGTCTATATATAATATGATTTTATATTTTATTTTGTTGAAATTAGAGAATCTCGAGATTATTCTCCAGATAATTTTAATGGATTGTAATTGGGGAGTGGATTATTTCACTCCCCATACATTTTCCAGAGAGTGGAAATCACTCTCCCAACCTTGCTTATTCATGAAATATTAAGTTGTGTTTTCTATGTAGTTTACCTTATCTATACAACTATGGTGGTATAAATTTTATTTTGGTAGTTAGTTTGATGTCCTTTTTACCATTCTAATGTATACATCTAGATTAATGAAAATATTACAACACTTGAACAATAAATTTAACATGTGTAATATAGTTGAAACAAGATCAATATAAAACTAATAGATTAAATCTTCCTAATGATACTTCAAATGAAGTTGCTTATTGAACCAATGCGTACTAAAATTTCTTTATTTGAACAAACATGTTTAAAATATACTTTCTTGTATTACTTTGTGATTCAAAATGAGCATGATTAAACATATGCATGTTCATCCTTTGAGTAATCAAGACAATAGATTATCTTTTGAGAGGGATCTCTTTTACATTTAAACGATAACTACTATGATACATTAGTATTTCCATACCAATACATATAAGTTCATATTAATAAAACTAAAATGAAATTATAAATGGTCATCTCCCCATTACTTCATTGCTTCCATGAAATCATATTTCACAACAAGGTAGATAAGATGGAGATTGCTCAAGTGCAAATGCAATACACAAATGACATAAGTAAAGGGTTCAACTTCTATAATGCAATATAAAATAAAATGGAGAAGGATTTAATCCCTTCAAATACATTAAAAAATGACACATCCCTTCCTTTCTACTATGCAATCATTCATTGCAACAATATGAATAAGATAGAGAGAGATTCTACATTACATGTACAATGCATAATGACAATTTTAATCCTTAAAGCAACATCTACAAGATGATCATTCCAAGATCATTTCTCTTGTGAGCACAAAATCTTCAAATACATCACAAAGAAAACAACAAAAACCATGGAGACTCTCCTCCCAACCATAGGCCTCAAAAGAGACCACCCTTGAGCTAGGGGAACAAAGCTCAAATCAGGTATCACATCCACTCTTGCAAATGCATATACATCAAATTGTAACACTTGAACAAATGGAACCATGAACCTAGGGTGAAGTTTTTCTTTTCAAATAGGAGACTTTCCATATCAAACAATATCTTAAATTATAATTCCCATGCCCTTTCTAAGCTTTCACAATCAACAATTTTCATGCCCTTTAAGGGCTTTCACAATCATCCTCCTCTTCACAATAATTTCTCAAACATGATGCCATAAACTATAGATTTCTTGAAGACCATGCTCCATAAACTTCCTCTCACCACCATATTTCTTTTATCACCCCTGAAGCAAGATATGAATAATTATGGCATACAATGAAGCCTATACTCCAGGATTCTCAACTACATTGTCAAGCCCAACAAATACCTCCACCTTGGACTTCTCTTCCCTTCCCAAATGGTGAGTGAAGTCCTCACACCCAAAAACAACATATATAACAAAATGGAGAAACAAAGAGAAAATCAAATGCAACAACACATTTTCATCTCAACACAACAATATCACAATCTTCCCACAACATGAATCATCATTCCAAAATTTACATAAATGCTACATACATCACAATACAACACCATGCAAATCTACTTCCAATATGAACTCACACTCCGTCATGCTCATGAATGAAATACCATTATGTAAGTTTTGAGAAAAATACTACATGGGCGAGAAGCACCAACTTTGGTCCTTTGTAAATGGCCATGAAAGTTAAAGAAGAGTTCCCCTTTCCTTCACTCCCAATCTCTAAACCATAAGTGTCTTTAAAGTTAGAGAGTGGATAGAAAACTCCCTAATTTGATCCCAAGTCATCTAAAAATGCCTCTAACTCCCCACTAGATAAAAATGGCCCTAACAAAAAGCCTCCCTTTTAAAGAGATCATATTTCCACAATCCATTGCATAATCTATTTGTTTTTGGATTTGATTATGTAGAGGTTTCTACCATCAACGTTTCGAATTATGCTACATGATCCATCATCAAGATGAAAAGAGAGCAAGAGATGCAAAATAAAATGAGTTGCAGAAGTTGACTAACCCAAAAGATATAGGGACCAAGAGGAAGAGAGACAGCACGGTAACCAAAGGAGGAAAGAAGGTTGGGCAAGGAACCACAAGGGCACACTCCACAAACAATACAGAAATGAAAAAGGAAAACAAGAGGATAAATACAATAAATCAATCAAATGAGGGAAATGGAGGAAAAGAGAAAGACCAATCTAGTGACCAAGCCTCCCTTTTCTTGCATCCTTGCCCCTTTCTAAAATTGTAACCTTGACCAAGTAGGAGATGGTGGGAAAAAAAATGTAACAATTCTAATTTGAAAGTGCTTTGAAAATGACTTGTTTGGAGGGTCTCTTAAGCCATCTAAACCAACTTATGGTGAGATTTGAAACCCCAAATCATACTATTATCATGTGGGTACTAGTTTTTCACCAAAATAACCCTTTAGGACCATTTTTTAGATCCCCAAAAGTCATTAGGTAGTTGGAATTGGAATTTAAATTGGGTGGAGACTTTTCATTAAAAAAATTCCATGTGAGGTTAACTTGGGTACTACATTGGGGTTAGGTTTAGGTTAGGTTACTCTTGCCCAAGAAATCTAAATGAAAAGTCATCTCAACATGGAAAACACAATTGTCAAGTGACATAAAAATAACACATCACATTTATAGTACATGTCTCTAATTATATATGAATTTAAAACTATTACATGCACATATAATTCATGTTTATGAACTAAAATACATTACAACAAGGTTTGAATGTTTCCACATATTCAACCTTGGCTATGTCATATTCACATGGGTTTGAACCTTCATTCCCCAATTAATTCCATGGTTAAATTTTCTAAACACTAAACTTGAGCATCAATAGTCCAAGAAAAATCATATAAGCAATATATAATATAAGCACTATAAATCATTATCACCTTAAACATTAGATTTTCATATTCCATCAAATATAGTAGCAGTGAAATATTGCAACATTGAAATATCATAATCTATCCTTAACACTAATTTCCACTTAAACAGTACAATTGACATTTCAATCATTTCTACAATTCAATTTCTATCAAAGATAATGTAAGAATTGAGAACATGAAATGGAATAATTAATTATACCAATTAGATCCTAATATACAAACTTAAGTGCAAATTATCAAAATGTATATATTAAAATAACATAACCATATAGTCCCAAAAGTGTATCAAAACATCGAGTCATGAGAATCAAAATGAAAATAGATCATCTATGCTATGGTGGGTCAAGTGGGGCCTCACAACAAAGATGTATTCCTATGAATACAAGAAAACAAAGGTGTGTTAATAGTCAAAAAAGTAAGAAGAGGTTACTGTAGGGTAAAAATGTGTTCCTGTAAAGGTAGGAATGCAAACTTTTGTTAGAACTCAAAAAAGTAAGAAGAGGCAAATGATTAAAAAAATGTAAGGCTCCTATCCTCGTTCTCAACAGCACGAAATTGCATTCTCACAAGTTTGTATACTTGTTTTAGCATATAAGGGATGGCAAAAATCACAAGATTTTTATGCTTGTTAAAATTTCATTAGAGCATTCGCATCGTTTGAGCTCCTTTGTGTCTATCTTGAAAAATCAAAGAACAAGCTTGCAATAATTCCTAAATACAAATATCATAATGTTAGTTCATTTTCCAAAAAAAACTAACAATGAAGGAATGGCCCATGAAGTGAGGTCCCACTAGGCCTACCAAAATGCATGTGATAAAATTTAGTGTGCACAGAATACAAAGAAAAAAATCATAGACTTTTAATAAAGCAAACAAATAGATAAAACAAAAGGAAACCCAAAAAAAGGAATTGAAAACCTGAATACCTTTGTAGCTTCCTTGATATGTAGATATGGTCATGATCATGGATGTGTGCGTAATGGTAGACTTATTGCTTCAGTTATGGATGATTGTAGATGGATATATGAAAAAATATATATAATAATGGTGCTTTGATAGTAATTAGTTGTCAAAATGATATAGTAATTTTACTCAAAAGTTGGATCATTAATGAAGGATTGAGGGTTCAATTTATAGGCAATTGGTTGAGGATGAGATAAGAATTACTGATGGATAGTTAATTAAGCGATGTGTGAAATAGGCTTTATTTGATTAGTCTAGGTGGGTGAGATAGACTTTTGTGTAAAAAGTTGGAAGAGGGAGTTGTGGCATGGAGAGTGGACTTGGGCTTGACTAAGGATGAGTAAATTATATCTTTATTTGTGTAAGTGATCTAGAGAGGGATTTTAGACATGGAAGAAGGGGTGATGTGTTTCAATTAAGGTGGATGGGGTGGCTTAGTTGATTGGATGATGTGGATGGTGAATGGATTTGTTAGAACAAAATTTCGTGGAAGGATTTAATTAAATAAATAAATTATTTAATTAAAATGAGAATTATTGGTGCATGAGTTGGGCTAAGCTAACTACTGGGTTGAAGTTTGCATCTCCTTCATACATGTCCTTTATGGAGTGGAACCCTACATTCTCCAACCTCATTTCTTGAATGGTTAAGTTCCTTCTACTAAGGGCATCAGCAACTTTATTTGCCTCCCCTTTCTTATTCTTAATAGTGAAGGTATATGATTGAAGGTACTCCATCCATTTCACATGCCTATGGTTCAACTTTTCCTATCTATTCAAGAAACTCAATGCATGGTTATCAGTATAGACAATAAACTCCTTGGGAAATAAATAATGTCTCCATTTTCTAAGAGAATTAAAAATAGCATACAATTGCAAATCATATGTAGAATATGTTTTTTTTGCTTCATTTAAATTTTCACTAAAGAGGGCTATCGGTTTACCTTCTTGACTTAGGACTCCTCCTATGGCCCTATTACTTGCATCACATTCAATAGTAAATACCTTCTTGAAATTGGTAGAGCAAGGATGGGTACCTCTGCAACCCTCTTCTTCAACTACTCAAAGGACTGATCAGCATCCTTATTCCATGCAAATTGACACTTCTTTCCACCCTTGATTGTATCAATCATAGGGGCACACACATCACTGAAACCTTTAATAAATTTTCTTTAAAAGCTTGCCAAACCATGAAAGCTCTTTACCTCACTTGCATTCCTTGGTGTAGGCTAGTTGAGGATTTCTTCCACCTTTTTTGGATCCATCTTGAGGTTGCCCTTAGGTATGAAAAAACCTAGGAAACCAAATCTTCCTTCATGAAGACACACTTATCCAAGTTTATCTTCAATTCCTTCTCCCTAAGTTTCTTCAAAACCAATTCCAAGTGTGTTATATTTTCCTCTTTAGATTTACTATAAATTAGTATTTCATCTACATAAACAACAACAAAATGATTCATAAAAGGTGCCAAAACTTCATTCATGAGTCTCATGAATGTACTAGGGGCATTAGAAAGGCCAAAGGGCATCACCATCCATTCATAAAGTCTCTCATTAGTCTTGAAGGCAGTTTTCCATTCATCTCCTTCCCTTATTTTGATTTGGTGGTACCCACTCTTCAAGTCAATCTTAGAATAGTACTTTGTTCCTCCTAGGTCATCCATCAAATCCTCCATCCTAGGCATTGGGAACTTATATCTGATAGTTATCTTATTTATGGCTCTTGAATCCATATACAACCTCGATGTACCCTCCTTTTTAGGTGCCAACAAAATAGGGACTGCACAAGGGCTGATACTCTTTCTTATGAACCCTTTTGCAAGAAACTCCTCAACTTGTCTTGCTAATTCCTTGTTTTGCTCTAGTGTCAACCTATAGGTAGGTTTGTTAGGAAATGTAGAACCTAGAATAAAGTCAATACAATGACTTACCTCTCTAAATGGTGGCAAGGTATCAGTAGCAGGGTTTGAAATAACTTCTTTATATTTGTCCAAAAACTGCCTCACTTCCTTGGGTTCCACATTCCTTATTCCTAATATGCCTTCCTCCTTTTTATCTTCTTGTCTTGGATTTACTACAATGGAAAAACATGGTGTTTTCTTCACCTTGAGGGTCTTCAAAAACTCCTTCTCCCCAACCATCATCACACTAGATGCATGTTGGGTTTCCTTTCCATCTTTTGGCAATGGTGTCATAGTGTACTCCTTTCCATTTTTGGTGATGATGTAGACATTATTCCTCCCATCATGCTTGGAATTGACATCATACTGCCATGGCTTGCCTAACAACAAATGACAAGCATCCATCTTTGCAACATCACAAACAATTTTGTCCTTGTACTCTCCTATTTGAAATTCAACATTTACTTGTTCATTAACTACAACTTGTTGCACCTTGCTTAACCATGAGATCTTGTAAAGGTTAGGACAAGGAGACCTCTTCAATCCAATTTTATTTACCATCTCTACTGATGCAATATTATCAGTTAAACCAAAACCAACAATTACCTTACACACTTTACCTTTTATCTTACATAAAGTCTTGAACAAAGTCTTCCTTTGGGGCGGTTCTTGCTCTACAATTGTCTTCAACAAGGTTCTATTGAACATTAAGGATTCCCCTCTTTCTAGATCAGCATTACCTCTTGCTCCTTGATCGCTTTGTGCATCCTCTTCTTGGGCCAAGTGAATCCTTTAATCTCCTTCTTGGTTATTGCCTCCCATCTTCTCAGGACATCTATATGATCTATGACATGTTTGGTTGCAGGTGAAACACCTTCCAATGAATGCCCCTGGAGTTCTTCCTCCAAACCTTCCTCTCCCATTAGGTCTCCTGACTCTAAATCCTCCTCTAGGATTCATGTCTCCTTCTGTCTTCTCTTGATTGCTTGTCTCCCCTTGAGACTTATTGGATGAGCCTCTACCTGCAAATCTTCCTCCACCTCTAGCACTTCCCCCTCTTCCTCTACCTTGAGACTCACTCTTCCTCTTGTTTTTATCTTCAATCTTGAGGACCATCTAATAGCACTGATGTACTGATTTTGGGTTGAATAGTATCAACTCATCCTTGATGGAGTACTTGAGCCCATTCAAGTACCTTGCTAGTTTTTGCTTCTCATTCTCAGGAATCTTGGCCCTTAGAGTGAGTTTATGAAACTCCTCTATATAGGCCCCCACATCCAAATCCTTTTGTCTTAGACTTTGCAACCTTTGATGTATTAGGACCCCATAGTCCTTAGGCACAAATTGCCTTTTGATTTTTGATGTCATCTTCCTCCATGTTGCCCAGGGTTTCTTCCCTTCATGCTTCCTTTCATATTGTAGGAAGTTCCACCAACTAAGGGTAGACCCTTTCAGTTTTGACTTCACCACCTTCACTCTTTGGCTTTTAGGTGTATTTTCACACTCAAAGAAGTTATCAAGTGCCTCAAGCCAATCCATACACTCCTCTAGATCTAGCTTTCCACTGAACATAGGAAGTGTTGATCTTTGATCCTTCCTTCCCACTCTTTCTAAGGCTTCTAACATTGCTCTCTAATCTGCAGACATGGCTTGTCTATCTTGCCAAGGATCTTCTTCTTCATTCCTTTCTTCTTCCCCTTTAGAGTCTTCTAGGAATCCTCTTTCCACTTTTCCTTTCAACCTATCCAATTCTCTTTTCATGGTTTTATTCTCTTCTCTCACTGCCCTACTTTTTGCCATTTGCTCTTCGACCAACTTGGCCAATTCCACATTTGTAATCCTGAGAGGTATCTCCCTCTCACCTTCCTCATTCTCTGACATATTTCCTCCCCAATTAGGCTCTTAGTGGCTCTGATACTGTATATGAGCAATGTTAGTATGCTAATAGAAACCAAATTTAAATAAAGCTTCTACAAACTAAACAAAATTAATAAACTTCAAGATAGACTAAGATGAAGTCTCAATTGAGAATATGAGCCATTAATGGAATCTCTCAATAAGAAGCTCTCTTGTTGAATAGCTTTGTCTAAATATATAGGATGTATGCTCAAGCTTTATGCTTCAAAAAGGGCTTCAAATGGAGTTGGAATTTGGGTGTGAGTGTATGGTTTTGATGTAAAATGGCTTCTTAAAATGGAATTATGACTTTATTTCATGGATTGTGTTGTTTTTCAAAGGGGAAGGATCCAATTTATAGGCAAGAGGCTTGAGGGATTGAGGGTTAAGATGCAGGGATGGGAAAAAGCTCATGGAGGGCTCAGATTGTATGAGAGGAGAGCACATAGATTGTGCTTCTTTACAGCCAATCAAGGAGTGACACATGTCACATGGTGAGAGGATGGAGGAAACGGGAAGGATGAGTCAACAAAGGAGGCTCAAGGGATAAAATCTTCATAAAGACCCTCATAATGGCTTGTAAGAGCAATAAAAGGGCTTGGAAGAGTCATTTATGGCCTAGTGGGCTTCATAAAGTTTTATGGTTGAGATATTTTGAGGGAGATGAGAGAAATTTCGACTTGGGCTTGATTAGGAGAGTTTTAAGCTTGCTTAGGATTGTGCAAATGATTAGAGGATGGATTAGGATGGTTTAGGATCAGCTTAGGGATAGGCAAGTGGATGGCATTTAATGAGGGTGAGTGAAGGAGGAGATATTTGTTAACTTTGGCTTGGGTTAGTAAGTCTTAACCCATGTTTAGGGAATGTGACAAGGTTAGGAGGGGATTAGGATTAGGTTTAAAGACATCTTCTAGAAGAGTCTAGACTTTGGATGAGGATAAAGACTTTCTAGAATAGTCTAGAATTTCCTAGGATGAGGATGAAGACTTTCTAGAAGAGTCTAGAACTTCTTAGGATGAGAATAAATTAGATTTTTAGAAAATAAATAAAGTTTTATTTATTTCAAGGGTTTGGATTGAGGAGATATTTATTAAAATATTTTTAATAAACATGAGGATTAATATTTAATCTTAATTAAATATTTTGAGTTGGGATTAGGGGTAGGAAATGATGGGATTAGCCTTTAATCAAAATTAAAGAAGGATTAGAAGATTTTGGAAGAGGTTAGTGGTCTTAAGGAAATTGGCCAAGTTTTGGGCAAAAAATAAATTTTTTATTTATTTTGGATTTTTTGATCAATTTATTAATTAAATAATTAATAAATAAGAAAATAATGTTTAAATAAGATTTAAACATTTTTGGGAGGGATTCCTTAATTAAATATTTTTAATTAAGATAAAGGGATTTAATGGCATAAAAATAAATTAATTAATTAAATAATTAATTAATTAATAACTGATGATGTCATCAAAAAATTTTTAGAAAATAAAAATACTTTATTTTTTAAAGGTTTTTAGGTGTCTACATTTTGCCCCTCTTTGATGTGATGTCGCAAGTGGCATGGCATCAAAGATAAAAAATAAGATGCCCAAGGCTAGAGCAGAAGAGGAGAGAATGGACTGTGAGATGCCCCCTAAAGAAGGCAGCGGGGAGAGAAAGCAAGGCTCGATGGCTCCTTAAAAATTACAAGAATCTTGGATGAGCAAGCAAACTCAGATTGGCAAAGAGAAGGGGCTGAATTAGCTCAAACTCTCACTATGAGAGAATGATAAAGGAGAATCAGATGCACAAGAGGAAGCAAGCTTAAGACTTTAGGGAAGGTGGAGGATGAAAGAGCAGAGCGCTATAAAAAGGAATCTAGGATAGGGAGATGGATGAGGGGATTATAAAGCTGATGCAATAGGATTTCAAAGAGTTAGATTGGTGAAAGATGGGTTTCGGAGTTCCCTAGGACTAGGATTGTGGATAGCGAAAGATGAGGCTTGGCGGATTGATTTGGATTGGTGGATCCCTAAGACTAGGATTGTGGATCCCTAAAGCTAAAGGTGAGGAGTGATTCAAAGAGATACTGATGCATAAGCTGGGGTAGGAGAGATGGATGCTGGATATGGATCGGGGATAATGGAGATGAAGGAAAACCATTGAAGCTTTTTGAACGGGGGGATACTTCAAAGAGAAGTACCACCATGTAGTTGAGCACTAGATTTGCTATAGAACTATTGGTTAATTGCCAAGGTTACCAAGAACATCAAGGCCTTTTCACCAACTGTCCAGAGGACTGACGAACTGACTCAAAACAAATACGCAAGGATTGCCCCAGTATCACACATGAATCCTAGAGGAAGCAATGTGGAAATGACACTGGGTAACCCACAAGTAGAAAAGAAAACAAGCAAAAGACATGATCAAGACCTTACGCTCTAATTGCCCCATTCACAATATACCATGATATGGAAGATTGTGGCAACTTTGAGGAGGGAACAAGGAGATTGCTTGGAAAAGATATTTCAAGACCCAATAGGGAAGAGTCCAAATCAAAAGAAAGCGAAAATCCAAAAGAGAACCGTTTGCCAACGAGATGGGTAGGACGAGGTACTAATGGACCAAGATCAGACATGAGGAAAGCTATATCCTGCAAGGACCTATCGGAGAGCACCTAAGTTGGTGGATTTGGATGAGTGATGCGTCTGGCAAGCTGAACTAAGAAAGATAACACTTTGGTGACAGGAAATCTAGCTAAAGGATGCATTGGAATAGCTAACCAAGATGTGCGATGGGTGCAAGATGTTGATCAAGGACGAACTAACACGAACGTTGGATAGCTACAATGGTACTAAGCTAAAGAGGATGTACAAGCTGATGGACCAAGATATGTTACAAATGTACAAGTTTGTTCATGTTTTGGTTTTTGTGAGATGGAAATGTTTGTGAAGGATGGGATGTCTATAATAGGTGATAGGTGGATAGGTAGATGGTTTGCAAAAAGCTTAAGTGAAAATGGGTTTTTGTGTGTGCACGTGATAGTATACAAGCTAGGATACAAGATTATTTACAAGCTGGAAAATGGTACAAACTTTGGACAAGATTCGGATATACAAGGTATGGTACAAGATTTACAAGGTATAATTAAAGCTTTGGTACAAGATTTTACAAGCTATACAGGAGGTATTTACAAGCTCCATTAGATTTTGGATATTTGGTTGGAACACCAAGAGAACAAGCAGGCATTTTCTGGGATGGTGGGTGAATGGATGAGGGATAGGATAGTGATAAATAATGGATTAGTCTTAGTACACAAGGTGCCTGAATTACCAGGTTTTCACCAAGGTACTTATCCAAGGTGCTTGAATTGCCAAGTTTTTTCCATTAGACGCTTATTTCACTTTACTATTTTTTTTGTATTTTTCAAAAGCTGGGTATACCAAGGATCTTCAAGCATAGAACTTCTTGAGATGAATGGTGTTAGTAGGATCATTCAAGAGTTCTCCTTCCAGTGTAGATAGCTGATAGGCTCTAGAGCCAAAGGAAGCAGTGACAACATAAGGACCAAGCCATGTAGGTTCAAACTTGCCTTTCTTTTCTCGATCTGCTTAGAATTTCATGTTTTCTTTGAGGACCATGTCACCTAGCTGAAAGTGTCGTGGAAGCACCTTCTTGTTGAAATTCTTTTTGAGACAAGTTTGATAGACTATGAGATGATCATAGGCTTGTTGTCACTTCTTGTCTAAGATATCTAGCTGGTTGATCCGAGCTACTCTGTATTCTTCATCTGATATTCGCCCTTGCAAAGATATGCGCAAGGAGGGAAGTTCAACCTCTATAGGTAGTACCACTTCGGCACCATAGACTAGGGAGTATGGAGTTGTGCCTGTGGATGTACGAAAGAAAGTTTGATAGGCCCATAGGGCTGGATTTATTTGTATATGCCAATCACGGCCAGAATCATTGACAACTTTCTTTAGGATTTTGAGGAGGGTTTTGTTAGTTGCCTCTGCCTGGCTGTTACCTTGTGGGAAATATGGGCTAGAAAAGCGGTGATGGATGCGGAGGGAAGTGCATAATTCTTCCATGTTGAGATTTTCAAAGTTACCTCTGTGGTCGGTGAAGATGGTGGATGGGATGCCGAAGTGGAAAACAATGTGGTATAAGATGAACTTGGAGACCTAAACTCCTGTAGCTAAGATGAGGGGGACTGCTTCCACCCATTTAGTGAAATAGTCTGTAGCTATTATTATCCATTTATGTCCATCAGATGAGAGGGGTGTGATAGTTCCAACTAGATCAAGGCCCCAACAAGCGAAAGGCCAATGTGTTGCAATAGGCTATAGATCGTATGCTCGAGCGTGCACAAGATTTGCATGCTGCTGACATGGGAGACACTTTCTGACAAAGTCACAGGAGTCTTCTTCAATGGTAGGCCAATAGTAGCCTGCTCTAAGGATTTGTCGCACTAGGACAATACCACTCGTGTGGGCACCGCAAGGTCCAGAGTGTACTTCTTTTAACACCATCGCGGCCTCATTTTGGTCTAAACATCGACAGAGAGTATCGTGATAGCCCCGACGATATAGGGTATTGGCTATGATAACATAGTGGGAGGATTTTTGGATGAGGTTTTGGCGTTGGGTACGTGTGAGGTGAGGGGATATGATACCATCATTAAGGTAAGCGTGAATCTCATGGTACCAAGGCGATTGGGAACCAATCAAGATACAAACACGGTTTGAATCCTCATTCACATAGGCAGGTGTGAGGAGTTGCTTGACTAAAAACTCATACTGTGTAGCTGCTTGGGGAATTTCCAAGAGCGAGCTGATAGTAGCCATAGCATTTGCTACTTTGTTCTATATTTGAGGCACTTGTGTAAACTGAAGCTTTGTAAAATGTTGGGTTAGCTGATCAACTAGCTCTTTGTAGGGTAATAGCTTTTCATCTTTGGTTTGATATTCATTTAGGGCTTGCTTGATGATGAGCTAAGAATCGCCAAAGATTTGTAACTCAGCAATGTTCCATTCTGCAGCTATCTTTAATCCTACTATGAGGGCCTCATATTCAGCTATATTGTTGGTGCTAGGGAATTGTAGCTTGAAGGCTTTTGGAATGTAATCTCCTTGAGGTGTGACCAACAATATTTCTACCCCTGATCCATGAGATGTGTATGAGCCATCAAAATAAAGTTTCCATGGGGGTTGTTCTTCAATTAGACAGATATGCTCATCTGAAAATTCTGTGATCAACGGATAAGCATCTATTAGAGGTGCATCAGCTAGGTGATCTGCTATAGCTTTCCCTTTGATTGCCTTTCTATCCACATACTAGATGTCAAATTCGCTAAGGAGCATAACCCATTTGGCCAAACGGCCTGTAAGTGCTATTCTGGAGAGCATATATTTGAGAGGGTCAATCTTGGAGACTAGTTGGATGGTATGACTTAGCATGTAATGGCGAAGCTTTTGAGTTGAGAAAACAACTGCCAAACAAGCTTTTTCCATAGGAGTTTAATTGAGTTCATAACCAACTAGGGTTCTAATGATGTAGTAGATGGCTCTTTCTCTGCTGTAGTCATCAAGTTGTGCTAGAAGTGCCCCTAGAGCAGTAGGTGTTGCTGATATGTAAAAAATTAGGGGACGACCAGGAACTGGTGGAACCAAGATAGGGGGATTGATGAGATATTGCTTGAGATGTTCGAAGCTGCATTGACATAAAGGATCCCACTTGAAGTTCTCATCCTTCTTTAGTAAATGTGAAAATGGTGTACACTTATTTGCAAGCTAGGAGATGAAGCGTTGAACAGATTGAAGCTTTCCCTGAAGAGAACAAAGTTGTCGTAGTGTCTGGGGAGGAGGCATGTCTAAGATAGCCTTGACCTTCTTGGGGTCAATCTCTATACCTCGTTTAGAAAATATAAAGCCTAGAAGCTTGCCAGATGTGACCCCAAAGACACATTTCTTAGGATTCAGCATGAGATGATATTTGGCTAACCTATCAAAGACTTTCTCTAGGTCAGCAAGATGATCCATGAAGGTATGAGACTTGACCAAGATATCATCCACATAATCCTCCAAAATGCTATGGATGAGATCATGAAAAATGGTTGTCATAGCTCTTTGATAGGTAGCCCCAACATTATTTAGGCCAAAAGGCATCATGTTGTAGCAAAAGGTTCCCCAAGGGGTAGTGAATGATGTCTTATGTTGATCCTCTTCTGCAATCTTGATTTGATTATACCCAAAAAATCCATCCATGAGGGACAAAATTTCATGTCCAGCTGTAAGATCTACAATCATATCTATGTTGGGCAAGGGAAAATCATCTTTTGGACAAGCTTTGTTAAGATCTCTAAAATCAGTGCAGATTCTGATGTCACCAAAAGGCTTAGTGACGAGGACTATGTTGGAGATCCACTCTGAATAGTCGATAGGTCAGATAACCTTAGCAGCTAACATTCTTTCTAACTCAGCTTTGACTAGTAATGCCACCTTGGGGTGCATTTTTCTAAGCTTTTGTCTGACGGGCTTGATCTGTGGATTGACTGCAAGATGATGAACTATAAGCTTTGGATCAAGCCCTGGCATGTCTTGATATGACCATGCAAATCGGCCAATGCTCTCTCTTAAGACCTTAAAGAGGAGATCAGCTTGGTCTTGTGATAGGGATGCAGCAATGTGAACAAGCCTAGGGATCTCTGAAGAACCGATGTTGACTTCTCTAGTATCCTCAATTAGAATAGAAGATATCTCTGGTCGATTATCTTGAGGAGGTAATGCTAAATCCTCATGTTCTTCTTGTGGCTCTAGATGTTCTTGCTAAGGGGTTCTCTTCGCCGCCTTAGCTAGTCTCAGATTCACCTTAGTTCCAGTTTTGGGTATATCGAAACTAGGTTGGGGATTTTCTCCAAAATACCCCTTGGGATCTAGCTTGTAGATATAGGTAGAATCTGGCTTTGTTTTCTTGTGAGCTGTTTCAGCTCCCATGAATCTCAGAAGCGCTTCCTCTGATGTGAACTCATCAATGTGTATAATGCTTGGTTGGTCCCAATCTATGAGTTGTGGATGGGCAACTGGTAGGTCAATGAGGTGGATGGATAGTTCTTGGAGAACAGAGTCTCTAAGGGAGATTTGGTCTAGGATATCGTCGTAGGATCTCTTTTCAACTTCCTCAAAAATGTCTTCAATTTCGACAAGGTCGCAGTGAATGTTCAAAAAAGTGTGACCATCTGTATTGGTGCCCTCAGTTGTGGGTATGCCAAAGCCAAGACCTGACTTCGATTCCCACTTGTGTGCGTCAATGGGGCACTGCATGCCTCTTTCTTCTGGTCCTAGACCACCACCTTGATAGTTCAATTTGTCAGTGATGAGCTTATGTTCTTGGGGATACTTCTGGTTGAAGTGATCAAGGCATGCCTGATTCCTTTGAGGTGCATCCTTATGTAACCAATTGTTGAAATCTGGAGTGAGCTCCTCATGAAGAGGGATTTTCAAGGATACAAAGGTTGTTGGGCCAAATTGTTTGTATTGAAGAGGTAGAATCTCCTTAGCTTTGTGATATGTCGGTCGTCCATGGGCATGTGGATCAAGTGGGAGTGCCCCGACAGCAAATGCATCCGACAGACTATACTCTCCACAGCCTTTGTTATTGATCTTCACAGTAGACAGGGTAGAGGCGAGGATGGTTTCTAGGTCATTACAAGTGTCGGATGAGCTGGCGATGGATGTGCCGATATCAATTCTAGGGAAATGGTTTGTATATGAAGCTTCAACTGCATTGCAGTAAGCAAAGGGTTCTGGATCGGCATGGATGGTTACCTCAGTGCCTTGATGCAGAAATTTGATGCACTGATGGTAAGTGGATGGAACGGCTTTCATGGCATGAATCCATGGGCGATCGAGGAGGATGTTGAATGGTAGGTTTAGATCAATAACATGCCAAAGTGTTTCTTGGATGACTGACCCAACCTTGATTGGAAGCAAAATAGTTCCTTCTGTGGTTCTTTCCAAGTTGTCATAAGCTTTGATGGTGATAACCTCACTGATGATATCTGCCTCAGTATACCCAGCTTGTTTTATGAATTTTAGGGTGCAAATATTCAAGGCTGATCCATTATCTATCATTACTCTTTTCATAGCAAAATTGGATACCATGATGGCTATGCAAAGTGGAAGGGTGTGATCTGGCTCGACCACAGGTATGTTAGTGGGTTTGAATGATAGGGCACATGAGGATGAAACGTGTCCAAAAAGATTACGAAAATCAGTAGCATTGATATCAGAAGGGACACGAGATTCTATGGGAGCACTGTCAAGGATGTTCTTATACATAGGACTAGTGCGAAGAAGTTCTAAAATGGAGATTTGGGTTGGCATGTTCTCAAGGTATTCCAAGATATTGTACTAGCTTTTTGATGGAGCTGATGGTGCTGGTGAAACGGGTGGGCCTACGATGTTAAATCGGGCTCTTTGAGTGGTGACTGCACACTCATTATTTGGTCCTTGGATATTGATAATATTGACAGAAGGCTCTTTCTTGGATATACAACCTATAAGGCTACCATATTCTATATAAGATGAAGTGTGGTCATTGTTCTTCCCATGCTGTTGGTTTGGCTAACGGTTTTTGGTGTTGTTGTTGTTGGTTTGGATAGGTGCTTTTCCAGGATTTTGATTGTTGTGAGGAGGAAAAGAATTTTGATAGATCTGTAAGCCTGCATTGCAAGAGGTTTGGGCACCGATAGTGATTTCCTTTCGATCAATGAGGTCCTGCACATAGTCTTTCAGTTTCACGCATCTGAGGGTAGTGTGACCTTTTACCCTATGAAATTTGCAGTACTCATTGTCTTTGTACCGTGCAGCTTTGGATTGGCTTGGGTCAATTTGCTGGGTAGGAGGAAATTTGATGAGGTTTTCCTTGACTAATTTCTCAAAAATGACATCTAATGGCTCACCAAGGGGTGTATAGTTTCTAGGTGTAGGTTGGAATCTGGGCTTTTGTCCTGCAGCTACATTGATGGCATTAGCTTGATTGCTAGACCTTTGAAAGTTTGGTCTTGGATTGTGGTTTTGATAGCTATGGTTATTCTGTTGTTGGTAGTTGATAGCTCACTGACTGTTTGGTTGATAGGGTGGGTTGGACTGGTTGTGGGAAGGACCAACAATATTCACATGTCTGGTGTCAGTGATGCCATCTGTTGCAACATGCTTGTTTTTGTTCCAATACCTAGACTTGTCATTGGAATGTGATTGATTTTGGTTGGCTTCCTTGTAAATCTTGACCACACCATCTTTAATGAGTCCTTGCTCAAGGATCATTCCTTTCTCTTTGATATCTTTGTAGGTCTGCAAACAGTTCATGGTCATGTGGTGAGCCAAGCTAGGATGGGCATTATCAATAAATATTTTCACCAAATGGCGCTCTGGCAAGGTGCAACATATGCGGGTGGTAAGGGTTTGCCATCTTTGTAGATATTCAGGAAGGCTTTCTCCACCTTTTTTGCTTGGTGTGGACAAGATCAACTACTGATAGCTCTATTTCAACAAGATGGGCATATTGGGCTACAAATGCCTCAGATAATTCAGCAAAAATTTTAATTGTTCCATAGGGGATTCTATAAAACCATTCAAGAGCTGGTCCAGCCAAGCTTTTGGGAAAGAGACGCAAGAGGAAGACATCATCGTATACCACTTCTTGGCAGTGCATGTAAAATTCTTTGATATGTGTGACAGGGTCTCCTTTTCCTCTAAATTTGTCAAATTTGGGTGTCTCAAAATGCTTGGGGAATGGTGTCATGGTAATGGCTCTATCAAATGGGTAAGGGCACACATTCTCAAACTTGAAATTTTTTGGATCATTTCCCTCTTGGATGTTCTTCAAAGCTATTTTCATGGCTTCCCATTCTGAATTAATGGGTGATGGCTGGGGTGCCCCCAATGTAGGAGTGCCTTGAGGTAGGTATGCACTAGATGGGGCTACTGAATATGGATGGTTGTAAGGGATTTTCTGATAGGGATTGTATATTGTTTGGGCAGCTGCATGGTGGATGACGGTTTTCTAAGGGGGAGGTGGCGCATAGTGTTGCATGTGTTGTGAGGCTTGCTGTTCATATGGGATTTGAGGTTGGGATTGAGGAACATAAGCTGGCTATGGGATAAATGAATTGCTTTGTGGAGGTAATGTCTAAGATGGTTGTGAAGCTTGGGGAAAGGATCAAGGGGCTTGTGGGGTTTAACCAAGGTATGTGGGTTGCGCCCCCATTTGGGATGGTACCTACAAATAATTGGTGGTTGGCTGGATTGGTGGGTTACCTCCTAGAAGTGGCATTAAAAAGTAGTTGGTAATAGGAGGGAATGGATTAGTTGGTGGTGGAGGTGGTGGGAATTGAAATCTAGGAAATGGAATTGATGGGGTTTGATAGCTTGGTGGCTGGATTTGGAAGCTTGGTAGAGTGGTGGCAGGAGCTTAGGTCACTTGAGAGCTAGACAGAACATTGGTAGTAGCTTGTGGGGTTTGATAGCTTTGTGGAGTGAAGGTAGTAGCTTGTGGATTTGTGGCTGATGGCACTGAGCTCCCAAGACCTAATGGAAATGATGGGATTGTGCTTTGGGTTGTGGTGAACAAGCTAGGGGTGATGAAAGGTTGATTACTTGGCCCCATGGGTAGCATCCCTGTTGTATATTGTTGCGGTTGGCCAAAGATGCTAGCACTGATTTGGGAGATGGGTGGATTTGGAAGGCTGGGTTGGGGAGCAGCAACAGCAATAGTGAAGGGCGTCAAGGGTGAGGTGTTTTGGGTAAAGGGGGTTTGGAGCGGAGAGGTATGAACCAAGGATGGAGTGGTGGTGATTGGGTTGGCTTGCGGCATGGAGATTTCAACTCGGGTGGATGATGGTATGTTTGGGTCTGTTGGATCATATGGATTGGCTGGAGGCTCTTCTTTTGGCATATATTGAGGATAATTTGAATCATAAGAGCCTATGGGTGGTGGCAGCTGCCCAAACAACAGGTGAGATGAATCTGATAATGGAGGGGGTCTTCCAAAGTCAAAGGTTCCTACATTGTCCCTTCGAAAATTAGCCATGATTGTCTCTTTGTTCTTGTCTATAATGGCATTTACCAATACTGCATTTCCTGGTTGGTTCATGGAAGCTTCAATGTCAGTAGATGATGGCACAGCTTTCTCTGGGTTGAAGGATGGCTGAGTGCTCAAGGGGGGTGAGGTTGTTTGATCCAAATGATAGGGCCCCATTGTTTCTTTCTTCTTGGCTAAGCGAGTGACGGGTGGCATGAAAAATTCTCCTAGGGATGAGATGCAACAAACGCTATTGGATGCAAAAGGGAGGAAGGCTTTTCTATGCAAATGATTTCCTAGGTTGAGGCAAAGCTATATGAAAAAACCTAAGGAGGATTGGGTTGGGGATTCTAACTTCAAAGATATGTTTCCAAAGCACAAAAGGTCTACTATCCTATGTGCAAGCTTGGTGGTGATTGTGTCAACTTAAGGATAGATTGATGATCCTTAGGAAGAACATGAGATTGACCACTTGTGGATCCCAACCTTTAGCTCAAGGTGATGAGGGATAACAGGTGGCAAAGCTAGATTACCCTAGACAAAGCTTTGTCAAAGGGATAACCTTGGTCAGATTGGTGGTTTTGAAAGATTTTAGGAATGGCAAACTTTTAGCAAGGTGACAACAATTTTTGAAGGCTTGGATGTCAAGATTTTGGATTGCTGGCTAGATGGTTTGGTCCTAAATGAGATGGATGAGCTAATAATTCTTAAGGGGATAACCTAAGATGGCTGACTTTTCTACAAAGATGACTCTAAGGTGAAGCTTATCCAAGAAGGTGTGGAGAAACAAGGGTGTCTAATCATAGAAATCATGCCTAGTTGGTAAGGCATAAGCAAGATTAACTCCTGGATGTTGGCTAAATTTGATGGTGCACTCTAACCAGGCCTCTTGAAGTGCTTCGTCGGCAACTTTATCCTCTGCTTTGTGGAGTTTGGCAATTTGAGGACTTGGTGTTAGTTCCTTTCTCTTGGCTGAAAGTTCTTGGTATGCCTGAGATGGTTTGAGTTTAACTTTGTGGAACTTCTTTTTGGGTTTGGGTTGCTCTGACATCAATTCTTGAATCTGCTTGGCTTTGAGAGACCTTAGTTATTTTGCTTCAACTTGTTCAACTTCTGGAATAGGCAGTGACTACGCTAAGTGTACCCTAAGCTAGGATTGACCAAGTTTGGCAAACATGCATTCAATAAGTAAAAGACCAAGCAATAGATAGAAACAACCAGATATAAGTTTTGATTTCCAGAATGTAATACTTGCACCAAGGAGTGTGTATGTTTTAAAAATGTTTCGATCAGTCACTTCAAACACATTAACACCCTAGATGATTGTCTACAAGGCTGACAGTTGGTTTAGCTAGGGAGTTCTTGATATACCCAAGGTACGTGAGGCTCAAATCCATAGATGAAACCAAAAAGATGTCACACAACCGAGAGGAGCGGTAACCCACTTCTCCTCTTTCACTTCTCAAGGGTATAAAGTTCCTTGAGGCTTAGCCCGAGTGAAAAAATCTTGATCCCAAAGGAGGTGTCTTTCGATTCACCTCCCGATCTTTATACTCCGCCAGAACGCTTGAGTTGAGGTCGTCCCAAGGGGTGATGAAATCCTCAAGCAGGCCTCCTAAAAAGAGAAACAAGGTTTTGGATCCTAATCTTATGCACCCAAGATGGCCTCGAAAGACAACAAGGGGAGAGAAGACTTGGATGACCTTGGGCTAAAAAACACGCTTCTTCTTTTACCAACTAACTCTTATGTGTGCTGATCTAGACTTTGCAAACACTCATGTTTAAGAGACAATGTTCAATTCCATCTTGAAGCACCAACAAAAGTAAATCGATCGAAGAATGCAAACAAGAAGAAGAGTTAGGGTCAAAAAAAGAAAACTCGCACGCCCGAAGGCCCTCCACGTCAAGTATCGATTAATTTCCTTTAAAGCATTCAAGAGTTGGTGTGATTTTTTTTTAAGCCCAAAGCAAAGATGTGTGAGACTTGATTTGTCAAGCGCGCGCCCAGAGGCCCTCCACGTCAATAGTTGTTCAATTTTAGTGCCCAAACTTCAAGTGTGATCGATTTAATCTAGAGTTTTGGTCATTTAAAAATTTTGATAAAGTTAAAGCAAACATTCAAAGACCAAGTGAGTGAGTTAGATTGTGGAACATTTAACACCTTTTTCAAGTAGACCCATCCCCATAAATGGCGCTGAGAATGCAACCGATGGTTGAATTGATGGGTGATTAGAAAAGAGGTGAGTCCAAGGAACTACTCAAATTGATTTTTGCAAATTTGTATTTAACTTAACAAAGTTTCTTAAGTGTCCAAAAATCAAACTTTACCTAAATTGCATGTGGAAAAGAGATTTGTTTTGTTCAATTTTAGAAGCTCCAAATGAAGTGTTTGATATTGCAATGGTTAATTGATCCTTGGCATTCAAGATTGGATTTTTTGTTTTAATCATGCATTCAAAGAAAATTTGATTTTAATCCATGGCATTCAAGAGTGTGTTTAGCAACATGCATTCAAAGACAAGTGATTAAACATTCAAGTTTTTTTCTTTGAGCATTCAAGATTGAGATTTTGTGTGTTGTTTTAAGAACTTTGAAGTGCTTTGTTTTAACCTTAGATCATTCAAGATTGTTTTGGACTCAAAAGTGAAAATGACTCTTTGGACTTTGGTTTTCATTCAAGATATTGTGTTCTAGTTTGCATATTTTAAGCCCAAAAATGATATTCCTAGATTGTTTTGATGCATGAAAAACTTAAGAAACATTCAAGATTTTGCAACAAGACATTTGTTTCGAACAAATAACAAAGCTTTTAGGACAATTTTTGGCAACCATTTAGGACTCTTAGTTTTCATGAGATTTTTAAAAGAACTTTAAAATATTTGCAAATGAGGTTCATTTTATCCTTGATGGATGCTTTGAGTTTGATTTAGATTTTAGTGTGCACTTAGTGTTGATTTTGAACCTTTTACAATGGAAACTTGAAGTTCTTTTTAAATTCTCAAAAATGAAGTGTTCCTAACTTTGCATGAATGCATCTAAAACCTGATGTTGCAAGGATGCAAATGATTGGATTGGTTTAGTTTCACTTGTTAAAAGATTTTTTCTTTTTTGCAAATTTTTAATTTTTTAATGGATTTAAGTATGATTTGGGGGTTCATTTTAAGCACTAAAAAGAAGTGTGTATGATTTTTCTTCATTAAAAAAAATGGCCAAGACCTCCCACAAGAAGAAGAAGAAGAAGTAGATGGAATAAGAAGAATATAGACAAGAAGAGCAAGAAGAATTCCAAGTTCTTTGTCCACCTATAAGCTTGAAAAATTTGCAAACACTATGAGATATACTATGAGTTCCTTTGTCTTCTTCATGCTCATGTGGACCTACAAAACCAATTTATACAATCCTACCAATCACAAAAATAAGCAAAATTAGCCAAAATCAGCAAATGACATACAAAACTTGACTAAAAAAGCTAATGAAGATGACCCATGCGGGGTCGCACCGAGCGTGCCAAAATGTATATGAGCAATGTTAGTATGCTAATAGAAACCAAATTTAAATAAAGCTTCTACAAACTAAACAAAATTAATAAACTTCAAGATAGACTAATATGAACTCTCAATTGAGAATATGAGCCATTAATGGACTCTCTCCATAAGAAGCTCTCTTGTTGAATAGCTTTGTCTAAATAGATAGGATGTATGCTCAAGCTTTATGCTTCAAAAAGGGCTTCAAATGGAGTTGGAATTTGGGTGTGAGTGTATGGTTTTGATGTAAAATGGCTTCTTAAAATGGCATTATGACTTTACTTCATGGATTGTGTTGTTTTGCAAAGGGGAAGGATCCAATTTATAGGCAAGAGGCTTGAGGGATTGAGGGCTAAGATGCAAGGATGGAAAAAAGCTCATGGAGGGCTCAGATTGCATGAGAGGAGAGCACATGGATTGTGCTTCTTTACAGCCAATCAAGGAGTGACACATGTCACATGGTGAGAGGATGGAGGAAAGAGGAAGGATGAGTCAACAAAGGAGGCTCAAGGGATAAAATCTTCATAAAGACCCTCATAATGGCTTGTAAGAGCAATAAAAGGGCTTGGAAGAGTCATTTATGGCCTAGTGGGCTTCATAAAGTTTTATGGTTGAGATATTTTGAGGGAGATGAGAGCAATTTCGACTTGGGCTTGATTAGGAGAGTTTTAAGCTTGCTTAAGATTGTGCAAATGATTAGAGGATGGATTAGGATGGTTTAGGATTAGCTTAGGGATAGGCAAGTGGATGGCATTTAATGAGGGTGGGTGAAGAAGGAGATATTTGTTAACTTTGGCTTGGGTTAGTAAGTCTTAACCCATGTTTAGGGAATGTGACAAGGTTAGGAGGGGATTAGGATTAGGTTTAAAGACATCTTCTAGAAGAGTCTAGACTTTGGATGAGGATAAAAACTTTCTAGAATAGTCTAGAATTTCCTAGGATGAGGATGAAGACTTTTTAGAAGAGTCTAGAACTTCTTAGGATGAGGATAAATTAGATTTTTAGGAAATAAATAAAGTTTTATTTATTTCAAGAGTTTGGGTTGAGGAGATATTTATTAAAACTTTTTTAATAAACATGAGGATTAATATTTAATCTTAATTAAATATTTTGAGTTGGGATTAGGGGTAGGAAATGATGGGATTAGCCTTTAATCAAAATTAAAGAAGAATTAAAAAATTTTGGAAGAGGTTAGTGGTCTTAAGGAAATTGGCCAAGTTGTGGGCAAAAAATAAATTTTTTATTTATTTTGAATTTTTTGGTCAAGTTATTAATTAAATAATTAATAAATAAGGAAATAATGTTTAAATAAGATTTAAACATTTTTGGGAGGGATTCCTTAATTTTATATTTTTAATTAAGATAAAGGGATTTAATGGCATAAAAATAAATTAATTAATTAAATAATTAATTAATTAATAAATGATGATGTCATCAGGAATTTTTTAGAAAATAAAAATACTTTATTTTCTAAAAGTTTTTAGGTGTCTACAGATACCACTCTGATGTAGAGTATGCAGCAAAAGAAAAACAAACTCCCCTTCCCAACTCCAATCAGCACCTTAACTTGCTTTCAACCTCCAAATAGAAACTAGGCCTTCTTCCAAGGTAAATGATTGTTCAAATGGACTTATAACATAGGTAGACTCTACCTCCAAGTGGACTCCACTTCACAAGCCCAACCCTCAAACCTAAGGTACACAAGCAACTTAGAAAAATCACACCTATTAGGGAATCCCTAACACCAATAGGCCTAAAATCGAGAAAACTTCTTAGATTGGGTTATAACTCAACTTCTTTGTTAGAAATGGTTCTATAGACTCAAAACAATAAGAAAACTCCAAATTTGAGGTTACTCATGCTCAACAATCAAATTGCAAAACTGTTACCAGCACTTCCTATTAGGACAATTCCTAGTTTCGATCGTCAAACTCCCAAATATTGCAAAGGACCACCCACTATTTTTACACCAATAAAAATCCTTCAACCACTCCTAAGAGATTCCAAAAGATCAATCACTAACTCTGCTCCAGCATCAAGTTATGTCCACTTTGTGTCACAGTACTAAATGGCCAGTTTAGGCTGGGTTACAAGGACAACATAAACAATGAATTCATAGACTTGGTTCAACCCATGGGATCTCTTCTACACAACCAAAATTTCCTTCTACACCCTTCACCTGGGTCATATTAATTCATTTGGGAGCCTGATCCTTCTTTTTCCTTGAAATCTAGACTAGACATAAGACTATGTTCAATCTAGGGCTTGCTGGTAAAAATAGGTGCCCTACTCCTACAACCCTAAAACTCTACCATCTTAAAGATACCTCTCCTAAATTTCATTCCACAAAGCGGCATTGAAATCCCACAGTGGGTTTGCAAGTTAGTAAGCCATCTTGTTGAAACCCTCAGATTTAGAGTAAATCTGGGTAACCTGCACTAAAATTGCTATAAATTTTTCTCTAGATAAGATAAATACTTCAAACCAATTGCAATGGAATCCTGACTCAACCCTCTATCCAACCATATAAGACTTTTACCACCACCAATCCTTACAAGCTATAGAAAATTGAAAAAATATTTTAAAAAGGCAAAAAATCTAAGTTTTTTATTCACCAATGTTGTCCATCGTCCATACAATGACCTTTCCCAGGTGTGGAGACCTTAAATAAGTGCCTTCAAATGGTTAAAACTTCCATTTGGATGGTTGGAAGACCTTACAACCTCCTTTTCAGTTTGACAAAAAAAATTGCAAAAATTGCTCTTTGCAGTTTGCAATTTTTGCAAATTTCTTGCACTTTTTCCAATTTATACAAACCTTTAATCCAAAGTATCCTAATGACTCAAATCCACCTAAAACATCCTAAAAGCCTCAAAATACTCAAGATCACACAAATCGTGAATCCTTGGTTACAAATGGTCACTTGGCTTATAATCACACCAATGTGCCATTGTACCTTACAATTGAGTGTTTTATTACAAATAGGAACCAAACCTCTTTCCTAAAAACTCTAACCCACTAAACACCTTGGATTCATTCCTAAGAGCCTTACATGCCCTACACCAAATGTACAATTATCGACTCTATAGATTGATTCAAGAAAGTTGAGTCCATGTGTTGTACTAGAACTACAAGTACCAAACAAAATAATGAATGAAAGATGTGTATAGATTTTTTAACTATCAATAAGATTATGCCAAGGAAGGATAACATTATGGATTGCTTAATAAGAGATGTGTACTTCACAAAGGTATATTTGAAGAGTTGATATCACCAAATCAAGATTAGAGAAGGAGATGAGTGGAAGACAACCTTCAACTCAAAGGAGGGCTTGTAAGAGTTTTTATTCATTCCTTCTACGCTAACCAATGCACCAAGCTCATCCATGCAGTTCATGAATGAGGTATTGATAGTTCCTAAGTAAGTTTTTTAATGTTTACTTGGATGATATTTTGATTTTTATTAAGACACTAGAGGCACATATAATCCATATCCATAGGTTCCTTGAGAATTTAAGGGAAGAAAAGTTGTTGATTACCCTTAAAAAGTATAGTTTTTTGAAGATAGATTTACTGTACTTTGGATTTTTTGTCTCAACAGATGGTTTTTAAAGGGGCCCAAGGAAAGTGAAGGTTATCGTTGAATAGCCTACTCCAAGGAATTCTATTGAGCTAAGATTTTTCTTGGTTTGGATAGATTTTATAGGAAATTTGTCATAAACTCCAATAGTATATGTGGACCCTTGAATGAAATAATGAGAGGGGATAGGAAAGACTTCGAGTGGACTATAGGAGGAGGAAAGAGTTTTGAATTATTGAAAAGAAAACACACAAAGAAACCTGTTTTGACACCTTGATGTTTTAATAAGGTTTTTCAAGTAGACTATGATGTTAGTGGTAATATCATTGAGTTTTTTTGAGTTGGGAAGGTAAACTCGTTGCTTATTTCAATGATAATTTGAATGATGTCAAAAAATAAAAATGAGTAGGGGTTTTATGCTATAGTTCAAGCTTTGAGGAAGTTGACACATTATTGTTTTCCCACAGAGTTTTTTTTGTTAATTGGTCATCTCAATGGATGACAGAAAGGGTACTAGTAAGGGAGCCTAATTCCTTGACTCTTATCAATTGATTGCTCAAGTAAGAAGCGAAACTCTCCAATAGCTCGTATTTGAAAAAATTAAGAAATGATGAAAGGGGGAGGGGATGAATCAGTATTTCAAAAATTTAAAAGTAAATACAACTAAAAGAACACAAAGAAAAAAAAAGACATGGAAATTTATCTCATGGAAAGCCTTTTGAGTAAAAACTATGGTATCACTAATCATTGCAAATGTGGTCTACAACCTAGTACATCCAAGGCTCCAACCTTCTCAACAAAAAATAGGCTTCAACCTGATCAGATTGAAGCAACTACCTCTAGAGGCCACAACCTCTAGCTAACTAATGAAGTGATTGTATTACAACTAGTTTTTAATCTTATTTTATCATGAAGTGATAAAATTTTATAGACAAGAATATAGATGCAATAATTTCTTCCTTCCTTATTTTATATCACTATCTTCTTTCTTCAAATGAAAATGTCACCCTCTGATTCACACACTACCCAAAGAATTGAAAAACCTATTTACGTTCCTCACTCTTTGCATGCATATCAAAATCATCTTTGACATGGATATGCAACTTGTCCATAATATTCTCATTGCTAGCTGGATGAAAGTAACCACTAAAGTATGATTGTTACATCTTGCAGTCAAAAATTCATGAATCCCACACAAAGAGCGTTGACAATTACAATGGGTGCAGTGAAGAAATCTTTCCAAGAAGTTCAACACTTGGAAACTTAAAGACACAAACTGCAAGAAGGGCTTCTGCAAAACCATTTCTCATGGACCAAATATTCTCCAATGTACTTCATTCTCTTGTGGACTAACATTCTCTCGTGGATAACTTTCTTGTGGATAAATTTTCCCATGCAGAACTTTCCCGTGGAGAACTTTCCTATGGAGGACTTTCTCGTGGAGAACTTTCCCATGGACAAATTTTTTGATTGAGAAATTTCTCATGGAAAAACTTTCTTGTGGACAAAATTTCTTGTGGATAAACTTTCCTGTGGGAAAAAAAATTGTGGACAAATTTCCCGTGGACTAACCTTCTTGTGGACTAACTTTCCATGGACTTCATTTTCTCATGGAAACAAGTCACTCAGCCTAGAAGATTGAAATGAAAAATACTAACAATCTCCCCCTATTTTTCATTGATGGAAACCCATATTAATAGCACAATATTCCTAAAACTAAGTTTTTTTGAAACTAGACATACAACCCCCCCTACAAGCATATGACATAACACCCCCTTTGACATCAATGACCATTAGATATAGCAATGAAAATTTCCCCTAAACATATGTCATTTAATTAGGCAGAAGAACACCAACCTTGTTTTGAAGATACTCAAAGTGTTCTTGAGATAACAGTTTTGTAAAAATGTCAGAAGCTTGTTCCTTTGAACAAACATATTCTATCTTGGCCACGTTGTTAGCAACTTTCTATTTCAAATAATAATACTTAATAGGAATGTGCTTGGTGCAGGAGTGCATAACAGGATTCTAAGAAATACCAATGCCACTCATATTATCACATTATATGCAGATGGGATTATCAAACTGAATCTTATAATCAATCAAAGTGTTATGCATCTAAATTACCTGAGTGCAACATGAAACTACAGCAATGTATTACACTTTAGTAGTAGATAAAGAAGTGCAAGATTGTTTCTTGTTGAGCCATGTGATGGAAATATAAGAGGAATAACTAAGAGGGGAGGGTTGAATCAATTACCACTCAAATAAATCCTAGATCCCTTTGATGTCAACATAGAACGTAAACTCTAAAATATTGTAGCTCACTAAACACACATGCACTTGGTAAATACTGATAATATGTTGTAATTCAGTAACCACTAAAATAACAACTATAACTCAGCAAATGCTTAACATTAAAACCTTAGGATATTATCTATGACTAACCTTAATTAACTTAGTCTCATACACAAGACAGAAATAGCATGAACACAAGTGACACCAAGATTTAACATGGAAACCCAATGTGGAAAAACCACCAATTGCAACTAGTTATTGATTTTCACTTTTCTAAACTAAGCCCTGTTAGGATCCAACCCTGTTAAGAGTTACAAAACACATTGTTAGGTGTGACCCTATTACAATATTTAATCACCCTATTAGGAGTGACCTTGTTAGAGGTCTTTAGACACTTCAATCTAGAAATGCCTCCTTGGTAGAGGATTCGCAAATAGTTGTTAAGCCAACTTTATTAAGAGATTTAAATCATTGCTACAATGGTTAGAGAGTAACAATGAGATGACCTGATTTCTGATGCAATTATATTGCTGATTTCATATCTCAATTCTGGCTTGAATACTTGATCCTTCCTAATTAAATGTATCTTTGCATCTCCTCAAGGATATTTTGCTTATCCTTCTAATTTACTTCCTCTTAGCATCTTCTATTGTTCCATGTACTCACACTCACATTCAATCCTCTATTTGACCTTATACTTATATCATATCCATTGTCAAGTTGTCTTGAATACAACTTAGAATAATTAATATTCATCTCCTCAGTCAACTAGAACTAACAAACAAAACAATTAAACTTAATATGTCAAAACAAGAAAATCCTTTGTTAGCCAACCTTGCTCGGTAGACACTAACTCAAAAATGATTTTCCTATGTTAACCAAGTGAACTTGGTTAAAACTGCATCTTTACAAACTTCCTTTGGTAGTCGAGTGAGCTCGGTTAACACTCAACTTTCACGAACTTCTCTTCGATGCCCAAGTGAACTCGGTAGACACTATCTTTTTAACTTGGCAAACACTAGAATGCTCGGAAAACACAAGAAAATATCTCTGTCACCTGAGTGAGCTCAACATACACTGACTGGTAAAGATATGACATTTTGTGTAACATCAAAGACAATACATAATTAGTCAATTATTTTCAACAAGCCATTAAAGCAAACAATTTCCTAGGAACAAAGCATACCCACTTGTGTTATTTTTGCCATCCACCAAGCCACCCTAATCTGTATATATAAAGGTTCTAAGAGAGATATTAGAACTCTTAGGAAACCAAAGACCATATTCAATAGTTTTTTTTTTAAATTTAAAATTATCGTAAAAACTTTAAAATATGTTTGCTTGGGAAATGCTTGAAATCTAGTGACATAACCAATAACCTACATGATGTCTAGTCTGGTGGGAGTAACAAACAACAATCTTCCAACCATAAACCTATAGAAAGTTTGATCAACACTAGGGGATACATCATCCTTTCTTAGTTTGCATTTAGTTTCCATGGGAGTGCTAACCGTATTGCAATCTTCCAACTTAAACCTTTTAAGAAGCCCTTTAACATATTTAGCTTGTGAAATAAAAATACCAAGTCAGCTGATTGACTAATTTGCAGCCCAAGAAAACAAGATAGCTCCCCCATCATAAACATTCCATATTCATTTTTCATACAATCAGAAAAAAAAATTGTTCATTTGGAGTTATCACTACCAAAAATCATATCGTTGACATAGACAACAACAATAAGTGTGTTGTTTCCTTCTTTCTTGACATACAAATTTTTATCCACATACCCTTTCTTGAATCCTTGTTGTTGTAAGTAGTTGTGCAGCTTGTCATACCAGGCCCTAGGGGATTGTCTTAAGCCATAGAGTGTCTTTTTCATCTCACACACATAGTCCAAATAATTAATCAACACAAAACCATATGCTTGCTCCACATCAACTTCTTCATTCAACTTGTCATTTATGAATTTTGTTTCAACATCCATTTGAAATACCCTAGAACCTTTGAAGGAAGCAAAAGCGAGAAATATTTGAATTACTTCTAGCCTAGCAATGGGAGAATAAGTATCATCAAAATCCACACATTCAACTTATAAGTGGCATTTGCAAACCAAGTGAGCTTTGTTTCTAACAACTTTACCTTCTTCATTTACATTATTACAAAACACCCCTTTTGTCCCAATCACATCCTTGTCCTTGGATCTTGGCAAAACCTCCCAAGTATTGCTATTGTTGATTTTCTCTATCTCTTCCTTCATCACTGCTATCTAGTTCTCATCCTTGGTTGTCTCTTTATAACATTTTGGCTCACACAAAGACATGAATGAAATATCATCACCCTCAAAAAAATTAACATCCTTTCTAGTATCCCTTGTTCTTCTTTCAGCTATTACTTGATCTAAGGGATGATTCTTTTGAACAAAATTAGGAGTTTTAAATAAAGGGGAATCATTAATTTCACCTTGAATATCATGCTCAAACTGCCCATGTGAGGTTTTATCTTTGTTACGTGAAGGAAATTCATTTGCACTGTGTGATTGAGTCCTTTCTTTGGCATCTTCAACAATTTTGTTGGTTGATCCAGTTTGTGTGGGAGGTAATAAAGAAGATATAGTAGTCTTGATCTGAATTTTTTCTTCATTTGGGTTGTCCATATTCTCACCAGAATTGTTAGTAACCTCAAGAATCCTAACATTAGCACTTTCAACAATTTTATGTAACCTTTTATTGTAACACTTAAAAGATTTCTCTTTCAGGAGTACCCAAGAAATGATCCCCTCATCAAATCTAGAATCAAACTTACCCAAGTTCTCTTCATCTCTTCCAATATAACATGGGCTACCAAAGATTTTGAAATGCTTGACTGTAGCTGGTTTACCTTTCCAAAGTTTGTGTGGAGTCTTGTTGAACTTGAACCTTAAAAAGGACCTATTTTGAATATACACAATTGTATGGACAACTTCTTTCCATAATGTATCACTTACTTTCCTTTCATTCATCAAACAATGTGTCATCTCTTATATTGTTCTATTTTTCCTTTCCACAACACCATTTTGTTGTGGAGTTCTTGGGATTGAAACATGTCTTCTAATGTCATGAAGTTCACAAAAGCTCATAAACTAATTAGATGTCAATTATCTACCATTATCAGAATGCAAACATTTGATCTTCAAATCAATTTTGTTCTCAACTAGAGCTTTAAAGACCTTGAATTTTTTTAAAGCTTTTCATTTTTCTTTTAGAAATCAACCCATGTCATTCATGTACAGTCATCAATCAACAACATAAAATTCCTCTCACCTTGAAGGCTTGATGTCCTAGTTGTCCCAAAAAGGTCTATGTGCACTAACTCAAGTGGTTTGGATCTGGTATTTTATTTTCATACGAAGGAAATTCTAGTTTTCTTGCCTTCTTGATAGTTCTTGGAAACAATATCAATTTGCTTCTCTATCTTTGGCATGTCTCTAACTGCTTCCTGTAGACACCTAAATTTGATTACACCGCTTTGGTAATCATATTTAGCTATCTCTAAAGGCATCATTAATTAAATTCCTATTTATTTAATCCTTTTCCATCCCCTAGCTGATTAATTTAATTAATCATCTATAGTCCTAATTGATAAATCAAATAACTTATTATTTATCAATTAAATTATATTCTTCTATCTAATTCCAAAATCTCCATTTATTAAATAAATCTATTTGATAAATAAATCCCTCAATCTAATAACCCCTAACATATTCCTAAACCCCCCTTTTAGCCTAATCCACCCCATCCACCCATACTAACTAGGCTTAGTCACTAACTCACCCACCCTCATTAATGCCATCCACTTGCATATCTCTAACAAGCTTAATCTAATCCTAAACCCAAGCCTAATCCCCTCCCTAACCTTGTCACATTCCCTAAGAAAGCTTAAGACTTTCCTAAGCCAAGCAAAGTCAACAATCTCAACTCCCTCCAAAATATCCCAACCACTAAGCCTTCAATGCTCTTACAAAGCCATAAAGACTCTTACAAGCCCATTCATTACTCTTACAAGCCATTTATGAAGGGTCTTTATGAAGATATTATCCTTTGAGCCTCCTTTGTTGACTCATATATCCTCTTTCCTCCATCCACTCACCCTGTGACATGTGTCACTTCCTGGTTGGTGCTAAACAAGCACAATCCATGTGCTCCCCTTTGAGTGCATCCTAGCCCTCCTTAAGCTTTCATCTCTCCTTGCATCTTAACTCTCAAACTCTCAAGCCCTTAGCCTCTAAATTGAATCCCCTCCTAAGCCATTTCATCACAACCTTTTGAACTAAAGTTATAATGCTAGTTTGAGAAGCAAAGCCTTAACCATACCCTTATAATGCCAAATTGAGAGCTCACAAAGCTACCAATTTGACATTACCCATCCATCTCCATTGAAGCTATTTTGAGAACCTTGAGCATACATACCAAATCTAACCAAATAGACTCATCCCCAAATCAAGAGAACAATCTCATTGAGAGAGCCCCTTAATGGCTCACATTCTCATTTGAGTTTTGTTTCCTTTTAGTCTCTCTTAAAGTTTATATTAATCTTTGTTAGTTAATGCTTTGTTCCTTTAATAGATTAGTATTACTTGCTAACATATTAGTATACACATTTTTTCACGGCCGGTGGGACCCCGCTATGGGTCATATCAATCCATGTTTTGTTGTTTAAAACTAACCATCTAACGTTTTTTGTTGTTTGAGTGAGTTGTAGGGTGTTTTTCTTGTTTTTGCAGGTTGAAGGGTGCCCTTAGGAAGAAGACATACCCTCTAAAATCTGAAAATAATCAAAAAATTAAAAAATTCTAAAAAAAATCTACACATTTCAATTTTTTTCACATAGTGTCGTCTCTACAGATTGGCGTCTGCACCTGCAATCTGTCATCTCCGCAACCAAACTAACATCTCTGCAATTTGGCATCTCCACCTGGTCTTCTGCTGTCAACACCGCCACTAGACTGTCGTCTTCGCATCCTTGACTGTCATCTCCGCAGATCAGCGCCTCCACCAGATACTCTGTCGTCTTCGCCGTCGCCTCTAGTCTTTTGTCATCTCCACCGCCGCCAACCTCAACTGTCGTCTCCGCAAATCGACGTCTCCATCTGTTTTCTAGTTAACTGCGCTGCCAAACTAAGCTGTCGTCTCTGCCTTTTTCTTTGTCATCTCCGTAGATTGGCGTCTTCACATTTCAGCATCTCCATAGTTTGGTGTCTCCGCCTGATGAACTGTCGTCTCTACCTATTATTGTTGCATTTTTGTTTTAGCATCTCAGTCCTTACACTTTTAGTATCAAATTTTAACTTTTGGTGGTTCCATAGAGTAGAGATTTTTCTAAGCGTTTTTACGCCTAGGAAAAATTGTTAGAATCTGAAAAGATTAATAACCCAGAAAACTAGTGCAAAGAGTAAATATCTAAACTATGAATGCAAATGATACAAAATCAAAATAGCATCATAGAGTTAGTCTCCAAGAGAGTAATGCAAATGTTGGAAGCAAAATAGCAATAAGAGGATGCAAAAACAAGAGATACAAATACAAGCCAGGTAGCATGCTTATATAGGCTATGAAGAGGGAGGAGGTGGCAACACCAACCAATGAGGAGCAACCATCTATCAGACTAAAGATAGCAAAGTATCTTCCCAAGATAGCTAATGGATGCTCACATGTAGGAAGGTGACACCTCACAACCATTCACCTAATAAGACATGCTTTATTAACCTAAACAAGATTATTAAAAGTGTAGAAAAAACCTAGCAAAATAGGAAAAATAAAAAACTACACTAACACCCTCCCATAAGCGAAGCTTAGGTGGATGCTAATCTAGCAAAGCTATGAAAGCAGGAAAGTTGGTCCCGGTAACAAGGCCTGATCAGGTACCCAATACAAGAAAAAGAACTAGATGAAGGAAACTAAGCCTCCAATCTAGGAAATATCCCAAAGAGAGGAACAAAAAAGAGCATGAAGCATCTCTGAAGCATGAAGCTGCAAACACTGTCAGAAGAAACTGCTGGAACCCCCACTGAAATAGTGCATGACCAGGTAGAGAAGACAAAGTCTGAAGAGCTGATCAATCGAAGAGGTGACCTCCAAAGGTAGGAATGAATGAGTGTCTATATAGTAGATGAACCATCTCACCGAAATGCATAGGTGCCTAGCCACTGCATCTGCCTAGTACATAGGAACAAAAACTGAATACATAGATCACTCAACCGAACCAAGGAAGCAATAGAGCCAACGGATGAACCCCCCCCCCCATAATGTTGAATAGGGAGAGGGGTGACAGGAACACTAAAATGCAATGCCAAAAACATCTACAAGAAGAAGAATTAGGAACACCAACAATGCAATAGAAGTACAAGCACAGGATAAAGGGCAGTGTCATCGACACACTGCATGGGCTAATGTCATGGAAAAAAAATTCACTTGACAAAGGTGGATGAGCACAAAATGGCAAAACATCATGACCCCCCATGGCACTTTATAACTGAGTGCGAGTACAAACAAACACAAGGTGTACAAGATCCCAGATATGCAAAAGCAAGCACTTTATCTCAGTGCATTTACAGAAAAAGGAATGCAACAAAATAGAAACATACAATGCTCAGAAGTAAGAAAGAAGAGTGAGCTAAAAGAACAGAAGAAGAGATTCCAGGACCTGTAGAATCCAAGTAATCCACCAGAGTGCGAAAGTGTAAAACTCAAAGGAGAAAGAACTTGGAGAAGAATCTGGATAAAAGACCTCTGCAACTGAATAACTCACAGAACCAGATTTCCAACGATATCTGGCGAGCCCAGAAAAGAGTCTGAATGAGCGAGATATGGCTCCCGGAAGGAAAAATAGAACATCTGGCTTTGACTGCCAAAACAGGCAACCAGACTATAGCAAAAACTTAAAAAACCCGTACCATCATCTCCATCTCAGAACCAGCTTTTCGACGCATTTTTCAAATAAAAAAAATACGTCTGTATGCTCAAGTTACGGAAGAAAAATTGACAGGGCCTCCTCATGAAGAGCATATGCTAAAAGTGAAACTTGGGCACAATAATCAAGTAAACAAATAGCACCACTACGATCTACTCGAAAAATCATGCACTTTCAAAAAAAGAATCACCTCGATACGAGGTCGTATGAGAAAGTTATGATCCTCCGAAGTTTTCAAAATGAGAACTGTGCACAATCACGGCTAAGAATCTGCAATTTCTGAAGAATTCATGCATGAAAATCAAAAAAAAACTCCATTAGTGGGTAGAGCACAAAAAATAGCCAATTTCATAACAAGAATCATCAAAATCGGAGTCCTTATGAGCAAGAATGAGACATTTGAAAACTGCGTTCAAATCTGCGACTGCCAACGGAGAGGGGTATGGTTGTAGCTTTGCATGCTTGATTCTGCAAAATATACAACTTTCATGCAAAATCTAAAAGATACCCAGATGGTTTTTCGGGGCTGCAAACAAAACTCAGAAAGCGTTTTTCTTTTTGATGTATAGAAGATGCTGCTGTAGTGTAAATTGGACGCCTTTAACAGTAAAAAATGGCTCCAAAAATCAAAAAACGACCCCAGCAACCAAAATATGACATGTAAATGTTGGATCAGCCTTCTAAATCCATCAATGGCATGCTGAAACCTGCAATACTGATTGAAAACTCCAAATATTCAAGTTGGTTGTCAGATTTGAGATTGAAACCCCAGAGAAAAATCATTTTTGTCAAAACTTTTCTAATTCTCAGGATCATCCAAAGATGCAAGAGAAGAGCATACTTCATTTTTTTTAAAACTACAATAAAATTTATTAGCCCCCCTCGAATCTCTCAAATAAGGAAACTAAAATCTACTCTTGCACATAGAAAAGCTCTGATACCATGTTAGAATCTGAAAAGATTAATAACCCAAAAAACTAGTGCAAAGAGTAAATATATAAACTATGAATGCAAATGATACAAAATCAAAATAGCATCATAAAGTTAGTCTCCAAGAGAGTAATGCAAATGCTGGAAGTAAAATAGCATTAAGAGGATGCAAAAACAAGAGATACAAATACAAGCTAGTTAGCATGCTTATATAGGCTATGAAGAGGGAGGAGGTGGCAACACCAACCAATGAGGAGCAACCATCTATCAGACTAAATATAGCAAAGTATCTTCCCAAGATAGCTAATGGATGCTCACATGTAGGAAGGTGACACCTCACAACCATTCACCTAATAAGACATGTTTTATTAACCTAAGCAAGATTATTAAAAGTGTAGGAAAAACCTAGCAAAATAGGAAAAATAAAAAACTACACTAACAAAAATAACAAAAAAAGTTTTAAAAAAAATTTCCGTAGTTAAGCTTTCATTTTGGAAGATTTTGGGTGACTAATCAATTTGCTTTTTTGTCTCATTGCAAGTTGGAGCAACAAACTTAATCATGTTTATTAGGTTTTTCGTGGAATGAACTTGCATGGTTAAACACATTTTTATTTGAATGAATGTTGCTCAAACATAATCTTAAATGCCATGGATTAAAATCAATCTTTCTTGGAATGCATGATTAAAACAAACAAACTCAATCTTGAATGCAAAAGATCAATTAACCATTGCAATATCTCACATTTCAACTTTTGGGCATAAAAAGAATCTAAATCCACATTTTTGTAATCTTCTAAGTTATAAAAATAAATAAAAACGCTTTGAGTGAGTTTGTTGTTGGACTCACCCTCTTTAATCACCTATCAATTTAACCATTGGTTGCAATCTCAATGCCATCTATGGGGATGGGTCCACCTAAGAGGGTGTTAAGTGCTCCACAAAAATCAAACTCTACTTACTTGTGTTTTTATTAGTTTTTCTAAGTTAAAAAGTTTCTTGAATGCACATTAGGTTCGCTAACACTACATTTGGGCACTAAAATTTGAACAAATCTTGACGTGGAGGGCCTCCGGGCGCATGCTTGAAATCGAATTTCCCACACTTATATTTTGGGCTTAAAACAAACTCACACTCAATTTTGAATGCCTTAAAGAAAAATCAATCGATACTTGACATGGAGGGCCTCTGGGCGCGTGAGTTTACTTTTGTTGACCCTAAATCTTCTTGGTGTATGCATTCTTCGATCGATTTTTACTTTTGTTAACGCTTCAAGTTGGAATTGAACATTGTCTCTTAAACATGAGTGCTTGCAAAGTCTAGATCAACACACATGAGAGTCAGTTGGTAAAAGAACAAGCATATTTTTTAGCCCAAGGTCATCCAAGTCTTCTCTCCTCTTGTCGTCTTTCGAGGCCATCTTGGGTGCATAAGATTAGGATCTAAAACCTTGTTTCTCTTTTTAGGAGGCCTGCTTGGGGATTTCATCACCCCTTGGATGACCTCAACTCCAGTGTCATGGCGAAGTATAAAAATTGGGAGGTGAATCCAAAGAAACCTCTCTTGGAATCAAGATTTTGTCACTCGGGCTAAGCCTCAAGGAACTTTATACCCTTGAGAAGTGAAAGAGGAGAAGTGGGTTACCGCTCCTCTCAGCTGTGTGACATCTTTTTGGTTTCATCTACGGACTTAAGCCTCTCGTACCTTGGGTATATTGAGGACTCCCTAGCTAAACTAACTGTCAGCCTTGTAGACAACCATCTAGGGTGTTAATGCGTTTGAAGTGACTGATCGAAACATTTGTAAAACATACACACTCCTTGGCGCAAGTATCACATTCTAAGAATCAAAAACTTCTATCTGGTTGTTCCTATCTATTGCTTCATTTTTTATTTGTTGAATGAATGTTTGCCAAACTTGGTCAATCCTAGCTTAGGGCATACTTAGCGTAGTCATTGCCTATTCCAGAAATTGAACAAGTCGAAACAAAATAATTGAGATCTCTCAAAGCCAAGCAAATTCAAGAATTCATGTTAGAACAACCCAAACCCAAACAGAAGTTTCACAAACCCAAACTCAAGCCATCTCAGGCATACCAAGAACTTTCAACCAAGAGAAAGGAATTAACACCAAGCCCTTGAATTGCAAAACTCCACAAAGCAAAGGACAAAGCCGCAAATGAAGCCCTTCAAGACTTTGGTTAGATCGCACTATCCAACTTAACCAACTACCAAGAGTTAACAATGCTTATGCCTTACCAACTAGGCATGATTTCTATGATTAGACCCCCTTGTTTCTCCACATCTTCTTGCATAAGCTCCACTTTAGAGTCATCCTTGTAGGAAAGCCAGCCATCTTTAGTCCTCCCCTTAATCATTTTAGCTCATCCATCTCATTTAGAACCAAACCATCTAGCCAACAATCCAAACTTCACATCCAAGCCTTCAAAATTGTTGTCACCTTGCCAAAAGTTTGCCATTCCTAACATCTTCCAAATCCACCAGCCTCACCAAGGTTATCCCTTTGACAGAGCTTTGTCTAGGGTAATCTAGCTTTTTCACTTGTTATCCCTCATCACCGTGAGCTAAAGGTTGGGATCCACAAGTGGTCAATCTCGTATTCTTCCTAAAGGATCATCAATCTATCCCTAAGTTGACACAATCACCACCAAGCTTGCACATAGGAAAGCAGACCTTTCACGATTTGGCAACATATCTTTGAAGTTAGAATCCCCAACCCAATCCTCCTTAGGTTTTGTCATATAGCTTTGCCTCAACCTAGGAAATCATTTGCATAGAAAAGCCTTCCCCTTTTGCATCCATTAGCATTGTTGCATCTCATCCCCAGGAAACATTCTGCATTTTCATGCCACCTGTCACTCGCTTAGCCAAGAAGAAGGAAACAATGGAGCTCTATCATTTGGATCAAACAGCTTCGCTATCCTTGAGCAGTCAACCATCCTACAGCCGAGAGAACACTATACCATCACCTACTGACATTGAAGCTTTCATGAACCAACCAGGAAATGCAGTATTGGTGAACGTCATTATAGACAAGAACAAAGAAACAATCATGGCTAACTTTCAAAGGGACAACATCGGAGCTTTCGACTTTGGAAGACCTCCTCCCTTATTAGATCCATCTCACCCCTTGTTTGAGCAACTCCCACCACCCATAGGCTCTTATGATTTGAATTATCCTCAATATGTGCCAAAAGAAGAGCCTCAACCCACCCCATATGATCCAACAGACCCAAACATACCAGCCTCCACTCAAGTTCAAATCTCCCTTCCGCAAGCCAATCCAGCCACCACCACTCCACCATTGGTCCATACCACTCCATCCCAAACCCCTTTCACCTAAGACACCTCATCATTCACTCCCTTCACTATCGTTGTTGTTGCTCTTCAACCCAGCCTTCCAAATCCACCCATCTCCCAAATCAGTGCTAGCATCTTTGGCCAACCTCAGCAATATACAATAGGGATGCCACCCATGGGGCCAAGCAATCAACCTTTCATCACCCCCAACTTGTTTACCTCAGCTCAGAACACAATTCCATCATTTCCACTAGGTCCTTGGAGCTCAATGTCATCAGCCACAAATCCACAAGCTACTACTCTCACTCCACAAAGCTATCAAACCCACAAGCTACTACCAATGTTCTGCCAAGCTCTCAAGTGACCCAAGCTCCTGCCACCACCCTACCAAGCTTTTAAATCCAGCCACCAAGCTATCAAACCCCATCAATTCCATTCCCAAGCTTTCAATTCCCACCACCTCCACCACCAACTAATCCATTACCTCCTATTACCAACTATTTTTCTATGCCACTTCTAGGAGGAAATCCAACACCACCAACCACCAATTACTTGGCCTCTTTTGCCATGTAGATACCTTCCCAAATGGGGGCATAGCCCACATATATTGGTCAAACTCTTCAAATCCAAATTCAAGTTCCACAAGCTACCCAATCCTTTCCGCAAGCTTCACAACCATCTTATACCTTACCTCCACAAAGAAATCCATTTATCCCACAGCCAGCTTATGTTCCTCAATCCCAACCTCAAATCCAATATCAGCAGCAAGCCTCACAACACATGCAGCAATATGTGCCCCTTCTACCTCAGCAACCCATCATCCACCATTCATTTGTCCAAGCCATGTACAATCCCTACCAGCCCATACCTCAAAGCCATCCATATTCCATTGCCCCATCTAGCACATACCTACCTCAGAGCACTCCTACATTGGGGGCACCCCAACCATCACCAATTAATGCAGAATGGGAAGTGTGTCCTTACCCATTTGATAGAGCTATTACCGTGATACCATTTCCCAAACACTTTGAGGTACCCAAGTTTGATAAATTCAGAGGAAAAGGAGACCCTGTCACACATACCAAAGAATTTTACATGCATTGCCAAGAAGTGGCATACAATGATGTCTTCCTCTTTCACCTTTTTCCCAAAAGCTTGGTTAGACCAGCTCTTGAATAGTTTTATAGAATACCATATGGCACAATTAAAAACTTTGCTGAATTGTCTGAGGCATTTGTAGCCCAATATGCCCATCTTGTTGAAACAGAGCTATTTGCAGTTGATCTTGTCCACACTAAGCAAAAAGGTGGAGAAAGCCTTCTCGAATATCTGCAAAGATGGAAAACCCTTACCACCTACATATCTTGCACCTTTCCAGAGCGCCATTTTGTGAAAATGTTTATTGATAATGCCCATCCCAGTTTGGCTCACCACATGACCATGAACTGTTTGTAGACCTACAAAGATATCAAAGAGAAAGGAATGATCCTTGAGCAAGGACTCATTAAAGATGGTGTGGTTAAGATTTACAAGGAGGCCAACCAAAATCAAACACATTCAAATGACAAGTCTAGGTATTGGAACAAATACAAGCACGTTGCAATAGATGGCGTCACTGACACCAGACATGTGAATATTGTTGGTCCTTCTCAAAACCAGTCGAACCCACCATATCAACCAAACAATCAACAAGCTATCAACTACCAACAGCAGAATCACCAAAGCTATCAAAGCCACAAACCAAGACCCAACTTCAAAGGTTCTAGCAATCAAGCTAGTGCCATCAATGTAGCTGCAGGGCAAAAGCCTAGATTCCAACCTGCACCTAGAAATTATACACCCCTTGGTGAGCCTTTGGATGTCATTTTTGAGAAATTAGTCAAGCAAAACCTCATCAAATTTCCTCCTACCCAACAAATTGACCCAAGCCAATCCAAAGCTGCATGGTACAAAGACAATGAGTACTGCAAATTTCATAGGGTAAAAGCTCACACCACCCTCAGATGCATGAAACTGAAAGATTATGTGCAGGACCTCATTGATCAGAAAGAAATCATCGTTGGTGCCCAAACCTCTCCCAATGTAGGCTTACAGATCTATCAAAATGCTTTTCCTCCTCACAACAATCAAAATCTTGGAAAAGCACCTATCCAAACCAACAACAACAACACCAACAACCGCCAGCCAAACCAACAGCATGGGAAGAACAATGACCACACTTCATCCTATATAGACTATGGTAGCCTTATAGGTTATATATTTGAGAAAGAGCCTTCTGTCAATGTTATCAATATCCAAGGACCAAACAATGAGTGTGCAGTCACCACTTGAAGAGCACGATTTAACATCGCAGGCCCACCTATCTCACCAGCACCATCAGCTCCATCAAAAGGCCAGTACAATATCTTGGAACACCTTGGGAACATGCTAGCCCAAATCTCCATTTTAGACCTTCTTCGCACTAGTCCTATATACAAAAACATCCTTGATAGTGCTCTCATAGAATCCCGTGTCCCTTCAGATATCAATGCTACTGATTTTTGTAATCTCGTTGGACACCTATCCTCCTCATGTGCCCTATCATTCAAACCCACCGACATACCCGTAGTCGAGCCAGATCACACCCTTCTGCTTCACATAGCCATCATGTTATCCAATTTTGCCGTAAAAAGTGTAATGATAGATAATGGATCAGCCTTGAATATTTGTACCGTAAAATTCATAAAACAAGCTGGGTATACTGAGGCAGATATCATCAGTGAGGTTATCACCATCAAAGCTTATGACAACTTAGAAAGAACCACAGAAGGAACTATCTTGCTACCAATCAAAGTTGGGCCAGTCATCCAAGAAACACTCTACCATGTTATTGATTTAAACCTACCATTCAACATCCTCCTCGGCCGCCCATAGATATTGGCACATCCATCGCCAGCTCATCCCACACTTGTAATGACCCAGAAACTATGCTTGCCTCCACCCTATCTACCGTGAAGATCAATAACAAAGGCTGTGGAGAATATAGTCTGTCAGAGGCATTTGCTGTTGGGGCACTCCCACTTGATCCACATGCCCATGAACGACTGACATATCACAAAGCTAAGGAGATTCCACCTCCTCGATACAAACAGTTTGGCCCAACAACCTTTGTATCCTTCAAAATCCCTCTTCATGAGGAGCTAACTCCAGACATCAACAATTGCTTACATAAGGATGCACCTCAAAGAAATCAAGCACGCCTTGATCACTTCAGCTAGAAGTATCCCCAAGAACATAAGCTCATCACTAACAAATGGAACTATCAAGGTGGTGGTCTAGGACCAGAAGAAAGAGGCATGCAGTGCCCCATTGATGCACACAAGTGGGAAATGAAGTCAGGTCTGGGCTTTGGCATACCCACAATTGGGGGCACCAATGAGAACGCTCACGCTTTTTCGAACATTCACCGCGACCTTGTCAAAATCGAAGACATTCCTGAGGAAGTTGAAAAGAGAGCCTACGACGATATCCCAGACCAAATTTCCCTTGGAGACTCTGTTCTCCAAGAACTATCCATCCATTTCATTGACCTACCACTTGCCCACCCACAACTCATAGATTCGGACCAACCAAGCGTCATACATATTGATGAGTTCACATCAGAGGAAGCACTTCTAAGATTCATGGGAGCTAACACACCTCACAAGAAAACAAAGCCAGATTCTACCTATATCTATAAGCTAGATCCCAAGGGGTATTTTGGAGAAAATCCCCAACCTGGCTCTGGTACACCCAAAACTGGAATTAAGGTGAATTCGGGACTAGCTAAGGCAACAAAGAGAGCCCCTCAAAGAAAATCCAGAGTCACAAGCAGAACATGAGGATTTAGCATTGCCTCCTCAAGATAATTGACCAGAGGTGTCTTCTATTCTAATTGAGGATACTAGAGAAGTCAACATCGATTCTTCAGAGATCCCCAGACTTGTTCACATTGTTGCATCCCTCTCACAAGACCAAGTCGACCTCCTCTTTGAGGTCTTAAGAGAGAACATTGGCCAATTTGCATGGTCATATCAGGACATGCCAGGGCTAGATCAAAAGCTTGTAGTTCATCATCTTGCAGTCGATCCAAAGATCAAGCCCGTCAAACAAAAGCTTAGAAAAATGCACCCCAAAGTGGCATTACTGGTCAAAGCTGAATTAGAAAGAATGTTAGCTGCTAAGGTTATCTGACCTATCGACTATTCAGAGTGGATCTCCAACATGGTCCCCGTCACTAAGCCTTCTGGTGACATCAGAATCTACACTGATTTCAGAGATCTAAACAAAGTTTGTCCAAAAGATGATTTTCCCTTGCCCAACATAGATATGATTGTAGATCTTACAACTAGACATGAAATTTTGTCCCTTATGGATGGATTTTCTGGGTACAATCAAATCAAAATTGTAGAAGAGGATCAGCATAAGACAACATGCACTACCCCTTGGGGAACCTTTTGTTACAACATGATGCCTTTTGGCCTAAAGAATGCTAGGGCTACCTATCAAAGAGCTATGACAGCCATTTTCCATGATCTTATCCATAGCATTTTGGAGGATTATGTGGATGATATCTTGGTTAAATCTCATACATTCATGGATCATCTTACTGACCTGGAGGAAGTCTTTGATAGGTTAGCCAAATATCATCTCATGCTGAATCCCAAGAAATGTGTTTTTGGGGTCACATCTGGTAAGCTTCTAGGCTTTATAGTTTCTAAACGAGGTATAGAGATCGACCCCAAGAAGGTCAAGGCTATCTTAGACATGCCTCCTCCCCAGACACTGCGATAGCTTCACTCTCTTCAGGGAAAGCTCCAATCCATTTGACGCTTCATCTCCCAACTTGCAGATAAGTGTACACCATTTTCACATTTACTGAAGAAAGATGAAAACTTCAAGTGGGATCCTTTATGTCAATGCGGCTTTGATCAGCTCAAGCAATATCTCGACAATCCCCCTATCTTGGTTCCACCAGTTCCTAGTCGTCCCTTGATCTTGTACATATCAGCAATGCCTACTGCTCTAGGGGCACTTCTAGCACAGCTTGATGACTACAACAGAGACAGAGCCATCTACTACATCAGTCGAACCCTAGTTGGTTATGAACTCAATTATACTCCTATGGAAAAAGCTTGTTTGGCAATTTTTTTCTCAACTCAAAAGCTTCGCCACTACATGCTAAGTCATACCAGCCAACTAGTCTCCAAGATAGACCCTCTCAAGTATATGCTCTCCAGAACAGCACTTACAAGCCATTTGGCCAAATGGGTTATGCTCCTTAGCGAATTTGACATCTACTATGTGGACATAAAAGCAATCAAAGGGCAAGCTATAGCAGATCACCTAGCTGATGCACCTCTAATAGATGCATATCCTTTGATCACAAAATTTTCAGATGAGCATATCTTCCTAATTAAAGCACAGTCCCCATGGAAGCTTTATTTTGATGGTTCATACACATCTCATAGATTAGGGGCAAGAATATTGTTGGTCACACCTCAAGCAGATTACATTCCAAAAGCTTTTAAGCTACAATTCCCTAGCACCAACAATATAGCAAAGTATGAAGCTCTCATAGTAGAATTAAAGATAGCTGCAGAATGGAACATCACTGAGTTACAAATCTTTGGCGATTCTCAGCTCATCATCAAGCAAGCCCTAGATGAATATCAAACCAAAGACGAAAAGCTATTACCCTACAAAGAGCTAGTTGATCAGCTAACCCAACATTTTACAAAGCTTCAGTTTACACAAGTGCCTCGAATGCAAAACAAAGTAGCAGATGCTATGGCTACTATCGGCTCACTCTTGGAAATTCCCCAAGCAGTTACGCAATATGAGTTTTTAGTCGAGTAGCTCCTCACACCTGCCTATGCAAATGATGACTCAAACCGTGTTTGTATCTTGGTTGGTCCCCAATCCCCTTGGTACCATGAGATTCATGCTTACCTTAAAGATGGTATCATCTCCCCTCACCTCACACGTACCTAATGCCAAAACCTCATCCGAAAATCATCCCACTATGTTATCATAGCCAATACCCTATATCGTCGAGGTTATCATGATACTCTCTCTCGATGTTTAGACCAAGATGAGGCCGCGATGGCATTAAAAGAAGTACACTCTAGACTTTGTGGTGCCCACACGAGTGGTATTTTCCTAGCGCGAAAAATCCTTAGAGCAGGCTACTATTGGCCTACCATTGAAAAAGACTCCTATGACTTTCTCAGAAAGTGTCTCCCATGTTAGCAACAAGCAAATCTTGTGCACGCTCGAGCACAGAATCTACAACCTATTGCACCACCTTGGTCTTTCGCTTGTTGGGGCCTTGATCTAGTTGGAACTATCACACCTCTCTCATCTGATGGACATAAATGGATAATAACAGCTACAGACTATTTCACTAAGTGGGCGGAAGCAGTCCCCCTAGTCTCAGCTACATGAGTTCAAGTCTCCAAGTTCATCTTGTACCACATTGTTTGCCGCTTCGGCATCCCATCCACCATCTTCACCGACCACGGAGGTAACTTTAAAAATCTCAACATGGAAGAATTATTTTGTTCCCTCCGCATCCATCACCGCTTTTCTAGCCCATATTTCCCACAAGGTAATGGCCAGGCATAGGCAACTAACAAAACCCTCCTCAAAATCCTAAAGAAACTTCACAATGATTCCGGCCGCAATTGGAACCTACAAATAAATCCAGCCTTATGGACCTATCGAACCTCCTTCCATACATCCACAAGCACAACTCCATACTCCCTAGTCTATGGTGTCGAAGCAGTACTACCCATAGAGGTTTAACTTCCCTCCTTGCGCATATCTTTGCAAGGAAAAATATTAGATGAAGAATATAGAGTAGCCAGACTCACCTAGCTAGATCTCTTAGACAAGAAGCGACTACAAGCCTATGATCATCTCACAGTCTATCAAACTCGTCTCAAAAGGAATTTCAAAAAGAAGGTGCTTCCACGACACTTTTAGCTGGGTGACATGGTCCTCAAAGAAAATATGAAAGTCCAAGCAAATCGAGAAAAGAAAGGTAAGTTTGAACCTACCTAACTTGGTCCTTATGTTGTCAGCGCATCCTTCGGATCCGGAGCCTATCAGTTATCTACACCAGAAGGAGAACTCTTGAATGATCCTACTAACATCATTCATCTCAAGAAGTTCTATGCTTGAAGATCCTTGGTATACCCAGCTTGGAAAAATACAAAAAAATAGTAAAGAGAAATAAGCGTCCAATGGTGAAAACTTGGCAATTCAAGCGCCTTGGATAGGTACCTAGGTGAAAATATGGTAATTCAAGCACCTTGTGTACTAAGACTAATCCATTATCTATCACTATCCTATCCCTCATCCATCCATCCACCATCCCATAAAACACTTGCTTGTTCCCTTGGTGTTCCAACCAAATATCCAAAATCTAATGAAGCTTGTAAATACCTCTTGTACCTCATCTTGTAAATCTTGTACCCCAGCTTGTAAATCATGTATCATCCCTTGTATCATAGCTTTTATATCCAAATCTTTTTCAAAGCTTATACCATATTCCAGCTTGTATTATATGCCAAATCTTGTATCCTAGCTTGTATCTTATCACATGCACACAAAGAATCCCATTTTCACTTAAGCTTTTTGCAAACCATCTACCTATCCGCCTATCAACTATTACCGACATCTCACCCTTCAAAAACATTTCCATCTCACAAAAACCAAAACATGAACAACCTTGTACATCCTCTTTAGCTTAGTACCATTGTATCTATCCAGCTTTTTTGTCAGTTCCTCCTTGATCAGCATCTTGCACACATCGCACAACCCTTGGTTAGCTATTCCAATGCATCCTTTAGCTAGATCTCCTGTCACCAAAGTGTTATCCTTCTTAGTTCAGCTTGCCAGATGCATCACGCATCCAGATCCATCAGCTTAGGTGCTCTTCGATAGATCCTTGTAGGATATAGCTTTCCTCATGTCTAATCTTGGTCCATTAGTACCTCGTCCTACCCATCTCGTTAGCAAACCATTCTCTTTTGGATTTTCGCTTTCTTTTGATTTGGAATCTTCCCTTTTGGGTCTTGAAATATCTTTTCCAAGTAATATTTTTGTTCCCTCCTCAAGGTTGCCATGATCTTCCATATCATGGTATACTGCGAATGGGGCAATTTGAGCGTAAGGTCTTGATCAGGTCTTTCATTTGTTTTTCTTTTTTGCTTTTGGGTTACCCAGTGTTGATTCCATGATGCTTCCTTTGGGAATCATGTGTGATGCTAGGGCAATCCTTGCGTGTGTTTTTTTGAGTCAGTTCGTCAGTCCTCTGGACAGTTGGTGAAAAGGCCTTGATGTTCTTGGTAACCTTGGCAATTAACCAACAGTCCTATAGCAAATCTAGTGCTCAACTACATGGTGGTACTTCTCTTTGAAGTATCCACCCGCTCAAAAAGCTTCAATGGAATCCCTTCATCTCCATTATCCCTCATCCATATCCAGCATCTGTCTCTCTTACCCCAGCTTGTGCATCAGTATATCCTTGAACTCAATCATCACTTTTAGCTTTAGGGATCCACAATCCTAGTCTTAGGGATCCACCAAGCCTCATCTTTCGAGATCCACAATCTTAGTCCTAGGGATCTTCAAAATCCATCTTCCACTAATCTGATTCTTTGAAATCCTGTTGCATCAGCTTTGTCATCTCATCATCCTTTCCCTTATCTTGGATTCCTTTTTATAGTGCTTCGCTCCTTCATCCTCCCCCCAATCCTTAGAATCTTAAGCTTGCTTCCTCTTGTGCCTCTAACCTCCGTTTATCATTCTCTCGTAGTGAGAGTTTGAGCTAATTATGCCTCTTCTCTTAAGCCAATCTGAGTCTCCTTGCTTGTCTTGATTTCTGGTGCTCTTCAAGAAGCCATCGTGCCTCATTTCTCTCTCCGCCGCCTTCTTGAGGGGGCATCATCTAAGTCTAGTCTCTCCTCTTCTTATTCGAGACTGGGGCAACCTTGTTGCTAAAACATCTTCCTCATGTCGTCTTCGTTCGAACTTCTTTGAAATAATGTTGTCTCAACACTATGTCAAGAGGGGCAAAATGTAGACACCTAAATTTGATTACACCGCTTTGGGAATCCTATTTAGCTATCTCTAAAGGCATCATTAATTAAATTCCTATTTATTTAATCCTTTTCCATCCCCTAGCTGATTAATTTAATTAATCATCTATAGTCCTAATTGATAAATCAAATAACCTATTATTTATCAATTAAATCCTATTCTTCTATCTAATTCCAAAATCCCCATTTATTAAATAAATCTATTTGATAAATAAAGCCCTCAATCTAATAACCCCTAACCTATTCCTAAACCCCCCTTTTAGCCTAATCCACCCCATCCACCCATACTAACTAGGCTTAGTCACTAACTCACCCACCCTCATAAATGCCATCCACTTGCATATCTCTAACAAGCTTAATCTAATCCTAAACCCAAGCCTAATCCCCCCCCTAACCTTGTCACATTCCCTAAGGAAGCTTAAGACTTTCCTAAGCCAAGCAAAGTCGACAATCTCAACTCCCTCCAAAATATCCCAACCACTAAGCCTTCAATGCTCTTACAAAGCCATAAAGACTCTTACAAGCCCATTCATTGTTCTTACAAGCCATTTATGAAGGGTCTTTATGAAGATATTATCCCTTGAGCCTCCTTTGTTGACTCATCCATCCCCTTTCCTCCATCCACTCACCCTGTGACATTTGTCACTCCCTTGTTCGTGCTAAACAAGCACAATCCATGTGCTCCCCTTTGAGTGCATCCTAGCCCTCCTTAAGCTTTCATCTCTCCTTGCATCTTAACCCTCAAACCCTCAAGCCCTTAGCCTATAAATTGAATCCCCTCCCAAGCCATTTCATCACAACCTTTTGAGCTAAAGTTATAATGCTAGTTTGAGAAGAAAAGCCTTAACCATACCCTTATAATGCCAAATTGAGAGCTCACAAAGCTACCAATTTGCCATTACCCATCCATCTCCATTGAAGCTATTTTGAGAACCTTGAGCATACATACCAAATCTAACCAAATAGACTCATCCCCAAATCAAGAGAACAATCTCATTGAGAGAGCCCCTTAATGGCTCACATTCTCATTTGAGTTTTGTTTCCTCTTAGTCTCTCTTAAAGTTTATATTAATCTTTGTTAGTTGATGCTTTGTTCCTTTAATAGATTAGTATTACTTGCTAGCATATTAGTATACACACTTCCTTCTTGTTGATCTTGACTAGATAGTCAAGATTTATGTGCCCAAGATGCTTGTGCCAAAGCCAAGCATCATCCTTACTACTCAAACAACAAGTTACATCATTAGAGTCCTCAAGAATGTAAAGATTTTTAGCTTCCCTAGTTGAATTTGTAATGACATATCCCCCTTTCTTAATAATACAAGAGTTTGAATTGAAACCGAGATCATACCCTTGATCACATAGTTGACTTGTGCTTAACAAATAATGTTTTAGTCATTTAACATAAAGAACATTTTCAACAATAGTTTGATCATTATTCAATAAGAGATTACCTACTCTAGCAACTCTAGCAGAAGAACTACCAGCAAATCTTACTTTTCCACTCTTCATAGGATTAATGGAATGACACTTATTTAAATCACCTGTCAAATGTCTTGACCAACTACTACCAATGTACCATATATCATTTTCATTCTTAGCTAGAAGAGCAGTTAAGACAACCAAAGCCTTCAAAGACTCCTCTTGGTTCTTCTTCCTCCATATCTTGACAAATTTTGGCATGCTCTTAGTTTCAACCTTTGTGAGTGAACATGTACCATAATTCTTGCAGAACTTTGAAGTATGATCAAACTTATTACAGTTGTAGCATACTAGATTAATCCTCCTAAAAGAACCAAGGCAATCCTTTCAAAGTTGTAGGAATTTATTCTATAACCAGTCTTGCAATCAATGGCTTTGTGCCCAAAGTAATTACATGAAAAATAATAACCATAAAAGAAAAGTATGGTCACCTTGTCAGCTTGCATGTGTTTAGAGATAGCATGTTGACCATTGTTTGAATTCGGCTGACCCTTTCTTTTTGACAGAGAGCTTTCACCTTCTTCCCATCACCTTCTTTCCATCTAATTCCTTTCTTTTCAAGAGTTGATTTTTGAGAGGTAAGAATGCCATCTGAGGACATATTTTTGTTATTATTTGAGAACTCCAAACTAGACAAGGTAGCAGACTTACAAATATTTCTTATTGAAATAATCTTAGCTTCTAGCTTGGAAATGTTGTTTCCTTCAACTAAATCTGATTCTCACAAATTATCTTAGCCTCCTCATTTTGAATTTTTAGATCAGTCAAGTGTTTTTCATCTTCATAAGAGTCATAGAAATCTTCAACTTTTCTTCACTCTCTACTTGCAGCAAATCAACCAGATTCTGATTTTCCTTCTTGAGCTTCTTAATTTCAAGTAGAGTTGCAACCAATTCAAGCTCTAGGTCTACTTCATCATCATCCATAACCTTGTCTTCAAAGAAATCTTGGTCTTCAAGTTCAGTGTCCTCCATAGAAATATGATTCATGTCCTTTTGAAGATCGTTGCCATAGGTATTCTATAATAGATCCCAAATTTCTTTGGTAGTATTGATATGTAGAACTTTGTCACATAGAAAATAATTGAGACAACTTATGATAGCACTCACTACATTTGGATTTGCAGTCACCCCTTTTTCAGAATTCATAGGGTTAAGGGGTGGACCATATTTAATTGAGACACATTCCCAAACCTCAAGACAAAGAGCCTTGATGTAGGTCATCATTTTGAAGCTCCAAATTGTGAAATTTGAGCCATCAAACTTTGGAACTCCACAATATATATGTTGTTACAGATTCAAATCATCAATAGCCATGAACAAAATCTCATCATTTGAGCATCATCCTCACTACTGGAAAAATTATCACTGCCATCTTTAGAGTATAATACCCTTTTTTTTATCATCTTTCCAATGATTTTTGGAGAATCTTCTTGTTCTTCTAGCCTTTTCTTTCCTTTCATCTTGATTTTCATCTTCTTTCTCAAAAGGGCATTTAGATGCAAAGTAGCATTGATTCCCACAATTGAAACACTTCAAAGAGATTTTTCCTTCATTCTTGCTAAGACCATTTTTCAGCTTCCTCACAAGGTCTAAAATTTCATCATTTGAGCCTTCATCATATCTTTAACTTGGTTTTTTCTCCTTGTCCTTACTAGTGTTAGATGCTTTCAATTTCATTTCACCTTTTGGAAGTGCCTTCAACATTGGATCTCATCTCATAGGCAGTTAAGATACCATGCAATTTATCAATGGTGAGAGTATCTAAATCAAACATTTCTTCAACGAGAGATACCTTAGCATTAAACTTCATAGTAAGAGAGAAAATAATCTTTTGAACCACTATTTTCTCCTAATTCTTTCGATGCATTGATAACTTCATCAACCTAAAGAAAATAAGAAGCAATGCTCTCATCTTTTTTCATGTGAGGACTTTCAAAAATAACCATATGTATTTGAACCTTGGTGGTCCTAACTTTGACATCTCCATGATAGGCATTGAAAAATTTATCCCATAACTCTTTGGCTAAGGTGCAATTCATGACTTTCACAAATTGGATTTCGGTTAGTCCACATAATAAGGCATTGATGGCCTTAGCATTGTTCTGAAAGTCCTTTTTATCATTGAGATCAGTGGATGGTTGGGTTGGAATGGTGTAACCATTGACCATACTAAGATAAACATCCTAGCCTAATGACATAATGTATGTTTTCATACACACAGCCCAAAAAGGCATAGTTGGTTCCATTAAAAAAGGGTGGACGGTTTCTGGCAAGACCTTCTAAAGCACTGATGGTGACACATGACATATCTACTCTCAGGATTTTAAGATTTGAAGGAGGGACTCAGCTATGATACCAATTGAAAAACTTAAGAAATGTTGAGAGGAGGAGGGGGTGAATTAGTATTTCAAAAATTTAGAAGTAAATGCAATTGAAAGAATGTAAAGAAAAATAAATGCACGCAAATTTATCTCATGGAAACACTTTTGGGTAAAAAACCATGATATCACTCATCACTGCAAATGTGAGCTACAACCCAATACATCCAAGCCTCCAACCTTCTCAACAAAAAGAAGGCTTCAACCTTATTAGACTAAGACAACTACCTCTAGAGGCCACAACCTCCAACTAATTGGTGAAGTAATTGTATTACAAACATTTTTAATTGTGTTTTATCATGAAATTATAAAATGATGTAGACAAGAATATAGACACAACAATTTCTTCCTTCCTCATTTTCTATCACTATCTTCTTGCTTCAAATGAAAATTTCACCCTCTGATTCACACACTACCTGAAGAATTGAAAAACATCTTTATGTTCCTCACTCTCTGCATGCATATCAAAATCGTGTCTCTAGCATGGGTATGCAACCTGTCAATAATATTGTCATTGTTGTCTACATGAAAGTAACTATTGAAGTATGATCATTGCATCTTGTAGTCAGTGATTTAAGAATCCCACATAGAGAGTGTAAACAGTTACAAAGGGTGCAATGAAAAAATACTGCCAAGGAGTTTAAACACTTGGCAACTTAAAGAAACAGACTGCAAGAAATGCTTACCCGAAACTATTTCCCATGGACTAAATATTCTCCAGTGGACTTCACTTTCCCATGGACTAACATTCTCCCACAGACTAGCTTTCCCATGGATAACTTTCCCAAGGAGAAACTTTCCAGTGAACAAACCTTCCCATGGACAAACTTTCCCATGGAGAACTTTTTCATGGACAAACTTTTTCGTGGAGACCTTTTTCGTGGACAAACTTTCCCGTGGAGAACTTTCCCATGGACAAACTTTCTTCTAGAGAAACTTTCTCGTGGACAAACTTTCCCATGGAGAACTTTCCTATTGACAAACTTTCATGTGGACTAACTTTTTGTGGACTTCATTTTCCTATGGAAACAAGTCACTTAGCCTAGATGATTGAAATGAAAAATACTAACACAATTGTTCTATCAAAATATATTGTAGCATCCTCATATTTTTCATAGCGATTATAGATATATTATGATAAGAATTTGATATCCATAATATATTCTGACAATGCACTGTAAAACAAAACACATTGATATCATATATAACTTTATCCAAAAAAGGTTCAAACATAAGAAGTTAGTTTCAAGTGTATACAAATAGAAAAAAATCATAAATATATTCACAAAACCTTTGTCTAATAATACTTTTAAGTATCTCAAAGAGAAATTGGGCATTATGCCCCTTCTAAGTGTTAATTAGTGAATCTTGTGAAAAATCTATTACAATTATTGATGATATAGATTATTTGATTGTCCAAAATTAATTCTTTGCAAATATTGAGTAATAACACAACCGCAAATTCACAAATAAAACACAAAAAGAAATATGCAACAAAATGAATGCAACATTTTAAGACAAGTTGTCCTTGGAAAGAACTCTAAAAAGTGGTATTATGAATGATAAATATACTAAGCTTCAGCAAATCAAGAGATACATATAATTGTTTGCCTCTTGCTGGTAGAGCTCCAACAATCCCTCAATTCCTCCTAGTGAGATTTGACAATTGTTATCCCCAATGCTATCATTGTACCCTTGCTAACATTGAAGAATATTTGATCAAACTATAAATTCGCTTGCTAATGCTGCAAATATATTTCAAACAATCAACAGCTAAGATAAAGCAGACCCTGGCAAAATCTAACTAATTAGTTATTAGGTTCTCTAAAAGAGTCACATAATTAATTAAATAATTGCTTGTATTCTTAACAACAAAATAATTATTTGCAAATGGACTAATGGTTGTCCATGCAACTAAAACTAACACTACCTCTTAGTGAGGAAGTTGTTCAATAGAACACCCAACTTATCTCAAGATGGATTTTTTCTTCCCTGATGCCTTCGTCATAATGTCTTCTCGAGTTTTGTAATTAGATATTATTACTAAACAATCCCCCAATGTGCACAATCCATAATAAATTGATACATGATATCTATATGTTTAGACCTATCATGAAACACTAGATTCTTAAATTGAATAATGGAACTTTGATCATCGCGATGTAACACAATAGTCTCAACCCTCTAAAAAAATAAGACTACTAGAAACTTTCAAAGCTATATAGCTTCTAATGTCACTATACTAGTTGTTATGTATTATGCAAAACTTACTACAGAAATTCAACTTCCTATAGAACCAAGAGAATTCTCCTAAATTGAAGGAACGTCCTGAAGTTTGTTTCTTGTTCATTGTATTGCTTTCCTAATATGCATTAATATAGCCTTTCAACTTGATCCCTTCACCTCAAGCATATTTAATTACATACTTAATTTTACCATGCAAATAATGCAACGCACACATTTTTGTTATCCAATGCATTATCTCTTGCTCAATCATAAATTGATTAAGAGTGTTAATTGCAAAGGTTATATATGGCCTAGTGTTGACCAAATACATGAGAGAACTAATGATCTGTGTGTGTGTGTGTGTGTGTGTGTGTGTGTGTGTGTGTGTGTGTGTGTGTGTGTGTCTACATCCTTCTCCCTATATATGTCTACCTTCCTCCAATTCATGATCATGGGAGTAGATATGGCTTTGCAATCCTCCATCTTGAACCTCTTCAAGATTTTGATGCAATATTTTCCTTGTCCATGGAAAGTCTCTCCATCTATCTACCACACCTCCATGCCTAGAAAGTAGTGCTTAAGTTGCAAATCCTTCATCTTGAACTTTGTTACAAGGTCCCTCTTGCACTCCTTGGTGAGCTTCAATGAACCTACTAGAAATAATTCATCCACATATATAACAAGAATGAGAATCAAGCCCCCAGCCACCAAGTAATAAAGATTGGCATCTGCCTCACTCTTCACAAAGCTCATTCATCACAAGTAACTATCAATGTGTTCATAACACACCCTAGGAGCATGCTCGAGCCTATACAAAGCGCTCTTTAATCTACACATGTGAGTCTCTTCGTGTGCTCCAAATCATTCTATTTTTTCTATGTATACCTCCTCTTTAAACTCACCATTAAGAAATGTTGTCATGACATCCATTTGATGGGATTTTCCATCCCATCTATGTTGCAAATGAAATCACATCTCCAATAGAAATATACTTGACCACCAGAGAAAATGTCTCTTCATAGTCTACTCCCTCCTTCTAAGAGAACCCCTTTTCCACAAACCATGTCTTGTATTTCTGATGCAGAACCATCCTAGGTGTAAGAGCAATCTTGCATCACCCAAAAAATTATTTATGTTCAGTCTTTTTCTATTTTGATAAGGACTAGTAGACAGGGTGGTTACTATTTATGGGAACTTGCTATTTTTAGTAAGTTTTTCATATGAGCTCAGAATGCTCTCATTTTCTATATGAAGGTTAAGGTTCATTTTAGAGTTATAAGCAATGGAGAAGTTATTGTGGATTTTCGGTGGAAATATTTGCAGAAAAATCTATAGGATCACTATTAGAGGCCTTAGAGTGCCCGGCTGAGGTCCAAAAACTCGACGAAAGGGCACGAACACAGTTTCCAGCCTATAGATCAGGAGCTGGCATTTCTGAAAAGTGGTTATAATAGCCAATCAGAGCAATAGTTTGAGAGTTATGGCCTTCCAAACTTAGGCTACTCAAAATATCTAAAATAATTGTTAAAGATGTATATGGCCGACTCTATATGTATTGTTAAGGTCTGTCAGCCCTAGGTATTAAATTTCAATGTCTAGAACCTTCTCGGGCAACATAAAATTGCCTATTTAAGAAAGGCTCAAACATTGTCTAGAATAGCTCTAGGTGATAGTTTGCAGCTTGTCTTGCAGATTACTCTAATGAAGACGCACATGGGTTAGCATATTGTACTTTTGAATTCCATAATTCTACATTTCTGATGTAAATAAAATATCCATATTTTATTCTCGCATTTGTTTTTGTTCGTTTGTTTATGTTATGAGTTTATGGTATTAAGGGGAGCACCCTTCATCAAGTGGTATTAGAGGTAGAGCTCTTCAATGTCAAGCAATTCATATGAGGACCATAGTTTGGGTTGAACATGTAGAAAGATCATCGATTATCAAGAAGTTTGCACTAGGGTTTCAGCAAAAGTACAAAAATGCCTTCACAAAGAGAGTGTGGTGGAAGAGTTGCAGGTGTTACACCTGAGGGTTTTAGAGCCCTTCAAAGACAAATGCAAGCATTGGAAGAACGAATGCATAGAGGAATGAATATTCCCATAAGAGATGAAAGTGAGGATGAAGACGAAGTAGAAAAAAAGGTCGAAGCAGAGGCAGTTCTAAACTCAAAGGAAGAGAGGCTATTTATGGCCATCTCCAAGATTGGAAAAAGACTTAAGTTTGAGGTTCCCACATTTTTAGGAAATCTTGACCCAGAGGAGCTGATCGATTGGATTAATGAATTGGAGGAGTATTTTGAGTATGAAGATATTGAAGATCTTGATATGATCAAGTTTACGAAGGCAAAACTGAAGGGACATGCAAAGATCTAGTCACAGGAGGTTCAGTTGGAGTGAAATAGAAAGGGAAAGGAAAAAATCACCAGATGGTATCAGATAATAGGTAAATTGAAGTGACAATTCATTCTGATGGATTATGAGCTTGATTTGTTGAAAAAAATGTAAGGAATGAAGCAAGTGAGAAAATCTATTCAAGAGTATACTGAAGATTTCTACCGAGTTCTAATTAGAATCGGTCATGCAGAAGCTGATAAGGAAAAAATCATCTGTTATCTTAATGGGTTAAGGCCAAGCATTCAGGACGAGTTAAGTCTAGTTCGAATGAACAATATTGAGGAGGCATACCAATTTGCCCAAGGAGTTGGGAAAAAAATTAGCAAGAAGTTTGACAACAAGAATAGGTGAAGAGGTCACAGTGAAAGATCTGGCAGATGATCTTATAGAAGTTGTAATGATGATCAGAAGAAGAAGGATGAGGTTGGAAGTAGCAGTTAGAACCAAGGGGGAAACAATCTCAATCCTTTCTATGATCAAAATAATAGAGATCAAAGAGGAAGAGGTAGAGGACAAGGATATAGAAGAGGAGGCTTCCATGGGAAACGTTTTCACTGCGAAGAAGACAGGCATAGAGAATTTGAATGTTCCTAGTGCCAAAGAAGGACAGATCGAAGAACAAAAGGCCAGGCCAGAGTTGCACATGTTGATGAAGATGCCAGATCCTCACATTCTAAAGATGATGAAAGAGGAGAAGTCCTAGTTAACTTTAGAGTCCTGCTGAGTGGTGAGAATGAACCCGATCAAAGAAGGAGCTTGTTTTGCACACAGTGTAGATGTGAATATAAGTGTTGTGATGTGATCATTGATGGCAGAAGTACTGACAATTTGGTGTCAGGAATGATGGTCACCAAGTTGAAGTTGAAGAGACAAACACACACGTCCATATCGTACTGCTTGGATGCAAGATGACCACAAGGTCATGGTCAATAAGAAGTGCTCAATGAAGTTCAAGATTGGAAGCTACCAGGATGAGGTACTTTGTTCTATCATACCTATGGACATATGTCATATGTTGCTAGGTAGGTCATGGCAATTTGACAAGCATGTTGTACATGATGGGCAAGCAAATAACTACACTCTAACCAAGGACAGAGTAAAGTATAAGTTGAAGTCGTTGAAGGAGAAAGAAGAAAAGGTATATAGTCCTATCAGAATATGTTTTGTTGATGGAAAAGATTTTCTTAAAGGTATGAAGCAGAACTATATGTGTTTTGCTATAATTTGAAAAGATAGTAAAGAAGAAGTAGAGGAGGTACCTGCAGAAGTTATAGATATGTTGGGAGAGTCTTATGATATCGTACCAGATAATATACCTGATGGATTGCCCCCATGAGAAAGATCGGTCACCAAATGGATTTGATTCCAAGAGCCAATTTGTCAAACAAGGCAATGCACAGAATAACACTAGCAAAAAGTGAAGAGTCGAACAGACAAGTCCATGAGTTGTTGTAGAAGGGGTTGATTTGAGAGAGTCTAAGTCCATGTGTTGTACCAGTTGTATTAGTACCTAAGAAGAATGGAGAATGGAGGATGTGCACAAATTCTCCAACTATCAACAATATCACAATCAAGTACAAATTTGCATTGCCAAGGATGGATGATATTATGGATTGTTTGAGTGGGGTTGAGTATTTCAAAAATATGGATCTAAAGAGTGGGTACCATCAGATTCATATCAGAGAAGGTGATGAGTGGAAACTGCTTTCAAGACAAGGGAAGGATTATACAAGTGGTCAGTCATGTCTTTTGGGTTAACCAATACACCGAGCACTTTCATGTGACTCATGAATAAGATACTGAAGGAGAGTCTAGGTAAGTTTGTCATTGTTTACCTAGATGATATTTTGGTCTTTAGTAAGACATTGGAGGAGCATTTGATTCATATTCACAAGGTGTTTGATAAGTTGAGAGAAGAGAAGTTGTTGATAAACCTGAAGAAGTGTAGTTTTGTAAAGGAGTTGGTGTACCTGGGATTTGTTGTCTTTGTAGAAGGTTTAAAAATGGATCTAGAGAAAGTGAAGTTTGTCCTTGAATGCCATACTCCAAGAAGTGCGACAGAGGTAAGATCTTTTCATGGACTAGCTAGTTTTTACATAAAGTTCATAAGAGGTTTTAGCAGTATTTCTGGACCCATGACTGAAACAATGAAAGAGGATACGAAAGAATTTAGGTGGATTGTAGGAGCAGATAAGAGTTTTAATTCGTTAAAACAGAAAGCTACTGAGCAGCCTGTTTTAGCACTTCTTGATTTTAACAAGGTTTTTCAAGTAGACTGTGATGCTAGTGGTACTAAAATAGGAGGTGTTTTGAGCCAAAAAGGTAGACCTGTTGCTTATTTCAGTGAGAAATTGAATGATGCAAAAAGAAAAGATTATGTTTATTACCAGAATTTTATGTTATAGTTCAAGCATTGAAGAAGTGGAGACATTATCTTCTTCCTAAGGAGTTTGTTTTGTATACGAATCATCAAGCTTTCCAATATTTGAATAGTCAAGGAAAACTGAACCAAAGGCATTTAAAGTGGTTTGAGTTTTTGCAGAGTTATACATTTTTTTTGAAACATAGGAGTGGGAAATCTAACATAGTTGTACATGCTCTTAGTAGAAGAAAAAATTTTCTGACAGAAATGCAGATAGAGGCGGTTGGGTTGAAGGAACTCAATACGTTGTATCTAGATGATCCTAATTTTGGTGATGCGTGGAATGCTTGTAAAGAATCTATTACACTTGACAGGACAAAGTGGTTGAATTTCATAATCTAGGATAGTATGTTGTTCAAAGGAAGCCAGTTGTGCATTCCTAGGAGTTCAATGAGAGAGAATCACATCAAGGAGAAGCATTGTGGAGGATTGGCTGGACATTTTGGCAAAGATAAAACCATAGCTTTGGTTGTTGAGAATTATTATTCGCCACAATTGTAGAAAGATATGAAGAAGTTTGTACAAAGTTGCAGAGTATGTCAAATGGCGAACGGAGTGAAGCAGAATACAGGGTTGTATCAGCCATTACCTACATCAGAGAATTCATGGGAGGATGTCAGCATGGATTTTGTTCTTGGATTACCGAGGACACAACACATGCATGATTTTATTTGTGTGGCGATTGACACGTTTTCAAAGATGGCACATTTTATTCCTTGCAAGAAGACTAGTGATGTTTTTCATGTGGCAGAATTGTTTTTCAGAGAAGTGGTAAGACTACATGGTCTGCCAAAGAGTATACTTTCAAATCAAGATACCAAATTTGCTGGATATTTTTGGCGTACATTATGGAAGAAATTGAAGACAAATTTGAAGTTCAATTCATCGCATCATTTACAAACTAATGGACAAACAGAAGTGGTGAATAGGAGTTTGCGCAATTTACTGAGATGTTTGGTTGGAGATCAGCCAAAAGGATAGGATATAATTTTGCCACAAGTAGAATTTGCATAGAATAATTCTGTCAACAAGAGTACCAGTAAATCACCATTCCAGATTGTATATGGGAGTAGTCCTAGAAATGCTTCTAAATTGCAGTAGTTGGATAAAGGAGAGGTAAGTAGTGTTGAAATAGAAGAATTTGTTGAACATTTGAAGAACATCCATGAGGTGAGGAAGCACAACAAAAAGATGAATACACAGCATAAAGCTAAGGTAGATGTGAAAAGGAGGTATAAGGAATTTCATATTAGAGATGAAGTTATGGTTCATTTGAGAAATGAGTATTTTCCAATGGTTACATATAATAAGCTGAAGATAAAGAAGTTTGGACCATGCAAGATAGTGAATAGACATGATTTTAGAAATGCTTATAAAGTGGAGTTGCCTATTGAATTGAATATTTCACCAGTATTTAATATTTCAGATATGACAAAGTAGTATGAAGGAAGTGATGGAGATGAAGTTGGAGAAGCACAGTGGAGTATTCCAGAAGCTAGTTTGACTACAAAGGAGATTTAGGAGACACTGGACAGTCGTATTGGCAAAAGTACAAATAACATAACTTATGAGGAATACCTGATCAAATGGAAAGGGAGGCTAGTAGAGGATTCATCATGCCTTGCAAGAGAGGAGGTTAATTGTCTTAGTTTTCCTCTGAACACCTCAAACGTGATGGAGTCACTTCTCAAATTACCTCGGGTATCTGATGCAAGGCATCCTGGGTGTAAGAGAAATCTTGCATCATCCAAAAAAATATTTTCTTTTCAGTCTTTTCTATTTTGATAAGCACTAGTAGACAAGGTGGTTACTATTTATGGAAACTTTTTATTTTTTGTAAGTTTGTCATACAAGCTCGGAATGTTCTCATTTTCTATATGAAGGTTCATTTTAGAGTTATAAGCCTACCATAAAAATGTCATTGCTCCAGCTTAAGTATCAAAGAAGTATTGAGGATTTTCAATAGAAATATTTGTAGAAAAATCTTCAAGCTCACAGTTGGAGGCCTTAGAGTGCCCGGATGAGGTCTGAAAACTCGATAGAAGGATGCTACCACAATTTCAAACTTGTAGATCAAAAGTTGACATTTTCGAAAAGTGGCTATAATAGCCAATCAAAGAAACAGTTTGAGAGTTATGGCCTTCCAAAGTTGGACTACTAAAACTATCTAAAATAATTGTCAAAGATGTATTTGACTGACTCTATATGTATTGTTAGGGTCTGTCAGCCCTAGGTATTAAGTTTCAACGTCTAGAACCTTCCCAGGCGGCATACAATTACCTATTTAAGAAAGGCTCGAATATTGTCTAATATAGCTCTAGGTGATAGTTCGCAACTTGTCTCGTAGATTACTATAATGAAGGCGCTTGTGTGGGTTAGTATATTGTACTTGTGAATTCTGTAATTCCACATTTGCGATGCAAATAAGTTCATATTTTGTTCTCGTATTTGTTGTTGTTTCTTTGTTTTTCTTATGAGTTTATGGTATTAAGGGGAGCACCCTTCATCAATTTCTTGATGCTACCATGTGTATCATGTTTGATCTTATAGATCTAGCATGATCCAACCATTTCCCTATCTATTGGTCTAGGCACAACCTTCCACACATCATTCTACATTATTGAGGTATATTCCTCAATCATTATATCTCGCCACACATGATTTTTTGTGGCCTCTTGATAGCTTGAAGGCTCATTGTCTACCAACTAGCTGACTAAGGCCACAATCATTAAACTTGATTGGTTGTCTCCATTGTCTAGTGTTGCTCCTACGAGCACCCACAAACTCTTTTTGTAGCCTCTTGATAGCTTGAAGGCTCGCTATCTACCAATTGACTGACTAAGGCCACAGTCATTAAACTTGGTTGGTTGTTTCCATTGTCTAGTGCTCCTCTTAGGAGCTCCCACAAACTCCTAAGTATCCCTTTGTGTCTCTTGAACCTCATGATTCCTATTGCCAATTGTAGAAGAAGAAACATCAACATCCATGCCTTCTTGATGTGTCTCTTTTTTGTACCTATTGGCACATACTCTATGAACTCTCAACACCTGAGCTTGTTCTTGTATTGGTAATTGTACTAGCACTTGGTCGCCCCTAATTCGGTTGAGCAATCCCTAGAGCTTTTGTTGGTTTCTCACTCTTATTATCTATTGACAAATCTCTAGACCTCGTAAATGTCTAGTACTCCATGGATTTGACATCACATCTTACTATAATCCTCCAAGTACCCCACATTGATATGCCTTTGAGATTTCATAGTACCCCACAAAGTACCCTCTCCTTGTATTATAATCTAAATTAGTGTGTGTGCCCTTTGGAATGTGACATTATGCCAAACCTTCAAAATCCTAAAGTGATTAACACATGGTTTCTTCCCTATGAAAGCCTCCTCCAATGTCATCTTTCCCACCTATGAAAGCCTCCTCTAATGCCATCTTTCCCAATACCTTATGTGAAACCATGTTTCGTATGTCTATTAATGTACTACATGTCTTTGCCCATAAGTAGTGTGGCATGTCCCAGTCATGTAGCATAGCCCCTTTTGCCTCTAATATAGAATGATTATTCCTCTCACCAACCCCATTTTGTTGCAGGTCATAAGAAATAGTGCACTATCTCTTGAATCATCCTTGGTTTTCAAGAAGTATATCCAAGTCTTCATGGAGAAACCATTAATAGAAATTACATGGTACTTGTATCCTCTAAGAAACTTTGCCAAGATTGGTCCACATATATTTGATTGTACTAGGTCAAGAACACCCTCAGATCTAGTGTCACTCCTTGGAAAAGTTGCTTTCACAAATATCCTCAATACACATCCCTTACATACATCATCATGCTCAATGCTGACCTTTGGAATACATGTCTGTATTACCCAAAGTAATTTAAGTGTCCCATGATGTATATGGCCCATCCTTCTATGCCATAGGTCTCCTTGATCTCTAGGATTACCAATGCTCATGAGTTCCTTAGGCGCATCATATTACAACCTATAAATCCAACCACTCCTAACTCCTAAAGGATGGATATAGAAATCAGATTCATACCTAAGCCTAACACATGAAACACATCATGAAGAGGAATCAACTTTCCATTCTCCCTCTACAATTAAATAATTCCTTTCCCGTTTGGGTTGAGTTTGGACAAGTTCCTGCTAGAAATTTGGATTCTACCGTCCTTATAACTAGAGAAGTACTTCCTAACTCTTGTCATATGAAATGATGCCCCACTATCTATATACCAAACACTTTGTGATGTTGAGCTAAACATACATGCTATCAGTATGAAATCAACCTCTATTCTACTAGAGAGCTCATCTGCACTTGTCAAAGTTGATATTTGCTTCTTATCTATATTTGTGTTCTTCCTTTGTGGTAATCAATGACATAGTGGCCAAACTCCTAACAACCATAACACTTGATATAACTATTTTCAAGCAATAAAGACATTATGGCTTTCTAGATACCAAAATCAAAGGTTCCATCCAATCTGGCATGATCTCTTAAACTAGTTGAGGCCATCTCAAAGAAATAATAATGACCAAAGAAGATGAATTAGGTTTTATAAACCTTCCATTTTCTTTCACTTGCCTAGTGTAAACTTCTTCTACCCTCAGCTTTGATACCAAGTTGAATTATATTGCAGTTACTTAATATTAATACCTCATCTTATATAGATTGTTTGAATATTGAAAATTAATTCACATCCAATATTGATTAATAACACAACTACAATTTCACAACAAAAAAAAATGCAACACAATGAACACAATATTTTTGGACAAATTGTCCCTAGAAGAAACCCTAAGGGAAAACCAATATTGCAGATAAAAAATATATTAAACTTTAGCAACTCAAGAGAAACATAAAATTGTTTGCCTCTAACTAGTAGAGCTCCGACAATCTCCCAATTTTTCTTGTTGAGTCTCGCAATTGGTATCCCCAACATTATCATTGTGCCCTTGCTAATGTTGCAAGACTATTTGCTATAACTGCAAATTCACTTGCTAACACTGCAAATGCATCTCCAACTTGTGTTTTCCAAATCTCATATGACCTCCTTTTATACTACTTTCATTGGAAAACCAATGACCGAGATTTAATTACATTCAGTAATTGAAACAAGTGAAACCTTGACAAACCCTAACTAGTCGCTTATTAGGTTCTCCAAAAGAGTCACAATTAATTAAATAATTATTTGCATTCTCGACAACAAAATGATTATTTGCAAATAAACAAGTAGTTGTATGGGCTACTAGAACTAACAAGCCCTAGTATGTGCATTGATCTAGTGGTTTGCAGATCTATATCTTTCTAAATTAGTGTTGGTATGTTTCGTCTCAAGAAGCGCAATGTGTGTCAATCAGAAGGAGCGGCATTTGTTTTTATCCTTTGTCATTGTCATCAAAGGAGGAGAGTTTTGGTGTTTTGATATTGAGATCCTATTGATCTTTCTATGCTTTGTTATTGATGAATAACTGTAGGAGTTGTTAGAATGTGAGGCTATGGTTGTCATTGATGTCAAAGGGTTTTTCTCAACCTCTTATGTGTCAATGGTTGCCTAATGACAACATGGTGTATCAATTGGTTATTCTATTATTTGTCAATAGCCTATTTCTCAAGTGATGTGTTTTATGTTGCTTTGTCATTAATTATCTTACCATTTCATGTCTTCGTCATGGTATGCATCATTCTTGGTGGATTTATTTTAAGTCTATCGTTTGTGATGCATGTAATTTTGATTTCATTCCCAACAACTATTTTCCTAGTGTGTTCATCATAACTGTTGGCACCGGAGATTGTTGTGACATGTTGATGTGCCTGAGAATCAAGTTGGTGCATCTTATCTCAAATTTTATTTAGTCAACAGATTTGTCGTGTGCACCTAGTATAAATATAAGTATCATTCAACTGGCATGTATGTGACTCTATGAATTCAAGCATGTGTATACAATTCATGTTATCTTCTTACTTATATGCAATCTATATGTGATGCAAGTGTGAAAAAACTTAATTAGTTGATTCAAGGAGGTGCAGATAGTCACATAGTATAATTGTTGAGGCTCGGTAACTAAATTTTGCAATGGTTCTTACATTATCTTTCATGTAACGACAATAAACATGTTGACAGCGAGCCTTATTCTATCAGTAGTGAGCCTTATTGAATTTCTCGAGCATAGCCACTAATGAAGGGTGCTCCCTTTAATACCGCAAATACATAACATAAACAAATATATAATAGCAATTTGTGAGAACAAAATATGTGCTTCTTATTATTGCCGCAAATGCAGAATTACAGAATTTTGAAATAAATATGCAAACCCACATGGGTGCCTTCCTTACAATAATTTGTAACACAAAGTTGTGAACTATCACCCTAAGTTGTCCTAGACTATCTACGGGTCTTTCTTATATAAGCAATTTTATGCTGCTAGTGAAATTTCTAGACACCAAACCCTGAGTCTTGAGGCCAACCAACCCTAAAATTACATACAGGGTTGGCTCAATTCAATTATGACATTTATTTTGGAAACTTCAGTTGGCTTAACTTCGGAAGACCATAACTTGGGCACTGTTGATCCAATTTTCTATTATAACCCCATTTGAAATCCTCAACTTCTAATCTACAAAGCTTAACTCATACAAACTCCAGTCAACCCCATTTTGGAGCTCATTTGGGGCCTTTATGGCTTTCAAAACTGAGCATGAAGTTTTCGTACCAAAATTGCACACCAAAAGCTTGCAATAACTTCACGAATACCCATGATATGGCAATGATCCTCAACTAGTAGGCTAATATATCCAAGATGAACATCCACCTCTGAAATTAGGACATTTTAAGATCATATGACCATCTTAATAAGTAGCAAGCCTCCAGAAACAACTCTGCACTAAGACAACCCTTATTCAATAAACAAAAAGGATATATTTTTTTGAGTGATGCAAGATTGCTCTTACACCCAGGATGCTCCTGCATCAACCACCTTGGGCGTGAAGCCTATATACCACTTTATGTTGTAGTAAGCATTTAAAGCATTTACCCTTATACAAACTCATCTTAACCATTGTCACCCTAATTGGTGTTTTTCATTTCCTGAGAATTAGCTTTTCTATAGTTTTTTCTATTTTAGGTTTTCCATGTAAATCATGTTGTTGATTGTGTTAGTGTTCTTGTACTGTCATATTGTTCTATGCTTTGGTGATTTATTGTTCTTTAACCAACAAATCTAAAATGGTGTTTGTTGAATGTTAAAGTATTAACCGACATACACAAATTTTTGAAGTGTGTAGAAATGATTGATTCGACTCATTCATTATGCATTGTTGTCTTTAACATGCAAATCAAGAGTTCAATTGATATGTAAATGATTAAAGGTATTAGTGTGCATAAAGTGCACTACATATGTTGGAGGGGTGGGCGAGTGGAACCCATAGATATAGATGCATTGGTCAATTTAAAATCAAGCGTTATATGAATGTCAATGGGAATGAAATCTTACATAAAAATTTTAGATAATTCAAACCCAAGAAATGGCTAAAGATTGTTTCTAACAAATAGGAAAATGGCAAACTTGACTATGCACAACTTTTCTAAGATCTTTAACTTTAAAATGTGCACATGGGTGGAGTGTATACAATTTAAATTGTACTTAATTAGTCTTAGATTTGTAGAGACCAGACATTCACTTATTAAACGACTATGGCATGCCCCTAATATTGATGTTGAGGATGCAATAATTGGTTAAATTCGGTATTCCATGGGGACGTGCCCCCCATGGTTTTGGGGTCGTACTCCTACCGGGGACGAATTTTGGCCATCCCCTGAGTCGTTCCCTTTTTGGAAAATTTGGAAACATCCCCAATATGGCCATTTGTTTTTGCCAAAAAACTTGGGGACAATCAGCATTCCTAGGAACAGTTTTTATGTCCCCTATATGTCCCTGAAACTATTGGTCTTCACCTTTTTTCCAACCAATCTAGTAAAGGCAAAATGCCTCCAAAAAATTAATAAAAATATGCAACCCATATTTGGTTCATTAAAACACTACCTCTTCTAATCATTTTTAGATTTGACACATTTGCCAAGAGAAAAGAAAAAAGCATAAGAGCAATAGCAACAGTGAGGAAAGATTGTGTTATAGTGAGGAAAGATTGCGTTTAGTACCTTCTAACTATTTTAATTAGACTTCTCTTTATTTCATTATGATTTCAACATGATACTTGGAGCCTTTAGGCATTTTAATTTTTGCTATATATGTGTGATATTGTTATAATGGAAGTATTTAGTATTTGTCATTTGATAATATTTCATGTATTGATCTTCTAAAATGTCTATGGTGAATGGTTTATCAATGTTATGATACGCATATTTGAATTATGTCTCTAATACTAAAAAACAACCTATGTTTTTAATCGTCGTCCACTAAGGTCCCATCTCATAAATTTTGGCTTTGACTCGTACTCATACCGGAAATATGTCCCCGCCCCCTAAAATGTCCCCATCCCAAAAACTTCGTTGAGCGTAGATTAAAATTTTTATTTTATAGACTTGCACTGTTAATACATCATCCCACATTAATTGAAATTGTGATTGCACTGTCAATTCAAGCTACCATATCCTAGCAGTGTCTTCAAATTTAGTAACCAATCCAAACTCTATTTTTCATGTGAGAATAGTCGACTATTAATATTATCAATTCAAATCATTTCTCTATCTACTGTTGTTAATGTTTTTGGTAGTTGCATGAGAAAACATTCATTCCTGCTTTTATCATTTGGTTCGATCTCTTGTTTTGGTTGTTCAGCTGCTTCTCATCTCTGCAGGGACTCTTTTGTAAAATTATTATTTATCAGATGCTAGGTATTCTATTGAAGATGAAGTGAGGTCTTTCATGAACTGTCACCACCCAGATTTATGATAGCATTATTGAGTTGTATATGATTTTTGTTCCTATGTCATCTATCTTCTTTTATTGTCAGCTCTCTTTGTGTATTTCTTTCTTCAGCTTAAATGTTGGTTGAATGGCCTTTACAATGACTTAAGTCTCGTATATATTGTACTTATTATATGGTATGTTGCAACTGCCGAATATTCATGTTATAGTAACGGGCACCTATTGGTATTCCATGCAAGTCTTTTCAGTTCGTGTGGAATACAGCTTACATGTATCAGGGGTGAGTATTTAAGGCAGATGTTTTTCATCCTTCATATAGAGAAGACAGTGGTGTGTGAACTGTCGCTGGTGAATCATATCAAATATACATTTTTATACCTCTGTAATATGCTTGATACAAAATACAGAATGCTTTTGTATATGATCATATCTGATCAGTGAATGTGTATCAGAAGTAACTGTAAGATACTTGTAGCATTTTATATTCTGTATTTGCATAGCTAAGTGATAAAACTCTGTATAAGGCTGAAAGATTGATTGTTAAGTGTTAAAAATCAGAAGCCTGAGATCTCTGCACTTGTTTTTACAATAAATGGTCTATATTTTGGGGGGTTGGGTTTTTCACCCTCAAGTGGAGGGTTTTCCCAGAATAAATATTTGTGTCATCTGTTCTTATGCTTCTCTAAGTTTTTGTATACAGCATTTATACTATACTGGTTCAGAACATCAACAAGATATATAACATAGATAGGTATACAAGCTTATAAGGACATGCAATACTAATTGTTCTTTGGCTAGTGTCTTAATTTCATCGACCAAATGAGTCTTGGGTCATTCACTAGATTGACCCGAAACCTATTACGGAAGTTATAGAAATGGTTAATAGTAATATTCAGATACACCAGTGTCATTTTGATATCTATAATTGCTAGCATACTGAAATTATACTTGTACATATTCATTATTAACCAGCAATGGGAGCATATAATCTCCGCCAAACATGATAGGGGCTGCAATAACTCCAAGAACAGTCAAATCTTGAATTATTGTGGTAAAACATCCTTGTTCTCCAAACTAATGTTCTTTTCTGGTCTGAGGCTCAAAATAAAACAAAACTGAATTTTGAAAAAACTGTTTTTACCTTTGAAAAATGGGGTTTGAGCCTGAAAAGAAATTACATATTAATTTAACAGAAAACGGATTATGCTAAAATCCTGGACCAGCCACACGATCACCAATGGTTGTGCCATATGATGGACCCCCAGAACGATATTGCAAAAGATAATCAATAGGATAACCCTTAAGCTTGCGAGGAATAATACCCAAATCCCTGAATGTTAAAGCTGCCAATCATTGATGTACACAGTGTATTAGTCATTAATGCTTTGGTATCAATATTTTACTACTAATCTCTGAACTTAAAACTCTTGGAATCTCAAACTCTTTAATAAAAAGCTGCATGAAAGTAGAAAAATGTGTACTTCAACTACCAGTGCAGGAACATAACCATAGAAACACATACCATTTTGAGAGACCACATTATCAACTGTAAGTGAGTCCACATAGTCTTGATTGAAAATAACAGGTGTTGGAAGAGGAAAGGGGACTTTTTTAAGCAAGAACTCCCTTGGTGATGCAAGAAGCTGCAACGTGAACAATTTTTAGTTCATGGATGCTTTCAGAATTAACAAATCATTTCCATTTTAATTTAAGCAGGTTACATTGTGAAATACATCACTCTAATGAAACTTGGGTGCAAAAGATTTGTACCCTAGCAATTGGGATGGGAATTTTAATATAACGAGGCTCCTCTCGAATAGTTTTGTACATCAATTGAACCTGTAGTGAAAATAAGAATCATATATATTGATTAAAAACTGTATGCCAGAGTAATTGTACAGCAAAATTCATACCAGCTGCTCAATGGTGAAAACTTCTGGGCCCCCTAGTTCATAAGTTTTTCCCATACTGTTCCCATCATCCTTTAAAGCCGCAATAATTGCAGCAGCAACATCAATCACATAAACTGGTTGAAGCCTGTAAAGACATATCAAAATCAATGAACACTGAACACTGAAGAACGCCATTAGAAAATTTATAATCTTTGAATTTCAAAAATAATGAAGTTTGGTCTGCAAACAAATTTTGATATTGTTTAATTTTTCTTAAAGACTAGAGCATAAATTATACTTAGTGGAACCATCTCCAATAATAGGAAGTACCACCCAGTTCTTTGCTATCTGAGCCCACTTATTAAGAATGCGATCTTCTGTGCCAATCATAGCAGCAGGCCTTAGAATAGTTGCCTGCAACAATCACAAGGTTGAATATATTTAAATATTGTCTCTGATTTGAAATAAAAAATCAGGGGAAACAAAATCACAAATGGGGAAAAGCATGGCAACATCAAACAGTCTGTAAGATGATCCCCTGCCTGTCACCAATTGACAACTTTTCCAGCTCAAAATACAAATCTAGAGTTACTTTTAGTATAAATGGACAGCGCACAGGTTATCATGCAAATATCAAACCTGTTGCCCAGATCTGACTGAAAATAATATGAATTCACAATGTGAACTAATGAAAAGAAGCAATTGGTACTCTGAATGGCCCGAGTCAGCAGACAAAATAGGGATCATAAAATTTTGAATATGACCAGCAGGAAATATTCAACACGACTGCACTGTAAGGATCAATTTTTATTTATCCTAAATGGTGTAAGGAAAGAAAGCAGAGGCCAAACCACTCAAGTTAAAAACCCAAGCTCAAAAAGAAAGGTGCGGCCAATTGGCAACAATGAAGATATTTGGTCCAAAAAGACCTCTTTGACAGGTGCCAAGAAAAAAATTGAATCTAAGCTCCTAACACAAAGCAAAAGCTCTGTATATTAAGGTAAAGAAAATGTCATTTAAAGAAGCCAACTGTAAATTTGGCATATATGTTCAAATATATTGTCAAATATCATGCCCATAAATTTCTAACCTATGACAAAGTTTTGATACTAATCAAACATTGTTAGCCCACCTACACTAGAGAGGCGATAACCCACAAGCAGAATAATACTTAAAGGTGGGTGTCGTTAAACAGTGAAGCTTCAACATTCCATGTCAAGTTTTTCTTCACAAACCTAAAATTTCAGATCCTTAGCCTCAGCTAGAAAAGAGATTCATCACTTGCATTTTATCCTCTTCAGTCACAACCTTGTTCTTCTTGCCAAATTTGATTGATCATGTTATTGAATGGACTTCTATTGAATTCCAACTTTTTACAAGGATAATAGTATTTTATTTGATGCATTTACATTTGTTTTAAGGAGGATGCAATCAAAACTATTTAGATTAAAAAGCTTAAAAGGTGACAAAAGGTTTATTTGTTAAAAAAATTGAGAAACATTTTCAGACAAAATGTTACACAAAATGTAACATAACGAATGCCTAGAGAAAAAAGAAAAAATCTATGTTGCCAAATCAGAGACTACACGTATGGGTATGTAACATAAAACGAATCCAATCAAAATTATATAAATTAAAAAGCTTAAAAGGAAAATAGTATTTTACTTGATGCATTTACATTTGTTTTGAGGTGGATCCAGTCAAAATTATTTAGATTAAAAAGCTTAAAAGGTGAATCTTTTAAATACAGAAATTAGCTTGACAAAAGATTTATTTGTTAAAAAAATTGAGAACATTTTCAGACAAAATGTTACAGAAAATGTAACATAACGAATGCCTAAAGAAAAAGGAAAAATCTAAGTTGCCAAATCAGAAACTATATGTATGGGTATGTACTGGTGAGTGTTTTGTGACACCCCTCGACATAGAATAAATTACCAAATGTACTCTATCCTCTTTTGAACAAAGTCTTCAATGTGCTAAATTATGTGATCCCAAATTCAACTCCAAGCTTCCAAGCGTGGGTACTTAACTTTCAGGATAGACTCAATTTGGCTTGATTGATGCTGGTATAGAATATATATATTTGGTATAATATATATATTTGGCTTGACTCAACACTTTGGGATAGTATATATATAGAAATATTTTTGGAAATAAAATGAAAAAGATGAGGGTTTAAGAAGAAAATTCTAAATCTACACTGACGCTACGAACTAATCATATGAATTCAAGAGACGAGTATGGCGAAGGTGATATATATTCTGGGTTGAATTTTACGAAGATTTTTGAAATACTATGAAAAAGATGAGGGTTTAAGAAGACAACTCTAAATCTACACTAACTATTACGATAATAGATAAGCTTCTATTATTAGTTATTGATTAACTGTTTGTAATCTATTGTGAATATTAGAATGTTTCTAATATTTAGTTAGCAGTAGTTATCTATTAGCTTTCTTTAGCTTTCTTTTAGCTAGAATAGAATATTTCAATTCTTTATGAAAATTGCAACTGGTTTTTTGCTAGGGGTTTGCAAATCAAGACTGATATTTTTTGCAGGCAGATTCAAATCACGACTGGATTATTTGCTAAGGTTTTGGCAATCGTGTTCATATTTTTTTGACTCGTTTGACTGCAAAAATTGGGACTGAGGTCGTTTTTTTCAAGTGTTTTTTGCTGGTAACGGGTCCGCTAAAATCACAATTTTAAGGTGAAGAATCTCCTTTCTTTGTGTCAACTCTTCATCCTCTATGTCATCTCAGCAAAAACCACAAACAGAAACAGCCGGAAAGAGAAAATGTGAAAACAATGCCAAAGCAAAACATCAATTTATGCAATCTTGCCGAATCATTATTCTTAAAAGTTATGCATTATAGATCGGCCAAGGACATTTGGGACAAGCTGAAAAATGTTTATGAAGGAACCGAGAATGTAAAGAAATCCAAACTACAAACTCATCGCAAAGTGTTTGAAAGTCTCAGCACGAAGGAATATGAGAATATAGCCACTTTTCTTGATCATGTAGATGATGTTGTCAATTCTATGCAAGCTCTTGGTGAGGAAGTAAAAGAAAGTCTTGTGGTTGAAAAGATTTTAAGATCACTACCTATGAAGTTTAATTCTAAAATATCTGCAGCTGAAGAAAGAAAAGATTTAGATACGTTGACAAAAGATGAATTGCATGGAATCCTTACTGTTTATGAAATGCGGGTTGGAGGAAATGAATCAAAGAAGGAAATAGCATTCAAGGCATCTAAAAGGGGTAAAAATAAAAATAAAATTTCAAGTGAAAGCTCAAATAGTGAAACAAATGCTTACTTTAAAAGAAAGCTGAAAAAGAGTAATGGGAAGAACAAAGGAAAGTTCAAATGTTTCAGTTGCGGAAGACCGGGACATTACGCATCAAAATGCCCTCTAAACAACAATGACTCTAGTGATGATAAAGAAGACAAATATTCGAAGAAAAAGGATAAGAAGCATGCTAAGAAAAAGAAGTTTCACAAGCACACAAAGAGCCTATACCCGAAGAAAGAGAACAGCTCATCGGAAGTGAGCAATGACGATTACCAAAGTGATGATGCTGAAGATGAGATACACTTTTTGGCCATGACCAGCGAGCAAGAAGAAGAAGATGTTGATAAGCTATGTAGTGAGGATGAAGAAGTTGATGAGGCAAGTGGTGAAGATGAAGAAGCTGATGTATCATCTAGTGAGGAAGATGTAGATGTCATGGAAGAGTTACACTGTGCATACAAGCAGAATACAAAATTGAAAAAGAAAGTCACAAGTACAAAATGCAGATTAAAGAATTAAAGACTCAACTAAAAAATCCATACAAGCTGAGAATGATGAAGAGGAGTATACCAAATTAAGTCAAGAAGTTGAAGAATTAAGAAAGGATCTAGAGGAAAGTAACACCAAATTGAATAATAATATTTGAAAAGCGCTCAGAAATCCTATCTGATACCATTGATGGTCAAAGACCATCTACAAGCAACACGGGAGTAGGCTACAAAGGACAATCAAATAATAAAGATCATGCGTTCAAAGGATTTATCAAGGAAGGAAATAGTATGGAAGATTCATCAATAAAATTTAGAGGAATGGAACTTAAAAGATATTATAGAAAGCAAGGTTATAAACCAAGCTTCTATGGATGTTGCTATTCATGCAGCTATTTTGGGTACTAGGCAAAAAAGAATGTAGTACACAAATGAAAAATCCTCATGAATGGAGAAGCAGGAACTACAATCCATATCTGAACTTTATATGCTATAAATGCGATAACTATGGACATATAGCAAGATATTATAGACTTGATGTTGAAGAAACTCATAGAGATGACAAGAGACGGGATGCCAAAGATAATCAAAAAGGAAAGACTATCAAAATCTGGAGAAAGAAGACCATCAAAGTAGAAGGAGAAACCATTGCAAGTTCAACTTGCAATTCATAAAGCTCTTAATTGAGAAGAGAAGCATGAGTGCAGGGTGAGATACAAATAAGTTTATTCACTTGAACCCTTGGAGGAAAGAATGAGATGGTTAAAGAGCGAGATGGTTGAATTTGAACATTACATTCAGAAAATTGAAAAGCTGGTTGCATTGATGTCAAAGATTGCAAGAGGAACATTCAAAGAGATACAGTAATGGCAGAACTAGAGCATGCACGAGCATTGAAGAATTCTTCTCATAGGAAGTACGAGATAATTTTCTGAGGGGGAGCATTTGATGATTGGTTTGCAGATGGAAGCATGATGGTCATCCCTTTGCCATTGATGTCAAAGGGGGCGAATAAGAGGACATTATGAAGATTTGTTATTCCCATCAATGACAAAGGGGGAGATTGATAGAAATATTGTCATCGATGTGAAAGGTATGACAAAGGAGTTACATTTGATGTCAAAGGTAGAAGTTAATGCTATATAATGGTCTTTAATGTGTAAACAGTTGTTGAGAACTTTGTGATCATCAAGTCTAAAGTTCTGGTTTATGATGAAATCAAATGCAAGACTTAATATGCAGAAATGATAGTATGAAGACCATCTGCAGAGATTATTGAAGAGATGCCATTAAGGTGATTCAATTTTACAAATATAAGACAACAAAGCATGATACGCACTATGTAGATTTGTTCAAAGATGTTGAATCTGTATACCCAGCAATAGCATCTTCAGTAATATATTAATGATGGCAAAGAAAGAAAGTAACGTTAGTCAACAATATGCTTCAGAAGTAGCAATTGTAACATCAAGCTTCCTCTGTAATAAAGATGGTCATCAACAAGAATAAATGTAATGAAATGGCGATGATGAGACTATGAAAGAAGACAACAATAAGAATAAACAAGTTTGTTTTAATTAAGGAAGTTGAGAACATGTTTCAAAGCAGCAATCATTGAGTAGTATGAAAGAATACACACAATCCTTCCACCATGTCAATGCATTGCAACATTATCATTAAATGAGACATTACTAATGTCTGAATATACAACGCTAATATACAAAGACCAAAGGATTCGAAAGCAGCAAATAAAAGGTCAAATACCTCTGTATAAGATAATGATGTAAGTGCAGAAATGAGATCAAATAAGCATACACTAACATCTTGCGTATCCAGTGCCGGAAGTCAGAGTACATATGTCGTGGAAGACTTAAGGTAATTGAGTCATAATGTAGGCACATATACACTCAGCAGTGACTTCTAAAATGAAATAATAAGTATGGAATTTTGGTAGCATTCACATCAAGACAAACTAATAAAATACCACCAGTGAATGTATAGAATGATATGAATGTGAATAGCAAGTAGCCATGTATGTGTAGCAGCAAATGGTAAGACATTGAAAATCTACAACAGCGATTTATTTATTTTTTGATCGGTTACAACAGTGATTTATTACAAAAGAGAAACAGTGATCATTATGAAGTCAAAATGTGCGATGGATAAACAAGAGCTGTCAAACAAATAAATTTTGTTGTCGCCAAGTGAAACACAGAGCTATGGAAATGATTAGAGGCAACTCCTGTCTGCAAACCACAAAGACCAAAAAGATCATTATGAAGTCAAAATGTGCGATGGATAAACAAGAGCTGTCAAACAAATAAATTTTGTTGTCGCCAAGTGAAACACAGAGCTATGGAAATGATTAGAGGCAACTCCTGTCTGCATTCACATCAAGACAAACTAATAAAATACCACCAGTGAATGTATAGAATGATATGAATGTGAATAGCAAGTAGCCATGTATGTGTAGCAGCAAATGGTAAGACATTGAAAATCTACAACAGCGATTTATTTATTTTTTGATCAGTTACAACAGCGATTTATTACAAAAGAGAAACAGTGATCATTATGAAGTCAAAATGTGCGATGGATAAACAAGAGCTGTCAAACAAATAAATTTTGTTGTCGCCAAGTGAAACACAGAGCTATGGAAATGATTAGAGGCAACTCCTGTCTGCAAACCACAAAGACCAAAAATAAAATTGTGTTCTACTGGAGGCTGAGGTACGAAAATGAGTTCTACAAGAGGTTGAAGTCGAAGCAAGAAGATTTACAGCAAACTAAAAATATTATCAAAATGGAACCATCAAAACTATAATAAAATATCTATCCACAATATAATGAAAATAGTATGAGGTTAACAGGTCAGCGATACTGAAAATCAACGTCACCTTAAATTGAATGGAATAAGGCAGAGCTTGATAAACTAAAAAAAAAGGGATTGGTAATATTCATTATGTGTCGGCAGTGGTAATTTAATTAAAGTTGAGAAAATTAAATTAAAAAAATGCAATTATAATAAAAAGGAAGGTGGTGTTTATTTTTGAAGAGATATATATTTTCATTCGAAGAGACAGGATCGCTAGAAGTAAAAGATATATATGGAGATGCATTTTGAAAATTAAAAAATAGGTGTGTAAATAAAAAAAACTATATGGCAGAAATTAAAGAGAGAAATGTGGAAGATAATAAAGGGTATTGCTGTGAATGAAGAATTTAAGCAAATTTTAATAAAATATATATGGTTTTATTATTATTATTATTATATATTAAATGGGAAGTATAAGATAAGAAGGTAAAGTGTACAGTATACATAAGGAGAGTTGTGGATACTAAAAGGTGTCCATTATCAGTTAAGTAAGCAACGTTGCCAAGGTGGTGTTGTCCCACTTTCCATCCGACACCAATTTTGCAAAGTGGAAATTGAACCCATATCATGTTTAGTCCAATTGAGTCAGTCGGTCTTTTCTTCCTCAAGTGATATCTCCATCGGGTTTCCATTTTCCCCCTTCCTCCGCATTACATAACCGGGTGGGTTTCCTTATCATCATGAATCTTGTGGGTAGTCTAGATCCTGGCTTGATGGAGATTCTTGGATTATATTATCTCGGATGAACTTACTTGCACCTCATTTTGCTCCGGGCATAAAGAAAATCGAACTTGTGGGAATCTAGTTTCGCCTTCTCCTTGACGGGTTTTCGAACCCTGAAGGTGAAACTCCGCAGAGACCTACGAGTACGGTTTGTGAGCTTAAGCAAGAAGAGTTGGATTATGTTATGAATAGATCATTCAAGTACTGCAATATTTTTACCGTGGGAATCATTCAAAATTCACTAAGATGATCATAATAAGGTTCGGCAAAAAACTCTGAAGTAGCTTCTCCTCGGCGAGCTTCAAACCAAGAAGTCAATTTTCCGAAAAGGCATTTGTGGAAAGGTAAAGTAAGTCAGTGGGTCCCATTTTTCACTTTCGAAGCCACTTTCATGTTTTCCAAAGGCTTAAAGTCAAGTGATTTGGGCAAAGAAGGTAAAACAAAGGCAAAAGTAGAAAAATGGAAATTACCTTCTCCTCTACAGGTTTTCTACCCTCGAGAGCAATTTTCCGCATCTAATGGAAAATCGCTCCTGCAAGCATAGTTATTTTGCAAATCGATCACGGGATGTGTTGGGAAAGTAATGGAAGCAAATTTGTTACATATGTGAAGGTATTTTAAACAAAATTCAGCCAGGCAGGTTTTCTTCCAAGGAGTACTCTGTTTTTATTTCTCCGAAAGTGGGTAAAAACGGGGAAGTAAGTCTGTAATTAAAGAAAGTTACCATTGAGCCAATTGAAACAGTGAAAGGACAGGGAAAAATCAGTTAGAACCCTCACATTTACTAATTCAACAGATTTATCCTTAAATTCGCTCATGTGGCGCGGATCATGAAAATCAACGGACAGATTAAGGGTTCCTATATAAAGATGAGCATAACAGATTTTCAAACTACAGTTTTCTCTATTGAACTGTCATATTGTTGTGTTGAATAGTTGCTTTCAAGAGTTTTCAAAGTTACAAAATCTACTCCTTGCACTATTCGCAATTTTTAAATTTAGTTATCTTTGTATTAGACAAGATGGCAACAAGATTTGTTGGTTTTGATGGATTGGGTGGAATCATGTCAACATGGCAGAATATCACAGATACTTCACTCCATTTCTTCGACATGCAAGATTTCCAAAGAAGGTTGAGGACAGACCCAATTCACCCCATAACGGAGAAACTCTGAGGAAGTGAGCTTATAGAGGCAGCCGGATTTCCAGTAGCAATACAAGCCCCGGAGCTGATTATTGAATGCATCAATCATTACAAACCGGATACTAAGCAAATTCTACTGCCTGATCAAACTGTGTTAATCTCAATTGATAGGCAGGCAGTAGTGAATTGCCTATAGATTCCACAACAAGAAGAGTTCTCTGAACTGACGGTAGGAGGAGCTATGTCCAAATTCTCTCTGAAGAAGATGGTGTGGCGAAAAGAGATCATGAGGTCTTGGTTCCAAAAACCAAGGGGAGCTAAGAGTAAGGTTCCTAAAACCCTTTTTGGCACTGATCTCAAGCCCGAGATCGTGGACATCCTGGTCCTTTTGCATCGACTCAAAGGTGAGGTAAAAGCACTTAATTTTGTAGAACAATGCTTCTTTTTGGTACAAATCATTTGCTTAGATACACAATATGTTGACCAGGCATACGAGATAAGCGAACATCTGTCCAAAGCTCTCAGTACGGCTAAGTTCTACAATTCATTTTATATGTCTTCCTTCTTGATATATATGTTAGCCTCCCTACAATTGTGGCCAGGACTCCCCAGAATAGAGAATTTTCCCGATGATGTAAAGAGCTATGAATTTTATCCATGCTTGCAGTTATAGAATAGTTATGCTGAGTATGTTAAAGTTAATGACGCATTCACAATGAGGATTTGTAGGGAACTCCAAGGGTGTCCGAAGCGGAGATTTAGCCCAGAAGCAATTGCGGCCATCAATCAACTTGGCAGTTATTTCATTCAATTCTCATCCTTTTTGTATTTGCATCTTGCAGCTTTTGATGGATTTCCCCTGAAGCTGCCCAGATACCCGAACGACATGATCGTGCTCATTGAGATCGTGAGAGAAGCAATTCAGGTGAACGTGCTAAGCGTCAGTTTGAGGAAGAAGGGGTATGAATTCCCCATGAGAGTTGGAGCCTACAGTTGTGAGTCTCGATCCGATGCTAAGAACATGCTCAAGGCATTCGAGAACAAATACAAATTAGAAGAATATGAAGTGGTGAGGCCTATGTTTGATCCAAATGGGTATGCCAGAGATGTGCTTCAAATTGGAAGCGTAATCAAGCATGTAACTACCATAGAAGATTATTGGGCAGATTGTAAGGATGAGCTGGAGAGCCAAGACTGTGCTTTTGCCAGATTCACTATGGATCAAGTGAAAACATATGTCATTGACTTGGAGCTGGAAGAACTAGAAGATGATGGGCAAAATATGTACAGTAATACATATTTGACCAAATTAAGAAATACTCCAATCAGTTCCGAGCCATATGTGGATATAGAAGAAGACCTTGATGTTATGGTGCCTCGGATCACCAAGAGAACTGGAAAATGGGTCGAGTGGACATCAAAAAGGAGTAGGAGCAAGAGCAAGACTACTCAAGCTTCTCCAACTGCTGCTACTCCCACTTCTTCTCAGAGTGCCACACCCAGTATAACAACTACAGCTGCTCAAGGACTGGCCCAACCTACAGGAGGAGGTGATTAGCCTCCGGAGAGGAACATTTCAATAACTCCAACTTGCCAAGGTGGTCCTCTGCCAGTTATTGGAGCTCAAGCCAGTATTGAAGAAAAGGGGACGGAAGAACCGAAGGATGGTGCTATTGCTCCAGTCTCACCCTCTCATACTACTCCTACTCCATCTCCCCATACTACTCTGTTTCCTTCTCCTCATATCAGTCCAATTACATCCCCTCATCATAGCCCTATTCCTTCTGCAAGTGCTTCTCTTCTGAAATCAAGTGGATCCCCCATTCAGATAGTAGAAATTGGGGATGAAAAGAGTAGTAGTAGTGAGTCCACTGAATCTGATGAAGCCGCGAAGAAGACTCAAGAAGTGGAGAAAGTTCCGAGTTCATCTAGGCTCCTTTCTCAAGATCCAAAGAACCCCTTCTTTGCGACAACAGTGGCAATGACTCCAATCAAAAAGAAGATGTTTAGCATAGAGTCACTTGGGGTGGCTTCTAAGGTGATTAGTACAGAGTCTTGGTTAGAAGACACCTTAGAAAGGAAGAGGAAAAGAAAAGATGAGAGTGTACTTGCGAAGGACATTGTGTCTCAAGCGGTTCGCTCTGGAACTGCAATGGTGAAAGCTAAGAAGCAGAAGACCCTATCAACACTTGGACAAGATCCAAAAACAGAGCACTTGACCATGGAGATAGCAAAGCCGAATAAAGCGGGGAGAATTGAAGATATGTCACCTGATGACTTCACTCTGCATTCAATTCATCTTGGAGAAGCTAGACACAATACAAAAGTGTGCTTATGGAGGTCAAGTAATGAAGTAATAGAAGGACAATTGGAAAGCCTAAAATTGTCAAAAACCAAGATGAAGGCCGAGATAGAAGAATTGAATAGGTTTATCAGGCAACTGGTTGTTCCATTAGCAACCATCACTAGTGTACCTGCTACTCGGAATCCTACCGCAACAGAAGTATAGGCTTTCATCTCACAGCTCCAAAAACATAGACATTTCGGTCAGATTGGGAAGGAATGGATTGAGAAACTCAATTCAGATGGAGTTGCTCTGATTGATCAAATTGGAAATGTTATCCTTCGATTGGAAACTGAAAAAGATAATATCATATCTAATTGCAACACTTTGGCCGCAAAGAAGGCAAGATGTGATGATTGCATTTCCCTCCTTAAAATGATCATCCAAATGAAGGCAAAGGAAGCGGTTGAAGCAAAGATTTTGAAGAAAGGAATTGAGCCTCTGTTTGAATGGCTTCAGAGTATGCAATTTAAGCTGGAGATGATTCAAGAAGCTGAAGTACTCGAGGAAACAGGGGATAAAGTGAAGAAGATCCAGGACAGAGCATTTGAACTTATGAGAGGATTACACACTGATTCACAAACCAGTGAGCAAGGGAAAGCCCTTATTGGAGTAGAATTAATGAAGAACAACTTCTCCACATACTTGAGTAATCTGTCTGGAATGGCTTCAAGCAGTCAAAACAGAGTGGTAGAGTTGCAGACACTTGGTGGATGCGTACACATGGCTACGGAAGAATTGCCAAATCAATTAAATGATGTGAAGGCGCTGGCTCAAGAGCATTCAAAGTGGCTCTTCAGATTCACTAACGTACATGTGCCTAGTCATGAGGAACTAGTTCCAATTATAGTTGCTGCCAAGGCATATAGGGCGAAAGCTGAAAAGGGAAAGAAGTCCAAGTGATCCAAATGATGCCTACTTTTCACTTTCTTTTGTAAATTTTGTCAATTTTGTAAATTTTGTAATGCGACAAACTGGTATCTTGCCATTTGTCATTCCCAGAAGATGAACCGATTAAGTTCCTATTGTACCGGTCATCTCTCAAACTCTATATGTACAAAGTTGAATGATGAATAGGTCGGCAAAAATTTTGGTGTGAAATACTTTTTGTTGCAGAGACAATCGAGAGTATTTTATATTGATTATTTTCTATTCCAGTAGGTGTTAGTTTAAATTTGTATCTTTCTCTTATGGTTTGGATTGGAACGAGGAAGAAACAGAGTTTTACTTCCCCTATTTGTAATACAACGAATGAACATGATAAGTATTGTTATTGTTCTTTCTAAGAGGAATTTTAAGTGTTATCAATTTAACAGTTAAAGTATAGATTTAAGTTCTTGTAGTTTAGCTCGCAGGAAAAGTTTTGTGAGTTCATAAGATGTGTGGATGCATAAAACCAAATAGATTATTTAAAACTTTTGTTCGCCTGAGTTAGATCTTGTCTAAGTCTAGCTTGGTTATACCTCTATTGTTCTCAGGTTAAGAACACACCCCCAATTAGATGGTAAGAATAAACATAATTCATTGAAAATCAATCATAGGGAGCTGTACCTATCAATTTAGAGAAAAGCTTGTTCATCTATAGATGGCTTTTCAACTATTGTAATCAGATATTGTTCGGAACTTCAGGTTTTTTAAGAGTCAAAATCAAAAGAACAAATATGTTTACCAACAGGTGGAACAATAGCTTGTGTGGAGTGGGTTGGTGCTCACGAAGATAGCAGAGGGAGTTGGAGTCGGTGCTCATAAAAATTGGGGTCGAAGCCTCAAGTAGGTTGCAACCAACAAATTTATGTAAAAGAACATGTTTATATAAAACATTTATTGTCATTGTTTTCTCACACATTGGGTTTCTACCTAAATCATTGTGTTAATGTGTTATGTGCATAAGTGTTCATTTCAGCATTTGAAGTTAATTGTTTGGATAAAAGTTTTAAATTGGCAAAGTTCTTATTATACTGATTCACCCCCTCCCCCAGTATAATCGTGTGCTCTTCACTAATGAATTCTCTAGCTTCTGTGATATTCATGGCATCGAGCGCCAATTAACCACACCCCACAAACTACAACATAATAGTGTAGTTGAACATTGGAAGAAAACAATCACTGGGATGGCTCGAATAGTGTTCTACCATAGACATGCTCCAAAGAAGTTTTGGGCTGAAGCAGTTAACACCGCAATTTACCTTTTGAACCAATCACCAATCGTGGCAGTCAAATGCAAGACTCCAGAAGCGGCAAGCTCGTTTAGTTGCAAAGGAATTTTCTCAGTTTTAAGGCATTGATAACGAGGAGACCTTTGCTCCTTCAACAAAGATGGGCACTATGAGAGTAGTCCTAGCCATGGCAACACAATTTGGATGGAATGTCTACCAAATGGACGTCAAGAGTGCTTTCTTGAATAGTGACCTAAAAGAAGAGGTCTACATGACGCAACCTCCTGGTTTCAAGGTCACTGGTAAAGAACACACGGTTCTTCGATTGGTGAAAGCTCTCTCTATGGCAGGCCCCTAGGCAATGGTACATGAATATTAATAAGTACCTTAGTGATCAAGGCTTCTAGAGGAGTTCTTCACACTCATATTTGTACATCAAGACTACTGACAGTGACATCATCCTTCTGGTCATTTATGTGGATGATTAGATCATCGTTGGCAGTCGACATCTTTGATCCAAGGAATCAAATAAAGTTTATACCAATCTTTTGATATGACTGACCTTGGGTTAATGCATTATTGCCTAGGTGTGGAGTTTTGGCATCAGTCTTCTGGTATATTCATTTGTCAGTCCAAATATGCTAGGGCTTCGTTAGACAAGTTTCGTGTGTAGGATTACAATCCTGCACCTACACACATGGTGAAAGGTCTGAAGTTATCAGCCTAGTCTGATTCTCTTCCAGTTGATATACTACATGCAGACAACTAGTAGGCAGCCTCATCCATATCTTTACTATTAGACCTGATAACAACTTCGCAATCAACTACATCTCACTCTTTATGAAGGGCAACAAAGTGTGTGTTTCGTTATGTTAAGGGCACTACAAATTATGGGCTTCTTTACTCTCAAAGTTGTAATCCTAAACTTGGTGGGTTCATAGAATTAGATTGGGCAGGTTCTCTTTGACGATGAAAAGTCAACTTTTGGATATGTGTTCAATTTGGGATCCAGTGTTGTCACTTGGACCAGTAAGAAATAGCAAGCAATTTCTCTCTCCTCTATAGAGACTGAATACAAAGGGATAGTTAAGGCAGGTTGTGAAGTTGTTTGGCTTCGTTGGATGCTTGAGGATATGCAGATGTCATCAACAAGACCGACCACCGTTTGTCGATAACGAAAGCTTATCAAGTTAGCATGGAATCCAGTCTTCCATGAGCTAACCAAGCATGTGGATGTTCATTGTCACTATGTATGACAACTGCTTGAAGACGAGACAATAGACTTGCAGTATGTTCCTACAACAGATCAAACTGCAAACATTCTCAACAAGCCTCTTGGTCCAAATAAGTTTGTCAAATTCAGAGAACTTGGTGTAGTGGATAGATTAACCATTAAGGGAGGGTATTACGATAATAGATAGTTTCTATTATTATTTAATGGTTATCTATTGTAAATATTAGAAAATATTTTGTTAGCTTTTAGTTAGTTGTTAGTTATCTATTCGCTAGAATAGAATGTTTATTTTCTTGACAATCATTTCCTAAGGAAACATCATTTATTCTTTCGTCTATATCGATTTATTGATCACTATTAATAACAAGCAAGTAATTTACCAATTACTTTCCGTAATAATTTTCACCTTTAATAAACATCATTGTAAATGATATGTATTTTCCAACTTAATATATGTCTCTTTAAATTTGTATGAACACGATTGCTACCTCTACCTTTATTTTGAATTAATAATTTAATGTATAGTCTTCCATCTCTTTTAGATATGCCTCTTTTCGTCCCTTTGACATTGATAATGCTATATAATTTTGTTTGTACTTATGAAGTCCTTTGACATCAATGACAATACTTTAAAGTCTCTAACGTTATTTCTCAATTGGAGACCCTAATTTTTAAATCATGACCAACATCAAAGAGCTCAATCATGACCAACATCAAACACTAACGTCATGCAAAAATATTATGTCTAATCTCAGTAAGAAGGAACGTCTCTAATCTCTTCCAATCATCCTCAAATAGAATCCTTAACTCTTAGATGAACCATCAACAACAGTAGTTTGTTCCTCACAGCTAAAAAAAAGTGGCTTCAACAATCACTAGAATTACATCTCGTAGGCCAATTCCCATGCTTGAATATGAAGGATCACATTCCCGATTGCCACATATAACGTCTATTCATTTGTATTCTTCGTTGAATCCTAATCAAACGTCTTCTAGATTGCCAATTTCTGTAATTTTAATCATTCATGTATCCATGTTGTCAATATTTTCCTTCTAAAGTCTATATGTCTCTTGCTATTGTTGTTTCCAATTCCCACTGTATATTGTTCATTTTAGGTGCTTCCATCTTTACCACCACACAACTTTGCTAATCATCGCTCGTGTGAAGCCACTATCCTCCCATGGTCTTTTGCACTCTTAATATTGTGTTTGCAAATAATCATAATATGCTACAAAAATGTATCGTTTCCAAACGAGGCACAAGGCCACTCTTTATTATCCTCTATTGTTCTCTTATTTTTCAACTATGGACTTCCGATATAATTATAATCTAAATATCCCTTTTTTTAATATTATCTCTTTGATGTACTAGATAAATGTAGGGGTGCCTAAGTATTGTCTCATTGTTGGTAGAAACTCATGTTAGATATATTGTTTCCAAGGTTATGTGATCTCACTCAATATCATTAATGTATGATATTGTTCCCTGTCACTATTCTAATTTTATGCTCAGTGTTCATCCAAATGTCCATACTTGTCTTTGATACTTCCTATTAATGTCTTTGCTATGATTTAACTAACATGTTCTTCCAGCCTTCTGGCCTTATCGTGAATGGCATATGTCCTCTCGCTAAGATAGATCAATACACACTTCTTGTTTACTGTATAGGGTAAAAGGATACTTATCGCATGTAGTACAGCAAGATATAACACAAAACAAATGTTTTATTCATATACACAATATGCACTCCAATGCTTACAATATGATTATGATGATTATCCTATAGTCCCTTCTAGATGGTGTACATATACTTTCCCGAAGGGGTGACTCAACCATCACGCGCCCTTTCAGATACAATTCTACCCATCGGCTACAATATAGAATTTAGCCACAACATCATTCCCCCAAAAAGGTAAAGTCACTCCAGACAACAAAATAAAAACAACAAAACTCAAATTACACTAAAACAATTAATTACATCAATGTTTAGACACTAAGAAGAGGGATGTGTCCCTGGTGTAGTAGTCGTCCATGCTCTAAGCTTGTTCAGCTGCGCTTGTAGCTTATACACTCGCTCCTTTCGTACTTTCAATTCTGCTTCAGCCTCCATCTGAAGCTCCAGCGCTGATTGCATCATTTCAGCAATCTATCCCAGCTCTCTCTCTTTCTCCTCTACCACCTGCTCCTTCTCTGCTGCTAAATATTCCTTCTCCGCTACCACCTTCTATAGCCGACTCTCTCGGGCTAACAATGCTGCCCTCTTGGATTCCCAGGCTGCCCTCTCCGCGGCTAGCCTAGCAATTGACTCCTCCCGAGCCCTCTTTGTTGCTACCTGATCTGCCTGGCTCCTTCGAAGGGTGTAATACGCATCCCTGTGTATCTTGACTCTCCTGAGTCAAAGCCTCTACTCTGCTTTCTATACCTGGATCTATCGTAGTGGCCCAATTCTGGTGCATCTCTGCAGTCTCCACACTCAGTCATCCTTGTTCCTCAAAACAAACTATAAAGGCCACCGGACATCCTAAATTTATGAAAGATACCACTCTCTCCAACTCCTTTATTACTGAATCCAAGGCCTATATCTTTGTAGAGGCCACTAATTGGCGAGCCCGAGTCACTAGAGTTGCTATATCAATGAAGAATGTCTCTCTCATCACTGTTTCTGGCGCTACTGGAGGCTGCTGCTAAGCACCCATAGCCCTCTCTACTGCTTCCGCCATCTGCTCAACAACGCTATGTGGTAGTCCATCCGTCTATGTCGGTTGATGCTCCACCTGTGCCTGTAGAGGGTCTTCCTCCAGAGCTAATTCTTAGAGGAATGTGAATGTGATGTGACGGGAAAAGATATATCCTGTTATAGTTAGTCATAGTTAATGTATTCTATTTTGTTAATCTGTCTTGGCAATGTTGTAATTGTCATCCGGAGACTTTTTTTTTTTTTTGGGGGGGGTGATAAATTCTATATAACAACCGACAGGTAGAATTGTATCCGAAAGGGCACGTGACGATTGAGTCACCCGTTCGAGAAAGTATGTGTACAGTTAGGAAGGGACTATTGAGAAAGCACCATCATCATCATCATCATATTGTAAGCATTGGAGTGCATATTGCACATATGAATAAAGTATCTATTATGTGTTATATCTTACTGTACTATATGTGACAAGTATCCTTTTATCCTATAAGGTAAACACTTCCTTGGTTGTGATATGTTCCTTAAGCATTACCGGTATTCACCGTAAAATATATCTTCCCCATACATCTCCTCTTACCCTTGATGCAGCTAAAAACCCTTGTATCTTACATATTGTCGGTTATATGTTGTCTTTTAATCTTTGCTATTTTCCATATCATTCATCAATTCTTGACTACTGCTGTCCTGTGAAAATCACAGAGATATTCACTTTATTGTAAGGTTGCCTTGGATATTTCTTCCCTGATTTTGATGTTGATTTTCAAGGATCGGTGCAAATGCACTAAGCATTGTCAAATTGGTATGTGTGTTCCAAATGGCAGCAACCTCTAATTTTTAATGAGCAAAGGCTATGATGAGACACGTCCCTTCATGGGACATGTCTATCATATTAATTTCTCTCATAAACTTGTATCTCATATGTAATTATATCTCATAAACACAATTTTTAAGTTATGGAGTCTCTTACATGACATCCACCATAGCTATTGATGGAGCCCTAAAATGTGGCCTCCATTTGTGATAAAACATTTTTTGAAGACTTGATGAAGTTTTCATTGTTATCAGTAAAATTGATAGACTTTCTTCTTGTGATCAATGTGAAGAATCCTAGACTGAGTTTCAAGGAATGAAGTGGCACTTATTGGTATATAAGGTTGAGATAAAGTTTCCAGTCATAATGAATTGGACTGATGAAATTTTTTTTCACAAATCTGTTCCAACCTAGATGTCCATATTGCTCTTTATCACAAATACATAGTGTCTCAAATAGCGATGGAAGATTGAGTACTATACTGGAATGATACATCTTTATATAGGCAATCAAACAGAGACGTCAAACTTAACAATACCATCAAACACACAAAGCAAATTAGGAGACGAAATTTCGGAATTATTCATAAACCTGCAATGGTCCACAGTACCAGGAAATTCGACCATGTCAGCCATGGAAGACAAAGTTCAATAAAAAGAAACCGTCGGGTATGGATATTAAAGACAGAATAAACGTGCCCAATCAGATTTTTTTTTTTGGAAAGGATGTTCGACTTGTTTCAAAATAATGAAAATATGTGAATGATATTATATGGCGATAATACATTTGAAATGTTGCCGGATAGAATCAGAATTGGCTGATGTGAACGAAATTTACATATGAAAGTATTCATAACTAGACATCACGGTGAAAATAATATTCAGACAGTGATAGCTAACTCCAAGAAACGTTAAATTATATTAAAGCATGTGCAGCAATTTAAAGACAGAGCAGAGACAAAGATAAGCTACGATAATAGCATATGTGTGCTTGACAGCCTATAGGAAATTAACGTGAGTGAAGCAAGAAGTACCAGATAATATAGCATTAAAGATAAAAGGATGGCCAAAAAGATTATGGTTTGTATCAATGTGCAATTTAGAGTTTTTTCGTATAAAGAAGTGATTAAAAGAATAAATAATGTTTTATGAAAAATAAGAAATACCTTTTCATTCTAAAAGGCACGACCTTTACTATCAAAAGATATATATTGAAAATCAACGCCATTTTAAAGGGGTGATAAAAAAAAAAAAAGTAATAAAGCAGATGGATAATAGAAATTAAGAAGTAAGAGAAGCACAAAAGTAGAAACATAGAAGATCAAAGAGAAAAGGAACAGATGTTTTATGCAGTTTTGATAGACTGGATATTGTAATTGAAGCACAGACTATTTGTATTCATTTTTCATATTTAATGCAAGAGACCTGTTTTCTTTATTCATCTTGAAAATCAAAGCTCAAAGTATTTTGTTCACATTTACCCCCTATAATATTTGATTTTAAAATCAATTACTACTAACGGTGAAGAAGTTAATTTCAGTACAAGTCTTTTATTATCAGAATTTGCATATGAATTGTTGTCTATGTGATTTTGTCTAATTGGTTTTCCCAAAGAAATTAAATATAATTAAACTAGGGGTTGTGTTGCCAATTGAAGCTTCATTCTACCAAGTAGTGGATGGTATAGCATTGTCTCTCAAAGTTGTATATAAGGGTCTCGAGAAGTTTGACTCTATTTGCCCAAGGCTGGATAAGGGACTGGTCTGCAGTTTATTTTGTGAAAGTGAGTTGATGTCTGATGTCTTAAAGTTCAATGATCTCCCATATTCATATCTCATAAACACTATTCCTTACATTTAAATAACATTCATTTCACAAGTAAATATCTAAAAGCATTCATACAACTTTTATTTTGATCGCATTTAAGGATTTTGTCAATTTAAGAACTCACAAAGTTTAAATTTGCTATAGAAAAGCTTTGAACCAAGCAATCAGAGTTTAAGGTGAAGGTTTACCCACCTAGTTCTAGCGAAGCCTAAAGTGCAGGAGAACAGAATCATGAGGTTATTCCCATTCGTTGGCCAAAATTGATGGAGTGATCCTATTAGAGAATTGGTAAAGCTCTTGGCTTTCCAATCTGTGGTTTTGGGAACCAAAGGTTGCATTACTCATCTAAACCAAGTCCTCCTTGATCGGGTATGACCATTCATTCTAGGCATAAGCTTTTTTTGGTGCAGGTCCCTGGTTCATGGCACAAGGATTGCTGGATGACAGCAGCTTAATTCTCTGAGCATATCAGAGTTATTCCTTTGGTGTTTGGAGTAGAAATGGTGTAAGCTATGTATGGACGCATTGATAAAGATTTTTGTTTCTGTGCAGCTCCTGAAGTCTTAGTTTGGATGCCTATTCTCGTATTATGGCCCTTATTTCTGGAGCCAATACCTTGTAGTCATTTGTCACTTGTTATAGTGATAACATGGCCTTGGCCGACTTGAGAGAGCTACTCAATTATTGGAGGCAATTTCAGTTTTCCCTTCCAAACAGCAATATCAATTTGAGTTTGATCTAATCCCTTCCCATTCACCACAATACATTTGGTTGCCAATATTCTGATCTTTTTTTGACAGCTCACCATTTGTTCTCTCTTATCTGACTGTGGTTGGTAAGCTACAGCTTCAGGGATCGATTTGTATTGGTGCATTCATTGCATCAAAGGCATAAGTTACAGCTGTATTATTTTGATGTTTAAGATTCACATTTATCAGAGGTTGCAGCATGTGGGTGGTCGTGATGTGGTGACTACAACGACATTATAAACAAGTGGAGGTATTTCATACTATGCTGATGGAAGTGAAATTAATCTGCCAGAATACAACTATGGTGAACAAAGAAAATTGTTGCCTACACTCCCGTGAGGAACTATATCTATCACACTTAAGTGTTTGGAAGATATATGAGAGTTATGAGTCACCTTTGTGATTACTCTGCCTCTAATCATGTGTGTGGAGTCGCTTCTACTTCAGTATAGATTCTTCAATTTTGGATGGCAAATTGTTTCACAATATTGGATACGTTATTCATTACTGAGAGCAAAGAATTTATATCTGCAAATACATTGGACTGATTGGGTATTTGAGGTTTGGAGTCTTCTGATGGTTGCTTCATATAGAGGTTGATATGAACTCATGCATGATTGTCTCTCATTGGACTTAATACTGATTGAAAACTCTATAAAATCAGATAAGTGGGAATTGTACATTGTGGGCGGGGGGGAGGATAATAACCAATGTTCCATTCCCATTGTTTGACAAATGCTTATATGGAGGCATTTTTTGATTTAGAGTGGACCTTTAGTGGAGCAACTTGTACCAAGTATGTTAATGTGCAGATAAGTATTTATTACTTTTGAATGTTACATTTATTTGCTTATTATAGTCTCTCCCTTATATGTATGAAAAATAAAGCACCGTTTGTCTTGATCTTTTCCTTTGTCTTTGCAGATGCTCTTACAGGAAAAGAAGATCGGTACATTAGGCCTGCCATCCAAAATTGTAGGACTCAATCTTATGACAATAGCCCCAAAGAAGCTTTAATCTAGGATTCATCAGTCATTTGATGATAATGCTAGATAAAGTAAGGCACTTGAAGCGAATATCTTTGATGATTGAGATTATGAGTATCCTTCTATATCAAGAGGCAACCTCACATTTCATTAGAGGGAACCTTGGAAAGAGAAGAAGCAGATAGAGGATACGCTTCTATCAACTTTTGATAATCTTGGTCATATTGATTCAGAGGGACTAGACCATGTCGAGATGGATTCACTAGTGATCAAGAAATTGTAGCAATTAGAGAAGACATTTATACATTACTGAAGACAAGGTTAGAGTTATTGACCAGAGCTCTTATTGAGAGGGAGACTCAACATCAGTAACTACTGAGATGTACTATAAAGCATCCTTCTCTGTGAGAGAGAAGTTTGAAGTGAAAGCCATTGATCTACCCTCTGGAAATGTTCATGGTGGATGTCATGTGAGTTACTACATGACTTTGCAGAAACGTCATGGAAGTTGACAATCTTGCATTGATGTTTGTTTATGGTTACTATAGTAAGGTGAAGATCTTACAATAGTCTAATTTTCTATCATGATGGATGTCATATGGCTGATACCTAAGCAGATCATGATAGATTATATCTTGTAAATCAATCAACTAAGAGATAGATATCTTTACACATATATGTGAGTTGTATTGTATAGATATATCATGGTGGATTTAATATCCATGGACAAGCCATGATTTTCATGTCATTGTGGTATCATAGAGTGATACATGTGCACATACCTTATGAACATTTTAATACTTAGTGAATATCATGCGAACTGATATTCTAAGGCCATTACTCGGAGTACTTGGTGAATATCATGCGACTTAATATTCTAAGGCCATTACTCCTAATATCATGAGATTATACCATTATAATGAATATCTTCTAATCATATATATCCATAATCATGTCATTCTTGATATAGCATTGAGGTAATATCAAATCATGTTTTTATCCTCCCTTGCTAAGAGGGAGGATTGATGTTTTTCCAGCTTATGACAGATAAATCCTATCAGACAAAACAAATGAAAATACATATATATGTTTTATATATATGAGATGTGATATAAATACTTTAGACACACACACACACACATCTATCTAAAATATAATTATTTTGTAAAGCTGAAGAAATTAATATAATGATCCAAGTGATATTATGTGCATATACATATATACATGTGTATGTCATATAGTTTATGCCTGAGGCCCTACAATAATATAAAGGGGGGCATCCTGCCGGGCAGAGGGAATATATACACACACAGTATAAATAATTGTCATTATATTAACCACATAATAATGAATAAACATTTCCCATGAAGGGACATACCTCTTCTTGGCTCGTCCTCAATATAAATGGAAGAGATATCGCTGCCTTTGGAAAACACAGAAATTACAGGCAGTGCTATTACATTTGCAGCAATCATAACTTAAACAAATATGATTATTATAATTATATTGATCATATAATAATTGTATTTATTGAGATAGTATAATTATATATTAATATAATTTATTAATATATAATCAACAATAAGAGATAATTATTATAATAATATAATATAATTATTTTATTGTAGTTAATTGGGCCATCTTGAAAGAGTGGTGATTCATGGTGAAGGGGCACCACCAATAGATATAAAAGGATGAGTAAATCTTCCTTTCTTTCTTGATAATGAGAATTTATACAATCCAACACACATAAGATCTGCAAAAACAACACTTCGAATCATTTGTTTTGCATTTGAGGAAAGGGAAGAGTATGTTTTAAGTTTTTGAGTTTAAATATGTTTTTCCTGATTGGGATTAATCTTTTGAATTATCTCAATTGTTTCTTTTTTAATGGTTTCCTATTCAATCTGATCATATGCTTCCTTATCATGAAATCTTTGAGTTTTGGTTATTCATGAATCTGAAAGGGAAAATATTGAAAATCCTTTTTGTTTATCTATAATAGGGTGTTGAGTAAATAGTATTTGTGCTATTCGTCTTTGTTCCCCTCCGCTTTTTCAATCCATGGTCACAATTATTTCATAGTGATGGATTATTGTTAGATGTCTTTCTTTCTTTCTCGTCAAACGCATAGCTTTATTAGATTCATTTATTTAATATTTATGAAGTAAGTTGTACCTTCTAATTCAGAGAACAAACTATGCACAGTTTGTTAAATTGTTGCAAAATAGGTTGGTGTAAAGGGCTTGAGTCGGTATTCCTTGAAGGCCAATCTGTTATCCAACAGATAGCCTCTTATGACATTGGTTATTTTATAATTGTCTTCATAGTGCAGCTGAGGTTAGCAATCATAAGCTTTGAACTGGGTACTCCTAACTCCCAATTCGACTTGCATATGAATCGGGTTAGGATATACATCACATAGGAATTCATGTTGAAGGCCTTTTTTGCAAGTTTCTCAATTGGACATAAATGTTATCACTTATCAGCTTAGCCCAATTTATCAGTTCAACTCCCAATGCAGTCTCTTCTATGTACAGGAACATCCCCACTTCAAAGAATGCACCCATGACTCTATTCAGCATATAAATCATGTCACTGTACTATCATTTTAAGTCACTGCAAATAAGTCTCTTGGGCAACCTAGAACGATGCTTATTCTGTGCTTCCATGCAGCTGGTGCCAATTATCTCCATGCGTGTGTTTTGTTCTTGATCAAACAGAACTAGTGATTCTTCTTGAGTTGTATTCAGCATCTTTCAGTGGCCAGAGATGCCAAACACCTTCCAAACAGAATCTTCAGTGAGGTAACCCACAGTTATTCCATTGATGGTTTTGATGGATCTTGTTTGTGGATCATACCTTTTAGCACATTCAACCATCAACTCACTGAACTGAACTGCTAGTGTAAATCCCGCAGCTTGATGAATTCCACACTTCATTATATTGTTTCCTATGATTGAAAGTATTCAACCTGACATGTCAAACAGACTTCTCTTATACTGAATAATGTTGAATTGCTCAGAATTGTGTCTCTGAAATTTTTCCATTTAAATGACATCTAGGATTCACGATAAAATCCTTTAAAATACCTCTTTAACTTGATATTTCCTTATTGGAGCTCCATTATTTCTTGGTGCAGACATAGTACTTCACGAAATTTGTAATTAGTCACATTTAAAGGCAGCAAAAACATTGAAGAAAGAATAATACACTCCTATCCTGATTTTATTGAAGATTTTTGGAAATTTCCCTAAAAGCTGATTTTTAAAACATTAGGATGCTTAAAACTTAAGAATTACCCTCTTCTTATGAAAACTTTAAAAAAACAGAGAAAAATCTGCAGTTTAGAACAGAGATTATCATTACAAGCTTGAAGAAGGGTTTGAATAATGTTGAATTGCTAGAGGTTGGTGGCTCCAACTTTTTACCATTTAAATGACATCTAGGATTCATGATAAAAACCTTTATATACCTCTTTAAATTGCTATTTACTTATTGCAGCTCCATTATTCCTTGATGCAGACATAGTAATTCACAAAATTTGTAACTAGAGAGACATTTAAAGGCTGCAAAAACATTTAAAGCATCATATGGTTTATCATCAGGACAAACATCAGCACTGCTGAAAAAATAGGCAGTGTACACCTTGCATAATACTATTTATAATTGTAATATTTTATTTAGTATGAATATTGCGAGGAGCATGTAGATGGGTGTGCAACAAGTAAAGATTCCTTTGGAATATTCTTAGAGTCACTTGATATTGTACTGTAACTTTGCAATATTATATTATTATAATTATTTAGTATTGGGAAAAAATTAATATGTACCCAATATTAAATGTGGGATCAAAGGTTAGCACATGGTTTAATAACATTTGGTGATTTTGTAGGAGTTTGTTCCAATAATAGCAACAACAAGGGTAGCTATTGAAGTTAGTCAGCCTAGCATTTCTGAAAGATCATGGCATGGGATGTGTGGTTACATGCTTGTTCACATGGAGTATTTGTTGATGGTTGGATTTCTGAAAGCTTTCATGAATGTACTATAAGGTTGCATCACTGAATAATACATAGATGATGGATGTTTTTGAAGGCTGAAGTCTTCCCTCATGAGGGTTTTCCCAATGTTCATCTTGTGTCACACCTTTGTAGGTATGTTGCTCTTGCATGTAGATTTGAATTTAATAAATTTTTCATATGGGTTATGTGAAAATTGTCATTATATGGCTACAAGTTTCATTAGAAGTGGTATAAGGGCCATGGTTTTGGCAGTATAACCCTAAGAGTTGAATTTATAGAATGCATTAAAGAATGATAAGGCATGCAAGAAATCATGGTTTCTTGCAGGTTTTGGGGTTGTCGATTCGTAAGCATTTTGTAGATATAATTTTGTAAAAATTTGCTTCAAAAGGGTTTCATTTTTCCTTGAAGTGTATTTTAAGGGAAGTGTTGGGACACACGTTTCACATTTGACTTAGTGGGACAAAACAAACCTCATGGGTTTACATGTTTCGTTATTGGAAGAAGGAAGCATAGCATGGGATGTGTGGTTACAAGTTTGTTCACGTTAAGTGTTTGTTGATGGTTGGAGTTCTAACGGCTTTTATTGATGTATGGTAATGTTACATCATTGAAAATAAATGGATGATGGATGCTGTAATATCCCTAACAAGATATTTAACCGATTTCTTTCCCAGTTAACATTCAGAACATAAACATGTGAAGTTGCATTGGACAACCAGTAATATAAATCCTAGGAAATAACCCCACTAGATATAAAACTGATATTCAGCACTTTAACATAGGTGGATGCATTACGAAAACACAATGAAACCTAGTAGATTCTCCAATAGATACTACTCTTCTTTCTCAAAACAAGATTTAGGATTCAAGCATATAAACATGCATTACAGACCCACAATATAAAACCAGAAAATCTCTCATAAAACTCCTTAAACAACGTTATTGCATGATACAACAGCAATACAATAACCAGTACCCGAAATCCAATCTTAAACATGGAATTTACAGTCAGATTGGAACACACAAAGAAGAACCTGTAAGCGCATGCGAGACACCTAAAATGACATCTGCACGGACAATGGGTTTGCGTCCACTATCTACCGGCATGAGGGGCTACGTCCTCACACTAGCTAACAGCTGAAGCTTTCTGATTACTCTCCCAAGAGAGAAACTGAAATCTGAATAATAAATCAAGCATGCCCAACAATGAGCCTCTTTTCCCTTTAAATACGCAAACTAAGTCTCTTTGACTCCCTTCTGGCTTTCGTCCTATTCCCTTGTGACTCCTCAACTTCTCTCTGATAATTCGTCTTATTCCTCCTTGACCCTTTGTCCTTTTTTATAACATTAAATTGACCTTTTAATATTTTGAGTCTATGTCTCAAAGTCTAACATTGTATAAATTAAGACTTCAATATTTCTAATGTCCCAAAAAAGGGACATTACAGATGGTTTTTTACTCATGAGGGTTTTCCCAAAGTATATCTTTTGTCACACCTTTGTGGGTATGTTGTTTATTCTCTTGCATGTCGATTGTAATTACATATTTGATTAATTTATTATATGGGTTATGTGAAAATTGTCATAATATGACTATAAGTTTTCGTACAAAATAACCCTAGGAGTTGAATTTATAGAATGCATAAACAAATGATAAAGCAATGCAAGATATGACGGTTTGTTGCAGGTTTTGGGGTTGTAGATTCATGGCCATTTTGTAGATCAAATTTCGTACAATTTTGTTTCAAAAGGGTTTCACTTTCCGTGAATGTGTATTTTATGGAAGTGTTGAGGGAAAGATTTCACTTTTGACTCTATGGGACAAAACAGGCCACATGGTTGCATTTGCAGAAGCTAGGAAACGAATTTAAATATAAAATTTAACCTATTTTGGTGATAGATACTTGAGTTGCCAATTTTTTAGGAGGTACAGCCATATGGTCCTGCAGCAATGTCAAAAAATAATTACTAAAAAAATCACTGCTTACATAGCCCATCAGCATTTTTTGTTCTTGATTTAAGTTTGTGTGGGCAATGAAAACATCATATAAATATAGATATATATAACTGTAGGATAATCTCCATACCTTGACCCATTGTATTGTGCTGGTACTAATAGGCTGGAAAAGTACTGTCAGCCCGCACAGCCATCAACCAGTACCACAATATCGGCACGTATCATGAGGCACAAATCTAGTAATGCCAGTACTGCCAACCCCACAAGTATTTAAAACAGTAAAAACATTTTTTATTTTTAAATTCACCAATAGCATTTTTAAATGCTAGTTAACTTCATCAATGTTTTTTGTTAATAATTGTAGCTCATAAAGTTAAGTTCGAAGTAGAGTTCAAGTAGGACTCTACTTTGAGGAAGTAGAGTTCAAGTAGAACTCTACTTTATCCACCTAACTAATTAAAGCAGTCACCTGAGAAGAAGAGTTCCAAGTAGGACTCGACTTTATGGAAGTCGACTTCAAGTAGGACTCTACTTTTCCCAACTGCTATATAAAAGGAAGCTAAGGGTTGAATAGAAAATAATCTTTCTCGAGAAGGATATTGAGAGAGGTCAGTCATTTCTAGTTTTTAGCAGGGCAGAAAGAAGTTAGTTTACAACAATTAACAGTAAAGGAGGAGGTAGCAATACCAAGAATATTCCATGTTTGTTGTTTTGTTTGTAACTTGTTCCGGAGCCATTTTCCCATGTATTGGGAGCTCTTGTAGGTTCTGAATTTATTTTGAATGATGAACTGATTGAAGAGCATATGAATTGTGTTTTGTTTTTCTAAGTATCCGCTACTTTATTTCGTTAAATAAATCTAGTAATGTAATCTAGATCTGATCTATTTACCTAGATACTAGATTTAAGAAATTAATATGGCATCAAAGCTGTATGCTCTAAAAGAAAAGCACAAGACAGATATGGCGGCCAGCAGTCTCAGGTTCGAGGACAGGCTAGATGGAGTTTCAAACTTCTTGCCATGGAAGGCAAGAGTCATATTGCTTCTCAAAGGGCAAGACTTCTGGGAAAATGTAGAAAAGCTTCTTCCACTACAAACAAATCTTGCACTTCAGGTAGCATAGGATAAGGACACTAAAGGATAAAGGGTCATTCTAGATGTTGTAAAGGATCACTTGATTCCGCATATAGCAAAAACAACGAAAGCCAAGGACATGTTTGATGCCTTAGTTGTTCTCTTTAAAAGTGACGAAATGAACTGGAAGATGGTTCTGAAGAACAAGCTCCGAGAGTGTCAGATGACCAAATCTGATAATGTTACCAGTTATCTTATGAGGATCACACAGATCCGTGATCAGCTTGCAGTAGTTGGAGAAAAGATCGTGGATGAAGAGCTGGTAAATGTAGCTCTAAAAGGGTCCACCAAGTCATGGGAACTATTTGTGAAGGGAATTTGTGCTCGAGAAAACATTCCAGATTGGCAGAGGCTATGGGATGATTGTATTCAAGAGGAGACTCATGAGGAGATTAGATCCAACAAGCAAGGAGGTGGTGATGAAAACTTGGCCCTCATCACTAAGACTAAGAAAAGAAAAGGGAAAGCTTTTACCAAAAAAGGTAACAATTATGGAGGACATCATCCCAAAAAGAAGAAAGACTTAAGCAAGAACAAGTGCTTTGTTTGCCATAAGCAAGGTCACTATGCTTCTCAATGTCCAGAGAAGAAGAAAGGCACAGGAATGACACAACAAGTAGCAGCAAAAGCAACAACAGAGACTCAACTCAATGAATTTGCAACGAAGTTTGAGAATGTTTTTTCCCTTGTAGCATGTCTTTCTACTAGCACTATTGTTAGAAGTGCTTGGCACTTGGATAGTGGTGCCTCTTGTCAAATGACTGAAGCACAAGAGTTGTTCAGTCAACTTTCTGAGTATGAATTAGGGATCACTGTGGAGCTTGGCAATGATGCCTTGTGTGTAGTTAAGGGACAAGGAATCATGTAGTTTTTGATGCAGAGCCTCACCTTGGAAAACTTAGGAGGAAATCAATCACTCAACTAAGTTGCTTCAAGGGGCACATACACCTTCCAGGATCAATTCTAACTTGTCTCAGATTGCTATTCAACTGATTCTCTAATTAACAACTCGTAACCTTGACATGCAACAGGAGCTTTCTTGACCTCCTGTCGCAACATTTGTTTTCTGCCTCAAATTAACCTAGGCCGACCCGACTCTTCCACAATGTAATTGCAAAACATAGACTTATCACCTTCGAATGTAAAATTGAATATCAGAAAGAATACAAACTGTCTCCTTAATCAATGATAACTACGTTCACTCCTTTCCGCATGTCTGCCTGTGAAATTAAAACTCGAACCCAAGTCGGCTGGCCAAGATAATCTCTCTAAAATGACTCGAAACTGTAGTTTCATACTTCAATTTGATACTTATTTCCATCACATACAATCATAAGATTTAACATATCGGTGAATAAACGAACACATTCACCTGATTTAGAGGTTGGATTCCGTGCCGCTATAAGCAAGAATAAAAGAAACAAGCAAACAAAAGAAAAACCAAAACATATTATACTCCTCTGCGATCCCAGAAAACAGATCGCAAAGAGTCTAAAAGAGTCCAATGGAATATTACGACCCTCAAAACAGTATATAATCACATTCACAAATACAGTAAATTGACTACTCTGTAATGAAATCCAACACCCAAAAACTTAGATGGGGTTCAAGATCAAACAAATTACATACTATTATGCAAGGATTAGAACATCAGTGTATTCTTAGAATATAGACTCCCAAATTCTAGAAAGAAAACAAAAATCACACATCCAACTCAAAAATCGTCAAAACAACAAAAAATTAAAACTTTCTATTCCTCTTTTGCATTCGATAACCTTTCTTTTTTACATCCCAAAAATCTGCCTTTTCAATGCTTCCCTATATCTGACGTAGGAAGATGAAACATCATTAAAAATCACGAACACAAAGTTGTTTTACAAATATGAGGAATCCAAAACTACCGCCAACTTCCTGTAGCTGTCCAATGCTTAGTTGGCTTAATTATTAAACACTCAAAAACTCTAACTTAAAGAAAACTGACTCAATTGAAATCAAACACACATTGTCCTAAGTGGCTATATCTGGAGAGTTCATCGAATTACTACTCCATTTATGCCACCACACATAGGACTTTATTACAAACATTGAAATTGAAAACACACATAAAACATTTCGTTAACTTCATGTAGCGTTTTCAACCATGTGAGTTCTTATAGGATTTGTCTGATCTACCACTGCAACAGTTTCAACTTGAGTCAGGAGGATCAATTGATGCTTCGGAAGTGGTGTATGTACCTGGTTTAAAGAAGAACTTGTTGTCCATCTCAGTTATGGAGGCAAAGGTTACACAATTATCTTCCAGAAAGGGGCAAGTGTTTATATGCCCAATGGGAGCCAATCCAGACACAGCTATGAGGATTGAAGTTAGTGAAGGCAAATTATATAGGCTACAAGGTAAATCCATTCAGGCACTAGTGCATAATAGTGAGAGCTTGTGTGAGTTGTGTCACAAGAGGATGGGGCACTACATCACAAAGAACTACCTATATTAAAAGAGATGGTCACTGGACTTCCAGACTTTAGTCTGAAGCAAGAAGGGGTATGTAAAGGTTGTGCTCTTGGCAAAAATGTCAAAGCTTCATTTCCCAATAGTGAAACTTGAACCAAAGAGATTTTGGATCTAATACATTCCGATGTTTGTGGGCCTATGTTAGTGGCATCAATGAATGGTGCATCCTATTATATCACCTTCATTGATGATTTCTCCAAGAAGACTTGGATCTACTTCATGAAAACCAAAGATGAGGCCTTCACTCTATTCAAGGAGTTCAAAGCTAAAGTGGAGAATCTGGTAGAGAAGAAGATCAAGGTGTTGAGATCAGACAATGGGGGTGAGTATACCTCAAATGAGTTCAGAGATTTCTACAAGGATGTAGGAATCAAGAGGGAGAAGACAGTTGCCTACAATTCATAACAAAATGAGGTTGCATAGAGGAAGAATAGATCTATCATCAGTTCTATAAAGGCCATGATCCATGATCAAAGTTTGTCATTGTTTCTATGGGCAAAAGCATGCAACACAATCGTAAATTTACAAAACAGGAGCCCTCACAAGGTTTTAGAGGACAAGACCCCAATGGAGGCATTCACAGGGATTAAACCGGAGATAGGACATCTTAGGATTTTGGTTGTCCAATCTATATTCATGTACCTGTAGAGAAGAGGACAAAGTTGGAGCCCTTAGGTGAGAAAGGCATTTGTGGTATATAGTAAAGAGTCAAAAGCCTATAGGGTCTTTATACCAACACAACGGAGGACAATTGTGAGCAGCAATATCAAGTTGAAGAAAACTTGGCCTCCAAGAAATCCTTCTCGGGTGAGAAAGGCGTTCTTGTGGGATACAGTGAAGAGTCAAAAGCCTACAAGATCTTTATACCAACACAACGAAGGATAGGACAATTGTGAGCAGGGATGTCAAGTTTGAAGAAAACTTGGTCTCCAAGAAATCTCATGATCTACCGATAGTTGCATAGGATAATTTGCAAGAGGATTCAAAAGGTGAGAAGAGTTCACAAACCTCTAGTACAAAGGGTCAAACTTCAAGAGAGGGACAATTAAACTCTTCTGAATTAGTTAGGAGGCCCAGATGGTCTAAGTAGACCTTGAGAGATGCTCAGAAACATGTTGAGGCTCCCACAACCACATTCAGGGAGAGTAGGCCTCTATTGAAGTTCCCGATGTATATTGCATTGATAACCAACATCATAGACTTAGAACCTTCCAGTTTTGAGGAAGCAGCTAGCCAACATGTGTGGAGAGATGTCAAGATGGAGGAGCATAACTCCATCATGAAGAATGTTTGGGAATGTGTACAAAGAACCGTGGACTAGTCAGTAGTGACTTCTAGATGGTTGTTCAAAATCAAACATGCGGCAGATGGCAATGGGGAGAAGTATAAAGCAAGACTTGTGGCCAGAGGATTCTCCCAGAAAGAGGGAGTAGACTACGAGGAGACCTTTGCTCTTGTTGCTAGATATTCTTCTATTCGAGTTGTTATATCCATTGCTTCAAAGTTAGGGTGGAGGATTCACCAGATGGATGTCAAGATGGCATTTCTCAATGGAATCATTGAGGAAGAAGTATATGTAGAGCAACCACAGAGAGTCGCATGTATCCAGGCTTAAGAAAGCCTTGTATGGACTCAAACAAGCTCCGAGGGCATGGTACTCTAAGATCAACAGCTATTAGCAAGGCATGGGTTTTACAAAGAGTGAGACAGATTCCAACCTATACTTCACAATTGTTAGATCTACAATCCTCATCTAGTGATCTTGTGGATACTTAATTCTTACAAGGGCAGAAAAGTTGATCGCTGAGTGCAAGTCAGGTTTGGTAAAAAAATTTGAGATGAAGGACATTGGGTTGATGCATTACTTTCTAGGACTTGAGTTTTGGCAAAGATCAAGACAGAGCTTTCTTGGACAAGGGAAGTATACGATGCAAATCCTTAAGAGATTCAAGATGGAGAACAGTAGATCAATGGCTACTCCAATGGTAACCAACTTGAAGAAGGTTGATTCTTCAAAGTTAGAATTGGTAGATTCTAGACAATATAGGCAATTAATTGGCTCATTGATGTATCCCATCAACACTCGACCAAACATTTGTTTTGTTGTAAACACCTTGAGTGAGTCAGAATTGGTAGATTCTAGACAATATAGGCAATTAATTGGCTCACTGATGTATCCCATCAATACTCGACCAAACATTTGTTTTGTTGTAAACACCTTGAGTCAGTATATGGTAGAGCCTAGGCAGGTTCATTGGATCGCAGCAAAGCTTGTGCTCAGATATTTGCAGGACATAGTGGAGTATGGTTTGCAATACCTTTGTGGGAATGGGGTAAAGTTGCCAAGGTATTCTGATTCAGATTGGATAGGGAGTGATACAGATCAGAAGAGTACTTTAGGGTGTTGTTTCAATTTAGGGTCAGCCATGATTTCCTAATCCGGCGAGAAGCAAACCTCGGTAAGCAAGTTGTGAAGCAATTTGGCTTCTTAAGTTGCTTACAAGATCATTTGATCAAAATTTGGAGCCTGATGTGATTAATTGTGACAATCAAAGTTGCAAAAAACTCTCAAACAATCCAATGTTTCATGATAGGTCAAAACAAATTGAGATTAGATAATTAGAGATAAGAGCTTGAAGAGAGCAATTAAGCTTCAATATATTTAGACGAATGAACAAGTTGCGGACATACTCACCAAACCCTTGGTAAACACCTAATTAGAGTTCAAGTAGGACTCTACTTTGAGGAAGTAGAGTTCAAGTAGAACTCTACTTTATCCACATAACTAATTAAAGTAGTCACCTAAGAAGAAGAGTACAAGTAGGACTCTACTTTATGGAAGTAGACTTCAAGTAGGACTATTTTTCCAGTTAAATAGAAAATAATCTTTCTCAAGGACATTGAGAGAGAGAGAAAATCAGAGAAGACATTTCAGATTTCGAGCAGGGTAGAAAGAAGGAAGTTTACAACAGTTAACAATAAAGGAGGAGGTAGCAATACCAAGTATATTCCATGTTTGTTCTTTTGTTTGTAACTTGTTTCAGAGCCTGTAATGCCCCCTTTTTCTGGGACATTATAATTCTGTGTGGCCAGCTCACTTCGCCTAGGTTCGAGAGCGGAAAGGTTCTTTATGGGGTTCAGTTCGAGATTTGGCCTAGACATTTCCAGTTCCAAACCCATCAAAGCAGTTTTGGCAGGTTGTCTAGATGCTTACTATTTTTAGTAAGTAATTAGAGCAAAGTATTTTTGGTACCTCAATGTTGGTTTGGAAGCGTCTCGCCGAGAGCTTTCCAATGAGCTATTGCATGAGATTATCTGAGTTCATTTAGTCAGCTATTTTAATGCCTGATGATTATATGGTTTCCTGACTAAGTGACTATTAAAGTCATTTAACTTGTCACTTTATTTTAAAAAGTTACTATGTCCACTTAAGTGACTAAAGGACAAAAAAGGTGCTTTATCCCACATTGCCTAAAAGAGCATGCATCACATTGGGAAAAGGCATAAAGGTACAATGGACTCCACTTGGGAGGATATATATGAAGATTATAATATTCAAGCAAATATTAATCTGGGAGCTGGAAACAGTTGCTAGTTATCTCTTCGAGAATGCAAACCCTTGAAGGATCTCTGAAGGTTGGACGCAAACCTAGCCTTCTCACAAGTTTTATTTATAATTCTAATCTAACTATTATTTCTGTGTATAAAATTGGATTACTTGGATTGTTGCATGTTATTGTATTATTGTTATATAATACAGTAACATATTTTGGCGGATTGTTGTGTTAACTCTTGATTTATATATGTACCTTTCTGATTATTGGAGAAATAAAACAAGTTTTCTAAGTTTCTTTGTATGCAAATCTACGGGTTACAAGTCATTTAAGGTTTTGAAATTTGTATCAAATATTGGTTTCCTATTCGGATTTAAATCTGCACTTTCCATCATGGTAGTGGTATCAGAGCCAAGAATCCTGCCATCCTGTGGAATCATGCAACACACAAGAAGTTTATGAAATCAACTATCCTAAGTTCTGGTTACTTTGATGTGACTGGTTCGAGGCTTTGGGGATGAAAACCCTCAATGTCTAAAGCATTCTAGGAGTTGGACGATACCCCAACTTCTTTCTTTCAATTGCTACAGAAGTTTTGGGCAGGAAAATCAGCAAAGATTCAAAGACACGGTTCAAAGGTTGAAGTAAGTGCAAATCTAGTCACTGCAAGTAAAGTTAATTATATTTGGCTCAAATCGTAGGTGCCTGGAAGGAAGGTTTTGACAATTAAGTATCTACTCTCTGATAGTTGTAATGGACATTGGGATAACGACTTTAGCAGCCCTTGCATAGTGAAGAACTTCCCTGGCGATCTAACTCTTCATGTGGAAGTTTGGAAATAGTGTTGTGTTTTGTATCTGTATCGAATTCATCGCATAACATTCAGTCTAGGTATTAAACCACGCATTTTTGCTCCCATGTTCAGAGGACGTGGTATGACGTGTTGGAAGGAACGTATATAGCTAGTTATACCCGTAGCTAAGCAAGGTATCTCTGTAAGCGGATTGCACAATTTGTAGTCGGGCTGGAAACTACTATCTTACCGTGTGAAGGGCATATTCAATTTTTGGGAGGCAGTCGCAATGTGTTAAAACGTTCACCTCACATGGAGGGTTCTCTATCGTTTCCAGCCCCTATTATCAGTCATGGAAGGAGGAATGTCTACGTTTTGAAAAGGATTTGGATTGCATTCTTCTTAGGTAACAATAGGTATTGTTATTCCCCACCGGCAGTAAGCATGCATTCACGGGCCCAAGCGAGTGCATAGGGTGTAGTCATTCACCCGCAACAGTTACAATCACGGGCAGAGTTCGGCCTTTTTGGAAATCAGTCAAACTTGGAACTATATCGCAGGTATCTCCAGTTGGGACGTTTATATCCATATCTATATTGCAAAATCTACTGAGTCGAGTCATCGTCAAGAAGACTCCACACGTGCAACGTTCAGCATGAAAACAACGTGAATGGTCTTTCCTTGATTTCCGCGGCTTCATCCAATCCAAAAATACAGTGGTGGGAGGCGTCGTGTGCCATCAAATCAGTCACTGCTAGGTCGGGTTACAAACAGCATTCTCCTTGCACAGGGAGTGTTTCCGTTTTTATTTGGGCGTCGAAGTGCCAAGACAAATACAAAATTTGCAAAAGTTTAAATCGTCCCCGCTACATTCCATTGTCACGCGGCACTATAAACCCAGAAATATTGCGAAATCATACGCGTATGAACAAAACAATAAGTCAAACAGTCAACAAATAAAACATTTGCATTTAGGGTTTTGATGGGTTTGTCTTTTATTAATAATGTGATGGGAATGGTTTTTCGTTTCTGTGAATGCCAGACATGTGGACGCTGTTGTTTTTCCTCTGAATGCCAAACACGACGGTGGAGGCAGATTAGACACCAAAGAGACATGTGCAGGGAAGGGTGATTTATAATCAGACACCATTTCACAGAGTCACAAACGATTGTAGGTAAATTTTATGCACTAATATGAATGAATTTCAGATATTTTCATTTGGGAGTGACGCTCGGGAAGGAACCCCATAGTAAAGGCGCTTCACCAATAGTCTACACGTCCGCACACAAACGGGCTGTAGCTTTGATTGATGGTCAGCCGCTGGGTTATGAGCAGAACCTGTGAAACAATAGATTTTTGCTTTAGTTACATTACGGGGAGACACTAAAACAATGAAGAAGCTTCTGTGGGTGCTTGTATGATTATACAGTCTTAGGCATAAGGGAAGCATCTTGAACCTGGACAGAGTGTGTAAAGGTCATTTTCAGTCATCACAAGATTGATAGTGATCTTCATTGAGTTGGGTGGTTGTTTTTCTTCAGCCAATACAAACTTGAGAATGAGGTAAAGTAAGTTTACACAGTGAAGAAGAGGCAGAACAAATACCATTTATCACAGCCAATGAAAACTTGAAACATATTCCTACATTCTGTTTCAGAGTCTCCAGATGGCTATACTGTTGCATCAGCTGCTGGAGTTGAGACACAATTAGTGTTGGCCGGTGTTTCGAACTCCTAATAACTAAAAGGGGACAAAGGAGCAAAGATTCATCTACAGCATTCAACAGATATATCACATTCTTGTTGCAATATTAGTGTGAGGGGTACCATTTAGTAATCTGGTGAGAGGATTCAATTTCCTTGTTGTTTAGCTTTCTCTATTTCATATCTCCTGGTAACTTCTACAGCAACAATCAGTATTTGAATGTACAAAATGGGATTGGATGACACTTGTTTGAAAAATTCCTCTCAAGCTACATATTCAGCATTTTGTTTACAGAATTTAAGCTCAGATTATTACAGTCTCTCTTAGAGTGGAGCTAGATTCGGCAGGTTGGAAATTTAGTTAGTTTATTAAAGTGCCACAGTGTGTTCAGATTTTGGGAAGTTTATTACAATGAATTGGACATTGAATCAGTTAGTTAATCATGTTTACTTCAAGTACCCAGAAGCAGTGGGACCGAAATATGGAGAAGCTTAAACAAAGTTTGAAAAGGTTGGATGAAAATCAGAAAAGGATGAATGAATTGATTTCAGACCCTGCAAAACTAGACAAAGTGGCACAACGTATGATTTCCATTATTAAGAGGACTGCATCACAGAGCGAAGAGAAAAAGGAACAAGAGGTCTCTATAGTATCTAAAAGCCTCTATGATGAATTCCCAGCAGTTAGTGACCATCATACAGCTGACCTTATGGAGAGCAAAAATCAGACCTTAGAAAACAAATCAGAAAATTCATTTGATGACAATGAATCCCAAGATCATGATATAGATGGACACATAGTCACCTTGGAAGTGGGAGTACATGAAGATACTATTATATCAACAGCTTCTACCTCGCCAGTTGAGTCATCCATTGAGGTGCATGGCAACAGAACCCTAGATATTGAGGAGTGCCTAGATGATAGCATACACGATGTTGCTTATCATATGGTGAGTGACATTGATTCAGTCTCATATCACAGTGCGGATGACTAATCGGAAGATTTGTGTGGAAATGTTTTGTTACAAGGGGATCATCATTTAGCAAGCCAATTGAAGGTTAATGACAGGATGGTTGCCTCAACCATTAAGCATTTAGATGCTGCTGGTGAAATGTTGGCCACCTATGGTTGGAGTACTCCTTTGATAGATGAGCATGGTGATAGTGTTTTTTCCCTTGCAAAGGTACATGCACTCCGAGAAGCGATTGGAATGATGAAACAAAATTACCTACAACTACTTGCAGATAGAGATTTTCTTCTCGAATGGGATCGCATTTGTTATGTTGCATTGCAAGGAAACAAGGAGAAGGTTGATAAGCTCACTCATGAGCTTGAGGTGACTATGGACTCTTTGCAGAGTGCCCAGTTGGCCCTTCAAGAGTCACAATTACAGATTGAGAAGCTTATAGAGGAGTTGAGTTTGGCACAGTCTCTATCAACTGCAAATATAGTATAGTTACATACAGAGGCAGTTGATAAGAATTTTATATCCATGGGTTGTAGTAGGGAGGTGGTTACATCTATCACAGATATTTCAGCTGGGACAAGTACCTTGGTGGAGAACAATAGAGAACCACTAGTTGTATCGAGTTCTCCTGAGGTTAGTGTCATGACAGTTGATACAGGACAATTTACTGGTAGCTCTTGTGTCACAATGGTGGATTCTCCTGAGAGTTGTGTGGTAGTACACGACACTACTCCGTCATCCACACAGGGAATTCACAGAGTGTCATCCAGTTGAGAGTATAACTCTCATGTTGATTTGTTTCCATCTCCTAGAAGCAAATCTGTCACTTCATTCCATGAAGCTGATTTTGGATGCTGGCTTGTTTATTTTCAGAGTTAGAGGGATCAGCTGTTTGATTTAAGTGTTTTTAGTGATAAGCCATTGACAGAGGTTGGAGCATTTTACCGCGAATACACAGTAAGGAGTGCTCATCATTTTTCTTTTGACCCACGCACAGAGGACTTGATGATGCATCAGTATGGGTTGGTTCCAAAATTATATCATCCTTTGTGGGATGGGTATACACCATCTTCAGAAGGTGGGATTAGCGGATGCAAGCATCCAACTCAGTTGTTTGTGGGGGATTACTTGCAGGGAAAGCTATCAGCTATACATCATGCTAATATGTATCCAACATGGTTTGCTACTTCTATGTCACAAAGTTCTCTTATGGGTACATGGTTACAGGACGACTATGGTGCCAGTTGGCATGATGGTTTGGTTAGTTATCACATCCATGGGAGTTTAGCGGGAGCTGCAAAGAGATGTTGTGTTATAGACGTTACCAGGTATTTCTACCTCTATATGGCGAATGGATGTGAGATTCGATTGTTTTGGGATCCAAGTGGTGACAGGTTTGACGCGATGTATTGGTTGATCGAGGATCCAAGTGTTCTAGTGGATTATGCAGTGACTATCATCTGTGTGTTTCAGCCTTCTGACACATCAGATTCCAGAGAATAGGATTACTCTGTTTCCACCAGGGTGATATAGTGGTGGAGTCAAATTGGCTGGATCTACCATTGGCATTGGTACGGATATTGCCCGAGTGGTACAGTGGTGCAGATACTATAGGAGCTGGTCAGTGGTAACTCAGTCAGTGCATGAGTTCTCATTTGGGATCCAGGGGGAGCATCCCTATACACATTATCATCTTGGGGTGGATATTGGTATATTGTCGAGCTCCCATCATCACTTGACAGTAAAGACTCGCAGGGGCACTCATGGAGTGAGGCATTCATTCTGACTGAGGGTAGTGGCACACAGGGCAGTAGCACATGGCCACTGGTGTCCCTTTATGGTGAGACTTGGGATCCTGGCATTCAGTTATTAGGCACATTGATTCCTATTTTACTGTTTCACCATTTTGAGTTCAGGAAGATGCATGCTGGGGTACATCAGCTGAGTAAAACCACATTCTCGAGGCGAGTATGGGATCCTAGCATTTGGTTTCTACAGGTGTGAGCGGATTGCTTGAGGGCAAGAAATCTTTGAGAGGGGAGGCTTTGTAATGTCCCCTTTTTCTAGGACATTATAATTCTGTGTGGTCAGCTCACTTCGCCTAGGTTCGAGAGCGGAAAGGTTCTTTACGGGGTTCAGTTCGAGATTTGGCCTAAACATTTCCAGTTCCAGACCCATCAAAGCAATTTTGCCAGGTTGTCCAGATGCTTACTATTTTTAGTAAGTAATCAAAGCACAATATTTTTGGTAGTTCAGTGTTGGTTTGGAAGCGTCTCGCCAAGAGCTTTCCAACAAGCTATTGCATAAGATTATCTGAGTTCATTTGGTCAGCTATTTTAATGCCTAATGATTATATGGTTTCCTGACTAAGTGACTATTAAAGTCATTTAACTTGTCACTTTATTTTAAAAAGTTACTATGTCCACTTAAGTGACTAAAGGACAAAAAAGATGCTTTATCCCACATTGCCTAAAAGAGCGTGCATCACATTGGCAAAAGGCATAAAGGTACAACGGACTCCACTTGAGAGGATATATATGAAGATTATAATATTCAAGCAAATATTAATCTGGAAACTAGAAACAGTTGTTGGTTATCTCTTCGAGGACGCAAACCCTTGAAGGATCTTTGAAGGTTGGACACAAACCTAGCCTTCTCATAGGTTTTATTTATAATTCCAATCTGACTGTTATTTCTATGTATAAGATTGGATTACTTGAATTGTTGCATATTATTGTATTGCTGTTATATAATACAGTAACATATTTTGGCGGATTGTTGTGTTAACTCCTGATTTATATATGTACCTTTCTGATTATTGGAGAAATAAAAAAAGTTTTCTAAGTTTCTTTGTATGCAAATCTGCGGGTTACAAGTCGTTTAAGGTTCTAAAATTTGCATCAAATATTGGTTTCCTGTTCGGATTTCAATCTGCACTTTCCATCACGGTTTTTTGGTAAAATATCCTGAAAGGGATATTACAAAGCCATACTCCCATGTATTAGGAGCTCTTGTAAGTTTTGAAGTTATTTTGAATGATAAACTGATTGAAGAGCATATGAGTTGTGTTTTGCTTTTCTAAGATTTTTGTTGTTTTATTTCGTTAAAATATCTATTAGTATAAATCTAGATTTGATCCATTTACCTAGATACTAGATTTATGAGATTAACGTTTTTAACATTTAATTTTCTGTTTGCCCCTAATAAATAATATATGCCTATTGCCAATGGAAGTTGGGGTCAGAAAGACCCTACAAGGGTTAAAAGAATTTAAAATTGAAAATTATTTTTGGTGGTGAGTACTGGAGAAATATATTTTGGTCATGGAGATTTATTTTCGGAGTCCATGCTTTGCATTTATAGCCTGATAGGCTTCCTTTTGTGTGGATCATTACTTGGGGATTTAGTGTTAGATTTTCAATTTTTTATAGTTGTTGGAGAAGTGAATCAAAACACTATTGTTTGGTGTGATCAATATTTTAAGATTTTGTTGTTTGGGCAGTGAAATGCTAACTTGAAGATAAAGGTGCCTTGTGACTTTCAGGCATAGTAACGAGAATCGCATGAATCGCCGATTTGGAAATTCGATTCGGGCTTCCCAAATTTTTTTGAATTGTTGAACCAAATTGGCAATTTCATCGCCATTAATCCCATGAATCGTCAATTCAGCCATTCATCCAAAACAACATCAAAATCGCCTGCATGAATTGCAAAAAGTTGGCCTGCGTGGCTCGATAATAAGTCAAGTCAATTTTTTTTTAAAACACATCTTACATGCAGGGGCTATGGCTCAACAATCCTCTAGGACCCACCTTAGACGCCTTTGTAGAAGGCAAACAGGATACTCTGAGGTTGAGGTCGAGGTCGAGCTTGAGGATAATGATGAGGCTTGAGCTAGAGCCTTATTTTTTCATTTTGTTTATAGATACTAATAGACATATGTTTCATGGATCTTCATCTTACATACATTTATGATTTGATGTCTTATGGATCTTCATCTTACATACATTCTATGATTTGACTCGTTATGATTCTATGATTTCTATTTACTTCAGCTACATTTTATATTTTACATGTAACGTATGTGATGGATTTATCATTTTTGTTCCTTGTTTATGTATGTTAGCTTCTATTTGATTATGTTATAGTGTGTTTAAGTTATATTCAATAAATGGTGCATGAAATAAGTTTTAAATTGTTAAAATCTCTAAATTTCTAGGGCTTTTTTAATTTGCCAATTCACGATTATGAAGGAAAATATAGAGAGGAAGCTAATAAATCACAAATTACGATAGCTATGGATATTTTGATTAAAGAAATGGGAAATGCTAAATATTAACAAGTTACCAAACAAATTTGAAGCTCTCAAACGCGAACAATAGTGCGCTAAAAGGACATCAACAAACCACATAGTCTTGCTCTCGAGAAATTAGAAAAGCCACAAACAACTTCAAATAATCCAAAATCTACAAAATGGGTGCCTATCTGTTACCTACACACATAGTAACAGGAAAAAGTGTTGGGATTGTATAGAGGATTGCCTTAGTCAAACCCCCACTTCGGTGTTCCCACCTTCACAGCAACTAGATAGATAGATATGATAAACCGAAATGGAGACAAGTAATAGAAATAACTCTCTGCATAATGGGAGAGTTCTTGATGGAGGAAAGTCCTTGTTGCATAGAGATCAAATAGGTCGTAAAAACAAAACCTCTCTTGAGAAAGGAAAGCCCTTACTACAGAATAAAATGACAATCCAAGATACAATGGTATATAATAGATCCACTAAAGTAGACAAATACAAATAACTATACAATTGAACAATAGACAAGTGTAGATGTCCTCCAAGTTGAGAATTAAATTCGACCAAGCTTCGTAGTAAGAGATTAAGAGAGAAAGAAAATTGACGACTTGAGAGACAAACAGACAGACAAAAGAGCAAAACTTGGCCCAACCAAGCGGAAGTAGCTATTTTGTAGGTATCCAAGAGAAGGACTACACATCGAAAGTGGTACTCCGCTTTCAAATTTTGTGGATGCTAGTGCGTTGCGCAGAGGTCGACTCGCCGCACTCACACCCAATCATGTGAGACTCAAACTCGAATGGTAGATCATGAACACTGCACTATGCAAGGCCATGATGTCAAAATTTAACCATTTGAAAATGATTCGTCGCTATTAATGAAGAGGTTTAATGTGTGTCATAAATGCAGAGGTCCAATTTTCGGACACTACACTTGTGTATAGGGATATTGACATGACATGATTAGATTTGTAGGTGCTTTGACTGGCATAGATTACCTTGGTCTCACGTAATGTTATTAACATATCAATTGTGTGTTTGTGTAGACCATGAGGATCTTCATTTAGGAGGGGGATATCATGATGTCGTGTGTGGCTTGGTACCACAATCTAGTAAGGGTTGTAAGTAGTGATGTGGATTCACCATTGGATGGTGGATGGTCTTCTTTAGTGGTTTTGTGGGAGCTTGTTTTTATAAAAGAAACCACATTTTTATAAAACAAACCACAAGGGTAGTTGTTCAAGCTAGCTAGGCTAGCATTTATAGAAGTTGAAAGCATGGCATGGGATGTATAGTTACATGCTTGTTGACATGGAGTGCTTATTGATGCTAGGTTTCGAAGGCTTTTGTGGATGTACTATAATGCTGCATTGCTAATTTATACGTGGATGATGGATGCTTTTGGAGGCTAGGTTTTTCCCTCATGAGGGTTTTCTCATGGTATATTGTGTGTCACAATTTTGATGGTATATTATTGTCTATTCTCTTGGATATAGTTTCTAAGAACATATTTGATTAATTTATTATATGGGTTAAGTAGAAATTGTCATTATATGGTTACAAGTTACCTTACAAGCAGTATCATCGACATTAGGTGTTGCAAATAGTTAAGAGCACATGCCACCCCTCTGATAAAATAAATTAAATTGGGCATCTGACTCTAAAAATGTGAAGATTGAGTAGTAGCTGAAAATCCCAACTCCAAACACTATAGAACCCTTCCTTGTACTCACTTTGTTTAACAAGGCACAAGTTGGAATGTACATTAAGTAGTTCCTTTTCTTGTTCTCAATGGATTGCATTTCATTGAGTGAATGAAGAAATATGCACTCCCCCTCCATGCAAGGAAAAAGAACTAGCAACCTATTGAGGCCAAGTGAGAAAGTTATAGTCATAAAATTATTAAAAATTCAAATTTGAAATCAATAAATTTTATTATTTTAAAAATTTAAAAACAATTTAAAATTAGAAAGTCCAATAAAAAGTTGGAAACTATATTGCAACAAAATTTTGACAAAGACTTTAGGGGTAAAGTGATGTACAGCAACTGAGGTAGCTCCAAGCATGAACATCCTTACTATATTTGTCAGTGGCCATCGAAGGCTAAAAACTCAAAACTAAATCCTTCATTTTAAAACAAGTATGCATTCAGTAAATATTTTCCTATACCCTTGGGCATTCACTAACTTCTCTATCTTTTTATGGTAGCCCCTTTTATGGCAATGCAAGAATCTCGTCAATGTAAATATCAGGCATCAATGCAAAAGCAAGACATAGTAAAGTGGTCATTTTCTTCCACTACTCAACACATTGTTTACAATTCAGAAGAAAGTTTCTTGAGGTTGTTCTTTTTCATTTTATGCCATCATATAACTCTCTCAAATATGGCTTAACAATAAAAACAAATCATACTCATAATGTGTTCAATGAAACTATGAATATCCCACACAACCCTCACATAGCCCCACTGAGTGCCATCTACGACCATCTTCTTTACATGTATTGCCCTGTCACTTGTGGATTGCCTCTATAGGGATCAATCATGGCTGATGGCCATGTTGGAAAGTGACCCGCACATCTTCAAAATTTATCTCAAGATGATTGTGTGGGATGTGAATCAAGTGTCAACACTGTACTTAAAAATTAAACATTAATAATTCCAAGGAAAGCAAACACAAATTTTAAAAAAAATAGATTAGCAATTAAGATGTAAAATTCAAAATTTATTGTGATTCAATGACATTCAATATCTCCAATTGTGAGAATGGTCTAAAATAGCCTACAATGTGTTGTAGTTTGTAGTGAACAGCTGGATCTCTTCAACCTTATAGCATAAACTTGTTTGATACAATCTATTTTCCAACTCAAATTTTGCAGCATGGGGTTATGTGAATGGACAACACAAGATGTCCAAAATATATTTGAAAATCACATTTCAAACAACAGAACAAGCACTTTACATACTTTAGATTGTTTATTATGACTTGGGCTATTTTGAGGACTCTCACCTTGAATGCACTATAGAAGGATGTTGACCATAAACTGTGCATCTTTCACTTGCCCCTCACTATCATGACCCCAACCAGATCGACATGTTGGGGGGTGAACTAGTATAACATCAAACCTTTTCTTTTCCAACTTAATAACAAAATCACATAACTTATTCCCAGAGCATAATCATTTCACATAAACATTCACAAGAAATCTATCATGTAATACAGGTACAACACTATATATGTGTGTGTGCGCGCGCGCACAAACCCTTACGAGAAGAAAGCGATGAAAAAACTAATGCTTTTATATAAATACTTCTTACACAAAGTTTATAAGAACCAACCTCTAGAGGTACCAGCCCTACATTCTCCTTGTGAGCACCAACTCACTAGAGGGACCAACACCTCAGTCATGTTTCCACCTTAGTAATGTTGCTAATTCATGTGATGATAGAATAGCCTTTTTCTCCACAAGTTTTTCTATGAATCTCTTTTAACTAATTCCACAAATCTGTTATAATCTCTTGTTCAAATCTGTTATAAGATGACCATACATCTGTCATACAGTGATTGCAAACTCATATTATAAATCTGCTAAAATTCTTTAGATCACTCTTATGGAAGATTGTGTCATAGCATTGAGGTAGCTGGTGAATTCCATGTGACACCATAAAGCAAAGAGTATTTGCCCGGCTTCATTGGATACTGGTTTCAGTTTGATAATTCAAAGAATGCTTGTGGGCAAGCATTTTCAAGGAGGGGAGACTGTAATATTCTCATCTGCTAATCATTTCCATTCAGCATAAAGTAGCATAAGTTCGGCAAGGGGTGGCAGACCTTGCCTCATTGTTAGCAACAGTTAATTATAGTTTGTATGTTCAGATAGTAACGAAACTATATATTATCAGGATGGTTTCCTTGAATAAAGATGATTGATGAACTCAGACAATCACTATAGCATTATTGCTTCATGTAACCAGCACTGGTAAGGTACAATTTACTAATGATCATCTCCTGCAATCACCATTAATGGTATTTGATCCATATCAAGCAATAACTACACTGACTTCATGTTCAGCTAAGCCCACCCATCATCATGTAACCATATTTCAAGTTTGCATCTTGTAACAATGTTTGGCATATGCATTCATATGCCATGATTCATATTTGCATCATATAGCAATACCTCATATTTCATATCTGCATTATACAGCTGTACTTCATATTTGCGACCATCCATTATCATGCAGCATTACCTCTCGATTGAACTATACCACATTTGCATTCACCAGCATCATATATACATCCGTATTATTCATTTCATATTTGCATTCCATGCTGGAATAATATGCATACATAAGATAATATAACACCACTCTTTATTCTATTATAGAACATACTCTTTCTTATGGCCATGTACAATTATGATGAGAATCACCTGCTATGATATCTTGTGCAACTTACAACTGCGGTTTATAATCATCAAAAAGACTTTGGCTCAAAACCAAGATAATTTATTACCAAATTTGACTACTAAACTATCACAACTTCCATGCTCAACAGGGTATACTGAAAAAATATGCAAGGTAAATAATGGAGACAAACCTCTGGAATTTCTTTAAGAACAACTTCTTCTCCTGCTGCTTTTGTTCTTAGCATTCGAGAGGGTGATGATGGGGATGCTCCAAGACAAGAGACTTGTATAAACCTCATAATACCTCCATGTTCTTTAGCTATCTGCATCATTTGCCAGTTAATTCGATAAAAATCATGAAGATATAAAAATTTTTAAAAAACCTAAGTATGAATGTTCAAAAAGAGAAAGCCTATCCGCATGAATACATATCTTCAAACCAGAAATCAGAGACACAAAAATGCTAATTCCATTTTGTGGTTAAAACAATTAAAAGAATCAACATACACAACTTTCATATGATTGTAACATTATACTATTAAAGCAGAGGACATAACTTTCCAACTAACTAGCATTGTTTAATACCTCTTGTTTACATTTCAAACTGCTGCTAATGATAATATGGTTTTGTTAAGATTAATTGAACTCTGGTGCCTCCAAATTTTAAAAAGATCTGCAGTCTTAATCAATATTCAAATAAAGACTGCTGAAAGAGTTTCCAGATTACCTTAGCTTAGTTCAAGGATATACAACTTTGTACATGTTCAAATTTTCTTTGAAAAACAAACTGAACCATAACTAAAAACCAGTTGAGGTATCATCCAAGTTCAAATTTATTTGCCAATTACATTCCTGTCTAAGATCTGAGCGTCTGATCCCAATTGTAATCAAATTACAATATAATGGTACTGAATTCATCATTCATATTGTTATGTATAGTTTCAGCAGTAGTTTATGTGGGAGTAGATTTACTGTAACATGAAAAAAGTAGGCTGTGCCAACATAAATGTTTTCAAATTTATTTACAAATTACATTCTTGTATAAAATATGAGCATCTGATCCAAATTGTAGTCAAATTACAATATAATGACATTGAATTCATTTATTTTGTTATGTATAGTTTTACCAGTAGTTTATGTGGGAGTAGGTTTATTGTATCGTGAATTAAAGTTGGCTGTGCCAACATAAATCTTTTTAAAACTGGTGCAAAGACTGTGAACTTCAAAGAAATGCATTAGTAGTATGTTAGCCCCTGTTTTGAATTAGTTTTTTGTATGACACTTGTTATTTGTCTAATTGAAATATGAGCGTTTTGTAGAAATATCTTCAAGACGGGTCATCATCTGATTCAAATCAAAGGCCTTTATCATGATTCTTCTGATGAGTTAGTTGAGATGATTGTCATCTTTTCAATCTGTCAAGCTCACCATGAACACCTGAATCTAATTGGCTACTGAAGCTTGATGAGGATAATTTGAATCTCAACTTGGCAATATTTCTTGAAGAGTACCATCACAAGTGATGCAACTAGCAAGTGCGAAGACAAATTTTTCATGCACCCAATGAGACATATGAAGGTCACGTGGATGCACATTCTCGATGCATATAGGAAGAAGTAAAGTAGGATAAAATGCAAAGAAAAATACATCCACAGATAGAAAATATATACAATATTGATGAATTTGATTTGGGAATCGAAAAAATTGCCTAGACATTACTAGATTCAAGGCATCTAGTTTAAGTCATTAAAGAGATGAAAAAGAAAAAGAAATATTTACCAAAATGTTCTTAATTTAACAATGGTATGTAGAAGGCCATGGAAAATCAATGAGATGTTTGAATCAATTTTGAAGACCAATGACCAATGTTGTGCATTAAGTGACCATTTTCGTCCCAATCTTTGAGTTGATATTTTTGACAAGTTACATTCGCAAAGCAATTATGAAGATGCCTTTGATTCAAGCATTTTATTCAAGTCACTAAAATACGAACACATTTGCAAAGAATTAAATAGTTCATTTGCTCATCGGTAATTTATAAAAGTTGGCCAAGTTGGAAAGGAAGTCGGTTATCATTTTTCGGTGTTTCAAAGAATTTGGCTAGGTTTATTAAAACACCAATGCATTCTCACAATCCAATTCATCGGCATGTTCTACAACTTGGGCAGCTTAATCAAAATACCAATACATTACATCTCAAAGGAGGAATTAATTGGTTACAATCTATACTCCACAGAGTTTCCGGGATGGTGATGTTTTTAGGGGATGGGAACGTGTTTCCGGTACAAGTACAGGTCAAAGCCAAAATTTAGGGGGCAGGACCTCAAAGGACGGCTATAAAATATAGGGGGTTTTTTAATTTTTTATATATGCAATATTAGACTTTAGAGATATATTTCAAATATGCATATCATAACATTGATAAACCATTCCCATATAATACATGGAAATTGAAAACTATAAAATCAAAATGAGAATATGATATAATGATATATCTGAAAATCGCGAACAATTAGCAAAAACGGGCACCTGCGTCCCCGTTTGGTACCGGGTACGAGTACGAGGGTAAAACCCCAGGAAATGCATACCTGTGAAGCACAGGTTACAATTCATTCATCGAAAACTTGCAGAACTTGTCTAAGTTATTTGAACACCGATGGGTGCTTCACAGAGTAGTTAGTTATTATAACTAACTCTGAAACTGCTTTACTACTTCATCTTCTTGGTTTGTTTGGTTAAGTTAATTTGTAAGCTCTGAGGAAAATGGAGTCATCAACAAAGCATCTAGGATATTTGGCAGCATCTCAATTTGATGCCATCAGATGATGTTAAAGCATTCTAGGGAAATTTCAACTGTTTGACAAGATGCCTTAGAGAAATGTGATCTCGCAAAATTGTGCAATTAAAGGGTCGACATAAAACAGTTATCCCAAAAGGCTTTGGAAACTTTCAAACAAATGCAATTGGTGAATGTTGAGCCAAATTCTACAACCCTTGCTAACATACTATATCCCGAGCAGCTCACATGGATGTCCGCAAAAACATTTTTAGAATGAAAAGTTAAAATGGATTGTATTAAATTATCGAGCTTCATGGCCATAGCAGTTGTATTATTGTAATTTCTTGGTGCCTATTGACTACATATGAACACTGGTCATGCAAAAACATTATCACCGTGTTTCATGGACAAAGAAATTGATCCAAACTTGAGAATAGAAGAATTCACTTATACCATCCACAAAAACTTTGTCGAATAATGGGAATGATTATTTCATCCAAAATTTCAATTTCTAACATATGCCTAGCAATATTTACAGCACCAATACTTTACCTGGATGAGTTTATAGAAAAATAAAAATAAACTAAAGTTCATGTTGTCACAAAAGTTTGCACCCTTGTCCAAAGTTTTTACCTAAGGAAAACCTTGTGAAACATGGAAAAAACCTCTAAGCTGTGGGACTTGAACTGTGAGGTTGAGTCTCTAGAGAAGGTTGACTTCCTTTATTATCAGGATGCACCTAAATACACTTGGAGAGGAAAAGGGAGAAGAAATGCATAAAAGAAAATCTACCTAATCCAACCTAAGGGGTGATGCACCAAAATAGAGTGTCCAAACCAATCTCCACCCATATATGCACACTTGAACTATGATGACATCAAAGATTTACAGATCCAAACATTGTTCTAATTTAACAAACACATGCAGATCAGAAAACCCAAATAAATGACATAAGCAAGAAGAGAATTCACTTATATATCATTCACAGGCCAAAAAGAGATAAAATCATGCAAGATTGCAAATATCCACAATACACTAGTGAGAGGCAATTAGGTCTTGCACAATACATTAGTGGCTGAAGGAGATAAGGCAGAATGCCATATAGTTCAAAGGCAAAGGGGATTTACAATAGCATGCCAAAGTAATGTCAGAGAAACAGGAGAGGGTCCGAACTTCACAAAATTTACAAAAACTACCTTTATAGCTCAGGCATAACTGAGATATTTTCTGTCTTAAACCAAACTCAACCACTACCATTTAAGATTGCAGAGAACAATCATACAGATCTAGAGAAAATCTGATCTTGGCACAAATTCAAATGCAAGAAAATCCAATATTTCACACAAAACAGAGCCCTGAGAAGACAAAAAAGATGCCATTAAGTCACTCTGACCAGGTAGATGGATAAAACCAGAGGTGGGGGAGTGTTTCCTTCGTTGTTTCTAACCCTGCCTTCATTCAAGAGTGGTTAGAATCGATCATGAAGATCGAATCGTGCAGAAAACCATCTCTCCCTCGTTTCTAGCTTTACAAATCAACGAGATCAATAGGTGAACCAAGTCCTGCAACCAAGATGAGCCACGTGGACCAACCATGTTATTTCTTTCCGCCACCCTGCAAAGTCTTCACAGGTTTGACCATCCTACCCATCATAACTGTGTCATCCTTCCAAATTTAATTGCGACGGTTTATAATACTGTTAATTCTAACTGTGATGTCAATTTAACTGCGTCTGTCTTCCTTACTGGGCCCACTGGGACACATGGCAAGACCTCGCTATGTCGCTATGACTAAAGGTCAAGCAACTTCCTATAGCGACAAAGCAAGAGACTTTGATCTTTCTCCATCTAACGATCCCGAAAAATCATCAATCTTGCCAGTGCACCAACCAATAGAAACAGGGTCTTTTGCCAACCTGTCTAACACTGACCCACTACACCTCAGCCCACAAAAGGAAAGGACCCACCTGCCATGTATCAATTGGTCGCTTTGTCGCTATAACTAAAGATCGAGCAACTCCCCAAAGCGACATAGTGACCACCCTTGATCTGTTTGCATTGGACGGTAGGAGGTAGAAACTGAGAACATGTGGCCCATGACGTCAACACATCAAAGGCTCAGCCAATGAAAATCCCACCATATGCCAGCTCAATTTGACTCATCACCCTGTCACCCTGCGACCCACACAACACGACATTGGCATGTCAACACAGTTGGAAGGACGGCCCACCAAAGAAACTCGGACCACATAGACACGTGGCGCGATGTTTCTTTATCGCGTGAAATAAAGGTCGAGCAACTCCACAAAGCAACAAAGCGACAACCGTGGATGATGAAAGATCTAACGGTGAGTAAGGTGCACCAAAGGAACTGGCCCACATCTTGCAGTCATTACCCTAGCCAATGAGAAACCAACAAAATGTTGATGTGCTCTGACAACTGCTCGACTATCCTAACATGAAAGGGGGGCCACCAAGATCAAAGTCAAATCGTCAATATGTCGCATGACATAACTCCCTCACATCTCTCCATGGCGACAAACCGACGATAGTAGATGATGGAAGATCTGACGATGGGGAAGTTGCGGACCCATGGAATTATAACTTAGGAAAAATAGGAAATACAATAAGGTTTTATTTTCGTATTTCCATTGGCATTAAAATATTTAAAAGTGGGAAATGACCATTAGGTGGGCTTAGACATTTAAATTCAATTTTTTGGCGGGAGGCAAATATGGTTAACATTTCTGGCGACTCAAAGGGGATGCAAGCCTGCTATGCATAAAGACCAATGGCCTAAAGCATCAATTGGGCTATAGAGTCATAGAAAATGTGGATCCTGTGCATTGTGAAACCCTAACCCTACCTCTGTAACAGCAAAACAAGAACTTTGCAACTGAAAACGGGAATGAAAACCCTCTACAACCTCAAAACTTAAAAACTTGGCTATCTCACAGAGAGAAAACATGTGCTCATGCACTACTTGGAAAACTGGAAAAGACAAAAAACAAAACTACTTTACTATGTACAAGATTTTACATATATTCAAGGTTAAAAAAAACCCATTGACTGGTTTGTTGAAGTAGCTCCCCTTCCTCACCAGTTGATTTCTTGTTCCATGCATAAGGGCAGCTGAAAATAACAGCAAGTGTGACAAACACGCTACTACATGAAATACCTTCCTCCCAATGTTGAAAACAATGAAGCTTTCCAGCACTGGGGCATTACCTTGTGGAGCAAAACATACTTGCTCCTCTTTGTGATCTTCGTCCTCATGCTAAGGTGTAAGCATGACCGGGGGCAACTTGCTGATTTGTTGCAAAGCTAGGTGCCTTATGGGGCATCCTCTTGATGGTGTAGGGCCAGAGGAATCATCCTTGACCACTTGATTGTGCTCTGCAATGGTGGTATCTAACTGGTTTGGAAATGGCTCCTCCTCCTGTAAAGAAAAAATCTCCACATCCTGCTTATGAACCACTTCCCTGGGAGCTACTAGTATAGTGTGGCTTTCCACCTGTTGTTGTAGTGGAACATGCTCTTCATATATAGGAGATGATGATTCAATATCTATGGAAGAGTAGATAGCATCAAACTCATCCAAAAGATCATCCTCATCACCAATCTCCTCCATTATAGTTGTATGACATGCATAGGTTGAGGGGCAACCTCATTCAAGTTAGCATGTTCCTCCTCAAGGACAAAGCTATCCTTGAGGCTCTCTTTTCCATCCTCCACATCATGGAGGACTCTCTCCTACAGCAAATGATCTTCCTCCTTTTCCAACAGCAAATCCTCATTTCTTTTCAAAGGCTCAAAAGCCATGATTTGTTCCTCAAGGGGAGGAACAACCTTGTTGTCTTCTTCTTCCTCAACAAAAGAGGGAAGCTCTTCAAATAAGAGGATTGGATCCTCTTCTTCTCAACAACTACCTTCTTGCTTTCCTCAGCAGGCTACAACTCTTCCCATGGAAGTTTTATGGGTTTAGATTCACTTTCCCAAAACTCCATATTTGGACCATCAGGAGTCTGTACAACTAGTCTATCTTGAAATAGGGAAATAGTGATAGGTCTAGAGGGTTCATTACTAACTCAACTTTCTTTTACAAGGGGTGGAGGGGCTACAACAAGAGGTTTTTGTAATGAAGGGGGCTTATTGAAGCTTGGAATGACGTACTTGGGAGAAGGGGGGAGATCTACTTCCTTGGCTTGAAAATGAGCTGACTAGAGCCTTATTTCCTCCTCCCTTACTGCAGCAACTTGCCTTGCAAAATTCTCCTCAAAATATCTCTATCTCTCCCTCTCTTCTTTTTGTTCTTGGGGAAGATAGGCCTAGTAGGCCATCTCCTCCTGTTGTCTCTCTATCTCCTGTTGCCTTGCAACCTCAACACTGCCCATTAATCTCCTCAAGATTTCTATCCCAGAACAATAACTGCTCATCTCGTTTATGAAGCTTGAACTCAAACTCCACTCTTTTGGAATTCCAACATCACATCCTTAAGCTCTTTATATGGGAATCTTGGGCTTGGTGGAGTAGGGGTAGGAAGAGAGTAATAGTTTTGAGCAGCTTGGCTATAAGCAGCTTGGGGTTGAGATTGAAATTGGCAATATGAGGGTCAAGGAATAAAATTTTCATGGTATGGGGGGCAGTAGTAGTTATTTCTATGAAATGGATTCATGATTGGAGAGTCATCAAAAACTACAATTTCATATAAAAACTTAAAGAAAATAACAAAGATCAAAGATGATCCTTACATACCGGCACTGTGTCTGTATGAAACCAGAAGATGTGCACTAGAGTCAATATGATGTTTGATTGAATACCTCCAAAGGCTGATTACACTAAGAAAAACACCCAATTTCTCAATGGATCAAGCTCAATTGGCTAACTAGCAGACTTATGTAGTTGAAAAGATTAGTCCCACCGGGCGTGCGAAAAACCATTGTCACAAAAGTTTGCAACTTTGTCCAAAGTTTTTACCTAAGGACAACCTTGTGAAACATGAAAACAACCTCCAAGCTGTACGACTTGAACTGTGAGGTTGAGTCTCTAAAGAAGGTCGGCTTCCTTTACTATCAGGATACACCTAACTACACTTGGAGAGGAAAAGGGAGAAGGAATGCATGAAAGCAAATCTACCTAATCTAACCTAAGGGGTGATGCACCAAAACAGAGAGTCCAAACCAATCTCCGCCAATACATGCATACTTGAACTGTGATGACATCAAAGATATACAGATCCAGACATTGTTTTAATCTAACAATCACATGCAGGTCAGAAAACCCAAATAAATGACACAAGAAAGAAGAGAATTCACTTATATATCATTCATAGGCCAAAAAGAGATACAGTCATGCAAGATTGCAGATATCCACAATACACTAATGAGAGGCAAATAGGTCTTGCACAATACATCAATGGCTAAAGGAGATAAGGTAGAATACCATATAGTTCAAAGGCAAAGGGGATTTGCAGTAGCATGCAGAGCAATGCCAGAGAAACAGAGAGGGTCCAACCTTAACAAAATTTACAAAAACTGCCTTTATAGCTTAGGCATAACTGAGATATTTTCTATCCTAAACCAAACTCAACCACTATCATTTAAGATTGCGGAGAACAATCATACAAATCTAGAGAAAATCTAATCTTGGCATAGATTCAGATGCAAGAAAAACCAATATTTCACACAAAATAGAGCCTTGAGAAAACAGAAATAGCGTCGTTAAGTTGCTCTGACTAGGTAGATGGATAAAATCAGAGATGGTAGAGTGTTTCCTTCGTTGTTTCTAACCCTACATTCATTTGAGAGTGGTTGGAATCGATCATGAAGATCGGATCGTGCAGAAAACCATCTCTCCTTCGTTTCTAGCTTTACAAATCAATGAGGTCAACAAGTCAATTGAGACTTGCAACCAAGATGAGCCACGTGGGCCAACCGTGTTATTTCTTTCCACCACCTTGCAAAGTCTTCACAAGTTTGACCATCTTACCCATCATAATTGCACCATCCTTCCAAATTTAACTATGACGGTTTATACTACTGCCAGTTCTAACCGCGATGTCAATTTAACTACGTCTTCTTTACTAGGCCCACTAGGACACGTGGCAAGACCTCGCTATGTCGCTATGACTAAAGGTCGAGCAACTTCCTATAGCGACAAAGCGAGAAATGTCGATCTTCCTCCATTTGACGATCCTGAAAAATCATCAATCCTGCTAGTGCACCAACCAATAGAAACAGGATCTTTTGCCAACCTATCACCACCAAGATCAAAGTCAAACCGTTGTTATGTTGCATGAAATAACTCCCTCACATTTCTACATGGCGACAAAGTGATGAAGGGCCACACCACCCTTCAAAGTGATAAATGGAATGACAACCATTTTTATTTTTATTTTCTATTTATGCCACCTATGCACCTCGAAAATAGAAATTCCTATTTTTTTTCTCTTTTCCTTTTTTTATTATTTTTCCTCTAATTTTCGTCACTTTCTCTCTCCTTCAATTTTTTTTTCCATGCAAGATGCTCTCACATCAGACTCCCCAGGTAGATAGAAAAGTGTGTCCCACACTTTGACACCAAAAGAAAGATCTACAACCATCTTCATCTTCACCAAAGGTTTCCACCTCAATAGGGACAAGAAAACCAACATGCAAATCTTCCACATCTGCATCCATATGTCAAACACCAAAATCTCAATCATCCAATCAGTATGCTCACTCCCAGGAACAAACTGAACATAATGCTTCATCGACAAACCCTCATTCACATCAGCAACTAGTGAATCCACACCAGTAGTAACAAACCCCGCATCAGCAGCAACATGTAGATCTCCATCAACACATTCCAAACTCACAACACCGGCAGTCTCATTGCTCACAACAAGATGCTCTACAACATACCAACAACAACAACTGGATCATCCACGACTGAGTGCTCTGCAATCTCCATGTCAAACTCAACCAACTGATCATGAAAAGGAATCTCCATCCCAAAATCAACAAGGTTAGGAATATCTTCAGCAACAACCTCTAGTTGCTTTGTAGGTTCTGCATCAGGTTCCACAAACTGATCAGCAAAACCAACCTCTTCCATCTTGACCTTACGATGCCATCTTCTCTCACAAACAAGTCTCGTAACTGGCCAAACAACTCTCTTCCAGGTCGGTAGACTCTAGCTCCACAAACATCTACGGAATGCCTTCCTCATCTTGTCCTTATCTCGATCAGCTGAACTAGTTTCAAATAGACCAACCTCCTTAGATCGATCAGCCAAACTAGCTTCAAACCGAGCAGACATCTTAGAAAAATTTCTCTCCACCACATCACGAAGATTTGCAATCATCTCAGGGTCCAATCTTCTTGGAGCCATCTCCTAAGATCTTCGTAAACCCTCTGCAACAAATCCTTCTCACGCTCCTTGTGACAACCTCAAATTGTTTGCAAGTTAGATTGCAACCTGCCACTTCGCATGAACAATCAGGAACCACATCACAAGTTTAGGACAACGGATCTGCAATCCACAAAATCTCTACGATAATGCCTCAACAAGATCAGTCTTCCATCTTCACATCCATCTGCAAGCCCTCTGCAATTGCAAGTTAGAACCACGATCTGCCACCTCGCAACCAAGACATCTAGGACTTCAGAAAGAACAATACACGACCAAATCAATATCAACTCAGATATACTTCTCCAACCTAAGTCCTAGCACAAACTACCTCAGCTTCGGCGATCTGTCTACACGCTCAAGAACTCCCGCTCTGATACCACTTGATGAAGAGCCACACCACCCTTACCAACTCATAACCAAGAATACAACAATATGGAGACCAAGAGAAGTAAAAATGCTTCACAAAGCACGCTTTTATTATACTTGAAAATCCTTACAATATTCTCCAAATGAAAGAACTCCAAATTCTTACAATATGAGAGAGCTTTCAAACCAAGAGCTTCAAACTAGCTTGCACACCAAGAGCTTCTACAAGAAGAGCTTACAACTAAAGAGCTTGCACTTGAAGAGCTTGACCTTCCAAAGCTTGATTAGAAATGCTCATATGCATTGCTTAAATAGGCACATACCAACCAAGATGTTGCAACTACCTTTCAACAAACATTTAACTCCCACCCAAACACAACTAAGCACCCAACAAATATTAAATGCATGATTTAATAAAATATCCACAACTTTCTAAAATTCCACCTACACACCTCGATAAATGGAATGACAACCATTTTTATTTATTTTTCTATTTACGCCACCTATGCACCTTGAAAATAGAAATTCCAATTTTTTTCTCTTTTTATTTTTTTATTATCTTTTATCATTTTTCCTCTAATTTTTGTCACTTTCTCTCTCCTCCAATTTTTTTTTCCATGCAAGATGCTCCTGCATTACAAAGCAACGACCGTAGATGATTGAAGATTTGACAATGGAAAAGTTGCGGACCTGCGGAAATATAACATAAGAAAAATAGGAAATACAATAAGGTTTTATTTTTGTACTTCCATTGGCATTAAAATATTTAAAAGTGGGAAGTTTTGGCGGGAGGCAAATATGGTTAACAGTTCACATCTACATCAATTGCCAAATAACCTACAAGAAATTCATGTCCAAACTGTATTCTTATGATTTAGTCCATTGCTTCTTTTGCTCTAAAGTGGAAATTGGGTATTGAGTCCATTGAGGATGTTCCAGCTTGATCCGTGAAAAATATTTATCAATCTAATTCTATTGATAATGCATCAGGAAGGCTGCTACTGTTTGCTTTAATGTATTGAATATCATGCGCGTACCCCATTAGTAAAGACTGCACCAAGCCGCTTAGCAGAGTTGTGCTCCAATTGGTTTGGACATTAATCATTTGAAAGTTCTGTTATCAGTTCTTATCATAAACTGTTCTGGGAGAAGAAACAAACTTCTTCACTTCTCAGCATGCCAATAATTCAATTCACTGATTTGCATTTTCCACTGCGCTACAAAGACAATTCTCCAATTCTCAATCAAACTCTAGTTAAATCGCACCCTAATTTTCTTTGGATGCATTTTTTTAAACAAGTTGTGGAAAACAAGTTCTTAATACTGGCAGACTTGAGCATTTGGATTTACAAACCTTACTGCCTTCATTGCTTCAGCAGATCATAAAAGTGGTTGGTACTACATGTAATCCAATATTTGTCTTGATATTGCAGACATGTACAGATTTATGCACATAATTTGAACATCCTAAAACAACAAGCTTGGGGAGATAATGCTAATAGGGGATCTTAATGCCTAAAAAGCAAACAAACAAGCTAATACTCTAAGATTCAATGAGCACACAGATGACAGACCATTACTGCTAGAGAAAGATGAAGAAAGCAGATTGAAAAAGAAATCAGCAAATGGACAGAAGAATATAACTGATTTTAGGAAAGAATGATTAGCATTATGCAGCATACACAACCTTGTCATGTGCAGTGGTACAAAATTAGCATTACAGCTTATATGACTTTGCTATTACGGTACTACACATGCTCTCAATTGTGTTATTTTCTTTCCTTGCTCATTTGCAAATTGTGTGACTACAACCCTGTAATTTGTAAATCATTTTCAAAAATAACACCTTTAATCGACTTTGATGAGGTTGACCACTAGGTCTTTCCCTGGATCCCTAAATATGATTTCAAAGTGATAGGTCAGAGTCTAGAAGGATATATTTTTACAATTCAATCTTCAAGACGATAAGACTTCCAGATCATACAAGGATATGTCTTAAATTGGAAACCGCTTGGACCCTATCAAAAAATCTCACCCTAAAAGTAAGCAATCCAGAATGATGCAAACCCATGACAATAACTCTAAAAGTAAGTAATCTAGAATGATGCAAACGCTTGACTATGAGTGTATACCCTTTCATTGTAGTAAGTGTCACAAATATGGCAATTTAGTTGGAGATTTTACAATAACAGATGATTTATAGCTGCAAGCTCTGAAGAGACAAAAAAGTCCAAAAGTAAAAGACGATGCACTTTAGAAGCCAAAAAAGTAACACTCAATCAAAACCAATGGACAAAAAAGGAGAAACAAAGCATGCAATGATCAAGGAAAGATGAGAAGATGAACAAAGATAAGGTTCAAGTTTGTCAAGGAAAAAAACACATCTCTCATGTGGGCTCCAATGAAAAGAAAAGGATGGCATTCTAAATGAATAAGTTTATGAAGGTAATGGTGGGGATATTGAAGGTGGAATAATAAATTAGTAAGACCTTGGCGAAAGAAATTAATGAGGATTTCAATGCAAAGACAAAAGAGGAATTAAGACTATTAAAAGGAGCAAATGTTTGAAGAATAACGAAAGACAAACATAGACCATGAAGAGGACACAAATGGGTTGCACGCAAAATAGTAGAACTACATGTCATCATCATATAATTAAGAGAAGCACAAGAGCTTTAGTCCCATAATGCAATTTACAAGTAAAGTCAAATATTTTGGATGGCAATCAAGAAAAGGAGAATGAATAATAAGTCGGATCAAGATTCAAAAGGAAGAGACAGAGGCATTTCAAGTGGATCTCAATTTCTGTAGAAAGATCTGAGGAGTATTATAGGATGTATATTTTCAATGGCTCCCCTTAAAAGATTGTACACCTTATCACAACAGTATCTCCAATGGCTATGTTGATGTCCACCATGAGGTGGTTTAATAGTGACAACTCTGACACAAAATATTTGGGTCCTTACTGGTGTTTTTGGAACCTAAGGTTTTATAATCATTGGATTGTAATACTAATTAGTGGTTTCTTTCATTTGTGTATCTACAAATACTCACACAGAATTAAGGGTCAGGCAAAAATGTAAAATAATTATTAGTTATTGCATTGTGAATGATCAAGATTAATACAATGAATGCTTTTTTGCGAAGATTTTGCCTGAGAGTGATTCTCAATGTAAAGTCTCTCAGTATACAATAAGTGCACCATTATTTAATTATGTTGTATTTTAAAATTCTAATGGTGCCAGTACCATGACATCATTTAATACTTTCTCTTCAAGGAGACCTAAGAAACATAGTGCTACTCAATCAAAACATCTCATGGGAAGTAAGAAGCAACCAAGCTCAAAACCAAAGAGCAATTGGTCAAAAGAATGACTGTAATGGAAGAACCTGACATCTTACTCTTGCTAAAAACTATATTATCTCAAAAGCATAAAGAAATGCATGCATATAGAACCACATATGCAAACAGAAAAGTATAAATGCATGTTAAAAAGCTAGTCAAATACAGATGATTCAGTGTTGGCTGTTGCTCCTTTTGGCATGGAATTTTGTAATCTGTTTTGTGTAATGCCCCATGTTTTCAAGATATTGTATCTTTGTTGGGTTGGGTAGTTCAATTTTGGGGGTTTTTTGGGTGATGACACTACTGGCCACATGTTGGCTACTCTTTTATGTAATCTTTTTTTCTATTAATGCAAAATCTTTATTATCGATCAAAACAAAAGGTAGTCAAATTAGAAACAACAATGTAAATTGCATGCTTGCATTGCAAAAAATTAAAAAACTGCAATGATGTTTTTCTATTAACAGCTTTTTAATACTTTTTTATCTAAGTTGCCGGTTCCGGTTCAGTTCCAAGTTCAAAGTTCGAGAAGCAGTTCGCAAGTTCGACAAAATTTTGGAAAGGGGTTTGGGTTCGTTTGGGTTCATTAGTACAAAAACATGTAAAAATATATATATATATATATATATATATATATATACATTTTTATGAAGCATGAGTTAAAATTAGAATGTGATCCTTGTTCCATAAGCTATTAGATAAATCAAATCTACACTTGCTGCATTACATATAATATTGAAGCAAGCTGTGTACTATGAAGTATAGCAGAATGTGAAGAAACCTAAGGGTGTTAAGCAATAACTGAGAGTCTTGATATACAAACCTCATAAGTAAACCTTCATCACAATAATAATAGAATCTCATAAAAATGATTTAAAATATCTGTTAATATATATTCTGTTCACAGTTTAGAACAGGCTGAAACTTGAGAAAATCTGTTTAAAGCATCCAGGTTTTAAAAGCTATTTAAGCTTCGTCAACATCGTTGTTCGACTGGATTTTAGGCAAGTTATCTTACCTTCAATTATATAATATAGCTTCCAATTGAAACTGACCTTATTGACCAAAGACTTGATATAGTTCATAAAGGTAGAGCCTCCACTTTCTTGATGGATTCATTACATAATTCCACAAGGCCCATCCAACATATCTCTTGAACTACTCAACAATTGTGCTTGCAAAAAAAGAAGCCATGTGTCACACGGGAATGCAAGCTTATATTTTGTGGGTTGACTTTGCTTATATGTCAGTTGACGGTCCTGTTTATAACTAGACGAGATCGCAAATTCAGAGGACAAGATCTGTTTTTGGAAATGCTATAGAATGAAACTTCAAACCTTGGGGTGTCATTGGATATGAATTACCATGAAATGTGTTTATAATGCAGTATTTAATATTGCAAAAATGATAAACAGTTCATTATGACTCAGAAGCTTAGCTGCAGGTTCGAACTGGGTTCGAAAATTTCAAGATGGTTCGCACGGATTCGAATCCAATTTGAACCAGATCGAACCAGGAGTGCCAAAATCGCACCCCGGTCGAACCAAGTTCGAACCAGACCCGAACTTCGAACCAGTTCAAACTTTCCCGGGTCCGGAGTGGGGGGAGGGGGAGGTACCCATGCAACTTAGCTTTTTATTTAAAAATTGTTTCTTTCTTGCAAGTTAAACATTTTTTGTTTGCCACTTAATGCAATGGTTGCTTAATTCCCCTTTTTTATGGTATATGATTTTAAATCGTATCAAAAAAAAGGTACAGACAGATATTCAGTCCTTAGGTCAAAAAAAGTTATGCTGCATGCATAAGAACATAACATTGGAGCAATCTAAGGATAATAGGGCAAGTTTAGCAAGGGCATAAGAAATAGCACACTAGATGATAATAGCTATCTAAAACTTGATACAACTTAAAGAAGGTTCCACAATTCACCTAAAACTCTGTCAAAAGCTCAAATTGAATGTTACATAGATTGCCACTTATCATGACAAAACCAGCTAATTTTTCACATTCAGCAGTGGAAGAAAGCATATTCTACCTTTGCAAGATGCTCAGAGATTACCCCATTGACATCTTCAAAACTAAAATTGCGTGTCTCATATTCTCTCCCTGTCATGATGAAATCAGAATATACCAGAGTCAAGAATGCAATGCTTAATTTTTTTACATCCAGCATAGAAGGAAAGCCCATTCAGTGATCAAATACCAATAAGATTGATGACGACATTAGATTTTGCCATCACTGCTTTTATTGAACTTTCGTCTCGTGGATCATACTTCATCGGAACAATCTGACATTAAGACCATCGTTCAAATCCAGCCATAGACGCAACCAAAATGTTATCACATTGAAAGAAATTGATGCTAACGAATAAAATACAGATCTATAATTTAAGATTACATGTACTCTTTTGAACAGAAGTATTATGACGATTCAAAGTTTGATAAGTTTCCTAATTCTCATCTGCATGTTTACAATGCAATGAAAGAAATTGAACCAAAATATAGTGATTATAATTTAAAATAATTATGCCTCTTACCTGTCCCAAATCCCCCATTAGTTTCAAATGCCTTGGTGAATCCTCTGAACCCCTAAAAGGAACTAAAACTTGAGAGCCCACTTTAGCTGGACATTGATGAAAAGCAAAATTACAATATTAAAAGTATATGAGCACATGAGGTATAACAAGAAACTGCAGCAGACACAAAGTAGATACGAAGCACCAAAAAAGGTGTACCCATACCAAGCTGCTGGACAACATATCGACCTAAAAATCCTGTGGCTCCAAATACAGTTGCAATGATACCACTGGCATGGTAAATAAGAAATGAGATTATCAGTTAGACATTTTACTTTTTAATAATTCTCATTTACTGAATTAATTTTCTCGACAACAACCCAAACAACAATTCCACATTTACTGTTTCTCCCATTAGTTACTCCAAACTGTGTACTTCAGTACCAATGACCAACTTTAATCTGTGGTAGGAATTAATGTAATCTGAATTATGCAACAATCAGCTCGCATGAAATAGATTTGTGCATAAATTCAAACCCTCCTTGCCATCTCCCATAATATACATATTAAAATACCTGACAGAAGATCGGCCTCCTGTTCCCTTCCGAATAAGGTGCCCAATACCCTTGGTGGATAAAGACGAAGCAAAACGTGAATCACCAATTCTATATTCTGTGTCCAAAAAAAATTCAATCAGTAAAAGCCCAAATGAACTTGAAATGTCTTATTAAGTTATTTAAGAAAACAAAAAACAATTTTCAAACATAACAGGACAAAACGTCTAACATTCAAAAATGCAGGTCCAAAGTCACAAGCTTTGCAGTTCAAGCTACTAGAAGACGTTATAATCTTAATATTAGAAGAACAACATATCTAAAACTCTATATGCAGCGTACCCTACAGATGAACCATGTTGCAGCTACCGAGCATGAGAGAGAGGTTGTTAAAAGCTCAAAAGAAGGTTATACCATAAGAGAAGTCCATAAATAGGTCGAACTTTTACATCCAGAAGATCCAAAGAATTTTGAGCTATCCTAAAGTTCAAGTTCCGAAAACTAATGTTAAATGTTGTGAACGAGATTTCTAGCTAATTTAACAACAATGAAAATGAACCTTGCAAAACCAGAGAACCCTACAAATCCAAGGTGACCATCAGTCAATGCATCTAAGCCAAAACTTTGACCACGAGAAGAATTTCCCAATTTATAGTTAAAAAATATCAGAATCCTCAAGATTCAAATGCGCAAGCTTATAGTTGTATTGCACAGAGCCACCTAAATCTTTATACATTTGACATTTCCCAGGTGCATCATTATGTATTTCAATTTTTGGGAATCGGGAATCTTAATTACCTAGAAATAATTGTTAAGCTAGGAATTTCTTCTTACCTCGAGAACTAGCTGCTTGCAAGGAATAAGCATAACGCAATCCCAGAGTGGCCGAACTGTCCGACAGTGGACGCAATTGAGCAGCCCGCCTGGCACCAACCTGCATTTTGCCGATTTTCTGCCATATACAATTTACACAAGTCATTACAAATAAATATTGCCGATCCCATAAATGTTGCACGAAAACCTTCAACATCCCCGAAAGGAAGCATTTAAACCCAATCAAAAACGAAATAAATTAAGGAAAGAAAGATTCTATTTCTGCCCTAATAAGGAATAAATTATGAAGTTGAGAGTGAGTCCGAACAACGTGAATATGATAATGCTTGTTTGAATAAAATATGATTACTGAGTAAATGCTTAGAAGGTTTAACAAGTCTCATTGAGTGATATAATCAAATGGTTACAAAATCATCTAGAATCAAAATAAGAAAAAATATGGCATCCTACCTTGCAAAAATGCAGGGCCAAAACCTTGGTGAGGTACAGAGATTTGTCCTATTTTCGAAGTATGGATTGTATATCCTCGTTCAAAGCAATTGGTGCCGTTTCCCTTCTTCGTTTTTGAAGTCTATTTCGTTTCTTATTTCCAACTGGTGGAACTGGTTCGTGTTTTTCAATTGTTATAATTATTAATTTATTATTTCTGCCAGCATCATATATTTAAGAAGCTATAAAGGGCACTTTTCGATTAACGTGGCAAAATAATTATTTTTGTCCATAGCGAGGAGAGATCTATGTGTAATGTAGAACTGAGTTGTTTATTATTAGTCCTTGCTTTATGAGGCAATGAGCTAATGTTTTTCACTTGATTTTTATTTTTTATTTTTTTATTTTTATTGAAACAAAGCAAATTTACAAAGAATAACAGCTACACGAGGTAGTTGGAAGAGAGATACAACATAAATCACTACAAGCATATTTAATTCATTCAACCATACAAGTCTCATATGGTAAAGTTTACAAAGTTTTATTTTAAAAATAAGTATAAACTAGCACTTGCACCCGAAGGAGCAAGGGATACGCCGATAGTAAGAAAAGGTGGTAGTTTACATGTAAGATACATGACTACATCTAGTTTGTGCCATACATATAATAAAATGGTGAATATAAACAAAAAAAATTGCTAGGTTGAAAGTTGTTATTTTGACAATCAAAAAACAATTCATGAAAGGAATCTATAACTTTATTTCAAACTTTGCATGTTGACGACCATTTTTTTAACATCTTACAAATCAAAACACATTCGAATACAATTATTTTTATTTATTTATTATTATTTAAAATTTATGATGAACGATACTATCTGTACATCACCTAAAGATCACATCTTTGAGAATGTACATGCGCATATAAACTTTTGAAGTACACCATTTAAAAATTTAAAACATTAATAATCTACAATATTTGAAAGTACACAGTCTTGGAGCCTCCATAAATATGGACCCATTGAAAGCCATGCGGGATACAAGTAACATATATGTAATTAAAGTTTGTAGACGAAGAATGATACCAATAGTTTCTCTACAAAGACAACATATTTATTATTCAATTGCATCATACATTAACAAAATAGACGTGGAGATTGTATTACATATTAGATACAATAGAGATATACTAAACAAGACAACTTATAGATCACATTGGATACATGCAAGTATCCATATATAAGTAAATTTCAACGGATCACCAAAAGGGGTTTTTTTTATGCACCATACCTATAACACAACAATTATATACATTAGCATACGATGAGATTGAAATGCAAAAATTTAGCCAATTTCAGAATTAATGATGTAAGCACAAACATAGTCATATAAATTAGAGGAAAGTAATATATTTGATAAGTAGGAGATGATTTCCACAGCTAGTCAAATTGTGATGTGAATATTAGGATTTAACTTTGTGATTTTGAGTCAAACTCGATGACCCATGTTTCATGAGTAGTGATTCAACATGAATCCATCTCTCATGGGAATAATTGGAACACTTAGCACTCATTGGATCTAGGTGATGCTCACAGGGGTGAAGCACCGGGACTTCCCGGGAGGTCACCCATCCCAGTACTACTCCAGCCTGAGCGCGCTTAACTACGGAGTTTCCTCCACAGTTAAACCCAAAGCTTGCAACCCCATTTGCAAAACCTTCACCAAGTGTTGTGCGTTATGAACCATTCATTAGAAAGCCCCTTAAGCTCATCAATTGATAAGTAGGAGATGATTTCCATAGCTAGTCAAATTGTGATGTGAATATCAGGATTTAACTGTGTGATTTTGAGTCAAACTCGATGACCCATGTTTCATGAGTAGTGATTCAACATGAATCCATCTCTCATGGGAATAAATGGAACACTTAGCACTCATTGGATCTAGGTGATGCTCACAGGGGTGAAGCACCGGGACTTCCCTGGAGGTCACCCATCCCAGTACTACTCTAGCTTGAGCGCGCTTAACTACGGAGTTTCCTCCACAGTTAAACCCAAAGCTTGCAACCCCATTTGCAAAACCTTCACCAAGTGTTGTGCCTTATGAACCATTCATTAGAAAGCCCCTTAAAACTGCATCCAAAGTTCAGCAAAATCCCAGAGAATGGGGCCAAGAGTGCGTAACCATTGGGCACCCAAAACCACATCACAGCCACCTAAGGGTAAGGCAAACATGTTAGAGCGCATGTTATAATCTCCAATAGAGAGACGCACATTGCGACATTTCCCTTTACAAGGTAAAGTGCCCCCATTGGCAATCATGACTTCAAAGCTAGAGCAGGGATGGATAAAGCAATCAGCCTGTTTGGCTATTCATGGATCAATGAAGTTATGAGTGCTACCAGAATCAATGAGTATAGTAAGAGGGATCTTCTTGAAGAAACCCTGGACCCGCATGGTTTGTGGAGTAGTGACTCCTGCCAAAGCATGGACAGATATCTCTGGTGGAGCTTCTGGTGAAGGAGGTTCAGGCTGGTGAGGCTCAACCTCATCATCCACTGTTTCCTGAGCATCTACATATTCTTCCAGTTCCGGTGGAGAATCCACATCCAAGAGATAGAGCTTTTGTTGAACACATCTATGGCCCCGAGACCATTTCTCATCACAATTATAAGAAAGCCCTTTGTCTCGCCTGACTCGCATCTCTGTTTCAGACAAGTGCTTGATCGGAGTAGTTCTGGGAGCTGGTATGACTGGAGGGTTGTGAGAACCTGTATTTCTGAATGGAACAAAATTAGATCTGGAGCGTTGTAGAGCACTAATCTTGTCTTCCGCTAACTTAGCCAACCCAAGGGCTTCCATCATTGTAGTAGGTCGAAACATTTTGACTTCTGAGCGAAGTGCATCCTTCAGACCACTGACAAAACAACTACGGAAGAATTCATCAGACAAGCCCTCTGTGTAATTAGCTAATTTTTCAAACTCTGTCTGGTATTCTCTTACAGTGCCTGTTTGACGCAGTTTAGTGAGTGCTCCTATGAAATCATCAAAGGAACTAGGGCCAAAGCGCTCCAAAATGAGGGTGCACAATTCTCTCCACGTTGGGCCTACATTAGCCTTGATGTACCAACGGAACCATTGAAGAGCTTCATGTTCCAAATGAAAAGATGCAAGGGGGACTTTGTGGTTATCCAAAGTATTATGCAAGCTGAAATACTGCTCTGCCCTATAGATCCATCCAGTCGGATCAGAACCATCGAAGCGTGGAAAATCAAGCTTTGGTCCACGGAAATTGCCAGAAGAGGACCCAGTATCTCCTGAATGGTTTCGGCTCATGGCTGACTGCTGAAAGTTAAGACCCAGAATTTTGTCATCCAGATCTTGAAGTTTGGTTTTGAGGGATGCAATTTCCTCTTCCATGATTTTTGCTCCTGTACGCGTAACAACCATAAAGCAAGGTTTTTTTTTTTTTTTGGAATGGGTAGAAGATGAGAAACAAAAACTTTTTTAGTTACGGCAAACTTGGATTTGGGTAAAACTCATATAGGAAATGGGTGTTCGACGGGTGGTGGGAGACTATCTGGGGACAAGGGAAAAAGAAAAATGAGGGTTTCAAGGGTAGGGGGGCGAAATGAGGCGAACAGTCCAAGAGGGATAAGGGAGCAAAATGAGGAATTGAATCTTGTGGCTCAGTTTGGTGGCGATTGGATGAGAGGTGAAAAAGATAGGGCAAACCCTAAAATTAGATAAATGAGGGATTTAGGGCTTTGATATGTAAAATTTGGGGTTGGGTCGCCAAGGAAGGAAGTATGCGAAATGATATTGCAGACGTTCTGCGGAAGTATGAGCAGAAACAGAAAGCAAACAAGGAAGCTACGACTAAAAAACAGAAAAAATTTTACTCTTTTTTTTTTTTTTTTTTTTTGAACAGTCGACTTAGAAAAATTCACTCACAGACAGAACAACTGAAAAGAGTTATTGCAATAACAAGAGATATTAGAAGTGAGAGGAACCTGAAGGCCACGACAGAAAAAAAATTTGATGTAATTTCCACCCAGCGAGCCCAAGAGAGTGCTCTGATACCAGATGTGATGAACCTCTTTATAGCAATATCGTGAGAATGCTCGAAATAACAGAATACAAAGTGATAGCAGAACTCAGAATGAATCTACTGATCGCAGGCCACTTCGAGGGGGTAACCTCCTTTGAGCAAGCTCAATACAATAAATTCGTCCGTGCCCATCAAGGGCCTCAACCTATTCTTATATACTGAGTACGATCTAGAAAAGTAATACTACCTATGCATGTGGGATAATAAAATATACTCACGGGACGACTTACAAAGCATATGCGTCCAACAACACTACTCTAACAAAATAAACAGAAGGAACACACAGGTTCCTAACAGTCACCCATCCCAGTACTACTCTAGCTTGAGCGCGCTTAACTACGGAGTTTCCTCCACAGTTAAACCCAAAGCTTGCAACCCCATTTGCAAAACCTTCACCAAGTGTTGTGCCTTATGAACCATTCATTAGAAAGCCCCTTAAGCTCATCAATTGATAAGTAGGAGATGATTTCCACAGCTAGTCACCCCTGTGAGCATCACCTAGATCCAATGAGTGCTAAGTGTTCCATTTATTCCCATGAGAGATGGATTCATGTTGAATCACTACTCATGAAACATGGGTCATCGAGTTTGACTCAAAATCACACAGTTAAATCCTGATATTCACATCACAGTAATATACATGTTAGCTATCCACTCTATAGGGAGAGTTGTTGCAATCGTGACTCTTCCTTTTTTCTAATAATGGTATATGGATTATCTTTCATTCTTGAATATCGATCAAAAGAGAACAATGGCTTTATAAGCAAGTTGTTGAGTGATTTAACTCTTGATATAGTTGTAAAAGTCAAACCCTGTCGTTCTGTTGTACCAATATCAATTGTTGCCCTTTGAAGTGTTAATCCTTGGGATTTATGTATGGTAAGTGCCCACAACATAGATAGTGGGATCTGTCTATAATTACCCAAGGTTATAGGTGTTATAGGTAGACTATTTGGGGCATTTTGGTCCCAAGGTGGGCCAGTATAATTATCAAATCAGACAACCACATATAGAGGTAGGTTAGGGGGCTTACATCCTGGTGTATAAACAATATCTACCACCTCTCCAAGCGATCCATTTACAAGGCCTGTTTGAATCCAAAGGTTTGTCATTAACATTGTTCTTTGGCCTTTACATAGCAATAGTTCTTTTGGAAGTCAATCGACATCACTATCAAGGTTTGGTTGTAAGTGTATTTTTACAGTAATAATAAGTGCAACAGGAAGATTGAGTAATTTAAGCATTTGTCGGTTGTGTATCTCGACTAAATTATTTGTAGAGTAAAGATGCATTGACTGATCAAATGACCTCTGTTCAGAAGCAAATATCATTTTATTTGTACATTGCATGAGTAATTCCCAATCTTTCTCAATTGGATTTGCATTTCGCATATTGTACAACATGTGATGAAATTTGATTTGAGCTTGAGTGTCACCTTGTTGGCGAAATATGGTTGTGAATGTGATGACCTTTGTAAATTTATCCCAAAGGTATTTGGCATTTGAGTGCGACGTATTAATTGGTTTATCCATGACAGGGGGTAGTTGTGCTAAGTCACCAACAAGAATTATAGATGTTCCACCGAAGCATTGTTTTTGTTGATGGGGGAAAGCCTCACGCAATCTACTATCTATTTTCAAAAGCAACTTTGGCCCTACGAAGCTAAATTCATCAATAAGGAGGTATTTCACATATCTCATCTCTTCTTGAAAGACTAGTGGTGACTGTCCACGTAGTGGGTACATCTCTCTTATTGGTATTCTAAGGGTAGCATGTATGGTTGAGGCATTTATGTTGAATGTCGCAACTCTTGTAGGTGCAACAATAAGGAGTGGACTATTACTTTTAGATGCTAAAAGCCAAAGTGCATGTCTGATGCAATTTATCAAGTATGATTTGCTTGTGCCCATTGTTCCTTGTATGATCATATAGAGGGGTTGTTTGGAGGAAATATCATTATAATGGTGAGTGCTAGTTCTTGTTCATAAGATAATGGATATAGTGGAGCATGTTCTTGTAATATGGAGTGTTCATCTCTCTCGAATGTCTTGTTTGTACTTATGAAATGTTCTGCAGTATTGTGCAAATGGGGAGGTATAAAACTGTCATGTCCCGCCCCGACCATCATAGCACTATTGACATTTTGTTTCTTTTGGACTTTGATAGTTAGACTCTAGATGACACATTATTACCCCCTATGGACATTGATATTTTGATCCTTAGACTATTTGATTTCATGTTATGTTATTGGGACATTGATACCTATATCATTAGGCTATATGATGATTCCTTATGATGTTACTAGGACACTAATATTCTAAGTAGTTTTTATGATGTTATTCAGATATGCTTACTTACCTTCTTGATGATCCATATGTCATGATTAAAGCTTATGTTATACTCAAGTGAATGTTTGATTTTTGAATTGTGGTCTCCATATGGTGCTAGATTATCATGTCTTAGCATATTTAGAGTAACATTAAGAATTCATGTATCATTTGAATAAACTAGAGTTGTATACTTATATTATATTTGATGCATTGCTTAAGGTAGATTAATTTCATAATTTTCTGTAAGAATAAATGATCATAATGTTTTACTATCTAGATTAGAGAATTGCTACAAATGTGAAGTGTGTAATGTGATATGAATGGAAATACATATTTCATATTAGTTATGTTATTCATTGATGATAGAATCTATGTGATTTATATTTATGTTATCATTTTATCACCTTATTCTTGGACTACTGATATTTGCAATAAGTGTGCAGGAAAGAAGCCCATGGATTTATGGAGAACCTTGCTAGGTGTTTGGAAAAACCAAGGTTAACCCTAAGGAGGGTATAACCTTTTTACCCTTGTATTTTATTTGTAAAACCAATTTGTGTGTATTATTGTGATTCTATAAAAGTAAATTTGTTTTTCTTGATGGCTTGCCAAGTGTGTTGTGTGTATTGTGGTGTCACTTGACACATGTTCTCCTTTGTGGCATGCTTAGCGGGATGGTAGGTGGTTGAGTGAACCAAGGAGTGGTTTGGTAGGATTTCTTTTCCCTAGGTGTATTTATGGGTCCAAGAGGGATTCTTTCCATGCTAGGTCAAATGTACACCTTTTGTGAATTTCTAGGAGGTTTACACCATCCCTAGGGGTAGTTTGAGATCTTATTTTAAAGCCCATATGATATACCTAGGGGGTAGGGGCATTTTTAAGTATTATAAGCTTCCCCAGGCATTGAAAAGAGCACCCAAAAATTGTGGATTCCCAAGTTGGCCGAATTTGGAAACTTAAGCATCAAAAGAAAACATTCTTTAGAGGGAGTTGGTTGGAGAGTTCTTGGGGGGAGAATTTTTGGATAGATCTGGAAAAAGAATCTAAGTGGGGTAAAATTTTGGAAAAGGGAAAAAAAACAAGGAGAAGAAGATATCTTAGGAGGAGGATTGCTGGTAAAAAGAGAGGGAGCTCAAATTTGCTTGGAAACCAGGTTGGTAACCTTATGTACCCTTGCTATGAAAGTTTGTTGTTAAGTAGATTATTTTTATTGTGTTATGCATGTGAGTTTTCTGTAATGTAGTTGTAATATGGTGTGTTGTAATGTTGTGTTGTGTGAGGTTGAGGGACCATGTTTCAGTTTTGGTGTATGTGTGTATTGTGATTTACTTTGTGTTGTGAATTCATATGTTCTTGTTGCAGTTTTTCTGTTTTGGGTGTGACAAGGTGAGTCTCATCTCTTGGGAGGGAAAGAGAGCCTTGTGAGGGTAAGGGGTGCATAGGGAATGTGTTGGGTGAGAGTCTCTCCTAGAGTACGAGAGGGATGCCATATGGGTGTTATGGGCCCCATATGCCACCTTGCTGGAGTTATAAGTATTGTAAAGATGCCATGTGAGGGCATGTATGTGGTGTTGGGTTTCCTTGTGCAGGCATGTGTATAAAGTGTATAGCCTAATGAAGGCATAGTTGCAGGTGGAGTCTCCTCAACATTCATTTTCCACCCTTACCCCTTGAGATGGATCTACATGTGATCCTAAGTGGTCTACCTTGGTTGGGAATTTTTGTGGTTTTATTTGTCAACTGTAAAATGTGTGAACAATTTTGTAATGTGAGCATTGTGTTGTAAATGGTTGTTAGTAATGTATGTCCACCTAGTCAAGGTTCTCCCTACTCGGGGGTGGCCTTTAAAAGGCCTAAGGTTGGGAGGAGAGTACCATGGGCTTGTTTGTGTGTGTTGTACTACAGGTTGTGATCTATGGATTGAAGACTTGAAGAGAAGAAGGATGTTGTCTTATTTTCATGTGCAACAAAAACATACTTCCAAGTGAATTCTTATTGTATTAGGGAGAGTCACCCTTGGGTAACTCCCAATCTTGTGTTTTATGACAGCTTGTAAGCTGAAAAATTGTATAAGTGGACTGTATAAGTGGACTGTACTTGTTGATATGTTGCTACATTCAGTGATTAAAGAAATTTATATATCATGCACTATCCTATAGTATATAGAAATGAGTAAAGTTGTTATGTTTTTGTTTCTAAAATGATTCTAAGAGAAAATGTGTGTCTCCATTTGAAATTGATACATTTGGTTATAAAGACATTTTGTTAGAATTTCAAATAATGTTCTGGTTGGAAGGAACTAAAGTGGTTAGTGAAGTTAGTTAAATGTATTGTAGGAATGTACATCAATATTGTAGATCAAGGAAAATAAATATAAAAAATAAAATAAAATAAAAATGCTTTTATTGAAAAAGAAAAATATATTTATATTTGCTGGTTCCTTTGACTGTAATATTGGTGCACTACAAAAACATTCACCTCAATTGTTGATATTATCAAAGTCATGTCTTCCTAGCATTTCAAGGGCATTCAAGTTCTCACCACCACCAACTCCCATATGTGATAACATCTCCCATTCATCTAGGTCACTTGTCTTTATTGGATCCACCTCACTTGTATCATTGGAATCATCCTCATGGCCATCTTCTGTAACTATCAGGCGGTCCACATGCTAGACATGGTAGTTATTTAATTTTAATTGTTTCCAATTTGCAACAACCACATCTTTAGTGAGACCAATATCTATAGCAATGTTGCGATAATGCTTGTACAAAAGTAGCTCACTCCAACAAAACAACTCTAATTGTTCAGATTCCTCATTAGGGGTACTATAGAAACGAGGAAAAATATTGACAATTGCCTTTTTTTTCCTAACCATCCACTTGCACCCTTTGTGAGTAGCTGAAAATGAAAATGATCTAGCAGTTTCGATCAGTGACATTAATTCCATACTAGTGGGTTGTTCTATGTAGGAGTGTAAATAACTTACTAGTATTGTATTATCACCTAGTTTTTTGCTAATCTGATGCAAACCTTTACATCCAACATTCAGTGTTATAAAAGAGTGACTACTAACAACAAGTGGTAACTTTTGTAGCATATGGCATGTCTCCTATGCACCAATATCACGATCTGCAATTATCTCAAACATAAATCTATGATATGCTGATATGCATGGTCTTCACCCACTTGTTGCTTTGTAATGAACCTGGACAAATCTGACCTAAAAATGATGATTTCTGAATAGACAAGACTCTTGGCAAATTACAATGACATACAATTATGGTCTTTTGCTGATATAAAAATGCAAACCTATAGCTACAAATAAAAAACTATGCAATGGCCACGATCTCCTAATGCACTCTTATGCAACACGAATGACTGAAATTTCACTGCCTCACTAACAATTTTTTTAACAATGCAAAATAGGTAGATTAAATATTACTATACTCAAATGCAAATGGTTGGAGTAAACTTGGAAATGAAGAATGTTGCAAATCAAACCCTAATATTGCCAGTAGATGAAGACTTTGATCACACAAATATCTCCAACAATTCATCCAATTGATACCACCAAAATGTTTTGCTTTACAGTACAAGTAGAAAGTCTGAAGCAACTTCCTCAACTTTGCAATAATTCAAGTGATCTTTCACACCCTCAAAATTGCATACCAATTAAGAGTTTTCGTTCTCAATGGCCAATTGTGACTACTTGCAGAAACCCTAGGCTCCACAACGCACATCAACAAAATATCAACAATAAATATGGATAATAGACAATGAGCCCTCGATGCCTATTTATTCTCAGCCTCCTTCTTGAACTTTCTCAAGTCACCTTCTAGAAGGAATTTTATTAGTGTTTTTTTTTTTGCTTCTTCCAGCAAGTTCTAGAATATTATTTTATTAAGTGACTTTATAAAATATTTTATAATTCAAGTCACTTTATTAATTAAATATAAAGTTACCTTTTAATATTTATTTATTTGATAACTTTATAAATAATTAACTTAATACCACTTATTTATTTAATTAAAATAATTAATTAATCATCCTCATAAAATATTCATTATTTTGGACAACTAAATTAATTAAATTGCATTACCTCCAAAATGGGGACATTATAGTCTGCCCCTCCTGAAATTGCTTGTCCCCAAGAAATCTCAACAACAAGTGTCATTCTCCTCCACTTGGATCCCAAGTGAAGACCTGTGTAATGTCCCAATCATCACCAAATAGCTCTTGTAGCACAGGCACAACTTGTTGAATCAACTCAACCCCAAAGTTGCGATGATAAATCTAATGTGCCCATATTGTTGGAAAGCCACCTCCCATTGCTTCCCGTTGTGCCAGTCTGATACCCCCCATCTCCAAAATGTAGCAAGTCCCCAAGTCTTGAATCAAATGGTAATCATCATGAGAAAACAAAGTAGAAGACCTGCCAAACTTGGAATCACCATCTAAGATCGGAAGTAAGTCACCAACCAACAAGTAGATAGTTACCCTATCATATAAAATAGGTAACCAATCCAAAGATGAGTTGTAGATGCCTTCATTACCCTCCAAGGAAAACTCTTGGGTGGTTGGTCCACTAAGAGTGTAATCACTAATATCAATGTCCTCCTCAAAAGAATGATCAACCTCATCACAAAATGTATCCTTCCCTTTAGCATGGAGTTTTCTAATGTTATCTACTCCTTTTTGTCTTACCAAGTTGGAGAGATTGACTTTTTCTTTCATATCTTGAAGGTCGCCACTAACCTAGCCTCCTTGGCCTTCCTCATCCACTCATCATTCATCATTTCGAACCTTCTAATCTCTTCAATGCCAAAGTACACAAAATTGGTCCTCTTGATATCTTCATGTTCTCCAATGGGTGTAGTGTTGCCATCAAGAAATGATATCATATCTTTAGCTTGTTCATGATCACAAGCTTCCTTTTCATGAGAGTGATAATGCGCCAGGTTGTTGTCCTCAAACCTATCTGTTATGACATCATGCCATTGTCGAATGCCTTCTTCATTATGTGAAGAAAAAACACTAGTGGCTGCTCCACTAGGTAAAGGATCAAATTCCATATCCTCCCTTATATCTTGTGCCTCCAATAGACTTTCATATGAATCAATATTCATTGAACTACAATCTGATTCTTTATCATGATAAGAAGAAGCAATGTTAAACTCACATATTGAAGCATCACAAGAACCAATTGATTTGTCTTCAAACACCATTTGTTCTTCTTCAACCTTGCAATCCTCATGAAGTGTCTTATGCCCAACATCTTCCTCCAAGCTGGTCTAATTTTTGTTCTTCCTAGATTCAGCTATATGCTGGTCACCCCCTACATGAAATGTAGCATCATGCGTGCTTTCATTCATGCAAACCTCAACATCTAAGGTACTGATGCTTTGTACCTCAAGGGATGGCTCAATTGATAAGGTAGAAGTTGTTGGTATGACAGTATCTTCACACACTTCCACTCTCAAAGTAACTGCAAGCCCATCCAAAGCACAATCCTGAGATTCCAAATCAACATATGAATCTTCTAGCTTGTTTTCAAGGGTATGATCTAGAAAGTTAGACTCACCATGACATGAATCCTCCACATACAATGCATCATTAGCACCCAATTCCTGAGTACTTTCATGTGATAATTCAATATGACCATTTTGCACATGTGAAAACACTATTGTCTCATGCTCATGCAAAGTTTCATCATTGCTGTCATGAAAATTTGAAGTAGCCTCTACATTAGAAACTTCTTGAGTCACCTCTTGCAAGGATGATAAATCATTACCCAAAGTTGTGCTAGTGTCAACATGTCTATCAAATTCATTATATAAATTTTTGCATACTTCATAGCAATTTGAAGATACCAAATCATTTTGATGAAGAGTTGTATCATCCTTATGTGTATATTCTCTATCCATTTCATGTGTAAACAATTCATGAGCTATAATGTGATATTTCTTCCTTGCAAACTCTATCTTATGGCAAAGACTTGGGTGCAAATCCATGTAACTCATGAAAGGAAGTTCCTTCTTAATTCTTTGAGGAAGAGTGTTATACTCCTTAAACATGCTAATCACTTCTTCTTCTTTGTTTTGTAGTGTTTGACCTCTGCTGGAAGGAAGTGAATTAGATCCTTTAGGTAGTCCAAAATCTAAAAGTGTCTGCTCTAAATGTAGTAACTTTGTGTGTTTATATGCCTGCTTCTGTCTAGCAGCTCTAAAGTTCAGGTACCTGTCAAATGTCCATCTATCCTATACATATGTTGGTAATGAATCCCACTCACTCCTCACTTGTCAGAGTTCAACTACAATATATGTTACCATAGCATCAGGTATGAGTGTTGGAGTTTCTTCCCTGAATGTAGTACATGTAGGTCTGTCAGCTGTTCCAGACCGTGTCCTATGTTGTGATCTTGCTATGCTCCTATCATCCTGGTCATTATTATGATTATTTCTCCTATTTTCCCCAATAAAATGTTGCATCATAGCCATCATTGCATGTGTACTTGCCTCTATTGACTGCATAAGCCTATCTTGACGTTGTAAAGCCTCATCATCTTGCATAATTATGGGTGGGCTTTGAGAATGTCTCTCAGCCATGTTCTCAATTGTGCTAGTTCCTAGTGTAAATAGAGCCCTTTTGTTTTTTCTTTTGTAAACTAAATTGAATGGTGGCTACATAAACCTTGTCAGGCTGGCAAAAAACTGCTTTGATACCACTATCATGAACCTGGACAAATCTAACCTAAAAATGATGATTTCAAAATAGGCAAGACTCTTGGCAAATTATAGTGACATACAATTATGGTCTTTTGCTGATATAAAAATGCAAACCTATAGCTACAAATAAAAAACTATGCAATGGTCATGATCTCCTAATGCACTCTTTTGCAACACAAATGACTGAAATTTCATTGCCTCACTAACAATTTTTTTAACAATGCAAAATAGGTAGATTAAATATTACTATACTCAAATGCAAATGGTTGGAGTAAACCTGGAAATGGAGAATGTTGCAAATCAAACCCTAATATTGCCAGTAGATGAAGACTTTGATCACACAAATATCTCCAACAATTCATCCAATTGATACCACCAAAATGTTTTGCTTTACAGTACAAGTAGAAAGTTTGAAGCAACTTCCTCAACTTTGCAATAATTCAAGTGATCTTTCACACCCTCAAAATTACGTACTAATTGAGAGTTTTCATTCTCAATGGCCAATTGTGACTACTTGTAGAAACCCTAGGCTCCACAACGCACATCAACAAATATCAACAATAAATCTGGATAATAGACAATGAGCCCTCAATGCCTATTTATTCTCGGCCTCCTTCTTGAACTTTCTCAAGTCACCTTCTAGAAGGAATTTTATTATTGTTTTTTTCCACTTCTTCCAGCAACTTCTAGAACATTATTTTATTAAGTGACTTTATAAAATATTTTATAATTCGAGTCACTTTATTAATTAAATATAAAATTACCTTTTAATATTTATTTATTTGATAACTTTATAAATAATTAACTTAATACCACTTATTTATTTAATTAAAATAATTAATTAGTCATCCTCATAAAATATTCATTATTTTGGATAGCTAAATTAATTAAATTGCATTACCTCCAAAATGGGGACATTACATGCTTGCATATGCGCATTAGCATATCAATACAACTCTCTAATTTCCTCTATGCCTTTGATACATATTTTGCTATATATTTAAGAACAATTATCTTTGATACAACTGGTTGGCAATCCATATTGGCCCTCCATATTGAAATCATATCTGGGCTGTGTATATTCAACCTATCATCATTTCGAGCTGGAGCATAGGTTTTTTTTCTAGACTCATCACAAGCCAAAGATGAATTAACACTTTCTAACCAAGGGGCTTTGTATTGACACTCTAAAATACTACCTAATTTTTGTAAGCACGTTACTTCAGTACATTGTGCGTGTCATTGAACGTGGTTGACCAATTCCTCATAGTCAACACACATATCTCTAGAGAAGATAGTATTTATTTCCAACAGACAAGGATCCTCTTGCAATGATCGATGTTGTGTGTTGCATCTACAAGATGGAGAGTGGGGATTCGATGCACTCACATATTTGTGAAAGAATAATCTCATTTTTCTACCTCTGCATGATTATTCTAGTCAAGCTTCTCCATGTCACGTGCACCTAGAATCCAGATGTATATGTCCTGATCCTTGATGTTTCCATTCATACCTATACCAATAATTTGTCACACAAAAGAGTTTTTCTATTACTTCTTCACGGAATATTGTGAACCTTTCATGCAAGAATAGAGAAGTCGTATGTGGGTTATTGATAACATTGTTTGTGTGCTCTTTGTTGGTCAAAAGCATCGATGGAAGGCCATCTGGAAAAAAGTCGTTGTAATTCAGGCCATTTAGTATCTGCAACACTAAACATGAAGAAAAGAGTAGGGGTTCCTATTTGGTTGATCATATTTGTAAGTTCACCACGATGTTAACTCCAATACGCACGAATTTCCCTCAAGGAAGATCCAAAGTGCATCAATTCTTGAGGTTTTCAATGGTGGTTGGGATGGATTCCTCTAGATTTTTCTTCACAAACACAAAAGAGAGGCCTTGAGTTCAATGTCACATCATTAGATTGGGTACAAAATAGTGGAACCTTGGGTGGCTTCCAAATCCACTATCATGATATCTCATTAAGTGCAACACATATTCATGCATCTTAACTTGTCGATAGCAAGGTTGCATTGATAATGCAACACCATTTGGGAAAAGTGTGGGGAAAGCCATATCGAGTATTCCTTCAGTATTGTATTCATTTACTAGAGAGGGATCGAGCTCTGGCCAATGAATAAAAGCATTATTTGCATTTGAAATTTGCATTGTTTCTTTGATGATATCTGTCTCATGTCATCTATTTGGTAAGTTAGCCACAAAAGATGATGTGTATGTCATGTCACTTTCATTTTCATCCTCACCACATGGATGTTCAAATTCAGTTGAGAGATCATGTTCATTGTCTACATCAATAGTATGAAGCAAGCTTGAAATTTCCATACTTGTATTTGGGAGTTCTTGTAGACACTCATCAGAAATTAGAACATCCTTGTAGTATGGATCATATTTGATCTTATATTTTAGTGTAGCCCAAACTTGAGCTTTACTTACATAGCAATCATAGTACGTTCCATGGGTCTAGAGTCTACAAACTATTAAGACATCCAATTTTAAAATTATGTGTGGGAGGTACTTTGCTATTAATCTAATGTCTTGTGGGAAGCTAATCATATGACCGTAATATTCGTATTGTCCACCACGAGCATGGGTTACTTGCACTATTGAATTTACACATGCTATGAGCATCTCTTCAACTTGGGTTAGATTTTTTAATTCATCTGGTCATTTTCTTGGGTCCATATTATTTGATGTTGCAAAGCAATGTCTCCCGTTTTCACGAGAACATCTACTGCAAATTATGACATAAATTGTTGAAGAGGTGTGCATGCCAAGGTAACATTCATTGCACACTTCATATTTTTATGTTTTTTCCAATGCATCTATCCTAGTGCGGAAGTTTTTAGAAGCTATTGCAAAGTCTACATCACTTTGGGGCATGAGATTGCTTGAATTAATAGTTGGTATTTGAACACTCGTCCTTGTATCTATGCCGCATGTTTTCCTTTTCTATTTGCGTTGCATATGACGAAAAATACTAATTTCTTCTTTGTGGCGAGCATAGTACTCACGATCCCTTTTGCGACGTTGATACTTTTTATTTTCATCTAATAATAGCAATGTTTCACAATTTCCAAAGGAAGAGTTCATCTTCTGCAAACAACATTACACATTGCACAATAAATATCATATTCAGAATGATGCGTGAAATAAGATGCACATAATATTATTGTTAAACAAAAAAAATTGCATATTCAAATATGTAGTGTAAACAATGGATTTCGTAAAGTACTAGAAGCACCATTTTTAGATTCAAACACCAAATATTTAATTCATGAAAAGTTTATCATAAATAATTTAGTTGGTGCTAAAGATACTCATTGGATTGAACTAGATAAAATCATAAACATTTAAAATTGACCACCAAATATTTTCATGGGCTAAGGACACAAAAAACTTGCTAACTTTGAAAAACATTATTGTTGAGGTAACCATTCATTAGCATTTAGTCACTAAGACAAAAACAAAAGCATAAATGAATGTTGGGAGTACTAAATAAATTCATAAATATTTTAATCCACCAAATATATTGTAAATTTAATATGTTGACACATAACATCAACATTGGGAGTACAATTATGTATGTGTATTATGAGAGAAGAAGCAATACAAATATATTTAAGCATGTTTGCCTTCAACAACATCAATTGTATCGATCAAGAAAACATTTTTTTCTGCTAATTTAGAGTGTCAAATTTGGTGATTGTAGTCTTTAAATGACCTTTAGCATCACTTGAGTCATATAGAACTGAGATAGTGAAGAGGAATTGAGAAGAAGCAATACAAATACATTTAAACACTCTTGCCTTCGACAACATCGATTTTATCGATCAAGGAAGCATTTTCTTCTTCAAGATTTAGAGAGTCAACTTTGGTGATTGTCAACTTCAAATGACCTTGACCAGCACTTGAGTCATATAGAACTGACACAATGAAGAAGAACTATTTCAAACATCTTTTTTGAATTACTGTATCTGCATCAATATTTTCATCTTGATTAAACTGGAGCATGTATAGTTCATGAGCTGACATACCCAGAAGGTAGGTCGTAGGTTCATCAAAAGTAATAGCCCAGAGTGTTCCTATATGATCTGCTAGCTTTTATAAATACAATCTGCGAATGTGTCTTTGCATTTTGCACAAGTCCATGTTTCATTAGCATTTATAATAACTTTTTTCTTACATTGTTTTCCATTCAAGCGAAGGGGGCAAGATGGATAGTAAACTGAATTAGTTTTAATGAATTGAACTGTTGCCTTTACAATGTAAAGAAAAGGTTGGGAGACATTCCTAGCTTCTCCCTCAATCTCAATAATTGTTTTCATTGGAATTTTTAGGGGCACATCTATATCTTGTGTTGATGATGGTAACATATCCTTCCCATTATTGACAAACCATAACTTGGGTTTTTTTGCCTCCTATATGTCTAGGTTTATGAAGAGTTGAGTACTAGCCAAAGTGCTTATGACATTTCCATTGTATTTTGTGGCTTTTCCAGTTTTAATTGCAAGAACAACTACATTATGTAAATAGTAAATTTCTTGTAGGCGTGTCCCCTCTTTTTGAGTGGTTGGTCCCCATAAAGTTACATGTATAGTACATGAAGACATATCCATCAACTGGACACTTCTCCTAAGAACTTATGTCTCATCGAACCTCCTTATTGTGGTACACAGATCCACACAAACAACTATGTCGATAACATCAACAAGGAAATCATTGGTCACGTGCAAAATTTGATCAAGAGGGATGAATGAAAATTGATGTTTTGGAATTGACAAGTCATCATCTAAGAGTGAAACCCTTGAGTTGTCTTCCAAACAAATTTCAAGTTGGCTATTAAGTTTATTGTACAACTTATTTGTACCACCTGCTATTGTATATGTAGATCCTACTTCAATATTTATGTAATGAAGATCTACGATTTTGTTGAAGCAAGTGATACGTACCTCAGTTTTCTTACAATCTATAATATCAAAGGAGAAGACTTTGCCTTCTCCATTTTGGGTCTCAAATGGGTGAATCTCTTTTTTGGATGTAACACGACCCTTTATTAGCCACCTTGTCTGATATGGGTTCAAGTTTTTAATTGGAGTAATAGTAGGGTTGATTTCTTTATTCTTTAACGAAGATGATACCCCAAACACCAATTTTTTGGGAAGGTAGTTGTGAAACATCATTTTTTTCAAGTACACCTACCAATGCAGAACCCAAGTCCCATGCATGTAATTCCAGGCCTTGTTCCTTGCATATGTAGATGGGTTCACCAATAATATCATTATTCAAACAAGCGATGTCTATTTCAGAAACAACAATCCACCTACACGAGCAAACTAAGTCCAAGTAAATTATAAATTGTAACATACCAAAAAAATATTGGATTAAAACATGAGGTTGGATGTACAAATATTTTTGTATTCATAGCTAGAAATTACTGGATAACTTTTTAGAATTGCATACCTAGATTTACAAATAGCAAGGTAACTGTACCCTTTAAGTAACACTATAGACCCCTTTACAATTTCACCAAAGCTAACACAATCGTTATACTTCGTTGGAATGGTTGCTCTTTGTTTGAAAACTCCATCGGAGAGGTCCATTCTGTATCGAGGTGTTGCCTTGCGATTCAGACCCAACTCAACAATGTCTACTACTTGGAGGTGTGGTTACAATTGTACGTTCCCATCATTAATCATTGTAATTGCAGATTCAGTTAAGCGAGACATTTTTAGTCGTAGGAGGTAATTTAGCTCTATATATGACAAAACACGTGCATTAAAGTTTTCTCCTTGCAAATGTATGATATTACTTTCTATCATACCACGTAAATACTATAGATGATACTATATTTATCACTGTGTTCATAAATGCACTCTACATATACGTGTCAATGTCTCATTATGAACGTCAAACCTTTTAATGGGCAGGTCAGTGAGAGTATAGATATACTTGACAACATTTATTTTAATTTGGAAGGCAATTGACCATGCAAAATACAAAAGTTAGTTCAGATAAAAACAATTTAGATGCAATAGAATACACTCTTTTAGCGCGGGGAATACCTTAATGTGCTTCTTTTCTTCTAAAGATTTATTCTCATTTCAAAGGCACCTGAGAATGTGAAACATAAAAGTTAGCTAAAAAAAAAAACAATGATTTCAGTACATGGGAACAATATAACAATATTTTTCACTTAAAAATAAAATAATAATCACAACTCTCAATAGAAAATATGTTGGAGCATACGAATATAGTCATTATTGAAGTTTGATCATTTCCTTTCTCTTATTTCTTTTACATTATCATTAATATCAAAATAACAATATTTATTAAAACATTATTAATAAATTCATTAATAATAATAATAATTTGATAATAAAATTTATAGTCATAAGTAATTTATGAATTTCATTTTACATTTAATGTCATAAGCGATATAAACAACATCTACTTAGTTGTTCATTATTTTGGTTACAACTAGACAACCACACAAATTCATCTTGTTGCACAACTACAATATCTAAATTGTTAGAACAAGTTTTAATTTCACAACATTTAGTTGAATATTATAATTCTTGGGACATTTCATTGATATTATTGATGATTTGAGAAGGTTGCATATCAACACTTTAGGAAGTGGATTTGAAAGATACATGGACTTAGTAAAGACCCTAATTTGATCCATTATTGAACTTCAATAGCTATTACACTTCGAAATTGGGGATAGGACTATATATTCTCATTTTTGCACCAGAATGAACATATGTCCATTCCCATAAAAATCTATTATTGGAATAGCTATTCCTGTTCTCAATCTGACTTTCCCAAGTCGTGTACTTTTTTCAAGTCTGTGCATTGCTTGTGCCTTTTCCATTGTAAGGCTAGTAAAAGGGTTTCAACTTAATTACAAAACAATATTGTAAGCCAAAAAACTCCAGTGCTTCGAAACTATTACAAGGGGATTGAGTAGGATATAATAATAGTTCAATATTGAGAGCTTGAAGTTTCTCCGTTGCCACTACCAATTAGAGGTGGGGAAGGTGGGGGGCATGGGGAGTACTCAGTTGATGATGGTGCAAGTCTATAGGGTACAATAGGTGGAGGAGGTGAAGGAGGCATCTTGAAAATGTGATCTATTGGTGGAGGAGCATTATGTTTCCATTGTTGAGGTCTTCCTCCTTAGTAATCATTTGTTGATTGTCCAAGCAAAACATCAACCAAAAGAAAATCCCTGATTCTTTCTAGAAGGTAAAGAAATGGATAGGAAAAAAAAAGTTTCAATATTATTCTAGAGCTGAAAAAAATGCAATGTAAACAACATTCTAAAACTTAAGCTGCATGGCAGAGATCAATTAAGTTTTGTTTTGTTGAAACACATAACTTGCCATGAGGAAACAAAGTACTCCCATCACTAAAAGACAATCTATATTTTAGATGGGCTAATTGCTAAGAAGTAAACTACTAAACCATATTCCTCTGAGAAGACATAAATCCTTGTAATACCGTGTAAGTGGGGAATTGAAGAAGTGATAGCCTACCCTTCAGTCTTAATATAACAGAAATCAGATCGATAAGATTTACCAAAACAAATATAATCAAATGATTTAACACATTCTTTAGCCCTAGTAATATGCACCACATTTATTAGTTTAGAAATATAGCTTCTTTTAAAAGATGAAAATGAATGTATTGAAGTGTTTACAATAACTTGAGCTATTTGTTTCCTAATTTTTTTAAAAATATATATTAAAGTAGTAGATTTTATTATAGTTTACAAAGAGATAGTTTCCAGTAATCAAATTAAATATTTTGAATGTAATGCACAAATGCTATCTATCACATCACACCTAATAAAAATGAATTATAGCTACTCCTATGGAACAAAGACTAGGTAAGAAAAGCATTATTGAAATTCTTACAAAGTTTTCAGCTTGGATAATAAGCTTATGTCAAGAATAGTTCCAGTGATATCATTGTTCCTCAGAACTCTGCAATATGCCTAGCTATAATAAGTCACTAAGAATAGTAAAACTCAAGCAAATAATCATCAAAAATAGCATGTATACCTTAGAAGAGAGAGGTTACTAAGGATGTTCTTCTACTTACAGTGTCCTTAGGTTTCTTAAAATTCAGTATGAATTCCAAGTTCCCACCTTGTGTTATATCACTTATCCTCCTATTAATATATGATAAATATGACTAAATGCTTAGTTACCAATCAACATATATATGTTATACAAATGCACAGGTGAGATGGTAAGAGAATCTATAGGTGCAAATACAAAGGAGAGGTTACACAAAATGTGGCTTTATTGGAGACTGATACCATTTATCTTATGATGATTGATCATTTAGCGTGAACTGAAACATTGAAGCAAAGACTGAAAACACAATCTCTTCTTGAAACTCTTCAACTTAATAAAAAAGACCATGAAAAAATGATGTTTATTACCATTTATCTTGCTTTTGATTTTTTGGGACACAATAAAACACTTACAAATCTTAGAGAAAGAAGATATGAGAGTATTACAACAAAAAATAGTTTCTCTTTTATTTAATCTCCATCTAATTGCCGAAAGGCCTCTATTAATATATTGAGGCGGGGATATATATGGATCATATCATGGAAGACAGGCCAAAAAAATGCTAAAGAATAAATTATTTTAAATGGCTCACAAGTATTTCTCAAAAAACGAAAGATTGCCAAAAAGAATCCCATGAGACAAAAACTCCTTACCATAGCATGCATGAGAAAAACACTAAATCTGGAAAATACTTTCACCAACCTAGTTCTAGATTATTAGCTCACAAAGGCATTCAGGATATGCAAATTACATTCTCAGCGTAGCTTCTCAAACACAACTTTTTATAAAATTAAAAACCATACTTTTAAAATTTTGAATTAATTAGAAAAGTACGTTAAGAATGAAAATTTGATAGATTTGAGGAGCATAATAAATTAAACTTTACCAAGTGAAGCCTTATTTAATTACAATGTCTAAATAGTTGAACAACAAAAACAGAAGGGGTAAATATTTACATTGCAAACAAAAGTAAATAGGAAATTCATTATATCCATGTGGCTGCTTTAGTACATTCAAAATCATTTCAAAGCTGAGAACAAGTTGTAATAGTAATATTGTTTCAAGTAGTAATCCATCATTTCAGCAAGGAAAGTATGGCTGTCACACTGATATTCAACTTTAGAAGAACTGTATACTCACTCACTGATACCAATCCATGTACTAGTCCATAAAAAGATTTGAAAACATTTATAGTTATTTTTATTGACGTAAACATTCAGAGGCCAAAAGCGTAGTACACAACATATATGATTTAGTGACATCTGTATTAAACAATTGTCATGCCCAAACTACGAGGGCCAAAACACACAATTTTTTTTAAAATATTATAATTAAAATGCTCTAAGAAAATATAAGGTTATGATCACAGTTTTAAGCATAGGTTCTCTACATTACGTCTTATGTTTAAAAACTCTAGTGGATGAGTACATTGTTAAGATTTTGAAGCTCTCGTTATTAAATTGATATCAACATTTGTTTCGTTAATTTATTTCTTATAACACGTATTTAAAAAATTATAAAAAAAACACTTAAAATCTAACTAAATGAATAAAGCAAAACTACTTAACATTATTGAATAGTTTATCATTAACATAAAAATCGAGACACTTGCTAGCTTACTATCACTCTAAAAATATTCATAAAATGTCTACTAATTTCCAAATGAATTTACAATCCGTACACTTTCAATTAACACTAAAAAAAATAATTTAAACTTTCTTAAATTTTGAAGGAAACTTTACATTAATAAAACATGTCAAACTTAATAGTTACAAACATCTAAATTAACTACATATTAATGCTAAAAGATTTCCAAACTATTCGTAAATTCTACTAACTAAATTTAAATTTTATCTAAAACAATTTTTATCTAAAATTTAAATACTAACAAAAATAGACTGATTTAAATTAAGGTTACACTAACATAATTATAACATTATACTAAAAATATATCAACCTAAACATATTAATTAAGTAAATTCCTAAGCAACTAACGACTAACCACTATCTCCTAGATCCAATGAGTGCTAAGTGATCCATTTATTCTCATGAGAGATGGATTCCTGTTGAGTCACTACTCATGAAACATGGGTCGACGAGTTTGTCTCGAATCACACAGTTAAATCTTGATAGCAATAACACAACTAACCACTAACTTAACTTTAGTATCAAAAACAATTAAATACCTAAGCTAATTTTAACACTCTATTTACAAATTGAACAAGTATAAGCATTCTAACTACTAACTTAAATCTAAAACTAACTTCAATATAAATTAACTAAAACTTAAGATAAACTAACTACACTAATAATTTTTACAATATACAAATTTTTATAAAGAATTTTATTGAATCACAATTAAAATTCAAAACTAATAAATTAACATTTAAGTATATTTAACATAGACTAATTAGCACATAACTAAAAATAAGCTAATCTAAACATAATATATTAACATTGATAATAACTAACCCTTAAACAACTAAATAGAAAATAACTAACTCAAATACTAACTAAACTAATACTATTTCAAAATAACTAAATTGATATAATCTTGATATTAAACTAACCCAGAATGACAAGACAAAACTTAACTAATCCACTTGACAAGTGGATTCCCTCACACACCTACCCTACTCACCCACCCCTAAACCCCCATCCCAACTAGCCTGGGCAGATTCCCAGCTTCTCCATGCAGATCGAGGTACTCTGCCCAGGGTACGTGGGCAGTACAAGGGCAACTCACCAATCAGTGTACCCTTCCAAGGTAAATGGCAAGAGGTTTTAAATTAAAACTACTAAACAAACATTTTCTCCAACACATGCAACGACCTTAAAGCTAAGACAAGGGGAAAATGACATCAGCCATGTTATGATGGCACTTTTCATAAATGACCAAGCTTTAAAAAAAACAAAGGAAAAAGGGTAGATGGGTTCTAGGAACCAGGGGTAGTTATGTAAAAAGATTTATAGGTGAGATCTAGGGTAAGATAGGATAAGATTTTAGCATGATGTTCGTATAGTTATTAATATTTATATTATTGATTATTTATTTTTTTGAATTTAAATTTGAAACAAAGGATCAACAGAGAATATTCTCTGTTCCACATTGATTTAATTTCCTTCCTCCATGCAAAATTCAGAGAGCATTTTGCTCTTGGGGAAGATTTTTTTTTTTGAAGCTTTTATTTTTCTAAGTATAGATTACAAAGTGATGTATATTTTTGTTTTGTTTTGTTTTACAAAGAGTATATTAATTGAATGCATTTATAACATGGAGTTAATAATTGTGTCACAATAATGCATGATAAATTTGATCTCCTAAATAACTTGAATTGCAATAGATCAACCATAGCCATTATTTTCTTTCCTTAACATAATTTTCATTTTGAACATATAAGGAACTTGAAAATTTTGCTTAATTAAACCATCATCATTCATCCTATTTTTAATGAGAATCCATATAATTGAAAAATTACGATTAAATCTCATGGTAAGCAACATTACTCAATCACTATTTTTATTGGCAAACTTGATTCAAAGGCTCAGCCGGGAAAGAACCAGGAAGAAAACCCGACGTCGTTGCCATTACAACAAGGTTTTGAGATACAAATTACATAGGATTTCAATCCTGAATTACAACACTTAATTTAAATTTCCTTCATGACCCTCATCAAGGGATTCATAACGATTTTTGCAACACATTCAAGAACCATGGAGGGAACATAATTCTGATCAGGTGACAACAAGCATGACCAAGAAAAATTCAACCATGCATATTCACACAAGGTTATCACTATATGATTCACAATGAATCAGCACTAGGGAAAGGTGGATTCTTCCAACTAGGAGAAGTCAAGCACAACACCAAACAGATGCCCAATCGGGGCTATAAACCAAGAATTTCCGTTCTTCCACTTCAACATACCATAATCATACAAGGTTTGTGCTGACAGGTAGGGGCCCATAACACCCTACCCTTTCTCCCTCTTCTCATCCTGAGAAGAGACTCTACACTGGTTGGAGTCCAACTAAATAGACCTTTCCCAAAATTGGTCACTTCTGCCCTATCCAAGGGTGAGTAATACCAAAACACCCATGCAAGAAAATCTCAAAATTTCAAACATAAACATGAAAAGAAATCATCCAAAATAACATGGTTTTCAAATCTTCCCAACATACCCACAAACATACAAACATTCAAACAACAACAAGGTAGCATAAGCATGAAACAAGAATGAAATCTGAACAAGGGAGATGACAATTCCTACCTTCACAAAGAGGTAATGGCAATGAACAAGTTTGAGTAGAGCTTTCCCCTTCCTTGCTCCAATCTTCCAAGACTCCTCTCTAAATGTAGAGATTGGGTAACAACCTCCACTAGAGCAAGAAGGGCCTCTAAATAAGCCTTAAACTCAACCACCCAAGGGATCCATAACTTCTCCCACCCACTTGCAATTCTAGAAACTCCTAACTCTACCCTCACTATGGTTAGACACTAAAAGGAGGTGGGGTGAGGCATCTCATGGAACCATGGTCAATTTTCGCACAAAGGCAAAAAGAGACTTTTTGAGTGACCTCAAAAGTCAATAAAAGGGGCTTAGGGGTTGGAAAAGACCCCTAACCCATACCCATACCCTTTGGGTATAATAATTTCATGTTTTAAAGCCTTAGGAATAGGTTTAGAGCCAAACAAAAGCTAAGAATTAATTAGGACCAACTAACAACTCTAAAATGCAAATTAAGCACTAATCCGGATTAGGGATGACTAACCTCGATTAAGAACTCAATTAGCAAACTGACACTAACTTAAATCGACTTAGGTCCATGGGTTACACAACTATCCCTAAACAACATACAAAAGAACATAACCAATTTACGAGTGTCAAGCGACACTAACAGAACATAATTACGAACACTAACATTCACTGAACATAGAAAGATACATACATACATCTCACAATACAATACTTGAATTACGAACAACAAGGTTTCCAAAATTAACACATAGAGATCAGTTATGTTCCTTTGTCAGTTTCCTCGGCTAAAATATCTGTACACTCATTGCACACATCAGTAGTCCCGAAAATCACATGTACATATGTATGTATACGCATCATAATTTCACATGAATTGAAACATACATCAATCAGGGTTTCTTGCATCCTACTTATATCCTTAACCATAAAGATTCCAAAATCAATGTGTTGATCCTACATTTTACTTAATTCATCAACATACATATACCTAAAACCTTAAATGACGAACATTAAATATCTAAAAATAACATCACACAACATGAAATAATATAATATGTTCAAGTATCTGATAATGTCTCGACATCTCGAGTCGTGAGTATCAAAATGATAAAGTAACAACTAAGGCTACGAAGGGTCCGGGCGAGGCCTCACAACAATATACAACATGTACAACTTTCTGGTATACATTGTAATAACAACATGTACGACTCCTTTACATATCCTTAGGAGGCCAGTGCATTAAAACCACACAAAATGGTGTACACTCGATCATAGTTACTTAGTTGTACACAAAATAAGTCCCATTTCAGCAAGATTTATTTGACAAGAAGTAGGTGCCAGTGACTACTTCTTCAAAAAAAAACACATAAAAGGCGTACACTTGATCAAGTTCACTATTTTATGATACTAGTCACAATATATTTATGAGTATAAATTATATGCACTATAGATTACTGAGGTAACTCTGAAATGCAACTTTGATACTAGGAGCACAACCGAGGGCATAATACACATCAACATGCATGTCATGTAGGAAGTTGTAGTAACTACTCAACATATCACAAATCACGTGGAATTCTAGTACTCTAGCCTCCATCACCATGACATCGGTATCGTGCACATTGTGGATTGTTGAGCATGTGGCCTTTGCATGCTCTAGTATTTTAATGCAACTGAGTGCAACTCCAGTTGAAAACTCTGGAATATTGTTCGTTGGAAAACCAGTCCAATTAATTGATGGTGGTGACTCATTTGGCAACATAGGGGGTGCATTGCCACTGCTTATTGCAATAACATCCATAGAATTTGATGTTTTTTCCATATATAATTGAAAACGATCAATTAAATATTTAAATCTGAGAAAGGGAAATGGGGACTAAGTAGTTCATAACAAATGAATAAGGAAAATAAAAACTAATCTCATGCCAATACGTTAGGAGTAAAGAAAAATGCTTGTTTTAAAATTAGATATATGAAACAACGGACATTTTTCGGAGCATTCAAACTATTGTTACAAGTAATTAACTGTTGATGCATTCCCTCATTATTAAATAAATGCCCTTTCAAAAAAAGTCAAAAACAACTCCAAACAATTTTGGAAAAAACAAGTTGGATTGATATAACTCCAAAATTTTTTGGAAAAAGCAAGTTGGATTGATTTGGAATGGTCGCACATGGAAATGAAGCTCGAAAGCTAGATCTCCATTTGAAATAGCCTTACATAACTTCACAGCTGAGTTAAGACAACAACAGGGTAGGGATGATGTGCAAAATAAGGTTTCAGATATTGTGGTGTCATTGGTAGAGATACCACCGATTGTGATTGTCCCAGTTGCAAAATGGGTTTTGCATTCCTATACTCAGCAAATCTAGTATGATAGGATGCTGAGATAGATGAATGGACAATCTAGTTGGGTCACATGGATTGAACGAAGAGGCAATAAGGAACAAATATAGAATCTTCTAATATTGTTGCAGCTAAAACAAATTATCAGAATTTCATTTAAATGACACACAAGCTACAGTCGAATAGGAACTCTTATCTCAACATGGTGTATTAGACATATTGGCCAATCATAATTTCTATTTTCTATTAGGTAGGAGAAATTTTGAGCTCACGATGTAAGTGATGTTGATATATACCTCTTAATAAACAATCAAGTTTGTACAATCTTTTGAACATCTTATATCTGATTTTCTTAAGAAAAAGATCAAGATCTATCTCATGCCAATACGTTAGGAGTAATCACATGAAATGTACAAGAACATTGTTTGCTTCTTCAACCCTCCTAAACCTAAAGAAAAACTAGGAACACGTAAGACCAAACCCTACAAGCCATTTAAGTTTGTTATACTGTTGGTAAATAGATTTGTTCTTTTTATCTTCCGTGAAATTATGACTCTTAATGCCCAAATTATGAACAATATCTATTCACAATAGTTGAAAAGCCATTTTATGGTTACTGGCCTTTCTCTGAATTGGTAGGTATAGCTCCCTATATGAATGATATTCAAAGAATTCTGTTTGTTCCTCCTATCTAATTTGGGGTATGTTCTTGACCCGAGAACAATAGAGGTATAACCAAGTTAGACTTAGACAAGACCTAACTCAGGCGAGTTTGAGTTCTAAGCATCTAATTATTTTTGTGTATCCACAATCCTATCAATTCACAAAACCTTTAGATATCTAACTACAAAAACTTGAATCTAAACTACTGCTATTAATTAATTATACTAAAGCTTCCTCTTTGAATGAACAATATACTAAAGCTTCCTCTTTGAATGAACAATAACAATGCTTATTACATTCACTCACTGTATCATGAACAAGGGAAGTAAAACTCTATTTATTCCTTGTTCCAATTCCAAAACATATGAGGAAAGCACTAATTTCAACCATTCTACGGAACATAAAATGATTGATATTGAGTACTCTTAATTGTCTTTGCAACAAAAAGTATCTCACACCAAAAATTTGCCGGCCTTTGATTAACCATTAAATTTCATACATATAGGATTTGAGAGATGACCATTACAATAGGAATATCAATCGGTTCATCTTCTCAAATGACAAATGGCAAGATGCTAGTTTGTCGTATTTCAAAATTTACAAAAATTTGCAACATTTACATCAAAGAACATAAAAGGAGTGTTAAATAAGTCATTTAGACTTCTTTCCCTTTTCAGTTTTTGCCCTATATGTTCTGGCAACCACTATAATTGGGATCATCTCCTCGTGACTAGGCACATGTACATTGGTGAATCTCAAGAGCCACTTTGAATGCTCCTGAGCTAACTCCTTTACTGCACCCAGCTGACTTGTTAACTCTCCAGCTACCACATGCACACATCCACTCAGTGTCTACAACTCTACCACTCTGTTTTGACTACTTGAAGTCATTCCAGATAGGTTACTCAAGTATGTGGAGAAGTTATTCTTCATTACTTCTATCTCAATGGGAGCCTTTCCTTGCCCACTGCTTTGTGAGTCAGTATGTAATCCTCGCATGAGCTCAAATGCTCTGTCTTGGATCTTCTTCACCTTTTCCTTTGTTTCTTTGAGTCCTTCCTCTACCTCTTGAATCATCTCCTATTTGAATTGCATGTTTTGAAGCCATTTGAACAGAGGCTCAGTTCCCTTCTTCAAAATCTTTGCTTCAACTGCCTCTTTTGCCTTCATTTGGATGATCATATTTAGGAGATAAATGCATTCGTCGCACCTTGCCTTTTCTGCGGCCAAAGTGTTGTGATTAGAAGTGATGTTATCCTTCTCAATTTCTAACCGAAGGATAACATTCCCAATTTGATCAATCATAACAGCTCCATCTGTACTGAGCTTCTCAATCCCTTCTTTTCCAATCTGACCAAAATGCCTATCTTTCTAGAGCTGTGATATGAAGGCTTGTACCTCTTTTGCTGAAGGATTTTCAGTGGCAGGCACACTAGTGATAGTTTCCAATGGAACAACTAATTGCCGGATGAATCTTCTTAGCTCCTCTATTTCTGCTTTCATTCTGATCTTTGATGACTTGAGGTCCTCCAGTTACTCTTCTATCACCTCATTACTCGATTTCCATAGGCCTACTTTGTATCATGTCTAGCTTCTCCAAGATCAACTGAGTGCAGAGTGAAGTCTTCTGGTGTCATATCTTCAATTCTCCCTGCCTTGTTTGGTTTTGCTACCTCCATAGTTAGGTGCCCTGTTTTTGGATCTCATCCCAATATCGACAAGGTCTTCTACTTTTTAGTTTTTACTAAGGAAGATCCTGAGCGAACCACTTGAGATACAACATCCTTTGAAGGGAAATTTTCATCTTTTCTTTTCCTCTTCTTCTCCAAAGTATCCTCAAGCCAAGACTCTGTATTAATTACTTTGGAGGCTATTCTGATGATTCAATGTTGAACATTTTCTTCTTTACTGGAGTCGTTGTTGTTGTAGCTATAGAAAAGGGGGTCTTTGGATCTCGAGAAAGGAGCCGAGATGAACCCGGAGCTTTCTCTTCTTCTTGAGCTTTCTTGGCAGCTTCATCAGACTCAGTGGACTCGCTACTACTACTTTTATCATCTCCAATCTCTACTATCTGAATAGGAGAACCAGCAAGCTTAAGAACAGGAGTGCTTACAGATGGAGTAGGGCTACGATGGGGGGATAAGATAGGGGCAACATGAAGAGATGGAGTTGGAGAAGCTTGAGGAGATGGGGGAAGAGCAGCATGTGGAGGTGAGACTAGAGCGAGAGATCCATCTTTTTGTTCCTCTGTTTCTTTTTCAGCTTCAGCTTGAGCTCCAATGACTGGTAGTGATCCCCCTTGACAAGTTGGGGTTATTAGAACATGCTTCTCTAGGGGCTGGTCACCTCCTCCCATAGATTGGGCCGGTCTTTGAGCAGCTGTGGTAGTAGCACTAGGAGTGGCACTTTGAGATGAAGTAGGAGTAGCTGCAGCTAGAGAAGCTTGAGTAGCTTTGCTCTTGCTTCAGCCTTTCTTAGCTGTCCATTCAACCCACTTCCCAGTTCTTTTGATAATCCTTGCCATCATGACATCGAAATTTTCTTCTATGTCAACATATGGTTTAGAGCTAATGGGAGTATTCCTCAATTTTGTCAAATATGTATTACTGTACATATTTTGACCGTCATCCTCCAGCCCTTCCACATCTAAATTTATTCCATATGTCTTTACCTGATCAATTGTAAATCTGGCAAAGGCACGATCTCAACTCTCCAGCTCATCCTTACAATCTACCCAATAATCCTCCATGGTTGTCACATGTTTGATTACGCTTCCAATTTGGAGCACATCTCTGGCATATCCATTAGGATCAAATAGGGGCCTTACTGCTTCATACTCTTCCAATTTGTATTTACTCTCAAATGCTTTGAGTATATTCTTAGCATCTGATCTGGTTTCGCAACTATATGCTCCAACTTTTATAGGGAATTCATACCCTTTCTTCCTCAGGCTTGCGCTCAACACGTTCACTTGTATTGCTTGCCTCACGATCTCCACGAGCATGATCATATCATCTGGATACCTGGTCAGCTTCAGTGGGAATCCATTGAACATTGCAAGACGCAAATAAGAAAATGATGAGAACTGGATGAAGTAACTGCCAAATTGGCTAATGATCGCCATCACTTCTGGACTGAATCTCCGCTCTAGGCACCCCTGTAGTTCCCTGCAAATCCTCATGGTGAATGCATCATTTACCCGGATGTATTCTGCATAACTATTTTGTAATTGCAAGCATGGATAAAACTCATAACTTTTTACATTATCAGGGAAAACCTCAATTCTAGGGAGTCCCAGCCACAATTGAAGAGAAGCCAACATGTATATCAAGAATGAGGACATATAAAAACAATTATAAAACTTAGTTGTACTGAGAGCCCTAGAAAGCTGTTCACTAACCTCATGTGCCCAGTCAATATACTGTGTGTCTGAGAAAATAACTTGCACCAAAAAGAAGTATTGCTCTACAAAATTAAAAGCTTCTACCTCACCTTTGAGTCGATGCAACAGAACCAAAATGTCAACAATTTCTAGTTTGAGGTCTGTGCTGAAAAGAGTTTTAGGGACTTTACTCTTAGCTCCCCTTGGCTTCTGAAACCAAGACTGCAAGATCTCCCTCCTCCAAACCATCTTCTTCAAAGAGTACTCGGACATGGCTCCACTCATCGTCAAATCAGAGAACTCCTCCTATTTTGGAATCCACAAGCAATTCACCATTGATTGTCGATCGATTGAAATCAACATTGTCTGATCAGGCAATAGAATCTGCCTTGTATCCGGGTTGTAATGGTTGATGCATTCTAAAATCAACTCCAGGGCTTGTACTGCTACAGGGAACCTAGTTGCTTCTACTAATCTGCTTCCCTAAAGTTTTTTCTTTATGGGATGAATTGGCTCTGCTCTTAATCTCCTTTGAAAATCTTGCATATCATAGAAATGGAGTGAAGTATCTGTGAAAGTCGACCACTCTGACCTAATTCCACCCAATCCATCGAAACTCTCAAATCTTGTTGCCATTTTATTTGATGTATGATAGCAACAGTTCAAACAATTGCAATTGATACAAGAAGCAAACTCTGTAACTTGAAAATTACTTGAAAGCACTATTTAGTACAACAGTATAATAGTGAAACGGGAGTTTGAAAATCTGTTACTTCCCTTTTTATAAAATAACCTTAGATTTGCCCGTTGAATTTCATAAATTGCGCCACACGAGAAAAATTAAGGGTAAATCCATTGGATTGGTGGATGTAAAGGTTCTAACAGATTTATCTTTGTCTTTTCACTGTTTCCGTTAGCTCAACGGTAACTCTCATTAATTACTGATTTACTTCCCATTTCATCCGTCTTTCAAAAAAACACGAACAGAGTACTTCCTTGGGAAAAATCCGCTTAGGTCAATTCTACTTGCAAAAACCTAATCAATCCACTGATTTGCTTCTATTTACTCACCCAAAATAGTCTGCAACCAAATCACATACTTACCATGCTTGCAAGAATGACTTTCTCTGAAGTGCGAAAAATGGCCTTCGAGGGTAGAAAACTCGCAGCGGAGAAGCAGATTTCTGTATTTCCCCTTAAGCTTTTGCTTTTACCTTTCAACCCTAAGCACTTTTACTAAAAACATTTGGGAAACACCAAAGAGGCTTCGCGAATGAAAAATGGGGCCCGCTTAATAACTTTACCTTTCTATTTAGGCCTTTGCAGAAAGTTTACCTCTTGTTTCGAAGTCCGCCAAAGGAGAAGCTACTTCTGAGTTTTCCACTGATGCTTAGTCTTTTCTTGTTTCAGCCTACATATAGCATTTATGGATCGCTGTAGAGTTTCACCTTCTGGGTGTGAAAACCCGCAATGGAGAAGAGGAAACTTGTTTTTTCACCAAAGCCCATTGTTTTACTTCCTTTGCCCTATTCGCTTTATTTTAAGCTTCTGAAAAACACAAAACTAACTTCAAAAGTGAGGGGTGGGGCCCATTGGCTTTCTCAACTCCTTTACATAGACCTTTTTAGAAAATTGATTACTGACTTCGTAGTCCGCCATGGAGAAGCTCTTTTCTGGTTTTTTGCCGATGCTTATCCTGATCATTTTCCAAGCTTTAAAATGGTTCTCGCTGTGAGATCATGACATCACTTGAATGATCTTTTCTTTACATGATTCACTTTAATTCAAGGAAGCTTACAAATAGCATTTGCCAGTCTTTGCAGAAATTTGCCTTCGGGGTGCGAAAACCCGCCGAGGAGAAGTTGGAACTTGATTTTTCGTCGGTTCAATTTTCTCTAGCTCCAGATCAAATGAGCTGCATGGAAATCAAAAGATGTAGCACAAATCGAGAATCTCCATCGAGGATGGCTCTAAACTACCCCTAAGACTCATGACAACCAAGAAATACCCACCCGAGCTAAATGTGCTACAGGAGAAGGGAAAAGGTAAAAACTCAATGGAGAAACTCAGCACCTAAAGAAGAAAGACCTATTGACCCGACTTGACAAAATATGACATTAGTTCACTCTCCACTTTTCAAAATTTGTATATGGTGAAAAGTAGGGCAACATATACAAACAATATTGAACAGATGCACAATTTTGAACTAAAAGAACAAAAAACATCTCAAACAACCAAAGCTTGCACACGCGAATTCAACAAAAATTACCTAAATAACTAAAGGCTATTGTTACATGATTGATAATTAATACTTGCTTTGAATATCAAAATAGACACAAAATTCAAACAAATGCTACTAGAAGAACTCTGCCCTTGCTTTGAATTTCAAAATAGACACAAAATGCAAACAAATATTACTGGAAGAAATCTGCCCCTTCTTTAAATTTCAAAATAGACAAAAAATTTAAACAAATGTTACTAGAAGAACTCCACCCTTGCTTTGAATTTTAAAAAAGACACAAAATCCGAACAAATGTTATTGGTACAACTCTGCCCTAAACATTTCCCCCCCCAAAACAAAATATGAAGACCCTAGATCCAGATCTAGTACCTCACAAGGGCAAATCAACAAATTCTAGTGTCTCAATGTAGACCATGAACAACATGACAGGCACGATGAAGTGTAGTTTTAATGGAGCATGCTGAATGACATGGACATCATAGCGACCTCTTGGGCTTCAAATATTTACAGGCCATGCATTCTTGGCAAGTCTATTGATATTTTAAATGGGAAGTAGTCATTTAAAGATGAGATTGTTACCTGATTGATAAGGACCACTTCAAAATCTGCCTCGTATTCTAGCTTCTACCTTCGATTGCAAATGGAGATTTTTTACGCCATTCACGGATGATATTTAGCATGTTGTTCACAGATGTTATTTATAGAAGGTGGAGGTGGTTAGAAATATTTATTGAGAAATAACTGTAGTATATATTGGCATGAAAGAAATCAATAATAGATCTCATAAATCATTAAGGATTCTGTTGGTGTTTGAAAATGCTGGAGGGTTTTCAATTATCCCAATGAGAATATAACACATCTAGGGGCAGCTAACTCCCATTTTCAACATGCTATTTTAGACACTGGGCCAACTATAAGGCATGACCCTTCTTCTACTTCAGGCTTTGCTAAACCTAGGCGGGTATACCTTAGATTCAAATGATACCGTACTAGTGCAAAAACATATCCCTGAATCTATTAAGCAGATGAGAACCTTTATATATCCTAATAACTCATGAAATAACATCAATCTATAGTAGCTAAATGTAGATCTATGAAACTCAGAAGCTGAGTGAGGGTTAAACATTTAGGTCCTTCAACATGAAAGGGAAAGAACGTTTGATTAATAATGTTGATTTCAGCAAACCCTCAGATATGCAACAGTAAAACCTAATGATCCTATAGCTGATCAATGCCTTAACCATTGGGAAAATCCATGAATCAAATGCATACATATGGATATCTGATACTTATATATATATATTCAGATATACAATCTATCTATTCAACTTATAAATAGACATCTGTGCTCAATCTAAACCCCATTCTTACCTGATATCCCCCTTAATAAAACTTGCAACCCTGTTGATTTACTGAAGCATTTACACAACCCCTTGAGTTATAAGCAATAATAAAACATCATACAACCTTAAGGGACTGTAAGTACGACCTAGGCTCTTTGTTCAAAGATCGTAAAACATTGAAGCTTACTAAGAAAGGAGACAAGATTCAAGATGAAACTGATGAAATCATGCTATCCTTTGTATTAATCTCTTTGAAAAAATACAACCATATGCATGAAATGAAAGCATGAAACAACCTAACAGATCTGAACTATCTGTATTATCCTTCCTAATGTTGTTCACATAAGAGAAATTTGCTGAAGAATGTGTGGTATCACAGCATGGGAACATATCAAAACTGGATCCAAAACCTGGTATCTCAGTAGTGACTAGTTTTTCTCCAAAGACTGGAACCCTTACAATGGAAGAAAGAAAGAGTAATATAGGATGAAGATGAATTCTCGGATTGAATCTGCAATTAACATGTGTCCATTTGAAATTCCCTCCGTTGCAATCAAAAGACTCTCTCTAATCTCTCTCCCCTTTTATCTGATCTTTGTCTTCATCAATTCTTGCAACTGATTTGCAAATGTCTGTTTCGGAATGATGAAAATTTGACAAGTCACCAAAATATCTGAAAACTTCATGAAAATGCCAGTGAAAATTGAGTTTTTACTGAGTGAATCTGATCAGAATTTGACCTTAACTGCATTTTCACTGCCCTTTAACCATATTCAGGTCATTACTATGTTAGAAATCAGTTTTGAACTTTGATTACCTGAATATAGTTGCAATTTAGGTACCTGAGACAAATCCCCCTGTAACATGAACCGACTACTTCCTGTGTAAAAATTGGCTTTGGAATCAAAAAGTTCGTCTTCTCCTGATTCTGACGATATATAATATTGCCTATCTGGCCTTCAAGAAACCCCCTGAATCTCATTTTGAAAAATGCCCCTCTGTTATAAATGTTCAGGTCTGCAACATTTTAGAACTTGAAAAAAATTAAATGTTCTAAAGTTAAAACTTTAGAACAAAATGCTCTTTTGATTTAAAATCAATGTGAACACATCATCTTTTAAAAACAATTTTAGATCACATTTTAAAATAATTTTCCATTTTTTGACCCTTTATCCATCCAGGTCAACTCTTCTTTGACTGGCTTTTCACCATGTGTCCACATTTGATTTGCCAACCTCTTCGAATGCAATGCCACGTCACCAATGGATGGGTCCAGTGCCACGTGGCGCATCCTCGCTTCCCCGCAATATTTAATTGGCATGCATCTTGTTATTGTGGGGAAGCGCCATTTGCTAGATCATGACATGTGTCACGATCTGGGTGATTCCCTTTTGAATCTGTTTTGGATCACCATCTCATTTCCACTTGCTTCATCATCACCACGTGGTAGTCTTTCATTCGCTACCCAACCACTACCTCAGCACGTTGGCAAGCCTACTACATCATCTTCGGACCCGGGCCCCGCTGGCACTTGGCAATTGCCCGCATTCTCGCATTATTTAACATCCCTACACTTTGCTTTTGTAGAAATGTGGGCACCATTCGATCTGCCACATGGCACAATCGTGTTCACCCTCCATTCTGCTCGCCATGTCATTACTTTGATGTTTTCGTTTAAATTTTTTACCTATGCCTCGTTGACATCACCCTTTATTGTCCCTCCGAACGACCATGGGCCCACGTGTGGACTTGGCTTTCACAAAAGCCTTATGTCTAATAGACATTAACATTATACTATGCAATAGTATTTAACCACTAAAATAAGTCCACCCACCTTGGATGTGAGATTAAACATTTTAACCTTCTCACACTACATGAACTGTGTGCGTTTCTATCGAAACCACAGACCTTTAGAGCTGCGTGGAAGTCTTTCTTCATCTGAATTTGCCTTTGGTGGTGGCTTCACCTCACATGCGCTTAGCTAATGTCTTCCCCTGTTATGGCGTGATCCTCCTCTTTTTTTTTTAAAACAACAGCCTGCTCTTCAATGAATACGGGTTTCTTTTTAAAATGGCAGCCTTTTTTTTTTGCATATGTTGCTCTAAATGTGGACTTAAAATCTTACTTGGCATGGAGTGCTTCCTGTTATCTAATGCCTTGTTCCAATTGTGAATTTGTGGCTCCACTACTAGCGCTGACTCCACTTTAAATGATTCCCAAACTCCCTTGTAAATTGCGCTGCATATTCATATGTTGATTTTCTTTTTACTCTATCATTTCTCTTCCTTACAACATTCTCACGTGGCTGGAGAACCTTCTTCCCTACCGCATGTAACTTTCTCTTTCGCAGGCTCCTTTTTGGATCACTCCCGTGGTCTTCTCTTTTCTACTTAGCATTGACTGCAAGGTTGGCTGCATTCTTCATAGCTACTTTGTCTGCATTTTTTGCTTGCTGAGTCTCCTGCATTGAATCTTCTCTTTCTCATGTTGATGCGGCTTTCTTCAGCATTTCCAAGCTTTTGAAAGCGACTACCTCTGTTTTGATTGTGTGGAGCTCTTACTGCGGGTTTATTTATTTATGCCATGTTCTAAATGCGCATGCGACTTGTTTTAAATGCATGTTCTTTGACCAACATTTGAAGCTCCTTGCACTACCTCTTTTCTTTTCTATGTGCGAGTTTCTTTGAAAGGCGTGGGGTTCCTTTTTATGCGCATACCCCTCTGTTTGGTCTTTGTTTGCTCTTGGCAGCTACAATTTGAAATGGGTGCCTTTTCAATCAGCGTGGACTTCTTTGCCAAAAGCGAGCTGCAGGCTTCATTTTTTTGCATCGCTTCCTCTTTTATAGAGTGCGTAGGGTTACTATTTGATGTTACATTCTTTGTGCTCCTCATGCCCAGGATTAAGGCATCTAGATAAATGCAAAAAAAATCCATGGATGGAGTGCATTTCCTCTGAGAAGTCATTTCCTTTGTCATGACAACCTTTGCATTGTTTCTCCTTTGGTGTTGCTGTCTCTATAAGGTTCAAAATTTCACCCTCAAAAGTAGAATGAAAAACCAATAGACTCATAAATTCAGCTACGACTCCAAAGAGTTGATGAAGTAACACATACATTCATCATCCCATATAATAACAGATCTTTAAAAGTCTACTTCCTCCTCAACATATGCAAGTGACATGGCCTATTTTCTCTTCTTTGAATAATCAGAAACATCAATTTCTAAAATCTCAACAAATCATACATTGAGAAAAAGTTGCCTTTCATGAGATAACAATAGTCTTATGATCTCGAATCAACCCATCAATTTGGAACAATTAGTTGGGTCCCAATGTGGGTCCGACTAAATTTTTTTCATTTTCGGACAACTGATACTCTAGATTGACCAACTAAACATCTAATACTGATTTAAATCAAATTTGATTGCTGAACAATCAATTTGAAACTCATTTTACCACTTCTTATCGAACTGTCAATTTCATGTCAGGAGGTCTGTTGATTGCCTTTAAAAACTGACCCAAACACCTGATCGGGCTCTGGAAACTGGAATACTAATTCTCTCTTCTGCACACTTCTACCTTATCGAATCTCGTCTCATGACAAATTTGAGGTCAAAAGATATTGACCATGAAAGTTGCCTTCTCAAATTTACCTGCAAGAAAACATGTCAAAAAACAATAAACTGGGTTCAGAATTGGCTCGAAAAATTGGGCAAATAGGCACTTGAGGTTCTGAAAACTGGGACATTGGTACTTTTCCATGAGGAAAGTATGATTCTACAGTTTTGACTCATGAAGAATCATGGGGTAAATTTGGCAAGGGCGCAAAGTTGACTACCTAGATTTGTAGGACATAGGACATCAGTGAAATATCATTTTTTACGAATGGAATAACCCTGGAAAAGTGTGAAAACGGATTCATCAAGGCTGACAAACTGACACACTTATAGAATTTTTAGAGTAGGATACAAGGGAACAAACCATTTGATCTCACCAATCATGGATTAGGAGTTATAACATCACGAACAGGGGTACTGATCAATCTGCAAATGCTGACACCAGTAAAAAGTCATAAATTGTGTTTTGAATTGCGTTTGAAAATTGATCAAACGGATTCATCATAAGTTGAAACTTGAAACATAACAAGTCTCTGATGTCTAAAATACAATGCAAAAAGAATTTTAGCATTCGAGTCAACTGGTCAAAAGTTATAACTCGTCAAACAGGGCTTCCCAGAATTATGTGCAAAGTGCAAATGAATAAAAATAGTAACTAACCAACTTTGAGGGATTCAAAACCTAGTCAAACAGACTCAAAATGACTCAAAATCTAAAACATAGGTTCTCAGGTATGGATATTAGGTACTCCCAAAGTGGCAGGTCATGACATATTTTTGGGTGCGAGATATTCAGATGCAAACAAGGCCTCCTATCGCTGTTTGACACTTTGGTGAAAAATGCAGATTTGACATTTGCTCAAAATAGGACTTCGCCAAATGGCTCAAAATGTCAATTGAACTTCATGGAACACTTGGACGCACTAAATGCAGGGTGTTAGAAACATTAAACACCATTTATGCATTAACTCAACAGTGGGGTACATAGGCTTCACAAAGCATTTATAGGCCTGATTTTTTCAAAATTTTCAAGATGTGACTAAAAATGAAGCATGCAATTTTTAGTCCCAACAGATTCAATGCACAAATTTTACCAATCATGCCAAATCTATACAAATATATAAAATCTACACATCTCAAATATGGCAATAAATATGGTCGGTGTTGAAAGATTCATTCCATATTCGCATTAATTGCTCAAATACCTTGATTTCTCATATTCTAGTTTCTGGTATTCGGTTTCTACGAACGGATAGGTTTCTACTGAAGTCCCCTCTTCTAATAGCCTATCGGCTAAATACAAATTTCTTTGTTATGATTGGCTTTTGAAAGATTTAATGAGGTTTTATTGAATTTCATAGGCATGAAAGAAGAGGAAAAATAGGAAGTGCATAGGGTGAGTAGGATAAGGATGTATTCATTACACATCAAAAGAATTGTGAAAAGATGCTATGGGAAAATTGAGAAGAATAAATAAAGATTGATTAATTAGTTTTTGGAGAGAGAACTACCATGGTATTTGTTGTAGCAATATTGTAAGTAAAGTTAACATGTGTTGAAGATGAGAACTTTATCAAATAAAGAGGGAAAAAGTGCAAGGAGAAGTACCAAAGTGTTATAGTGTGACAAATATGAGGTAAAGTTACAAATCCTCTACATATTTACACTTTTACTATTTGTGGAAAAATTATGTATTCCATCTTGCCTATGGTTTTGGAAATATGTTTTTTTCTCTATTTACTTCATTGCGCAACTATCTTCAATACTCTGTGTAAAACCAAAATCATGTTTGACGAATAACATCAATCATAGTGAGGCTTGTTTGGCATCATTGCCCTTAAAAAATTGAGCACATTCTCATTCATATACTCTCCTTCAAAAGTGACTGATTGAGGTCAGTTTGTAGATACCTTGAGGCAACTTAGAATGAGCAGGTAGTAGTCTATCATTAGGTGTCAATGGCTTTTTGGGGGCTATGCCTTCAACCCCAGGTCAATTAAGCTGACTCTAACTAAAGAGCATGCTTGAATAGGGCATAATCAAGCAAAGGTCATAAGGCTTCAACTTACCCCATAATACTCCTCCAATCTCTCTTTTTCATTGTCTGGCTTGCCCTTTATGTCGTTGTCATCCAAAATAACAAGTCCACCAACAATAGATAGAGATGGAGACCCAAATGAATCTTATTTGAGAAAATTCAGCTCCATTGCCTATGACGCTCAATATTGATATTAGGTCCTATTCTCTAGAATTGGTTATACATTTGCTAGCATGAGTGGGAAAGCCTAGTAATTGATGTGTTCATCAGCATATTGAAGACTACCACACATGTCTACATATCAAATGTTTATTCTAACTATTCACCAAATGCAAAATTTAGATTTTCCTATACTTTTTCCCTATCTTTTGCTTTTCAACTTCAAATTCAAGTGTTGCTCTTCCAATGTACATTTTAATGTCATTGTTCCATCTTTGGCTTCCAAAAAAATTATTTTCTCTATTCTCTCACTTCTTAATTGTATTGGATCACCTTCTTTTTATTGACATTAAGGTCAAAGTTTGTTTATTAGTGACTCACACTTAGTCAATTGGTTAAGCTGCTATTGAGTTTATCTTTCAATTCATAGTGTTAATCAAGTGCTCTAGTTACGATTGAGTAATATAGTTACTATCGAGTAATATAGTTACTACCAAGTCATATAATTGTTATTGAGTTCTATAGTTGCTACCAAGTTCCAGAATCTTTATACAGTTCATGATAAGCAGCATCTACCAAGTTGTTCAGTGATAGTGCTAACCGAGCTTCACAATATTAACCAACACACTGTGCTCTCTAATATCTACTGAGCTTGCAATACTAGTGATGAGAATCTAGTGTTGACTAAGCCAAGGAGTGTCAACCAAGTGATTTAGTTTATACCTGAGCTCACTTAGTGTTGACTGAGCCATAGAGCGTCAACCAAGTGATTCAATTTATATACTAAGTTTTGCAGAGTTCACTGAGTCACACAAGTATTGACCAGATTCAAGCTACGTGGAAGTGATTAGTATGAACCAAGCTTCTACGTCTACTGAGTGCATGATGATGCTGAGTGTTGACAATAGTTATCGAGTATCTGAATAATACTGAATTTGTCTTCTGAACCTGAGTGTCAGTAGTTGGGTTGACTTTGTGATCTTGATGGAAAATTATGTTATGTTGACTTTTGATGAATTGTGATTTGGATTGCTATATATGTGATAAATTGTATCATATCCAAATAAGGATGTATGAAGAAAATATGAAGAGCAGAAGTGCAAATATAGGGGACAACAAAGATTGGTCTATCACAACAAGGTGATCTTTACATTTAAAAGGAAAATTAACTAGCAAACTAGAGTTGCAGATTAGAGATCAACCACCGGTTCATCCTAACAGGTGTATCAGTTAAATCCTTTAACAGGGTAGACTTAACAACCTTTGACAAATCTCTTTATTGAGTGCACACTTCATTGTATATTTTGTAAATCCTTTCACAAGGTGGACCTAGTAGTCCTTATTGCTCCTAATAGGGAAAATCATCAAAAGTGATCAACTGTAAGCCTTAACAGGATAACTTTATTCTACAATACTAAATCTTGTGGGTATCATCCCCACCCCAATTTTAATTTCTATTTGGAAGATTTTTGGGTCACCATATCTTGTGTCAAAGTGTTATGAATGTTTTACTGCTTTCATTCTTTCATGCATGCAATTAGATCAGAATATTATATGAAGGATTAATTGGTGAAATATGTTAAAGTTTTATTGGTTCCTAATTCACCCCTCCCCTCTCAATAACCTTGCCTATCTAATATTTCCAAGAATTGGTATCAAAGCATTGTGGTTCTTAGAGAAAAAGTTTAGTAGCTTGAGCAAAGATCATAGGCAATGTAGGTATACAGGCTAGATAAAACTATTGACAATGAAAAATTAGATTTGGAATTAGCCATTGGTCAATTGAAGAGAGCAAAGGAGAAACTCTCTTAATCATTGAAAAGAAGGAAAGATCTTGCAGTACAAATGAATGACAATCTCTACAATGAAGAAAGAATTGAAGATATCTATCCAGAAAGAAATTCAGATGAAGTTGATGAAGCAATCAAAGATCTATTAGAAAAGAATTCCAATCTTTAAGAAGGCGTAAGTTGAAAAGAGAACAAGAAATCCAATCAGTAAGATTATGTAAAGTCATAGAAGAAAAAGGCAAAGTCAAAGAAGAGATAGAAGAAAAGAACAATAAAATTCAATTGTAGACACCTAAAATTGTCCAAATCTCGTTTCCTAGCCAATTAAATAGATATTTATTATTTATTTAATTCCCCTACCTTTAATTAAATAAATTTTACATTTATTTAATTATGTTCACATCTTTCCTTAATTTAAATGAACTAAGGTTTATTTAAATCCTAACCCATTCACTTTAATTAAGTACTTCATTTACTTGATTAATCCTTGCCTAATCTCACTTGGAATTAAATATTGAATTTAATCCTATTTGAGCACATGGCTCCTACCTTTAACCCTCACCTAACATCACTTCCCTAACCTAACCCATCCTTCTAACCTAGGTCAAACCACTTATCCACTAATTAATCCTAGTTCCTCATCTAGTCTCATCATTAATCATTTGCACAATCCTAATCAAAAGATTAGCAAACCCTAGTCACATGTGACATGTGACTCTTACATCTCTTACACCTTTGTCCCCCTTCACATGTGAACCAAGGTGTCTCACACATGTGTGAGAAACCTTGAGCCTCCAACCCTCTTACACATGTCATTGACCCATCACTTTCAAAGGTGTCTCACACATGTGAGAAACCTTGAGCCTCCAACCATCTTACACCTATCATAAACATGTCACATCAAAGGTTGCTCACACATGTGTGTGCATATTGCCCCCTTTGAATGGTCAAAAATCCTAATCCACTTGGAGTCTACTTGGCCTCCACCTCATTGACACCTCATTGATCCTAAGAGATCCTAGCCCTCCATCTTGCATTCAATCTCAACCGTCCATTGCATCCATTTTCCTATAAAAGGAGAGCTCCCTCCTCATTTCTATGAAGCACTATCTACCTCATTGTTATGCTGCAGGAATAGTGAGCAACCACATCCCACAACAATGAAATCATCTACACTTGATGATTTCATGAGGTTTGCATATGTGCTATTTTGAATAGTTTATACTCTTTTGATTTCATTCATGCTTAGTTACATGTTTATCTTTCATATTTTGAGGTTTGCATAATCATGTAGGAATAGATGTTAGTTGCTTAGCTTTTATTTCTTAGTTACATTTTTATGCAATACATTTTGGCACACCCGGTGGGACCCACTTCACGGGTTCGAACTAACCATCTAATGTATTTTTATGTGTTTTGTGAGTCGAAGCTTGTAGGTCAAAGGCTTGCATTTGGAAATCAAGTTTCATGAGGAGCATCTAATCGAGCCATAAAGCCCATCATTGTGCTTGGAGCATATAAGGAAAGTTTTTTGACATATAACACCCTATATATATATTTTTTATCTCTTTCTAAGTTGTAGGAGTGTATATACATTACATATACTTCATTAAGTAGGAAAATTTATTTAAAAAAAAAAATAGGGGTCATTTTGTTTTATTATGTTTATGCACTTTTATTTTTTTAAACAAAAAATCATTTACGTTTACTTATTAATAGAAAAAAAAGAGTAAGGGGGGCTTATTTTGTTTCATATATGTTAGTTTAAATAAAAAATAAGTTAGTTTAAAATAAAATTTTAAAAAATTCAAAAACAAAAATAAATAAATTTTAAAATAAAAATAAAAAAGAAGAAGTTTGTAACAGGCGGCTTTTTATTCCTTTCCTGCAGGTGGGCAGTTGTAGGCGCCACTAGTGGCGGCGCCTGTGAGTGTCGCCCTACGGCCGCTCCTCGTCCCTACTCTCCCCATTGCCGCTCGTCACACCACTACCTTGCAAAACCTCTGCTCAAGCTCCTCAACAACTCTTCGCATCCCCACTCTGTAACTCTCGTCGGTCGAGATCTCCTCTCCAACTCGCTGCCGAAAACACTTCCACTGCAGCCGCCTGCACAACCTTCTGCAACCACCACCTGCGGCACCGTCCGCCACCGCGTCCCTACTCCCCCCCCCCGCATCCACCTCGCGGCCGCCCTGCTATGGCCCCTCCTTCCTGCCACTACGCTCCAACTCTGATTCCCCCTGTTCAAACCACCTCCAACCGCCACCCATTCCCTCTCTTTGAAAAACAAAAAAATTTAATATTAATTTTTTATGTTAAAAAATTCAAAAACCCAAAAAAAAAACATTTTGAAATTTTGTTTAGAAAAATAAAATAAGTTTTTATTTTATTTTTTTACCTTCTTATTTTATTTTGTATTTTTAGAAAACAAAATTTCTATTCTTACTAACCATGATAGATTTTTTTTCTTTTTTTTTTCCCCTTATATCCAAAAATGTTCAAAAAAAAAAAACAAAATTTGCTTGACGTGCTCCTAACTGTCAAATTTTTGCTCGTAGGTCATTGACGTCATCACTACATCAGCAGTCCATATGCCCTTTTAGATCATAAGGAGTAGCCTTTGGTTTTTTGCTCATAACTTGAGCATACAAACTCCATTTTTGCAAAACAAAATATCACCGAAAAAATGATTCCAAGCCTGTTGTCATGGTTCTAGTTTCATGAGATTTTGATGATGTTTAGATGTTTGTTTTCTCTGTCAAAGACCAAACTTTGTGCTAACCTTTTCATTGCAGGGTTGTTTCACATTTGTCCTACATTTTCACTGCCCTAACTTGTGTTTGCAGGGATATTTTTCTCACTAACCATATTGCTTGCAAGTTTTGTCTTGGGAATGAACTTGTATTCTTAAACACTCGTCTTTGAATGCATGATTAAATGCTAAAACAATCAAATTCAATCGTGAATGCCTTAAAGGAATGGACATGTATGCTTAGGCTAACAAATATTTGAAATTGGTGCTTAAAATGAACTCACACAATCTTGAATGCCTTAAGGGAACTTGATTTCATTTTCAGCAATCTTGCTTATGCACACGCTCGATTTACTTTCTTGTTGATGAATCCACATTTTTCATTTATGTTGATGAAAATTTCAAGTTGAAAAGAACATTGTATGCTATAAACACGTGTGTCTTCAATGTAGATTACAAAACCTAAAGCTTCATTGGGAACGAACGTGTGTCTTTTTAAACTCCAAGGCCACTTACGTATTCTCTCCAATTGCACCTTCAGGTGATCTTGGGTGCACAAGAAATAAATGGTCTTGTTTTTCTTTTTTTTTAGGAGGCCTGCTTGGAGATTTCATCACCCCTTGGGACGACCTCACCTCCAGTGTTTTGGCGGAGTATAAAAATCGGGAGGTGAATCGAAAGACACCTCTCTTGGAAGCAAAATATTGTCACTCTTGGGTAAGCCCCAAAGAACTTTATACCTTTGGGAAGTGAAGGAGGACATTTGGGTTACTGTCTCCCCTTGGTTGTGTGGTAATATTTTCTTTCATCTATAGATTTGAGCCTCACGTACCTTGCGTATATCAAAGATGCCCTCTAGTTGATCCTTGTACATCCTAGTCAAAACCTTATAGGTTTGTTGGTGTGTTTAACATTCTTGAGTGTTTGAAACACACATTCCTTGTACATATTTCATTGTGTATATTTTGCATCTCAAATTTAAAAAAGCCAAAAAAAAAAGCATAAAAATTTCAAAAATTCAAAAACATCATAAAAGTTCAAAAATCCAAAAAAATCCAAAAATTCAAAAACAACATAAACAAGTCTTGGTTTAGGTTCCCTTAGTCAAGTTGTCCACATCAATTCCACGTCACTTCTTCTTTCCATCACATTCATCACCCTTACATATCTCTTGTCTTCATCATTCAAACCATTCCTTGCAGTCTTAATCTTCTCTATTCATCCAAATCATTTCCTCGTCTTCATAATCATTCAATCTCATCCATAATCTTCATCCTAATCATGGTTCATAATCCACATCAAGATCTAATTTCCTCATTCAATGATTCATCCTCATGATTCTTAATCCAATCCCTTGTCAAATTCAATCATTTCTAATCAATTCTTAATTCAATCCATTTACCTCTTCATCCATAATCAATCTTTCTAATCTCATTTCATTCAAGTTTTCTTCTAATTCAAGTTTTCATCAAATCTTCTATTTTGGACATAGGAGCATATCACAAACATTGGACTTTCATTTAAATCCAACATTCACTCATTTGCAATATCATAGGGTTTTTATAACATCAAATAAAACCCTAGTCAATCTCAATATCAATATCCAATCAAATCAAATCATATCCAATCAATATCAAATCCAATACCAAATCAAATCAAATTCAATCAAATCAATATCAAGTCCAATCCAATTCAAATCAAATCAACACAAAGTCCAAAGATCCTAGTCCTAAGTTCATCTTCTATCCATCATCAAATCTTTCATCACTCTTCCTCTAACATCTATGGATCTGAATTTGCTTAATCAAATGGTTGACAATCTTCAAAGACAATACGAAGTTATACCTCCTATTCAACCTGCATATCAAATCCATCCTCAACACCTCATATTCAATTCTAATCCATCTCATGTTCATTATTCCTCTACCTTTGACAAGGGAAATCCACCTCATCATCCTTCAACTATGCACAATTCCATTCATAGCACACACAATGCCTCAAATAGCAATGACCTTGCCAAGGAAATGGAGCAAATAAATAATTATCTTTTAGCAAGTCAACAGAAAGAGGCTACCTTCCATTCCATGTGTCCTCTTCCCCCATGTTTCGAAGATCATAGTTCTCATGTTCCATCCAACCCCAACCCTCCATGCAATTCCCTTCATGATCCTAATCCTCCAAAATCCACATCATCCCCACCTTGTAAGGGGTATTTCTCATCATTATTGGCTAAATGTAAAGAATAAGATAAAGTGAGCCAATCACCCAAAGCTCTTCCTCCAAAGCATGACATTATAGATTCCTCTTCTCCTCTAGATCTGAGCATTTCTCCATCTCATTGTTCCCTTATCCCTCACGATCCAATTATCCCTCTTATTCCATCATGATTCCCTTTCTAACCAAGACCAAGACATTCCATGTACCACACACATTACCAATTCCATTCCATCTCACGAGTTAGCATTCGTAGATCCTCCACTTCATGAAGAGGTTCCTTCCACTCCATCCACTAACATTCCTCCATGTCAAGATCAAATCACTGCATTTCATGGTTCCATTCCCTCCACTCCATCTCATGATCCTATTTCATCTCATGATCCACTCATTCCACCACATGATTCCCTTTTAAGTCAAGATCAAAGCACTCATTCCTTTTCCTTTCATGCTTCCACTCCATCTCTAGATCCTATTAGCCCCCATAATCCCCTTCATGATCCTAATCCTCCACATGATCCTATCACACCTATCCAATCCACTCACGAACCCCATATGCATGGACTCGCATCTTGTGTTGAAAATAATAAGTATTCCATTGAACAAATAATGTCTCAAGATGTTGGTACACCTTCCACTCCTTCGAAATCCAAAATTCCTCCTTCCAAACCTATAGCTTCCCATCATTCACCTCCCAAGTCCATTCTAGGTCCTTATCTTCCATCCATTTTAGGTCCTTATGTTCCATCATCAAACCCTTCATCCCTTCCTTCCATTTTAGGTCCCTAAATACATCCATCCACCATATCCATGTTTCCCACTTCATCCACCTCATCTCCTAGTAAAGATCAACAACAACACACGTCCTTGAATTCCTTCCAATGTCCACCATCCATTTGTTCTTCTTCATGCACCCCTACCATAGCCAATGGAAGCAAATTAGATGCGAAAGAAAAAACAAATGAAGCCAAAAATCCACAAAAGCACAAGGATCAACATGTCCCCTCTAAACGACATGTTCAAGAAAAGAAAAATACGATCCAAAGCAAAATCAAAAGGCCACAAAGGCTAAAAATAAAAAATGCAAAAATTTTGTGGATACCAAAGCTACTTAATGTAGCAATGAATCTCAAAGAAAGATTCAAAATGACATCCAATTTAGCTAATCCAAAGGCTTCCACATCCATTTTGGGTCCTTATATACCCAAATCCACCATCCCATCCATTGTCTCCTTCATCCATTTTGGGTCCCTATATCCCAAAATCTAAACTTTCTCCTACACATCCCCCACAATTTCCTCCTTTCCATCACCCTTCAAGGTGTTTCCAATGACGATATTTCCATCTACTTCATCCACTCATCCACAAGTCTTCCAACCTAGCATCCATCAACCATGTCTTTCTCCCACCCCCTCCACCAGCTTACTCCAAACCCTTTCATAAGTCATTATCCTCCATTCCCAAATCCACCTCACCCTTTTTTCCCCTACCCTACCAACATCTAGGAGAAAATAGTAAAAATTCCTTGAAAATAAAAAAGAAAAGAAAAAAAATCAAGGGATACCATCCATGAAAATAGATGCTTGAGTCCTCCCTTCATTTTCCTATCATGTATCCATTGCCTTCCCATTCCACTTATCCATCCATTCACTTTTCCTCTTCCACTTGCACTCTACATTGGGGGCAAGCTCCATCCATACCAAACTTCCATACATATCTTCCATAATTCCATCTACCGTTCATCATCCTTTTCCATCTTTGATCTTGACTTTCACTTTCCTTTCCTCCATCCATATGCACTTTCCATGTCCATCCATTATCCTACATATTTCCATCCACTTTCACATCTTTGATCTTGACATATTCTCCATATCTTGCATTCCATAGTCCTTGTCATGTGCATCCCTCTTCCATCCATAATCCTACATGCTTACATCCTTCTTTCATATGTCCTTGATCTTGGTTAGCCCATTCGTCCCATCCACTTCATATACCACATTTCATCCATACTCTCCATATCATCATCCCTTTTTCATACCCTCTCTCCCATATCCCTCATTCATTCCACTTTCATACCCATGCTCGTGATCACCATTAGAGGCACAACAACAAAAATGTTGATACATGCTTTGGAAGAGCTCATGCCTTCTCTTCCTCCATACAATAGCCTTCGCACCATCTTCCCTTTTCATGCATCCTTTCCCACCATATTTCTTTCCATTTTCCTATGCTTGGTATGGGGCATTGAGACTCCTTCGAAACATGGTCCTTGGCTCCACATTTTCCAACACCATATCATCTGGCCCCTCATATCCTTCCACTATTCCTATCATCCACCAACTCACGTTGCTTTTCCTCCATTTACCATGCCTTGGCTCTCCCTTGTCATTGGTCCCATTCAATTCTCTCCCACATTCGTTCAATCAATTCATTTCTATCCATTCTATCCACTCGTTCATATCACATTTGATCTAATTCTTCCAACTCACTTCAATCAAATTCATTTATCCTCTATTTCAATCAATTTTCCCTTCTTCTAATCCATTTACATCACATCAATTCTACTCTCATCATTCTTTATCATATCACCATCATTCTTCCAATCTCACCCACATTCATTCTTCTATCCACCATAAAATCAAAAAATAAAAAAAAATCTCACTTTGCAATCAATACTAATTCAATCAATCTAATCTTGCAATCTTGTACTTCAATCCTTAATCAATTCATCAATTTGACCTAATCAGTTGATAATCCATTAATCATATTCAACATTATCATGGGATGAATCCTTCCCAATTCTTGGATGTGCATTACGCTTAGCATTAGCTTTGCCATCCTTAATCAATCATCATCAATCAGTCCATTCATGGGTTTTCAGCTTGACTAGGGGCAAAATGTTGGTTTGCTTTTGGTTTATTGTACATGATTGCTTGTTACTTGTATGCCTTAGTATTTTTTGCATGTATCATGGTCTTTGCATCCTATTGTCCTAGGAATCATGGTCTTCCATATCATGGTTTCATAAGGCATATGTTTGTATTAGAACCCTTTTTCATGTACTTGACACATTGTCATCTTGGTTCCTCATACCTTGGTGCATAGTGTTAAATACAATATCAAACTTAGGTTGTTCACACCATTGCAGCATCACTGTTATCATTTTTCCTTGCTTCCATCCTCCCTTCCATTTTGAGAGAACATCCTTGTTCTCCTAACCTGCATGTCCTCTCGAGGGGGCATACCTTTTCCCCTCATCATCCTTCCTCATCCTTCCATGACTAGGGCATCATGCTACTAGTCTTATCCTCCCAGCCACTATATTTTATTCTTCTTTGATATAACTTTACTAGTGCCATATCAAAGAGGGGCAAAATGTAGACACCTAAAATTGTCCAAATCTCGTTTCCTAGCAAATTAAATAGATATTTATTATTTATTTAATTTCCCTACCTTTAATTAAATAAATTTTACATTTATTTAATTATGTTCACATCTTTCCTTGATTTAAATGAACTAAGGTTTATTTAAATCCTAACCCATTCACTTTAATTAAGTACTTCATTTACTTGATTAATCCTTGCCTAATCCCACTTGGAATTAAATATTGAATTTAATCCTATTTGAGCACATGGCTCCTACCTTTAACCCTCACCTAACCTCACTTCCCTAACCTAACCCATCCTTCTAACCTAGGTCAAACCACTTATCCACTAATTAATCCTAGTTCCTCATCTAATCTCATCATTAATCATTTGCATAATCCTAATCAAAGGATTAGCAAACCCTAGTCACATGTGACATGTGACTCTTACATCTCTTACACCTTTTTCCCCCTTCACATGTGAACCAAGGTGTCTCACACATGTGTGAGAAACCTTGAGCCTCCAACGCTCTTACACATGTCATTGACCCATCACTTTCAGAGGTGTCTCACACATGTGTGAGAAACCTTGAGCCTCCAACCCTCTTATACCTATCATAGATATGTCACATAAAAGGTTGCTCACACATGTGTGAGCATATTTCCCCCTTTGAATGGTCAAAAACCCTAGTCCACATGAAGTCTACTTGGCCTCGACCTCATTGACACCTCATCGATCCTAAGAGATTCTAGCCCTCCATTTTGCATTCAATCTCAACCGTCCATTGCATCCATTTTCCTATAAAAGGAGAGCTCCCTCCTCATTTCCATGAAGCACTATCTACCTCATTGTTATGTTGTAGGAATAGTGAGCAACCACATCCCACAGTAATGAAATCATCTACACTTGACGATTTCATGAGGTTTGCATATGTGCTATTTTGAATAGTTTATACTCTTTTAATTTCATGTCATGCTTAGTTACATGTTTATCTTTCATATTTTGAGGTTTGCATAATCATGTAGGAATATATGTTAGTTTCTTAGCTTTTATTCCTTAGTTACATTTTTATGCAATACATTTTGGCATGCTCGGTGGGACCCACTTCACGGGTTCGAACTAACCATCTAATGTGTTTTTGAGTATTTTGTGAGTTGAAGCTTGTAGGTCAAAGGCTTGCATTTGGAAATCAAGTTTCATGAGGAGCATCTAATCAAGCCATAAAGCCCATCATTGTGCTTGGAGCATATAAGGGAAGTTTTTTGACATATAACACCCTATATTTTTTTGTTTCTCTTTCTAAGTTGTAGGAGTGTATATACATTACATATACTTTGTTAAGTAGAAAAATTTATTTTTTTAAAAAAATAGGGGTCATTTTGTTTTATTGTGTTTATGCACTTTTATTTTTTAAACAAAAAATCATTTACGTTTACTTATTAATAGAAAAAAAAAAGTAAGGGGGGGCTTATTTTGTTTCATATATGTTAGTTTAAATAAAAAATAAGTTAGTTTAAAATAAAATTTTAAAAAATTGAAAAAAAAAAAGAAAAAAAAGAAGAAGTTTGTAACCAAGAGAGTATGATCAATATGAGAATATATTATCTCAAGCGTATAAGCATGTACATACACGCTAGGAGAGCTTGTCTATAAAGGCCTCTAAGATGCATCTAGAATGTGTCTAGAAAGAACTAGGAGATAAGCATGAAAACTAAGCACATATCCTCCACAATAAGAGGATAAGCATGATGAGGTGTCTCATGTGTGTAGATGTTGTAGACACCATGTGCATAATTAGAGTGGTAAATCTTGTGTTTTCAACATGACAACTCACAAGAGTATGCATACTCCTAGGTGACTAATAAATAAATAATAAAAAATGCATTAACCTAAGTAAACTTAAGTAAAGTGTAAATAGTAAATATTTATTTACACCAACACCCCCCTTAAGTGAAACTTAGGGGAATGCACCTAAGTTCAACTAATCTAGGATGAAATGCATGATGGGTCCCAACTACTAGGCCATGTTAGGTACCCATGTACATAAAGAAAAATGCATTCTCTTATAAAGAAGAGAAAGAGGGAAAACCTTGTGGGAAAAACCCTCCCCAAAAAGATAGATGAAAAGACAATATGCATGGATGGATGGAGTAATCAAGACACCCCCCCCCCCCCCCATTACGACATACATCAAGTATATACAAAGGAGAAAAATGAGAAGAAGAAGAGAGACAAGATAGTCTCCCCCCCAAAAGAAGAGTGTCAACCAGTGATAGATCCTCCGATGTAGAAGCTAATCCAGGAGCGCTAAATGGTGTTCCTCCCTTTAGGAGGAAACAATGCCATAGGTACAAATGAAATTTTTTTTTGTAAGTGGAAAGAATACGATGCATAACTGTAGTCTCTGAAACTTGCTCAATTGTCTGAAGAACCTATCTCAAAGAACTATCTGTCTCCTCAACTGATAAAGAACCCCTCTGCAACTATTGTTCATAAGTATCCACAATCACTTCAACCTGTGAGGATCAATCATGAAAATAATGGACAGGAGGGTCAGAGTGAACCCTCATGACAATTGAAGAAGGATCATCTTCATCAAAGAGAAGATGTATACCATCAATGTTGTCCCCCAAATTTGTTATGTGTGACTCCACAAACAACTCTACAATGCCTAGAAGGAAGTCGTTCCATGAAGTTGAAGTAGGAAGACATGTAATTTCCTATTGCATTGAATCAGAAGCAACTAAGGTTGGAACTAAATTAGTAGAATCAATAGGAGTATCAGGTGGTGGGATCTCAACTGGAGTTGGAGGAACCATGGCTGAAGTGACCAAAGATATAATGTCTTCTAGAAAGAGAGGAATATTTGTATCTCCATATGCTTCCCAAAGAGCCATCCAAACATCATGAGGAAAACTTTCCATAAGCAGATGAGCAAAAGATTATTTACTCATACTATTATACATAAAGTGAAGAAGAAGATGAAGGTTATATACCCAATCCAAATGAGGTGGAGGTATCTTCGAGCAGAGATAAGGAATCACTTCCTGATGTTATCTTAGATGATCAAGCATCAAAGCACTCCATTTTTGATAGTTCCTCAGTGTCAACTTTGGTCTTAAACCAAAATGGCATATGTGACAAGACTCCATGAGATCAATGTATGTATGCACACTCCAAAATGCAAAAGAGATCAATCAACCACCCCCCCAATGTATGATTTGGCACTTAGTGTGATAGCCACATGCCAATTTAGGGCCTATTTCTGAAAGTAGTATTTTTGGCCATATAACCTATAATCTGATTGCAGATTTGAAAAGTAAACAAAAAAAATTCATTTAAAAAAAAAAGAACCTGATTTGGAGTCAAGATGAGCCCATACCAAGCATTTGAAGTGGCAAAAATTGAGATTTTTGAGTTGCAGAAAAATTTAGGAATAGAGATCTCAAACCACCTACACCAATGTGTACAGATCACAAAATCCTACCACAAAACAAAAAAATTGCTTGAAAAAAGGAGTTAGTATAAGGAAGATATCGCTATTTGAAAATTGTTGCTATAATTAATTTTCTTGAATTGTCATCGTCGTGCCTCCAAAAATGAAATGACTCTCGATTTCACCTCAAATGTCTGATTTTGGTGAAACAAAAGTTAATTTGGGGATTTTTTGACATTTTGAATGTGATGCAAATATTTGATTTACACCAGCAAGCTTCAATCTTCACCTACAAAAATCTCTCCTACTAGCCTGATGGCCTAAATGTTTCCAAAAAATAATGTAGATTCGATATTTTTTTTAGAGATGTAGATGAAAAAATTGCAGATTTGAAAATTAAATGTACAGATCTGAAATGATTATACCAATTCTGCAAATTGGGCCTTTGGGTTGTTGGTTTACAAAAAAAATTGCCTCAATTTTGACTATTGCTTAGGATAGGCGAATTTATAGTCAAATTTCACCAAATCGACGTTCCAAATGCAATGGCGAGGTCTACTTTGGCTCTAGACACTCTCAATATCTATAGATTCTCCAGATTCGGGTCGAGGTGCTAAATCAACAATGGTCTCAAATGACTATGTGTAGAGAATATCTCCAAGCTCTGATAAGAATTTGGTATGGCTCTGGTGCTATGTAAGAATCTGCCTTAGGGAAAAATCACTCAAGGTCAAAGAACTCAAGCACAAGCACAACAGTGGACCAAGAGAATATGATCAATATGAGAATATATTATATCAAGAATATAAGAATGTACATAAATACTAGGAGAGACTATATATAAAGGCCCCTAAGATGCATCTAGAATATGTCTAGAAAGAACTAGGAGATAAGCATGACAACTAAGCACATATCCTCCACAATAAGAGGATAAGCATGATGAGGTGTCTCATGTGTAGGTGTTGTAGACACCATGTGCTCAAATAAAGTGCTTACTCCTATGTTGTACACACCATGTGTATAACTAGAGTGGTAACTCCTGTGTTTTCAACATGAAAACTCACAAGAGTACGCATGCTCCTAGGTGAATAATAAATAAATAATAAATAATGCATTAACCTAAGTAAACTTAAGTAAAGCATAAATAGTAAATACTTATTTACACCAACAATATACAAGGCACTTCTATGATGTATTCATCCAATTATTTGATTAATCAATTCTCATTTGGTCATATATTGTCTCTTTTGTGCTATCTCTTGAGCTTCTAGATCTTGGCATTTCATTCTTGCCTTAGGCAAATTCTTACATGGTATCAGAGCCATAGGAGTTTCATTGCATAACCATTCAAGAGATTTTTTTGCAAGTCAACATTGGAGCTTGCTTGTGCAAATCAAATGTTGGCATCACATTCAAAAGGTCAAAAATCCCCTAAATTGATTTTTATTTCATCAAAATTGGACATTTGAGGTGAAATATAAAGTCATTTGATTTTTAGAGGTGTGGCATTAGTGATTCAAAAAAAAAATTTACAGAGGTGATTTTCAAACAGTGATATCTCCCTCATATGGAATTCTTTTATTGATCAATTTTTTTTTGTTTTGGGGTAGAATTTTGTGATCTACACATTACTGTAAATTTTTCTAAAAAATGCAGATCCCAATTTTTGCAACTTTAAAGGCTTCGTTCGAGCTCATATGGACACATATTCAGGTGCTATTTTTTTTGAAAGTGCATAATTTTTTGTCTAATTTTCAGATCTGGTATCGGTTTGGAGTAATTTTGAGTGGACATGGTACTTTCAGCATTTGGTCATTTTTTACCTATTTTGGCACTTGTAATTAATTAGATCCTTGAGAGGTCTTGTGTCTTATCTTTTTGAGTTTGATATAGCTTCATATTTATTGTTGTAACCATTAAAATCAAAAGTTTACTTTGGTTCATTTTGGAAATTATACATGCACTAAGTATAAAGTGCCAAAATCATCCATTTAGGGGGAGGGGGTCTTTGATTAAGTGGTTTGGGGGCCGTGTCTTGAGTGTTTGCACTTCTCTTACTTTTGTGGTCTTTTATTTTGCATCATGGATTCTCCTAGGTTTCCACTTTTAACTCCAGATAATTGTGCTACATGGAAAATTAGAGCATGGAGTAAAATGATGGAAAAAAAAATTGATTATGTTGATGGAACCATGGTTACACCATCTGATTCTGATAAACTAAATGAATGGAATCATAACAATAAGGTTGCTATTGGTACTTTGAGGAAGTATGTATATGAAGATCTTATCTTCCATATTGATAACTGTAAAACAATAAAGGAAGCATGGGATAAGCTTGCTAGCTTGTATGCAATGTTGGTGTAATTAGGTATTTACTAGTTACACTTTACTTAATTTTACTTAGGTTAATGCATTATTTGATTATTTATTAGTTAGACACCTAGGAGTATGCTTACTCATATGAGTTGTCTTGTAGACAACACAGGAGTTAGCAACTCAATTTAGCACATGGTGTCTACAATAGAGGAGTTAGCATCTAATTTAAGCACAAGTTGTCTACAACATCTCTATACAAGATACACCTTGTCATACTTATCCTCTCATTGATGCACATACATTCATGCACAATGGAGGATAATCCACTTTTGGTGGACGTGTGCTTAGTTGTTGAACTTATCTCTTCACTAGCTCCTAGACATTCTAGAAGCATTCTAGAGGCCTTTGTATACAAACACTCCTAGTGTGTATGTACATCAATTCAATTTCATATTGTTATTCTGATCATACTTTATTGGTCCATTTTGTGCCAGTGCTTGAGCTTCTTGATCTTGGGTGATTTTTCTCTAAGGCAAATTTTACATGGTATTAAAGTATAGGGAATTTCTCTTCACATAGCCATTGCAGACCATTTTTTTGCTTCACCTCTCGGAGGACCATGACTCAGATCTAGAGTATCATAGTCATTGGGAGTGTCTAGAGCCAAAGTAGACCTCACCATTACATCTGGAGCATTGATTCAATGAAATTTGACTATAAATTTGCCTACCCTAGGTCATAGTCAAATTTGAGACAAATATTTTTTGCAAATCGACACCCGAAGGCCTAATTTGTGAATTTGGTATGATGATTTCAAATCTCTAAATTTAATTATCAAATCTACAATTTTAATTTCCATCTGCAATTTCTCTGCATATTTTTTGGATTATTTTTTTTGATTTTTTTTTGGCCATCAGGCTTGTAGAGAAGAATTTTATTGCAGGACACCGGGTGTTTAAGTCTTGGCTCCCGTGATAAAATATTCCTTATTCTACAGTAGCATCTATAAATTGTGGCCAAATTTCCTCATAACTAGCGTTTCAATAATTTGCATCAGTTTTCACAACATATCAATCGATGTTCCACATATGGTGGCTTCTAAGCCACGTTGATCTTCGCGACCCTTTCCTTTTAAAACTCTTGGTTGTTTAAGTTTGGGTGAATGTGGGACTAAAGTTCCACACCCACCTTGCCATTTTTTCAAAAATCCAATTCCAAACACACCCACCCTATTGCTTTTTTAAAGTCTAGTGACCACGACTAAACTCTTGTTGAGAAAAGGCTCCCGACATCGGTCTTCTTTTTCTCCAACGATCGTCATCACTTTTCGGTGTCGTTCTTCCCATGAAAGTAGTCAACTTCCTACCGTTGGTGAACTTGTAACCTTTCTATCGGCACCAACAATGGCTTTTCCACTGTGGCAGCCATATCAGTCAGCCTCCATGTGGCGTCACAAGAAGTGCCATGTCAGAATACTCGTATCTTCCAAGTCAATAGACATCACTTGCACCTCATCAACTCACCTATGTAGTAAGAAGTGATGTCAACAACATATCACCTTGACATGTTAGTTGGACACATAGGTGTGATCTCAAAGTCTGTACAATTTCATATGCCTAGTCACCTGCTAACATCAATAGTTCGTACTGCTACGTCATCTAGGGAGGGCATTTTTTTGCTGATAACATCTGAACATGAGATTAGATTTGACAGTTTTTTGACCATCATCAAAAAGCTAGATTGCACTGCCATGACAGTTGTTTCGATGTCAAGTTTAACATAGCAATTTTTTGATTAGACCCCTCACCATATTTAGTTTTGATTTAACAGTCTGACTTCGGGAGGCCATATCTCAGTCATCCAGACTCTAAATCAGGTGCAATTTAAAAAAAAAAAAAAGGCTAAAAGTTTCTAAATTTTTTAATAGTGCTATTATTTTATGGTTTTGGTGCACAAATTTGTCAGAAATCTCAATTTTTGGTGATTGTACTTGTCCAATCCTACATTTTGCAACTTCAAACGCTCTATATGGGCTTATCTAGGCACATTTTCAGGTTCTATTTTTTTTGAAAATCCATAATTTTTCATCTACTTTCTAGATCTGCAATCAGATTATAGGCTTGTGTGGACAAAAATACCAGTTTCAAAATTCGGTCCTTTTTTGCATTGTACTGCTTTGATTAAACTTCAAAATTGTTGTACATCTGAGCTACACTGCTAAGTACCAGATTTGAACTCCAAGAGGAGGTTATAAACAACAAAATTAGAAGCCCACTTTTGTTCATTTTGACAAGTGGCCTATTGTAAAAGCACTACATATAAAGTGCCAAAAACATCATTTTTGGGGGGTCCTTTGATTTAGTGAAAATGGGGGGGGGGGTGTGTCTTGTGTTCTTGTGTCTCTCTTTCTCTCTCTTGTGCTCTTTTAATTCTTTGCATCAAGGGTTCACCTAAAAATCCACTTCTAACTTCACACAATTATACTACATGGAAAGATATTGTATGGAGTAGACTAATGGAAAAGGCTTAAATCTATATGTTGATGGTACAATTGTATAACCCATTGATGTTGATGCACAAGTTGATTGGAAAATTAAAGACAACTAGGCTTCAAGAATTATTAGGAGTTGAGTTCATAGAGATCTCTTCTTCCACATTTCTAGCTTTAAGGATGCCAAGGGTGCTTGGGAAAAACTTGAAGGGTTGTATGGTAAGGTGGATGAGGAAAATGATTCCAAATTGAGGATGATCTACTTTTATTGGATCCTAAGAATTTTGACATAATTCAAGACTATGTCAACACAGCCAATGAATTAAGAGCACTACTTAAGGATTGTGGTAATCCCATGAAGGATGATATAATGATTCATCACATCTTGAAGAGGCTACCTTCAAAGTATCCATCTTTTGTTTTGAGTTACAACACCTACAGGTTAACCATGGGAAGTGCCTTCACTAAGCCTAAATTTGATAGATTTGTAGAAATGTTGATGTTAGAACTGTTGGGACTAAAAATTGCATGCTTCATTTTTAGTCACATTTTGAAAATTTTGGAAAATCATGTCCTAAAGTGCCTTTTATGCATGTGGTCAGTTGGTAGCTTGAGGCCTAGATGGTGTTTGAGTGGCTTAACACCTTTCATTTGACATATGCATATGATCCACAATGTTATTTTGCCATCCCGAATCATTCTGTGAAGTCCCATTTTGAGCTAGTGTCAAAATTTGCAATTCTACCAAGTGTCAAATAGCGATCAGAGGCCTAGTTTGCATCTGAATATCTTTTACCCAGGACTGTGTCATGACTAGTCACTTTGGGGATGTTTAGTGTGTATAAAAAAGAACCTATGTTTCAATTTTCAAGTCTTTTCGAATCCGTTTGACTAGGTTTTGCACCCCGCAAAGTTGGTCATTTACTATTTTGTGCATTTAACTAGTTGATCACAATTCTGGGAAGCCCTATTCGACCAATCATATCTTTGACCCAGTTGACCCAAATGAAAAAATCCTTTTTGCATTGTGTTCTTGGGGTAAGACACTTCATATGTTCCAATTTTGAGATCATGTCAAATCCATTTGATCAGTTTGCTAACATGATCAAAAACCCAGTTTGCATTGTTTTGTTACGGCTACGGTATCCAGATTGATCCGTACCCTTGTTCGGCATGTTATAACTTTGATCGTGTGATTGGCTAGCCTAAATGGATTGTACCATTGTGTTGTCTCCTAGAAATCCTTGAAGTATGCCAGTTCTTAAGTCATGATGAATCCATTTGCATACTTTCTTATGTCCGTACATTTGCCAAAAATCACTTTTGGACACATTTGCCAGTTAAAATTTTCAAGTGCCTGTTTTCGAAAATTCGCCAAATGTGCCCTGTGATTCTTCATGAGCCCAAAACATGGAATTATATTCTCTTCATGGCAAAGAACTTATATCCTAGTTTTCAAAACCCCAAGTGATCAATAACCCAGTTTATAATGCCGAACCCGAGCCCAGTTTATGTTTTGTAACATTGTTTGCCTGCAGAGTAATTGAAGTATGGATGTTCGGCAATTAAAATCTCTTGACTGGGAATCCATCATGGGTTGAAAATTTGTAGTGTGATAGAGTATGCAGGATTGAAAACTCATGCCGATTTTCGTGGCTTGGTAACTTGATTGGATCAAGTTTTAATTACAACCGGCAGGCCTCCAGACACTAATTCACAATTTGTATAATTGATTAAAAGTGAGTTTAAAATAATGAATTGATGATCATTATGCATATGATTCAATCTTATGACAAAGTAAATGGTGGAAATGGTTTCTTAAAAGCAGAATACAAGGAGCATGTGAAGATTCAAGAAAGAGAGAATTTGGAAAGTGTTCCATTAAAGAGGTTTAGAGGATCACAATATGATGTTGATTTGTCGGCAATTTCAAAAGATAGTATTAATCAAGAAATTTCCACATCAATTAAAATCCACGAGCACAATGAAGCCTTTTGTTGTGAGTTTGCACATTGAATTAAGGAAAAGATTGCATAAAGGTTGCTCTCTCCCACATTGTAGTCTCAATTTGAAAGTTGCAGCTGAGAGGTAGTTTTCAACATAGAAGATGTGCTCCATGTCTGGAGAAAACAAAGAGGACAGAAGCAAACATCCACAGAGGAAGAAGCATCCACGTTTTTTAGAGAAATGAACAAATTTGTTGGTGAAACAAAGCTCAAGGTAGCATGTGATTCACGTTTTTGCAGCAAGCAATCAATAAAAGACCATATGTGCATAAAAAAGGAAGCAAAGAACCCCCATTTTTCAAGCCCATGGCTTCTCTAAAGGTGCAGCCACGTTTTTGAAGGGAGTAGCAGCATTTTAAATGACCATGTGCATAAGAAATGACCATTACAATGAAAAGTCTGTAGATTCATAGCAAAAACGACCAGCAAGATGGAGTTTCATGTTTGGAATAAGAAAACTCATGCATTTAGCAATCACAACAAACACAAAGAGCAAGAACCATTGAAGAACATTATCCCACATTGAGCAAGTGGGAAGTATTTTTAGTCTTTATATGCTTTTGCACCCAAACATATAGTGTCAACAAGACAAAGCATTTTGAAAAGGCAAGGTAGGTGCACGTGGGTCCCTGTCAGCTAGAAGGAGTGAAGTAAATTTTGAAAGAAAATGCATGCCCAAATGATGATGTCAGCAGCTTATAGGCGGCCGAAAAAGTAAAAAATCTGGCAGGTCGCTATGTCGCTTGCCGGAAAATCTTGAAAAATCCGGCTAGCGACATAGTGAGGTCACCAGAAAACTCAGGAATCCGGCAAGAGTCAACAGCCAATCAGAAAGTGACACGTGGCATTGGTCAAACCTGGAGTTGACCCAAAATTAAAGAGGCTAGAAAAAATAAAATGATTTTAAAATTTTCATTTTAAAATTATTTTGCCAAGAAACTGACATGGACTTTTTTTTTAAAAATAAAGTTTGAACTTCTGATATAGTTTTAACTTTTGAAAGTTCATATATTTGTGAAATATTGTCATAGAGACATAAACAGAGGCCTAATTTTCAAACGACCATATCTGGGGAAATTTTTAACCGAATTAGGCACTCCAATATACCGTTGGAACCGGGAGAACCCGAACTTTCCAAATCTGGAGTTTGTTTTTGCACAGGTGCTTCTTGGTTCAAGTTATAGGACAATTTGTGAAATCAAAGGCATTGGCGACAGAACAGGCTGAGTTCTTCAGTGATAATTAAGATTGGTTAGAGGATGGTTTTAGGGGTTAGTTGCAATCTTAAGGTCAAGAAAATCAATTTGAGGTTGTTTCCTTGGCTTCTTGAAATCACATTGTAACTAGTTTTTCACTTCTTACCGTGAATGCATCAAGAATCAGTTGCATCTTTTCATCATTACTTTTTCAGATATTTTGATGCCTTTGAGAGGTATAATGATGAAGATTTGATCTGCCAGTTGATAGAGAGAGGGAAGAAAGAGGTTTTTCAGTTATAGAGGATTGGATTTCAAGTGGACACCTGGCAATTGCATATCAGATCCGGGAATTCATTTCTTGCTATATCTTTTTTTCTTTCTTCACTTTTTAGGGGTTCCAGTTTTTGGGAAGAAAAAGTTCATTGCTGTGATACCATTGGGGATTCTAGTTTTTGCACTGTGAGACCATTGGTTCCAGTATTTTGACATGTTTCCATGACTGTGACACCATTTTCTTCAGCAGAACTCTCATGTGAACAGCATTGTAGAGATAATATAGATAGTTCTGAGATATTAGGTTGTTTCATGTTTTAATTTTATGCATCTGAATGTATAGTTTCAAGGAAAGGAATACATATGAGCAACAATTTCACTAGTTTTGTTTTGGTTCTTGTCTCCTGTCTCAGCAATCTGTAAGTCTTATGTGGTTTTGGAACGAAGATTTGAGACCCATTTGCATCCCTTTCAGGTTGTATGTTTGATGTATTTTGCTGTTGGACCAAAGGGCCAAGTAAATGCTCAATATGTTTAAACAAGGTTACTGGTTGTTTGAGAAGGATATTTTGTGAGAATGAGACCTAAATGAACACTGATGTCTGAATCACAAGGTGGTTGGATAGATCTAATGTCTGGGTATATGAGATACGCCCTGATGTCACAGATGTATGTTTTGAATTCATGGAATTGCCCAATGGAGTAGGCACTGATCAGTTATAGGATCACTGGTTATACTGTTGCATTTTTGAAGTTTTGTTGAATCAACATCTTTAATCAAATGAATTTCCCTTTCATGTTGAAGAGCTCTAAACAGAATGCCCTCACTCAGCTTATGAATTTCATTGTTTTGCATCTAGCTACTGCAGATATACGTTATTTCATAAGTTATTAGGAGAAATAAGGGTTTCTATCTGCTTTGCATTAGATTCAGTGTATACTTTGACAACTGGTACCATATAAAGAATCTATAGGTCCACCCGCCTAGGTTTTGTAGAGCCTGAAGTGCAGAAGGAGTATAGCCTTATAGTTGGCCTAGTGTCTGAATGGATGTGTTGATAATGGGAGTTAGCTACCCCTAGATGCATCTTGTTCTCATCAGGGTAATTGGAAATAGGTAACATTTTCATACACCAACAAGAACAATCCAAGTTGATAGATATGGGAATTCTCAAGTCATCTAAGTCTACAACATTGGTGGCTAGTAATGAGAACCAATCAAATCAAGGCAGAAAAAGCTCTACCAACAGCAAGAAAAAGCAGTGGAAGAAAAAATCACAATCAGAGACACAACAATCTTCTTACAACAAGGCAATTCTTCTTCCAACAAGAAGGGAAACAACAAGACAAAGGAAAAACTATTTTGTGCATATTTCAAGAAACAAAATCATGACGAGCATCATTAGAAGACTAAGAGAATAGATAAGTTGGAGAACTTACTTAGGAAGAACAAAATCAACGTGCCAAATGCTTCCAAGGATTCAAATCCATCCACTTCATAGGGAAAAGGGCAAGCATTTATGGCAAGTTCAAGTTCTTCATGGGAATGAATTCTTGACTTAGGTGCCTCATATCATATGGGTTCTTCAAAAGGATACTTTTCCTCACTGAAGCAGTCTAAGGTACCTCACATCTTTGTAGGGAATGATACAAAAGTGGAAGTTGAAGGGAAAGGACCAGTTGAGATGGAAAATGGAGAGTTTAAATATGTTCTCTATGTTCCTAACCTTAGCACAAATCTCCTTTCAATTTACCAAATCACTCAATATGGAGGTGGCAATAAAGTTGAGTTCCTTCCTGATTCAGTAATGGTGCACAATCTTAAGGATGATTCATTGGTTGCAATGGGTGAAGTCAATCATGACACAAGGATTTATTCTTTCTCCCACTTTGTGCCTAATTCTCATTCACATGCATTGACATATTCTCAATCACAAAGCAAATTATGGCATAAGCGGTATGGACATCTTGCCTTCCACTAACTTCATTGACTTAGCTCAAAAAATATGGTCAAAGGTCTACCTACAATCAACTTTTCTATAGGTGAATGTTCAACTTGTTCAATGGATATACATCTAGAAGTGAAGATCGACAAAGGGAAGTCTTCAAAAGCATCAGTTGTTCTTGAGTTGGTTCACACAGTTCTAGCAGACCCCTTTTTAGTGACATCAGTTAGCACGGGTCGCTATATCCTCACCATCATTGATGACTTTTCACACTACACATAGGTCTACTTTCTTAATCACAAGAATGAAGTGTTTGATAAGTTTCTAGCCTTCAAGAGTCATGTTGAAAAGAAATCAAGGAAAGCCATCAAGGTTCTTCATATAGAAAATGAAAGTAGCTATGTGAACTCAAGACTTAGAGACTTTTGTGAACTTGAAGGTATTGATCTTCAGAATCTAGTAGCATTTATCTGCAAATGACAAATTTTGTAGTAATGAGGATTAGAACTCTTAAGTCAATGGCAATTTGCATGATTCAAGCTAAGTATCTTGATCCATCACTTTAAGTCGAAGCTATAAGCAGTGCCAATCACATTCTTAATAGGTCTCCTCATAATTTCTTAGATGGAAAGACTCCTTTTGAGGCATGGTGAAGAGGGAAACCAGTTGTCAAACACTCCCAATTTTTTGGTTGTCTAGCATGGGCACACATATCTTTAAGGGAATACAAGGCACCACCACCAAGGCCTTGTACTTTCATTGGATATGATGAAAGTGTTAAGGCAAATAGACTTATGGATCTTGAGACTCATGAGATATTTATAAAGATGAATGTTCACTTTGAGGAAAGTTCACCAAACTTATCCTCTAATCCTCTCCATAATTCATACATAGCTAAAATTGATAGTGACAACAGTGATAGTGATTCAAAGGTTCATATATGGGGGATGCATCCGTACAACTTGTTTTTTTCTTCTCTCTTTTTGGGGCAGGGTTTTTTCCATGAGGTTTTCTTTTCTCCATTTTCAGAGAGATTGCATTGTATTTTGTATATGGGTACCTAATGTGGCCTAGTAGCTAGGACCAATCATGCATTTTCATTATAGCTTTTGTGGCTTAAGTGCATTCCCCTAAGTTGCACTTGGGGGGGGGGGGGGGGGGGGTGGGGGGAAGGGGGGTGGTGTAATTAAGTATTTACTAATTACACTTTACTTAAGTTTACTTAGGTTAATGCATTATTTCATTATTTATTAGTTAGACACCTAGGAGTATGCATACTCATATGAGTTGTCTTGTAGGCAACATAGGAGTTAGCAACTCATTTTAGCACATGGTGTCTACAACACAGGAGTTACCATCTAATTTAAGCACATGGTGTCTACAACATATCTATATGAGATACACCTTGTCATACTTATCCTCTCATAGATGCATGTACATTCATGCACAATGGAGAATAATCCACTTATGGTGGACATGTGCTTAGTTATTGAGCTTATCTATTCACTAACTCCTAGACATTCTAGAGGCCTTTATATACAGGAACTCCTAGTGTGTATGTACATCAATTCAATTTCATATTGTTATTTTGTTCACACTTTATTGGTCCATTCTATGCTAGTGCTTGAGCTTCTTGATCTTGGGTGATTATTCCCTAAGGCAAATGGTTACATGCAAAAGTAGACAAAGCTATCGGTTTTGAACTTGACGAAAATCTCATGTCATTAGATCCAAAGGAGTTTGACACAATTCAAGACTATATCACCATGGCACATGAGCTAAGGTCAATGGTTAAGGATTTTGGAATTACCATCGAGGATGAAAAATTGATCTATAATTTGATGAGAAAACTTCCTCCAAAGTATGCATCATTTTTTTCAAGCTTCAACACTCATAAGTTGCCCTTGGGTTCTTCCTACTCCATGCCTTTATTTGATTCCTTCACATAGATATTGATGGTAGAACAATCAAATTTGATGTGCATGGGGATTCTTAAGTCTTCAAATTTCAAAGTATTGGTGGCTAGTAAAGGGAAGCAAGGGTCTAACAAGAAGCAAAAATCATGGCAACAAAATTCACAAGAGAAGGAACACTCAACCTCCTCACCACAAGACAACTCCAAAAATAAGGGTAAATCATACAAGAAGGAGTTTCTTACTTGTGCATATTTGAAGAAGAATGGACATGAAGAACATCATTGTTATAAGAAGGAGATAGATGAACTCAAGAATCTTCTTAAGAAGAATCAAATTGGTCTACCTTCAAGAATGACTACTTCACCCTCTTCACATTCAGATTTTGATAAAGGAAAGGATCACATGGACAAAGTTCAAGTGTTAGTAGCTACTTCAAGTCAAGATTTAGGGAGATGGCTTCTAGATTCATGAGCTTCTCATCATATGGCATCTTCACAGTCTATGCTTTTGTCATTTGATCCTTGTCATACTCCACCTATTTTGATGGGTAATCATACTTACATGAATGTGATTGGGAAAGGAAATATTGATAAGGGGGAGGGATACTTGAAAGATGTGTTGTGTGTACCTCACCTAAGTCATAATCTTCTTTCCATCGATCAGCTCACTCATAGAGATAGAGGAAGGACTGTGGACTATGGAATTCACACCTGATTCAATTTTTATCAGAGACTTGGAGACTAGATAGATCATTGGTATAGGGGTGGTTGATTATGCATCTCGACTATACTACTTTTCAGACTTTGGTCATGATGATAGCAATTTTTTAGCAGATTTTGATCATATTTCCAGTGATGATTCAAATTTTGAGGAGAACTTTGGCTAGTTGAACTTGGGTGTTCTCACATGTGATCAAGTTCTTGAGCTATCCATTACTTCTACTCCTACTAATATTCCATCTACTATTGTTCCTAGTGATAGTTAGATTCAAATAGCCATGGATTCATGTTATTCAGTACAATAGGATATTCATTATCTTCTTGGCTTAGTTCCCTGGGATGATTACTTGACAGACATTTCCTGTTTGTTTGTGGAGTCCTACATTCCTTATTTGGGAGACACTGTTGATGACGTTCATCTTGTCTTTGGTGAAGATGATCTTTCTTCAGTTGTTTCAACGGAGCATACTCACCCTCATCTTCATTCTCTACTTGATCAGTCTTTCAAGGTTGACATGATGGTAGATCCTTTGATACAACATTTGGAGGTCACTTTCTCTTTAGAGGAGATATTTGAGTCTTTAATACATGTTCTACATTCATCCTTAGTTGATCCTGATTTGTCTTATTCAGTACAGTGGCATAATATGCATGCTTTGGAGGAGGAACCTTTCAGTATTGACATGGGGATACTTGATCAGGTTTCAAAGATTTCATACATTTTGAGGTTTCTTCCTATAGATGGGAGAGGCTTCATTGATACACTTTTGGTTTTGTTTCAACCAAAGGGGAAGAACATTTTTCTACACTCATGAGTAGTTTCTACTACCATCCTAGCACATCTACCATTGGTGTACATTCTACATTGAGGGAGGTTACTTGGTCTATCTTCCTCTTCTTCTCTCTTATGGGGGGAATCTTTTTCTCACATGAGGTCTTGTTATCTCTCATTTTATTTTATTGTACTTATCTCCTCTTTTTGGAGGGGGTTTTTTCCCATGTGGTTCTCCCTCTTTGTCCACTTTATGAGAGATTGCATTGCATCTATCTTTTGCACTTGCATCTTCTACATGGGTACTGTTGGAGTTTTAAAACTATTGAGCAATAGAATACCTCAATATCAAAATGATAACACTAATGCAACCTAAGGATTAGAAAATTCCTATTTTCAATTACATATGCAAACCATTTGAATCCAATATTAAAAAAACTAGAAATGGTTTCCTTCTCTTCAGGCTCTACAAAACCAAGGTGGGTATACCTAAGGAATGATTCAATTTGATTGTTGTTGTATGAGAATTATCTTAGTTTCATTCTGATTCTCATCCTCAATCCTCAAACACATAGCTAATTGTGACTTTGTAAACAAAATACATCCCATATAACAGATCTGGTCATAAATTCTTCTATAGATTTGCAAGTGTTCTCTGCAATAGTGGCTAATTAAGGCTAGAATATATCATGCAAACAAGTAGTGACCAATTTTGAAGATCTTCAGGACATAAAATGGAATTGATTATAACTTTGCATTTGATGCTCATCTATGATCTATTTCTCTTCTATCTAAATTAATTTGACCAGTGCCTAATCCATTGGGGTTCAGAGTCTGCTGCAATTCCATGGATCTAATATGTTGCCTTACGACAAATATTATCAGCAATTCTTACTAGAATTCATCATTCAAAACATCCTTCCCATTACTACAACAACCTTATCAAATTCATCAAAGCTTTTATTTAATTCATTGAACTAATAGTAGTGATGAAAATATATACAACCTAACTGGATTGCATTCAATTGCACAAGCTTTTACTCACAGAACATCAAGATAACTAAGTAATCAAAAGGAGACAAAATTCAGAAAGAATTGATATGGGGACTGTATATGAGCAATTTTAGTATGCTAATAGAAACCAAATTTAAATAAAGCTTCTACAAACTAAACAAAATTCATAAACTTCAAGATAGACTAAGATGAGCTCTCAATTGAAAATATGAGCCATTAATGGGCTCTCTCAATGAGAAGCTCTCTTGTTGAGTGGCTTTATCTAAATGGATAGGATGTATGCTCAATATGCTTCCAAAGGCTTCAATGGATGATTGTGGATTTTTGGTGTGGATAGATGGCTTTAGTATGGATTTGGCTCTCAAAATAGCATTATAACTTTACTTCATGGATTGTGTTATTTTGCAAAGGGGAAGGATCCAATTTATAGGCAAGAGGCTTGAGGGATTGAGGGCTAAGATGCAAGGATGGGAAAAAGCTCATGGAGGGCTCAGATTGCATGAGAAGAGAGCACATGGATTGTGCTTCCTTATAGCCAATCAAGGAGTGACACATGTCACATGGTGAGAGGATGGAGGAAAGGGGAAGGATGAGTCAACAAAGGAGGCTCAAGGGATAAAATCTTCATAAAGACCCTCATAATGACTTGTAAGAGCAATAAAAGGGCTTGTAAGAGTCATTTATGACCTAGTGGACTTCATAAAGTTTTATGGTTGAGATATTTTGAGGGTGATGAGAGCAATTTTGACTTGGACTTGATTAGGAAGGTTTTAAGCTTGTTTAGGCTTTGTGCAAATGATTAGAGGATGGATTAGGATGGTTTAGGATTAGCTTAGGGATAGGCAAGTGGATGGCATTTAATGAGGGTGGTTGAAGGAGGAGATATTTGTTAACTTTGGCTTGGGTTAGTAAGTTTTAACCCATGTTTAGGGAATGTGACAAGGTTAGGAGGGGATTAGGATTAGGTTTAAAGACATCTTCTAGAAGAGTCTAGACTTTGGATGAGGATAAAGACTTTCTAGAATAGTCTAGAATTTCCTAGGATGAGGATGAAGACTTTCTAGAAGAGTCTAGAACTTCTTAAGATGAGGATAAATTAGATTTTTAGGAAATAAATAAAGTTTTATTTATTTCAAGGGTTTGGGTTGAGGAGATATTTATTAAAACTTTTTTAATAAACATGAGGATTAATATTTAATCTTAATTAAATATTTTGAGTTGGGATTAGGGGTAGGAAATGATGGGATTAGCCTTTAATCGAAATTAAAGAAGGATTAGAAGATTTTGGAAGAGGTTATTGGTCATAAGGAAAATGGCCAAGTTTTGGGCAAAAAATAATTTTTTTATTTATTTTAGGATTTTTGGTCAATTTATTAATTAAATAATTAATAAATAAGGAAATAATGTTTAAATAAGATTTAAACATTTATGGGAGGGATTCCTTAATTAAATATTTTTAATTAAGATAAAGGGATTTAATGGCATAAAAATTAATTAATTAATTAATTAAATAATTAATTAATAAATGATGATGTCATCAGGTATTTTTTCAAAAAATAAAAATACTTTATTTTTTAAAGGATTTTTAGGTGTCTACAGGGACAACTCATAACTTGTATTCATTTTCCTTGAAAATTGTATACATACGCAGTTAACTCAGATTGACCTTAGAATGAAAAACAGAAATCATTCTATATTCATGTATTCTCATAAAACTCATAGAGAAAATACATCATAAGACTTGCTCAAATTTATTGGACCAAAAATAGACTAAGTATATGACTAAACCATTTGAAATCGGACCCTCACATTGCCTTGAAAACTCATTTATATAGGTATGAGTTGCAACAAGCAAAGGCAAATGTGAGTGATAGGTGTCCTTTACAACAAGTAATCTCCATACACCTATCAGAAAAGATGAAACTAAAAAAATAATAGAAAGACATGCAGATCAAGGATTCTTTTGCGAGACCCTTTTTGTTACATCTGTTTATGTTGATTTGGCTCCAACTCTGATTCTGTTGTATGTGCAACTGCTAAGCCCACCAATGACAAAATTTGTTCTGATGATTGCAAACTAACTTGAACCCGTGGGTTTTCCCATCATTATGCTATACCATGAGAATCACCTTTACTTTCCGTTCTTCGCTGATTATAACAACACCTTAAGATAATGGGATTATCACTTAAAATGAAGCACCTAAGCTTGAGGGCAATGTGGCTATCAAATATAACAAAATGAGCATTCTCTACTCTAGCCAAGTAGGGAACAAAATTGAGGATTATGCTTATGCCAAAAAAGGGGATATAAATAATCATACATATGAAACTCGTGTATGAATTCTTCTTCACCCTCTTCTCCAAAACTCTGCATAGGGTCCTACATACTTCTAATGCCCTGGCACTGAAGTATGCTTTCTTGAAAATTGTACTAGAGAATAATGTTATTTTTGGGAGGATTCTAATTTTGTCAAGTTCACTCCTTGTCCTTCTTACTACCTTAGCCGATTGACTATGGCTCTTTACTACAGTCTCAAGGAGATTATACTCCATGAAGACACTCAGGATTACTAGTTTTCCTTTGTCAAAATTCCATATGCTACTACAAAGGACAAACAACTTACTCCTTGCAAACCAACTTAGACCAGTTCGCGAGGCATTATCATTCCAAACCCAATTACTCTTATCCAGCAATCCCTGTGCTATCCATAACCTAGGACTTAATGAATTCTTTAAAGCCATCTCTTCTATAACATGCAGGACCAAAATACTACAAAAAATGAAGTAGATTACTTACTTGAAGTTTTTTCTCATTTATCTCTGCAAATTTGCAATTTATCTTTGAACAAATCGTTTAACACTCGTACCAAAATTAATACAATATCCTCAGTAATTGCTTCTACTTAGAAATGACTCAAAATCTTTACTTGCATGAGGTAGGATTGAGAAAATCTTATGTGTTATACTCTATTAATTTTTCACATGCAAAGCTTTTCAAGTCTCATTAATACACAAAATGTCACCACCTTCTATATTTAAACCAGTTTTGTTGATCATTATGATCAAAAGAAGTGGAAAAGATGACTAATAGTTCACTTGAAAAATTGGCCAATTGACCTAGTTATTTGTATCCACGTGTTCAAAACATTTTCATGTTGGCACCTCTGTCAGGATCCACTGTCGACTGAAGACACATGTCGACATGTTGCTACCTCACTACACATAAAAAAAAAGCATCTTGCCATTGTGAAGTAATGAGAGCCATTGATCTACTCTTGATCTTGTAGTGAACACAACACTGCACCGCTTCAAAGAAATATCGTGGGCCCTCGATCGCTTATCGTGACACATGTGCTTCGAGCAACTTGTTCTAACGAGACAATGATAGCCATTGATTTGAGGCTAATCTGAGGGTTGAGAAACTTCATGGAGTTTACTGGAGTATGGTGGGTTCCATAGTCGCTATGTTGCTCAAGGAAAATAGACTAGCCTTTTCTCATAGTGATAACATGACATCCGTTGATCTGAATTGATCAGACAGTCAAAATCTTTTACCTGAATCACAAATGGGAGTTGGGACTGCATTACTGATGAGGCAGTGATACTTGAATAGCTGGCATCGAAGTATATTAGGGCCCTAGTTGTGCTACCACATAGCTTGGGCTCTTCTGTGCTTTGAGATTTCTCGGTTGATTGCTACATCTCTAACGACAAGGAACAAAACTTTTTCGATGGTGAAAACATGACTGTCGATGACTGAGATCTTTCCATTTGATCCGGTGGATACTTTCAGTGAAAATTGAAGTGTCTCTGAATCTCCAAATTTTTGCACCATCAAAAGATCTCGACGTCTTGATTCCAACACAACTTGAACGAAGCAAAAAGGAGTCCGTTTGTGCAAGTTATGAATAGTCAAAGGTTGGTCAAACTCATATACAAAGGTCATCAAAAAGGCAAAAAATTGAACACCCCAAAATTGGTCAAAGTTGGTACCAGGTTGAAGGTTTCATCAAGAGCTCTTCAACGATGTTCGTTTCGTTAAAAACAAAGATCGTATGTGAAAATGGTGCCCGATTGAAGTTCGAGGTGGTGTGGCATTCAAATAAAAAAAAAAAATAAAAAAAAATAAAAAATGTCACACAAAATATTAGCTATGGTGGTTGGTGGGGTCGAACCCGTGACCACCTGACCCCAAGCCTCAAGCGGTGGCCGGTGCACTACACATAGACTTCAAATCGGCACACATGCTTTTTAAAGTTTAATTGCCGAAAATCGGGGATTAAAAAGGGCCGTCGGTGGGGTTTGAACTGCCGACCGGCGCCCTCATAAAATATATAACAACCGGTGTGGCATTTTAGTATTTGCTTATTTATATGGCGTATTTACTATATATTGTTAAAATCGCCACCTAACCTTATTTTAAAAAAAGGTAATTAGTTATGTGGGTGTTATTTCTAGCCCCATAAGTGTAAGGTGCTGAATCTCCTAAACTTGTAAAAGGAGTATTTCGAAGATAAATTTTTTTAAAGACTCTATATTTACATTAATTGGTTTTAGCCTAATTTTGGCTAAAATTATGTATAAAAGGGGGGTATTAGGCCTTTTGGAGGGGCATTTTAGGTGGTGAGAACAGGAGAATGTTCAGGAGATTTTTGAAGACTATTATGCACGTCGAGGGCATGTTATGCGGATGTGTTTAAGGGGATAAGTCTTGGTGCATTTGTAATCTTTTTGGAGAATAATCAGATCGGTCGTACTCTATTGGAGCCGACCCAGAGATGTAGCCACGTTTGTGGTGAGCTCCGAAATCAAACTTTGTTTGCACTCTCTATCTTCTTCTCTCTCAATTCTGTTTATTTCACCTTAAATTCTTAAGTTTTGATGCATAACTTCATTTATGTGTAAATGTATTAAAACTTTTGCTAATTTGATTTTATTTAAGCATTCAATACTGCAATTAGTCTAGATCCATCAATCAGATCACCATTGCATACTTGTAACCCACAAGATGCCACTTGTCCTTTAACTTGCATTTGATGAAGCATGTGTGCCAGACCCATCTTCCATTTGAGATGCATTTACAAATTTCCTGTTGAGTCGCCAAGTTGCTGATGGGAAAGGTTATAACTTTTTTGATGGTGAGAAGGCAACTTCTAGTACTTGTTTATGTTTTGGTGTCAGAAAGTACATGAATGTCCCAATAAAATCACATCTATTAATGAGCCCGAAAAAGAAAATAAATCACCACTGATAACGCCAACTAGAGCTTTGAATAATCACCAGGGAGTCTAACAGTCATCATGATATAGGTTTTTAGGTTGGTCACTATGTCATTATAGGCCATAGACTTGATTTTCCAGTCAGCGAGGTAGCAACCTCTGGTGACTAAAGTATCTCCAAGGGCCCTTGGTTCATTTTCCAGCTTAGGTAACAAAACTTGCCTGTGGTTAAAACAAAATCTGACCGCGACAACCTTTCCTATCACCACCTTCATCTTTCTAGGGGTCATTATGTCACAAGAAATATTTTACTTGCACCTTCTTACCACAATAAGGTGACAACCATAGAGTTTTCCATGATCGGGTGGTGTTGATTAAAAGGAAAAAGTGGGGCAGGGCACGAGATTTTAAAGAATAACAAAGGAATATTTAAAGATTTTGAAACATTCGGGCCAAAACCTGCATAACTAAAGGAGACAAAAGGTTTATCTAGGGTTTTCAATATATTTTTATCTTGCAAATCAGGAACTCAAAAACCCTAATTTTGACTAAGGAACGAATTCTAACTTTTTGTACCTGTATTAGAGATAATTCTATCTTTGCAAAAATCGGACCAACAGTGGCTTTGTCTAGGGATGATAGACTACTCAGGTCTATGCAAGAATTCAGAATCTATAGGAGAGCAGACCACATACTTGACTTTCTTTTAAAATGACACTTCCTTAGAGAGCACATGAACAAACACAGAAACAGGGGAAAAAAGAAAAACAAGGAAACTTACAATATATACACAATGTATAGAAAACTCAGGACACCCTAAAACTATTGTTCATGGAAAAGTAGATACTTTAAGAAAAGTACCTCTTCAAGAATTGTCCATGAATTGGCAATTCAAGAGTATTATCTGATAAGTCCTTGATGATATAGGAATCTTCTCCCCATGTATTTTCAATCAAATAGGGACCAAGCTAGATTGGGTCAAACTTACCATGTTTTCCTCTATCCTCAACTCTGGCATTCCACATAAGGACTAAAACTCCATCTTGAAACTTTTTTCTTATTGTCCTTCTATCATACAGTGTCTTGACCTATAACTATAACATTTGGTTTCTGATTGATGCCTCCTTTCTTGTTTCTGTTAACCCTACAAGCTCATCAAGCCTTTCTTGCATATCATTTGTAATATCGTCATCATATAACTGGATATGGTTATAGAGTCCCATCAAGTAATTCTAAGGCATCCTTGCCTAAATTTCATACACCAAATCAAAAGGGGCTACTCTAATGGCTTTCTTAACAGTCACTCTATCAGCCTAGATTGCAAATTGCAACTTAGAGTCCCATGCCTTCTTGTTATCATCCAAGGTCCTCTTAATGACTTTTGTTAGGAACCTGTGTGTTCCTTCTGTTTATTTTGTTAGAGTAGTGTTGTTGGACGCATATGCTTTGTAAGTCGTCCCGTGAGTATATTTTATTATCCCACATGCATAGGTAGTATTACTTTTCTAGATCGTACCCAGTATATAAGAATAGGTTGAGGCCCTTGATGGGCACGGACGAATTTATTGTATTGAGCTTGCTCAAAGGAGGTTACCCCCTCGAAGTGGCCTGCGATCAGTAGATTCATTCTGAGTTCTGCTATCACTTTGTATTCTGTTATTTCGAGCATTCTCACGATATTGCTATAAGGAGGTTCTTCACATCTGGTATCAGAGCACTCTCTTGGGCTCGCTGGGTGGAAATTACATCAAAATTTTTTTTTTTCTGTCGTGGCCTTCAGGTTCCTCTCACTTCTAATATCTCTTGTTATTGCAATTACTCTTTTCAGTTGTTCTGTCTGTGCGTGAATTTTTCTAAGTCGACTGTTCAAAAAAAAAAAAAAAAAAAAGAGTAAATTTTTTTCTATTTTTTAGTCGTAGCTTCCTTGCTTGCTTTCTGTTTCTGCTCATACTTCCGCAGAACGTCTGCAATATCATTTCGCATACTTCCTTCCTTGGCGACCCAACCTCAAATTTTACATATCAAAGCCCTAAATCCCTCATTTCTCTAATTTTAGGGTTTGCACTATCTTTTTCACCGCTCATCCAATCGCCACCAAACTGAGCCACAAGATTCAATTCCTCATTTTGCTCCCTTATCCCTCTTGGACTGTTCGCCTCATTTCGCCTCCCTACCCTTGAAACCCTCATTTTTCTTTTTCCCTTGTCCCCAGATAGTCTCCCACCACCCGTCGAACACCCATTTCCTATATGAGTTTTACCCAAATCCAAGTTTTCCGTAACTAAAAAAGTTTTTGTTTCTCATCTTCTACCCATTCCAAAAAAAAAAAAAAAAAAAAAAAAAAAAAAAAAAAAAAAACCTTGTTTTATGGTTGTTACGCGTACAGGAGCAAAAATCATGGAAGAGGAAATTGCATCCCTCAAAACCAAACTTCAAGATCTGGATGACAAAATTCTGGGTCTTAACTTTCAGCAGTCAGCCATGAGCCGAAACCATTCAGGAGATACTGGGTCCTCTTCTGGCAATTTCCGTGGACCAAAGCTTGATTTTCCACGCTTCGATGGTTCTGATCCGACTGGATGGATCTATAGGGCAGAGCAGTATTTCAGCTTGCATAATACTTTGGATAACCACAAAGTCCCCCTTGCATCTTTTCATTTGGAACATGAAGCTCTTCAATGGTTCCGTTGGTACATCAAGGCTAATGTAGGCCCAACGTGGAGAGAATTGTGCACCCTCATTTTGGAGCGCTTTGGCCCTAGTTCCTTTGATGATTTCACAGGAGCACTCACTAAACTGCGTCAAACAGGCACTGTAAGAGAATACCAGACAGAGTTTGAAAAATTAGCTAATTACACAGAGGGCTTGTCTGATGAATTCTTCCGTAGTTGTTTTGTCAGTGGTCTGAAGGATGCACTTCGCTCAGAAGTCAAAATGTTTCAACCTACTACAACGATGGAAGCCCTTGGGTTGGCTAAGTTAGTGGAAGACAAGATTAGTGCTCTACAACGCTCCAGATCTAATTTTGTTCCATTCAGAAATACAGGTTCTCACAACCCTCCAGTCATACCAGCTCCCAGAACTACTCCGATCAAGCACTTGTCTGAAACAGAGATGCGAGTCAGGCGAGACAAAGGGCTTTGTTATAATTGTGATGAGAAATGGTCTCGGGGCCATATATGTGTTCAGCAAAAGCTCTATCTCTTGGATGTGGATTCTCCACCGGAACTGGAAGCATATGTAGATGCTCAGGAAACAGTGAATGATGAGGTTGAGCCTCCCCAGCCTGAACCTCCTTCACCAGAAGCTCCACCAGAGATATCTGTCCATGCTTTGGCAGGAGTCACTACTCCACAAACCATGCGGGTCCAGGGTTTCTTCAAGAAGATCCCTCTTACTATACTCATTGATTCTGGTAGCACTCATAACTTCATTGATCCACGAATAGCCAAACAGGCTGATTGCTTTATCCATCCCTGCTCTAGCTTTGAAGTCATGATTGCCAATGGGGGCACTTTACCTTGTAAAGGGAAATGTCACAATGTGCGTCTCTCTATTGGAGATTATAACATGCGCTCTGACATGTTTGCCTTACCCTTAGGTGGCTGTGATGTGGTTTTGGGTGCCCAATGGTTACGCACTCTTGGCCCCATTCTCTGGGATTTTGCTGAACTTTGGATGCAGTTTTCAGCCGAGGGGCACCAACACACTTTGAAAGGCTTACAACCAGGGTCTCTCAGCATCATCAGTTCACACCGTATGGAAAAACTTCTTAAGAAGAATTCACATGGTGTCATCGCTCAGCTCCATTCCATTCAGATGCAGCCATTAGCAGTCTCTAGCACTCTTGCCGATCTCCAACACATTTTGGACAAGTATTCTGGTATATTTGCTGAACCTGTGGGATTACCTCCTTCTCGTCCAGAGGACCACCGTATTCAGCTCCTTCCTGGCAGTGTTCTGCCCAACATCAGGCCCTACCGCTACCCATTTCATCAGAAGACCGAAATCAAGATACTTGTCCGTGACTTACTGAAGCAAGGTATTATTCGCCCTAGTACCAGTTCCTTTTCTTCTCCAGTTCTGCTTGTTCGCAAAAAAGATGGGTCATGGCGACTCTGCATTGATTTCCGAGCACTTAATCATCTCACTATAAAGGACAAGTTTCCCATTCCAGTTGTTGATGAACTTCTTGATGAACTTCATCGGGCTCATTTTTTCTCCAAGTTAGATCTTCGTTCTGGGTATCATCAAATTCGGGTTAATGAGGAGGATATACCTAAAACTGCCTTCCGCACACATGATGGTCACTATGAATTTTTAGTCATGCCCTTTGGCCTCATGAATGCTCCTTCAACATTTCAGGCAGTGATGAATAACATATTTCGACCATACCTCCGGAAATTCATTCTGGTCTTCTTTGATGATATCCTCATATATAGCAAAACTTGGGCTGAGCATCTCCATCATCTGGAGCTTGTCTTGCAACTTCTCTCTGATCATCAACTCTGTGCAAAACTATCTAAATGTGTGTTTGGCCAGGAGGAAGTGGAGTATCTCGGGCATATTGTTGCACACCATGGAGTGCGGGTGGATCCTACAAAAATAGGTGCCATGAAAACTTGGCCGCATCCTAAAACTCTCAAGAGCCTTCGAGGTTTTTTGGGGTTGACTGGCTACTACCGCAAGTTTGTCAAAGATTACGAGAAAATTGCAGCACCATTGACAGCTCTGTTAAAAAAGGATGCCTTCTCCTGGACCCCTGTTGCTGAGACTGCATTTGAACAACTGAAACAGGCTATGTGCAGTACACCTGTTCTCGCGATGCCAGATTTTTCCAAACCCTTCACTATTGAGAGTGATGCTTGCGGCAATGGATTGGGTGCTGTTCTCCTGCAAGATGACCATCCTATTGCGTTCACTAGCAAAGCCCTCTCTGGTAAGAATCTAGCCCTCTCTACTTATGAAAAAGAAATGATGGCTATTTTGCATGCTGTACAAAAGTGGCGGCCATACCTCTTAGGGAGTCATTTTTGCATCAGAACCGATCACCAAAGTCTGAAATACTTCCTGGAACAACGGGTATCCTCTCCTACACAACAGAAATGGGTCAGCAAACTCATGGGGTATGATTATGAGATCACCTACAAGAAGGGTAAGGAGAATATTGTGGCAGATGCTCTTTCTCGCACATTTGATAATCAAGCTTCCCTTTCCGCTATTTCTATGCCCATTCCCAATTGGTTAGCGTCTGTTCAGCAGGGCTATGACAGTGACTCTTCTTTATCTCAAATCATTCACCAGCTAGCCAATAATCCTTCTGCTATACCACATTACTCTTGGGATGGTGCTTCTCTTCGATACAAGGGTCGGCTAGTGCTTCCTCAGAACCCAGCTCTACATCAGGCTATTTTTTATGAACTCCATGCTTCTCCTTCAGCAGGGCACTCAGGCTTCCTCAAAACTTATGAGCGAGCAAGGAGAAACTTCTTTTGGAAAGGGATGAAACAGACGATTCAACAGATGGTGGCTGAATGTGATACTTGCCAACGCCACAAGGGTGAAATGACCCTCCTTCCTGGCTTGCTCGAACCATTGCCCATCCCTACACGGATTTGGATTGATATTTCTATGGATTTCATTGAAGGGCTTCCTAAATCCAGTGGCAAGACAGTGATCTTGGTTGTGGTTGATCGTCTCTCGAAATATAGTCATTTTTGTGCCCTCAGCCACCCCTATACTGCCTCCTCTGTTGCACAAATCTTCATGGACCAGATATTTCGTCTTCATGGACTCCCTTCTTCCATTGTCTCTGATCGTGATGCAACTTTTACCAGTCATTTTTGGACTGAACTATTTCAGAAAACTGGCACCAAACTGAAGATGAGTTCGGGCTATCACCCACAAACTGATGGTCAAACTGAAATTGTCAATAAATGCTTGGAAACTTATCTTCGTTGCTTCACTTCCGAACAGCAACATCAGTGGGCCAAGTGGCTCCCTTTAGCTGAATGGTGGTACAATACCTCTTACCACACTACCTCTAAAATGACTCCATATGAAGCAGTCTATGGTCAGGCACCTCCAGTGCTCCTTCCCTACACTCCCAACAACTCACCAGTCCAGGCAATTGACATAGTTCTCCGCAGCAGGGATCAGATTCTTCGTACCTTACAGGATAATCTTCACATGGCCCGTAATCGGATGAAACAGCAAGCAGATCAACACCGTTCTGAGCGCTCATTTCAAGTTGGGGATATGGTTTTTCTTCGTCTACAGCCATACAAACAATCGTCCCTAAAGCTGAAAGGGCGTCATAAGCTGGCTCCAAAATTTTATGGGCCTTATAAGGTTCTGCAGAAGATTGGTTCAGTTGCTTATAAACTGGAACTTCCTCCTTCTTCCCGCATTCATCCAGTCTTTCATGTTTCTTGTCTAAAGAAAGTTCTGGGTACCACTGTCAGAGCACAAACTACTCTCCCTGAAATGGATACGGAAGGATCCATTATCCTGGAGCCGGTGGCAATCATTGGCCAGCGCACTTGCCAGCTTCGCTCTTGCTCCATCTCTGAGGTCTTGATTCAGTGGCATGGCATGCAACCAGAGGATGCTACCTGGGAACCCCTTCTTCAGATTCAACAACAATTTCCACACCTTAAGCTTTGAGGAAAAAGCTTTTTTCTAAGGGAGAGGGGATGTTAGGAACCTGTGTGTTCCTTCTGTTTATTTTGTTAGAGTAGTGTTGTTGGACGCATATGCTTTGTAAGTCGTCCCGTGAGTATATTTTATTATCCCACATGCATAGGTAGTATTACTTTTCTAGATCGTACCCAGTATATAAGAATAGGTTGAGGCCCTTGATGGGCACGGACGAATTTATTGTATTGAGCTTGCTCAAAGGAGGTTACCCCCTCGAAGTGGCCTGCGATCAGTAGATTCATTCTGAGTTCTGCTATCACTTTGTATTCTGTTATTTCGAGCATTCTCACGATATTGCTATAAGGAGGTTCTTCACAACTTTTAACAAGCTCTTATTTGTGGATTAAACCTTCCCATTTCCCTATGGATGATATTAGGAGGATGCTGACCTGGTTATTCCATATTTGTCATAGAACTTTATAAATTCCTCAGACCTGAAGCACATAGCATTATCTGTGACAATTTTTTAGGGGCAACCAAATCTGGAAATAACATTACTTAGCAAGAAATTATTGACAACTTTACTTGTGCATTCCTTGTGGGGATAGCTTCTACCCATTTTGTAAAGTAGTTAGTAGCAACTAAAATCCATGAATAGCTAGTACTAGATTTGGGAGAAATCTCACCTATGAAATCCATACCCCATTGCTAAAATGGTGCTTGAACCTCAATTGGCTTTAAGGGAGTATTACCTAAAATTTTTAGTCTTCCAGCAAATCTTTGACAAGAGTGACATTTTCTAATCAAAATTTTAACATCTTTAAAAAGGGATGGCCACCAAAATCCAGCTCTCATTACTTTGTGTGTAGTAGTCTTAGCCATGTAATGTCCCCCACACACTCTAGTATGCATCTCATTCAAAATTTTCTGGGCTCTTTTTTGATCAACACATTTTAGTAATATCCCTTCAAAATTTCTGCACCACAAACTACATTTGACAATTATGTACCTGATGGCTTGCAATTTTGTGCTCCTCTTCTCACTCTCAGTTAAGTGAGATGGAACCTCTATGTGTTTCAGATAATGAATATCATTGGTATACTACTCACAATGGCTCATATCACATGAACCTGAGCCAAGGTCATCAGTTACCAATTTTACCTGATTTGCATCCAGATTAGATTGAGCCATGAGTTTGGCTAAACCTTGACCTCTTACCAACTTTGTTATATGTATTTCAATGTCAAATTCTTGGATCTTGTTGATCCATCTACATCTTCTTCCTCACACTTCTTGTTGAGAAAATATATCTTTCACAATAGCATTAGGCACAAATGCAATAATAATAGCGCCTACCAAATAACATCTAAAAGCCTTTACAACTTTTACCAGAGCATATGCTTGCTTTTCATTAATTTCATATTTCAACTTAGCTGGTTGTAGTGACTTACTAAAAAATGCAATTGGTTGTTCATATCTTTCATCATTTTTCTACAACAAGACTACAACTACAGTATGAAAAGAAGCAAAAGAAAAAATATGCATGGGCTTTGTATAATTAGGAGTTCTCAGCACTAGAGCATTTTTTATTGCAGTTTTGATACCCTGGAATGCTTGTGAGGGCTCACCATTCCAATCTATGATAGCTCCTTTTTTGAGCATCTTTGAGATAGGTCTATTGATCTCAACAAAATTTGTAACAAATCTTCTTAAGAAGTTAACTTAACCAAAGAAAGATTGAATCCCTTTCACACTTTTTGGTTTTGTGACCTTATCAATAGCTGCTACCCTTTCAAGGTCTATTTTTACTCCATCCTTTGACACTATATGTCCCAATAACTTACCTTCAATTACCCCAAAAGTACATTTCTTAGGATTTAATGACACTCCAAATTCCAATGCTTTAATAAATATTTTTTTCCAAATGCCTACAATGGTCCTCTACTTTTTTGGAGTAAGTTGTCAAATCATCTTGATATATAACCAAAAACTTATTGATATACTCACGAAAAGCCACATCCATGGCTCTTTGGAATGTGGCACCTATGTTTATCAATCCAAATGGCATTCTTACATATACATAAGTTCCCCAAGGAGTTGTGAATGTTGTTTTAAATTGCTCTTCTTCTTTCACTAGTACTTGGTTATATCCTGAGAACCCATCCATCATAGACATGAGTTCAGATCCAATTAGCTGCTGTAACATGGATTCCATATTTGACAATCCATAATTGTCTTTTAAAGAAGCAATATTCAAATTCCTGAAATCTACACATAGTTTGATATCTCCATTCTTTTTTCAAACAGGAACTAAGTTTGAAACCCAGGTGTAATGCCTAATAGGCTTGATTATTCACCCATCTCTTAACTTCATTAATTCCTCCTGCATTTTTGGGGCTAGGGTTGGATTGACTGGCCTCTGCTTTTGCCTAAAAGGTTTCACATTATCTTTCAGTGGTATAACATGTTGAAAGAGATCTTCTCTATAGGCTTTCAAGTCATCATACGACCAAGCAAAAACATGTCTGTATTTTCTTAATAAATAAATCAAAGGCTTCTTGATTTTGGTTGACAAATTCTGACCAATGTAAACTTTCTTTGGGGCCTCATTTGTACCCAAATTTACCTCTTCTAGCTCCTGGGGTTTACAGTCTTTAACTCCATGTTTCACCCTATCCTGGTTATCAAACATATTCTCCAAAACAACCAGACCTTTAGGTAATTTGTTAGTTTTCAACTATATAATTTCTTGGCCAAAAATTGTTTCCCTCCCATCTATGGTCTCAACCAAGTCACTGCATCCCATCTCCTGACCATGATACTTATCTTCATTTAACAAGAAATTAACAATATCCTTATCATCCTCAAATCCCTGCCAATGTTCAATGTTATTAGGTACTGAAGGTCTATTCTAAACCTCAATCTATGAGATCCCTGCAAATGACATTTCCTATGGCTTAATTGTTACATTTGCTAATAGGTTAGCCATCTTATTCTGAGTCCTATCTCTCCACAAGATGCAAAATGCATCAAAGGATTCTACCTAATCCCAAACAACATTTTTGTACTGCTTTAATCTTCTATTCTTAGATGCATAGGTTCCCTTTACCTGAGAGATAATCAACTCAGAATCTCCTATGACATGCAATTTCTCGATTCCATGGTGAGAGGCAACCTTTAATCCTAAAAGTAGAGCCTCATATTCAGCTATATTATTTGTGGATGAAAATTTTAGGGTAAAAGAATACCTAAACATATTTTTCTCAGGAGATACAAAAACTACCCTTGCCCCTGCACCATCTTTAGAATTAGCCCCATCAAAAAACATGGTCCATAGTACTAGAAAATTTTGACAACATTCAACTTCATGTTTAATAACAGTATGAAGCTTTTCAACTTCTTGAATGATTAATTCAGCTCTAAATGCATTCACACCAATATCTAGAAAGCAAGTGGTATCTTTGTCAATTTCTTCCCTCAGAATGTGACTAACTCTTGGCTCTTTGTTTACCTTAACAACTTTATCCCCAATGTGAAAAGTAGCATAAGTTAAGTCACATTATAGACTACCTCCCATAGCAGCACTCCATTTTCTAGATAGCAACATTCCATAGTGCAGAGGGATATCAACTACAAGAACCGACATGGTCAATTCTACCTCAAGCATTTACAGTCCCTATAACTAGAATTTCTCTAGCATCTATGCCCCTACATCTACCTTGCTTAGTATCCACCTTTAGACCTAGGGCCTCCATTACCTTGAATGGCATGATTGTGTTAGAAGCTCTTGAATCTACAATGCAATTTTTTAGGGTCTTTCCCTTGATAATTAGGCTGAGAAAGAATGGGTCAATGTCTTCTATATATGCTACTGATGAGTCATCTAAAAACATCTGGAGAATTTGAGACAAAATACCACTATCCTCTATTACCAATGGGGTATGCTAAATAGCATCTTGTTATGTATTATTAGTACTCCCTATCCCTTCAACTAGGTCAAGGCTTTAATCTTATGTTCCTCAATTCTAAATAACTTGGATAGGGGTACTTTGACATTAATTTGTGATAACATGGATAACATGTCAAGAGAATCAATAGCAGTGGGTTTCATGATCATACTTGGAATAAGAACCCTTAGAGTAGCAGGGAATACTAATTGCTTAGTAGCATCAAAACCTAATCCCTTTTCTTGCACAATTGCTTTTGCTGCCTCATTTGTTTGGAATTGCACTTTCTTCTTAGGTTCCCACTTCTTTATTTTTTCTTCTTTACCCTTGACTATCTCCACCTTAGCCTTCTTATCTTTATCTTTCATCTCATGTGTAATATCTTTTATGAAGATACCAGAGGGTTTCCCAACATCATTTCTAATTGTTCAATTTCTTAGATTGTAATTACTATGCACTTGGGAAATCATCTCTACAGTGATCCTATCAATTTCCTCTTTAGAAGGCATTCTTAAACTTACACGACCAACTTCATAAGATGTAACACATACCTGATCTTCATGTCCTTCATTATCTGAAAACACCTGTTGATGATGCAACTAATAAGAAACTCTCTTGTCTTCAAGATCATTTTTTGTTTCTTCTAAATTAGAATCCATAGAGTTACTGCACATACTCACCATATTGCAACTAATATCATCATGGTTTTTTTCTGCTTCCTCTTCTTCATTTTATGCACTATGGTTTGAAATAAATGACTAAGCAACAACACAATATTATGAAGAATGGGGTGATTGATGAATAATACACCAGGGTACATCATCATTCATATTAACATAACTTCTTTGCAACAGATCTGGGGTATTCTTATCCTTAGAATTCTGAGTCAGATTAGTAATTGGCCTACCATCTTTCCACTAAGTTGTATAGGGATAGTTCTGCATTCTAGGTTGCCTATTGAAGTTGTTGTTATGCATTGGGGCTTTCTCACCAATGTTTGGCTTCTGTGTATTGAAGGTAGTTGGGTTGATCTTCTTCAACAAGTCTAACACCTGAGCTATTGTTGGTTCATTAGTTTTCTTTCCAAAAGGGGTTTTATCAACATCCCTTCTATTGTTAGTCTTGGAATTAAATAATTTTGGATCATCTCTCCTACCAAACTTTCCATATGCTTTTCTATTATTTTCAATATTCACTACGATCTTGTAAGCATCTCTTAAAGTTCTAGGAGCCTTATCCCTCAATTCATAAGCCATCTTGTTGTCAAAATCATTGAAATAAGTTGTAAGATAGACATCCTCATTTAGCCTCATAACCTGGAATAATTTGTACATACCCTTTTGGAATCTTACATTGAAATCAAAAGCTGTGTGCTAGAAAATGTGACCTGTTAAGAGCATGGGTTAACAAACAAACATTAGCTAAAAATCTTGAAAATGCATCAAAGATTCATCAAAATGAAAGGAACAAAACACTAACTAATGCTTGCTTGGATTTTGCAACCCTAAGTAGCTAACAAACCCAATCTTCCCACCACCTCTACAGCTCAACAAAGGCACCCATAAGGGGCCATGTTGGTGTGTTAAAATGGTGGTATGTTTGGTGTGCTCTCCCAAACACAATAATAAATGAATCTCTTGAGTGTGTGAGTGCAAGTGTGAATGTAAATATAAATGAAAATGCACTAAGATCCTAAACTATGTGGGATGAAGAACACTTCAAAAAATGGCTATGGAGAAAGCCATTCTTGAAAGCATTCAAGAATGAAGATGATATGCAATAAAGGAAACTAACTAAGAATGTAAGCTATGGAATGAAAAAGCAAATGCATGAAGAAAACTAAATGAACAATGCAAGATGTAAACTAAATCAGCTACCAAATGATTAATATGATCTTAGAAATCTCTATGCAAATCAAGCTACAGTGCAAAACCCTAAGCATGAAAACTCAAAACTCAAAATGGCATGGTAACAATGCAATAATGGGAGATGTAAATTCTTGAGACAAGCCCTCTATTTATAGGCTTGAGGGAGGGCTTGGTGAGGTGGCATCCAAGTAGATGCCACATAAGGTGACATGCAAGCCATGCAAATGGTCAAGAATTCAAAGTTTTCTCACACATGTGTGAGAAAACTTGAGAAGAAAAGTAGGAGACAGGGGTGTGTAGGCATGCCATCTCACACATGTGTGAACACACTCTTAGGCTAATGAAGGGGATTAGGGAGATGATTAAGAATGATTAAGTGGGATTAGAGAAGAAGTAGATTTATAGGCTAGGCTCTAGATTAGGCTTAAGATTAAATTAAACAAAATTTAATTTAATCATGGGTTTAGAAGAATTAATAGGATGCGAGGATTTAAATAAATAAAATTTATTTAAAAAAAGGGGGAGACATGGAGGATCATGTGTTAAATTAATTTAACACATTAGAGCTAGGAATATTTAAATTAAATTTAAATACTTAGGAGAATGAACTTATTTAATTAATTAATTTAATTAAATAAGTAGAAGAATGCGAGCAATATAATTAATTAATTAATAATTAATTACAATATCACAGGCAATATTAATAAATTAATATAGTCTTTAGGGATGTTTTTAAGCATCTACATTTTGCCCCTCTTTGATGTGATGTTGGAACGACATCATATGAAAGAAAAAAAAATATAGGTTTCCCCAGACAAGGTGGGAGTCCTATGGTGACGACAGAGGAGGAGGGTGCCCCCTCGAAAAAATTGCGCAAAAAATAAATTTTGGGCAATTTTTGCAAAAAGGTCTTAAGAAAGAAGAAAAAAAAGAGAAAATGGGAATAAATGACAACATTTGCATGACTTGCAAGTAAACAGAAGACATATACGGCTCAGGGAAGAGCGGGGCTCAAACGAGGTCCGCAGGGGGCCTATATAAGCCTACGAGGGGCCCAAAGAAGGTCATTGTCACACTGTGAGTAGAGCATCCAAAGAAAACATGGACCCCATTGATCGATTGCAGCTTGGTGAGCATGTGCGAGAGTACCAGCGAGCAGCTGAGATGGGCCCACCAGTAAGTCATCTGATCCTCTTCATATTTTGGTAGGCTAGGCTAGACTAGTGCATTTATTATCTCATAAATGCAGTTTAAAAAAAATGCCCAGGTGGAGACGACAATCTTTGCCCTATCGTCTGTGCAGACAACAAAGCAACAACTTTGGCATTTGCGAAGATGACAGGATACATCCTTTCATCTACGCAGACGCCAAAAGGGGGAAAAATGTTTGTGGAGATAATAGGGTTCAACTTGTTGTTGGCACGTACGACAAAGGGTAGCGAAGAAGACGAAGAATACGTCGTCATCTCTGAAGATGACAGAATGTTGTCGTTTGAGCTAGAACTGGCATCTTCATCGATCGACGACTCTACTGATCGACGTATGCGTAGATCAACATCTGCATAGATCAACATCTTCACTGATCAACATTTGTGCTTATCAACGTCTGCGGCGAAAAGCAGCCACGCCAATTAGGGTAGACTGGGGGAAAGCAACTGAAGATGCCCCACTATAGGGACATCATAGGCTAGCAAAATTGATGCTCTACATGTCTATGTTGCAGGAGAATACGATGGTGTTTAGGTCAAGGGAGCACTATCCTCTGACCATGACGATACAAGAGAGGCTGACAGATGCGGATTGGGGGCACATGCTGCTATGCAAGCTAGAGCACATTCACGAGTGGCCAGATCTGAGGGGCCATTTAGCTCAGCTATCGGCTCTCATAGAGTGATGACACATGCCTATTGGGAGCTTCCATCTACCGACGGGGGAGACTATAGTCACACTCCTAGATGTGTGGCAGATCCTGTGAGTACCGATCAGAGGTGCCTACCCAGAGTATGTATTGGAGGGATCAGATCTGTTCTTGAGGGAGTGCTTTGGCAGATGACGACAACAATCACCCATCCACTGATCGTGGTTGTCATGGAGGGGTGCACTAGAGCAGAGGCTACCGAGGCTGGTAGTATACTTAGCCTCACTGATATGGCAGATGCTGCCAGATCACATAGGACACGGGTGGCCGATCAGGTGGGCGCGAGTGCTGAGCACTCTGCTACAAGAGGAGGGAGTAGTCTATTGCTGGGGATAGACTATCCTAGCCGAGCTATATCACGATCTATACATGTGTGTATATCGGACCTAGCACACGATAGAACCATGATTGACGTTACTGATGGTTTGGTCATGGGAGCATATTGGAGTTACATGGCCAATTAGTCAGCGAGAGACTAGGCAGCTTGGGGAGCCATATGCCTGTAGATATAAGCCTCCTATCTTATATACATTGATAGAGTCTATGGGGTTCTAGCATCGATGCATAGATGAGATCATCATGTTAGAGTGGACTCCCTATGATGAGGTAGAGCAATGGGGGCAGACACTGGCAGCAGGAGGCGAGGATGACACAGAGGATTAGATGTACCTCCCGTACACACAAACAAACTACTAGATCATTGGCCGATCCATGCATGTGATGATGCACTATATGCCCTCTCGAGTTCAATGATAGTTTGATAGGGTACAAGATATAGTGCCAGATAGATTCTTATATCCTGTGGTGTCATGAGAGTATGGACGACTATGGGGATACGGGACCACCGTACGATTGGCCCAAGCTTCTTGGATGGGGATGGCAGCAGTGCCATGGGTGCATGGCCAGGACAAGGGAGACACAGGTATGACATTGGCGTACACATAGTGGTGGGCAGCCCACCAGCGGGTCAGGCTTACAGTGCCAGGGGCACCTCCACCAGCAGAGCAGGCATAGGGGGAGGGAGATGGAGTAGGAGATGGTGGGCAGGTAGCTATGATGCCACCACTAGCACAGGGGGCACATGAGGGACCGCACGGGCACAGAGTCCGAGCAAGGAGAGGGCCAGGGCCAGCACCAGCACAGGGGTCACCATAGAGAGCACCACATGCCCAGGCATAGGCATAGGCACAAGGACAGGCATAGGCACCACCGCAGGCACCTCTATAGGCACCACCATAGGCACCGCCACAGGGACAGGTATAGTGAGAGGACCCAGACATGGTTAGGGTCGAGAGGGATAGCCTGTGGACAGAGGTAGCCTAACTACAGGGGGTAGCACAGGTGCATCAGGCACGAGAAGATAGCTTAGAGCAGGCCATGGGGGCCATACAGGCAGAGCTACAAGTGTAGAGGGTCAGGGGGGACAATGCACAGGAGGCCTTAGCAGCCTTATAGGCACGGGTGGATGCAGGGGAGTTTGCAGGGGTGGGCACCCATACAGGGGCGGGGGATCGAGGAGAGGCAGAGAGGCTCTGAGTGGAGGTAGCCACCTTACAGGTCGAGTGGGCCAACCATCAGGTGCAGCTGGACGGATACTGCAGGCAGCGAGACATAGCCATACAGATGGTACAGCCTTGGGTAGCCATCTTAGTGATGCAGGAGGCTCTCATAGCTAGCCGAGCAGAGACACGGGCCATTCGAGAGGCAACCTATTATAGGTTGCTGTATAGGGAGGCTGTGCCTGCTGAGCGATGACAACCAAATTTTTAGAGGGGAGCCAGCTCATGGATCTCAGGTGGTAGAGCCAGATCAGAGCAGTCCGTAAGATAGTAGAGACCTCCTCGAGGGGGGATACAGGAGGGGCAGGGCCCTCATAGCCAACAACTTGATTGTATATAGTGAGCAATTTTTTAACAGATATATGTAGATGCAATGATTTTTGATGATGCATTTGTACTACATGATTCTACATGATGTGCATACGGACTATATAGACGTTATTTTTTTTGAGATATATACATGACATGAGTTGATGATTCTATGTGTGTATGGATGTATGTGGTGCATATGTATAGATTTATGATGTGGGTACTAACGTTTGTGATGCAGGATGTGATGGTATGTGATATTTCTTATGATGTATGCATATGTAAATGATGCCTAACATGTGTGTGATGCAGATTAGTGGGTGATTATGAGATGTATTCATTGTTTTATTTTTTCATAGATGCACGATATATATGTTAGATGTGATTATGATGTATATGCCCCTAGATGTGATGACTAAATTGAATGTATGCAATTAATGAAATGAACTAATACAATTTAATAAAATGAACCAAAAATGCTTAATGAACACTAAATGAGATGAATCAACTGAACACTAATGAATGAATGCAAAAATGGGAAGTTAATGCAATCTAATGGAAATAAACTAATGAATAAATATTTTTCATAACTATCACTCATAGAAACCCAGTAGCATAGCATAGGAGGGGGGAAATAAATAGAACCTTGTCTCAAGCACGACTCGAATGAAACCCTATACTACATGCATCCTAACTACATGATATCAAGAGATTCTGTTGTGTTCATATGGAGAGCACTTCTCAAGTTGATTTTGCAAAATGAGTTGAAGCATTATATGCTATAGAAGCATAAATGACATGACTCTTTTGCGTGGACTAGACATACAAAACCATAGAGACTTTAGGACAATAGGTGTAGTTTGCATAGTCATGATGGATCAAATGTCATATATGCAATAGAGAGGTCTGGGCACACCCAAAGTCTTTTAGGGATCTTTGTTGGGACGTGTACTAACCTGTTGCCCCCATTATGCAACGCATTAAGATAACCTGAAACTAACACATATGGAATAAAGCTTCAAAAATAGATCATACCACAAAAACATGTGTAGTCAATGAGAGCCATTCTAGTACGACCAAAATATGGAAGATCAAGGTGCGCCATTTAAAGCTTTCACTAACACACAAAAATAAAATCAACCAAAAAGACACCTCATGACCAAGTAGTCATTCAGTCCACAGTTCCTGCCAATAACCTTAAGTCTAGAAGTGAATGTCACAATGTCACCTATAGGAAGGATTCATCCTATGAAAGTGTGTCAAGTTGAAATGTCCAATGATCATAAAATCATGCATTTTTGGCAAGGGCTGTGAAGCGAACAAGTTTCTTGAATCATTAAGTCTCAAATGGTGATTTTGTGTAAGTCCAAGTATGGTCACTATTGTGAAAAAGCTCAGCGTAATGGGAATGACAATCACTCAACCAAAAAATGCCTCGCGGACTAGAGGTCTTTTGAAAGATGGAAGTGAAACGAAGCCTTGCAGACAAGAGGTCTTTTATTGAAAGCATGAAACGTAAAAGGCTAGATAAGACTTTGCACAAGGGAAGTGGAATGGAGTGAAGCGAAACAAGCCTTATAGACAATGGATCAAACCATACTTTTTTTTGTTTTTAGGAACATTTTTCTACTTTTTAGGCTTTTTTCAGGAACATTTTATGAATGTTTTTGGATTTTTTGATTCCTTAATTTTTTTTTTTGATTTTTGCAGGACTATAAGCACTGTACAGGAACTACAAAGGCTCAAGCATAGAACCGCTTGAGATGCTGGATATTTACAGGCTTAGGGAGCAGATCTCCCTCTGGAGTAGCAATCTGATATGCCCTAGAACCATATTTGGTTGTAATGATAAACAGACCTAGCCAATTTTTCTCAAACTTTCTTTTCTTTTCATGGTTCTGGAGGTTTTTTATATTATGCTGCAAAACTAAGTCACCCACTTCAAATTCCCGTGGCTTGACTTTCTTATGATACTAAAGCTGAAGGCAATTTTGATACATGCAGAGGTGGTTTAGGGCATTCAATCGTCTCTCATCAAGGAGTGCCAGCTCTTACAAGTGAGTGACTCTATAGTCTTCTTTTGATATTAGATTCTTGAGAGAGATTATGAGGGAAGGGAGCTCAATTTCGATGGGCAAGACAGCTTCAGAACCATAAACAAGAGAAAATGGGGTGGCTCCTGTGGGGGTGCGGATGGAGGTATGGTAGGCCCAAAGGGCAGGAGCAATTTGGATGTGCCAATCACAGCTAGCTACATCAACAGTTTTCTTTAGGATTTTCAAAATGGTTTTATTGGTAGCTTTAGCTTGGCCATTGCCTTGGGGGTAGTATCGGGTGGAAAAATGCTGGGTGATTTCAAATTTCCTACATAGTGTGGCAACCTCTTGATTTTTGAAGGGGGTTCCATTATCAGTCATGATATCTTGAGGTATATCGAAATGACAAATAATGTAGTTCAGGATGAACTTCGAATCTATTTTCTGGTGATGTAGGTTAATGGAATAGCCTTGACCCACTTTGTGAAGTACTCAGTGGCGGCAATAATGTACTTGTGGCCATTTGAGGAATTTGGGTATACTTGACCAAAAAGATCAAATCTCTAGTGGGAAAAGGGCCATGGAGTGATGGTGGAATGAAGGTCTTGGGCGAGAGCATGTATCAAATCGCCGTGCTGTTGACATGGAACAAATCTCTTTACAAAATGATATGCATCCGCTCCTATAGTGGGCCAATAGTAACCTATCCTAAGAATATTTTTTGCTAACATAAGGCTGCTAGAGTGGGCACCACAAATCCCTTGGTGAACCTCTTCTAACGCCGTTCGAGCTTTATCTGAACTGAGACATCAGAGGAGGGTTCCATCAAAGTGTTTTCGAAAAAGTGTATCACCTAGGATGGTATAGCGGACGGTTCAGCGAACAAAGGTTTTACTTTGGTTTGGGGTGAGGGCTATGGGAATGGTTTTGTGATGTAAATAGACAAAGATGTCAGCGTACCATGGAGACTCAGGACCAAAAATCTCACACACCAACTCTGAATTAGTTTGTTCATAAGCAGGAGTAAAAATATTCTCAACAAGAAACTCACATTTAGGACTATATTCTAGCATGGAAATCATAGAGACAATAGTAGCCATGGCATCTGCTGCTTTATTATTAGCCATTGGAATCTACTAAAAAACAATCTCTATAAAATTTTGGTTAAGCTCCTCAACTATTCTATGATAGGGCAACAATTTCTCATCCTTGGTGTGGTATTCATCTGTGACTTGTTTAATGACTAATTGTGAGTCTCCAAAGACAAGAAGGTTTTTGATATTTCATCTGATAGCTTGATGTAGTCCTGTGACTAGACCTTCATACTTAGTTATATTGTTTGTGCAAGGGAATAAGATTTTATAAGACTTTGGAATGAGATCCCCTTGTGGTGTTACAAAAAAAATTCCTACCCCCGATCCCTTTTGTGTAAAGGATCCATCAAAAAATAATTTCCATGGTGTAGTAGGGGCTAGGGTCATAATTGTGTCATCTGGAAAGTTGGCTATGATGGGATGGTCTCCTTGAAGAAGAGCTTCAACAAGCTGATCTGCAATTACTTGTCCTTTAATGGCCTTATGATCCTTATAAATAATGTCGAACTCACTTAAAATTAAGACACATTTTGCTGCTCAGCCAGTGAGGGCGGCTTTTGATAACAAATACTTGAGTGGATCTATCTTGGCAATGAGATATGTAGTATGATTAAGCATATAATGACGTAGTTTTTGTGTACAAAAGACTACAACCAAACATGCTCTCTCAATAGCAGTGTAGTTTAACTCATAGCCAACTAGTGTTCGACTGAGGTAATATATGGCTTGCTCATTCCCATTATCATCTAATTGTGCCAAAAGTGCTCCTAAGGCAACTGAAGTAGCTAAAATGTATAGAATCAATGGTCGTCCTGCAACTGGAGGTACTAAAACTAGAGGATTAGCCAAATATGTCTTAATTTGTTCAAATGCTTTTTGGCATAGACAATCCCATTCAAACTTGTTTCCCTTGCAAAGAAAATGCTGAAGTGGATGGACTTTATCTGCTAGTTGTGACACAAATCTCCTAATAGATTATAATTTTCCTTGAAAACTGCAGAGTTGTTTCAATGTGGTAGGTGGAGGCATATCCATAATGGCCTTCACTTTTGCTGGATCTACCTCAATACCTCTTCTTGACACAATGTAGCCTAATAATTTTCCTGATTTGACTCCAAATACACACTTCTTAGGATTAAGGCACACTTTTTATTTCTCCAACCTATCAAAAATAGTGGTAAGGACATCAATGTGGGATTCTCTTGTCTTGGATTTTCCTAGAATATCATCAACATAGTCCTCCATTATGACATGTAGAAGATCATGGAATATAGTAGTCATTGCATGTTGATAAGTGGCACCGGCATTTTTCAAGCCAAAAGGCATGACTTGATAACAAAAGGTTCCCCAAGGGGTGGTAAATGCCATTTTATCTTGATCCTCTTTTGCAATTCTGATTTGGTTATAATCGAAAAATCCATCCATCAAAGACAACATCTCATGTCCAGCAGTCAAATCCATTATGATGTTTATGTTAGGAAGTGGAAAATCATCCTTAGGACATGCGAGATTTAAATCTCAAAAATCTAAACAAACACGGATGCCCCCAGATGCTTTCCCTACAGGAACAATTTTGGAGATCCACTCATGATAGTCAATAGGATGGATGAAATTTGCCTCTAACATTTTCTGCAATTTTGCTTTGACTAGGAGTGCTACCTTAGGGAAAATTTTGCTTCACTGGTTTAATCTTGGGATCAACTGTCAAGTGATGCACAACCAAATTTGTGTCTAGGCTAGGCATGTCTTTGTACGTCCATGCGAAATTGATTTTTCCCTTTTTTAAGAATTTAGTCATGGCTTTTTGTTCCTCAAGACTTAAGGTAGCAGCAATGTAGGTGATTCTTGGATTATCCTCTATTCCCAAATTGACTGGAATTGTGTCCTCATTCAAAATAGGTGACTTTTCTGGTGGCAAGGATCTAAATGGCAAGTCAAGCTCTCCCTCTTCTGGTGCCTCTAAGAGGTTTTCACCAGAAGATGCATCCTTTATTTTATCTTTTTCTTCATCCAAAAGTGCCCAAGAAGAGTTTTCACTAGAGGATGTTTCTTTTATTTTTCCATTTTTATTTTCTTTTTCACTTTTGTGACTAAGAGAGTTGACTTGGCTACCAAAGTAGGCTTCCTCATTGTATTGAATCTCATGTTCATAATCTCGCAAACTCTTAAGGCCAAAAAGTGCCATCACTGCTTCATCAGTCTTACAAATGTCAAGAGCTGGTGGTGTATTTTGAAGGTCCCAGTCTATCATGTCGGGATTGGTGAGAGGTAGGTTAATGGATGAAAGGTCATCTATTGTAATGGCATGGACATAGTTATCTAGGTCATCTTCAATGTATTGGAAAGGTACTTCGAAGAATTTCTCCTCTTCAGCCTCAGAATCAGGTTCAACTATACAATAGTTGTCAGCAAAGGATACCTTAGGTTTAATGGAGCCCAATCCACATCCTTTAGGATAACTATTAGCTTCTAAGGGTTGTCTAATTCCATCTTCTTTTGGTCCAAGGCCGGTACCATGATATCTCATGTTTTCAATAATGGGAGGTGCCTTAACATATTTATCCTTAGGAAACTCAATAGGTTCACCTTTTCCATCATAATATAGCCAATCTAGAATATTATCTTCCATGTGTTCATCACTAAGTGAACCTCAACGCTCAAAGGTTGTCTTGTTAACTTTCATGGTTTCCTTATTAGTAGAAGGTGATAGTTGAGAAGGTTTTCCAAAGGAACGAGGGGAAAGTGGTAGTTGTCAAACACACATGGCATTTTCAAACTTATACTCTCCCATTCCTAAATCAGCAAAAGTAACCTTCTTCCCTGTGGTGTTAATCTTAATCTTAGTATCTTCAACCTTCTCTTTTCCCTTGTGGGAACTTACATCCTCATTAGCTAATTCTAGTACTGTTGTGGAAGATGGTTTTGTTATGGTGAGAGATTTAGGTACAACTTTGGAAAACTCACTTATTGGACAAAAATTCATTGGTGCACCTTCCAATCTTTTACAAAATTCAAAAGGAGTGGGATCCCCTAGGATTGTGATCTCTCTTCCTTGGTGGGGGAATTTCAAGCATTGATGATAGGTAGATGGGACCGCCTTTAGTGTATGTATCCACTTTTTACCAAGCAAGATGTTATATGGAAAATCCAAGTCTAAGACATGGTATTCAATATTTATGATGGCTGGTCCAATTTTTAGAGGCAACATAATGACTCCTTTTGATTCTCTTTCCCTTTGATCATATGCTTTTATTGTGATCCTTTTATTAACATCTAGGAGATCCTTTGGTAGTCCCAAGAAATGAATCATTTTTAATGTACAAAGGTTCAAACCGGATCCATTATCTATAAGGACTCTTTTAATCTTATGTCACTGTATAAGGACTTCAATGTGGAGCGAAAAATTATGGTGGGGATTAGGGCCTTGGAAATCTTTATTTGTGAAGACAAGGTGTTGTTGGGCAGAAAGGTTTCCGATCATAGCAGTGAATTTTAAGCATTAATGTTTTCAGGAACACGAGATTCTAAAAGAGCCTTCTCTAACATCTCTTTATGGATGGGTGATGTGGTTAGAAGTTCAAGAATAGATATTTGTGCAGGAGTCTTACCTAACTAGGGCAACACATCATAGTGAGAAGTGGGCCTATGTGAGGTGGATGGTGCAGTAGGCACATGTGGCATTGGTGGATTAGTGTTATTGGGAGTGGTAGCTTACAAAGTGAGTCTTCCGCGTCGAGTAGTGGCATCACAATCAGCCATTTATAAGACAAGGGTATTCACACGAGCATCTACCTCTTCAATGTGGCCACATAAGGAGTCAAACCTTGATATGTGGTTAGTAGAATAATCATAAGGCAATGCATTTGATGTGGATGCTTGATTCGCATTGTTGGTATTGTTATTATCATTGTTGTGATCGAGAAATGGTTTTTGAAATATCTTCAATTTAGCATTTTTAGAGGTTGGACCTCCTTCTACTTAAATTTCCCCATCATCAACAAGATTTTGGATAAAAACTTTGAGTTGGATACATTTGTTGGTGTCATGTCCTTTGATATGGTGGTATTTACAATATTCGTTTTCCCTATACCACTTTGACTTTGGTTGATTTTCATCAAAAGGACGTGTGTTAGGAAATACCATCAAGTTGTGATCCACTAATTTTTGAAAGATGGTCTCCAAAGGTTCACGAAAGTTAGTGAACTTTCTATTTCGATCATAGTCATGATTGTAGTTTTTGTTGTGTGGAAAGAATTGTGTTTGATTACGAGATTGTTGATTGCCTTGATTGTCATGATTTCAATTATTGTTGTTTCGATTACGATAATTGTTGTTGTTCCCTCCTTGAAGATTTTTGACATCAGTAACACCATCATGTGTAACACCCTTATTCTTGGACCAGAATTTGGGTTTGCTATTGTTGTTTGACTCATTGTTGGAGGATGATTAATTATAATGTTTGATGGTACCTTTTTCCAAAAGTCCATTTTCAATATTCTTTCCCTTTTTGACTAAAGTGGAAAAGTCTTCGGGGCTAGCCATTTTCATGTGGAAGGACATTTCGGGTATCAAGTTCTTGATAAATATATCCACAAGATGGGAATCTTCAATTTTATATGGCATACGATTAGCAAGATGTCTCCACCTTTGTAGGAAGTTGGCAAAAGTTTCTCCATTTCGTTGTTTTGTGTTGCATAGGCCACTCAATGAGGCATGATGTTCAATGTTGTAAGAGTATTGTGCTATAAACTTGCTTGTCAAATCATTGAAAGAAGTAAAGGAGCCCTTAGGTAAATTCATTAACCACTCAAGTGCGGGGCCTCCAAGACTTCATGCAAAGAGCCTCTTAAGATAGTCATCACTGTAGGCTACTTCTTGGCACAAAGTGGAAAATTCCTTGAGATGGGTGATGGGGCATGTCTCTCCCGTATACTTGTCAAATTTAGTTATTTCAAAACCGGTTGGAAATGGCACCATATTAATGGATTTATCAAATGAAAAAGGACAAATTTCCTCAAAAGAGACATCCTTCACCCCTTTGTTGTTCATGTTAAGGACCAAATTTTGCAATTCTTGGAATTGTTGAGCCAAATCTTGACTAGGTTGTACTTGTGATTGTTGAGAGTTTACAAATCCACCTCCTAAATCATAGGGAGTCCCAAATGTAGTGTGAGGTGGTGGAGGTACTCCACTTTGACCAATGTATTGATATGCAGTTGTTGGAATTGGCACATATGTCTTTACCATAGTGGTTGGCACTTGTAAATAAGAAGAGTGCATTGGTTGTGTCAAAATTGCCATTGGTTGAGTAGGAACTTGTCCAATGCCTAAGCATCCCACAGTTGAAGTTGTCAAGGTAGATTGTGGAATACTAGCATGTGTTGTAACATTAGGCATGGCACTAATGATTTGTTGAATATGTTCTGCACTCAATTGAAATGTGGTTTGTGTTGAAGTGCTAGATGTAGGCATAACACTAGTTATTACCATGGTTTATTTCCCTTTGCTAGAAGTCGGAGCTGCATTTGAAGTGGGCAACACGGGTGCAACACCTTTTGTAATTTGTCGAAACAAAGTGTTCTCATCAAAGCTTGGGGGAACATTAACACCATCCTTGACCAAATTTAGGAATATCTCAGTTTTGTTTTCCCTAATAGATTTCTCCATCATTTCCACATTGTAGGGGTCTACAAGGAATGTCCTAACATCACCAGGTATATCGTTAAGGTCAATAGGATTTTCATCTTGGTATACTGCTTCGTCATTATCCCCCAAAGTTGTGTTATGGAAGAGATCTTCTGGTTCTTGAGTGGATGTTGAGTTAGGCATACCAAGGTTCTAACTAGAGGGAATTGTGTTCCCTAATGAAGTTGTGAGTGGAGGAAAAGGATTCTCCATCTCTGATTGCCTCAATGATTCCCACAAATGTGAAATGGGATTAAATGTGAACCTTCCTGATCGTGTGTGTACCATACAAGAGTGACCAAACCAATGGGTGGAAGATTGTGGAAGAAAAATAAAATGAGGATGAGAGATATTAACCTTATGTGATTAAAGGGTCAACTACCCAAGTTTGAACAAAAGACCTTGGTTTAGCAAACAAAGTTTGATTAGACGATAGTAGTATCTTTCTCCTACCAAAGATAGCCAAGTGATCTTGTAGGTAAGACAGGACACCAAGTTGATTGCCTACTATTTGGAGATAGACTTGTGATCCCAAATAAGTAGGTGTGATTAGGATAAATTTTTGCTTATAGATGAAAGGTCTAGTGTTGTAATGTCAAAAGATGTTTTAAGGTTCTAGCTCTCTAGAAGAAAATTTGAAAATGGAAGACTAGGAGTTTGGAAAGATGGAGGTAGATATGAAAAGATGAGAGTGTTGTGGCCACTAATATAGTTAACTCAATCCTCATTCACTGGAAATAAAAACCTTGTGTTTACTCCTGGGAAAGCATACCATTTTTGAAGTTTTCCATTGTATTCAATTCTATCATAACGGTCTTGTGTAGCTTCTTCTTTTTGAATGTCTTTGATAGTGTATCGGAATTGTTTGTCACTGTATGCTAGGTTCTTCCTTTCCTTGTAGATAGGTGGTTTGGACAACTTCACTTTCTTGTGTTTGACTTGGTTGACTTTGTCGGTCATGGCAGGAATAAAACAAGACCCAAATTTCAAGTGACTAGACTCAACCAATTTCAAAATACAAACTACCAAAAGTAATCATGAGTCAAGAAGACCTCACTTAACCTATCTCACTCAATGAAGGGTTACCTCACAATTTCACTCATTTTTAGAACTTGTTTGATGTTTTGGCTTTGGTTTTGAATGTTTGAACAAGCACGCTGAACACGCCAACAACCCTAATAAGGCTATCTCTAGGATGAACAAGGCTTATCTAAAGGGCCTCCTCGATATACACAAGGTACATGAGGCCCAACTCTGTAGATGAAAAGAAACACTGCCACACACATGGGGGGAGATGGTAACCCAAATCTCCTCCTTCACTTCCCAAAGGTATAAAGTTCTTTGGGGCTTAGCCAAGAGTGACAATATTCCACTTCCAAGAGAGGTGTCTTTGGATTCACCTCCCAATTTTTATACTCCACCAGAACACTGGAGTTGAGGTCATCCCAGGGGGTGATAAAATCCCTAAGCAGACCTCCTAAAAAATATAAAAAATAAAACCACTTATTTCTTGTGCACCCAAGATCGCCCAAAGGCACGAGGGAAGAGAATACGTAAGTGGTCTTGGGGTTTAAAAGACACTTGTTCTTTCCCAATGAAGCTTTAAGTTTTCTTTCTACTTGAAGACACTTGTGATTAAAACATGCAAGGTTCTTTCCAACTGGAAATAGTGCCAACGTAAACGAAAACGCGAGTTTGTCAATAAGAAAGTAAAGTGAGTGCGTGAAAGTAAAATGCTGAAAATAAAAATGCAAGAAATAAAGTCAATTTACCTTAGGGCATTCAAGAGTGTATGACTTCATTTTAAGCACCAAACCCAAATGTGACCTAGCTTAGGCATACATATCCATTTTAAGCACCAATTCCAAATATTGTCTAGCCTAGGCATATATGTCCATTATTCTTTAAAGCATTCAAGATGGTATAAATTCTTTTTAAGCACCAAATCCAAATGTGTCTTCTACCCTACACATTCATGTCCATTTTAAGCACCAAGTCCAAATGTTAGCTAACCTAAACATTCATGCATTCAAATGAAAGTGTTTAAATCCATACAAGTTTATTAGCCCTTAAGGTTTAAGTGATAAAAATCACTACAAATCTCCTTTAGTGATGAAAATCATTATTGGTTTTATTTTTTAGGTTTTTAAGGTTACTTCTCTGCATGAAAATCATTAGTTAAAACCTGTAAGTCAATCAGTTAACGAAAATTATTGTTAAAAATTGAACAATTTTGGTAAAATGCGGAGATGCCAAAATACAGGCGCGGACGCTAAAACGCGCAGACAACAAAACACGCAGACACCAAACTACGCAGACACTAAAACTCAAAGACGATAGAAGACCCTTAGAAGTAGAGTAGATAATTTCAGACGCAGATGACAAATTAAAGTGGAGATGCCAAAACACAGAGACGACAAACTAACTTTGCAGATGACAGAACTAACCTTGAAGATGATAGAACTATTCTTGTAGATGACAGAACTATTCTTGCAGATGACATAACTAAAGTCACAAAGGACAAAGTAAAATTTGTAGACGACAGAGGACTTTTCGGAGGCGACAGACAAAAAATGTAGATGATAAAATGGCTTAAGGGGAAATGCAAGTATTATTTTGAACTATCGCAAAGATGCTAAAAAGCGCAGACACTGGTCTACGGAGATGTTGGTATGCACAGACATTGGTCTGCGAAGATGCTGGTATGCGCAGATGACAAGCGCAGACGACGCTGCGGCTAGCGAAGATGACAATGCGATGTTTTATGACTAAAATGAGGTTGTTTGCAAATTTTTGAAATGAAACTAGGGACATGGGTCCCACCGGGCATGCCAAAATGTGTGCTAGACAATGTGACCTATTAAGAGAATGGGTTAACAAACAAACATTAGCTAAAAATCTTTAAAATGCATCAAAGATTCATCAAAATGAAATGAACAAAACACTAACTAATGCTTGCTTGGGTTTTGCAACCCTAAGAAACTAACAAACCCAATCTTCCAGCCACCTCTACAACTCAACAAGGGCACTCATAAGAGGCCTTGTTGGTGTGTTAAGATGGTGGTATGTTTGGTGTGCTCTCCCAAACACAACAATTATGAATCTCTTGAGTGTGTGAGTGCAAGTGTGAATGTAAATATGAATGAAAATGCACTAAGATTCTAAGCTATGTGGGATGAAGAACACTTCAAGAAATGGCTATGGAGAAAGCCATTCTTGAAAGCATTCAAGAATGAAGATGATATGCAATAAAGGAAACTAACTAAGAATGCAAGCTATGGAATGGAAATGCAAATGCATGAGGAAAACTAAATGAACAATGCAAGATGTAAACTAAATCAGCTACCAAATGATTAGTATGATTTTAGAAATCTTTATGCAAATCAAGCTACAATGCAAAACCCTAAGCATGAAAACTCAAAACTCAAAATGGCATGATAGCAATGCAATAATGGGAGATGTAAATGCTTGAGACAAACCCTCTATTTATAGGCTTGAGGGAGGGCTTTGTGAGGTGGCATCCAAGTAGATGCCACATAAGGTGACATGCAAGCCATGCAAATGGTCAATAATTCAAAGTTTGCTCACACATGTGTGAGAAAACTTGAGAAGAAGAGTGAGAGACAAGAGTGTGTAGGCATGTCATCTCACACATGTGTGAGCACACTCTTAGGCTAATGAAGGGGATTAGGGAGATGATTAGGAATGATTAAGTGGGATTAGAGAAGAAGTAGGTTTATAGGCTAGGCTCTAGGTTAGGCTTAAGATTAAATTAAACAAAATTTAATTTAATCATGGTTTTAGAAGAATTAATAGGATGTGAGGATTTAAATAAATAAAATTTATTTTAAAAAAGGGGGAGACATGGAGGATCACGTGTTAAATTAATTTAACACATTAGAGCTAGGAATATTTAAATTAAATTTAAATACTTAGGAGAATGAACTTATTTAATTAATTAATTAATTAATTTAATTAAATAAGTAGAAGAATGTGAGAAATATAATTAATTAATAATTAATTACAATGTCATGGACAATATTAATAAATTAATATAGTCTTTAGGGACATTTGTAAGCATCTACAAAAGCAGATTCATTAGGGTTTTTCTTGATGTTGTTGAAATCATTAAGCATAAACCCAACACTAGTGTCATCTCCATATTGTTCCTTAAATAAACTTTCCAAATCACTCCATGAATAAATGTTGTCATCAGGTAACCTCTTGAACCAATCCCTTGCATCTTTAACCAAAGAATAAACAAACAATTTCATAACTACATCCTCATGTTCAACCTCATAGTCATTCAACATATCAATGAAAATCCTTAGATGTTCTTCACCAGTAACAACATTATTCCCAAAGAACTTGACTACTTTGTCTCTTAAGTCAAAAGATATGAAATGTGGGGTACCTGGAATACCTACAATTGACATTTGTCTGTATATCTCCCTATAGATAGGTTTCTTTTGAAAACCAGTAATATTTGAGCTACTTACTACATTGGCTTGATTAAGGACAACCTTCTGAGGTTGTTGGGGCTAAGAGAAAAAGGGACTTGAGTGCTAATAGTGGTTGACAGAGTAGGAGCTATCTGGGGTGCTTCTTGCATTGAAGCCAATGGAATAGAAACTAATATAGGAGTTGAAGTAGGGAGTGATAAATTAGGCCATGAGGCCAAGGCAGAATTGGATTTTATAAACTGTATTTTCCTCCTAGTCTCTGTAGCTTGGGCTTTATTCTCAACCTTCTCAAGCTCTTTTGCAAGATCTTCTTTCTCCTTCCTAGCTTTCTCCAATTCTAGATCCAATTTTGTCATGGGAGAGTTTGTGGAATTGCTTGGTAAAAATTGAGGTTCATTTATTTGAATTTTCATTGCTTTGCCCTTACCCTTATTAGTAGCTTTCACAATAGGTTCTACAAGATTTGCCTGGATAGGCTTATAAGCTTGTACTGAGTAATGACTGGTTCTTGTATTTGGCTTAGAAGTTTCTCTTGTTCTATAACCTTGGATTTTAGAGAATCTAAATCTCCAAACACATCACTATGGAGGAGTGAAGTTTTCTCTATTAGCTTCTTATTTTGTTCCTTCAAAGCAACCATCCTTCTAAGTAAACTATCTCTTTCAACAATGGCATCTAGGGTGACTCACTCCTTATCCTTTTCTAAATGGCTATGTTTAGCTTCTTCTTTAGCAACCCATTTTCTCAAAAATCCTATCTCTGATTGCAACTCTTTGGGATTTATAAAGGTAGCTTCAGAATCAATAAGGTCATCCAAATCTATCAGGTTAGGCTGTGTAGATGAGATAGGTTTGGAAATAAAAGGATTTTCAGATGAGTTCTTGAGGCTTAACCTTTGCTTTATTTCAGTTATCGACTCTGGTCTAGGAGATCTGACCCCTATTGGTGATATGTCCTTATCTTGGTATGTTCTTTCATCTAGTAAACGGGTACTAAAGATCCCTCCTAGGAGTCTTGTGTTTTATGATTTAGAGCTTAGTGAAGACTCTTTTCTTACAATTGGCTGGTATTTAGAATTCACTAATATACTACCTCTTGTTTTCCAGGTAGGGTTTGGTTCTTCTCTTTTCTTATTCAGGTTCTTCCTACCACCTTGAGGTAAATCAGTATACATAGGTATGTCAGGATTGGCTCTTCTGTATGCTCTTGTGTTTTTCCTTCTATCAGCCATATTCACTATACTATTTATAAAGCAAGCACCAGCTTCAAAACCATGACTGAGTCACCACCCTAATATTAGGAAAAAAATAACAACAAAATATCTCCTGGCCTTTTGAGGAAAAGACAAAAGATGCTGTATCATGTACAAATGCACCTCATAACCAATCACAAAATCACAGGACTATGACTCTGGTTCGTGAGATAAGACATGTCAAAGGTTATATACGTCAATATGTGTATGGAAAATGGCTTTCTCTTTCGTAAAATTTGGTAAAATTGGCCAATAAAACAAGTTCACTTTTCCCCAACACAATACTGATTTTTTTTGACAAACACGTATACAACATAACCAAAGACATTGCAGTATTCTTCACTGATTAGTTGGACAACTCCCTAGTAGAGTCACCATTTTTTTGGAGTTTTAAAACTACTGAGCAATAGAATACCTCAATATCGAAAGGACAACACTTATGCAACCTAAGGATTAGCCAATTCCTATTTTAAATTACATATGCAAACCATCTGGATCAGACATTAACAAAACTAGAAATGGTTTGCTTCTCTTCAGGCTCTGCAAAACCAAGGTGGGTATACCTAAGGGATGATTATATTTGACTATTGTTGTATGATAATTATCTTAGTTTCATTCTAATTCTCATCTTCAATCCTCAAACACATAGCTAATTGTGAGGTTTTAAACAAAATACATCCCATATAATAGATCTGGTCATAAATTCTTCTATAGATTTGCAAGTATTCTCTGCAATAGTGCCTAACTAAGGCTAGAATATCTCATGAAAACAAGTATTGACCAAGTTTGAAGATCTTCAGGACATAAAACGGAATTGATTATAACTTTTCATTTGATGGTCATCTATGATCTATTTCTCTTCTATCTAAATTAATTTGACTAGTGCCTAATCCATTAGGGTTCAAAGTCTACTGCAATTCCTTGGATCTAATCTGTTGCCTTACAACAAATATTATCAACAATTCTTACTAGAATTCATCATTCAAAACATCCTTCCCATTACTACAATAACCTTATCAAATTCATCAAAGCTTTTATTTAATTCATTGAACTAACAATAGTGATGAAAAGATATACAACCTAAATGAACTGCATTCAATTGCACAAGCTTTTACTCACACAACATCAAGATAACTAAGTAATCAAAAGGAGACAAAATTCAGAAAGAACTGATATGGGGACAACTCATAACTTGTATTCATTTTCCTTGAAAATTGTATACATACACAATTAACTCAGATTGACCTTAGAATGAAACACACAAATCATTCTATATTCATGTATTCTTAGAAAACTTGCAGAGAAAGTACATCATAAGACTTGCTCAAACTAATTGGACTGGAAATAGACTAAGTATAAGACTAAAACATTCGAAATCAGATCCTCACATTGCCTTGAAAACTCATTTATGTAGGTATGAGTTGCAACAAGCAAAGGGAAAATGTGAGTGACAGGTGTCCTTTACAAAAAGTAATCTCCATACACCTATCAGAAAAGATGAAACTAAAAAATAATAGAAAGACATGTAGATCAAAAATTCTTTTGTGGGACCCTTTGTGTTACATCTCTTTATGCTAATTTGGCTCCAACTTTGATTTTGTTGTATATGCAACTACTAAGCCCACCAATGACAAAATCTATTTTGATGATTGCAAACTGACCTAAACCCGTGGGTTTTGCCATCATTATGTTGTACCATGAGAATCACCTTTACTTCCCACTCTTTGCTGATTATAACAACACCTTAAGATAATGGGATTATCACTTAACATGAAGCACCTAAGCTTGAGGGCAATGTGGCTATCAAATATAACAAAATGAGCATTCTTTGCTCTAGCCAAGTAGGGAACAAAATTGAGGATTATGCTTATGCCAAAAAAGGGGATATAAATAATCATACATATGAAACTCGTGTATGAATTCTTCTTCATCCTCTTCTCCAAAACTCTACACAGGGTCCTACATACTTCTAATGCCCTGGCATTGAAGTATGCTTTCTTGAAAATTTTACTAGAAAATAATGTTATTTCTGGGAGGATTCTAATTTTGTCAAGTTCACTCCTTGTCCTTGTTACTACCTTAGTCGATTGACTATGGCTCTTTACTACAGTCTCAAGGAGATTATACTCCATGAAGACACTCAGGATTACTAGTTTTCCTCTATCAAAATTCCATATGCTACTACAAAGGACAAACAACTTACTCCCTCCAAACCAACTCAGACCAGTTCGCGAGGCATTATCATTCCAAACCCAATTACTCTTATCCAGCAATCCCTGTGCTATCCACAACCTAGGACTTAATGACTTCTTTAAAGCCATCTCTTCTATACCATGCAGGACCAAAATACTACATAAAATACAATAGATTACTTACTTGAAATTTTTTCTCATTTATCTTTGCAAATCTACAATTTATCTTTGAACAAACCACTCAGCACTTGTACCAAAATTAATATAATATCCTTAGTAATTGCTTCTGATTAGAAATGACTTAGAATCTTTACTCGCATGAGGTAGGACTGAGAAAATATTATGTGTTATACTTTGTTGTTTTTTCACACACAAAGCTTTTCACATCTCATTAATACACAGAATGTCACGACCTTCTATATTTAAATCAACACTGTTGATCTTTACGATCAAAAGAAGTGGAAAAGATGACTAATAGTCCACTTGAAGAATTGGCCAATTGACCTAGTTATTTGTATCCACGTGTTCAAAATGTTTTCATGTTGGCACCTCTGTCAGGATCCACTGGTGATTGAAGACATGTGTCGACTTGTCGCTACCTCGCTACACATAAAAAATAAGCATCTCGTCATTGCAAAGTAATGACAGTCGTTGATCTGCTCTTGATCTTGCAGTGAACATAACACCACACCACTTCAAAGAAATATAGTAGGCCCTCCATCGCTATATCATGACACATGTGCTTCAAGCAACTTGTTCTAATGAGACAATGATGACCATTGATTTGAGGCTGATCTGAGGGTTGAGAAGCTTCATGGAGTTTGCTAGAGTATGGTGGGTTCCATAGTCACTATGTTGCTCAAGGCAAATAGACTAGCCTTTTCTCATAGTGATAATGCGACATTCGTTGATCTGAATTGATTGGATGGTCAAAATCTTTTACCTGAATCACAAATGGGAGGTGGGACTGCATTACTAATGAGGCACTGATACTTAAATAGCTAGCATTAAAGTATATTAGGGCCCTGGTTGTGCTGCGATGTTGCTTGCACTCTTCTATGCTTTAAAATTTTTCGGTTGATCGCTACATCGCTAACGGTGAGGAACAAAACTTTCTTGATGGGGACAACATGACTGCCAGTGACTGAGATCTTTCCATTGCATGCCTGTAACCCATGAGATGCCACTTTTCCTTCAACTTGCATTTGACGAAGCATGTGTGTAGGACTCATCTTCCATTTGTGATGCATTTACAAATTTCCTGTTGAGTCGCCAAGTCCTTGACGGGGAAGGTTATAAATTTTTCGACAGTAAGAAGGTCACTTTCGGTACTCATTTATGTTTTGGCACCAAAAAGTACACAGATGTCCCAATAAGATCACATCTATTAATAAGCCTGATAAAGCAAATGAATCACCACTCATAATGCCAACTAGAGCTTTGAATAATCACTAGGGGGTTTAGCAGTCATCGTGATATAGGTTTTCAAGTTGGTTGCTATGTCGTTATAGGCTATAGACTTGATTTTCTTGTCAAAAAGGTAGCGACCTCCAATGATTAAAGTACCTTGAAGGGCCCTTGGTTCATTTTTTGACTCAAGTAACAAAATGTGCTCGTGGTTAAAACAAAATCCGATCACGACAACCTTCCTTGTCACTGCCTTCATCTTTCTAGGGGTTGCTATGTCGCAAGAAATATTTTTACTTGTGCCTTCTTACCATGACAAGGCGATAGCCATAGATTTTTACATGATCAGGTGGTGTTGATTAAAAGGAAAAGTGGGGCAGGGCGTGGGATTTTAAAGAATAATAAAGGAATATTCGAAGATTTTGAAACATTCGTGCCAAAACTTGAATAACCAAAGGAGACATAGGGTTTATCTAGGATTTTCAATATTTTTTTATCTTGAAAATTAGGAACTCGAAAACCCTAATTTTGACCAAGGAACAAATTATAACTTTTTGTACCTGTATTAGAGATAATTCTATCTTTGCAAAAATCAGACCAACAGGTTTTTAAGATGGCCTAGTAGCTAGGACCCCTCTTACATTATTATCTAGCTTTTGTGAGATTAATTACTGTTAGAAGTTTGGCTATGAACATTGTTTAAAACCCTTCTGTAAGCAGCGCTGTCATAGCAGGGGAAGGAATTCTCACCCGCAACTGGAACTCCATATTTATGACTTGCCCTTCAAATTTGAAGAAAAAGTGACTCTGGACTACATCTTGCTTCAATAGGATTTTCAAGATCTGAGACATCCATCTTTGGTAAAATTATTAGGGATGCATTTTTGGCAAACATCTCTACAAAAGCTTCATAACCATCTCGGCCGTCTACATTGTAGAATCCAGAAGTAAGTTCTGCCGCATGAGATTTTGTCTTGTACCACTAGTGAATTGCAGGAAGCTTTCCTGCTATGACTACTTTGTCATCCCCAAAGATACTTGCAGCTAGGGAGAGCATGCGATCTCCATGATTAAGCCGTTGTGAAGTATACCATGAAAGAAAAAAATCTCCATATGAAGAATTCCATGATCCACCATTCTCTGTGGAGAAACCTCCCTCTTGAGGAAATTGGCAATATGAAGGGGCATTATGAGGGCCTCCCAGACCCCATAAAGGCTGACCCATTTCCTCAGAATGCTGCTTCAGGTTGGCTAGCATATGCTTGTCATAGCACTGAAACTCTCCTACTCCAGGAAATTCTTGAGTTCACCATCAGGACCAAGACCAACACATATTTCCACTATAGTATTCCCAATGTACTCTAAAAATGTCACTCTGAAGCTCTTGAGCATGTCGGATACCATCTGAAGTGGTGAACGATCTTCAAATAGTGGAAGATCGTCAATAGAAAGAGATAAACAATCTTTATAGCGATTTCCAGAATGATCTGTGAAGAAGGTGTTTGGGTCACTGTCACCCACTTTAAGGACCCATGATGGAAGAGCTATAGTAGATTTTTGGTTAGTGTATTTACAACCATGAAAACACATTGAAGCTTGAACTTTTAGGCTTGTAACTTGGATCAATTTGACCAAAGTTAAATATGCTATCCAATCATATTTTGTTGGAGCATCTCCCTCCACGACTCCCCACCAGACTTGCATAACCACTCCATCGACAACTAGAGTTTTTAAGGTAAGCAAGCCTGCTTGAATTGCCTTGCAATGATTCAAGGTATTGTGAATCGATACCGTATCTACAGGAAGCATTACATAGAAAGGCAAGTGCTTTTTCACAGGGCTTCCAAATTTTCCAACATCTTGGACAATTTCCACTGCACGTTCTACATGATTGGCCAGTGTGCCAACAATCCCCTGCCTCTGAAGGGGCATCTTCATTAGAAGAGGGGCCCTTAACCGCAGGCCCAAATTATTCACAACAGGCAAAGAGGAAGACACCCACACTGAATCAATCTGCAATCCTACAATTTGTGAAGGAAAATCTAGAGATCGCTCATAAGATGTTGCATAGATGCTCCCCACTCTTGTTACAATCACCATCTTTTACTTTAATTGAAATCACAACACTCCTATAACTGACAAAGACCGTGCCTCTCCAAATCTCAGAGATGCTATAAAAATCCCAAAGTTTTGACCGGATCCCCAAAAAATCCCACAACCTTAACCTAATTTGACACCAAATAGTAGACATGGAAAACGAGGCACCAATTAAAATTTTGTGCTAAGCAGTACTGAAAACAACAAAACTGTATGTGACAGATCACCTCCAATTTTCTCCTATTTTCATAGTAGTTTGCAGGATCAGCAGAAAACAAAAAGGGCTGAAACTAAAGAATATCTGAAGGAATAAGCCAAGTTTGAGCTCGAATTGAAGGGTAAGACATGGTGAAGCCTACCCATGATTCAGAATTCTCACAAAATGGTCTAAATGGGGAAGAATTGCAGGCGTTCCAATCACTACATTCTTCATATTCTAAACATGATTAGAACTATGCTTTTTCGTCTTTTCATGTCTGCACGTTTTAAGTTTCTAATTTTGTCTTTTGCATGTTTAGAATATTCTCTGTGCAATTATTATTTTCTATTTTTTTAAAAATAGATCATTGCTCATCTTCTCTTGTCTTTTCTTGCAAGTTTTTTTTTTTCAGAGACATGCAAGATTCTTTTTCTATTTTTGAGCTCTTGACAGAGGCATCATTTGCTTTTATTATTTCCTTTTGTCAACCTATTCTTGGCATGTAATCAGTCATTGTCAAACAAGTGCAATATTCTCTCATTACAAGCTTTTATTCAAGCTTTTTTTAGAAAAGTTTTTAAACTTTTTTTAGTATCCTCTTATCTGCCAGATCTGAACTCTATCATTATTTACTAACCTTTTTTGCAGGGTTAGTTATAACAAATTTTACATGAAGGTAATTACTCTTAAAAAAGAAAAAGGGGGAAATCATTTTTCTAGCATTAAGCTATGATTTAATAATTGTACCGGTGTGATTTCATTCTATGATTTTTTAGATATATTTATTCAAGTATATATGGGTGCACACATATATACCTAGATAAGTATACAAACTATTATGACTACAATGATTATTAAAGTCTCTTATATGCTTATTTCAAATGAACTTGTTCAAATTTACAAATCAATTGAGTACCCATGTTTACCCTTAATGGAGTTTTATACCTGATATCTATATTTAGTTGATCTTCTTTAAATCATTTTACTTAATTGGATTATGAGTAATCTTACACATTTGCCTTCATTTTGATATTTTGATGTACTTTTATGCTTTTATAGCATTATTCTATGCCCATGTTGGCACTTTATGGTTTTATACCATTGATATACATGATTTATATGATATTTGTTTTGAGTTGCATAGGGAGCTTAATATTTTTTCAAGGTTAACTATGTAGGTCCCCTCAGTATAACTGATACATAGTTTCCTTATCTGGCCCATGGAGTATCCCTCCATCCTATATTGGTATGCACTCATTTTTTATGGAGTTTCCCTCCATTGGATCCTATCTATTCCACTTTGATAGGATAATATCTTTATGGAGTTTCCCTCCATTTGGTTCTATTGGTTCCACTTTGAAAGTTGATATTTATGGAGTTTCCCTCCATATTGTTCCTTTTTTTGCTCCTCAATGAAGATGATGTTATTATTGGAGTTTTCCCCTCCAAATTCAGATAATTGAATCTCTTATTTGAAGGCAATATGTTTTTACTCCTCATAAACCCTTCCTTTGGTCCACTTCAGCTATAATTCTTGCAAAACTGTCACTTGAATTATTTAGTGCTTGAGGCACATGTTCTACTTATCTATTATTGTCTCTCTTATATTCCTTTGATAAATATACAATGTGATAATGTTCTACATTCTTTATTGCCTAGATCGTGAGTCATGTAGGTGATGGAGTCGCAACCCATTCACTTGTAGTGGGATGACTCATTAATGGACTGTCTATATCCATGAGATTGACGCAATGTTGATGCAGGTTTCATTAGTTGGCCTTGTCTGTGGTCATTTGTGCATTAGTATGTTTCTTTCATGAGAGACTTATTGCATAAAGATTGGTCATTTTGACACATATTATGCTCATTTTTGAGCTTATGACTTATTTTAGATGTCATGTTAACTCCATTGCATGTTGGTGAACACATTCATTTATTTTTACTCAATTTGTCCTTGTTGACAATTTTTTGAGCATATACTTTATCTTGATATCAGGTTATCTCCATTGTTTTGTGGTAACATGTTTTACTCATTGTTTCTCTATGAGAATTTAAAAGGATTTCAAATTTGCATATATGATGGCATTCTACTTGTGGATATTTGTCTTGTTGTTCTCTTTCTTCAGGTGATCCATCAAGGAACCTTCTTGGTTTTTCACATATGAAGATATGTCTATGCTTCCACATTCAAAGGACTCATGTGCTTCTCTTGGCTCTACAAATGTTCCATATGGATTGAAGACAATCAAATTACTTCATATTGAAGACTAAGTTGCAGATTTTTGTAAAAATTATGGGTTTAATACCCTTTGATGTAATTTCCCCAAGTAAAGATTAAAGGGGGGTGTTAGAAGTTGTAATATTTCCTTGGTGTATTTATAAACCAAGGTTAGACCTTCTTCCTTTATTGTTGTAATATATTAGGATATAAGCCAAGGTATCCTAATATATTTCTTTTTTGTCCTTTTTCCACTACATCTTATTTTGTCATCTAGTGGAATATGTGAGGACAAATATATATTGTAATTTCTAATTTTAGATTATTCCTCCTTAAGAGGAATCTCACACTTGGCCTCACACACTTATGAATGGTGGCATTCATAGACATGGGAGTTACATTCTAACTCCTCTCTCTCATCTCTATTTAAGAGATGACCCTCTTCTCTCATTTAACAATGAGGTTTCTTCCTCTTCTCAATTATTGTATGAGCATTGCTCTCTATCTCTCTCTCTCCTCCTTCTTAGGCTTTTGATGCCTCATTCATAATATCACAAGGGGTTTTCTTTGCTTTCCCCTTTCCAAATATCTTGTCTCATGGTGTTGGAGCTTGAAGCTTTCTCTCTCCTATTTTATGGTAATATCTTTTCATGCATTTACTCGCTTAGATTCTTTCTTGGTATTGCTTATTTACAAATTTCTTTTTCCATTTCTAACAATTAAATTCTCCTAAGTTTCACTTAATGAGGGTGGGGTGTTGGTGTAAATAAGTATTTACTATTTACACTTTACTTAAGTTTACTTTGGATAATGCTTATTCATATTAGTTGTCATGTAGACACCTAGGAGTTTGCATATGCATATGAGTTGTCATGTAGACAACACAATAGTTTGGACTCCAATTAAACACATGTTGTCTACTACATCTCTTTATGAGATACACCTTTACATTCTTATCCTCTCATTGTTGCACATACATTCATTCACAATAGAGGATAATCCACTCTTGGTGTACATGTGCTTAGTTGGTATGCTTATCTCTTTGCATGACTCCTAGTCATCTTGATTGCCTTTATATACAAGGCACTTCTATGATGTATTCATCCAATTATCTAATTAATCCATTCTCATTTGATAATATCTTCTCTCTCTTGTGCCATCTCTTGAGCTTCTAGATATTGGCATTTCATTCTTGCCTTAGGAAAATTCTTACATGGTATTAGAGCCATACCAAATTCTTACAAAGATGCACAAGGATCACCAAGTTGTTGTGAAAATTCAAGACCTTACTGAGCTAGGTTGGGTCACAAGAACCTATTGAGAAAGGTTGGGTTACACTGAAGTATTGTGTGTGGACACAAGTTGTTGAAGATCCTATCAAGTAATGTTGAGACCAATGAGCTATGAATGTCTCTCGAGTGTTAAAAGATAGAACCAAGTGGAAGATAGTCTGTCACTGAGTAAGTGGTTGTACTGAAGCATTTATGGTGATTGAATGGTTAAAAATTGTTAAAAGGAAGAAAATTGAATTCATTTTTCATCATGAAATTTTGAGAGCTATTTGCAAAGAGAAATTTCTATGCTTCCAAGTGATCTGTGTGTTTGTTGTTGGAATAATTCTCAAAGTTTTTCAAAAACCATTCAAGACCTTAATAAGCATGGCTTCTTCCAATTTTTTTTTTTGAAGAAAGGATTAGAAATGTTGATTTAAGGAGAATAATGGGAGCTTCTAGCATTCAAAATCAGTCCAAAAATTGCCAAATCATTTGACCCAGTAGGTGCAAATCAGAAATTCCTTTCTAGGTATTACTTATGCACAATATATGCTCATATTGTCACTGTTCTATTTGAGAGATAGGAACACATGAAATGCACGAGGCATTGAATAAGTTAAGTGTGAATGGAACTCTAAAACTCGTGCATCAACATTTGGAAGGAAAGGGCTTGATGCATATTTCGCATATGCCAAGGGATTTTTAGGAAAAATGGATAAGATTCATACCAAGCTGATTTCACAATGGGAAGTTATGGTTGGATCAGCCCATTTTGATCACAATAAAGATGATTCACCAAATCACTGGCCTTCCAATGTTAAACAAAGCTAAGGTGACCAAAACCCTAGGTTGGGTTGAACTGGCAAAGAAAACTCTTGCCAAGTGGGATGGTAGAGGAATGAAGATAAGTGGAATCACAAAAATGGAATTAAAGTTTGGAATTTATTTGATTGCCCATAAAATCTATAGCTCTAGCTGTGTCAATAGTGTATCATGTGAGGCAGTAAATTTGGCCCTCAAACTAGTGAAAAGTAATATGTCATTTGACCTTGCTGAGTTGTTATTGAATCAGTTCAATAAGAACATGGAAAGCATCAGAGGTTCCAAGAACAGTCCAAGTAAGTTTGGTTCACTCATAACTTGTTTATTTTTCTTTGTACAAAAATTCTTCCCTTCTAACGACATAGTTTCATGGAGAAAAGATATACCTAAACTATATCAAATTAATGAATACGTAGTAGAGATGGCTGAAAATTTTGACAGTATAATGGATAACTACTTTCATACATTCAAAGAAAAGATGAATAATAGATATAGAATACCAAAGAAACTTGTAGAGGACTACAAAGATGATATATGTTTCATGGTTGATTGTTATAGAGTGTACACTTAGGCAGTTAGACCAAGGGTGACAAGTGTTAAGCCTCTAGAGTATGAGGTTAATATTGATGATACAAAAGATATCATTAAGGCTCTGCTAAATGAGCCTATGGATCCTAAGACACCATATTTTGGGACTTATGAAGAAGCCAAGGTGAGGATAGAACTTGAAATTAAGCTTCCTCAAGCAGTTAACAAAGGAAGAAAGAGGATAGCAAAACTGAAACAAGCAAGTTCTACTCTCCTACTGACAGAGGGAAACGAAGATGATGTGGAAGAAGATGAAGTAGAGGATGAAGCAGAAGAAACCAAGTATAAGGAAGAATAACCTATAAGGAAGAAAGGTAAGGTTATCATAACTAGACCTACTAAGTCATCCATTATAGTATTCACAAGAATGACACCAAAATTTGATGCTAAGAAAATTATTTTAAAAAATCCTCCACCTACACTTCAAGAAAAGTTAAAGGAATTAGAAGGAGGAGTTGGAATGAAAAATTTCAAATCTCTCAGATATGAAACCAAGAATGTAGATGAGAAAAAGAAGATTGAGGACATGATGACGACAAAATTGGGTAAATGGAAGTACTCACTTGATCAACTTGTACAACAAACCCCTAATGAGCTTATGCAAGCAATTAAGCCTAGATGGGAGCATGCTAAGAAGAGTGCAAAAGAAATATTTGAATAGACTCTAAAGAAACTCATGTTGAGTCTCTATGAAAAAGAGGTAAAAGAATATATGGAGAAAAATGAAGAAAAACTTACTCTTAAATTCAACACATGTATGATATTGATAAAAGACACTGAATATGTGGTCAAGACAACTACAACCACATGGAAGCATATTTACAAGCTAGATCAACTGAGTGATTTCAATGTTCATGTTAGTGACAAAGATGATGAAGATGATAAGGAAGATGATGACAATGATGATGAAGAAGATATGGAAATAGAATATGTAAATGTGAATGATGAGAAGGAAGAATAGGAAGCTACAGAGGAAAGTCTCCTTGAGATTTAAAGTATTGAGGAAACTGGCCAAGAAATAATTGTAGCAGCAGTGATGGTCTCATTTCCTCACTCTCTGAGTAAAGCTTTAATGCCATCAAGCTCTAATAAAGCTTCTACTTAGTCGGTTGTAGACACCTAAAAATTCTTTAGAAAATTATATTTTTATTTTCTAAATTTTTTTTGATGACATCATCATTAATTAATTTATTTTTATGCCATTAAATCCCTTTATCTTAATTAAAAATATTTAATTAAGGAATCCCTCCCAAAAATGTTTAAATCTTATTTAAACATTATTTCCTTATTTATTAATTATTTAATTAATAAATTGATCAAAAAACCCAAAATAAATAAAAAATTTATTTTTTGCCCAAAACTTGGCCAATTTTCTTAAGACCACTAACCTTTTCCAAAATCTTCTAATCCTTCTTTAATTTCGATTAAAGGCTAATCCCATCATTTCCTACCCCTAATCCCAACTCAAAATATTTAATTAAGATTAAATATTAATCCTCATGTTTATTAAAAAAAGTTTTAATAAATATCTCCTCAATCCAAACTCTTGAAATAAATAAAACTTTATTTATTTCCTAAAATATAATTTATCCTCATCCTAAGAAGTTCTAGACTCTTCTAGAAAGTCTTCATCCTCATCCAAAGCCTAGACTCTTCTAGAAGATGTCAATCCTTATCTTTGACCTTAATCCTAATCCCCCCCCTAACCTTGTCACATTCCCTAAACATGGGTTAAGACTTACTAACCCAAGCCAAAGCCAACAAATATCTCCTCCTTCACCCACCCTCATTTATTGTCATCCACTTTCCCATCTCTAACAAGCCTAATCTAATCTTAACCCAAGCCTAATCCAAGCCTTAATCATTTGCACATTCCTAAGTCAAGCTTAAGACTTTCTTAATCCAACCTAAGTCAAAATATCTCAACTCTCTCACAAATATCCCAATCATAAAACTTTATGAAGCCCACAAAGCCATAAATGACTCTTACAAGCCCATTCATTGCTCTTACAAGCTATTATGAGGGTCTTTATGAGCTTTGAGCCTCCTTTGTTGACCCCTCAACCCCTCTTGCTTTAACTAATGACCCTGTGACATGTGTCACTCCCTGATTGGCTGTAAGGAAGCACAATCCATGTGCTCTCCTCTCATTCAATCTAAACTTTTTATAAGCTTTCTCCCATCCTTGCATCCTAGCCCTTAATCCCTCAAGCCCTTTGCCTATTTAAAGAATCCTCTCCCAAGCCATTTTAACACAATCTAGAAAGTAAAGCCATAATGCCATTTTGAGAAGCCATTTTTACATCAAATCCATTCACCAAAATCTATCAAAAATCCTCCATTGAAGCCCATTTGAGCATTTGAGCATACATACATAATCAAGCCATCTTAGCTATTAGACACACCCCTACATCAAGTGATCATCCTCATTGAGAGAGCCTATCCATGGCTCATATTCTCATTTGAGGACTTCACTTTGTCTCTCATGAAGTTATGTTAAATTAGTATGCAAATGCTTTTGATTGTTATAATTTAGTGTTTCTAACATACTAAAGTAGCATATACATTTTGGCACGCCCGGTGGGACCCCACATGGGTCATATTTATTAGCTTTTTTAGTCAAGTTTTGTATGTCATTTGCTAATTTTGGCTAATTTTGCTTATTTTTGTGATTGGTAGGATTGTATAAATTGGTTTTGTAGGTCCACATGAGCATGAAGAAGACAAAGGAACTCATAGTCTATCTCATAGTGTTTGCAAATTTTTCAAGCTTATAGGTGGACAAAGCACTTGGATTTCTTCTTCCCTTTCTTGTCTATATTCTTCTTATTCCATCTACTTCTTCTTCTTCTTCTTGTGGGAGATCTTGGCCAATTTTTTTTTTTAAGGAAGCAAAATCATACATACTTCTTTTTAGTGCTTAAAATGAACCCCCAAATCATATTTAAATCCATTAAAAACTAAAAATTTGCAAAAAAAAAATAATCTTTTAACAAGTGAAACTAAACCAATCCAATCATTTGCATCCTTGCAACATCAAAGTTTTAGATGCATTCATGCAGAGTTAGGAATGCTTCATTTTTGGGAATTTAAAAAGAACTTCAAGTTTCCATTTCAAAAGGTTCAAAATCAACACTAAGTGCACACTAAAATCTAAATCAAACTCAAAGCATCAATCGAGGATGAAATGAACCTCATTTGCAAATATTTTAAATTTCTTTTAAAAATATCATGAAAACTAAGAGTCCTAAATGGTTGCCAAAATTGTCCTAAAAGCTTTGTTATTTGTTCCAAACAAATGTCTTGTTGAAAAATCTTGAATGTTTCTTAGGTTTTTCATGCATCAAAACAATCTAAGAATATCATTTTTGGGCTTAAAACATGCAAACTAGAACACAAAATCTTGAATGAAAACCAAAGTCCAAAGAGTCATTTTCACTTTTGAGTCCAAAACAATCTTGAATGATCTAAGGTTAAAACAAAGCACTTCAAAGTTCTTAAAACAACACACAAAATCTCAATCTTGAATGCTCAAAGGAAAAAACTTGAATGTTTAATCACTTGTCTTTGAATGCATGTTGCTAAAATCACTCTTGAGTGCCATGGATTAAAATCAATTTTTTCTTGGAATGCATGATTAAAACAGAAAATCCAATCTTGAATGCCATAGATCAAATAATCATCTTTTGAGGCATAAAAAGAATCTACATTCTAGAAACTTCCTAAATTATAAAAACCAAATAAAGACGCTCTAAGTGAGTTTGCAGTTGGACTCACCCTCTTTAATCACCCACCAATTTAGCCATTGGTTGCAATCTCAATGCCATCTATGGGGATGGGTCCACCTAAGAGGGTGTTAAGTGCTCCACAAAGATCAAACTTCACTTGTGTTTTTATTTGTTTTTCTAACTTAAAAAATTCCTTGAATGCACATTAAGCTCACTAACACTTCATTTGGGTATTAAAATTTGAACAAATCTTGACGTGGAGGGCCTTCGGGCGTGCGCTTGAAATCGAATTTCACACATCTTTGTTTTGGGCTTAAAACAAAATCACACCAACTCTTGAATGCCTTAAAAGAAATTAATCGATACTTGACATGGAGGGTCTTCGGGTGTGCGAGTTTACTTTTGTTGACCCTAAATCTTCTTGGTGTATTCATTCTTTGATTGATTTTACTTTTGTTAATGCTTCAAGTTGGAATTGAACATTTGCATCCTAAACATGTGTGTTTGCAAGGTCTAGATCAAAAAAACTTAAGCGTTTGTTGGAAAAGAATTCTGTCTTTTAGCCCAAGATCATCCAAGTCTTCTCTCCCCTTGTCATCTTTCAAGGCCATCTTGGGTGCATAAGATTAGGATCCAAAATCTTATTTAAATTTTAGGAGGCCTGCTTGGGGATTTCATCACCCCTTGGGACGACCTCAACTCTAGCATTTCGACGGAGTATAAAGATCGGGAGGTGAATCCAAAGACACCTCTCTTGGGATCAAGATTTTGTCACTCGGGCTAAGCCTCAAGAAACTTTATACCCTTGAGAAGTGAAAGAGGAGAAGTGGGTTACCGCTCCTCTCGGCTGTGTGACATCTTTTTGTTTTCATCTACGGATTTGGGCCTCACGTACCTTGGGTATATCGAGGACTCCCTAGCTAAACCAACTGTCAGCCTTGTAGACAACCATCTAGGATGTTAATGTGTTTGAAGTGACTGATCGAAACATTTGTAAAACATACACACTCCTTGGTGCAAGTATCACATTTTGAGAATCACAAACTTCTATCTGGTTGTTCCTATCTATTGCTTGATCTTTTACTTGTTGAATGAATGTTTGCCAAACTTGGTCAATATTAGCTTAGGGCATACTTAACGTAGTCACTACCTGTTCCAAAAGTTGAATGAGTTGAAGCAAAACAACCAAAATCTCTCTAAGCCAAGCAGATTCAAGAATTCATGTCAGAACAACCCAAACCCAAACAGAAGTTTCACAAAGCCAAACTTAAGCCATCTGAGGCATACCAAGAACTTTCAGCCAAGAGAAAGGAAATAACACCAAGCCCTTGAATTGCCAAACTCCACAAAGTAGAGGACAAATCTGCCGACGAAGCCCTTCAAGACGCTTGGTTAGATCACACTATCCAACTTAACCAACATCCAGGAGTTAACCCTGCTTATGCATTACCAATTAGGCATGATTTCTATGATTAGACCCCTTGTTTCTCCACATATTCTTGCATAAGCTCCACTTTAGAGTCATCCTTGTAGGTAAGCCAGCCATCTTTAGTCATCCTCTTAAACATTTTAGCTCATCCATCTCATTTAGTTCTAAACCATCTAGCCAGCAATCCAAAACTTCACATCCAAGCCTTCAAAATTGTGGTCACCTTGCCAAAAGTTTGCCATTCCTAACATCTTCAAAATCCACCAATCTCACCAAGGTTATCCCTTTGACAGAGCTTTGTCACTTATTATCCCTCATTAATGAAGGGAAATGAGAGCATCCCAAAAATTCATCTGAGATCAGTATGCACATCATGTATGCAATAGTTTTTGGTACAACTTCTAATCAGCAAATACAAGTGCATACTACTATGCCATAAAAGCGAAAACAGACATAGTTGATTTCCCACAATTAAAACCTTAAAGGAAAGTGATTGCAATTTACCGATCTAAACAAAATTCAGCAGCATTATGACATACATATTATTATTCTACAATCATAGAAATAGAAGAATGAGACATAATAGAGAACACAGATATACGTGGGGAAAACCTTTCCAGGTAAAAAACCCCACCCTCAAAACCTTCAAGCTAATGTATTATTCAGTAACAAGTTACAATACATTTTCAGCCTTCACATGAAGATTTACATCTTGCTCCATTCTAGAGAAAATCTGGCAGCATAACCCTGTGCAAATATCTTCTCATCTCACTCTTTCACTCTCTTGCACTATAACATGCAATACTCCTTTTATGAACATCTTAAGACCCAACAAAGTGCCCACAAAGGAGTTGGGCATTTTTCATGGCTCAACCACCAAGAAACATGCACAATGCCACATGTACATGCAATACCAAGAAAAGGGCGTCCATCCCTTGAATAGGCAATGACAGCTTGTCATAGAATCCACCAAAAATAGCAGTGACAAGAGAAGTGTAAGGGAATCTGTCATACCAACCTATTTTTGGCATATTCTCTTACACACACCAACCACTCTTTCTTGGGCGCCCAAATAGGCCTCATGTCATAAGATGCTCTTACAACTGTCATAGCATATTCCTTAAATAGCTCTTATGCGTCATAGGAATCTGTCATAACCATTTTAGCCATGATCTCCTTCACACACTTCAAGATGCTGACACATGTAAGTGATCAACATACCAACTAGACATGTACACTCACATTTACATATTATTTGCAAAAATACATTTACAAAATAAATAATAATAAGAATAGGAATTATACAAGGTTGAGACACCTTATTCCTAACATTCTCCCACTTGTCGAACACCTTGTAAGAGCAACAGGAACATAACAGGAACTAACCGCTATAGGCCGAAAGGCCCATAGACTCCAAACACCATCTGAACTTCTCAGTGCCCACTAGTTTCATTAATGCATCTGCAACATTCTTCACAGTATCTACCTTCTCCAAATTTACCTCTCCATCTTCCACCATATCTCTCACAAAGTGAAATTGCACATCAATGTGCTTCGTTCTGGCATGGAAAGTTGGATTCTTTGCAAGGCAAATAGCACTTTGACTGTCACACCAAATAGTAATCTATTCTGCATCAACACCAACATCAGAACACAATCTCTTAAGCCAAATGGCTTCCTTACAAGCATGAGAACTGATGAAACTATATCATCACAACCATCCATGAAACAACATAAATCATAACATATGCTCTTGTGCTCCAACTAGACACCTGTCCAAATAACACAAGCATAAGATCCATGTGATAACAAAGGCTACACACACTGAAACCACTCCACTGTGCTTATGAGCTACACAGAAGCATCAAAAATATCAACTTCTTAGCCCAACAAAATTGTGAAGTCATCCTCTAGAAAACAAGATAAAACATCAGCTAGAACAACAACCAAACTGATTTGTCCAATCCAACTGATAAATCCACGAGATTGAAAATAGTATCCACAGTAAATGTGCAACCCATAAACTGCAACCTCAAGCTCTATGTGCAAACCAGTTGATGAAGACCAAACACATACAAGAACTCCCACTGCATGGATAATGTTGAATATAAAAAATCAACAGCATACTGAGTTTACTGATAACAACACAAAGAAAGTGAAACTATGTAGTACCAAGTACCATCCACAAAGATATGCAAATCCTGTAGCAAAAACACTGCAAGAAACATCTCTCTCATCCAGTCTCCACAAATCTCCTATGTGTAGACACCTAAATTTGATTACACTGCTTTGGTAATCTAATTTAGCCATCTCTAAAGGCATCATTAATTAAATTCTTATTTAATTAATCCTTTGCCATCCCTAGTTGATTAATTTAATTAATCATCTATAGTCCTAATTGATAAATCAAATAATCTATTATTTATCAATAAAATCCTTTTCTCCTATCTAATCCCAAAAATCCCCATTTATTAAATAAATCTATTTGATAAATGAAATTGTCAAATTCAAAAACCCCTAACCTATCTCTAATCCTCCATTTAGCCTAATCCACCCCATCCACCCATACTAACCAAGCTTAGCCACTAACTCACCCACCCTCATTAATGCCATCCACTTGCACATCTCTAACATCCCTAATCTAATCCTAAACCCAAGCCTAATCCACCCCCTAATGTTGTCACATTCCTTAAACAAGTTTAAGACTTTCCTAATCCAAACCAAAGTCTCCCCTCAAAAAATCCAACCACTAAGTCATGAGTGCTCTTACAAAACATAAAATACTCTTACAAGCCCACTCATGACTCTTACACCCATCTTCCACACCCTACCCTCTCACACTCATCCTCCTTGTGACAAGTGTCACCTTCCCATTGGTGCTAAACAAGCACAATCCATGTGCTCTCCTTTGAGTGCATCCTAGCCCTCCTTAAGCCTTCATCCATCCTTGCATCTAAGCCCTCCATCCCTCTACCCCTTAGCCTATAAATTGAATCCCATCCCAAGCCATTTCATCAACAATCTTTGAGCTAAAGTTACCATGCCCTTTTGAGAGCCAAAAGCCATACCCATACCCTTATAATGCCAAATTGAGAGCTCACAAAGCTACCAATTTGCCATTACCCATCTCCATTGAAGCAGCTTTTGAGCATCTTGAGCATACATCCACAGCAAAAGGACACATCTACAGAATCAAGAAAGCATGGAGTGTTTTCTCTTGTGAGGTTTGCACTTCTTGTTTTCTTTTTTTGTCCAAGCATATATGTGAATTTAGTTTTTGGTTTGTGAATGTTTACTTTATTTGTTAATGTTCTTTGCATACTAAATCTTGTTCTACACTATGCTCTCCACATCCAACAAAGACAAGAGATAAAGGATCCAACTTGTCATCACCCAAAAAAAATGAAGTACAAGTGATAACAATTTGACCACAAAAGAGTGACCACATAGCTCCAACAAATCTCAAAAACAATGTTATGTGAACCCAAACATTCAAGAAGATAACCAAGACTAAAGAAAGATGCTACAAACCATAAGCATGTAGCATGTCCTTCTACAAACACTTCTAAATGTTAAATGTGCCATGTATGATCTCCTTCATAGCCCCAACAAAAAAGCCACAACTACATCCAAAACTGTTCAACCTCAACAGATCAACCATAACCTGATATCATAAATCTACATGGATGTAAGCCTCTCAAAGAAGATCAAACAAACTCCATTTCCCATTTCAGGAAATCAGCCCACTACCATCTCCTATTGTCATCATAAATGAAAGTACACCTCAAGGAGATGATCATGTTATCCATCTCTCACAATGAATCCTCCAGAACCATCTAACTGCAGCTCAAGATCCACAAATATGAAAGAAAAGATAAAGCACCTGAAAGTAACATTGGGCAATACCTCTCAAGTGATAAATTGCCAAGTAGACCAAGAGTGGGGAATGAGAATGCTCCTCCAAGTTATGCAAGTCACCATGTGACTTATCTAAGAACAAACTCCTCATAGGTCTCTATTTAACTCATGTCCAACAAAGGTGTAGGCTCCTCAGAATTTCTGCTGAAATCTCATCAAGAGTATACATCTCAACAACATGTCTCTCATCTCAAGAGAACTCTAGCCTCACCTAAGTCTCCAAGTATCCACAAGCACCTGTAATCAATCACTCCATGCAAAAATCCACTACAACATAGCACTATCATGAAGTATCAAGAAAATGATCAAAGTACTTAATACCAAGAAACTAAAACAAGATCAATGTCAAAACTCCAACCATGGAATCAGGAACATAATCATGACATCATGATCTAAACGATCTCCTCCAAAGAGATAACATGCTTCATGTGATCATATCAAATAACTGTATCATGTCACAACTCTAAACTCGTATCAAGAGTATACCATGACATAAAAGCCACCATGATAACATATCAAATAAAAGCATAAACAACATCTATACCAAGGACTCCTTGAATCCTAAAGATGTCAACATCTCCAATCGCATGAAGAGACCATCTCCAACATACCGTGAAGAACCATCTCCATACACCATGAAGATAACAAGTGCACCATGCAAATGTTAAAGATGCTTCTGCAGAAACAGGATCTAACACAAACCTCCAACATCTGCAAACACTTAATAAATAAATCAATGCCCAAAAACTCCCACTCAACTGTGGTACCAAGTCACCTATGGCATCATAAAATCCATCTCCTATATGAAGATCCAAACCAAACTAGGAAATAATCTTGCACTGTCACCCCATCATTGTCACAAGCTCCCACTAAACTGTGTATCCAAGCTATCCATGACATAATGATACAACATCCTCCAAAATTGAAAATCATCTAGATCCACACATCACATTGGGTGAAACCAAGATCTCCACAATAAGGAAATTCACCATGCTTTAGGACTCCATAAATGACTATCCAAGTACTCAAATATCATTCATCCTCTCATCTCAAAGCAACTACGCAAATGCACAAGTGACCACAAACAAGGCCAGCTAACAAGTTTGCACCAATACTGAATCAAATCTGGTGGATATAGACAGTCCACATCCAAGTTATCCCACTGCAATTAAATGGGTGGCCTACCCACCTGACTGCATAACTTGTAGATCCAATCATGGCAACATGCAAAATCCACTATCGCATTAGTGACATATACAAATGAGATCAAAGAGAATAATCATGTAGACAACATGACTCAAACACCAGATCAAGCACAAATTTGATTTGCCAATTATGTCCACATCAAGCACCATAGTCCAGGAATCCAACAAAGCATCACCACAGAAATGTTGAGTGACTGATCACGTACCAACATCTCCATGCAGAGAAAGAAAAACATCTCCTCTCACCATGCACAAAGAATGCATGCATGTAGAACTACAACCATCTGATCTGGTACCACTCTAAAGGAACAAGAGTCCAAAAAATAGCTCTTCAATAGATCCACAAAAAACCACAAGCTTTTTTTTATTTCAACATGCAAAAATTGCAAAAACATTGTGTTTAAGAACACCCATGCATATCCACATCCACTTCTCATCTGGAAGACTCAAAGTCTAAAAAAAAATACCAAACAACTGAACCCAGAATAATGGATTATCATAGATGAACATCACCATAGATTTTTTTTTTTAAAAATCTATAAACCCCTTGAATCCAACGAACAAGAATCCAAGCCATGCATGTATAAACATCCAAGAGGAAAACATAGTACTGGAACTTCAGGCCCACTTGTAGACCAATCCCACAACCACTACTAGTTCATGCATCTAAGAGAGAGAGACTATCTAGAAGCTTCCAGATCATCCAATGATCAACTCCATAGTCTCAATGCATTCTAGGTAACAAAAGAGACACCTTCAAATACACATGCATCAAGAGTTATTCTGCTGTCAACCAAGAGCTCTAGATCAATGTCATTTCAACATGACCAACTCTATTTTCTCTGTCTTCACCATCCTTCAAGAAATGTCTGCTGTCTCCTGAAAAAACTAAATCAACTGCAAGACTTCCACTCATCAAAGGATTAATTATCAGTTAATTTCTTCAAAACAAACTTCTTCAAGCTCTACAAGCTAAGAAATCTTAATAGAAGAAATACCCAGAACCAAAAAACTCTGTGAATCCTCCCATGCAAACAACATGCAATTCACAAAAAAATGGGCTCTGATACCAATTGAAGGGAAATGAGAGCATCCCAAAAATTCATCTGAGATCAGTATGCACATCATGTATGCAATAGTTTCTGGTACAACTTCTAATTAGCAAATACAAGTGCATACTACTATGCCATAAAAGCGGAAACAGACATAGTTGATTTCCCATAATTAAAACCTTAAAGGAAAGTGATTGCAATTTACCGATCTAAACAAAATTCAGCAGCATTATGACATACAGATTATTATTCTACAATCATAGAACTAGAAGAATGAGACATAATAGAGAACACAAATATACGTGGGGAAAACCTTTCCAGGTAAAAAACCCCACCCTCCAAACCTTCAAGCTAATGTATTATTCAGTAACAAGTTACAATACATTTTTAGCCTTCACATGAAGATTTACATCTTGCTCCATTCTAGAGAAAATTTGGCAGCATAACCCTGTGCAAATATCTTCTCATCTCACTCTTTCACTCTCTTGCACTATAACATGCAATACTCCTTTTATGAACATCTTAAGACCCAACAAAGTGCCCACAAAGGAGTTGGGCATTTTTCATGGCTCAACCACCAAGAAACATGCACAATGCCACATGTACATGCAATACCAAGAAAAGGGCATCCATCCCTTGAATAGGCAATGACAGCTTGTCATAGAATCTGCCAAAAACAGTAGTCACAAGAGAACTGTAAGGGAATCTGTCATACCAACCTATTTTTGGCATATTCTCTTACACACACCAACCACTCTTTCTTGGGCGCCCAAATAGGCCTCATGTCATAAGTGATGCAGAGCCACACCTTGGAAAGATCAGGAGGAATACTCACTCAACTGAGTTACTTCAAGGGGCACGACATCAATCAGCCGGGATCGAACTCGAACCAAACTCAAGATTGGATTAATCAGAATATATAAATCTCCATAGTTTATCTTCACCCACACACCAAGATCTTTAACCCGGAGTGTCCTCAAAGAAAATATATTTACACTTTGACAAGAGAGACCAAGATCGAATCGCTGCCAAAATCGATAGTCGATTATCTATATCCTTTCTAAGGCAAAAACTAAAACTTTCTCTATTACCCAAATTCAATTGCCTCTCTTACATAGCCAACCGGCTTATTTAAAACTGACTCTCCTTTTCTAATAAAAGGATGAGAAATGTTTTTTCGTCTTCTATCCAAAAAAAGGATAAGAATCCGAAACTGCCTACTACCTATTATTGGAATTTGACAATCATGCAGTAGGCCACATTTTAAATATCCACCTTTTTTTTTGTCTTCTATCCAAGAAAAGGATAAGAATCCGAAACTGCCTACTACCTATTATTGGAATCTGACAATCATTATCTACAAATTAAAACTATTCTAATTTAAAAAACCTATACCTGGTCCTAGGTGGCTATATCTGGAGAGCTCATTGAACTACTACTCTAGGTATGCCACCATATGTAGGACGTTTATTGAAAACATTAAATTTAAATATTGAAAACATAAAACATTTCTTATTTTATTTCTTGCTCTGCTACTACAGCATACACCCCTGTAGAAAGAATCTCAAGTCCACTTGAGATGAGATCATGTACTGATGAACCATGTTTGCTAATTTGTTGCTCATCCATCCCAATAACCTCTGTCACTGGTTTGTTCTTCCATTTGACTAGATACTGAGTGTATTGTCGTCTGCGAATTTTCTTTATTTTTGTATCTAGGATTTTCTCCAACTGAGGTGGTCCTGGTTTAGGTAGTTGTTGCAGATCTTCTGTTACTAAATCTTCATGGACGACTTGTGTTTTAGAACCTCTTTATTGTGTGAGATCACAAACATTGAATATGGGTGAAATACCGATGTCTGTAGGTAACTGAATTTTGTAAGCATTATGTCCATATTTTTCTAGAATTTGACAAGGGCCAACTTTCTTAGGTAGTAACTTTGTATTCTTCCTTTGAGGTAACCTCTCTTTCTTCAGATACGCCCATACTAAATCACCAACTTTGAATTGTACTTCTCTTCTTTTCTGATCAGCAACTTCTTTGTACTTTTGATTTGAATTCTGTAGCTACAACTTGACTTGATGTTGGACCTCTTTAATAGCTTCAGCAAATTCTTCAGCATGTGAACTACTTGGAAAAGTATTTGGAAGTTCCCTCAGCTCGAGAATTCCTCTTGGATGTGTACCATACAAAATTTGAAATGGAGATTTCCCTGTACTTCTATTCACTGTATCATTGTATGAGAATTCAGCTTGAGCAAGTATGGAATCCCACTTTTCTCCATGTTGTTTTGTAAGGCATCTTAATAGATTTCCCAAAGATCTGTTGACAACTTCTGTTTGACCATCGATCTGTGGATGATATGTAGATGAAAATGATAAATTTGTGCCTAGTTTCTTCCAAAGAGTCCTCCAAAAATGACCCACAAATCTACCATCTCTGTCTGAAACAATATTTAGTGGTAGTCCATGAATTCGCACTATCTCCTTGAAAAATAAATCTGCAATGTATGATGCATCTTTGGTGGATTTACATGGTAAGAAATGTGACATTTTACTAAATCTATCCACAACAACAAAAATGCTATCATACCCCTTCTGAGTTCTTGGTAATCCCATAACAAAATCCATACTAATACTTTCCCATGGTCGTGAAGGAATAGGTAAGGGCTGATACAATCCTGCATTGGTACTTTTACCTTTACCTTTCTGACAAATGGTGCATTCTTCCACAAACTTCCGCACATCCTTTTGTAACTTTGGCCAAAAATAGTGTCTACGAACCAGCTCTAAAGTCTTATCCAGTCCAAAATGACCAGATAATGCCCCACTATGTTTCTCCTATATGATGTTATCTCTCATTGAACACTTTGGGATGCAAAGTTGTCCTCCCTTGAACAATAATCCTTCTTGAACTAGAAAATCAGAATATTCCCTATTGTACCTTTCATCCAGATTAATACATGCCTGATAAATGTCTTTGAAATCAGCATCATCAACATACATACCTTTCAGATTTGAAATACCTGTAGTTTCCAACTGAATTTGTGACATACTCAAAGTTCTCCTGCTTAATGCATCAACAACCTTATTTGTTACTCCCTTCTTGTGCTTGATAGAAAATGTAAATGCTTGTAATGTCTCCACCCATTTCATGTGCCTATGATTCAATTTCTCTTGACTGTTTATGAAACTAAGTGCCTAGTTATCTGTGTATACAATGAATTCCTTGGGTAGCAAATAGTGCCTCCATTTCTTCAGGGATTGAACAAGTGCATACATTTCCAAATCGTATGATGAATATCTCTATTTGGATTCATTGAGCTTCTCACTGAAAAAGGCTACTGGTCTGTCCTCTTGACTAAGAACACCTCCTATGGCTATGTTGCTTGCATCACATTCTATCTAAAAGACTTTATTGAAATCAGGAAATGCCAGGACTGGTTGTCGGGCCACTTTTTGCTTAAGAAGTTCAAAGGCTTTATTGGCTTCTTCTGTCCAAACAAATTTACACTTTTGGCCTCCTTTTATGATGTTCCAAATAGTTGCACAAATCAAGCTAAAATTTCTGATAAACTTTCTGTAGAAAGTGGCTAAACCATGAAAACTTCTAACTGCTGCAATAGTTCTGGGAGTTGGCCAAGAAAGAATTGCACTTACCTTATCTTGATCCATCTTGAGTGTTCCCTTTGAGATCACAAAGCCAAGGTATGTCAGTTCCTCTCACATAAAACTACACTTCTCAATATTGATCATTAGCTTTTCCTCTTGTAACCTTCTCAACACCAAATCTATGTGTTTCATATGCTCCTCTTTTGTTTCGCTGAAAACCAAAATGTCATCTAGATATACTATCACAAACTTCCCTGTAAAATCCTTCAAAACTTCATTCATAAGCCTCATAAACGTACTAGGAGCGTTAGACAATCCAAATGGCATTGCCTTCCATTCATACAATCCCTCATTTGTCTTAAATGCTGTTTTCCATTCATCTCCTGGCCTAATTCTTATCTGATGATACCCGCTTTTCAAATCAATCTTTGAAAAATATCTTGCTTTCCCTAAACAATCTAGTAAATCTTCTATTCTAGGCATTGGAAATCTGTACCTTATAGTGATCTTGTTTAGTGCTCTTGAATATGTGCATAATCTCCATGTTCCTTCTTTCTTTGGTGCTAGGACTGCAGGTACGACGCATGGGCTTAGACTTTTACCAATCAAACCAGCCTCTAGCAACTCTCCAATTTGTCTTGCCATTTCTTCATTTTGTTGTGGTGTTAGTTTATATGCCACCTTGTTGGGTAATGTTGATCCTGGTATGAGATCAATGCAATGACTGATTTCTTGCACTGGTGGGAGATTTTTTGGTATTCCATCAGCTATAATTTCTTTGTACTTGTCCAAAATTGGTTCCACTTCGTCAGGTACCTTTTCCTTGTTCTTTTCTATCACTTCCACCTTCAAGTTTGAAGACTCCACCTCTAAATTTTCTTCCTCTATCTGATTTGCAACATCATTCTGTAATTTGTCTTTAAGTACAGGAACCAGTGCAAAGAGTGGGCTCTCCTTTCCTTTCACTTCTTTCAAGAATTCTTTCTTACCCATCACCATAACTTTGGCTTCTGCGACTTTTGCTTCTTCTTGACTTGGCTCAACTAAAGGTATCAGTTCAATGACCTTTCCATTCTTTGTAATGGTATATGTATTCTTCACTCCATCATGATGTGCCTTGAGATCATATTGCCAGGGTCTATCGAAAAGTAAATGGCATGCATCCATGTTAACAATATCAAACAATAATCTATCCTTATAGGCTCCGATCTGAAATTCCACCCAAGCTTGCTCTTCTACTATAGTATGTTGCCCTTTATTTAACCAAGATATTCTATAAGGATACGGGTGTTGTATTCTTGGTAGCTTCAAATTTTCCACCATTTCAAGAGACACAAGATTTTCTATAGAACCAGAGTCTACTAGTACCTTGCAAACTTTTCCTCTAGATTTACAGGTAGTTCTAAAAATGGACTTCCTTTGTGGTGGTTCTTCTCTGATAGGCCTATTCAACAGTGTTCTTCTCATCATAAGTGCTTCCCCTTTTTTCGGATAACCATGGTTGTCTAAATCTTCTTGTAAATCCACTTCTTGTGCTAAATGTATTCTTCTTTCGTCATGAGTACTAGAGCTTGCTTTTGCTGGACATTTGTGTGCCATATGACCTTCCTGATTACAGTTGTAACATCTTATTGGTCCATTTGTCCTTCCTGGTGATCTTCCTCTGAAATTTGGCCTTCTACCTCTGAAACTTCCTCTGAAATGATCAAACTTATTAACTTCATTATGCATCTCCATTTGTGGCTGAAAATTTGGACTCCTTCCTGCAAATTTACCTCTTCCTTTGAATGGTTGTCTTCCTCTGCCTCTGTTATCACCTTCAAAGCTAGCTGATAGCATTTAGCTATCGTGTTAGGACTTAGCAACTGCAACTCTTCTTATATGTTCATCCTCAAACCATTTAGGTATCTTGCTACCTTGATACTCTCAGGTTCTGCAAATTTTGACCTTAGACTTAACTTCTGAAACTCTTCTGTATAAGTACAGACATCCATATCCCTTTGTCTGAGATTCTGCCTCTTCTGATGCAACTGTACCTCATAGTCTTCAGGGAGATACGTCTCTCTTATCATTGACACCATCTTCTTCCACGAACATATCTTCCTCTTATCTTCCTTTACCCTTTCTTCTTGCACGAAATTCCACCATGTAAGGGTTGCTCCCTTCATCCTAGATTTGGCCAATTTAACTTGCTGTGTTTCTGAAACTTTCTCACATTCAAAATGATTCTCTAAGGCTTCAATCCATTCCAACACTAATTCAGCGTCCATCTTTCCTGTAAACATAGGTAAATCAACGGGTTTTCCTCCCAAAGCCTTTAAAGCTTTAAAAAATGGCCTCTCGTTCTTAGCTATCCTATCTTCTTCACTGTCGAGTACATCTTCCTCTTCTTCCATTTATTCTTTCATTTCTTTCTTCTCAACTACACTCTGCATATATTCCAACTTACTGGCTAGTTCTGCCACTATCCCTTCAACTCTCTATTCTCATTCTGGAGAAGTTCTTCTTGCTCCTCGACCTTCTTTGCTAACTCTGCATTGGTCACCATCTTGCTTGACCCTACTGAAGAATCTTGATCAGGGGCGTTCAACATATAACTTCACAACCTGCAACTCTCAAGCTCTAATACCAAAAATGATGCAGAGCCACACTTTGGAAAGCTCAGGAGGAATACTCACTCAATTGAGTTACTTCAAGGGGCATGACATCAATCAGCCGGGATCGAACTCAAAGCAAACTCAAGATTGGATTAATCAGAATATATAAATCTTCATAGTTTATCTTCACCCACACACCAAGATCTTTAACCCGGAGTGTCCTCAAAGAAAATATATTTACACTTTGACAAGAGAGACCAAGATCTAATTGCTGCCAAACTCCATAGTCGATTATCTATATCCTTTCTAAGGAAAAAACTGAAACTTTCTCTATTACCCAAATTCAAATGCCTCTCTTACATAGCCAACCAGCTTATTTAAAACTGACTCTCCTTTTCTAATAAAAGGATGAGAAACATTTTTTCATCTTCTATCCAAAAAAAGGATAAGAATCCAAAACTGCCTACTACCTATTATTGGAATCTGACAATCATGCAGTAGGCCACATTTTAAATATCCACCTTTTTTTTTGTCTTCTATCCAAGAAAAGGATAAGAATTTGAAACTACCTACTACCTATTATTGGAATCTGACAATCATTATCTACGAATTAAAACTATTCTAATTTAAAAAAACCTATACCTGGTCCTAGGTGGCTATATCTGGAGAGCTCATCGAACTGCTACTCTAGGTATGCCACCACATGTAGGACGTTTATTGAAAACATTAAATTTAAATATTGAAAACATAAAACATTTCTTATTTTATTTCCCACTCTGCTACTGCAGCAATAGGATGCTCTTACACCTGTCATAGCATATTCCTTAAATAGCTCTTATGCATCATAGGAATCTGTCATAACCATTTCAGCCATGATCAGTATGCATCCCAGAAATTACTCTGAGATCAGTATGCACATCTTGTATACAAAAGTTTCTTGTACAACTTCTTATCAGCAAATACAAGTGCATACTACTATGCCATAAAAGCAAAAACAGACATAGTTGATTTCCCACAATTAAAACCTCAAAGGAAAGTGATTGCAATTTACCGATCTAAACAAAATTCAGCAGCATTATGACATACAGATTATTACTCTATAATCATAGAACTAGAAGAATGAGACATAATAGAGAACACATATATACGTGGGGAAAACCTTTCCAGGTAAAAAACCCCACCCTCCAAACCTTCAAGCTAATGTATTATTCAGCAACAAGTTACAATACATTTTCAGCCTTCACATGAAGATTTACATCTTGCTCCATTCTAGAGAAAATTCGACAGCGTAACCCTGTGCAAATAACTTCTCATCTCTCACTCTCACACTACTTGCACTACTACATTACAACATGCAATACTCCTTTTATAAACATCTTAAGACCCAACAAAATGCCCACAAAAGAGTTGGGCATTTTTCATGGCTCAACCACCAAGAAACATGCACAATGCCACATGTACATCCCATACCAAGAAAAGGACATCCATCCCTTGAATAGGCAATGACAGCTTGTCATAGAATTCGCCAAAAATAGCAGTCACAAGAGAAGTGTAAGGGAATCTGTCATACCAACCTATTTTTGGCATATTCTCTTACACACACCAACCACTCTTTCTTGGGCACCCAAATAGGCCTCATGTCATAAGATGCTCTTACACCTGTCATAGCATATTCCTTAAATAGCTCTTATGCGTCATAGGAATCTGTCATAACCATTTCAGCCATGATCTCCTTCACACACTTCAAGATGCCGACACATGTAAGTGATCAACATGCCAACTAGACATGTACACTCACATTTACATATTATTTGCAAAAATACATTTACAAAATAAATAATAATAAGAATAGGAATTATACAAGGTTGAGACACCTTATTCCTAACAATCACCTTGAGCTAAAGGTTGGGATCCACAAGTGTTCAATCTCGTGTTCTTCCTAAAGGATCATTTGTCTATCCTTAAGTTGACACAATCACCACCAAGCTTGCACATAGGAAAGCAGACCTTTCGTGCTTTGGCAACATATCTTTGAAGTTAGAGTGCCCAAATTGATCCTCCTTAGGTTTTGTCATATAGCTTTGCCTCAACCTAGGAAATCATTTGCTTAGAAAAGCCTTCCTCTTTTGCATCCATCAACATTGTTGCATCTCATCTCTAGGAAACATTTTGCATTTTCATGCCACCCGTCACTCACTTAGGCAAGAAGAAGAAGGTAACAATGGAGCCCTATCATTTGGATCAAATAGCATCACTCCCCTTGAGCAGTCAACCATCCTTTATCCTAGAGAACACTATACCGTCACCTACTGACATTGAAGCTTTCATGAACCAACCAGGAAATGCAGTATTGGTGAACACCATTATAGACAAGAACAAAGAAACAATCATGGCTAACTTTTGAAGGGACAACATTGGAGCCTTCGACTTTGGATGACCTCCTCCCTTATCAAATCCATCTCACCCCTTGTTTGAGCAACTCCCACCACCCATAGGCTCTTATGATTCGAATTATCCTAATTATGTGCCAAAAGAAGAGCCTCAACCCACCCCATATGATCCAACAGACCCAAACATACCAGCCTCCACTCAAGTTGAAATCTCCCTTTCGCAAACCAATCCAGCCATCACCATTTCACCATTGGTCCATACCACTCCATCCCAAACCCCTTTTGCCCAAAACACATCACCATTCACTCCCTTCACTATTGCTGCTACTGCCCTCCAACCCAACCTTCCAAATCCACCCATCTCCCAAATTAGTGCTAGAATCTTTGGCCAACCTCAGCAATATACAATCGGGATGCCACCCATGGGGCCAAGTAATCAACCTTTCAGCACCCCCAGCTTGTTTACCACAACCCAAAGCAAAATTCCATCATTTCCACTAGGTCCTTCGAGCTCAGTCTCATCAACCACAAATCCACAAGCTACTACCCTCACTCCACAAAGCTATCAAACTCCACAAGCTACTACCAATGTTCTGTCAAGCTCTCAAGTGACCCAAGCTCCTGGCACCACTCTACCAAGCTTTCAAATCCAACCACCAAGCTATCAAACCCCATCAGTTGCATTCCCAAGCTTTCAATTCCCACCACCTCCACCACCAACTAATCCATTACCTCCTATTACCAACTATTTTTCTATGCCACTTCTAGGAGGAACTCCACCACCACCAACCACAAATTACTTGGCCTCTTTTGCCATGTAGATACCTTCCCAAATGGGGGCGCAACCCACATATATTGGTCAAACTCCTCAAATCCAAAGTCAAGTTCCACATGCTCCCCAATCCTTCCCCCAAGCTTCACAACCATCTTATACCTTACCTCCACAAATCAATCCATTTATCCCACAGCTAGCTTATGTTCCTCAATCCCTATCCCAAATCCCATACCAACAGCAAGCCTTGCAACACATGCACCAATATGTGCCACCTCCACCTTAGCAACCCATCATCCACCATTCAGTTGCCCAAGCCATGTAAAATCCCTACCAACCCATACCTCAAAGCCATCCATATTCCATTGCCCCATCTAGCACATACCTACCTCAGGGAACTCCTACATTGGGGGCACCCCAGCCATCACCCATTAATTCAGAATGGGAAGACATGAAGACAACTTTGAAGAACATCCAGGAGGGAAATGATCCAAAAACCTTCAAGTTTGAGAATGTATGTCCTTACCCATTTGATAGAGCCATTACCATGACACCATTTCCCAAGCATTTTGAGACACCCAAATTTGACAAATTTAGAGGAAAAGGAGACCTTGTCACACATATCAAAGAATTTTACATGCACTGCCAAGAAGTGGCATACAATGATATCTTCCTCTTGCGTCTCTTTACCAAAAGCTTGGTCGGACCAGCTCTTGAATGGTTTTATAGAATACCATATGGCACAATTAAAAACTTTGCTGAATTGTCTGAGGCATTTGTAGCCCAATATGCCCATCTTGTTGAAACAGAGCTATTAGTAGTTGATCTTGTCCACACTAAGCAAAAAGGTGGAGAAAGCCTTCCTGAATATCTGCAAAGATGGAAACTCCTTACCACTCGCATATCTTGCACCTTGCCAAAGTGCCATTTGGTGAAAATGTTTATTGATAATGCCCATCCTAGCTTGGTTCACCACATGACCATGAACTGTTTGTAGACCTACAAAGATATCAAAGAGAAAGGAATGATCCTTGAGAAAGGACTCATTAAAGATGGTGTGGTCAAGATTTACAAGGAAGCCAACAAAAATCAATCACATTCCAATGACAAGTCTAGGTATTGGAACAAAAACAAGCACGTTGCAACAGATGGCGTCATTGACACCAGACATGTGAATATTGTTGGTCCTTCCCAAAATCAGTCCAACCCACCATATCAACCAAACAATTAGCAAGCTATCAAATACCAACAACAGAATAACTAAAGCTATCAAAACCACAATCCAAGACCCAACTTCCAAGGATCTAGCAATCAAGCTAATGCCATCAATGTAGCTACAGGGCAAAAGCCCAGATTCCAAACTGCACCTAGAAACTATACACACCTTGGTGAGCCATTGGATGTCATTTTTGAAAAATTAGTCAAGGAAAACCTCATCAAATTTCCTCCTACCCAGCAAATTGAACCAAGCCAATCCAAGGCTGCATGGTACAAAGACAATGAGTATTGCAAATTTCATAAGGTAAAAGGTCACACTACCCTCAGATGCATGAAACTGAAAGATTATGTGCAGGACCTCATTGATCAGAAAGAAATCACCGTTGGTGCCCAAACCTCTCCCAATGCAGGCTTACAGATCTATCAAAATGCTTTTCCTCATCACAACAACCAAAATCTTGGAAAAGCACCTATCCAAACCAACAACAACAACACCAACAACCGCCAACCAAAACAACAGTCATAGGAAGAACAATGACCACACTTCATCCTACATAGACTATGGTAGCCTCATCGGTTGTATATCTGAAAAAGAGCCTTTTGTCAATGTTATCAATATCCAAGGACCAAGCAATGAGTGTGTAGTCACCACTCGAAGAGCGCAATTTAACATCATAGGCCCACCAATTCCACCAGCACCATCAACTCCATCAAAAAGCCAATACAATATCTTGGAACACCTTGGGAACATGCCAGCTCAAATCTCCATTTTAGACCTTCTCGACACCAGTCCTGTGTACAAAAGCATCCTTGACAATGCTCTCATAGAATCCCATGTCCCTTTAGATATCAATGCTACTGATTTTCATAATCTTGTTGGACACCTTTCATCCTAATGTGCCTTATCTTTCAAACCCATCAACATACTTGTGGTCGAGCTAGATCACACCCTTCCGCTTCTCATAGCCATCATGGTATCCAATTTTTCCATGAAAAGAGTAATGATAGATAATGGATCAGCCTTGAATATTTGCACCCTAAAATTTATAAAATAAGCTGGGTATACTGAGGCAGATATCATCAGTGAGGTTATCACCATCAAAGCTTATGATAGCTTGGAAAGAACCAAAGAAGGAACTATTTTGCTGCCAATCAAGGTTGGGCCAGTCATCCAAGAAACACTCTGGCATGTTATTGATCTAAACCTACCATTTAACATCCTCCTTGGTTGCCCATGGATTCATGCCATGAAAGCCGTTCCATCCACTTACCATCAGTGCAACAAATTTTTGCATCAGGGCACTGAGGTAACCATCCATGCCGATCTAGAACCCTTTGCTTACTGCAATGCGGTTGAAGCTTCATATGCAAGCCATTGCCCTGGAATTGATATCGATATAGCCATCGCCAGTTCATCCCATACTTGTAACGACCCAAAAATCATCCTTGCCTCCACCCTATCTACCATGAAGATCAATAACAAAGGCCGTGGAGAGTATAGTCTGTCAGATGCATTTACTGTCGGGGCACTCCCACTTGATCCACACACCCATAGACGACTGACATATCACAAAGCTAAGGAGACTCCACCTCCTCGATACAAACAATTTGGCCCAACAACATTTGTATCCTCAAAAATACCTCTTCATGAGGAGCTCACTCCAGATATCAACAATTGGTTACATAAGGATGCACCTCCAAGAAATCAAGCACGCCTTAATCACTTTAGCCAAAAGTATCCTCAAGAACATAAGCTCATCATTGGAAAATGGAACTATCAAGGTGGTGGTCTAGGACCAAAAGAAAGAGGCATGCAGTGCCCCATCGAAGCACACTAGTGGGAAACAAAGTTAGGTCTTGGCTTTGGCATACCCACAACTGGGGGCACCAATGAGAACGGTCACGCTTTTTTGAACATTCACCGTGACCTTGTCAAAATTGAAGACATTCATGAGGAAGTTGAAAAGAGAGCCTACGATGATATCCTTGACCAAATCTCCCTGGGAGACTCTGTTCTCCAAGAATTATCCATCCATTTCATCGATCTACCACTTGCCCATCCACAACTCATAGATTGGGACCAACTAAGCATCATACACATTGATGAGTTCACATCAGAGGAAGTGCTTCTGAGATTCATGGGAGTCAAAAATCCTCACAAGAAAACAAAGCCAGATTCTGTCTATATCTATAAGCTAGATCCTATGGGGTATTTTGGAGAAAATCCCCAACCTAGTTCCAATATACCCAAAACTAGAACAAAGGTGAATCCAGGACTAGCTAAGGCAGTGAAGAGAGCCCCTCAGCAAGAAAATCCAGAATCACAAGCAGAACATGAGGATTTAGCATTGCCTCCTCAAAATAATTGACCAAAGGTATCTTCTATTCTAATTGAGGATACTAGAGAAGTCAACATCGGTTCTTCAGAGATCCCCAGACTTATTCACATTGCTGCATCCCTATCACAAGACCAAGCTGATCTCCTCTTTGAGGTCTTAAGAGAGAACATTGGCCAATTTGCATGGTCATATCGAGACATGCTAGGGCTGTATCCGAAACTTGTAGTTCATCATCTTGCAGTCAATCCAAAGATCAAGCTCGTCAGACAAAAGCTTAAAAAAATGCACCCCAAGGTGGCTTTACTGGTCAAAGCTGAATTAGAAAGAGTATTAGCTACTAAGGTTATCCAACCTATCGACTACTCAGAGTGGATCTCCAACATGGTCCCCATCACTAAACCTTTTGGTGACATCAGAATTTGCACTGATTTCAGAGATCTTAACAAAGCTTGTCCAAAAGATGATTTTCTCTTGCCCAACATAGATATGATTGTAGATCTTACAGTTGGACATGAAATTTTGTCCCTCATGGATGGATTTTCTGGGTGTAATCAAATCAAGATTGCAGAAGAGGATCAACATAAGACAACATTCACTACCCCTTGGGGGACCTTTTGTTACAACATGATGCCTTTTGGCCTAAAGAATGCAGGGGCTACCTATCAAAGAGCTATGACAGCCATTTTCCATGATCTTATCCATAGCATTTTGGAGGATTATGTGGATGATATCTTGGTTAAATCTCACACTTTCATGGATCATCTTATTGACCTAGAGAAAGTTTTTGATAGGTTAGCCAGATATCATCTCATGCTGAATCCAAAGAAATGTGTTTTTGGGGTCACATCTGGCAAGCTTCTAGGCTTTATAGTTTCTAAACAAGGTATAGAGATCGACCCCAAGAAGGTCAAGGCTATCTTAGACATGCCTCCTCCTTGGACACTGTGACAACTTCTCTCTCTTCAGGGAAAGCTTCAATTCGTTCGGTTCTTCATCTCCCAGCTTGCAGATAAGTGTACACCATTTACACATTTACTGAAGAAGGATGAAAACTTCAAGTGGGATCCTTTATGTCAATGCGGCTTCGATCAAATCAAGCAGTATCTCACCAATCCCCCTATCTTGGTTCCACCAGTTCTTGGTTGTCCCTTGATCTTGTACATATCAGCAATGCCTACTGCTCTAGGGGCACTTCTAGCATAGCTCGATGACTACGGTAGAGAAAGAGCCATCTAATACATTAGTAGAACCCTAGTTGGTTATGAACTCAATTATACTCTTATGGAAAAAGCTTGTTTGGTAGTTGTTTTCTCAACTCAAAAGCTTTGCCACTACATGCTAAGTCATACATCCAATTAGTCTCCAAGATCGACCCTCTCAAGTATATGCTCTCTAGAACAACACTTACAGGCCGTTTGGCCAAATGGGTTATGCTCCTTAGGGAATTTGACATCAAGTATGTGGACAAAAGGGTAATCAAAGGGCAAGCTATAGCAAATCACCTAGCTAATGCACCTCTAATAGATGTATATCCTTTGATCACATAATTTCTAGATGAGCATATCTGTCTAATTGAAGAACAACCCCCATGGAAACTTTATTTTGATGGCTCATACACATCTCACGAATCAGGGGCAGGAATATTGTTGGTCACACCTCAAGGAGATTACATTCCAAAAGCCTTCAAGCTACAGTTCCCTAGAACCAACAATATAGCTGAATATGAGGCTCTCATAGCAGGATTAAAGATAGCTGCATAATGGAACATCATCGAGTTACAAATCTTTGGCAATTCTCAGCTCATCATCAAGCAAGCCCTAAATGAATATCAAACCAAAGATGAAAAGCAATTACCCCACAAAGAGCTAGTTGATCAGCTAACCCAACATTTCACAAAGCTTCAATTTACACAAGTACCTCGAATGCAGAACAAAGCAGCAGATGCTATGGCTACTATCGGCTCACTTTTGGAAATTCCCCAAGCGGTTACACAGTATGAGTTTTTAGTCGAGCAACTCCTCACACCTGCCTATGTGAATGATGACTCAAATCGTGTTTGTATCTTGGTTGGTCCCCGATCCCCTTGGTACCATGAGATTCACGCTTACCTTAAACATGGTATCATCTCCCCTCACCTCACACATACCCAATGCCAAAACCTTATCCAAAAATCATCCTGGTATGTTATCATAGCCAATACCCTATATCCTCGGGGTTATCACGATACTCTCGATGTTTAGATGAAAATGAGGCCACAATAGCATTAAAAGAAGTATACTCCAAACTTTGTGGTGCTTACAAGAGTGGTATTGTCCTAGCGTGACAAATCCTTAGAGCAGGCTACTATTGGCCTACCATTGAAGAAGACTCCTGTGACTTTGTCAGAAAATGTCTCCCATGTCAGCAATACACAAATATTGTGCACGCTCCAGCACAGGATCTATAGCCTATTGCACCACCTTTGCCTTTCGCTTGTTGAGGCCTTGATCTAGTTGGAACTATCACACCTCTCTCATTTGATGGACATAAATGGATAATAATAGCTATAGACTATTTCACTAAGTGGGTGGAAGCAGTCCCCCAGTCTCAGCTACAGGAGTTCGGGTCTCCAAGTTCATCTTGTACCACATTGTTTGCCACTTCGGCATCCCATCCACCATCTTCACTAACCACAGAGGTAACTTTGAAAATCTCAACATGGAAGAATTATGCACTTCCCTCCGCATCCATCACCGCTTTTCTAGCCCATATTTCCCACAAGGTAATGGCCAGGCAAAGGCAACTAATAAAACTCTCCTCAAAATCCTAAAGAAAGTTGTCAATGATTCTGGCCACGATTGACACCTACAGATTAATCCTACCCTATGGGATTATCGAACTTCCTTTCATACATCCACAGGCACAACTCCATACTCCTTAGTCTATGGTGCTGAAGCAATACTACCCATAGAGGTTGAACTTCCCTCCTTGCGCATATCTTTGCGAGGGCAAATATCAGATGAAGAATACCGAGTAGCTCAGCTCACCTAGCTAGATCTCTTAGACAAGAAGCGACAACAAGCCTATGATCATCTCATAGTCTATCAAACTCATCTCAAAAGGAATTTCAACAAGAAGGTGCTTCCACGACACTTTCAACCGGGTGACATGGTCCTCAAAGAAAATATGAAAGTCCAAGCTAATCGAGAAAATAAAGGCAAGTTTGAACCTACCTGGCTTGGTCCTTATGTTGCCATTGCCTCCTTTGGCTCCGAAGCCTATCAGTTATCTACACCAGAAGGAGAACTCTTGAATGATCCTACTAACATCATTCATCTCAAGAAGTTCTATGCTTGAAGATCCTTGGTATACCCAGCTTTTGAAAAATTCAAAAAAAAAAAAAAAAAATAGTAAAGAGAAATAAGCGTCCAATGGTGAAAACTTGGCAATTCAAGCGCCTTGGATAGGTACCTTGGTGAAAACTTGGTAATTCAAGAACCTTGTGTACTAAGACTAAATCCATTATCTATCACTACCCTATCCCTCATCCATTTTCCCACCATCTCGTAAAACACCTGCTTGTTCCTTTGGTGTTCCTACCAAATATCCAAAATCTAATGATGTTTGTAAATACCTACTGTACAGCTTGTAAATCTTGTACCTCAGCTTGTAAATCTTGTACCCCAGCTTGTAAATCTTGTATCATCCCTTGTATCATAGCTTGTATATCTAAATCTTGTCCAAAGCTTGTACCATATTCTAGCTTGTAAATAAGCTTGTATCCTAGCTTGTATCCTATCACATGCACACAAAGAACCCCATTTTTACTTAAGCTTTTCGCAAACCATCGACTTATCCACCTATCAACTATTACAGACATCCCACCCTTCACAAACATTTCCATCTCACAAAACCAAAACATGAACAACCTTGTACATTTGTAAAATATCTTGGTCTGTCAGCTGGTACATCCTCTTTATCTTAGTACTATTGTATCTATCCAGTTTCCATGTTAGTTCCTCCTTGATCGACATCTTGCACACATCGCACAACCCTTGGATAGCTATTCTAATGCATCCTTTACCTAGATCTCCTGTCCCCAAAGTGTTATCCTTCTTAGTTCAGCTTGCCAAATGCATCACTCATCCAGATCCATGAGCTTAGGTGCTCTCCGATAGATCTTTGTAGGATATAGCTTTCCTCATGTCTGATCTTGGTCCGTTAGTACCTCGTCCCACCCATCTCATTGGAAAACGGTCCTCTTTTGGATTTTCACTTTCTTTTGATTTGGAATCTTCCCTTTTGGGTCTTGAAATATCTTTTCCAAGAAATCTTTTTGTTCCCTCCTCAAGGTTGCCATGATCTTTCATATCATGGTATACTGTGAATGGGGCAATCTGAGCATAAGGTCTTGATTAGGTCTTTTGTTTGTTTCTCTTTTCTGCTTGTGGGTTACCTAGTGACAGTTCCATGCTGCTTCCTCCGAGACTCATGTGTGATGCTGGGGCAATCCTTGCGTGTTTGTTTTGAGTCAATTCGTCAGTCCTCTGGACAGTTGGTGAAAAGGCCTCAATGTTCTTGGTAACCTTGGCAATTAACCAACAGTCCTATAGCAAATCTATTGCTCAACTACATGGTGGTACTTCTCTTTGAAGTATCCCCCCGCTCAAAAAAGCTTCAATGGATTTTCTTCATCTCCATTATCCCCCATCCATATCCGGCATCTATATCTCCTACCCTAGCTTATGCATCAGTATCTCTTTGAATCAATCTTCACTTTTAGCCTTAGGGATCCACAATCCTAGTCTTAGGGATCCACCAATCAAATCAATCCACCAAGCCTCATCTTTTGAGATCCACAATTCTAGTCGTAGGGATCTCTAAAAACCATCTTCCACCAATCTGACTCTTTGAAATCCTATTGCATCAGCTTTATATTCCCCTCATCCTTCTCCCTATCCTGAATTCCTTTTTATAGCGCTTTGCTCCTTCATCCTCCACCTTCCCTAAAGTCTTAAGCTTGCTTCCTCTTGTGCATCTGATTCTCCTTTATCATTCTCCCATAGTGAGAGTTTGAGATAACTAAACCTCTTCTCTTAAGACACTCTTCTTCCTCCCACCCGCCAAGATTCTTGTACTTTTCAAGAAGCCGTCGGGCCTTGCTTTCTCTCCCCGCTGCCTTCTTGAGGGGGCATTTTGCAGTCCATTCTCTCCTCTTCTGCTCTAGCCTTGGGCATCTTATTTTCTTATCTTTGATGCCATGCCACTTGTGGCATCACATCAAAGAGGGGCAAAATGTAGACACCTAAAAATTCTTTAGAAAATAATATTTTTATTTTCTGAAAAATCCCTGATGACATCATCATTTATTATTTAATTAATTAATTAATTTATGCCATTAAATCCCTTTATCTTAATTAAAAATATTTAATTAAGGAATCCCTCCCAAAAATGTTTAAATCTTATTTAAAAATTATTTCCTTATTTATTAATTATTTAATTAATAAATTGACCAAAAAACTCAAAATAAATAAAAAATTTATTTTTTGCCCAAAACTTGGCCAATTTTCTTAAGACCACTAACCTCTTCCAAAATCTTCTAATCCTTCTTTAATTTTGATTAAAGGCTAATCCCATCATTTCCTACCCCTAATCCCAACTCAAAATATTTAATTAAGATTAAATATTAATCCTCATGTTTATTAAAAAAAGTTTTAATAAATATCTCCTCAACCCAAACCCTTGAAATAAATAAAACTTTATTTATTTCCTAAAATATAATTTATCCTAAGTTCTAGACTCTTCTAGAAAGTCTTCATCCTCATCCAAAGCCTAGACTCTTCTAGAAGATGTCAATCCTTATCTTTGACCTTAATCCTAATCCCCCCCCTAACCTTGTCACATTCCCTAAACATGGGTTAAGACTTGCTAACCCAAGCCAAACCAACAAATATCTCCTCCTTCACCCACCCTCATTTATTGTCATCCACTTGCCCATCTCTAACAAGCCTAATCTAATCTTAACCCAAGCCTAATCCAAGCCTTAATCATTTGCACATTCCTAAGTCAAGCTTAAGACTTTCTTAATCCAACCTAAGTCAAAATATCTCAACTCTCTCACAAATATCCCAACCATAAAATTTTATGAAGCCCACAAAGCCATAAATGACTCTTACAAGCCCATTCATTGCTCTTACAAACCATTATGAGGGTCTTTATGAGCTTTGAGCCTCTTTTGTTGACCCCTCAACCCCTCTTGCTCTAACTAATGACCCTGTGACATGTGTCACTCCTTGATTGGCTGTAAGGAAGCACAATCCATGTGCTCTCCTCTCATTCAATCTAAACCTTCCATAAGCTTTCTCCCATCCTTGCATCCTAGCCCTTGATCCCTCAAGCCCTTTGCCTATTTAAGGAATCCTCTCCCAAGACATTGTAACAAAATCTAGAAAGTAAAGCCATAATGTCATTTTTTGAAGCCATTTTTACATCAAATCCATTCATCAAAATCTATCAAAAATCCTCCATTGAAGCCCATTTGAGCATTTGAGCATACATACATAATCAAGCCATCTTAGCTATTAGACACACCCCTACATCAAGTGATCATCCTCATTGAGAGAGCCTATCCATGGCTCACATTCTCATTTGAGGACTTCACTTTGTCTCTCATGAAGTTATGTTAAATTAGTATGCAAATGCTTTTGATTGTTTTAATTTAGCGTTTCTAACATACTAAAGTAGCATATACAATTTCCTCACTCTCTGAGTAAAGCTTTAATGCCATCAAGCTCTAAGAAAGCTTCTACCTAGTTGATTGTGGCAACTACTGCAACACCAAGCACTTGACTAATCTTTGAACCTATTTAGCTGAGTACTACATTGATTGAAGTGATCAAAACTTCATCTACCAAACAACAAGTGCCTCCATCATCATATTTGACAATGGAGCAAGAAGGTATTTCTACTGTTAGTATCATATCTACTTTTGTTACTAGCCCCTCAATTTCTAAAATTGTTATAATTCCAAATGTGTCAATAGAAAGTACAATGATAGTTGAGAACTAGCCTCAACTGAGTACTAAAGTATCAAACAAGGGTAAGCAAATTGTTTGTCCTACTCTAAAAGAGAAGGATGAAGAAGAGGAAATAGATTTAGATGAGGATATTGTTATTCCAAATCAAGATATCACTACCCTCACGAATGATAAGATGAACATCCTAGCGAAATGACTAAAGAAAAGAGCTGAGCAACAAATGCTTAGAGAACAAAAAAGGAAGGAAACCCAAGTGCGAGAAAATATAACAGACATATTTGTGAATACACTAAGTATAGAGGTTGATAGTACATAACCTATTTTGAATTTATTAGTAGAAGTTGTCTAGAAATTCAATGAAGATCTGAATGGACAAGATAAATTGCCATGAAGAGCATAACTTTAAAAAAAATAAAAAATATTGGAACAAGTAGCACAAAAAATCGTAATAAACCAAGTAGACTTGTCTATTATTCTTAGTTCATAGGAAAAATCTGCAAATAAGGTGACTTTGTTATTTAGTAAGTTGTGTGATACACTATCTTCACCCAAGAAATCAAGGAAAAATTATATAATATAGATGAAGACTTGAAGGCAAGTGCACACCAATTGTCACTTGATCTAAGCTATAGTTCTGGTCACTATTCAAAGATTAGATATTTGACAAATTTGCAAGAAAAATTATTAAGGGAAAAGCCAAGATCAGGACACCACTTGTAGACATCCAAGGCATGATTCTTCCAAACATGGATGCATTGTATAAACACATTGCACATGCCAAGACACTCATCCATGACAATAACTTCTCCATAGAAGATCACATGATGGAGTTATCAACAGAAGTGCAGATTACATTACATGTGAGCAAGGTGTTACAGGAAAATTGGGACAAGACAATGGCATTGATTTTGAAGGTACATTCTCACTTCTTGTCACATTTGGGAATTAACATGTAGTATACACCTTTGGTATTTATGTCAAAAAGGGGGAGAAGTATAAGATGAATGTATATATGAAGAGTATTAAGGATAAGTATAATATGAGCTATATGTGTATAGATGAGATATATGTATGGGGGAGCAACATAGTATTATACAAATACATCTATAGATAAATAGAAAACATCTTTTATAAAAGCAATTTTGAAAAATCTAAAAAATAGAGTATGCTACCGAGTTGTAGACACTGGAAGGAGATAAAATATTATTTTGGACTTGAAATTCTGAGCATTCAATTTTGAATTGACAAGTTTTTTTTATCACTAATGCCAAAGGGGGAGATTATTCACATTAAGGTCAAAGTTTGTTTATGAGTGACTCATACTTAGTTAATTGATTAAGCTACTACTGAGCTTATCTTTCATTTTATAGTTTCAACCAAGTGCTCCAATTACTACTGAGTAATATAGTTGTTATCAAGTTCTATAGTTGCTACAAAGTTCTAGAATCTTTATACAGTTCATGAGGAGTAGTATCTACTGAGCTATTTAGTGATAGTGCTAACTAAGCTTCATAGTATTAATCAAGTTGCACAGTGTCAACCATGCTTTCTAGTATCTACCGAGCTTCAATATTAGTGATGATAATCTAGTGTTGACTGAGCCAAGGAGTGTCAATCAAATGCTTTAGTTTGTATTGAGCTCATAGTCTTAGTGTTGACTGAGCCATGGAGTGTTAACCAAGTGATTCAGTTTATATACCAAGTTTTGCAGTGTTCACCAAGTCATAAAGTGTTGATTGAGTTCAAGCTATGTTTAAGTGATTAGTATGAACCAAGATTCTATGTCTATTGAGTGCATGACAATGCTAAGTGTTGACAATGGTTGTCAAGTATCAGAACATCATTGAAATTGTCTTTTGAATTCGTGTGTCAGCAATTAGGATGACTTTATGATCTTGATGGAAACCTATGTTGTAGCTGAATTTGATGAATTATGATTTGGATTGGTATATATGTGATGAATTGTATCATATCCAAATAAGAATGTATGAAGAAAATATGAATAGTAGAAGTGCGAATTGAGAAGGCTACAAGTAGTACAAGGGACAACAAAGATTTATCTATCACAACAAGATGATCTTTACATTTCAAAGGAATCTCAACCAACAAATCAAAGTTGTAAATTAGAAATTAGCCATTGGTTAATACTAATAGGTGTATTAATTAAATCCTTTAACATGGTAGTCTTAACAATCTTTTATAAATTTTGAGGCTTGTGCCTTTGGCAATATGGTGGGGCTTCTTTCCTGTAGAGCCTACAACCAGGGTTCAAGTCTCCACAAGTCACTCTCTATTGTGATTCTTAATTGAGAGTTGTTTACTTTGACCCTTGGTGAAATAGTGGGGCTTCTTTCCTGTAGTGCTTACAACCAAGAGTCAATAAAATTTAAAAGGATTTTGGCTTTGGTGAAATGTGGGGCTTCTTACCTGTAGGTCCTACAACTAGGGTTCAAGTCTCCACAAGGCCACTCTCTACTATGGTTCTTAATTGAGAGTTGTTTACTTTGACCTTGGTGAAATAGTGGGGCTTCTTGCCTATAGTGCTTACAACCAAGAGTCAATAATTTTTTATTTTCTTATCGGGAAGGGTGGTCTTCCTGATGAAGGGGGTATGTATAAGGACAGAGGAAAGTGCAAGAGATTGAAAAGATAGAAGGTCAAGTGGAAACTCCCTCCTGAAGGTTAGCACAAAGACAACTTCGATGGAGTGACTAAAGGCAACCCTAGACCTGTTGGATGTGGGGGCGTCATCATAAATTGCAATGGGGTTAAAATTGGAGCTTTCTCCCATCCCTTGGGCAACCAGATGAATCACTATGTTGATGCCAACATTGCCTTCTACACTACCAAATTGGCTTTGGAAGTAGGAGTCAAAAATCCATGGCTAGAGGGGGACTCTGTAATGTCCCGTTTCAGGACATTAGTTATTTTCCCATTTCTTTTGTATATTTTATAATAATCCTTTATCATATCCTTGACATTCTATATTTATATGTGCATTTCATAGAGTCATGTCATTTCATTAATATTAATTATGATAATATAATTAATTATATATTTACATCAATAAGCTTAGTTAAATTAATTAATATCATAATGTATATTATATTATATTGTAACATATATTATCTTAATAATATATCAACTATATATTATTATATTATAATTCTTTATAGTGTTTCTATATTAAATCATATCTTAATCATTATAATATAATTATTTATTTATAATTATATTAGATTATCTTTTAATTCATTTCATACTTCCATATTGCTATAATGTGATGATATTATTATATGATAATATACAATTATTACTCATAAAATATTATTATTAATATTAATTTATATATAATACTTATTATAAATTATATGTCACGGTAGGGAGATCATAGTCCTCCCCTCTCGAATTTTCTTGCCCTCAGGAAAAATCTTTCATAAACAAGCTTGTCATAGACATAAAACATACTTGCATTCAAAAGACCAGAAAGATTTATGAAATATACATGAATGAAAACACGAAGCATACATGATGTAGACAGATGAAAACATGAAGCAAACATGGTGTAGACAGATGAAGACACAAAGTAAACACGATGCAGACACATCATACATTTTTTTTATGATTCTCTATAATTTATTTTTTCACAATGAAGTAGAGTAAAGGGAATGATTTACAAAATATACTTCCCTAGTATGCTTTTTGATCATGGATCTTGCAAGCACAACAATTATTAGCATGTACATGTATATAATAGCTCCAAAAAGTTGAATCATGATAAATTAGTTCTAAACCAATATCCTACCAAGCCCAAGAGCAAAACTTTGCCCCCCTTGGCCTTAATGGAAGACATCAGTCATCCCATGAGGTGGTCTACTTGGCAGATTCTTAACTGAATTAAGTTGACATGATGTCAAATTTTCTTAACTTGACTAATCTAAGCCCAAGAGTGAAACTTTAACCCCCTTGGCCCTGATAGAAATATTTTATCATCCCATCAAGGTGGTCTTCTTAGATGTCCATCTTAACATTCTTTTCCCAATCTAAGCCCAAGAGTGAAACTTTGGACCTCTTGGCCTTGATGACAACACTTGGCATCCATCAAGGTGGTCTACTTAGATGAAAATTCTTAGATATCCTACCTACACCCAAGAGCAAAAATTTGGCCCTCTTGGCATTGATGGCAACACTTGGCATCCATCAATGTGGTCTACTTAGATGAAAATTCTTAGATATCCTACCTACACCCAAGAGCGAAACTTTGGCCCTCTCAGCCTTGATGGCAACACTTGGCATCCATCAAGGTGATCTACTTAGGAGGTAATTTTATTCTCCTCAAATATCCTACCTAAGCCCAAGAGTGAAACTTTGGCCCTCTTAGCCTTGATGGTAGCACTTGATATCCATCAAGGTGGTCTACTTAGGAGGTGATTTGATTTATAATTATTTTAATCCTTTTTATTACATATATATCTATATATATATAGATATATAATCACCACTAAAATTGCCGCTCATCTAGTTCTTGTCGGTCATTTGTATCTTCATTACTCTCTTGATTATGCTCAGGATTATGCTTAGATATCTTGTTCATCATTTCATTTTCTCCCTTATCAAGTGTAGCATCCATTCTTTGAACTTGGCTTCTTTTCCCACATATATGTCCTAGTTTGCAACTTTCCTTAATATTACCTGAACATCTCTATGCATGTGATCCATGGAGGATATTCATATTTACATATTAGCACTTTCCATTATATTTCATATGTTAGATTAGTCAATGCCAATTGCCACATAATTATTGAGATGGTAGGTCAAACATGTAAATATATATATTTCAAATGATACTTTCTTTACATGTAATTGGTGTGATTCATATGGGTGATACATTGAATCGCTCCTCTTCAAATGTCCATTGTCTTGTCATCTTTTTGGTTTACAACAACAGTGGATACCCAAGTTGATAATCATATCTTCATTTTGGTTGACATCATTACACACTCCATTTTTTGCAAATGACATATATTTCTTTTATATTTATGCACATGCGAGGTATAGCTTTTCAATAAATGAGTGTGCCCTTTCATTAATAAATCTTTAATTACTGGATAAGACATTGCTTCATAAACTGTTGTGTTATTTGATGTTTGAACATTTCTAACATCGCTACTTGATTTGATTTTATAATAATAAAATTTTATTAGGATTATTCTTTTTGTCACCATGCATAGGTTCTTTGGACATTTTAATATAATCTTTTGGAATGCCAAATTGACTTTTCATATGTTGTCTGGATATTATAATTGATGAAAACTTTATCGCAGTTTATAACTGTACATATGCTAATCACTTGTAGCCACCAATATTCACTATTGATTGGACATTCTTCAGTCACTACTATACACATTTCCTTCAATGATTAACAAATATTAATATTAGAGGAGAGCTTTCAACTAACCTTTGGCATGGGTGGAGTTAATTCAATAAAGCTATTGATTGTAATATATTGGAATTTAATAATTTTCACTAGTTTTGGCTCATGCATATGCTAAGAATGAGGAACGAGAGTTTGTATTTGCCAATATTCTTGGACGACCAGTACCATCTCTGCTAGACTTTGACATTTCTGAAGAGAATATGGTGAGACCTCTTTCAAAGGTGATAGAAATATGGAGAAGAAAATTCATGTTATACAATGATGAAACAATCATTCAACAATGGAAGTTTTTTTTGATGGCACCAAACTTTCAAGGAATAATGATAGTAGAAGATTATTATTAGGTGTAATATATTCCCTGAGAGAAATTAATGCTAGCCAATACATGCTGGTAATGGCAGAGATTAGGTGATGATTTATGTGGATGTCAATCAAGCACTCTGCAAATTATCACTGTGAATTGGGCACAAGTTCAAGCGGATTTAATAGAAGTCAAATAGAGATATCAATAACAACAATTTTGGCCTCCTCCAAATTGAGTTGCCTTTTGGAAGCAAGTTATTCATAACTAGAAAATAAGCTCAACCCTCCAAGTTATGCGAGAAGACATTAGTATGTCCATAGTCGATAAGAACTGGCACCAAGGAAAGTATACGACTAAGAAAATCCTTTGGCACATGAAGCAACAACAATGAAAACATGTGATAGGAGTTAGACATGGAGATAGAGTGATATCCCCATTTTTTCATTCACAAGCTGGCAGGATGTTCTGCTCTAATACCACTTGTAATGTCCCGTTTCAAGACATTAGTTATTTTCCCATTTTTTTTGTATATTTTATAATAATCCTTTATCATATCCTTGACATTCTATACTTATATGTGCATTTCATAGAGTCATGTCATTTCATTAATATTAATTATGATAATATAATTAATTATATATTTACGTCAATAAGCTTAGTTAAATTAATTAATATCATAATGTATATTATATTATATTGTAACATATATTATCTTAATAATATATCAACTATATATTATTATATTATAATTCTTTATAGTGTTTCTATATTAAATCATATCTTAATCATTATAATATAATTATTTATTAAAATTATATTAGATTATCATTTAATTCATTTCATACTTCCATATTGCTATAATGTGATGATATTATTATATGATAATATATAATATTACTTATAAAATATTATTATTTTAATATTAATATTAATATTAATTTATATATAATACTTATTTGTTATTATAAATTATATGTCAAAGTGGGGACATCATAAACTCAAACAATATAGTCAGATTCATAAAGGGTGTCCTCCCTTGAGCTTGGACCGTTGCTAATATTGTGGAAAATATTAACACTACCCTTGGCAAATTTGATGATATATATATGTCAGTCATGAGTACAGGGAATCCAACTCAGTGGCTAACTAGTTTTCCAATGAGGCAGTCAACCATGACAGGATAAGAATATGGGTCATCGATGGGAATATTCCATTAGCCATGAAAGAATTAATGGATCAAGAAAGGATCCAAGGAAGTATGGGTGAAATCACATTGATATCTCTTTGATATCACCATTTAGTTATGGAACTAAATGTAAATATGTGAGAAGGCAATTGCAATAATGGAAAGTATGGGGTGAACTAGCTGATGACGCATCTGGTGTCTAATTGCCACATTTTATGGGTTGCTTATTTTCTTCACCAATTTTTTAGTGTTTAGGCCTTGAACAGAGAAGATATAGGAGAATTGGTTTTATGTGACAAGAAAGCATCTAGTGGAATGAGATGGTGTGAGAATGGAGCAAAAGGGAACCAGTTGGAGAGGCAAAGAAATGGAAACAAAGAACCAAGGTCTTGGAGAAACTCAACAAGGGTGGCATTGCTAACTACATTGCCAAGCTTCATGGGTATGATTCAGTGGTTACCAAACTCATGGTTAATTCCTGGAAGGAGGGTAGGGTTAAGATTGATGGGGTTTCATGTCAAGTTGATGTGGGGGTTATTGCACATATAACTAAAATCCTAGCTGAGGGTTTGGAATTTTATAGAGGCAAGAAAGTTTTCATGAATGTCGTGAAGGACTTTGCTAAGAACATAGAAGAGAAGAAGGAGCTGATGAAAGTTAAGACTTATTATGAGATGGATTCAATCAAGAAGCTCTAGAGGCATGTATTGTAGCCATCATAGAGTTTATTTCCCTAAATACAAGGTTTAATAGGGTTAGAACTCACCACTTTGTGTTGCTTAATCATTTCCGTGATGGTGTCCTAGTCTCCTTTCCTTTTTACCCTTTTTCTTCTATGAACAAGAATATTTTAGGGTATAAGAAAAAACCTAGTGCTAACCCTTCCCTGTATGAGGGTCTTCTTCTTCTGCTCTTTGAATATTTTAAAGCTCAGTCCAGGAGCAAGCCCTTGCATCCTACTGTGGCTATTTCTGAGGAGACTAGGAGCTCCAATTTCTCTTCAAATACAGAGGAAAATTTAAGTGTTAGCTTTGAGGAGGAGGAAGCTCATCATTCTTTGGGGACGAAGGCCAAAGGAAGAGCCAAGGATCCTCTATCTCTTGGAAAACCCCCTTATAGGAAAAGCCCTAGGGGACACATATCCAAAATGATTGGCCAAGTAGATGATGAGTACAATGAGGATGGTGATGACATGGACATGGATGAGGATACCAAGGGTTTGATGTTGAGACTAAGGCAAAGCTGGATGCAACCCCCAAAAAGAATCAAAGGAAGTGCAAGGAGGAGGACATGCCATTGGAGGGGCAAAACATTAGAGGGATGGAGCTACTCCCTCCTACTTCCCCTCCCCCTTTCAAAACCTCTTAGGAGGAAAATGTGAATATGGAGGAGGTCAACACAAGCGATGTGGTAGAAATCAGAGATAGGCTAATGGTTTGGAATAATTCAATGCAAGATCATCCAAAATGGGGATAGTTCATGAAGTCATGAATCCACAAATTCTTGAGGAGAAAGTGAGGAAAATCCAACTGGATTAACCAATTGATCCAGTGATAGTGCCCATTTCTGACAATGAGAGGGAGGTGGGTATGAACTTGCTCAACAATGCCAAAAACAACATGGTTGATAACTTCCAATCCATAAAATGGCTTTTTCATGAGTTAGAGGAAGTTAAAGATAGGTTGGGGAAAATGGAAAGCCAAGTGATGAAGATTGAACAAAGGAACTAGAACAATCCGGGGGATCAAATAAAGATGGTTGAAGATAGGATGGAAAATATGGAGAACTTCAAATTCATAATGGCTAACCAGATGCTCAGTATCCTTAAATCTCTCAATGATATAATTGTCAGCCTCAATGGGAAGCTAAAAGTTAGAGAGCTTGTTGTGGAGGAGGATGATAAGGACAATGATGAAGACAGGATAGAAGAAGGCTCCATAATGGATGTTACTTAGAGCCATATGGATAAGAGGTATGAGAAGGACAAGGAACACCTAGAGGAAGAACTTCAGCAAATCAAGTATGTAGCAAAGACCATCTAGGACCTTGAGAGAAGGATGGAGGACCAAGCACATAACACATGAGTTTTCTATTTTGCTGTTGCAGTTTTTGCTAGTTTTTGCCTATTGTCTTTAAGCCTATGTTTTAGCATGTCTTTTGTTTTGGCCTTTCTATTGGCTATGTTTCTGTTGTTGGGCATTTTAATTTTGTTGCCCTATGTTATGTAAGAACTATTGGGTTTCAAGATCCTTGTAAAACCTATTTTACTTAATCAAAAATAGTCTTTGACAAATCTCTTTACCGAGTGCATACTTCATTATATGTTTTGTAAATCCTCTCACAAGGTGGACCTAGCAGTCCTTATTGATCCTAATAGGATAGATCATCAAAAGTGGTCAATTATAAGCCTGAATGCGTCAACTTTATACTATAATACTAAAGCTTGTAGGTATTATCCACACCCTAGTTTTACTTTCTATTTGGAAGGATTTTGGGTCACCATATCTGGTGTCAATGTGTTATGAATGTTTTAATACTTTCATTCTTTCATGCATGCAAATAGATTAGAATATTATATGAAGGATCAATTGGTGAAATAAGTTAAAGTTTTCTTAGTTCCTGATTCACCCCTTCCCTCTTAGTAACCTTGCCTATCTAATATTTCCAACACTTTAATCCTAGACTCCTGCTGTCTTTACGTTACCTAAAGAGAATATATGGGCTTAGGGCTTAAAATATTATGTTTAAGGGCTTCGGTTTTCTATCTATTTGGTTGCACCTCTTGTAATTAGACACTTTTGGCAATTAAAGAACATATATTTTGTAATTTATAATATTCATAAGTTTGTTTTAAACTACAGAGGGCATTCAAATAATTTGACTTTTGCGCATGGCACAGAGACTCTACTCTTTTGTGGTGGATATTTTAGGTAATGTATTTGCACTGTTGTCACTCAATGTTAATAAAATTTAAATTCTTGCAAGTGGCCTGTGGAACCAAATGAATAGAAAGGCACAATTCTAAGCAAACAATAACATTTTTGGAGACCTACATTAATCAAATAGGTCAAGAATATGAAATGTTGAAACAACATATATGTGTCTTATGTCAACTAATCAATTTTATTACAATAAGACTAGCTCATATTTTAAAATGATACTCTTTGAATCAATAGCTAGTCATAGTGGAAAATAAAATAATGTTTTTACACATTCCTTCTTCATATATTGACATCCTTTTCTTTACCAGTTGTAGCAATGTGTCCAATATCCCTGTAGTCTAGATAATTGACAATCATGGTTTTATAGATGATAAGAGAACTAAGCACCATGGTCTAGTATTTTCCAAACTCTCACATCACAAGCACTTAGCATTCACTTCTACCTTACAAAGTGAACACAAATCAAATAGAAATTCCAAGATGTGCACAAGAAATTCCATAATTTTGATATACTACACACTAAACTATGGAAAGTCTAGATACACTTTCAATTTTCTTTTCATTGTTCATTTGTGGAAATTCTAGTGACTCAAGCTTCATTTTTTTAAAATCTAAACTTTATTCACAAATTTTTGAAGATGATTCTCGTATACATTGCTATGACATGTTCTAAACACATACATTAATGCAATTTCTAGTAAATTATTTCTTCTTTAATTTCCTTTTTTGGCATTGAATTGGTAAATTCATAGATGTATGTATTACTATACTTATGGTAGGAAATGAACTTACAATGCCAATATATCTTTATTATCTAGCATATGTTTTACAACATACAAAAAAATTAGGCTTCTCAGCTCACATCTTCTTGAAATAAGATAAGATATAACATATACATTGGTTTAAAGGCAATTGTTCACATTAATCAATCACAATACAACAAATTCTTGTACACAATGTTAAAAAATTTTATGTGCAAAATGAGTTAACAATGTTATTATTTTTTTCTCTTGCGGTTCACCATTGACACACTTCAACTAGGAGGGTTCTCAACTTACATTTTCAATATACAAGGTCAATAAAAGCTCATATACATTTCTTTAAACAAAAAGTTTAGGCTTAATATCAACATAGATAGAAGTTACAATTAGCTTATATTTAGGATTTCTATGTTGCATATCTTGCATAGAAAAACTCTTAACTGATAATTTTTTCATACAAGGTCATGTATACCTCATATGTATTGCTTCAAACAAAAAGTACTGACTAAACATGAACATAGACAACTATTAGAGGTAGCTTGTATTTAGTATCTTCATCATACATATATTTCACAAAGAAATTATGTTTGCAAAGTTACAAAATGCATGTGCAAAAAATCCATAAGAAAACACATACATAAGAAGAATGAGCATAACATAAGCAAAAAACTTATAAAATTAGTAGCAAATGGTACCTGTCAATGACAATAAGATATGCACAACAAAATGTACTTTGGCACTTACTAATACAAGTGTTAAATAACTAAGAGAGGAAGTGAATCAATTATAACTAGTTATCATATAGGCCTTAAAAATACTTTACACCAACTTTAACTTTTTAAACTTTCAAATCAATAATTCTATAACCAAATCTAACATCAAAATTCAAATTAATATGAACTCTGCATCAAGTTGTCAACTTATGGTTCCTTAATATATTGTGTATCAGAGTAAACATTGAATTTATACTGAGTTGCAACAATAAATAGTTAACGTGAAATAAACTTGCAACATAATAAGCATGCACACATTTGATACAACGGGAACCTTGTACAAGGAAAACCACATGGGAAATGAAAACCCAAATAATTTTAGTCTTTCGAAGTGATTTTTGTTAAAATCCAATCTTGTTAAAGGTTACACGCACATTTTTAGTGTGACCTTATTAGAGGGTTTTCTCCTTGATATTTCTAAAGAGTGGTCTGCTCTAAAGGACTAACAAAACATTCAAAAAATTGCTACCATATAGGATTAAAAAGACTATTAAGTTCACTCAGTTAAGAGAATTTTTTTGCTACAATGTTAAGAAAGTAACTATGTCATGATCTATTAGATTTTAGCACTACCTTGTATATTCATATCTCTACTTCACTCAATCATTTCCTCTAACCCCTTTCTAGGTAATTCACACACTCACACTTCAACTTAGCACTTCCTTTGCTTGATCGTCAGTATACTTCAACAATAATTAACAATCATCTACATCAACAACAATAAACTTTGTATTTTGTCCCTTAAATACAATTTTTTTGTCATTCCAGAATCCTCTAGATTTTGTCACTTAATCATAATTGTTAGATCTTCATTACTTTTAGATTCAATGAATCTTGATGCTCGATAAATATACTTCCACCTAAATTTTTGTGCTTCAATTCAAATTGTTAAATCTCCTTCATCATATCTTATTTGAATTTCTCTAGTCATTGATCTCATAACTAACTTCATCCATATCTTTGAAACTCTTGAAAAATCTTGATTTTAATCAAATGTTGACCTTGTTGGGACTAAAAATTGCATGGTCAATTTTGAGAACCATTGAAAATATCAAGCCCTTAAATGCTTTTAAATGAGATTGTACCCGGTTGTTAGTCTGAGGCCTAAAAGGTGTTTGATGCTTCTAACACCTTTCATTTAGTGCGTCTATGTGTTCTATGAAGTTAAACTGACATTTCGAACCATTCCGCGAAGTCCCATTTTGAGCTAGTGTCAAAATTTGCAATTCTGCCCTAGTGTCAAATAGCGATCAGAGGCCCAGTTTGCATCTAAATATTTTTTACCCAGGAATGTTTCATGACTAACCACTTTGGGGATGTTTAGTATGCATAACAAAGAACATATGTTTCAATTTTCAAGTCATTTCAAATCCGTTTGACTAGGTTTTGCACCCCCCAAAGTTGGTCATTTACTGTTTTGTGCATTTGACTAGTTGTTCACAATTTTGGGAAGCCCTGTTCGACCAATCATATCTTTGACCTAGTTGACCCAAATGAAAAAATTATTTTTGCATTGTGTTCTAGGGGTAAGACACTTCATATGTTCCAATTTTGAGATCATGTTGAATCTATTTGATCAGTTTGCAAACATGATAAAAAACGTAGTTTATATTATCTTGTTACAGCTAAGGTATCCTGATTGATCCGTACCCTTGTTCGACACATTATAACTTTGATCCTATGATTGGCGAGCCTAAATGGATTATATCATTGTGTTGTCTCCTAAAAATCCTTGAAGTATGCCAGTTTCCAAGTTATGACAAATCCATTTGCATACTTTCTTATATCCGTACATTTGCCAAAAATTACTTTTTGACACATTTCTCAGTTAAAATTTCCAAGTGCCTGTTTTCAAAAATTCGCCAAATGTGCCCTATGATTTTTCATGAGCCCAAAACATGAAATTATATTCTCTTCATGGCAAATAACTTATATCCTAGTTTTCAAAACCCCAAGTGATCAATAACCCAGTTTATAATGCCGAACCCGAGCCTAGTTTATGTTTTTTGACATTGTTTGCCTGCAGTGTAATTTAAGTATGGATGTTCAGCAATTAAAATCTCTTGACTGGGAATCCATCATGGATTGAAAATTTGCAGTGTGATAGAGTATGCAGGATTGAACACTCATGCTGGTTTTCGTGGCTTAGTAACTTGATTGGATCAAGTTTTAATTACAACCGGCAGGCCTCCAGACACTAATTCACAATTTGTAGAATTGATTAAAAATGAGTTTAAAATAATGAACTAATGATCATTATGCATATGATTCAATCCTATGACAAAGTAAATGGTGGAAATGGTTTCTTAGAAGCAAAATACAAGGAGCATGTGAAGATTCAAGAAAGAGAGAATTTGGAAAGTGTTCCATTAAAGAGGTTTAGAGGATCACAATATGATGCTGATTTGCCGGCAGATTCAAAAGATAGTATTAATCAAGAAATTTCCACATCAATTAAATTCCACAAGCACAATGAAGCTTTTTGTTGTGAGTTTGCACATTGAATTAAGGAAAAGATTGCATAAAGGCTGCTCTCTCCCATATTGTAGTCTCAATTTGAAAGTTGCAACTGAGAGGTAGTTTTCAACATAGAAGATGTGCTCCATGTCTGGAGAAAATAAAGAGTACAACAACAAGCATCCACAGAGGAAGAAGCATCTACGTTTTTTAGAAAAATGAACAGATTTGCTGCTGAAACAAAGCTCAAGGCTGCATGTTATTCACGTTTTTGCAGCAAGCAATGAATAAAAGACCATATGTGCATAAAAAAGGAAGCAAAGAACCCCCATTTTTCAAGCCCATGGCTTCTCTAAAGGTGCATCCACGTTTTTGAAGGGGGCAACAACATTATAAATGCCCATGTGCATAAGAAATGACTATTACCATGAAAAGTTCGTAGATTCATAGCAAAAAATGACCAGCAGGATGGAGCTCCATGTTTAGAATAAGCAACTAATGCCAAAGGAGCTGGATAGCTCTTCATTGTGTAGAAATCAGCATCTACAGGGGAGATGAGGAAAATGCAGCAAGTATTATCCCACATTGAGTGGGAAATGATTTTCTTATGTCTTTAAATACAAAGGCTTACACATCTTATAATGTCTAAAAGACAAGAGGCGTTTGTGAAAGCCAGCTCATGTGCATGGGCCTGTGGTTGGCCAGCTGGCAGAACGCCTATGTTAAATTTTGAAGCAAAATCCAAAAACGTTGCCGGAAAATTCAAGTTTGCCGAAAAATTCAAATTCGACCAAAAAAGTCCAAAAATTCGGCGGTCGCTACCTCGCTAGTTGGAAAATCTTGAAAAATCCGGCTAGCGACATAGCGAGGTCGCTGAAAAACTCAGGAATTTGGCAAGAGTCAACAGCCAATCAGAAAGTGACACGTGGCATTGGTCAAACCTAGAGTTGACCCAAAATTAAAGAGGCTAGGAAAAATAAAATAATTTTAAAATTATTTTGCCAAGAAACTAACATGCAGGGTCTTTTAAATTGAAAATTTTATTTCCTAAAGTTTAAACTTAAAATTTTTTGAAATTATTTTAAATACAGATCTGAACACTCTTAGCAGAGCAGTGATTTTCAAAATGTGATTCAAGGTGTTTTCGAAAAGAAAAATACATGATGTTATATATTGCCGGAATCGGCAAGAGACGAACTTTTCAATTTTGAAGTTTTTTTTTGCACAAAATGCCACTGGTTCAAGCTATAGGGGGATTTGTCTTAGGTACCTAAATTGCAACTGTATCCAGACCAGGAAGTTCAGATTTGATTTTTGACATGATATTGATTTGAATATGGTTAAAAAATAGTTGAAATGCATTATGGGTCAAAATTTGAGCAGATTCATTTAGTAAAAACTAAAATTTCACCAGCATTTCAGTGGGTAAATCATATATTTTGGTGATTCAAAAAGCTTTCATCATTAAGCAGAGATATTTTGCAAATCAGTTGCAGATAATGATGAAACAAAATCAGATCAGATGGGATGAAAGAAGAAAGAGGTTACTCAGTTGCATAGGATTGAATTTCAAGTGGACACTTGTCGTCTTTAGTTTCAATCCAGGAATTCATCTCCTTGCTATATCTTTCTTTCTTTCTGTCATTTGAGGGGTTCTAGTCTTTGGAGAAAAACCAGTCACTACTGAGATACCAGATTTTGGATCCAATTTTGATATGTTCCCATACTGTGATACCACATATTTCTTCAGCAATTTCTCTCATGTGAACAACAGTAGGAAGATAAATACAGATAGTTCAGATCTGTTAGGTTGTTTCATGTCTTTCATTTCATGCATATGATTGTATATTTTCAAGGAAATAATGCAAATGTAGCAGATAATTAAGTTTCAGTTGGATCTTGTCTCCATTTTCATTGAATTTTAATGTTTTATGATCTCTGAACAAAGAGTTTAGGTCATAGTTGTAGTCCCCCAAGACTGTATGTTGTTTCATTGTTGCTGATAGTTTAAGGAATTGTGTAAATGCTTCATAGAAATCAAGAGGGTTGCAGATTTATTGAGGAGGATATCATATAAGAACGAGATTTTAAACTGAACATAGATGTCTATTTACAAGTTAAATAGATAGATCTATATCTCAAGATACACACATGTGTCAGATATTCATATGTATGTTTGTGATCCATGAATTTGCCCAATGGACTAGGCACTGATCAGCTACAGGGTCATTACTTTCTCACTGCTGCATATCCGAGGGTTGTTGAAATCAACATAAAAAATCAAACGCTTTTCCCCTTTCATGTTGAAGAGCTATCATAGAATGTCCTCACTCAGCTTATGAGGTTCATAGATCTGCATCTAGCTATCGTAAGTCTGTGTTATTTCATGAGTTCTTAGGAGAAATAAGGGTTTTATCTGCTTTGAATAGATTCAGTGTATGCTTTGACAACTGGTACCATATGAAGAATCTATAGGTCTACCCGCCTGGTTTTTGCAGAGCCTGAAGAAGAAGAAGGGTCTAGCCTTATAGTTGGCCTAGTGTCTGAATGGGCATGTTGAAAATGGGAGTTAGCTACCCCTAGATGTATTCTGTTCTCATCAGGGTAATTGGAAATGGGTAAGATTTTCAAACACCAATAAAATGGCGACTCTGCTGGGGAGTTGCATATAGAAAGAACCAAAATCTTTACCATGAAACAGATTGGATATAGCAAATATGTAGCAAGATGTGTTCCTTTTCCTTGCTGAAGTTTCATGTTCCCCAGTTAAGCTTTATTCATTAACAACAGTATGTGTAAAACTGGATGAAAATTGTGCTCCATGACTGTCATAGGTCTATCTTCAATCAGTCCAGTTTGCAAATACTATTGAGAAAGTTTCAGAGTCAAGAATTCGTTTATAAAGTGTAAATTCTTTTCAGGATGTCAGTGATCTGCAAGTTTCTCCTACATTGAAGGTCTAGTTCAGATTTGTCAAGTGACAAATTATGTTTTATTTCTCACCAAGTGTGAGTGGCGACTCTTAAATCTCTATACCAGTTGTTCCTAGCTAATTTCATTGCAAAATTTTGAAGGACTTTCAGTTGTATGGGCAGATCTGAGACTGTTGATAGATCTTGGAAAAGAAGTTTTAAATTCTTGATAAGTTGTAAAGTGTTCTTTGAAATCTGCTATTATAAAGAAATTTAAATGTAAAAGTGAATCACAACAGTGATTGTTATATTCCTCTTGCAAAGAGGTGGCGGCTCTAGAAAGTTTTGACCAGTGGTGTAAAGGATTTTTAGTCTTGCACCTATGCCAAATCAGCAGATCGAAGTTTACACCAGCACTTAAGGTATTTTGGTTTTCATGTTTTCTTTTCATGGAAGTCAAACATTAAAAACATGGTTGCCTCTATTCAGTGGTTTTTAGCACTAGGATAAAGAGGTAGAAATTTCATTCTCAAAATGGATTCAGATTGTAGATCTGATAATACTCTGTCAAGCTATGAAGAGGTACATGAAAATTTGTTTATGTTGTATGGAAAGCTTCATAGTCAAGTCATTTCTTCTATCCGAAGGAATGTGGGAAGTGTAGATGACTTAGATGTAGTTCAGATTTACATGCAATTCAAGTTGGAAATCTTAGAGCTTCCCATTTCAGCAAGACCCAATGAATTATCATGGGCTTTTGTGTTTTTATTAGTCTTCATGCCTGATTCAGTACATTGGACAACGAAAGCAAGATTTGAAAAGATTAAATACTTTGAGAGAATATTTACAGAATGTGAAGGCTATTTAGAAAAGAATGGTTATTGTATTGTTGAAATTGAAAATGTTGATAGTCATAGTAAAAGTGATGAGTCCTATGACAATATGTTTGAGAATGAAAAGAGTTATAACAGTAGTCTTGAAATATCTGCCTGCAATGAAGTTGAATGTAGTGAAGCATCTAATGTCCAGATGTGGTGTAGGGAAGAGGATATATATTGTGAAAGTACTACTAATTGTTTAGATTGTATGACTAATGGTGTCACTATTATAAGTTCTTCAGATTATCTGAGAAATAATTGCAATCAAGATGAAGAAGTTTGCGAAAGAGATCTGCTGAATACAAATGAGGTCTCAGCCTTGTTGCAACATGAGTTTGAAAGGTATATGTCAATGTGTGATTCAACTTTGCCTTTATTAGTGCATGCATCTTGTAAGGATGATGTAAGGTATGATGTATACCCCTATGTTTATTCTCCTGCATATCAACATTGTTATTCTTTTGAAGACTTTCAGCATAAGCATGAAGATTTGTTTGAAGAAATGAAGACCAGTAGAGATGTATTTACTACTATCATGAGTGATGTTAAATCAGATCTATGTTATAGAGATGATAATGAGAGGTTGTTGATGTCTTTTGATTCTGATTTAACATTTAATGAAGAAATTCCTATGATTGATGTTACTAATGATGATGAGAGATTAGTTGGTTTTTTATCTGATCCAGATGGAGTATGTGACAGTAATATGCAGTTACTTGAGATGAGATTTGATGATTCATGCAATAAAGTGAATATCGACAATGTTACACATGAATCTATAGTTAATTCTTCTCTATAGGTTGGTGAATCTTATGCAAGTGAGTTTGACGCATTCACAAGTATCTCTAGCAATTTCTTTGATAAGAATATTGATGCCAGTAGAGTTCCTACTGATGAGAATTTTAATGAAGATTCTTTTCATATGTCTGATGAGCCTTTGTTTGAAGACTATGGTGATAATTTTTCAGTAAGTTTCAGATCTGATTCGGTATGTGATGACATGATACATAAAGTTGATTCAGATCCATTGTATTTTTTGGAGCCAGAGGCACAAGGTGAGTTGCAAGTTTTTGGTGTTTGCAATTTGGTGAATGATGTAGAATATCAAGCTTTTGTGTTTCTGGTGGAAGGAATCTATGACTCAATCAGTAGTGATCAGTTTCATTTTCAGTTTGATGTAAGTTATTATGATCATGTTGATTCATATTTTCATAGTGAGCAAGGTGTAGAAAGTTTGTCTGATTTTTATATGCACTATGAAGATGATGATAGCAGTTTTGTTTTGCCTAACGAAGTAATTGAAAGTGTTGATATGATGGGTGAAACAAATAAGGATGAGAGTTTCAGTTTGCCTCAGGAAAATGTAAATGAAATAAGGTGTATGACAGAGGTAAAGAGTTTTGAAACTTTTCGGTGGCTTGGGGCCATCCCTTATACATAGTAGAGTAGTTTCCCTGTTTTCAATAAAGTTGTTCGAGAGGAAGTTTTGCTGTTTAGGTGTGTGGTCTGCTTCTCCCAGAAATCTAAAATCTTGCCATGCCTGCAAGGGACATGCATCCCCAGATAGAGCCACTGTTGGGACTAAAAATTGCATGGTCAATTTTGAGAACCATTGAAAAAATCAAGCCCTTAAATGCTTTTAAATGAGATTGTACCCGATTGTTGGTCTGAGGCCTAAAAGGTGTTTAATGCTTCTGACATCTTTCATTTAGTGCATCTATGTGTTCTATGAAGTTAAACTGACATTTCGAACCATTCCACGAAGTCCCATTTTGAGCTAGTGTCAAAATTTGCAATTCTGCCCAAGTGTCAAATAGCGATCAGAGGCCCAGTTTGCATCTGAATATTTTTTACCTAGGAATGTGTCATGAATAACCACTTTGGGGATGTTTAGTATGCATAAAAAAGAACCTATGTTTCAATTTTCAAGTCATTTCAAATCTGTTTGACTTGGTTTTGCACCCCCCAAAGTTGGTCATTTACTGTTTTGTGCATTTGACTAGTTGTTCACAATTCTAGGAAGCCCTGTTCGACCAATCATATCTTTGACCTAGTTGATCCAAATGAAAAAATTATTTTTGCATTGTGTTCTAGGGGTAAGACACTTCATATGTTCCAATTTTGAGATCATGTTGAATCCATTTGATCAGTTTGCTAACATGATAAAAAACACAGTTTATATTATATTGTTACGGCTAAGGTATCCTGATTGATCCGTACCCTTGTTCGGCACATTATAACTTTGATCCTATTATTGGCGAGCCTAAATGGATTATATCATTGTGTTGTCTCCTAAAAATCCTTGAAGTATGCCAGTTCCCAAGTCATGAAAAATCCATTTGCATACTTTCTTATGTCCGTACATTTGCCAAAAATTACTTTTTGACACATTTCTCAGTTAAAATTTCCAAGTGCCTGTTTTCGAAAATTCGCCAAATGTGCCCTATGATTTTTCATGAGCCCAAAACATGGAATTATATTCTCTTCATGGCAAAGAACTTATATCCTAGTTTTCAAAACCCCAAGTGATCAATAACCCAGTTTATAATGCCAAACCCGAGCCCAGTTTATGTTTTTTGACATTGTTTGCCTGCAGTGTAATTTAAGTATGGATGTTCGGCAATTAAAATCTCTTGACTGGGAATCCATCATGGGTTGAAAATTTGCAGTGTGATACAGTATGAACACTCATGCCGATTTTCGTGGCTTGGTAACTTGATTGGATCAAGTTTTAATTACAACCGGCAGGCCTCCAGACACTAATTCACAATTTGTAGAATTGATTAAAAGTGAGTTTAAAATAATGAATTGATGATCATTATGCATATGATTCAATCCTCTGACAAAGTAAATGGTGGAAATGGTTTCTTAAAAGAAAAATACAAGGAGCATGTGAAGATTCAAGAAAGAGAGAATTTGGAAAGGGTTCCATTAAAGAGGTTTAGAGGATCACAATATGATGCTGATTTGCCGGCAGATTCAAAAGATAGTATTAATCAAGAAATTTCCACATCAATTAAATTCCACTGGTTCAAGCTATAGGGGGATTTGTCTTAGGTACCTGAATTGCAACTGTATCCAGACCAGGAAGTTCATATTTGATTTTTGACATGATATTGATTTGAATATGGTTAAAAAATAGTTGAAATGTAGTATGGGTCAAAATTTGAACAGATTCATTTAGTAAAAACTAAAATTTCACCAGCATTTCAGTGGGTAAATCAGATATTTTGGTGATTCAAAAAGCTTTCATCATTAAGCAGAGATATTTTGCAAATAAGTTGCAGATAATGATGAAACAAAATTAGATCAGATGGGATGAAAAAAGAAAGAGGTTAATCAGTTGCATAGGATTGAATTTCAAGTGGACACTTGCCGTCTTCAGTTTCAATCCGAGAATTCATCTCCTTGCTATATCTTTCTTTCTTTCTATCATTTGAGGGGTTCTAGTCTTTGGAGAAAAACCAGTCACTACTGAGATACCAGATTTTGGATCCAGTTTTGATATGTTCCCATATTGTGATACCACATATTTCTTCAGCAATTTCTCTCATGTAAACATGAATAGGAAGATAAATATAGATAGTTCAGATCTGTTAGGTTGTTTCATGTCTTTCATTTCATGCATATGATTGTATATTTTCAAGGAAATAATGCAAAGAGTAGCAGATAATTAAGTTTCAGTTGGATCTTGTCTCCATTCTCATTGAATTTCAATGTTTTATGATCTCTGAACAAAGAGTTTAGGTCGTAGTTGTAGTCCCTAAGACTGTATGTTGTTTCATTGTTGCTGATAGTTCAAGGAATTGTGTAAATGCTTCATAGAGATCAACAGGGTTGCAGATTTATTGAGGAGGATATCAGGTAAGAACTAGATTTTGAACTGAACATAGATTTCTATTTACAAGTTAAATAGATAGATCTATATCTGAAGATACACACATGTCTTAGATATTCATATGTATGTTTTTGATCCATGAATTTGCCCAATGGACTAGGCACTGATCAGCTACAGGGTCATTACTTTCTCACTGCTGCATATCTGAGGGTTGTTGAAATCAACATAAAAAATCAAATGCTTTTCCCCTTTTATGTTGAAGAGCTATCATAGAATGTCCTCACTCAGCTTATGAGGTTCATAGATCTGCATCTAGCTATCGTAGGTCTGTGTTATTTCATGAGTTCTTAGGAGAAATAAGGGTTTTATCTTCTTTGAATAGATTCAGTGTATGCTTTGACAACTAGTACCATATGAAGAATCTATAGGTCTACCCGCCTAGGTTTTGCAGAGCTTGAAGAAGAAGAAGGGTCTAGCCTTATAGTTGGCTTGGTGTCTGAATGGGCATGTTGAAAATGGGAGTTAGCTGCCCCTAGATGTATTCTATTCTGATCAGGGTAATTGGAAACGGGTAACGTTTTCAAACAGCAACAGACCTTAGATTAAATCTTTTCTAAACTTATTCTTCCAGTTCATGCTTGGATAACACTACAACTTGCTTAGTCAATACTTGACTCGGTTAACATTGAAATTATTTGGTTAACCCTAAACTTCATCAATTCTTTATCATGTGTTCAATAAAAATTGTAGTAGCTTGTTTAATATTGTGTTCCTTCATTCACTAACCAAACTCTCTTGCTTATACATGATCTCATACACTTACTCAAATCATGTAAAATAATCAAACCAATATTATACTGTCAGATTCTAACTCATTTAAGTGCCTATTGAATACCATACAGTTATCAACACTTTAACTCGTCATACTTTCTTCAAATCCTCTTCATGAATCAAATGATATGGCACTCTACAAAATTAGCATAATGTTTAACAATTAAAGCTCAACATCAATGATAACATAACAACCGATATAACTCTTTCACATACATTAAAAACATTATCAATTAGGGTTAACAATCTCCCTGTTTGGCATTGATGGCAACACATAGGTGCATAAGATATTGCATTACATTACATAATAAAATAAATATCAAATTTTGATACATCTTTTTCAGCTCTTTGTCTTCACTCAAGTTCTTTGCAATAGGTTCAACATCAGGTTCTTTAGCTCATTTTTGGTCACTTGGTCTACAAATTCAATAGCTTCATTTTGACAAACTCTCCCCCTTTGGGTTCACTCCTTTGTTCAACATCATCCTCAACAATTTTTAGAATAATTATAGAAGTCCCTCTTTGAATGTACATCACTTCATGTATTTCCCCTTTGACAACAATCTTCATACTTCTTATTTGATGTTTTGCTTCTAGCTTTCTCATCTCTCTTTTGATACTTCTACCTATTAGGGTATCATCTCCTTACTTATCTGTCTTCTCCTTTGAAAACAATGCCAAAGGTAACTATAATTTCCAATTAGAAACTTATAAAATTTTGTAGTTATACCTTGTACCTTGCATGTACTATCTACATATGTTTCATTACAATCTCTTTCACAACTTCAAGAAATAGCTCCTAAAGAGTGAACTCTTACATCAACTTTAGAAAGATATATCTCATCAACCATGAATTGGTGCAACATGCATCCTTTCTTAATTAATCTTGGATAGGGTAAGGATCCCTATCTTACCTCTTAGATACTCAAAAACATCCTTAGGAAATGGATTTGTAAATGTTTATGCAATTTTCTCCTTATATTTCACATACTCTAGCCTCACGCACTTCTCTTGTACTTGCTCCCTCAAGTAGTGATACTTAATAGATATATGCTTGGTTTGCATGCATAAGAGGATTCTTGGGTATGTTTATTGCACTTGTGTTATCACCATAGATTATAATAGTTTTAATAACTTTCTCTTGCAATCCTTCCAACAATTGCTTGATCTAAAAAATATTTCAATAGTTAATTATAGTAGCGACATACTTAGCTTTAATTGTAGACTATGATATACAATTCTATTTCTTGCTCAACCATGTAATAAATATTTCTTCTAAAAAGAAAGCTCCACCACCTATAGTTTTCCTTTCATCAACATTTCCAGCCCAATCAACATCAATGTACACTCTAAGATCAAAATCACCTTCCTCTTTGTACCATATAGCCCATAATCTTATGTTCCTTTCAACTATTTGAATATCCTTTTAACTTTAATCATGTGTGTTTCCTTAGGATTAGAGGAAAATATTGCAACAATACCAACTGCATGTATAATATCATGTCTACTATGCACAACATATTATAACTTCCCAGTCATTGATCTATGTTGTGTCTCATTCACTTCAGCAATAGTGTCCTCAAGTAATTTGCATCTAGTGACCATAGGCATGCCAACTAGCCTAGACTCATCCATATCAAATGTCCTCAAGATCTTCTTAATGTATTTAGATTGAGTCACATATAAGATCTCACAAAACATAGACATCTCAAACTCCTTGCTCATTTGATCAAAAAATGATTGGCACAATAAATCATTATCATCAAATATGATATCACCTACAAATATCTTAGCAATTGATACCATGTTTTCAATTTCACTCTTCAAAGACAAATTATCATTTTCACTTGTTTTAACAAATCCAATCTTAATCAAGTATGAATGCATCCTTTGATATGATGTTCTCAGTGCTTGCTTCAATCCATACATGATTTGTTCAATTTGAAAACTAGGTGCTTCTAATTTAAGTCCACAAATTTGTTCATTTGTTCTATATATACCTCTTCTTCCAGTACTCCATTCAAAAATGTAGATTAAGATCCATTTGATATACCTTTAATTTCTTGTAAGTTGCATACACCAACAAAAGTTCTAACTCCTTCCAATCTAGCTATAGGTGTAAAGGTCTCGCCATAATCAATTCTTTCTTCTTGGGCATAACCTTTATAAACAAGTTTTTCTTTGTTCCTCACTACTTCACCATTCTCATTCAGTTTGTTTATGAAAATTCACTTAATTCCAATTACATTCTTCTCTATGAGTCACAACATTAGCATCCATCTTCATTCATATCATTGATCCCATCTTCATTATCAAGTGTAGATTTCACAGTTCTTAGCTCACATTAAACAATGAAACAAGTATTGTCCTTCAACTTACTTCTTGTCACGACTCTATTGCTTTTGTCTCCAATGATTTGTTCAAGTGAATGGTTCCTTCTTGCATACTTTGGCTAGGATAGGTTTAGTTATGTGATCTCAAGTATTATCTTCACTCGATTGGGTCTTGGCATCCTGCTCAAGTTTTTCTATTTGTGGCTTTGGTAATGCAAGTCATTGCTTGGTACACTTATACCATTGATGGGGTACTACATTAAGTGCATATTCATATACATAAATTAACTTGTTGTAATCATTAGATTCATTTTTTCTCTCCACGTTGTTCTTATCTACAAACTCATCAGTTATAACATTGGCACTAAGATCTCCATCCCCTACTACCTCTTCTCTATAAATAAGAATATCATGGGATATAAGAAGAAATCTTATGCTAACCCAATTTTTCATGAGGGCATATTATTACTGATTTATGAGCACTTTAAAGCTCAAACCCATGCTAAATCCATAGCCCAAAAAGTGGAGTCCTCGAAGGACACAAAAAGTTCCTATCTCTCATCTGACACTAAGGATAATGTTGGGCTTCATTTAGATGATCAAGAGGAGGTAGTGATGATTATAAAGTATTTGGTAAAAACAAGAAGAAAAGTGAACCCAAAAATAATATAATCAAGGTTAGGAAAGGCTTGATGGGTAAAATTATTAAATCTAAGGTTAATTCTACTGAGGACTATAATGAAGAGAATGAGGGAATGAATAGAGAGGAGGAGAATAATGTAAAAGAAGAGGGTACTAGCAAGGTCTTGGTTCACAGGAAGGTGGAAATCCTAGCCAAGAGGATAAGGGGCAACATAATGGATGTACATTAGGATTCTAGTAAGGGACAAGAGACCCCTCTCCATGACCAAGAGGAGAGAAATAAGGAATGTGGCATGGAAAAAAACCACCTGTACTTTCGGGTCTAAGGGAAAAAAAATGGTCTAGAGAAACTTTGGAATTCAGACTGCGAAAATGGGTATTGTGAGAGAAACTATCCAGCACAAGGTATTAGAGGGTAATAATGGCATATTTAATTTAGAGGAATTTATTGATCTGACCATTGTGATACTCAATGGCAATGCCAGGGAGGTGGAGATGAATCTCCTCAACGATGCCCAAAACAACACGATGGACAAATTTTGGTCTATCAAGTAGATTTTTCATGAAATTGAGGAGATAAAGAATAAGTTGTAGAGTCTAGAAAGGAAGGAAGGGGAAGATGGGATTAACAGAATCAACAAATTGGATAACAAGGTTATTGAGGTGGAAAAAATAATGGAAAGAATATAGAGCTTTCTCCACAACATGACTAACTAGAGCTTCAATATTATCAAAGCCTTAAATGATAATATCAAATAGTTGCATACTATGATGGAAATTAGTATAGGGGTGAAAGATGACATGGAAATTGAGGACAATAGGGTAACAACAGATGATGTTAACCCACTTGTTGAGAGCTTGATCATTAAAAATGATCGAACAAGAAGAAGTGAGATAGGGATGATTCTCCTGATGACATACAGTTGATGTGTGAAGTGGTATAAACAATGGGAATATTAGACCTAAAGGCTGCAAAGTTGGTCAAAAAATATCGTGCCCTGATTGGTTCCCTTGGCTTTTACATTTTGCCTTTGGTTTTTCATTTGCTATGATTGCCTACTCTTTTAGAGGTTGTATTTTATTTTGTCAAGTTCTTGTGACATTCTATGGCCTATTATTTCTTGTTGAATTCCTTCATGCTCTAGACTTAATGTTAGTTTCTTTTATTTACTGTTGGGTTTTAGGCACCTATTAAAACCTATTTTACTTAATAAAAAACATTGGCACTTTCAATAATTTTGTCAGTTGTTTTGTTCAAACATTTGTAAGCCTTGCCCTTAATGGAGTAACCTAGGAATATGCCTTCATCACCTTTAGAATCAAGTTTTCAATTCCTCACATCTCTATAAATATAACACCTACTTACAAATATTTTGAAATAATATACATTTGGTGCATGACCATACCATAGTTCATATGGTGTCTTGTTTGTTCCTTTCTTCAATTGAACTCGATTGAGAGTATATACTACAACACTTATGAATTTTACCAAGAAAATTTGTACAACTCCCTTTTTAATTAGCAGTGTTCTAACACAATCAATAATCAATTTATTTCTTCTCCCAATAATCCCATTTTATTGTGGTGTCCTAAGTGCATATTACTATCTTGTAATTCCATTCTCATTACAAACATTAGTGAGTTCAATATACATAAACTCACCACCTCTATCATATCTCAAATATTTTAGTTTCTTATTATTTAGTGGTAAAATGAAAGCACTTTAACAGTATGTAGACTTCCACTTTATGGGACATTGAGCCATTCAAATATGTATATGTGAGGGAAAAAGGGAGATTTCCAAGTATAATTTCACTTATGATCCAAATTAGATTAGCTAGGACCCAAAGGGAGAAGGATGCTAATATTAAATCAGAGTTGTGAAGAGGAATGTAATACAAATAAATACACTCTCTTAGCCCTTGATAATGTGAGGATAAAATTGAACTAAGTTCTTAAATAATATAAATCTAGATATTATGTGATTACAATCAGCCCAATTAAGATGCAAATCTAGGGTAAAGATATAAAAGGAAATTAGATATAAAAGACTCACCTTGAAATGCATAGAGGAAGATGTGTTTATGCTCAATAACTTTTGAATCTAATTTTTTTTTGAACTTTCATTTGTAAATATTGGAAGCCAGCTGTTTTGGTCAATGCTGATGTATTTCAACTAGGTTTTTGTATTACAACTTAGTTTCTTCCATATTATTTCGTCTTTATCATTCCTCTTTTGAAGTGCTCAGTCTATGTTTTAATGCTCGGTCAAAATAGACAATTTTGACTGACACTTGGAAACCTTTCAAAAAAATTGTTCTTATGCATTTTCATATATGTGGATATGAACTTTTGGCACATTTATATGTAAGGAATTGATGTATTACATATCACTTAAGTATACAGTTCCATACATACCTCTCTTGCTTAGTTTTAGATCTAACATGATCACCTTCTCCATTAGATTAGGTGACTTTAGCTCCATTAGCTACACTATTTCCATCTTCTGATCTCCTTTTCCATTTCTAGTTCATTTCATTCCTAATTTGGTCAATGTCCACTTTGCCTTTTCCTTTGTCATTTGTCTGATTTTTTGAATATACTTGAGTCCTACAATTCTTACTTTGATGTCCAAAATTGTGACTTTTGGAATATGTTAATGTATCATCTTAAAATGGAAGCACTTTCATGTTAAGAGTGTTTAGCCCTCTAAGAGAGTGGTTTGGGGTCATGCCAAGCACCTTAAATGGGTCTTTGACTTGGATCTAGCTTTTTCCCTTATTCTACCCCCTTTTCCACTTTCTTTTGGAACTTTCTCGCATTCTAGACTAAGATCCTAATATTTTTGACCTCAAGGTCAGTGATAACCTTTTAGGTTAAGGTCAAACTTGTTGGTCAAATAAATAGTATTGAAAAATGAGTGTCAACACCCTTAACCATTTTCACTATGAGTGCCGAGTTATAATTTCAGTTAGTGCTGAGTTAAAGTTGGTGCCAAGAAAACTGGAACACAGTATGTGCCAAGCAATTCATGAAAGTTCATGTGCCAAGTAACAAGAAATGTATTCAGGTATCGAGTGATTCAGGAACATGTATGTGCTGAGCAATCTAGAAGTAACATGTGTTGAGCTATATAGGATATAACATGTGCCAAGTAAACTAGGAAACATAGTTGGTGCTGAACAATTCGGAAATAGTATGTGCCGAGCATTAGTAACACTTCATGTGCCGAACAACACAAGATTAGCATAAGAGTTTGTGCCATCAAAAACTAAGATGTAAAATGGTTATTCATGACTCATAAGAAGATAAGGAGATAAGATCGAATCCTTCCATTCTCCTATGAATTCAACATGTAGCCAATTAGAAAATTGGAGACAACATGCAACCAATAGGTGAAAACAAAGGATTTCAGTGGGAACATTCTAATCGAGGATGCCCAATGAACTATAAGTCTTTATAAGGAAAACACGACACCATTGCAAGAGTTGTTGACAGAAGAAGAAGAAGCTGAGGTTATTACTAAGGTTTTTGCAGAACAAAGGTGTCAAAGGCTTAGTAGAAAGGACAACATCTATGCATCCAGTTGATCATAACAAAATAGGGGATACATTCAGAGATCAGATCTAGCAGAGATTAATAAAGGAAGACCAGATCAAATGCATGAGACAAGAAATTAGAGATTGCATTCAATCAGGTGCAATGTTCTAATGCTCTCTCATAATTGTATTAGAAGTTGAAATCCTATAGTGATAGGTTAGCTTAATAGCTAGGTAGAAGAGCCTTTGGAGAAGGTCATGAAAGTCCTATTAAGTTAGGTGGGTTTAATAGCCTAAATGTAAATCTTTTAACAGGGTGACACTTCATTTGAAGTGTTTGTAAATCCTTTTAAAAGGTCACATTTGACAGTCTATTATAGCCTTTAATAGGGCAAACCATCAGAAGTGGTTGAACTCATTGCTGCAGTAATTTTGTGGGTGTCATCCATACCCTAGTTTTACCTTCTTATTCCTAGAGGGTTTTTGGGTCACCAAAATCTCTTGTGTTATGTGGTGTTGCATGCTTACTTTTCATATTTGTTTACATGTTTACTTGCATGCATGTTAAATTTTGTTATATGTCATTAATGATTTGAAAAGGTAAAAAGCTATTAATTCTAATTCACCCCCCCCTCAGAAGCACTCTTTACATTAGGACATTCCAACAATTGGTATCAGAGCTAAGTTCTCTCAAGGAGAAGCCTAAAAACTTGGAGAAAAAGATTAGAAGATGGAAGTCTTCAAACTTGGGAAGATTATTGACAATCAAGTGATTGATGTGCACCTCACTCTACACAAGGTAGAGGAAGGCAGAGAGGAACTGAGGAAAACCTTGAAAAGAAGGAAAGACATAGCTATAGCTGAAAATGACATACACTATAAGGAGATTGACACCAGACAAGTATTTGCCAATGGAGATTCCAAGGAGTTTGATGCAACAATAACAGAACTAATGGAGAAAAATAGAGCACAAGCTTAAGAGATAAGATCTCTCAAGATGGAACAAGAATCACAAGCCATGATGCTATGTGAAATCATTGAAAAAAGGAAAAGAACAGTTGAGGAGAGAGCCATACTTGAAGATGACAAGAGAAACCTTGTAAACAAACTTGAGGAGAAGTCCACTGAACTTATAAAGATCTCAAACATGCAGTTGGATACACTTAGCCAAATGATGAATGCTCATCATGAGCTCAACATGAAAGATATTGAGATCTCTACTTTGAGAATGCAGAATGAAAAATTGCAGAATGAGTTGAAAAGAGAGAAAGAAATAGCAGAGAACTTCAACAAGTCAAGTGAAGCCAACAAGCACTTTGAGTAGTTGCTGAACACATCAAGATCAAAACATGATACATCAGGACTTGGATTCACTAGTACTGAGGAAGGTGAAACATCAAAGAATGCTAAGCAAAGGAGTGACAAAGTTAAGAACTTAAAACCCACTTGTGATTACTGTAATAAGAAGGGACATACTACTAATGTTTGTAGGAGTAGAAAGACCAATCAGTAGAACACACCCAAAAGAAAAGGGTATTGTCACAAGTGCAACAAGCAAGGACAACAAACACAATATTGTAGGACTAAATTCACAAGGACACAAAGGTTTTATGGTCACTGCTACAATTGCAAGAAGTATGGACGTAGAGCCTTTGAGTGTAGATCAAAGCCTATGTGGACACCAAATCAGCATACAAGGAGGACTAACTATGCACACCATTACAATTGGGACTATCAAGAATATGGTCATATACCTTAGAACTACATAAGGACACACTTCAAGGGGAACTACAATAGATGGTTAAATCAAACTACTTGTTTCAGTTGCTTGAAAACTAGACATGTTAGCAGGAACAATCCAACAAAGGCCAAGGCACCTAAGGCTGAAGTTAACAAGGGCAAAGAAAAAGTTGATGTTGAATACATCAAGGAAGATATGAAGAAAATATGGTAGAAAAGAGATGGACCAAGCACATCCAATGGAGGGGTCACTTCACCTAAGAGGTCAAGTGATCACACCTCAACCAACTAAGCACTAGATAAGCTTATGGGGCTGATACATATAAAGATGTATCATAATCAGCCCAAAAAGAATATAGAAGCATAGTAAAGAGGAAATTTGCATAAGTTAAGATGCCAAGATAAATGTTGAAAGATGAAGTCGAGTTACCTTTGGTTGCTGAGTAAAACTCCAATGCATGGCGTGTTGAACAGTCTAGTTGCTGCTGAGTAAGACTTGATAGTGGTTGCCAAGTGATTGACAAGATCAGTAGATGTCGAGTAATAGTAGCTGCTGAGTGAAATAGAGTGGATGCCGAGTTTGAAAAACCTTTGGAAGCTGAGTGACAACTGTATGCACAAAATGCAATAAATACTAGGTTTCAAGCCTAATAAAAGTAAAAATCACTTATTTTTTGATCATTCAAACAAAGAGCATATATGAGTAGAGTGACCAGGTGATTCTACAGTGATCTAAAATTATCAAGAGGCAATTTGCAGTAATCTAACAGCTACCCAACTCAATTCCATCTATTTTCTAGATATTCCATTCAAGTGATGAGCTACGTAGTTTGTAAAGTTTGTTTAAATAGTAAACCCTAGTTTGGTTAGCCATGGCAGCTAGTTCTAAGTCAGCTAAGGGAAAGGATGGTTTAGAAATATAGTTGGTCAATAATGAGGTCAAGCAACCCAAGTTTAGACCTATTTAAGAGGTCACATACAAAAATGATCCCGCTGGTGCCATATCCAAGATCCTTGACAAAGTAGTGATGGTTCAAGATGTTTGTAAGTGTTACAATTGTAAGATAGGAGCAATAGGAGATTTAGAAATAACAAGTGCATTTGAGAAGTTGTGTGTGGATGGGAACCTAAAGAATGAATTTATCATAGTTGAGAAGAAAACTCTGACAAAAGCCCTAACTTTCCCAATAGTATTTAAAACTGAATGGATTAGGATTGTTTGAGCAGAATCCATGATGGAGCCTTTTGGCTAGAGACTGACCCGATTAAAATTCACTAAGAAAACAATCAGTAGGGTAACTAGATTCCAAACCATAGATCAGCCAAAGATCTTAAGGAGTGAAAAGTGGGAGGCAATAGAGAAAAATATTGGAGCCAAGTGGAATAATAGGGGCATGACAATTGACACAATCAAAAACCCCCTAATTGATTTTGCTGTGAGGGTTAGTTATCACAAATTCTACCAATCCAACAAGCTCAACAGTGTACCTTGCATAGTAGTGGATGTAGCATATAAACTTGTGAAAAAAGATCATACTTATGATCTTGCAAAATTGATGATGTAGTAAATCAATGAAAACTTGGGAGCCATAAGGAAATCTAAAGGGGCTCAATGCAAGTTTGGTGTAGTATTGGTCTGCATGTTCTTTTATGTGGTGAAAGAATTCCTTTCAATTAGGAAGGTCAATTGGGATGAAGAGAAAACAATTATTGAGAAGCTAAATGGGTTCATAGAACAAATGGATGAAAATTTTGATGCTCAAATGACCAACTACTTTGAGGAATTCAAATAGTCCATGAAACAAAGAATGAGAGTCCCAGTCTCATTGGTGGAGTAACATGAGAAAGACATCTATTTTCTAGTGGATATTGACTATACTTATATTCAAGAAGTCATCCCTAGAGTTAGATGGCTAAGACCATTGGGATATGAGCTTGATGTGGACCAAGCTTCAACAACTATAACATCATTGCTTGTAGAGGAAATTGACAAAATTGCAAAGCATTTTGGTACCCATGATGTTGTTAAATAAAGAGTGGTAACATACCTCAAGATAGGCAGTGTAGTCAAGAGGAAGGACAAGATTGTGAAGAAGCTCAAAAAGAAATTTGGGGTAGATATAGGTGAAACAGGGACTGCAGAGGAAGAAAAATAAATTAGTGATGATGAGGAAGAAGATGACAATGAAAAGGATGAAGATGAGCCAGAGCAAGGGCCACTTCAATTGACCCAAGGCCTAGGAGAAGATAAGGATGATAGTGCCAAGGAAGAACAAGCCAAGGAAGCACCCATCAAGGCCAAAGTCATCAAAAGAAAGGAAAAGGCATCACTTGCTCCTCAACCCAAGCCAAAGAAAGTGGCACAACCTGCACCTAAGAAGCCAAGCACAAGAGCTACCACTAGGGCCACAACATAAAAGGAAAAAGAAGAGGTTGCTAAGAGGAATGAACCCACTAAGAAGACTGTAGATGAGCCAAGGAAAAGGAGAAAATATGTGGCTTAACCTGATTTTGATGAGGAGAAGATAGAATCAGATGACAATAGTCAGTTTAAAGTGGTAAGTCATCCCCCTAAGTCTTCAATTGACAAATTATGTGAAAAGATTAGAAATGGTGACTTAAATGATTTAAAGAATATGGATTTTAATAAGCTCACAAAGGATGAGCAAAATAAAGTAGAGGAATCTATCTATAGTATGATGGCAGAGTATAAACATACACCTCTAGAATTGGATGGCCAATTGCCAAAGGAATTGTACAAGATTGTAGAGGATAAATGGCATCTTTGTCTATAAACTAAGAAAGAGATAAGGGAGTCTACCTTAGCAAGGTTGTTGCCAGATTTGACTAAAAAGTCAAATTGTTAATGCAAATAAAAGGCACAACAATAGGTTTACACCCAAGTATAGGGCATTTTATATACTACATAATAAAATTGAAGAGGTTGTAAATAAATCCATAAGATTGTGGAAAGTAATTTACAAGAAAATTGATGATGTCTTTGATGAAGAGTACAAGGCAAAAGAAAGTTCCAAAACAAGTGAGGCTAAAGAAGTAAGAAGAAAGAAGTTAGAGGAGAAGAAAGTGGAGGAAGAAAAGTAGAATAAAGAAGAAAAGGATGAGGATATAAGTAAAGGAGAAGAACAGGATACAGATGGGCAGCAAGACCAAAGTGTGCAAGACACACAACTTCCACCTCCTAGCCCTCCTCATTCTCTCATCACACCTATAGAGGCAATAAAGATAAAGGATGTTGTTGAAACTACTTGTCAAAACATTAACCCTTTAATTGTAGAGGATCTCTCAAAGATCCTTGACCAATCAACACAAGTAGCCAGATTATGTTCAAGCCCTATATTGGTTAGTGTTGATGAACTCTAAAAGTTAGTAGAGAAACTAAAGAAGTCAAGGTGCCACCACAAGAACCACCTAAGACTATTCAAACTATTGGACTTTTACTTCTTCCACCTCCATCAATACCAAAAGCAATATTAGTAGCACTTCAAGAGCCGAGTGTAACAACAAGGGAAAATAAAGACACATCAATACAATCAATAGGTAAACCCCCAAGCACAATGACACAAAAGGAAAAACAAGAAGAAGAGAAGGAAGAGACAAAAGATAAGGGGGAATCTACAATTCAAACTTTGGTAGAACTACCAAAAATAGGTACTCCAACAAAAACTCTTCAATAGTCGAGCACTGACGTGTTAGCTTTACAAGTAAGAACACCAGGCTCAAGCTCTACTAGGGTAGCCAAGACAATTCACTATGGAATTCCTGAGCTTGATGAAGAAATAAAGATACCTTATTATGAATCCAACAATTTAACAGAAGAAAAGATGGATGAAATTCAAAGTGCATTGGATAGAAGAACGAGACAAGAGGCACTGAGAAAAGAATACAAATATAGGCAAGCAATGAATGAAATCAAAGATATATTTATGGATGCCTTCAAACTATAGCCTCTAGATGAAACAAGGCCAATCATTGACCAAATATCAAATATAGTTGATTAGGTGAATAATGAGGACCATGATACAAATGCAAAGCTAATGGAATGCTTAGAGAAGAAGTTACAAGGAAAGGTCAACCACAAGATATCAAATGACATCATTTTGGGACAAGTAGACCTAGCTAAGAAATTAGATAGAATCAAGGTTGTACTTGGGAACATTTTCTCCCTTTACACCAAATTGTGTGACTTTTCCAATTTCACACAAGAAACAAATCAGAAGATATTGAGCTTGGAGAGAAATCTTAAGATTTCTAGCATGCAACTACCCACAAATCCAGCTCAAAGTGAGAAGCATTTTGCATAGATGCTTCACACTCAAAGAGAATTAGCTGTATTAATAGTAGAGGAGGAAAATATAAAAATCAAGTTAATGCAAATTTAGTCCTCCATCACTCACTTAGAAGTACTTCACAAGGAGCAGATGTATGTAGAGACAGTCCTGAAGAAAGACCCAAATCTTTCTACCCATAAAGGATTTGTGAATCTAGTAGTAGAGCTTGCAATCCAACATAAGTCATTGGACATTGCATTGAACAACTAGGATGTAGCTCTGAAGGTACTCCTTGAAGTTAATAAGACATTTTTGGCTAAACATGGTATTACTTTATAGAAACCTTTGACATTAGTGTAAAAAAGGAGGAGATATCTTATAAAGGGGGAGATATATTATAGGGGGAGTAATAAAAAAAGGAGGAGATATGTAGATAATATGGGTAATTACCACATTTTGACCAAATTTTGATCATTTTGATCACATTCTTTCACTCCATTCTTCAATTCATTTTGAGAATAAAGTAGAATAACTGTGAATATTCACAAAAAGGGGGAGAAAAGTAATAAAGGAGTAAAGGGGAGATGCAAAACTTTGGTAATCACATGGATCATATACAACATATAGGCTCAGAATGCAAATATAGGTCAGAAATAGGACAAAGGACAAAGAGGATCAAACACATTGGCACAAAATTGCAATTTCAAGACTTGACAAGGCATGAATAGCTCAGGGGGAGTCATAAGGTACTTACAATATTTCTTGAAATTCAGCATGTAAGTTGAGTAAGTAAAGAATGTACTCAATAAGGCTAGGATCACAAATGCTTAGTTAAGTATTTTTGACACTCATGTCAAAGGGGGAGATTGTTGGTCAAATAAATAGTATTGAAAAATGAGTGTCAACACACTTAACCATTTTCACTATGAGTGTCGAGTACACAATGATTGCTGAGTCAGAATTTCAGTTAGTGCCAAGCTACAGTTGGTGTTGAGCAAATTGGAACATAGTATGTGTCGAGCAATTCAGGAAAGTTCATGTGTTGAGTAACACGAAATGTATTCAGGTGCTAAGTGATTCAGGAACATGTATGTGTTGAGAAATCCATAAGTAACATGTGCCAAGCTATATAGGATATAACAGGTGCTGAGTAAACCAGGAAACATAGTTGTTGCCGAGCAATTCAAAAATAGTATGTGTCAAGCATTAGTAACACTTCATGTGCCAAACAACACAGGATCAACGTAAGAGTTTGTGCCATTGAAAACTAAAATGTAAAATGGTTATGCATGACTCATAATAAGATAAGGAGATAAGACCGAATCCTTCCATTCTCCTATGAATTCAACATGCAACCAATTAGAAAATTGGAGGCAACATGTAGCCAATAGGCGAAAACAAAGGATTTGAGAGGTAACATTCTAATCAAGGATGCACAATGAACCACAAGTCTTTATAAGGAAAATACGACACCATTGAAAGAGTTGTTGAAGGAAGAAGAAGAAGCTAAGGTTATTACTAAGGTTGTTGCAAAAAAAAGGTGTCAAAGATTTAGTGGAAAGGACATCTATACATCCAGTTGATCAAAAAAAAATAGGGGATACATTCAAAGATTAGATCTAGTAGATATCAGTAAAGGAAGAGAAAATTAAGTGCCTGAGACAAGCAATTAGAGATTGCATTGAATTAGGTGTATTGTTTTAATACTCTCTCAAAATTGTATTAGAAGCTAAAATCCTATAGTGATAGGTTAGCTTAATAGCTAGGTAGAAGAGCCTTTGGAGAAGGTTGTGAAAGTCCTATTAAGTTAGGTGGGTTTAACAGCCTAAATGTAAATCCTTTAATAGGGTGACACTTCATGTAAAGTGTTTGTAAATCCTTTTAATAGGTCACATTTGACAGTGTGTTGTAGCCTTTAACATGGAAAACCATCAGAAGTGGTTGAACTTATTGCTGTAGTAATTTTATGGGTGTCATCCCCACCCTAGTTTTACCTTCTTATTCTTGGAGGGTTTCTAGGTCACCAAAATCTATTGTGTTATGTGGTGTTGCATGCTTACTTTTCATATTTGTTTACATGTTTACTTGCATGCATGTTATATTCTGTTATATGTCATTAAGGATTTGAAAAGGTAAAAAGCTATTAGTTCTAATTCACTCCCCCCTCTCAGAAGCACTCTTCACATTAGGACATTTCAACAGACCACAATACTGATCTAGTTCAAGGATGACCTCAACCATGAGCTAGGGCAAGGTCAACCTCATCCTTGAACCCAAGTCCAAATTTCAAGGTTTCATGATTTTTAAATGTCAGGTTTTGGGAAGAATTGTTTTCCCACTTTTGCATCGGTTGTTTTGGTCTTTGAAATAGTAAACTCTTAAATTGAATTTACTCGAGGTCCATTTCTAGGGTTTAAGGTTAATTGGGATTTAATGCTCCCATTTCAGCCTTGTCTAGAAGTTTGTGCCCTAGATTTCTATATAAGGAAGCCTTCTTCCCTCATTTTATCTAATGCTCAAGAAGACATAACACTCAAGAAACAAAAAGGCATAAGGAGATGAGACAAAGTTATATTCTTTCATGATCAAGCATTCAAGAATTATAAATTTCAAAAAAGTATACATCTTAAAGAATTCAATTCATCAAGGAGATCCATTAGTAGCCATTTATGGATTCAAGCTCTATGGATCCCTCTTGTTGAAGATTTATGGGTTTTGAAGATCTCATAGTTTCGGTTGAGTCTAATGAAAATCAATAGTTTTTGAGATCATTTGATAGGGTTTTTAGCCGATTCATTTTTGGAGGTAAGTACCTTTATTTCTTCATTTTAATATTAATCATCTAGATTTACTCTCCATATCATAAGAATATACATGGATGTGTAAAATGTGGGTTTAGGGTCTCTTTCATGTGCATTATTCTAAATCTTATTCATTCATATTTTACCCTATTCATTTTGGTGAACTTGAAACACTTACCCCCTCTCTTTTGTAGAATTAGGTGCCCTATTGTGTTTTTGGTGTTAGATTTATCTTTATATTATCTCTCATGTTCAACTTCACTATTCATTTTGGTGAACCCATTTACAAAAACTTTCTCTTTGGTGTTAGATTTAAATCTTGCATTTATTTCATTTATATTTCAAAAATACAATAAAATTGCAAAATTTATTTAAAAATACAAAAACATTTAGATTTTCATGCTTTTAGTATTTCAATATGTATGATTCTTGTTTTGAATAATTTGATGAGGTTTTTATTACAAAAGATGATAGATTCCCTAATGAGGTACATGGTAGTGAGGATGAAAATGGTTCAAGCAAGATCTCCATTGATCCTATTCTTATTTCACACTCCTCCACAACCTCTCCAATTGAATCTTACCTTATGGTGTGTGCATGGTTGCCTTCATGTTCCACTATTTACAATATTTATAAACCTAAAATGAATATTTCCTACTGTGTGTGATGTTGCTTTGTCCTCTTTTGAATTACCTTGTAAGGATATATTAGAGAAAGAAGATAACTTTAATCTATATCTCTATAATATTTCTCTTTATGGACACGAGTTGAGGATTGATGTTAATTATTCTCCTAATATATGTCCTTTCTATGACCCTACTTTAGACTGCAATTTACCTTCTTTCCCTTTTTGGTATCAAGCTTTAGTGATTACTAGCACTCCTACAATGTGCTTTATTGATAGGGATGATAATCCTCCTATTTGGGATGAACCTTTGGGTTTGAATGTTGATTACTCTCTTCCTCATGAAACCATTGTTAATGAATCTATTTTTTGGGATGAACCCTTGGATAAAGACATTGATTTACCCCTTCCTCACAAGGAAGCTTTGATACAAGAGGATGATTTGTTAATGAATGAAATAGTCATACATGATGATAACTCTTTTTCTAAAACACACTCTCCTTATGTGGACATTATAGATTCTTTAACTCCATTTGAGATTCCTTATAGTGATGAGGCATTAGTGGAGAATGATATGTTTTACCTTAATGCTCTCTCTCTTAGTGATGATCTTATGGAGAATCAAGATTCTACCTCATCTTCTCCTAGGATGTCTTCTTTACTTCCTTTTGATGAATTTTTTTGTAATGTAAAGACAAGTAACATGGTTTATCTAGAACCTTTGTTGATTATCAAAGGTTATCCTAGCATTACTATCAAAGGTAAATCTATGGAGTCTTTAGAGTCTTTTTAGTGACCAAGATTCTATAGCCCACACTTATCATACAAGGAGTAACCTTCAACCTAATCTAGTGGTTTCTAGTTCATTGTCACCTTCTCAACCCATTCTTCCTCCTCCACCTTGTCTTCTTTTCAAGGAGTATGATTTGATAAACCAATTGCAAAATACCCCTGCCAAGATTTCTTTATGGGATCTTCTTCAAACTTCACCTACCTTCTATGAAGCCTTGCAAAAAGCTTTGGTAACTCTTCCTACTCCACCTCCTAATCAAGATAACATCAATAATTTCTTAAAATGCATGAATACTACCCTAAGTGTTCCTAAAATTGTATTTACTCAAAAGGATTTACCTGCTAAAGAAGTTCAAAATCAATATGATGTTCTTATGGTGGTTGTTACTATCACTAACAGTATCATTCATAGGACCTTAATTGATAATGGATATGGGCTTAATGTTTGTAGTATGGATATGCTCAAAGCAATTCAGGCCAATATTTGAACTATTCAACCTAATAATGTTCCTATATGTGGCTTTGATAACATTTCTAAGATCATTTTGGGAATCATTACCTTACCTATCAAAGTAGGTTCGGTCATCCTGAATACACCTATTCATGTTATGACTAAACCTCTCAATTATAACCTTCTTTTGGGTAGACCTTGGTTACATGAGATGCTATGCTATGCTATGCTATGCTCATATTATATCTAGTATGCAGTATTTCATATAGTTAAAAAAATGTGTGTTCTTATGCTTGAATTTAGTTTGATAAATGTTTATTTGCAAACATGTTTTGTGTCATAACTAACCTGTTAATAAAGATTGAATGATGATTGGAGGAATCTAGAAGTTAGGTGCCAACAACATTCAAGGAGAAGCAAGCATCAAGGAACAACCATGGAGGAGAAAGTTGTAACGGTTCCATAAAACATGGCAGTGAGTAAGGAGGAACTTTGAAGATTCATTGCCTTATCTGCATTTACTATGTGGTGAGCGGATGTTAAGATTTTATTGTTCCCACCTTAAATCCATTATTTCTTCTTCCCACCTTCAGTTGTTCTTCCTATATTCTCTCCTATAGATTTAAAGCTAGGACATTTACTTTTTTGTTATGTAATAAAGTGTTGATCTCCTATATATGTAGGAATAAACCCTAGTGTGTTAGGTTTTTGAAAAATTTTAGCAAGTAAGAAGAAAAGCTCTGACAATAGACTATTACTTTTACAGTTGTGTTTTACAGTTCTGTGTTATGTAATGAATGTTCAAATGAAATAAAGTAGTTTTCTTCAGCTTCTATCCTCTATTAGTAGTTTAGAGAAGCAAACCAAGGGGGCCCACTTGGGAGGTGGATTAGATTAGGATAGAATAGATTCATTTACTAGCATTAGTAGTATCTTAAGTAGAAGTAGTTAGTTAGTTCCTTCCTATAGCATCACACTTTGTGAATGTTCCTGCAACATCTATGAGAACAATTTTAGTGGATGAGTCAACGTGGAATCTCCATTATCTTTTCCATTGTATTTCTAGTATTCATAGAATTAAGTGTTTTACTTTCCTGTAGTAATCGTTTAAGTTCTTTTCCCTGCATTTTTACTTTCTTGTAGCATAAGTCTAGTGACTCATCAAGAGACCTAGTGCACATATTGTGTTGACTATTTCAAGTATACATCCCTGGGTTGATAAGATTAAATGCACCTCATGGTGGGAAAAATAGTCCTTAGTTTGAATATATTATTCCTAATCAAGGCCTAGTGCATGACTATGATACACCTATTGTGAGGCAGTTCATTTGTTGCCAAGGATGATGTCAAGCTAGGAGCATTTTTGAGTCATAGTCTTTTTAGATTGATTTTTTTTACCAGTGTGAAAAGCTTAATTGCATGCATCAAAGAGGAAGATGATGAGATGAATATGGCAGATTTCTTCTATGAGGATCTATTAATTTGAACAAAGAAGTTGAAGAAGAAGAAGTTGAGTTACCTTTTGAAGATGCAAGTCCTATTTTTCCCACAGTATCATCATCAAGAGTTGAACCCATAGATATATCTGGTCTCCAACCTTTCATTGAAGTATTGGCTAGTTTTCTTGATAACACTACCTTGAATCCACTGGTTGTTAATCACCTAGTGCCCAACATTCCTTTTTAGCAGCAACCTCAAAATCCATTATCACCAGTCATGACCAATCTCAAGAACATACCCCTCACTGCTCTTCCAAAGTTTTATGGTCTTGCAACCAAAGATCATGATACTTTCTTATTTGAGTTTGACATACTTTGTCTTAGTTTTGACTACAACATTGATGCCCATAAGCTTAAATTATTCCTAGCCACATTGAAAGAATCAACTCTACGATGGTTCATGAGCTTAGGAGCCAATGCAGCCACAATTTGGGATGAAATGCAAGCTCTGTTTCTAGAGAAGTATAAAGAATATTGCAAAGCATCTGGTACAAGAGGGGATGATATCTTTAGGATATCATAGAAGGAGGAAGAGACATTAGAAGACTATGTTTCATGATTCCTATATACATTGCAAAAGAATCCTCAACACACGTTGTTTGAAGATTCACAAAAACTAGTTTTTTTGAGAGGTGTGAATGATGACTATTTGGAAGCATTGGACTTGATGGCTAGTGGTGATGTATATCAAGCTTCTTGGGATGACCTCAAAAAGATCTGTCAGAACTATTCAAGGTCAACTATGAAGAAAGACAGAGGACCGCGTTCTACAGTCACTAAAGGGATCAGTCAAGGCATTTCAAAACTTGAGATATCCAATTTATTGTTAGATTTCAAACAAGACATTATTAATGATGTCGCTACATAGCTAGACATAATGACTGCAAAGAAGAAGAAAGAAGAAGCTGAATTACAACTAGTTGAGTACTGTCCTCATTATCGAAAGTAAAAGAAGGATTGCCGATGTAAATTGGTTGCAAGCATGGAGAACCATCATCTTTTAACTGAATACGTCAAGATAGATGGAGATGATGATCAAGTATTCTTTGTTGCTCAATGCCGACCATGGGCCCAATGTCAAGGTATGCTTCAGGACCCTTTGCAAAGTTCAAATTCATATGGTAGTCAATGGCAAAACCACAATACCCAAGGCCCTCCATAAAATCAATCCAATTGGAACAATGCTAATCAAAATAAACCACAACAATCCTAATGGTCTCATAATTGCCAACAACCCTGGTCTAATCAACAGAATAACCACTTGCCACAGAACCAACAGAACCAACATAACTACTGGAAAAACCAACAAAACCAATGGCAACCATCCCAAGGGAATTGGCAATCTCCGAACCAATGGAAGGGATCTCAACAATGGCCTAACCAAAATATTGGTGCTCCACAATTACCCCCTCCAGTTAAACAACTTGCTTTAATGCCACCACCTGCAAATCTTGGACCTCAAAAGCAAACACAGCTACTTGCACAACCTCAACCAAATCCAAATAGCCAACAACCACAGTAGCCCATGCATAGTGCCGATACCCAATAGTATTTCACTTATGCTTTAGGTGTTGTAGATATACATTTGAGGTTTGGAATGACTTTACCAGCACCGAAGCCACCTCTTATAACTAAAATATCATATTCTCCTACAACATCAAAACCTTTGGTTGCTGAACCTGTTGACTCAACTAATGTTACCATGTCAATATCGGTTCAACCAGTAGTACAACCTCCTTTTCCAGAACAAATGATACAAAAGAAACCTGAAAAAACTAAGGAATAGCCTTTTGACATTGTTGATTAGTTGAGGAATATACATGTCCAAATACCTTTGTTTCAAGCTATTAAGGCCATTTCAATTTATGTAAAGGCTATTAGGGAAGCCTACCTAAAGAAACTTGGAAGGAAGAAAAGGGACCCCACCATAGTCCATGTTGTGGGATAATTGGCTGATATCATGCTAGGGAAAGTGATTACACCAAAATATTCTGACCTAGGAAGTCCAGTAGTGAATGTCAGCATAAATGGTCAATTCGTTAAAAATGTTTTAATAGATCTTGGAGCTGCTATAAATGTGATGACCAAGGATACTATGAAGAAGTTGCAAATAGAAGGATTAAGGCCTACACCAACCATTTTGTAGCTTTCAGATAGTTCCACTATCACTCCTGATGGAATGATAGAAAATATCGTTGTAACCTTAGATTCTCTACAGTATCCTGCAGACTTCATGATTCTATCCCCTAAAGTCAATCTATCTGGTTATCCTATCATTCTAGGTAGACCATGGTTAGCCACAACTGATGCAAACATAAGTTGTAGATCAGGGAATATGACCATATTGAATGGCCAGGCAACCCAACAATTTGATTTATATCCTCCAGCCCAACCATTACTAGATTTGAGTACATCTGTTTGGCCAGATTTAGGAGATGAAGAACAAGAGTTAAATTCTATAGTACAACTCATGATGTTTCATAGACAATCTTTTCTCAAATTGCAAGAAGAAGATTTAGTACTCTAGAGCATCTTCACTAACACTTGTGTGGTAGGAAAAGATGTATTGAAAGCTCTGTGTTAGAATTGATAACTTATGAGGAATGTGATAAGAGTTGTACTTTACTCAAAGAACCTAAAAATCTTTGTTCACTCCTTCCCTATGAATTAAAAGCAAGTCTAATCCACTAATACTGTTGAATTGAGTAAAGGCCATAAACTACATGTTAACCCAAAATTAACATCCACATAGATGGAACAACTAAAAGAATTGCTTCAGAGGCATGAGAAGGCTTTTGCATGGGACTATGGTGATATGAAAGGATTAAGCCCTACATTGTGTACTCATAGGATATATATTAATTAAGGTTGTCTACCACTCTGTCAACCCTAGAGAAGGATAAATCCAAGCCTTAGAGAAATAGTCAAAATTGAATTGCAGAAATTGCTTGATGCTAGCTTTATTTATCCTATATTTGATAATAAATGGGTATCACCTTTGGTTATAGTGCCTAGGAAAGGAGGGAAATGGAGAATTTTTTTAGATTATAGAGAATTGAATAAGGCTACTAAAAAGGATCACTTTCCTTTACCCTTCATAGACCAAGTTCTGGATACACTAGCTGGAAAGAAGTATTTCTCCTTCCTAGATGGGTATAGTGGTTATAATCAAATTAGTATTGCTCCTAAAGATCAAGATAAAACCAAATTTACATGTCCATGGGGTACTTTTGCATATTCTATTTTACCATTTGGTCTATGTAATTCTCCTGCAACATTTCAACGAGTAGTTATCAATATCTTTGCTGATATATCACATGATTGTATGGAAATCTACATGGATGACTCTACAACATTTGGAGTCACTTTTGAAGAGGCAATCATGAATCTTGAAAAGGTTTTGATAAGATGTCAGGAACATAATTTGGCACTGAACAGTGAAAAGTGTTTCATGCTCATGCAAGAGGGTGTGGTACTTGGTCATTTCATATTCGCTGCAGGCATATAAGTGGACCCAGCTAAGATAGAGGTAATTCAAACATTGGCCATACCTGTATATGAGCAATGTTAGTATGCTAATAGAAACTAAATTTAAATAAAGCTTCTACAAACTAAACAAAATTCATAAACTTCAAGATAGACTAAGATGAACTCTCAATTGAGAATATGAGCCATTAATGGGCTCTCTCAATGAGAAGCTCTCTTGTTGAGTAGCTTTGTCTAAATAGATAGGATGTATGCTCAAGATTATGCTTCAAAAAGGGCTTCAAATGGAGTTGGAATTTGGGTGTGAGTGTATGGTTTTGATGTAAAATGGCTTCTCAAAATGGCATTATGACTTTACTTCATGGATTGTGTTAAAATGGTTTGGGAGAGGATTCCTTAAATAGGCAAAGGGCTTGAGGGATCAAGGGCTAGGATGCAAGGATGGGAAAAAGCTTATGGAAGGCTTAGATTGTATGAGAGGAGAGCACATGGATTGTGCTTCCTTACAGCCAATCAAGGAGTGACACATATCACAGGGTGAGAGGATGGAGGAAAGGGCAAGGATGAGTCAACAAAGGAGGCTCAAGAGATAAAATCTTCATAAAGACCCTTCATAAGTGCTTTGTAAGAACATTTATGACTTTGTGGGCTTTATAAAGTTTTGTGGTTGAAGATATTTGTGAGAGATACCATGAAATTCGAATTTGAGGGTTTAGGGGGGTTTTAAGCTTGCTTAGGGTTGTAAAAATGATTAGAGGAAGGGTTAGAGATGGCTTAGGACTAGGCAAGTGGATGGCAAGTGGATTGCAATTAATGAGGGTGGGTGAAGGAGGAGATATTTGTTAACTTTGCCTTGAGTTAGCAAGTCTTAACCCATGTTTAGGGAATGTGACAAGGTTAGGAGGGGATTAGGATTAGGGTTAAAGACATCTTCTAGAAGAGTCTAGGCTTTGGATGAGGATGAAGACTTTCTAGAAGAGTCTAGAACTTCCTAGGATAAGATTTTATGAAATAAATAAAATTTTATTTATTTCAAGGGTTTGGGTTGAGGAGATATTTATTAAAATATTTTTAATAAACATGAGGATTAATATTTAATCTTGATTAAATATTTTGAATTGGGATTAGGGGTAGGAAATGATGGGATTAGCCTTTAATTAAAATTAAAGAAGGATTAGAAGATTTTGGAAGAGGTTATTGGTCTTAAGGAAATTGGCCAACTTTTGGGAAAAAAATAAATAAATTATTTATTTTGGGATTTTTGGTCAATTTATTAATTAAATAATTAATAAATAAGGAAATAATGTTTAAATAAGATTTAAACATTTTTGGGAGGGATTTCTTAATTAAATATTTTTAATTAAGATAAAGGGATTTAATGGCATAAAAATTAATTAATTAATTAAATAAATAATTAATTAATAAATGATGATGTCATCAGGACTTTTTCAAAAAATAAAAATATTTTATTTTCTAAAGGTTTTTAGGTGTCTACAATACCTACTAAATAAAAATATGTACAATCCTTTCTAGGACATGCTGGATATTACAGGCATTTTATAAAAGATTTCAATAAAATAGCTAGTCCTTTGTATAAGTTACTTACCAAAGAAGCTGAATTTAATTGGACATCTGAATGTGATGAGGCTTTCCTGTAGCTAAAGAAATTTTTGACCACAGCCGCAATTTTATAAGGCCCTGATTGGAATCTACCTTTTCACATCTATAAAGATGCCTTTGATTATGCCATAGGTGTAGTCTTAGCACAAAAACACCAAAATCTTGAACATGCCATCTATTATATCAATAAGAGTCTTCATGGCCCAGAGTTGAATTACATCATGACTGAAAAAGAATTGCTAGCAATAGTTTATGCTCTGAACAAATTTCAACATTACATCATAGGTTATTCCATCTATGTTCATACTGATCATGCAAAAATCAAATATCTCATGAACAAACCTACTATAGCTGGTAGGTTAGCAAGATGGTTACTATTACTACACGAATTTGACATAACCATAGTTGATAAGCCTTGAAAAGCCAATGTTGTACCTGATTATTTATCAAGAATCCATCATAATGATATTAACACTAGTTTGGTAGATGATGCATTTTCAAATGAACATTTGTTTCATATTGCTATTCAAATTCCATGGTATGCAGACATTGCTAACTATATTGCAGCCAATAAGATAACAACACATTTTTCTTACAAGGAAAGAAAGCTGCTTGTAGAGAAAAGCTTTCATTTCTCTTGGATAGATAATCTCTTGTTCTATACTGGACTTGATCAAGTTATGAGAAGATGTGTGAGAGAAGATGAGACATATGAAATTTTACATGCATGTCATAATGAACCATGTGGAGGACATTTTGCAGCCAAAAGGACAGCTTTCAAAATCCTAAGAACTGGTTATTATTGGCCTACACTTCATAAGGATGCAGTCAATTATACAAGGAAGTGTGACCAATATCAAAGGATGGGTCACCCAACAAGAACAGATGAAATGCCTCTTAATCCTTAAATGGTGTTAACACCATTTGACAAATGAGGAATGGACTTCATCGGTCCAATTGATCCTCCATCCAATGGGAAATCCTATATTCTAGTATGCACTAAGTACCTAACCAAATGGGTTGAGGTTAAGGCTATGAAGCATGCCCGTGATGAAAAAGTTGCTGAATTCTTGTATGAAGAGATTTTTACTCGCTATGGTGTTTCCAAAGAATTGGTTACTGATCAAGGTACACAATTTACTTCCAACTTGATCTTAGAATTAATGAAATAGTATAACATCAGGCACTAAAAATCTAGTCCTTATCATCCACAAGCTAATGGAAACGAAGAGGTTACCAAACGTGAATTGGAAAACATTCTAACAAAAACAGTCCATTTGCATCATCAGGATTGGACCAACTAATTACAATAAGCTATTTGGGCTTATAGAAAAAACTGGGAAACTACTATAGGGTTCACATCATTTGAGATTCTATATGGAAAAGTGGCAATGCCTCCAATTGAATTTGAACATAAAACTCTAAGAATAGCCTTAACCTTGGATATTGATCTTCCTGCAGCACAAAGAGAATGTCTTCTGCATCTTAACTCTTTGGATGAGATACATAAGACTGCTTTAGAACATACTGAACTGGTAAAAAAAAATAGGAAACACTGGCATGATTCTCATATTATCAACAAACAATTCCAAGTTGGTGATTGGGCAGTATTATATGACTCCTACTTCAAGGATATGCCAGGGAAGCTGCAGACACGATGGTTAGGACCATATGAAATCATCCATGTCTTTGACAATAGAGTAGTTTGACTAACCACAATTGATCAAGTGCCTTTCAAATTGTTAGGTAATGGTCACTGAATCAAGCTATACAAATAGCCACAAACAAAAGCTGATTTCTTGCAGTAGTTCCAACAACCGGATTCAGAGACAACTCAAGTACCTCTTCCTGCAGTCGAAGGTGCAAACCTTCTGACTACTAGTCTTCAACATTAGTTTTAGTTTCCATGCTCATAATAATAACTTTATGTTTGCATAAATTTCACTTTCTATTCATTTAATTTTTCTTTTCATCTCATATCTTAATCTTCCACCCATCCACCTCATCTCATTTCTTAATCTTCCATCCACCTGCCTTCCACATAATCAAATTTTCATGTTTTCAATAAAATCTACAAATGCTCGTGGATGCTTCTACTCACATTATTTCTTCCACCTTTTGGTACGTGTGACAATCAACTCCACAGGTATAACATTTTCAAATTATCATTCATTTATAAGTCCATAGATTTTGTCAATTATATTTAATACTGCATCATATATATAATGGTGGCATATGCCAGTCCCTCACCCATACTGGTATGACAAGTGAGGACACTTGTCTAAATTAGCAAGAGGTAGGGGAAGGTCGTACTATCCAATGACATGTCTAATTATCCGTGATGATTTTCTAAATCTTTGCATTACCCCCTATTAATGAAAATTTGTTGCCATAAGCATGCAAAGTAAGGTGTTGTACTCCCTATTTTTGAATGATTTTTTGTGTCAAGCTATGATGTGACCTATTTTTAAATTTTTTTGTCATTTGAACCTTGTTTCCAGATGATTCCCACACAAACCTATGATTTACCTTCATTCAAAGCCTAATTATGGCACATAACAATTTGTTATGGCAATTAATGCTTCCCAAAGAAAAGAAGTGTGATAAGTCTAAGGAATAACATACAGTTTGAAGCTTGAATTCCAAAAAGGGGAGAAAACAAAGTAGTAGAGGAAGTGTTGAGAAATGGGTGGAAATTTGCAAAGAAGAGAGCTGGTAGAGCACACTGTGTTGCTCTTTGATGTAGAAGCTGTGAGAAGATTCAATGCATGTGGACGAATGGATTATTGTTTAAGTTTAACAACATATGATGAAGAGGCAACTGTAGAATTCACTTGGACATTCAACAAGGGTGAAGCTTCTATTTTGGGCTTGACAATAATTGCAATAAAGGAGCACATTGCAGAAGTAACATGGCTACTTACAGTTGAAGAGCATTACCCGAGCTCGCATGATGCTAGGTCAGCGAGGGTCCAATTTACTAGATCACATGACCCTCAATTAGATGTCATGAAACAAGGATGCAAGAGGTTGTCATTGCCACCACCATACCTTGAACTAATGATGCATATTTTTAGATATTTTACTTGTGAAGGCAGATTTTCTCACTTGCATGCACATCATTTCAAGCTACTTAGCTATGTAAGGCATAATATTACTGTGAATATTCTAAATTTCTTGTATAATATGCTTTGCATTAGTGCGGAGGAGACTCAAAAAGGGGAAGAGAATTTTGTTGCTCACCATGCCTTAATTGAGTTGTTAATAGAGATGTCTCTTAGGGATGTATCCCCTTTAACATGGGATGAGTTTGTGCAACTTAAAACTCTACAACCCCAAGTTGGCCCTAGTGAATGGCAGAGTGAGGAAAACATAGCTCCCAATAATGAGCCTATAGAACAAAAAATTGAAGGAGCTGAAACTAAAAAGACACAAGGAAATGAACAAGAAACTGCTCCTATTCAAGAAAATGTGCCTCCACCTGTACAAGAAATCCCTAAACCTGCTACCAGTAAAGCTAAGAGGAAATGAAAGTTACCAGAAGAAACTTCTATTCAGCAAAAACCAAGTCCTACAATTGTGAAACAAAAGAGAACAAAAAAGGTTCTTGCAGCAACTAATCCTATAGTAGTGACACCGAAGTAGAGAAGTAAGCAAAAGGTAGTAATACAGGAAGAGACCCCTATATAGAGAAGCCCTAGAATGAGAGGGCAAGTTTCTAAAGATCCTCTACTATCTAAAACATCCACCAGGGAGTCTCCCATGCAAATAGTTTCCGACCATTCTCCCCCTCATCCTAAGATAACAGATACTCTTGATAATCTTACTGCAGAGTGTCGAAAAGAAATTAAAGAAACTTTCAATGATACCCCAATAGATTTACTAGACACTGCTAGCCATAGGGATGAAATAGTTCCTAAGTATGTTGATCCAAATACTACCTTAGTTACACATAGATCGACATGGATCAATAGTTTGGTAGAGCATCTATGTTAAGAACAAAGGAGGAAAAATGATCATGAAGGAGAAGATAATAGTGCTGTCACCCTGTAGAAGCTCCTTTTTCAACCATATGGACAATATTTTTTTGTTGAAGCATTGTGGAAAGAAGAAAACAAGAAGATGAAAAAGATCATAGTATCACAAAATGAGGAAATTGAAGAATTGAAAGAACAACTAGAAAGCCAAAAATAGCACATGGACCATGCCCTTAAGCTAGCTAACCAAGCCCTTGCTTGTAGGCCACCCCCTAGAGTTTATGCTCTCTGTTTGAAAGAGAAATTTCTTTTGTTTCAGTTAATGTTAACCCTTAAGAATTTGAATGCAAAGTTTAAGTTAGCACATGAGTTTTATGGGCTGTATCAAACCTTACCACCATGGAAACATAATTTATTGTGTGAATTATATGTTCATAACTTTGTTATTCCTATAGAAACTGAGTGGAATCCTTTCCTTTACATAGGAGATGTACATTTGAAAGCTCTCATGTCATGTATGTCCAATGAAGTGAGTTATGATAGGCAGTTGAATGACTACAGAGATGAGGAGAGAGCAGAACCTTTACCTTTAAGAGCAAAAAGTAGTAAGCTAGATGAGTTGCTTAGGATTGGTTTACATTGACCTATGGAAAGAGGAATCTAGAAGTTAGAGAGAAGATATTTGCTACCAAAACTAAGGTTTATGCTGAATATGAGAATTTTCCCTACTTTTCATTTTAGAGAGCCATGATCAGTGTAAGGAGTAGGTGGGCGAGACTACTTGAATCTCTTAAGAAATCAAAACCACACAACCTTATTAACTTAGAAGTAGCACTACATAGAGTTCCAAAATATTTAGAACTAGGAAAGAAGCCAAGACTAGAGTTGTGGTGTCCTTTAACAATGCAACCCCCAATGTTTCTATAGCCCTTGTATGATATCAACATTGATAGACTTGATAAGTTGCAGGAAGACTACCAAAGAGAAGTGTGGGAGAGGACCAGAGGATTTTATTACAATTTTAAGAGCAACAGAAAGGGGAGGACATGAATTGGAGAGTTTAGGTCACTAACAAGGAAGTGTAATGCTTGAGGACAAGCATTAGTTTGGCAGGGGGCAAATGATGAGACTAAAATTTTCCTTTGTTTTGTGATATTTAAGATACTTTGTTGACACTTTTTTTATCTTTGTTAAAACACTTATAAACCTATGTTTACTGAACCTATGATGAACCTATTATAAACCTATGTTTACTGAACCTTTGATGAACCCATGGGGTAGAAAACCTATGTCATCTTTTGCTCATATTATATCTAGTATGCAATATTTCATATAGTTAACAAAATGTGTGTTCTTATACTTGAATTTAGTTTGATAAACATTTATTTGCAAACATGTTTTGTGTCATAACTAACCTATTAATAAAGATTAAAAGATGATTGAAGGAATCCAGAAGTTAGGTGCCAACAACATTCAAGGAGAAGTGAGCATCAAGGAATGACCATGGAGGAGAAAGTTGTAATAGTTCTAGAAAACATGGCAGTGAGTAAGGAGGAGCTTTGAAGATTCATTGCCTTCTATGCATTTACTATGTGGTGAGCGGATGTTAAGACTTTATGGTTCCCAGCTTAAATCCATTATTTCTTCTCTCCGCCTTCAGTTGTTCTTCCTATATTCTCTCCTACAGATTTGAAGCTAGGAAATTTACTTTTCTATTATGTAATAAAGTGTTGATCTCCTATATATGTAGGAATCGAACCTAGTGTGTTAGGTTTTTGACAAGTTTTAGCAAGTAAGAAGAAAAACTCTAATAATAGATTGTTACTTTTGCAGTTGTGTTTTATAGTTCCGTGTTATGTAATGAATGTTCAAATGAAATAAAATAGTTTTCTTCAGCTTCTATCCTCTGTTAGTAGTTTAGAGAAGCCAACCAAGGGGCCTCACTTGGGAGGTGGATTAGATTAGGATAGAATAGATTCATTTACTAGCATTAGTAGTATCTTAAGTAGAAGTAGTTAGTTAGTTCCTTCTTGTAGCATCACACCTTGTGAATGTTCCTGCAACATCTGTGAGAACAATTTTAGTGGATGAGTTAAGTTGGAATCTCCATTATCTTTTCCATTGTATTTCTAGCATTCATAGAATTAAGTGTTTTACTTTCCTGCAGCAGTAGTTTACATTCTTTTCCCTGCATTTTTACTTTCTTGTAGCATAAGTCTAGTGACTCATCAAGAGACCTAGTGCACATATTGTGCTGACTATTTCAAGTATACGTCCCTGTGTTGATAAGATTAAATGTACCTCATGGTGGGAAAAATAGTCCTTAGTTTGAATATATTATTCCTAAGCAAGGCCTAGTGTTGGAAATGATTGAAAAGATCATGAATGAAGAATAATGGAACTGGTAAAGAATGTTTTCAATCATTTTTTTGTCACTGATGTCAAACTTGCCACTTGCAAGAATGAAAATTGCTTTAGTGATCCAAATACTATCAATTGGTTGATTGACAAGGAGGTGGCAATCAATAAGATGTAAGTAGAGTACCTAGAGAAAGGTTGAATTTATGATGTTGTAATGAAGTATAAGGATTGGCTAAGCCAGTGATGAAATAGTGTATTGATGACATACTCTAAGACACAGAGGATGGACACACTGAGACACATGATGTAAGAATTAACTAAGTTCTAGTTAGTGCCAAAAAAATTCTTAGTTAAAGCCGAGCAAGTTCAACTTAGTGTGTGCCGAGTGATCTTCAGGTGCCAAGCAGTCTTCAGGTGCTGAGTGAAGATCAGGTGCTGAGTAGAATAAAAAGATAATGGATGTTGAGTAAGTCATCAAGTGCTGAGCAAAGAAGAAAATTCTATAGGTGCCGAGCACTGGTAAATAATACTAGAAGCTGAGTAACACAAAAGGAGACGAGCATCAATAAACCAATGATGTCGAGTTGCTACATTATTTGTTAAAGTCAAAGATTCGCCAGATCAGTAGGGATAAGTTTGTTACATTGAATTTTGTGAATTAGTTGGATGATAGGGATGATGAGTAGATGTCACAAAATTCTATGTAATCCATGGAAACCATTTTCAAGGTGAATGCTAATGGATTTATCATGAAGGTTTCTAGAAGAAACAATTTGGAGGGAAAACAATACCATTTTCTCAAGAGAAAATTAAGATTTGAGTGGGAAATTGAGAACATAACTTCTTTATAAGGAGTTACAGGTCAGAGATCAAATGCACATGCATGAGAGGGAGGTGGTCATAAGTGTGGTCATGTGAAGAAGCCAAGAGGAGTAAGAATAGAGCATCAAGACTCTGAATTGATCAAGCAACCATAGAGTACTTTGGCATAACGAGTGGAAGAACTCAAGGAGATAGATCTTGAAGGGTGAACAAGCTATCAACACTACAAGGGAGGAAAGCCAAGCAAAGAAAAGGACTGAAGAGCGATATGAAATCTGCAAGGTTGAAGTTGCAATCTATATCAGGTCAAAACCATTCTAATACTTTCTTACCATTGTATTAGATATTGAAACCCTACATTGCTAGGTTAGCTTAACAACTAGGTGGATAAGCCTCAGGAAAAGGATAAAGAGATCCCTAAGAGAAGGACAAAGAGATTCTCAGGAGAAGGATAAAGAGATCCTTAAGAGAATGATAAAGAGATCCTTAGGAGGAAGATAGGAGATCCTTAGAGAGGGATGAAAGATTCTTTTGAAAAGGTGACTAAAAATCCCATGGATTTGGGTGAGCCTAATAGCTCTATGTAAATCCTTTAAAAGGGTGACATTCTAAGTTGAATGTTTTTAAATCCTTTAATAGGGTCACATCTTACAATGTGTAAAGCCTTTAATAGGGTAGGCCTTTAACATGGCAGACCATCAGAAGTGGTTGAAATCAATTGCGCAGTTATTTTGTGGGTATCACCCCCACCCTAGTTTTACCTTCTTATTCTTGGAGGGTTTTTGGGTCATCAAAATCCTTAGTGTTATGGTGTGATGCATGTTTACTTTTCATGGTTGTTTGATGTTCAATTTCATGCATGATAATTTCAGCTATGTGCCATTAAGGATTTGTAGAAAAAGTTGTATTGGACATCATTGGACCTTGGATAACTGATTCACCCCCCCTCTCAGTTATTCTAAAGAATTCTAACACCTAGTGCATGACTATGATACAGCTATTTTGAGGTAGTTCAGGAGGTAAGTGCCTTTATTTCTTCATTTCAATATTAATCATCTAGATTTATTTTCCATATCATAAGAATCTATATGTATATATAAATTGTGGGTTTAGTGTCTCTTTCATGTGCATTATTCTAAATCTTATTCATCCATATTTTACCCTATTCAATTAGGTGCATAATCCTTTCTCCAATTTTTCTAGTAGAGTCTTGTTTGTGATTTGCATTCATATGCTCTATGTCCATATTTCTAATAGTTGTAGAAGTATCCTTCAAAGTTAGGTGTAGCTGGTGTATTCCTTAGTCTTGACCTACACTCATGTATTTGATGCCCTTGTTTGTTCCAGTAAAAATAATAACCAATAAGCTTAGGTTTAGAATTTTGCATACCATGTTTGCTTCGATAGATATTTGTAGTATGATCAAGTTTTCCATAATGGTAGCATGTTGATTTGACCTTTGGCTTTGCATATCTCATTTCTCCATTCCTTGATGATTCTCCTTTCTCAATGCATGAACATCATGATCCATTAGAATAACTTGATGACTTCATAAGTTCTTCAAAGTACTTCATTTCTTCCTTTGGTTTGTTGAATCTTTCCATAGATTCCTTCTCATTTTTTAGTTCATTCGTCAATATGTCATTTCATGATTGGAGATTTACAATTTCCACATCCTTGTGATTTTATTCTTGATTTGCAAAAATTAGTTGGTTCATCATGTCCAATTGAGTATTAGTGAGCTTTTGTACATTTTACATCCTTTCTTCAAGTCTAGTAGCCATTACCCTTTTGTCTTCTTTAGCCATAGTCATGTCTTCTTCAACTTTCTTTCTTTGTTTGGTCACTTTACATAGTCTTACTAATTGGATTTCATATTCTTTTTTCAATGCTCTCAGTTCTTCATTTGGTAGTTTATTCTTGTCAAGTAGATTAGTAGATGCTTTATCATTTGGATTGATTGGTTCAAACAGTCCTTCAATCTCAACTTCTTCATAGGAAAATTATTTTATTTGGATGGCAATTTCCTTTTGCCCTTTTAGGGAATCCTTCAGACCTTGTCTTGCCTTCTCAAGTTTCTACCATGTGAGTTTAATGTCAATCACCTGATTGTCAATAGTCTTGTCCAATTTGAAAGCCTCCATCTCAAAGATCTACTCTTCAAGCCTTCAAGATTCTATCAGAGAACTAGGCTCTAATACTAATTATTGATTTATGGAGGAGTAAATAGGATAGAAATGATACTAAGAGGGGAGGGGGTGAATTAAAATACTTAACACTTTCTAACTTTTCATATATTTATCGACATCTATCAATAACTTATGCGTGTAAAACTATAAATTTGTTGTAACATATAAATCTAATCAACCACATGCATGGAAATAAAACACATAACACAATATTTGTTACCCAAAAAACCTCCAAGGTGAAGGTAAACCTAGGGTGGGGATGACACCCAAAAATCTTCAATACTGCAGTAATAAAGTTAACCACTTAAGGTTGTAAATTTTTACCATAAAATATGATCTACCCTATGAGGGGTTTGCCCTATTAAAATCTTAAGAGACTGTTAGGTCTCACCTTGTTAGAGGGTTTAACACTTACAACAAAGTAAGGACTCTTGTTTGTGGGTCTTGACACCAATTTTCAAGTATTATATTTCTTAAATCTAGTCTATCTACCACTTAAGGTAGATAAGTCAGGTCACAATGTATTGTAACCACTTAAGGTTACAGTGTTTGACCATAAAATATGATCTACCCTATGAGGGGTCTGCCCTATTAAAATCTTAAGAGACCATTAGGTCTCACCTTGTTAAGGGATTTAACACTTACAACAAAGTAAGAACTCTTATTTGTGGGTCTTGACACTAATTTCTGTGTACTATTTTTCTCAATCTAGTCTATCTCTTCATTCATATCATTGATACAACCTTCATTATCAAGAGTAAATTTCATAGTTCTTGGCTCAAATTCAAAAATCAAACAAGTATTATCCTTCAACTTACTTCTTGTCATGACTCCAATGCTTTTGTCTCCAATGATTTGTTTAGGCAAATGGTTCCTTCTTGCATACTTTGACTAGGAAAGGTTTAGTTATGCGATCTTAAGTAATATCTTCACTTGACTGGGTCTCAACATCCTATTCAAGTTGTTCTATTTGTGGCTTGGGTAATGCATGTCATTTCTCAGTAGCCTTATACTATTGATAGGGTACTACATCAGGTGCATCTTCAAAAATAAATAAACTTGTAATCATCAGGTTCCTTTTTGCTCTCCTCATTGTTCTTATCTGCAAACTCATCAATTATAACATTGGCAATTTAAATCATTTTGTCAGTTGTTTTGTTCAAACATTTGTAAGCCTTCCTCTTAGTGGAGTAACCTAGGAATATGCCTTCATCACCTTTATAATTAAATTTTCAATCCCTCGCATATGTATGAATATAACACCTACTTACATATATTTTGAAATAATAAACATTCGATGTATGACCATACCAAAGTTTAGATGGTGTCTTCTTTGTTCTTTTCTTCAATTGAGCTTAGTTGAGAGTATATACTACAACGATTATGAATTTTACCAAGAAAATTTGTGCAATTCCCTTTTAACACTAGTACATTTGGGCTCATTTTTTGACCTTATTGGTCATAATTTCGACCCTTTTTTTGACCAAACTTCAACCAATGAATTGGTCGATAATTTTCTAGTCAAAAATTTGACGAACCTACTGGATGGTCAAAATTTTGACCAATACGTTGGTCGAAAAATGTTGAAGTTGTTAGGGCATTTTTTGCCATTCATTGGTTGAACTTTTGACCAATGCTTGGTAGAAATCTGTAGGACATTGGTCAAAATTTTGACCAATGCATGGTAGAAAACTAGATGGCATTGGTCAAACACTTTTTCATTCAAAATTTGACCATCCAATAGGTTGGTCAAAATTTTGACCAATACGGTGGTCAAAAAATGTTGGAATTGTCAGCACATTTTCTACCATTCATTGTTCAAACTTTTGACCAATGCTTGGTAGAAATCTGCAAGACATTGGTCGAAGATTCAACCAATGCATGGTAGAAAACTAGATGGCATTGGTCAAAAAATTTTTGGTCAAAATTTTGACCAATACGGTGGTCAAAAAATGTTGGGATTGCTAGCACATTTTTTGCCATTCATTGGTCAAACTTTCACCCAATGCTTGGTGGAAAACTACAAGGCATTGGTCAAAATTTTGACCAATGCTTAGTCAAAATTTGCAGGTAATGCACAACTGCCTCCTGGATTCACGTTCCATCCCACTGATGAAGAGCTCATAACACATTATCTCATTAGAAAGATTTTAGACGACAATTTCATAGGAAGGGCCATTGCTGAAGTGGATCTCAACAACAGTGACCTCAACAACTGTGAGCCTCAGGGAGGGTTCAATTCCCTCCTTTATTATTCACTATGCATATAATCCCATACACCCATTTGGTCTCAAATGATGATATGTATTGAGTGTTGAGTGTCTGTGTTGAGTGCTCCAAAACCATCCATTTCATGCCTTCATCTGTACACAATGTCTTTCTAGTTTCTTTCTACTCGCACACCCATTTCATTTCATATGATCATCTGAAAATTGTGTTACTCTAAGCTCTCAACTATTTCCTCTTGATTGATTAGACTCACTAAGTTGGCTTGCCAACTTGCCCCACTAAGTTGACTGTTCAAGTATGCTCTCCAAGTTGACTCTTTAAGTTCAATCATCAAGTCACCCCACCAAAGTGCCTCATCAAGGTCAATCTTTAGGTCCGCTCATCAAGCTTGCTCACCAAGTCAGCTCACCATGTCACGTCTCTAAGTGGCCTCGCTAAGTCAGCTTGCCAACTTGCCCCACCAAGTTGCCACTTTAAGCCCACTCACCATGTTAGCTCGCCAGCCTAACTCCCCAAGTCAACTCACCAACCTAACAATTGAAGTACGCTCACCAAGTCGACTGTTCAAGTGCGCTTGCCAAGTTGACTCAGAGTTCGTTCATCAAGTCACCCCACCAAAGCACCTCATCAAGGTCAATATTTAAATCTACTCACCAAGTTAGCTCACCAAGTTGCCTCACCCACATGTCCCACCAAGTCCCCAAGTCAATTCGCCAAGTCGACAATTCAAGTGTGCTCACCAAGTCAACTCTTTAAGTTTGCTCACCAAGCCCATCCCCTAGGTGAGCTTGTCAAGTCACTCCCACCCAGTCACCTCAATGAGTTGACTCTTTTAGTCAGCTCACCAAGTCTATTGTTCAAGTACGCACGCTAGGTCAGATCACCAAGCGAGCCCACCAAGTCATGGCACCAAGTTGACTATTCGAGTACGCTCACAAAGTTGACTCTTTAAGTTTGCTCATCAAGTCACCCCACCAAAGTGCCTCATCAAGGTTAGTCTTTAAGTTGGCTCTTTGAGTTCGGTCATCAAGTCAACTCACCAAAGTGCCTCATCAAGGTCAGTCTTGACGTCCGCTCATCGAGCTTGCTCACTAAGTCAGCTCACCATGTCATGTCTCTAAGTGGACTCGATAAGTTGGCTCACCAATTTTCCCCACCAAGTTGCCACTTTAAGCCCACTCACCATGTTTAATTTTGAAAATAATGCCTAGTTACCAAAAATTGACATATTATGTCAACGATTAAATGGAAAATAGAGTAAGAAGGTATAGAGAATACTTTTTGTCCTCCTAATACTTTGATACTATGTAGACCAAAAAATTTAGTGATCAATGTGCTTTCATAAGTATGAACATGATTATAGTAATTTGGTAGCATATGAAGAAGTACCTATAAAGTGGTCACACTGGTAAATAATGAAGAAAAGAAAAACAATAGGATGCCGAAACCCTGTGGAACATTAAGGAAAACTAAGGAATCCCACAATATAAAATTTGTGTACCTTACAACTAGCATTAGTTGGCTACCACACCTAAATGTATAGCTTAAAGGACTCGTTTAGTTACAACTAGCATCTTAAGATACAAAGATGCATCAATTTCCAAGGATGCTGACAAAAATTGCCAAATAAACTAAGAACAATAACTCCCACTTTCTTCAACTAATTGCAAAAATTGCATAGATGAGACTAAATTAGTATGCATGGTGTTTAAAACGTAAATCTCTTGTACACCCAAAACCAAGTGTGGAAAATTCAAAATTTTGTGAATCCAATATGTCTAGGGACAAACACACAAACTTAACAGTATATTTCAATACAATCTTCTTCAATAACAAGAAATTGACTAAAAATAAATACACATTTGAAAATCATATTGTTTTCATCATTCAAATATTACACATATAGATTTTTCATTCTCTTGCTAGTCTGACTCTGAATTTCTTGTTAGCAAAATCAATAAACATTACAAGGCATATCCATATAAATGTAAGATATTGAGCAAGTCGCTAGTCATATGTGTAAATATGCAAATAAATATGCGAACCTGATTCCCAATTGCAGATTGAGCATTAAGTCATAATTTTTGTGCCCTTTATAGATAATTTCACCCGGTCTCTTACTTTCATTTGGCTGCCATTTATGCCCTCTTTTCATAGCCTTGGAAGGCACATTTATTTTGGATACCTCATTAATCAAAACTCCTTGAACATATTCTCTCTTGACAACATATTGCACAAGAAAAATTTTGGGATCACAAGTTCTAACACCCTCATCATTATCATCAAATTCCTTAGTACTTGAGCTTCTTATCCCATCAAAGGAAAAGGTTCTTACTATTCTGGATTCAAGGGTTTTTGAGGATGTTGTTTCAGAGCTAGGGGCATAAGAAGTATTCAAATAAACCTCAAAATCAGACATAGAAGAGCTTCTCTCCTTCCAACAAGATTGGTCATCAACGGAGAGATCATCACGCTGATCCACATTGGAAGGCGAGGATTCCAAAAGGTGGCATAACCTAGTCTGATTGCCACATGCAGGATAAAATGTACCTTTCCCATCTTTGAGCCCCTTACTCCAGGTCCCCATATAACAACTCCCATCTACCCATCTATAGACTCCATGGCCATGCTTCAACCCATCAAGCCATTTCCCATCATATTTATCCCCATTGGTCTGACTCATAATCCCCATTTGATCATGGGTTTCCACCATATCTTCTAACTTATCATAAAAGGAAACAAGGTTAAGCCTGCTAAGGTTGGCATGAAAATATAGCTTCTCTTTTTCTTCCTTGAAAATCACTTCTTTGAAGGCATCATAGTATACAATCTTCATCCTCACACATCTGTTTCTATAATCTCTTAGTCTTGCCATGTGTCCCGCTTCCTCCAATTTCACCATTTCTGCCTTTAGCTTGTTGATGTTCTCCATGAGCTTTTCCTCCACCTCCCCTACTGCTCTCAAGCAAAGACTGGCCTGGAAAGAAATAAAAAGAACAATTCTCAGTACATATTAATTTAACAAACAAATTGTGCATCACAAAGCTTTTCATAGTTAAACTCAGTTTCATGTGTACCAATTTACTATGGACTGATGTTTTTAACTTATGTATAAATATATTCCAACTATAAGACAATTATTAGGATTCAATTATATAATTTTTGAATCCAATCTATTGATTCATTTACATGAATAAATGATCGGCTGTATATAAAAATCTATGACTTTTTAGTTGAATTTATGAACTCATTTCTCATGAGTAGCTGTATACAAGAATCTCTCTAATGAGAATGATGGTAGTAGATGGATGCAATAAAAAGACAAATAAAGAGGAAGGAAATAAATCGACAAGTTATTATGGATCAGTTAAGTGGGTTCTTATCACTGATTACTTATGAAAAATAGACCAACAAAGTTAACTGAAAAACTACACAATTAAATTCTAGTTCTAGAAGTATCATAATTTAACTTGCTGTGAAAAAATATCAAAACTTTACATACTAAATAGATAAAAGTAGTTTTCATTTTAGAAATTATAAAAAATAAATTAAAATATAGATCAAAGTCTAAATGCTAAATCCGCCATTCACTCTTGCAGGTTACATCATGGATCCAATGATAGGTTTCCAAACCTGATTGCTAAGTAATCTATAGTTCTCTTCAGCTGGCTGAATTAACAATTTAACACTAAATTCTATTCTTCTAGACCTAATTCTGCTCTTCTATTGAATCAAGCAAGTGAAAACTAAATTCTATTTAGGAAATTGGATTATGAGTACAATGAAGGATAAAAAAGTTCTTAAAAAACCAAGCAAGATGACAAATTAGAGGGCATTTTGAAATTGGCCTCCATCTTTGCTTTTTTGGCTTGTAAATAATTAAAAAGTAAGATGAATAATGTCAAGAAGCTTAATTGAATTCCAAGCCCAAGAGCATCTAGTTGGACTTCCATGGCAGAAGAAGGTGCACCTTGTGATAAGGGAAGCATAGAAAGCCCTTCCAAGTTAACACTACTTGTGTCAGCATGGAAGAATGCATCATACCCAGTGTGATTTGAAATATTAGCCTGATCTTGGGTAGTAAACAGGGAATTCAATAAGAATGGTTGCAAACATAGAATTCAAGAAATAAATTTCATTGATATGTGTAACATTTTAACTAATGATAAAAAACTCTATAAAATTACCGGGAGTAAAGGAACTTCCTCCATAGGAAGCTCTGCTCCAAGATCCCCTTGAGCTACCATAGCCTAAAGAAGAGGAAGGAAGAGACAACTGTTAGAATCCTAAACAACAATCAATACATGCATAACTTGAATGAGTGTGGCTAAAAATGAAGGTGGCTATGACCATTCACATGCAAGCAGTATGTAAATGCTTGTCATAAATAAACTAAATGAAAGAAAACATTCAATAATGTCCAAGGGACCACTAGCATATAAATATAAGAAAACCTCCAATGAAGTACTTTCATAAAACTGTAAGCTTATACAACTGTATATTGTAGGTAGTAGTAGATAGAAGAAAAGGGAATAGAAACACAAGAACAAGGATCCAAGAAATTTTTTATTCTGGAGAATCAAATGGAGCACTAGCATTCAAGATGGATGCTTTTGCAGGACAGAGACTAGGACAAAGACACACAACTTATATTCACCACTACAGATCACTTGCACAATATCTGGGTGCTCCAACCTTGTATGGCCATCAGAAATGGACCCTTGCATTAAAGAATGGTGCCCTTCCCTCTGCAGATCACAAAATTGGACACATGTACTAAAGAATGGAGATCCTACAAACTGAGAACACAAACCATTTTGCAGCAACACTACTCCATGACAATTCTATAGTCTGAAACTAGTGTCTACACAAATAGTGGAGCCCTGAATACTAAGAGATGCATGATCATTCACAATTTAATCAGATTGACATATAAACTACTGTATGGACTCTGGACATCTAGAAAGCTAAACATTTACCTGAATAGGGACAAAAGACAAGGGTGTTTTTGTTTGGGAGACTGTCTTGGTCAGTCCTCTAGGTGGTATCTTTCAACCTCAACTGAGCCGATTGAATATTTGGGTGTGTGAGATATGCTAGAGACTAGCCAAATACTGTTAAGTGGTGTTTACGAGAGACAAAACAACAAATCTTGGATACCAAGTTCAAAAGAAGGTAAAAATTAACAAAACAATAAGATCATTGTTTCTTAGCTGTTGAAATCCAACTTGTAAGACAATGTTTCTTAGCTTTTAAAACCTAGCTTGTAACCTATGTATTCAAAATTTGGCATCTCATACCCAAACAAAAGGTGACAAGATGGAATCAAAGCTAGAATGAACCTAAAGCTAACCCTAAATTCTTCTCAAGGTAGCACTGGCAAAAATTATGGCAAATAGAAGATCTTTTCCCATGCATGGTATTACAACTGCACAAAAATACCCATAGCCCTTGCATGCCACAACATCTCTGTTAGGAATTGGAAAAGTGCATTTCCTCTCATAGAAAAATGTTTCTTGACAGTTCAAAACTTCTAAGACCTTTGTTGTGAAGCTAAAAGATGGAGAGGACAAAGATAACAAAGACATATTTTATGAGATTGAACTAATGTCAAATTTATGAATTACGACAGTAGAATCTAAAGAGAATGCCATGTTTAAATACATACACTAAAATTTCATAAGCATAAGATACCAACAAGTCTTGCATGGGAATGTACCTAGTACAATCAATTATGAGAAGTTTTGATGACATAAAAATGCCCATTAGAAGCAAATAGTCTCAGAATGAGGAAGATGTCAAAATTTTCACAGTTGAGAGTTATGCCATTTTAACCAACTTATGTCGCATTTAGAAAAATCTCCAAAGGCTATATGGCCTCACAGATTTTACTCACACAGGAAAAAAATTACATTAATTTATTTCATGTGAAAATTATAGCATAAAGAATATATCTATCCCTCCTTTCAAAGTGTCAATTTAGATACTACTGTCCACATTTAAGTTTTGCTCTCTCATTTCTTGATAGAACCATCTTGAGCTCTATGAGGAAACTACAATTTGAAAACTCAATAGCTAAGAATCAGTCAGGCAGCTAAATGATGGTCTCATTCTAGTTAACTTCACTGAATGATAGACAATCAAAAAAATTGATTTAAAAACATCTTTACTGAAGCTCATAGTCCTTGCCAACAATTTAAAGAAGATTATAACAAATTCACAAGTAAAGCTTTTATATTTTTTATTTTACATCAAAGCCGTACAAAAACCATCAAAAACCAACAATGGAAAAGCACCGACATCCAAACAAATACATGCATGACTAGATAGTAAACAAAGTAGCATGTGCATTTAACTTTCTATATAATGCTTGACAAGCATGACTTCACATAATTTATTAACCCAATTCAAAGCAATATCACCAATCATAAAGTAACAACTTATCCAACTAAAACCTCTAATCTAGGGAGACTGCACTTACCCAATCTAATGCAGAAAGAATTGAATGAAGATTTGGTATTGAATTAGCACTTTCAATCTTCACAGTCACATGGATATCCACACCACAAACTTCACATAATTACAAATACAAATGCATTGATATTTTATCACATTTTAAATTTTGATTTAAAATATAAATTAAGGGAAAATGCTATATCAAGCCCAATACTGTCTGCAAAGGATTATATTACACTGGAAAGTTAAAATTTTGCTTCAAAGGTTTACTTTTAAGGTAATGTTTCAACTCATGCACCACCTTAGCATCTTTAACAAAGGAAACAACATAATAGTCTATGCCATTCTCAACTCCAAATTTAATATCATCCCAATCTTTATCTATGAAAAAAAAAGACAAGAAATAGATTTTATCAAATACCAAATTAAGCTATCTCAGATGCTGTGTTGGTCAAAACAACTGATCACATATACAAGTAACAAAAAAATACAAATATTACACATATTTCAAGATTGATAAACATATAATTCAAGGTAACTTCAATCAATCAATATTAGGTACAAAAAAGGGAAATCACAATGAAATCAAAGTCCCTAAGAAAGAAGCAGATTGAGATGTACATGTCAATAAGCAACAAAAATCTAATTTGCTATGCATGCCTGAGAGTTGATAAAATGGTCTTAACCTGTAATGGAAGGCAGGGTAGCACTTTTTCCACACACATTTAAGTGTCATCGTGATTTAAGCTCTCCTCCATCGATTACTTCACAAATTATAGAATTTGATGTTTTTGACTTCACTTGTAGTGACATCATCCCCCTAGAGAAATTCAAATAACAATAAGAAATAGAAAGCTAGGAAAATGTTGCAAATAACATTAGTAACTCTGTTCTTTTCAACTAATAAATGAATTTTTTAGCTAGCACAAGAGAATGTACCATCAAAAAGTAGTGTGTCTCCTTTCTCCACATCATTCAAAAAATCATCATAATTCACGCTTACATAGTCTTCAGGGCCCACTCCTCTTTTGATTGTGAAAGTAAACTCTTGGCCCTTTGTGAGCATGATAGGCTATGGTAGATCTCCACTTCTGACTTCAGGGCCCTACAATAAAATGATCTTTTAATTTATTGTTTGAGCAAAGGACTAACTCAAAAGACATATCAAAAAGGGGGTTATCTAATGAATTGCACCTAAAACACAAAAAATGACTATTAATAATGTAGATGTATTTTAATTTAGGATGAAAAAAAAGTGAAACAGATTTCAAATCTACATCTTTTTTGATTGGCTAACAGTGTTGCAATATGAAAATAACCCACATTATGATGTTTTCAAACAGTTAGTTCCAGTAACAACCTGTATATAATAAAGGAGTTTCAACACCTATGCAACTCTAGATGAAAGAAAATCTTGTATGATCTTAAAGATTTCATGCATATTGATAATATTCTCCTATTATAAGATTTCATGCATATTGATAATAATAAACTTAGATATCATTTATAAACAAACTCTCAAACATTAGCGGTAGAAAATGCTTCCTATTTAAATTACCTGCCAACAAAATAAGCGTCTCACATTGCAGATTAAAGCCTAGAAATAGTTATAGCAAATGCATAGAAACATATCTGAGCCTAGATCAAGATAGCTCAAGTCCATACGAAATGTCTCAATGATTGAGTTTCTATATATAGTTATCTTATTTTAGGGCACCAAAATGGGTTTTATCCCATCACACAAGTAAATGATCTATTAAAATATCCTAGATTTGTAATTATAAAGCTTTTCTTTGAACAAAATGCCACAATCAAATTGTGAACTAGAGAATAGTGGAAGGCCACACAGGCAATTACTTCCCACAAATACTATGATAAGAAAAGATAATGCTCATGTTGGTCTGAATTTTTGCGTATCAAATTTTCTTTGAATCATAAAAAAAATCAGATGAGAATCCTCTGGTAAGTCATAGGGTTTTAGGTTTTTGTCAGGTGTATTTTGATACCTTTGAAAGCCTATGAAAAACCCTAGGTTTGGCTTTTAAAATTTACCCTGATGCTAATTCTTTTTGAAAAAAGGGGCAAAGAACGGATATTCTTCTCCCACCTATTTGGACGTCATGGTTGAGTCTTATGAAAAAGGGTTTTAGTCCTACCGTTGGATCCGATTTGAATCCACGATTGTCGCATACTCGCTATGGCAAGATGCTCATATGTTATGCATAGCGAGATAGCGATCAATGAAAAATTACCTATGATACTGAAAAGTGGAATCCGATGCCATGAAATGTGTTCATGAGATGATCTTATGATCACGTGATATGTCCCAGACTTGTCAATTTCAAGAAGGAATGCATGTGGGAAAAAATTTGCAAGTGGTGTCACTAGAGTTCAAAATTAATCGGTGATTAGCCAAGTCGCTAATGGGAAATACTTGTGATTTGCTAGTGGCAATATAGCGAATGCCTGATAATGCATCGGCTAGCCAGTGCTGTTACATTTCCGTCTGTTAACTATCTGGAACAAAATGTACTCTGACCTACTAAACGTACTCTGACAGTCCTGTTTGATCCAAATGTAGTCTGACAGTGAAAACACGATCCACGTTGTGATTTTAAAATATCAAATATTATTAAAAGTTCGATAATGACTGTTGACTATTTTAATAGTTTAGTAGAAAACTTTTGAAAGAAGTGGGTTTATATATTACTACTATTTTTAATTAATATTTTATACATAAAATGATGGGGTATGACCATCGAAATATTTACAAAAGGTAGAGTAGATAAAACATTTCTTGTAAATAAGTTATTTAGTTGAAAAATAAATGTGCAGATTTGTGTATTAATTTAGTCCATTCTCTTTGTAATGTTGCATGTTTTAGTATCAATTTTTTTATAAATTATAATAAATATTTAGCATCTAAGATAAAATTAATTCAATTAAATAATGAGAATATGCAATAATTAGTATTGTAATGATAAAAATAATTTTTAATTTATCTTTATATTAATTTGAGCTACTCATTTTTTTATTATGTGAATAGTTATAAATGCTATAATTTGTGTGTTTTATTTTTTTTGTAAATTGATTAATTATATATATTTATTATATATATAAACATGTATATTATCTTAGTTTAATTTATTTTCTTATAGTATTTGAATATTAAATCAATTAAAATAATCTTTATTAGTAATCTGATATATGGTTCCTTACTCCTAACATTTTCTACAAACCATTCCTAAACTATACTATAACTATCCCTTACATCTTGCTTTACTTCCTACCACCCCTTATCTAATTTTACCACTAATTCCCTATCCACTAGCCATTAACCCTTATATCCTTTAAAAAATAACAATATTTAAGCCAAATCTTTTATTTACTACATTTTACTTTACTTATACATCTCCCCATACAAATAATATTAATCCACTTAACGTCCCTATAATCCCAAGCTGACGCCAACCTTCCTAGAATTCATGTGACATGGGGTTAAGTGAATCTTTAATTTTTTTGTTTTGTGTTTGATGAAATTGACTTACTGCAGGGAGGTTTGTCAATAAATATATGATAATACTAAGTCCCATAAAATACTTGAAAACTTCATCCTTAAAATCATTCACTACACATCCATCTCACAATCTATGCATGTAAACTAAAATACCAAATTAAGCATAACTATTCATAGCTTGAAAGTAAATAAACATTCACACATATGACACAAGATATGATTACCCAAAAACCCTCTAATGAGAAGGTAAAACTAGGGTGGGGATGACACCCATACATCTTCACTACTACATTTATAAAGTATATCCAATGAATGCTACAATGTTTGATCATGAAATATGATCTACCCTATTAAAGGTATGCCCTATTAAAGGTTTACAAAGCCTATTACATCTTACCCTATTAAAGGATTTCAAGACCCTATTAGAAGTGTGCCTAGTAAGAGGACTTCAACTTACAATGAAGTAAGCACCCTATTCAAGGATTTATCTCAGCATGTTAGGACTACTCTGTTAAGAGATTTAAATGATTCACCTATTAAAATGTCTCAAAAATGATCCTTTGTTATCACTCTACTACTCGATGTTAGATCACCTCTTTGCATGTATTCTTGATCCTTCTTTGATTAGATGTATCTCTTCTATCCTCTAACTCCTTTACTATGTTCTCCTCTAACATATTCTATAATTCATGTCTCTAGATCACAATTCCTTAGTCACACCTTGATTCTCTTTTTTCATGCATAAAATTCTCTCTCTACTCATCTCCTTACTTACATTCTATATTAGGGTTTACCCTCCTTATGAAGATCTTGGTGACTTAGGGTTAGGTATGAATCAACGATTGTGATTCACCTATTGCTTAATCCTTCTCTTTTTTCTGATTGGTTGCATGTGTTACATTGGGATAATCAATTAAGATTCATTCTTATCATCTAGGATCTCAAAATATATCCTTAAGTTGGTTCCAAAATAATTTACATAGGAGTTTGTGCCATTACAAACAACTATGTCAAAACTATATAACTCGACACTAGAAGTCCCTGATGCTTAACATCAACTACAACTTTAATGCCAAAACTCAACATCTGAATAACTCAACATCCTTTGATTACTCAGCTCTTGAATCACTCAACATCATCTATCTACTTGACACTTGAGTGGATTGGCACCAACTGTTTACTCAACATACACTAAGAATCTCACTTGATATGCACTATCTAACGTGTTATGCTCCAAGTGTATTACTTGTTTGACATGAACTAATCTTGTAAATGACTTAAGTGTATAAACACTCATATGTCAAAACCGATTTGAGATTAACAATCTCCCCCTTTGACATGAGTGGAAAAAACACTTGGTCATGCATGAATATCTTTAACTTATAAGCATAACTTAGATAATCACCATCTTTACTCTGTATAATACAAAATTTCAAAATTTCAAAATTTTGCAAAACTTGACTTTACTATCATACCTCAAAATCTTATAAATCCCCTTGAGTTGATTATTATATCTTGAATCTTGAATCAATACTATTGCTAAGTAAATATGCATATGCTATTTTATTTACGTCTTTGACTCCCCCTTTATTTTGTCTCCCCCAAAACTATATCTATTCATCGCTTGGAGTCAATGTCACTAAAAAACTTATTATGCTCCCCCTTTCTTATTTCTCCTCCTATATTATTACTCCCCCTTTTTGACACTTATGTCAAAGGGTTATACCTGAATAGTGTGTTTATCCAAAAAAGATTTATGGATCTCAAGTATTAGATTCAAAGCTACATCCCAATTATCACAAGCTACCTCCAATGATTTGATTTGGATGGCCAAATTGGTAACAAGATAAACTAAGCCTTGTAGTATAGAAAGACGGGGATATTTTTGCATTAATGTCTCTACAAAGGCTAGCTCCTTGTGACATATTTCCATATGTGGGGTCAACATGGATTGGATGCTAATCAATGTGGCCCAAATATTTTCTTCTTGAGCATGCAGGTCAACCAATTGACCTTGGGAATTCACCAAATTCTTGAAGTGCTTCTAACTATGAGCTAGAGAATTGGGTAGAGTAATACCTGTTAGCTTCATTTTTGCCTCCAAATTTTCAATATGGCACTGTACTTGTTGTATGAACAAATTCGTATCACACAAATTGGTGTAAAGTAAGAAAATATTCTCTAAGATTTTATTTACACTTTTAGTCTTGGTTGCTAACTCAACCTGACTAAAAGTAATAGAACTTGATACCTTGTCATTTACCTTTCCTTGAAATTTTCTCTCAGACCATTCAAGTAGTTTGACATTTGAATCTAGGTCTACATCATTGATGTGTTCTACAATGATTACCAACTATTCCATGATAGGCTTGTCTTCTTTAGGTGCTGGCAGGCTGAATGCATCAATAAATATATTCTTGATGTCTTGCAATGCTTGCTTCTACCAATGCTCCCTTCTGAGTAGCTCTTGATGCTTTTTCCTTGCAAGTGCATCTTGTAGTATGCCCATTTTTTCAATTGTGATTGTTGCAAGGTCAAACTTTGGTAGGACAATCACTTCATCCATGTTGACATCAATAAATGATGTAACCTCACCTACCTTGGATGTACTAGACCTTGGTGATTATAATGGTGTCACTTCTATACTCAACCTTTGAAATGCTTGACTTGGAAGAGTAAGAGTTGTTGGTAAGGTAACTAGTGTTTTTATTAACAATTTCTCCTCAAGCTTATTAGAAACAATAGTCCACCAAGATAACTGGGGGGGGGGGGGGGGGGGGGTGAATTAGTTATCCAATAATTAAAACACTTATCTTCTTTAAACAAACTTAACCATTCAACCAAAGTAAATAGAAATAATAGAAAGATTCACATAAACAAATACACTAGATATGTTGACTAGGGAAACCCTTGATTAGAGGGAAAACCCCAGTGGGAATGATGCCCACAAGATGATGTACTAATATAAATATTCCTTGTTAGAGTATAGACCCTGTTAGGAGTCTGTTACAACATTTAGTAAAATCAGTCCCTGTTAGGAGACTTTGAATCCTTGTTAGGAGAATCCAACCCTATTAGGAGTTGTGCTAACCCTATTAGGAGTTGTGGTACAATGTATGTGAGAATATCCCATTGCCAAAACATGCAATTTCAACTATGAGAAGAGCTCATTGCTCAAACGAGCAATTTACTATTATTTATCTTCCTTGCTTGTTCTTTCCTCTATCCTATCAACAAGACCAATTACTATTAGACCTTGTAGACCAGGTCATAAACCTCAAATCCAAATACCAAACCTTGGATCACTCAGAAAAACCTTGGCAATGAAGTTTCCTTTACTTCAACACTACTTTGCTCAACTTCACATTCCATACTCTCTGCTACTTTCCAAACATTCACAATTCACATATATCCATGTCACAATAAAGGAAAATATCCTTCCTTTATACCAAGTCCATTAAAAAATTCCTTGAGTTGGTTGTTAATCCTTCTCAATTAATTATTATAGGACCACATTAAGAGCATGTTATAATTAGCGATAACACAAATCTTCCACCTTGCAACTTGAATAAATTTTTGTACACATAATATTATTACAAGTGAGCTTAACCATGCCATCCTTAACATGTCTTCTCCAAGTCCTCAGCCTTGATCCTCAATATATCAAATCTGCTAAGAGATATAACAAGTTTACCCAAACATGCCTCTATAAACTCTATCTTAGAACAAACATTACCAAAACTTACATAACTTCTTCTAGACTTAGCCTTTCTACTTTTGATGTTAACTGAATATGCTAGATACTCAAATGTATCTCTCATAACCATGAGTAGTTTTTATTTTCAACTAGTCAAGCATATCAAATTGATCTTTCCATTGTTCTTCTGTCAGATACCACATAAGACATCAAACATGCTATATTGACATCAATGACAAAATCAGTCAGGAGTGTTACATATTATCATCAAACCAATATTCCAAAAATCTCTCCAATCTTCCAATAAGGCTATGTAGTCAAGTTTGAAACTTCCATCTTTCCTCTTCTTTCTTTTCAATTTCAATTGAATCTTGAACTTGTGTTGTAGGTAGATGAGTATCTAGCTATCTTGTTTGAACTTGTGTTCCATCCCATGCTTGAGTAGAAACTTTTGGTACTAAAAAATTTTGCACCAATTTGTTGATGTTAGCCATGGTGGTTGTTTCTTTCCTTTGATACACTACAATGGGTAATGTAGGTTGCATCAAAGTAAATTAAGGGGTTTTTGATGTCTCGAGTTTCCACCTCTATAAATGTATTCTTCTCCTCCTTAAGTTCATCTACACTCACCAATATAGGGTGACTACATAAGTTTTCCTTGGTGGTGGTTTCTAGTAGTATCTTCTTCATGTCCTCCTCTATTAGTGAATTAATGTTTTGAGTCATAGTGTCAGAAACATCCTTCATCTATATGATTTCAGTGTCTACTTTTGTCACATGTAGTGGATTGGCACTCAACATTTGTATATCTGGTATACTCTATTCTAGTTGCTACTCATCTTCAGTTATTGCCTATTTTTGTTCCCATTTTTCAGTGCCTTCCATATGTTCATCCTTCTTAGTATCAACTTTAGTAACCTCAATTAATTCTTGCTCATCTTTATCTTCACCTACCTCAATAGGTTTCTCCTCAATTACCTTAGATGTTGTTAGCCCATAAATTACTTCCAGATTTGGGTACTTTTCTGAAAAACATCTTCAATTTTGGTTTGGAGAATATTAAATGCATGATACTTAGGAGAAAATCTCCCTACATACTTCTTTATGGCTTTAGTCATCTTAACTTTAGCTAAATCTAGCATCACTCTTACAAGTGTAGTCTCTCTAATATTCCTTTCTATTGTAAGACTATATTTCCATCTTTTCTCAACTCTATAATATAAAGTATTTGGTAGAGAGTTTGAAATCTCAATTAGAGTCATCTTACATGTTACCATCATGGCATATACTGACTCTTCTACTTTATCCATTTCTAGCTTTCCAAGTCTATCAAATCCAATATGTGAAAATCCACTCAAATCTACATTATTCTTTATATTTTTACATAGATTATCTAAATCAAAAGGACCGTGACTTACCACTTTAAATTGGTTATTATCATCAAATTCTATCCTCTCTTCATATGATTTAGTTGGAGCAATGTACTTTCTCTGTCTTTTCTCAGACACATCAACTTGTATAGCTTTCCTAGCTTTGTTTTGTTTTTGCTTGGCTACTTCTTGAGCTTTCTTAGTAGTAGGTCTTGTGCTAGTTTGTGTAGCTAGAACTACAAGCTTAGGTTTTACAACCTTCTTTAATTGTTGACTACTATGGCTTTATCTTTTCTTTTCTTCTCTATGGCTATAGGTTCTTCACTAACTTCTTCTCCTTTGACACCTTCTTCAAGCTCGACTTGCTCTTCTCCTTGATCTTCTCCTTGACCTTGTGTTAGGGCCAATGGTGCTTTGGCTGGTACATCTTCTTCTTCATCATCATTATCATCTTCATCATCTTCCTTTTCCCCTTCACCATATTTTTCTTTCAATTTATTGAAAATCTTGTTCTTCTTCCTTATCACTAATGTTGTCTTTAGATCCATAGTTATCTTTGATTTGGCAACATCACAATTTACAAAGTAAGTAGCCTTATTATCTACTTCTTCTTCTGCAAGAAAGGATGCACTTACTATAGATGCCTCATCCACATTGACTTCATATCCTAGTGATCTCAACCATTAACCCTTGGAGCTACAACTTGTACATTTGTGAAATCAGTATCAACTAGAAAGCAAACATCATTGAAATGTTTCTCAACTAGTGACACTGGTATCTTGTGTCTTTGTTTCATTGACTACTTAAAGTCCTCAAAATAGATAGTCATAATAGACTCAAAGCTCTCTCCCATTTTCTCAATGAATTCTCCTATTTTTACTACAATGGATTTGTTTGTCTTCCATTAAACTTTTCCAAAGGAAGGAAATGTGTTCTACACATAAAAAAATATACATACAAGTATTGATCCAACTTGCATTGTGCACTCTTGATTTTCATCATGGCTCCCAAATTTTTTGATAGTTGTTGCAATTGAAGCTTGATAAGGTCATAAGTATAATCCTTCTTCACTATCTTTTATCCTACATCAACATCAATACAAGCTACACTATTCAATCTACTTGATTGAAAGAACTTATGTGCCATAATCCTTACTGCAAAAGAAATTAGGGGATCTATGATAGTATCCATTGTTATTCCTCTTTTATTCCACACTGCCCCTCTATTTTTCTCAATAACTTCTTTTGCATCACTCCTCATGGTTTTAGGTCTATCTAGGGTTGAACACCCTATTACCATTTGCACAATATTCTTGGTTATCTTGATAGGTCGATCTTCTAGCCATACTGAGTTATCATGAATTTTGATTAAAATAATCTTAATCCACTTAGTCTTGAAAATGTTTGGAAAATATAGGGCATGATTAACCCTTTTATTTCTACAATTTTGTATTTCTCCTTTAGTATTCCATTTTCACACAGTTTTCCATATAGGTCTTTGATTTCCATGTCACCTATGTGTTGAAATAATGGGTGTTGCACACATTGCATAATATTGTTATTTTATTATTTTATTTTATTATGTAATGTTGTACCTAGATGGACGTGCAACATGTAAAGATTCCCATGGAATATTCTTGATGAGTTGTATTGTAACATTGTGATAATATTTTATGTAATTATTTAATATTTGGGGAAAAGAATTAAATGCCCAATATTAAATGTGGGGTCAGTGGGTTAAGTAGCACATGGTTTTAGCACATGGTTTATGTAATACCACTTAGTGGTTTTGTGGGACTTGCTACTATATAAGCAGCCACAAGGGTAGTTGTTGTAGAGAGAGAGAGAGTGACAAGGAGAAGACAAAAGGCAAGAGTCGAGCGGGACAAGGCTTGACAGGTTAGCCAAGGGAGCATTTGTGAAGGTTGAAAGCATGGCATGGGATGTGTGGATTCATGCTTGTTCACATAGTTTGCTCAGTTGTGGCTATGGCCATGAAGGCTTCCATGGTTGTATGGCAATGGTTATTTTGCTGAATAATACATAGTGATGGATGCTTTTGGAGGCTGGGTTTTTCCCTCAATGAGGGTTTCCCAGGGTATATCTTGTGTCACAATTTTTGTGGGTATGTTGTCTATTCTCTTGCATGTGGATTTTAATTCCGTGTTTATTTTAGATCTATTATGGGTTATGTGGAAACGGTTATATTTTTGTTGCCAAGTTTCCTTACAAGTGGTATCAGAGCTATGGTTTTATTATTGTAACCCTAGATTGAATCCATGGGAATGCATGAGAGGATAAAAGAAAGGGCAAGATATATGAATAATTATTACAGATCTGAGGGCTTTGATTTGCTATTATGATGGGATGTTAAAAGATTTGGGCATGGGAAATTGTTGGAAAAAAGAGTTTTTCAGATGTTCTATTTAAATGAGGGTTTTGAGGGGGTAGCATGCAGAAATGACCTCCTAGGTAAAAATAGACCTCACCACTGGATCCAGGTCAACATTTCCATAAATTTTGATATATAATATGCCCTAGTTTGGCCATGTTCAGAGGAAATGAAAGAGTTTTTTGGTTTCAGCCCGTGATGGCCGTCAAATTTAATCCCGTCAGAATTTTCGTCACTAAAATAAATAAAAAATGAAAAATCGTACTGAAAATGGTAAAAAGACTGTCTTAGTAAAATGGCCATAACTTTCTCTCAGAATATCAGATTTCAGAGTTCTTATAGGCGTTGGAAAGCTAATTCAGAGCACTACAAGATGGTATAGGTTTGGTTCTATGGTTTTGAAATTTTTTCAAGTTTTAAGAGCCCTAAAGTCAGATGTTGTTTATTTTGAGCACAAATTAGGGCATAACTTGGGCATACGAAATCGAATTTTGGACTTCGAGTAGTCAACGGAAAGCTCTTAGAGAGCTCTACACATTGGTTCAGATTTGGTGCAGGTTTGGCATGATTTATTTGTTGATATATTGATCTGAACAGTTTATAGATATATTTTGACTATGGTAACATTGTGAGTTTATGGCATTGGAGATTTAAGATTTGATATCATTGTATACTCAGTTCATATTTTAGTTTGGTCTCATGATGATATGGTTATCAGTGTTTGATTTGGATATGTGTGATGACTTGTTGGATCTACAAGTTGTGCAGTTTCGTAAGCGGTCTATACTTACAGGTTGCATTTATAGCTTGGTTATGGGTTGTCTTTGCCAATTGATCTTTCATTATTGATGCATATTCAGATTGGTGGCTTGGATTTGGGTTGTCTATGCCCTAAGTCACATGATTTACTATTTTCTTCATGTAGAAGGGATGAGATGTTGTTACCAGGTACAGTCATGGTGGAGGATTGCGGTTGACTATTTTATGCTGACAGGTTGGACATATTGAGAGCCAGATGTTCAGTTCATGGATGTGATCATGGTGTCATGGATTTTGGCATGACATGATTGGATATACAGGTACATCCTTGATGTTCATTAGCTTGGATTTTTTGATTTGGTTATGGTGGTATATCTTCTTGGTTGAGGATCATGGTTATTTGATTTCTTTTGAGGAGCTCATGATGTGCACTTTGAGTTCTTTGATAGTTTGATGCCTTGGTTGATTCTCATGGTTAGAGGATGGGTTTTCATCATGATGTCATGGATAGCTTGGATACACAGTTTAGTGGGAGCTCGTGACAGTGATGGGGTGACAGTGCAGGATTAGTTCCTGGTTTGCTTTGGATCTTCAAGTAGGAGATGGATTTTATGATGCCATAGGTGACTTGGTACCACAGTTGAGTGGGAGTTGTTGGCATTGATATATTTATTGAGTGTTTTTGCAGATGTTGGAGGTTTGTCTTAGATCCTGTTGCTGCAGAAGCGTCTTTGACATTTGCATGGTGCACTTTTTATCTTCATGGTGTTTGAAGATGGTTAGATCTTGAGGACTCATGGAGTTCTTGGTTATCTTCATGGTGTGTGGAGATGGTTCTTCCTAGTATGTGGAGATGGTTTTTCTTCATGGTGTGTGGAGATGGTTGCATCTTGAGGACTCACAGGGTTCTTGTTAAAGGTGTGGTTTATGCTTTTATTTGGCATGTTATCCTTGGTATGAGGATGGTTTCATTATTATGTCATGGTATACTCTTGATACGTGTTTAGAGTTGTGACATGTTATGGTGTGTTCATGTGGAGCATGTTATCTCTTTGGTTGAGATGGTAAGATCATGTTGTCATGTTTATATTCCTAAGGCCATGGTTGGAACTATGATATTGATCTTGGTTTAGTTTCTTGGTATTGAGTACACTGATCATAAGCTGGATACTTCATGATATTGCTATGTTGCATTTGGAGTTGGCATGGATTGATTGGTTACAGGTGCTCATGGATACTTAGAGACGGTGGTGATGCTGATTTCTCTTGGATTAGAGAAGTATTTGTTGGGACGGTTGATGGTTTCAGCAGGAAGTCCGAGGGGCAGTCAGCTGATATGGACTTGAGAGGAGATTGTTCTTAGATGAGTCTTGGTTGGAGACTTGGGTATCTTGATGAGCATTCTCATTCCCCACTCTTGGTCTACTCGACAGTTTGCTACTTGAGAGGTATAGCCCATTGTTACTCTCAGTTGCATTATATTTATGCTTATCTTTCATGGATATGGATCTTGAGCTATGGTACATGAGTTAGTTCTAGGGGTTCATTTGAGAGATGGTTTTAGCATTGGTTATCTCCATGTGCATATGTTGTTATGCTGTTTGAGTTTGGGAGATGGTTTTATATTGGGCATTTTCCTTGGATTAGGAATGGTTATTCCTCAGTTTAGGAATGGGTTTATGAGTTTGATCTTCTTGTGAGAGGCTTACATCCATGATTAGCTATATGGTATGGTTTGGGTGTTGTTGAGGCTTCTTGTTGGGGTTTAATGGAGGAGATCATACTTGCACAGTTTACATCTAGAGGTGTGTGTAGAAGGACATGATACATGTTATGATTTGCATGGTTTCTTTGGTCTTGGTTATCTTCCTGGATGTTCAATTTTGCTTACATTGGATTTGAGATTGGTTAGAGATTGTGATCACTAGTTTGTGCTCATGTATGTCATGTGAGAGATGACATGGTTATTTCTTTATCTCTTTCCTTTGTTGGTTGTGGAGAATTTGAGAGACTATTGGAGACTTGTTATGAGAGTTATTCTTGCAGGATATTGGATTATGTATTATGGATGTCCTTTATACTACATGGATTCACTTCTTTGAGATGTTGTGAGTGGATTGGTTATAGATTTGACATTATCTTTTGCAGTGGGAGCTTCTTGGTATATATGTGGTAGGTATTGCTCTTGAGGCTTGTGATTGTAGGTTGTAGATTGGATATGTCGGTGATATGAGATTCACTTGTTATACCTTTGAGGTATGGATAGTTGGATGGGTTTGGCACTTTGCTATGGGTGCTATTTCAGCAATGGATATTTTGACAACTATGGATATATGTGATTACCTTTGGATCAGGTTTTTGTGCTTGGAATTTTAGTTGGTACAGGATTTTATGATCTTCTAATGCGACAGGTTGGGTGGCTTTCTCTTTGGATGGCTTCTATGTATGTCTAGTGGGAGTGGCATAATAGGAGGTGAGATCATTCATGTTTGAGATGCTGGATACTTTGATTTTGTTGCAAGTACCAGGATGGAGCACTTGGTGTATTTTGATCCATGATGGTGGATGTGCTGGGAGGGATTGTTCCCTTGTTCATTTTGTGTGGCTACGGATTGACCCTATGCAATGTATACAACAAGTGGGAGATTGTTGAAATAATGGGTGTTGCACACATTGCATAATATTGTTATTTTATTATTTTATTTTATTATGTAATGTTGTACCTAGATGGACGTGCAACATGTAAAGATTCCCATGGAATATTCTTGATGAGTTGTATTATAACATTGTGATAATATTTTATGTAATTATTTAATATTTGGGGAAAAGAATTAAATGCCCAATATTAAATGTGGGGTCAGTGGGTTAAGTAGCACATGGTTTTAGCACATGGTTTATGTAATACCACTTGGTGGTTTTGTGGGACTTGCTACTATATAAGCAGCCACAAGGGTAGTTGTTGTAGAGAGAGAGAGTGACAAGGAGAAGACAAAAGGCAAGAGTCGAGCGGGACAAGGCTTGACAGGTTAGCCAAGGGAGCATTTGTGAAGGTTGAAAGCATGGCATGGGATGTGTGGATTCATGCTTGTTCACATAGTTTGCTCAATTGTGGCTATGGCCATGAAGGCTTCCATGGTTGTATGGCAATGGTTATTTTGCTGAATAATACATAGTGATGGATGCTTTTGGAGGCTGGGTTTTTCCCTCAATGAGGGTTTCCCAGGGTATATCTTGTGTCACAATTTTTGTGGGTATGTTGTCTATTCTCTTGCATGTGGATTTTAATTCTGTGTTTATTTCAGATCTATTATGGGTTATGTGGAAATGGTTATATTTTTGTTGCCAAGTTTCCTTACACTATGCTACCCACCTTGCATGTGAACAACATTTCACATCTTGAATCATTAAGACTTGTGGTGGTATCATGGATAACACACCAAATAGATCTTGTTTATATGCAATATTAGGGATTGCTTTGAAATTTGGTTGTCTAATCTCATTGTTAATTAGTTGAACATTCAATACCTCCTTTCCCTCTTTAACCTTGGTAGTAGAAGAACTAGGCACCATAATTATCACCTATGGTTTACAGAAATTCAAATAGTGTAACTCAAAATACAATAAATACCTTTAAAAATTTGATGAACAATGTTGAATAGTGGTTGAATTCACTTTGAAAATGTTTAGAATGATCTCTTCAATTTTCCTTTAGCTCTTTGTTCTCTCTCCAAATTTGAATGATGTCAAATGAGTAAAAAATTGATCATATAGACCTCATAAATTTGTAATTAATGCCCAGTCCTTACACAATTGTAAGCTCAGCTTGAATAGAAATTTCAACTCGCTCAGCTTCCATGAAGTTTACTTCTTGCTCAGAAACCACTATGAGATTGGTCAACACTATCACCTATAATAGCTCAGTATCAACTAGATTTCACTCGACAACTTAAGCGAAAATTTTCATGCTTGACAGTAACATGAAAATTGAAAAACTAAAAGATTTCTTCAAGATTCTAAACAAAACTTTGCATCTTTCTTCATGAAAATATAATATTTTCAAAACTAAGTCCTTGGAAATAATTATGATATATTATTTAAATATCAATCTCAAACATACCTCTTGATTTCTTAGTTGGAGGTGGTGTCATCAACTGACCCATTGGGTGAAGAGATCCCATCAGAACTTGATGTGTTGCAATCTTCCTTTCTCTTCCATGTATTTTCATTTCATCTTTGACATTCTCAACATTTGCCTTTTCTTTGCCTTTGTTGAATCACTGCTCGGCACTTTTGACCTTGTTGGGCAATTCTTACTTATGTGACCAATCTTCAACCAACTAAAACATGTAGTTAACTCAACCATTTTTTGTAGTCACTTCTAAAGTGTGTTCTTATGCAATTCTTAGGAACATGTCCATACTCTTGATAGTAGTGACAACTATACCTAGTATTGTAATCATAATTATAAGATTTTCCATTGTGATTTACCTTTGTCTATTTGTTTGATGACCACTTAGGCTTGGATCTGCACTCATATGCTCTATCTCCATACTTCTGATAGTTATAGGAGTATCCTTCAAATCTTTGTGTGCTCAAGGTCTTGGTTTTGCATTCATGTGCCTAATGTCCTTGTTTGTTGCATTTGTGGCAGTGACCCATGAACTTTTGCTTAGGATTCTAATTTGCAATCTTGCTCTTGCAAACATTAGTAGTAAACTTGTAATAAATTAAATTTTAAATAGGAAATTAGGATATTTGGCAATAATTTTAGTATTATGAGTTGTTAATGAGTAGTATCAGATTTTAGATAGGGAAGTTTATTATATAAATTTATTTTTAAAATAATTAAATTTAATAATTAGAGTATAAAATAAGTTTATTAAAGTTTCAGCTAAATATTATATCATTTTTTATTAAAAAAACTATTCACATAGATTTAGCATAGTAGTTCTCCAAGAGTTTATATGAATTAAATTTTAGAAAATTTATTTCAAAAATTTCCTATCTAAAATTTAATTTATTACAAGTTTACAACTTCACTATATTAATTATTAGTTTTTTTTGATAAAATTAATTGAAAATAAAAATTAATAATATTTATATAATTGTCAAAATATATTATAAAGGTAAATAGATAAGTAAATTTATTATTGTGTAAGAAGAGATAATTATATGTTGAATTTGGTCTATAAGATACAATCCTAAAAAATAAATTAACAATGATACTATTTAATAATACTAACACAACTATGCTTTTAAAGCAATTATATTTGATTCCACTAAAAAATATGTACACTAATTAACATAATTTAAACTAACACTTTATTTAATACAAAACAAACAACTCTATTGCCAAATATCCTAATTTAAAAACATAATAAAAACCTAAATTTTTTAAAAACTATCTAAAATCTGATACTACTCATTAACAACTCATAATACTAAAATTAATAAAAATTTAAAATAAAAATTAAGACATTAACACTACTAACTTAACTTTCAAACAATAAATTTTCAATGTTATAAAACATTTCAATTAAACTACCTAACAATTAAAATCTCAATTATAAACTTATTTTAAATAACTAATCTATCTTTACACTAAAACTAAATTAATTATCACAAACAATAAATTTAATTAAGAACTAAAAACTAAATTAAATTTATACTAACTCAAAATTAAACTAATCTAATACTAATTTAAATTTAAAACTAATCTTAATTTAATATTAATTTAAATAATTTTAAATAAAAACAAACTAACTTAATTCTAAACTAATTTTTAAAAGACACATATTAATTAAATTATATATATATATATATAAATAAAAACATAATCAAAACTAACAAAAATAAAAAAAATAAAAAAAATTATATATATATATATATATATATAAACTAATACTAAAACTAGAACTTACACTATAACCCCAAACCCCTAACAATAATCGCCCACGACCACAAACTTCCAACTTCCAACCACATGGGCTCAGGGTGTAACTAAAAATCCTCAAAGGTGGGCACCAAATGAGTGACGTGATAAGGCTGAGTTGTGTACATTGAGTTACACGGTGGCATCCCATTGAGCATCTTTGAGCAGGAAGATTTTGATTCGTTGGAACTCGCCATATTGCTAGTTGGATTGTTGGTTTTTATGCCGATTGCGATATAGTGACCCACTTGAAAGTCACAGACATGGCGAGGCCAAAGACATGTGATGTCATGTAGAGATTAGAAAATTTATATATGTGCCAGCGTGTTGAGCCAGCTCAGCGATAGCGATATCATGGACCCACTTCCCGTGTACTAGGTACGAAGATTTCTTATCGTGAGATCAAGATGGGATCAAAGGGTGGTGTTGACTTGCTATGAAGAAGTGCTTGGAAGTTAAGTATAGCGAGTTAGCGAGTGTGGCCCACCACTATTGAAGTAAAATTGTTATCCACAAGATCAAGTTTGGATCGACGACACTCGTTGACTCGCTATAAAGAGATGTGCGAAAATTAGGTATAGTGAGTTAACAAGCAATGGACCCACCATCATGTTCTTAAAGGTTGTTTCAATTGTCTACCACACGATTAAAGTAAGATTAGTGATCATCGCTAGCTTGCTATGGAAAGGTGCTCGAGAATTATGTATAACGAGTTACCGAGTTGATGACATGTGTTCGTAGTCATCCATGGGCCTAGTTTGAAGTGCCAGCCTTGAAGGAAAGGTACAGGTGGAGGTATTTTATTGGCTTGATTGCCAATGTGTTAAGAAGAAAGCTGAGTCAGCTTAGTTGTCATTCCCAGATCGTAGGATTTTTGAAGGATCAACGGCACGAGTTTAAAAAAGAAAGTGCGACAACACTCTATTTTTCTGTTTGGTGCATTTATGATAAGTGAAAGCTTCGTGTGTGGGAGAAACAAAGTATAACACAGAGATTTTCATTAATTCCAGTCCCATGCGAATAGAGATTGCAAATTTTTTGAGCACAAGAGCTTGATTGATTGTGTCGTGTTAAGCCTGGTAAAGACGTGAAACTATTCTTCTATTGTTCGAGAGAAATTTTAGAAACTCAGAGAAGAAAAAGTTCAGCAAGTCAAGTAAGTACTCATATTATAACCTCTGTGGCATTCCAAATCTCTCAATACTGTCAAAATGCCTCCTAAGAAAGCATTCTCTGGGAAAATTAATTATATTGATAGGAATGTCCACGATGATTTATTAGAATTACTCCCATAATCTACTGTATAGCCTGCACAAGTTAAAAAGTTAATTTCCTTAAACCCTAGGCTTAAAATTGGTGATGGCCTATATGACAAGGGGAACTGGGTTAGGGATGCAACAACTACTCAGACTGGCCTTATCTTGTGGTTTTTGGAAAGAAAGTTGTTTGCCCCACATGCTAATGTCTAGAATTTTGATTTGGGAAAGTTAGTTGTCCAAGGTGTTTTCATGGATTATGATTTTCTTGAAGCCATTGCTAATAATTATGACCAAGCCATTAGGGTTGTAAGAATAAAGGATGGTGTGCCTCTGGTCTCAATTACTCCTGAAGAAATTAGAGAGGTTTTTCACCTGGAACCATTATCAGACTACCATGTGCAAATCAATTTGCTAGAATTAGAGAATGAGTATAAAGCAAAGAAGGATGTAATTAGGGGAGGTGCACTAAGGGCACATATTGGTACAATAGGAACTTTTACAATAATTACTGCAACCTCTAGAGAGCCTTTTAAGAAGAGTCTTTTCACTTCCTGAGCTATAGAGATATACAGGACCTTATGCTGAGTTTTTGGTGAAGATGAGAAAGAATTTATGCCCATTGGTTTCATGTACATGATGGCTCAGATTGATTCCTTCGGTGTAGATGTTATTTTTGATTTTGCTTCCTTTTTGGCTGAAGAAATTCACATTGGTTTAGTTGGGATTGTGAATGGCAAGGTGGAAATTTTTTTTGGTCACTACTCTCTATTAATGCATATGTTTTTGTTCAAAGGAGTGACATATTTTGGTAATGAGATGGAACTAAACAGAGAGGAGAATGGGGAAATACTACCAGTCCAGTTGTGGAGTGTAGATATGACCTAGGATGCAAGTAATGCTAGTTTTGTTAGATTTGATAGATATTTTGCTGCTAAATTGAGATGCCTCATATTGAGTGACAATCCTAGAATCCCTAGGGTATTGATGAGTCTCACCAGGCCTATGGATGACGCCCATGACTTGAAAGTTTCACATAATTGGGGAGATGTCATCCCCTACCCTGTTTCTACTATTTTTAGAATCTATGGTTTCAAGGGGAACCCTCATGTTTTGCCTTACCAAGTTCCTTTGAAGGTGGGAATGGCTGAAGTTTTATGGCAGTTAGGGGGAGTGGAAGAAATGTTTTTGTTGAAAAGGAAATTAGTGTCAATTTTCCGTACTTGCATAGTGGCCCATCAGTTTGTGATTACAAAAGGGGGATGGATCTTTTTGCATAAAATTTTGGAGCAGTATATGATGGTTGTCTCTCATCCCCATTTTTGTGATTTTGAGGGATTTTTCAATCAGATGTTGAGGCATAGAATCAAGTTGGGACCGGTCAAGCACGATTCTTATTATCCAAAGGATATTGTAAGGAATGAATTCTCATTGCAGGAGCAGGAAACTAAAAAGGAAAAATGGAGAGTTTATTCCCAGGTCTTAGAATTCATTCATTGTTTTGATAATAAATATGATCCTTTGGACAATGCTATTACAAAGGTTGAAAAAATATGTAAGCTCATGAATACCTTCCTTGAAATAATGGAGGTCATGAATGAAAAGAAATGAATTTTTATTGATTCATAGCCTAATAAGGCCAGAGAGGTCATGAGGAGGTTGGCTTTCACTCCAAATGTGAGAACTGATAAAATAATTGTACAAAAGAGGCCCAGATATACTATAATTCAGAATAAAAGGGTTCCTATAGACAAGGGCAAACAAATAATAGGATCTACCAATATAGCCCAAGAGGAGAGACCTAAAGAGCCTAGTCCTAAGAGGCAAAAGGTAATGATAGAAGAAAGGCCTCAAGATGAGGAATATTCACCCACCCAGTCCCCTTCGAGGATTGAAGAAGAGCAGGTCACTGGTGAACAGGTTGAACAAATGGGATCATAGAGAGATATTTTTATTACTCAAGCAGAATTAGATGAGGGTAACCCTCCAGAACTTCATCTCCCAAGTTTGGATCTAACAATAGCTGATTATAGAGGCAGGGAGTTGGACCCTGTATTAGAGCAGACAAGTCATCAATTTTTGACTGATGATAGTTTTGTGAAATCAACGGCTTTTCAGCAGTTTGCATAGAGGACAAACATGAACATTTTCGAGGAGAAATGTAAAAAGATGAAAATAGAGCATCCAGAAATGGATGAAACTTCCATGCAAAACCAAATTAAAGAAGAAATGATGAAGGAATTGCAGAATATAAGCCCTGAGGAGGGGAGGAAAATGATAAAGGCATCTAACATTTTATTATTGCCCAATTGGGATATTGCAGATGCATTAATTTTCAATTCTGTTTCAAGTAGATTGGAGTTGCAAGACCCAAATAGAAGAGACTTCCAAGGCACTTCATTCATTGAAGATCAAGCTGCATTGGTTAGTTAGTCATTGAGAAAGGGATCTAGAGCCACACCATCACAATCAGATGAGTTTAGGTTGATGGGAAATATACTTGTAAGAAGGCTTGCTGACACTTCACATGTACATGCAACATATTGGAATGTGGATTCTTCTAAGTTTCTGTTGGCCACTACTAAGAAGGATGAACAGGTTATGTCTGAGTTACAGAATAAATATGAAACACTTCTTGAGGCCTATAATAGGGAGGTAAAAAGGAGAATTGAACTTGAAAACAAGGTAATGGGGAAATCCACAAGGCCAAGAATAACATACCCCCGTCCTCCAGTGGAACCTTTTAAATCCACCCCCCTTGTAGAGATACCAGACACACCTCAAAGGCCTGAATATTATATAGCTAAGGAATTTGAAGAAGAGAAGAGAAAACTATGGGCCTTACATGCAGAGACAAATACACAGTATGAGGATAAGCTTAGAAAGGCTCTAATGTATTTAGTGGACAAAATTGAGTGGCCCTTATTCTTTGATCAGTTGGTAAAAGTAATAGATATATGGGAGGAATTGAAAACTCATGGTGATACCCTCAAGCCTATTGTTAATAAATGGGGAAGAAGGGAAAAGGAAATCTCCCTTCTATGTTATTCAGTTATAAAATCTTCCAATGACCATGTTGAAAAATTGTATGATATTGCTAATGACCTGTCAGATTTTGATAACAGGAGAGTTGCTCTGCAACTGAAAATTATTTCTTATTTGAATAAGTACAAGAATCAAAAATTTGATCTATTTCCTTGTGCCTTGGATAGAAAGAAGAAATTGAAAAATAAGGAAGAGTGGAGTAAAGAATTGGATGACCTTTTCTACACAAGGATAAATAAAGTTATTAATGAAAAGGGGCACGCCTAGTGGGCCACCACGATAGAGGAATTAGTTAAAGTCTAATTATTTTTTGATTCTTTGAAGCAAGAATTTGTTGGCTTTGAAAAGGAGGCTGGTTATATTTTAAAAAAGCAAAATGATATCCTATAGTTTAGCTGGCTAGATGATATACAATTTGACACTTGGATGGCAGATCTTCTCTTGGACAAGCAGTTAGAGGAGGACAATTCAGATGATGATGAGAAACAAGAAGGCAAGGTGGAGGTTATTGACACCTCAGCACCAAAACTGAAAAAAGAAGAAGGGGAAAAGGTAATAATGCATGCTCAGGGTGAAAGCAGTAAGAACTCGCAGGAGAAAACTAATTTGGAGGTATCACAAGATCATCCTTCTTTGGCCAGCTTGGTAGCCATGTATTCTGACGAGCCAAAATAATGAGAGACAAATTAGAAGTTGATGATTCACAACATAAACTAGAACAGGCCTACCTGAAGGAATATTTGATACGCCTGGCATTCTGTTGTGATTGTTTTTGTCTCTTGTATGATGCTTTGTTCCTTGGACACTTGTCAATTCACAATTACCCTTTGCTTGTTGCAACTCATACTATATAAATGAGTTTTCAAGGCATTGTGATGGTCCAAGACTTGTTCAATTTTTTGTTTCTTTCAAGAAGAGTACATATTCAATCGGTCCAATAGTATGTAGAGGTTTTGAGTTTGCTTCCATTGTACTTTTTGATAAGCAATTTGAAATGACAAAAATGGCAATCTATTCTAGGTATTCAATTGGTTTTCTATTGGTTATTGTATTTGTCATATGAAAAGGATAATATAAAGGGGTATTTACACTATATCTGTGTCATCAATTTCTATCTCCAGTTTATGGGTTTGTTTACTTTGAAGTCATTTAAATAAGGTTTATTTGGCTGAATGCAGTCTAGATGGGTTGTATGCTAGTTTTATTGTTGCTTTTTATTCAAGCAATTATATAAATTGTTTAGTAAATCAGTAGGGTTTATGAATTCATAAAAAGGATATTGCATAAGAATGGAGATAGGTGATTGCAGTTGATTACTTCTTATACAAGTTATTTGAATTAGATATCCTTCCAATAGTCAATTTCTTGCCCAATGGATAAGGCACTGGTCCTATAAATCAGAAGTAAACAAGGATGAATTCTGCTGCTACATATCAAATCATCTTACAAAATCAAAATTATTTTCAATCCTGTTCAAGAATTATAAATGCTGGTCTCAACTCATTTATATCTAATTCCTAAGTCTTAGGTAGCTGCTATTTCTAGGAATATTTGTAAATTTTAGGAGAATTATGACTAGATCTGCTGATAAGGGATATGTATAAGTTTGAGAGCATTGAAGAATTGAAGCGAGCTGTGTGTGTATGTGAGGGTAACATATGAGAATTAGAATGAAACTAAGATAATTTCATACACAGTTGCATTATAATTATCCCTAGGTATACCCGCCTTGGTTTAGCAGAGCCAGAAGAGTAGGAAACCATCATTTGGTTTTGTTGAAGTTTAGTTATAATGATTCATTCATATAGTTGATATTGGGAATTGGCTAATCCCTAGATTGTGTCATTTCACTGTGATATTAAGCATTTTATTGCTTGATAGTTTCAGCAGTTTGAAACACCAACAGCTCACACACTACTTGAGATCTGAAATAGAACAAGCTTCAGCAATACATTGCAATATATATATATATATATATATATATATATATATATATATATATATATATATATATATATATATATATATATATATATATATATATATATATATATATATATATATATATATATATATGGATCTTTTGGCATTGTTACTAAAATCATTTACCTTCTAGGTAAGAACATAAGTTTGTTTCAATATACAAATCTTCAAAAGGAATTTCATATCGGAAAAAAAAGTAATAAGAAATAAATTAAATTGTAGTGCACTAGGAATAATATAACACATAATGAATACTAAACCTCAATCGAACAAAAGACTATACAATGGCTTCAATAAAACTGATGCTACACCTAAACCATCACTTGTAGCAAGCTACTTGAAGATATGTAGTACAAACCATCCTAGAGAGCAACCTCTAATTTTTAAAAACTTTTTCTTTTACTGGGTGAAGTTTTACTTTTTGCCTTCGCAAAGTCAACCAGGTCTTCAAACAACTTATCTTCAAGTTTAACTTGTTTGCTGGAAGTTAAAGATTGTTGTGGATATGCATCATTGTAAGTTCCATCATGAATGGAGATGAAAGCCAATTTTCCTGACTAGATTCTTATAATGAATATATGAGAGCACTTCAATTTCATTTTTGAATTCTACTGCACCATGCACTTGTAGAGATCCTTTGTTTTTCCTCTTTGTGCCCACCACTTAGCCCACATTATTGAGTGTCCTATACAAGAAAGTCTTATAGCAAGCAATTTACCCAAGATTCTTGGAGTTGTTCCACTATAAGATATGATGAAATCATGAACTAATTGCCTATTATTTAAGAAAATGAGAAACACTATAAAACACTTTGTAGTGCTGCAATAATAGCCAAATCACCAAAGTAGGCATGCTTTTTGGATCATATTCTCTCTTAGACACAGATGTAACATGCATTTTGGTTGCATGTGATTTCTAGGAGCTTGGGGTTCACTATCAATTCCAACACCTTCGACTAAAATTTTTGAACAAGTCAAAAGTTGTTCCACTATAATGATTAATAATAAACTTTATCATTGTTCAAGTCAAAAGTTTATCATTAGCAAAAATGGTAGATAATTTTGTTCATGGTCTCAAGGAAAACAAAGACTGCTTGACAATAGCAAGAAACAACACTGATGACTTAGAAATAGTCTATCACAATGAAAGACATATTTTGCCCATCATAACACTAGTAGTGCTCTATTGTCTTATTTTTAGTAATAGAGACACCCCCCAAACATCTTCAAACATGAAATGATCCACTGTCTATTAGACTGGTGTCTAATCCAGGCTAAACCTCCATCAGCAATTACCATCCAAAACTGCACTTGCACCAAGTTTTCCCACTCTCCTGCATTTGGTTAATATAGTACAAATAAATGATCACAACCTCATTCTCTCCCACCAATAATAGTGACTATAGGTGGTAGGAGAGAATCTACATTGGAAACTTTAGAATAAGTATAGTTGAGTGTGCCTAACCAGTCACTGGTTTGAATGCACCAGTCTATTATTCCTTACTCAATCCATAATGAAAATTAAAAGAATGCATGGACAAGATAAAAAAAATAATAAAATGTTCTCACATTAAATATTAGTCAAAATGCATCTGGTACATCATAGGAACTCACTGTTCCATGGGACAGAGACTGAATTGCAGAGAACATGATTATTTTATTGATTTTTAATTTTTTCACAGTACCTTGTCTCACCACCCCAACTCTACTTCTCCCCTAAACACGTGAAAAATCCCTTCTAAATAACCAAACAACAGTAAAAAACCACTATTGTCTAACTATCTAACTGTTACCAGTTAGTTATAAACTGAAATTTGTTGTCTAAGTTGACACAAAGAGTCAACTTTAACAACTTACAATCATATATGCCTTTAATATATTTCACTAACCTTTTCAAAGGTTTTATGACTTCACTAACCCTTCCAAAGACACCTAAAACCCTTACAAGCTATACTAGGCCTAAAGACACCTAAAACCCTTACAAGATTTTCTTTGCATTTTTTCTACATTCGATACTTTTCTTATAGGTAGACATGTCTATCACAAACATCCAACATGTCTGTCCTTAGACTTCATGGAAAAAACCCTACAAACAACACAAAAAAAATAAGGACATGAACCATCCAAACATCTCTAATAGCTTGTGGATATCCCAAAGATGCATAAGTGAATGACTTGTGAAAACCAAAAAGATAAGACTGACTTGTATAACAAGTGAATAACCAAAATGATTTTATGTCTGTATTATGTTTGACAATGATAATGATATTTGGATTCAAGTATGAGGAAATTTGTATCAATCAATTCATTAAATATCATTTGAATACAAATAAGATTTTAAGAGATTCAAGAGCATAATTATAAGCCAAATTTGTGGAAGAGCTAAATCAGACCTAAGTGAACAAACATGTGAAGGCTTATTTTGAATATGATGAGTAGATCTAAGGCAAAATTTTTATGAAGGTATATTCCAAGTTTAGAGCATTTATTGAAAAACATTATTTCAAATCTTGGTGGATTATTCATAAGTACAAGGAAGATTTGTTGAAGACCTCGAAGGAAATCTAAGGCAAATCTACCTACATTATAAACAGTTTGCATTTCAAAGGTCAGTTCCTTCTACATTGCAGGATTTGAGGTTGGTGTCTCTTGCTAATTGAGTCTACACATTTGTTTGAAGTTATATACATACATACATATATGTATGTGTGTACATACACACACAATTCACCTACAAGGATTTCCATGCTAAATAGTATATGCATCTTGTCTTCTTTTGTTAGACATCAACTATGTGAATGCTTTCTACATTGCTTTTAGTTGACAAAATATATATAATAAAATATGCAGGTTTCTATGCCAAACTAACTCCAATGTGGAAAAATATCTAATAATTGGGATTTAAATTAAGCAAGAACTATATGTTCAAGGAACCAAAAGATGATTGCAATGAGACTATTACAAGTGAAAAAACTTCAGTCTCGTTAAAGAGAATTGGGATGTGTGTTTGAAGACCTACCAAATTTGAGCTTAACTTGGTTTCAAGAATACTATAATATTCTCTACTTAACAAGGCCAACCACGTGAAGGTGGAAGCTCATCTGGCCTCACCCCCCTCCCCCTAACATCAATCTAAAGTATCCATTATCATCTAATTACATACTTCATTCATTCATTCATCCATTTATGAACTATAACATTCAATGAATACAATCACATAACATTCATTAATATTATATAAAATTTATTAATACACAATACTAATCAAAACTTCATTAACACATAACAATATTCATTAACATAAAATAAAAATATGTATTAATACGCATCATTCATACATAATTACTTAAAACAAAGTTCTTTCATTATCCAACAAGTTTTATCAAAGAAGATTTTTAAAACATCATTTCTTTTTTTTGTTTTTCTGAGCTCTCTTAAGAAAAGTGCTCATAGGGACATCCATATCTACTTCATTCTCCTCCTCTTTTGGCATGTGTAATGTCAAATTATGATGGCTCCTTCTCTTTGGAGGAGCAGGAGGTTGCTGCACTAAAGGGAGCTCTGTTGCAAGAACAAGTGAATGCGATAAATTGGCATACTCTTTTTCTTTTTCTAATTGTTACAAGTTTGTAATTAAGTACGAGTACAACATAAAATGCATTTTTCTTACCTGATAATGCCACATCATGTACATTAACATTTTGATCTGCCACCACGTGAACATGTTGAACACTTGGAACATGGTCCAGTCCTTCAGCATGATGTTCAACATGCTCTGAAATATTCAAAAAAAGGATACACGCCAAATTCCAGTTGAAGATGTTAAATTGTATTCATAATTGCATAATTAATTTTGAATAGAAAATTAATACCTCCACCACTATAATGCACATCATGGCCTTCGGCAGGAGTAGGTTCTGTGGTAGGATATGAAGGCTGCAGTAAATTGTTATGCACATTGTTATGTAGTCAATATACATTTAAAACTAATACCAAAGAAGAATCTTCTCAACTATTTAATTTCATTTACTTTCATCTGACCAATTTACTTGTGAGATATCATTTGGTGCACTGGATTCTTGGGCAAGGCTTACAGATTCTTCAGGTAGGTGTGCAACCACAACTTTATAGCCTTCCTTCAAGGCAATTTTTCTATTTTCATCTGTGACCTCCACATTGAAATCTGTGCCCTATGTTTTTTTCTTGATAACGTTAGTTTTCCATGTATGGTTTCATTAAACAAAATTGTTTGCAACATTATATTAAAAAAAAAAAACAAAATTCATTGCTCTACTTACAAGTCGAGACTGCAAATTCATATAGCCACCAGAGCCAAGTTTGTGTTGGCTAACCTTTTTCTATTCTCACTTTTGTAGCCATGGATGTGTCTTGCAATCTATGAACAATTTCAAACATAAATTATATATTTACAAATATCAGTAATTAGTGCATGATTACAATGTACTTAATACTATAATGACATACCTCTTTTTGCCCTGTGCTGCTTCATTATCTCTATCTTCACATAGCCTTTTCTCCTTTGCATCTTCTATTATTTCATTCCACTCCATCAATGGAATCATAGGAGGACAGTAGTACTTTGGGTTATCCTTAAGACCCCTTCTATATTGATCCCTCACAGTCTTTATATGCTTTGTTGCTCTTTCAAAAGTAGGCCAGTGTCAAAAATGTTTTTCCCAAATTTCTCCTCAATGGATGCAATCAGCTGATTTTTTAATTCCCTAGCTTGTAAATTCCACCTTTAAAAAAAAAAAAAGATTGTTAGATCAATAACTTTAATATATTACAATAAATAGTAGAAAAGAAAAATTATGTACAATGATATGAAACTACATACCTTTTATGTATGGTGGGTCCAAATAGTCTCAATGTCATATGAAAAAGATGTTCAAAGAAAGCATTGTTACCTACAAAAACATAAAGGATTTATTAGTCCAAAATGAGTAATGTAAAAGTAAACTAAATTTACACTTTAAATAATATCAATTTTAAAGCACCTAGAAGCTTTTGTTCTCTTAATGGAAACATAGTTTTCTTATTCAGAAACAATGTCCCTTCATACGAACCAGTACTAATCACATGAATTGCTCCAGGAAATAGATCAGCTTTAGTAGTACTACTCTCTGTTGCTCTATCAACTGAAACATCATAACAATTAAATGACAATTTTAGTACTGCTCTCTGTTGGTCTACCTCCCTGCCTATGTGCATGTCTCTCTATGTGTGGCTATATGTATGTATGTATGTATGTATGCGTGGTGTGTGTATGCATGTGTTTGTGTGTATGCAAGCTTATGTATACATCATTTAAAGACTAATATGCTAATTTGTTGTTCATCAACTTGTAGAAAGACATTACAAAATAGAGCACATTACAAAATATAGAAAAACAAGGTTTTACCAGTTCTACTAGGCATAGACGATGATGTTTGCATGGTCATTGTTGCCAACAATGTAGAAGACAATAGTGGACCACCAACTGAAGGAGGAGTCAACACTTCATCATGAGCTAAAGAATAGAATATTGTTAGCAAATACATTTGCAATGGATAAAGATCAAATGGGATACTATCGAGAAACATCGACAAAAAAAGAAGGTAAGTGTTATAATGTTGATCAAAACAAACAAAGTGTTACTTACACAAAGGTACTGTAAAACAACCCTGACCATGTTCAGCATGTGATGTCGCAACTGGCACATATGTCTATACAAGAACACATAAAATCAGAGATCATGATCCATAAGATAATATAAAATATTAATATCTATTGAACTTCTATTATTGCTTTAGTCGAATTACTGCTTACTTTCAAAGGTTGGATTCTATGGTCCAATTCTATTCTCAGTGCCTCTTTCTCATCACTTCTGTCACCCTTGATGATAATTTGAACAAGCTCATCAGTGTATCTTTGTGTAATTTGTTGGGTGATGAATACAAGGTTAGTACTAAGGCCAATGTCATGTAGATATGATGCCCGTATTTCATATTGCGTTTGATCAATGATCATTGTAGCTTTTTCCTATCATTTGTGACATGAAATATTCATATACTTTCATCAAAATAACTCCAAATCCATAAAGAAAAGAACATAATAATAGGACACTTTTTTCTATATTAACATTAAAATTTACAATAATTAATGTTTACCTCTACTGAAGGTGTTTGACATGGTGCATCCATATCACCCTGTGAAAAAATTTAGTAAGTCTTAGAAATCAGCAACGAAATTAAAGTAATAGACTTACTAAAAAAAAAAAATAATAAAGTAGATTGTATATGTAAATCATTTTTCTTAAGTTAAAAATTTAGCGTAACTAATGTTTATATCTAAAAAAATATTTGACATGTTCTACTTAATGTTTATATGTGTACATATGATTTGGAAAGAAATATTTGGTCATACAAGACCCCATCATAGTTGACATTGATCATACCTGAAGATTTCATTGATCATCATGATTGTCATCCATGTCATCATCATCATCATTATCACCATCATCATACTTTTCACTTTGATCATCGTCGTCACCACCACCATCTTCATCACCATCATCATCCTCTTGATCACTATCATCATCATGACCATCATTGCCATGATCATCACCATCTTTGTCACCATGATCATGATCGTCATCAACATCATCATCATCATTATCATCATTATCGTTAGCATGACCAAAATCATCACCATCTTCTTCTTCTTCATCACTGGGTAATTGTTGTTCCTGATAATCATTTACTTCCTCTTGTGCTTCTTCAATATCTTCTTCTTCAATCACATTATACTTTACCAGCCTTCCTCTTGGGTCATGTCTAACAAAAAATGACCAACCTAGTTTTTCTGGAACACCAAAGTAAAACACTTGCTCACATTGACTTGGAAGAACATAGGGCTCATCTTTGACTAGCTCAAATGACCTTGTATTAATCATAGTAAATCCATTGTCGTGTTCAATAATAGTCCTATCGGGATCATTTTGATTTAGTCGTAACCTAAACCATTTGATGATAAATAGAACTATTTTTAATGAATTAAAGTCACACTCAAGTATATCATCCAAAATGCCATAGTATCAATTTTTAGATTGTTGAGGATGTATGTCAGTTCTAGATGAAATATTGGTGACTGCGAAGACAACACTTATCCCAAAATCACACGTTTTCTTTGTTTCATCTAACTTTTTTGTGCAAAATTTATAGCCATGGTAGTACATAGCTTTGTGGTGTTTGACCTACAATTATTCAAACATGTGAAGAATCTTCTCATTGATCTGTGAGTTGATATTAAACTTATGTCTCATAATTAGTAATCTTATGCATACCTTTGTATCTCTTAAGCCATATATTAGATCAAGTACCATTGGCATAACATTGGGATCTCCATTACGATGAACTTCTTTAACCAACAATGCAACACCATCCCATGTTAATGAGCGACCATTTTCTTGAGACTGTTCAATCCACACTGTCATCTAATCAAGATTGTTTGCAATATACAAGTGTAGTGCATCCCACTCACGACCAACTATAAAGAAGACAATTACACCAGTTAGAAACAACTTATATATATTGATGATGGATAAGAATTGTTAAATTACAAAAAAAAAAAAACTTATAATTACCTCTCACCCTCCTCAATCTACCTTTCCTCGTCAGGTACTCCCCTTTGAATTTGTCATTACAGTTGGGATCCCAAATGCTATCTAGATGGATACCTACTGCAAACTTTGGAAGATATTCACTGATATACACCATGGTCTGGTATATCATATATCCCTCTATCATAGAACCCTCAGGACGTGCTCTTTGCCTGCTGCAAACTTTGGAAGATATTCACTGATATACACCATGGTTTGGTATATCATATATCCCTCTATCATAGAACCCTTAGGATGTACTCTTTGTCGAACCAAGCCCTTCATAAATTTCAAATACCTCTTAACCATCCACATTGATCTAGCTTGTACAAGTCCACACAATTCAATCTCCTCAACTTGATGTATGAGGTAGTGTTCTTGGGCATTGAAAAATGTTGAAGGTAAACACTTTTGCATTTCACACATAAGCTGTGGAATTTTTCTCTTCCAATATTTTGTATCTTTTTTATCAATTTCTTTAGATGATAACCACCTAAATGAGATTCAACATGCAAAAACACATAGAGGAAATTTCAAATAAAATTATACAATATATTTAAGATAAAAAGCTACAAATCTAATAAAAAACACTCTTCTAACCTCATGTATTTTCCAAGATCATATATAACTTGTTTAATACTATTGTCATACTGTTGTGGAAGGGATAAAGGTAGGACGAACTACAATCATTAAAAAATGATCATTTCAATATATTATTAAATAATGCAATCGGTACTACATTCAATCTTACAAATATACTGTAAATAAAAAACATGACTTACCTTGAGGAAGGTATGCCAATCATGTGTCTTCAACCTTGGCCCAAAATCACCTTTCTTTGATAGAAGAGTGCTTATATTTGCAGCAAATCCTGTTGGAAATTTTTTTTTTTTTATGACTTCTTTTAATGCATCACTTTGTTGCTCCATTAATAACCAAGGAAGGGCACTTGTATTTATGCGATCTCCATTCCTATTTGATTCAATGAAAACTTTTAGTGCATGATTAGATTCATGAATGTCAATACAAATTTTAGCAATTTCTTCTCTATCACACCTTCCATCCAACATTTTTCATAGTGTCTCTGTTACATTCTTTTCAATATGCATAGCATCAAACAAATGCATGATTGGGAGATCCTTGTAGTATGGTAACCTACTAAATTGAGTAGGATAACTTTTCATTCCTCTAGGAAGTTGGTCATTGATTCCTTGACGACCTTCATGAGCATTAGTTATAGCATTAGTAAGTATAAGACGATATCAAAATACAAATTGTAAACTTCTGATGACAAATTGGATATTATCTCAATGATTTAGTCGATCATATTCCAACTTCCATAAATGAGGTGTCATTCTTTGTGGCCTTGATGATGTCTCTTCTTTCCCATTGAAAAGATGTTTTTTGGCAATTCGATACCTATGATTATTGTGGAGAAAGTGTCTAAACTCATCAAACACCTACTTTCCTAAACTTCTCGAATGATGACATTTCATCTTCCGACCACAAACTGGACATGCAAATTTTTTCTTTGTCTGAAGACCTAAAAGATCATGTATAATTGGATCATGTACAATTATCATGCACAACTTAAGAATTCGATAGTAATGTGTAAGCACTATAACAGACCAAAAATATGTGATCTTAACAATATAACATACCACAAAAATGAGTTAGCCCAGGGGCATCATGTATTGTCCATACAAGCATTGTATGGAATTGAAATTGTTGATGTCCTATCAATCTATAGATGTCATACATAGTGATGCCATTCTATAACTTCAACAACTCGTCAATTAGGAGCTCAATATACATGTTCATATCTTTAACTTGGTATTTACCTAGCAATTGAATGAACATAAACATTACATAATTATTATAACCATTTTCATGCACTATTTATAAATTAATTTAGATAACTTTAAAAAAAAAATACCTGACATAATCATTGACAACATTATGTGCTCCCTCTTTATGGACATCCAAGGAGGAATGTTATTGTTAATAAAAAAAAAGGCCATACTGAGTAAACAGATCTCATATCTCCATATGGATTGACACCATCCGCCGCCAATGAAATTTTTAGATTACGAGGTTCTTCTTTAAAGTGTGACCATGTTTCTTCTATCTCTTTAAATGCAGAACCATTGGCAGGCATTCACATAATGTCATCCTCACTTCTATTGCATGCATGGTAATCCATAAACTATACCAATCTAGCACACCTGAATAACCGTTCAAGACGTGGAATAATGGAAATGTACCAAAGAACCTTGTGAGGCACTTTTTTTGTTATTTGATCTGACCGATATCTACTAACATGATAATCAGGACATTTTTTTGCAAATTCATGTTGTTTATGATATAGAATGTGATCATTGGGACATGCATGTATTGTCTGATACTTCATTCCAATCTGATCCATAATGTTAGATAATTCTCAGCATGAATGAGGAAAAATGTTTGATGGTGGTAACAAAAGCTCACTAATCAACCTACAACAATAAATATGCATTGTTAATATAATGAATAGTAATTGTATGCTAACATTGAAGATGACAAAAATGACATACCTTAGCATACGTGATATTGCTACATTGGATATGCTATTCATAACCTTTAAGTTCACCAACAACACTATAGCCGACAGTAGAGTTGTTTGGGAGCTTGGGTATAAGGGCTTGTGTGCCTTCTCAAGTAAAGGTATATCAAGACCATCTTCATCATTATTATTAGATTTGCTAGTACCATCATTGTGAGCCTCTTCATCACTTGCCCCAATACCATCTTCTTCAATCATGTCCTTTGGCACATTATCATCTTCTTCCATGGGAGTGTTATCCTTAGCTTGGATATTCACACCTCCATGTTCCTCTAGTAGGAAATCCACATTTAGCAATGGACAAAAATTGTGGCCCCCTTCAACATGACCATATTTTTTACAATGAATCTAGGCTGTTGTGATTAGAATTCTTTGATTCTTTAAACCCTTACACTTTTTGCAAGGACAATAACATTTATCAGGTTTTCTTCAGAATTGAGCCCACAATGCAGCCATTGTCTCATTATTTTCTTCTAGATCCATATTGTTAGGCATGGTCTTTCTTCACAGGAAAATATACCTACAAATAAATTGGACATGTTGTGATTAATATTTATATATACACATATGGTTTTTGTTAATTAATGTTTTCAAATGTAACTAAAATGATTACAAACATATCAAAAAGGACCTTCATAGGGTCTTATTACATCAACTGTTCTAACATGGTCATGTTGGTTATCTTGAGACCTAATGTCTTCTCATGCCTTCAACCTTGACCTTGATGCTCCTGCATCATTCTCCCAAGGATCAAGGAAAGTTGGATCATCATGGAATTGAGTAGGTAGACCTTCTAGGAAGTTGCAATACTTCAACCTTGTAAGTGTCACGTCAATGCAATGGTACTAAACAAACAATTTAAGTTGATGAGAAATGGTTGTTATGAATTCAAATTGTAAGCTTCACCTCAATGCATTGGGTATTAAACAAACAATTCAAGCTAATGAGTATGGGTTTTTATGAACCACAACTCATGAAATATGCATTAAGTCCATACCTGTTGTTTACAATGAGTATGGGTTTTTTTTTCTAAGAACATACCTGTTGTTTACAATTAGTAAGTTTCTATATCCTCTAAGAGATTTGAAGCAATGATCCAAAGTCACATGGTTGAAGATGATCATTGTCCCCTCAAAGTGCCATCGTTTGATAAATTGTGGCATTGAAATATGATCTAGAAAGGGCCTTTCCACATAGTATGTTGGCACTATTTGGCAATCATCAACCATGTGGTTATTGCAAAGAGGCTAAGGAACAAACATGGAATCATGGAGATAGTGCAAGGATGTACAAAGAAAATTTGTTGCTCTTTAGCTACTAATCTTGCTTTGTGCTTGTCAATTAAAAAATTATTTTTAAACTTGATCTTAATATTTTTTATAATCAATGGCTTTCTTTCCAATGTCTATCTCTCGACTCAACACATTTTTTCATTTTTCTTTCCTTCTTGCTTCATCATAAATACTTGGTTCACAAGCGCTTATGGTGTTCTTCTTGCCAAGATTATGAAGTGGACAATGACTTTCAATCTAGATAATCAAATGTTTGGCTCAACTTTTATGGGTAAGTGTGATGATATGTAGTGCACTATAAATTTTATCTTCAATGAAAGGATTAGCACCTCTAATTTTCAAATGGCGATAAACCAGAACTAGCTGACAATCTAACCTAAAAAATACATTTTATGCCAAATTCCAATCATAGTTAAAGATATTTAGCTATTGGAAAATGACAAGATTATGTCTTATTTCAGATATGCAATAAAATGGGCAAGAAATTTGGAAGGACGTTAAGTTTTTATCCACCAAAACATGAGTAAAATTGTATAAACTGAATTATTTTTAAAAATAATGTCAATTCCCTTCAAAAGAAATATTTTGCATGCAACTTACTTGCTGAAGATATTTCAAGTTCAATAACTCTTTAATCATAGTATCCACAATATTTGGAAGCTTTGACCTATCTGTCAGCTGTGGCTTGGCCTGCAGCAACAAAAAATTCTTAGTATATGCATCTCAACATTTAAAAAATACATCAAGCAATTCAAGTTAGTTATAGTCTATAAATTAACTGGCATTTGTTTCTTCTTTAACATATTCGATAATCAAGTACAATTAATAGGAATACAAGAGAAAAACTTGGAATTCTACTAATGTCATCAATGTTAATCTTGGGTACTAGTACAAAGCCAGTAAGAAATCTGCAGTTGTACCAACCAAGATATTTACAAGACTTGATCACAAAAGGTTCATTTAGCACAAAACAACTTCAACAATATTGTATATGTACACTCTTTGACGTTGTCAAAGGGAAAAATTATTTTAATGATGTTTTACGTAAGAATTTCTAGAGGAAATGATAAGCATGAAATATATTCAAGTTTTGACACTAAGGAATTGAAACATCTGCACTTAGGAATTGCCTCGAGTATTTAAATTCACTCAAATTATGCCTTACAGCTTCTTTGAAAAGCAACGATTTAGATATTCATTGGTATCTTAAGTACTATATATTAGTGCTTGCACCAAGCGTAGGTGCAAGAGTATAGTCGATAGTGGCATGCAGTTGATCATTTTAGAAATGTGGCAGCTAGTAGCATTGTTTTATAGAAAAGCCCTATACTATTATTTGGTAGGAAGATAATTAGAACCAAAGTAAACATGGTGTGCACAACTAGTGTCATTTGATTGTTTTCTATTTTGAGGTGTAGAATATTTGGTGGATCTTAATTTTTGTGGAAACTATTTTGAGCAAGGATATGCTAAAAATGAGTTCTTCTTCTACAACCATACAAACATTATCAGATTCACCATCCAAACTATTGAGTTTGAACCAAATATCAATATGTAGTTTACGAATAGTTGGCCTAAATGGTTGTTGTTATAATTGAGAATAACACCGAGCTTGATTTGATGAGTTTTTTTTATTGACTCATAAATTTTCTAATAATTCAATAGATTAACCCATTGATAAAAAAACATGGAAACTCATTAGCTATTATTGTGGAGTTAGATCTCAACATTGGCTCTAGTATTTCTTTAGTTGGAAATCGTGCATAGGTTACATCTAGATTATCACCAGCTATTGCAGATGATGGAAGTGATACTATGTATGAAGCTTCTAATATAGGAACTCCATGAGAAGCTAGAGATCATTTAGTGGAGATTTGGCGATGAAAAATGGGATCTCTAAAGATGAATAGGGCTCATTGAATTTAAGAGAGAGAAAAATAATCTAATGAGATCCCATTTTTCTATATTGATAGCAATGGTAATGAGGAAAATTCCTCCACAAGAAGAGAAATATCTAATGTTGGTATTGTTACTTCTTTTAAAGATGGTCTTGTCTCATTTTAGACCTATATGGTGAGCATGAAATTACAGGCATAAAAGCATAGAGACTTAGAATCAATCAGTCTTGCTAGAGAAGGAATGAGTAACCCAACTACAATGGGACTTAGAGGAGCTTCATGAATTAAGACTTTTAAAGAAGTAAAGAAAGGGTCAACATATGAATAAAACCATTTGGCTAAACTTTGTAAGAATATTCAAGGAAATTTTAAATATGATTTGTGTAAATTCAAAACTATCTTTTTGTTTCTAGTCATGTTACATCTTGTTTTCATGCATTTATTGTTATGTTAATGGATTGATAAATAAGTTCAATCTATTTGGAAGTGAAGTATATTTAATCCTCTTTCATTTGAATAAAATTAGAGGTTTTGGATGAGAAATATATTGACCAATCCTTTGGTTTTGTAAAAATTGTCTTGAAACTCTTATTTACAGACCTAGTGATAAGGGTTTGATCAAATAACACATTTTGACCATGGAAAAATGCTGAGTTTTACCTATTGGAAAATAAGATTCATGCATCTTTCAAATAATTTTTTTTTGATATTGTTTGGTTTTGTATCTTGGAAGTTATTTGACATTCTAGAGGGTAGAACTCATAAATTCTATGACAATAATAATCAGTCTCAGTGCAGAGGCCATAAATTTCTATCTAACTGTTGGATGATTCTAATTTTTGGATATGTTTTAGGAAGGCTGAATATCCACAATCCCACCACTGTGATTGGTGTAATAATGTATAGTTTAAAAGTTATGAATAACATAATCAAAATGATCAAAACTACATATGATAGTTTCATGGCAGTGAGTAGGTGAAATGTTATCATATTATTTAGGTTTGGAGAATCTTGCATTGTAGCTTATAGAAAATAGATCTCAAATGCTTAATAGAATGAGTATTAATATCTATGTTCAAAAATATAAGGATGACTAATATTTGGCAGCAATATAATACATGAGTGTGTGGAACATCTTATAAAAATGGTATGTTTGTACATGGAACACTAGAAAATCTGATTCACACGATGTCCCTACATGATTACCATCCATAACACTGAACTACTACTTTACAAGGTATGGAATTCCAAATCCATTCCCTATATTGATTTTCATTTCTATAAATTGACACAATCAGCATAAAAATGTCTAGCTAACAATCTATGCATTGTAATGTCATAAAATATTTTGAATCTTTGAAAAGGCCTAGGTCAACATACCTATTTTAGCAAATAACCCTTCAATGTCTTTAATAGATCTCTCCAAATCAGAGAGAGGTATGTAGGCCTACTCGGTCAAAGTGTTTTTGCTCACCATACAACATCCCAAATGTAAGTGTTGTAGAACAAGATTTAGTATGCAAAGAACATTAACAAATAAAGTAAACATTCACAAACCAAAAACTAAATTCACATATATGCTTAGACAAAGAAAGCAAACAAGAAGTTCAAACCTCACAAGAGAAAACACTCCATGCTTTTTGGATTCTGTAGATGTGTCCTTTTGATGTGGATGTATGCTCAAGATGCTCAAAAGCTTCTTCAATGGGGATGGGTAATGGCAAATTGGTAGCTTTGTGAGCTCTCAATTTGGCATTATAAGGGTAAGATTGATGGCTTTGGTTCTCAAAATAGCATGGTAACTTTAGCTCAAAGATTGTTGATGAAATGGCTTGGGATGGGATTCAATTTATAGGCTAAGGGGTAGAGGGATGGAGGGCTTAGATGCAAGGATGGATGAAGGCTTAAGGAGGGCTAGGATGCACTCAAAGGAGAGCACATGGATTGTGCTTGTTTAGCACCAATGGGAAGATGACACTTGTCACAAGGAGGATGAGTGTGAGAGGGTAGGGTAAAGGGTTGGTTAAAGGCATGATGAGTGGGGTTGAGTATGTAAGAGGGATGTAAGAGGAATGAGTGTGGAAGAGGAAAGAGTGTGGAAGATGGGTGTAAGAGTCATGAGTGGGCTTGTAAGAGTCTTTTATGTTTTGTAAGAGCACTCATGACTTAGTGGTTGGGCTTTTTGAGGGGAGACTTTGGTTTGGATTAGGAAAGTCTTAAACTTGTTTAAGGAATGTGACAACATTAGGGGGTGGATTAGGCTTGGGTTTAGGATTAGATTAGGGATGTTAGAGATGTGCAAGTGGATGGCATTAATGAGGGTGGGTGAGTTAGTGGATAAGCTTGGTTAGTATGGGTGGATAGGGTGGATTAGGCTAAATGGAGGATTAGAGATACGTTAGGGGTTTTTGAATTTGAGAATTTCATTTATCAAATAGATTTATTTAATAAATGGGGATTTTTGGAATTAGATAGAAGAATAGGATTTAATTGATAAATAATAGATTATTTGATTTATCAATTAGGACTATAGATGATTAATTAAATTAATCAACTAGGGGATGACAAAGGATTAATTAAATAGAAATTTAATTAATAATGGCTTTTTAGATAACTAAATAGGATTACTAAAATAGTGTAATCAAATTTAGGTGTCTACATTTTGCCCCTCTTTGACATAGTGTTGAGACAACACTATTTCAAAGAAGTTTGAATGAAGACGACATGAAGAAGATGTTTTAGCAACAAGGTTGCCCCAGTCTCAGATAAGAAGAGGAGAGACTAGACTTAAATGAGGCTCAACGACTTCTTGAAAAGTACAAAAAATTGAGATGAGCTAAGACGCAGGTTGGCGAACAGAAGGGGCTGAATTAGCTCAAACTCTCACTACGAGAGAATGATAAAGGGAAATCAGAGGCACAATAGTAAAGCAAGCTTAAGACTTTCCAGGATTGGCGGGGGGAGATGGAGGAGCGGAGCGCTATAAAAGGAATCCATGGTAGGGAGATGGATGATAGAATGATAAAACTGACGCAATAGGATTTCAAAGAGTCAGATTGGTAGAAGATGGGTTTCGGAGATCCCTAGGACTAGTATTGTGGATCTTGAAAGATGAGGCTTGGTGGATTGATTTGATTGGTGGATCCCTAAGACTAGGATTGTGGATCCCTAAAGCTAAGCGTGAGGAGTGATTCAAAGAGATACTGATGCATAAGCTGGGGTAGGAGCGACAGATGTAGGATATGGATGGGGGATAATGGAGATGAAGGGAATCCATTGAAGCTTTTTGAGCGAGGGGATACTTCAAAGAGAAGTACCACCATGTAGTTGAGCACTAGATTTGCTATAGGACTGTTGGTTAATTGCCAAGGTTACCAAGAACATCAATGCCTTTTCACCAATCATCCAAAGGACTGATGAACTGACTCGAAACAAACACACAAGGATTGCCCCAGTATCACACATGAATCCCAAAGGAAGTAGTGTGGAAACGACACTAGGTAACCCACAAGAAGAAAAAGAAAACAAGCAAAAGACCTGTTTAAGACCTTACGCTCTAATTGCCCCATTCGCAGCATACCATGATATGGAAGATCGTGGCAACCTTGAGGAGGGAACAAGGAGATTGCTTGGAAAAGATATTTCAAGACCCAAAAGGGAAGATCCCAAATCAAAAGAAAGCAAAAATCCAAAAAAGAACTGTTTTCCAATGAGATGGGTAGGATGAGGTACTAACGGACCAAGATTAGACATGAGGAAAGCTATATCCTGCAAGGATCTATCAGAGAGCACCTAAGCTGATGGATTTGGATGAGTGATGCGTCTGGCAAGCTGAACTAAGAAGGATAACACTTTGGTGACAAGAGATCTAGCTAAAGGATGCATTGGAATATCTAACCAAGGTGTGCGATGTGTGCAAGATGTTGACCAAGGATGAACTAACATGAAAGCCGAATAGATACAATGATACTAAGCTAAAGAGGATGTACAAGCTGACAGACCAAGATATGTTACAAATGTAAAAGTTTGTTCATGTTTTGGTTTTTGGTGAGATGGAAATTCTTGTGAAGGATGGGATGTCTATAATAGTTGATAGGTGAATAGGTAGATGGTTTGTGAAAAGCTTAAGGAAAATGGGATTCTGTGTGTGCATGTGATAGGATACAAGCTAGGATACAAGATTATTTACAAGCTGGAATATGGTATAAGCTTTGGACAAGATTTGAATATATACAAGGTATGGTACAAGATTTACAAGGTATAATACAAGCTTTGGTACAAGATTTACAAGCTGTACAGGAGGTATTGACAAGCTCCATCAGATTTTGGATATTTGATTGGAACACCAAGGGAACAAGCAGGTGTTTTATGGGATGGTGGGTGGATGGATGAGGGATAGGATAGTGATAGATAATGGATTAGTCTTTAGCACACAAGGTGCCTGAATTACCAGGTTTTCACCAAGGTACCTATCCAAGGTGCTTGAATTTCCAAGTTTTCACCATTGGATGCTTATTTCTCTTTACTATTTTTTTTTTTTTTGTATTTTTCAAAAGCTGGGTATACCAAAGATCTTCAAGCATAGAACTTCTTGAGATGAATGATGTTAGTGGGAACATTCAAGAGTTCTCCTTTTGGTGTAGATAATTGATAGGCTCTGGAGCCAAAGGAGGCAGTAACCACATAGGGACCAAGCCATGTAGGTTCAAACTTGCCTTTCTTTTCTCGATCTGCTTGGACTTTCATATTTTCTTTGAGGACCATGTCACTTGGATGAAAGTGTCATGGGAGAACCTTCTTGTTGAAATTCCTTTTGAGACAAGTTTGATAGACTGTGAGATGGTCATAGGCTTGTTGTCTCTTCTCGTCTAAGAGATCTAGCTGGGTGAGTCGAGCTACTCTGTATTGTTCATCTAAGATTTGCCCTCGCAAAGATATGCGTAGTGAGGGAAGTTCAACTTCTATATGTAATACCACTTCGGCACCATAGACTAGGGAGTATGGAGTTGTGCCTGTGGATGTACGAAAGGAAGTTCGATAGGCCCATAGAGCCAGATTTATTTGAAGGTGCCAATCACGGCCGGAATCATTGACAACTTTCTTTAGGATTTTGAGGAGGGTTTTATTAGTTGCCTCTGCCTGGCCGTTACCTTGTGGGAAATATGGGCTAGAAAAGTGGTGATGGATGCGGAGGGAAGTGCATAATTCTTCCATGTTGAGATTTTCAAAGTTACCTCCGTGGTCAGTGAAGATGGTGGATGGGATGCCGAAGTGGCAAACAATGTGGTACAAGATGAACTTGGAGACTTGAACTCCTATAGCTGAGACTAGGGGGACTGCTTCCACCCACTTAGTGAAATAGTCTGTAGCTGTTATTATCCATTTATGTCCATCAGATGAGAGAGGTGTGATAGTTCCAACTAGATCAAGGCCCCAACAAGCAAAAGGCCAAGGTGGTGCAATAGGCTGTAGATCCTGTGCTGGAGCGTGCACAAGATTTGCATGCTGCTGACATGGGAGACACTTTCTGACAAAGTCACAAGAGTCTTCTTCAATGGTAGGCCAATAGTAGCCTGCTCTAAGGATTTTTCATGCTAGGACAATACCACTCATGTGGGCACCGCAAAGTCCAGAATGTACTTCTTTTAATGCCATCGTGGCCTCATTTTCATCTAAACATTGAGAGAGAGTATCGCGATAACCCCGACGATATAGGGTATTGGCTATGATAACATAGCGGGATGATTTTTGGATGAGGTTCTAGCATTGGGTACGTGTGAGGTGAGGGGATATGATACCATCATTAAGGTAAGCATGAATTTCATGGTACCAAGGGGATTGGGGACCAACCAAGATACAAACATGGTTTGAATCCTCATTCACATAGGCAAGTGTGAGGAGCTGCTCAACTAAAAACTCATACTGCGTAGCTTCTTGGGGAATTTCCAAGAGCGAGCCAATAGTGGCCATGGCATCTGCTACCTTATTCTGCATTTGAGGCACTTGTGTAAACTGAAGCTTTGTAAAATGCTGGGTTAGCTGATCAACTAGCTCTTTGTAGGGTAATAGCTTTTCATCTTTGGTTTGATATTCATTTAAGACTTGTTTGATGATGAGCTGGGAATCGCCAAAGATTTCTAACTCAGTGATATTCCATTCTGCAACTATCTTTAATCCTGCTACAAGAGCTTCATATTCTGCTATATTGTTGGTGCTAGGGAATTGTAGCTTGAAGGCTTTTGGAATGTAATCTCCTTGAGGTGTAACTAATAATATTCCTGCCCCTGATCCATGAGAGGTGTATGAGCCATCAAAATAAAGCTTCCATGGGGGCTGTTCTTCAATTAGGCAGATATGCTCATCTGGAAATTCCGTGAGCAAAGGATATGCATCTACTAGAGGCGCATCAGCTAGGTGATCTGCTATAGCTTGCCCTTTGATTGCCTTTCTGTCCACATACTGGATGTCAAACTCACTTAGTAGCATAACCCACTTTGCTAGCCGACCTGTGAGTTCTGTTCTAGAGAGCATATACTTGAGAGGATCAATTTTAGAGACTAGTTGGATGGTATGACTTAGCATGTAGTGGCGAAGCTTTTGAGTTGAGAAAACAACTGCCAAACAAGCTTTTTCCATAGGAGTGTAATTGAGTTCATAACCAACTAGGGTTCTACTGATATAGTAGATGGCTCTCTCTCTGCTATAATCATCATGTTGTGCTAGAAGTGCCAGTAGAGCAGTAGGTGTTGTTGATATATACAAGATCAAGGGACGACCAGGAACTGGTGGAACCAAGATAGGGGGATTGTTGAGATACTGCTTGAGCTGATCGAAGTTGTGCTGACATAAAAGATCCCACTTGAAGTTCTCATTCTTCTTTAGCAAGTGTGAAAATGGTGTACACTTATCTGCAAGTTGGGAGATGAAGCGCCAGACAGATTGAAGTTTTCCCTGAAGAGAGTGAAGCTGTCGCAGTGTCTGGGGAGGAGGCATGTCTAAGATAGCCTTGACCTTTTTGGGGTTGATCTCTATACCCCGTTTAGAAACTATGAAGCCTAGAAGCTTGCCAGATGTGACCCCAAAGACACACTTCTTGGGATTTAGCATGAGATGATATTGGGCCAACCTATCAAAGACTTTTTCCAGGTCAGCAAGATGATCCATGAAGGTGTGAGATTTGACTAGGATATCATCCACATAATCTTCCAAAATGCTATGGATAAGATCATGGAAAATGGCTGTCATAGCTCTTTGATAGGTAGCCCCAGCATTATTTAGGCCAAAAGGCATCATGGTGTAGCAAAAGGTTCCCCAAGGGGTAGTGAATGCTATCTTATGCTGGTCCTCTTCTGCAATCTTGATCTGATTATACCGGGAAAATCCATCCATAAGGGACAAAATTTCATGTCCAGCTGTAAGATCTACAATCATATCTATGTTGGGCAAGGGAAAATCATCCTTTGGACAAGCTTTGTTAAGATCTCTAAAATCAGTGTAGATTCTGATGTCATCGGAAGGCTTAGTGACAGGGACCATGTTGGAGATCCATTCTGAGTAGTCGATAGGTCGGATAACCTTAGCAACTAACATTCTTTCTAGTTCAGCTTTGACTAGTAATGCCATCTTGGGGTGCATTTTTCTAAGCTTTTGTCTGACGGGCTTGATCTTTGGATCGACTATAAGATGATGAACTAGAAGCTTTGGATCAAGTCCTGGCATGTCCTGATATGACCATGCTAATCGGCCAATGTTCTCTCATAAAACCTCAAAAAGGAGGTCAGCTTGGTCTTGTGATAGGGATGCAGCAATGTGAACAATTCTAGGGATCTCTGAAGAACCAATGTTGACTTCTCTAGTATCCTCTATTAGAATAGAAGACAGCTCTAGTTGATTATCTTGAGGAGGCAATACTAAATCCTCATGTTCTACTTGTGGCTCTAGATTTTCTTGCTGAGGGGTTCTCTTCGTTGCCTTAGCTAGTCCCAGATTTACCTTAGTTCCAATTTTGGGTGTATCGAAACTAGGTTGGGGATTTTCTCCAAAATACCCCTTGGGATCTAGCTTGTAGATGTAGGCAGAATCTGGCTTTGTCTTCTTATGAGGAGTTTCAGCTCCCATGAATCTTAGAAGTGCTTCCTCTAATGCAAACTCATCAATATGTATGACACTTGGTTGGTCCCAATCTATGAGTTGTGGATGAGCAAGTGGTAGGTCAATGAGATGGATGGATAGTTCTCGGAGAACAGAATCTCCTAGGAAGATTTGGTCTGGGATATCGTCGTAGGCTCTCTTTTCAACTTCCTCAGGAATGTCTTCAATTTCGACAAGGTCACGATGGATGTTCGAAAAAGCATGACCGTTCTCGTTGGTGCCCCTAGTTGTGGGTATGCCAAAGCCAAGACCTGACTTCGTTTCCCAATTATGTGCTTCGATGGGACATTGCATGCCCCTTTCTTCTGGTCCTAGTCCACCTCCTTGATAGTTCCATTTTTCAGTGATGAGCTTATGTTGTTGGGGATACTTCTGGCTGAAGTGATCAAGGCGTGCTTGATTTCTTGGAGGTGCATCCTTATGTAGCCAATTGTTGATATCTGGAGTGAGCTCTTCATGAAGAGGGGTTTTTGAGGACACAAAGGTGGTTGGGCCAAACTGTTTGTATCGAGGAGGTGGAATCTCCTTAGCTTTGTGATATGTTGGCCATCCATGGGTATGTGGATCAAGTGGGATTGCTCCGACAGCAAATGCATCTGATAGACTATATTCTCCACAACCTTTGTTGTTGATCTTTACAGTAGATAGGGTGGAGGCAAGGATGGTTTCTGCGTCATTACAAGTGTGGGATGAGCTGGCGATGGCTGTGCCGATGTCTATTCCAGGGCAATGGTTTGTATATGAAGCTTCAACCGCATTGCAGTAAGCAAAGGGTTCTGGATCGGCATGGATGGTTACCTCAGTGCCCTGATGCGGAAATTTGATGCACTGATGGTAGGTGGATGGAATGGCCTTCATAGCATGAATCCATGGGCGACCGAGGAGGATGTTAAATGGTAGGTTTAGATCAACAACATGGAAAACTATCTCTTGGATGATTGGCCCAACCTTGATTGGTAGCAAAATAGTCCCTTCTGTGGTCCTTTCCAAGTTGTCATAAGCTTTGATGGTGATAACCTCACTGATCATAACTACCTCAGTATACCCAGCTTGTTTTATGAATTTTAGGGTGCAAATGTTCAAGGCTGATCCATTATCTGTCATTACTCTTTTCACGGCAAAATTGGATACCATGATAGCTATGCGAAGCGGAAGGGTGTGATTTGGCTCAACCACAGGTATGTCGATGGGTTTGAAAGATAGGGCACATGAGGATGAAAGGTGTCCAACAAGATTACGAAAATCAGTAGCATTGATATCAGAAGGGACACAGGATTCTATGAGAGCACTGTCAAGGATGTCTTTGTACACTGACTAGTGTGGAGAAGGTCTAAAATGGATATTTGGGCTGGCATGTTCCCAAGGTGTTCCAAGATATTGTACCAGCTTTTTGATGGAGCTGATGGTGTTGATGAAACTGGTGGGCCTGCGATGTTAAATTGCGCTCTTCGAGTGGTGACCGCACACTCATTGTCTGGTCCTCGGATATTGATAACATTGACAGAAGGCTCTTTCTCAGATATACAACCTATAAGGCTACCATAGTCTATATAGGATGAAGTGTGGTCATTGTTCTTCCCATGCTGTTGGTTTGGCTGGCGGTTGTTGGTGTTGTTTTGGATAGGTGCTTTTCCAGTATTTTGGTTATTGTGTGGAGGAAAAGCATTTTGATAAATCTGTAAGCCTGCATTGGGAGAGGTTTGGGCACCAACAGTGATTTCCTTCTGATCAATGAGGTCTTGCACATAGTCTTTCAGTTTCATGCATCTAAGGGTGGTGTGACCGTTTACCCTATGGAACTTGCAATACTCATTGTCCTTGTACCATGCAGCTTTGGATTGGCTTGGATCAATTTGCTAGGTAGGAGGAAATTTGGTGAGGTTTTCCTTAGCAAATTTCTCATAAATAACATCCAATGGCTCACCAAGGGGTGTATAGTTTCTAGGTGCAGGTTGGAATCTGGGCTTTTGCCTTGCAACTACATTGATGGCATTAGCTTGATTGTTAGACCCTTGAAAGTTGGGTCTTGTATTGTGGTTTTGATAGCTTTGGTTATTTCGTTGTTGGTAATTGATAGCTTGTTGGTTTTTTATTTGATATGGTGGGTTAGACTGGTTTTGAGAAGGACCAACGATATTCACATATCTGGTGTCAGTAGCCCCATCTGTTGCAACATGCTTGTTTTTGTTCCAATACCTAGACTTGTCATTGGAATGTGATTGATTTTGGTTGGCCTCTTTGTAAATCTTTACCACACCATCTTTAATGAGTCCTTGCTCAAGGATCATTCCTTTCTCTTTGATATCCTTATAGGTCTGTAAACAGTTCATGGTCATGTGGTGAGCCAAGCTAGGATGTGCATTATCAATAAACATTTTCACCACATGGCGTTCTGGCAAGGTGCAGGATATGCGGGTGGTAAGGGTTTGCCATCTTTGCAGGTATTCGGCAAGGCTTTCTCCACCTTTTTGCTTGGTGTGGACAAGATCAACTATTGATAGCTCTGTTTCAACAAGATGGGCATATTGGGCTACAAATGCCTCAGATAATTCAGCAAAGTTTTTAATTGTGCCATAGGGGATTCTATAAAACCATTCAAGAGCTGGTCCAGCCAAGCTTTTGGGAAAAAGGTGCAAGAGGAAGACATCATTGTATGCCACGTCCTGGCAATGCATGTAAAATTCTTTGATATGTGTGACAGGGTCTCCTTTTCCTCTGAATTTGTCAAATTTAGGTACCTCAAAGTGTTTGGGAAATGGTGTCGTGGTAATGGCTCTGTCAAATGGGTAAGGACACACATTCTCAAACTTGAATGTCTTTGGATCATTCCCTTCTTGGATGGCTTTCAGAGCTGTCTTCATTTGCTCCCACTCTGAATTGATAGGTGATGGTTGGGGTGCCCCCAATGTAGGAGTGCCTTGAGGTAGGTATGTGCTGGATGGGGCCACTGAATATGGATGGCTGTGAGGGATTTGCTGATAGGGATTGTACATTGTTTTGGGCAGCTGCATGGTGGATGATGGGTTGTTGAGGGGGAGGTGGCGCATATTGCTGCATGTGCTGCGAGGCTTGTTGTTGATATGGGATTTGAGGTTGGGATGGAGGAACATAAGCTGGCTGTGGGATAAATGGATTGCTTTGTGGAGGTAAGGTATAAGATGGTTGTGAGGCTTGGGGAAAGGATCAGAGGGCTTGTGGGGTTTGACCAATATATGTGGGTTGTGCCCCCATTTGGGATGGTATCTGCAAATAATTGGTGGTTGGTTGGGGTGGTGGATTACCTCCTAGAAGTGGCATTGAAAAGTAGTTGGTAATTGGAGGTAATGGATTAGTTGGTGGTGGAGGTGGTGGGAATTGAAAGCTTGGGAATGGAACTGATGGGGTTTGATAGCTTTGTGGTTGGATTTGAAAGCTTGGTAGAGTGGTGGTGGGAGCTGGGGTCACTTGGGAGCTTTGTAGAAGATTGGCAATAGCTTGTGGGTTTTGATAGCTTTGTGGAGTGAAGGTAGTAGCTTGTGGATTTGTGGTTGGTGGTATTGAGCTACTAAGACTTAATGGAAATGATGGGATTGTACTTTGGGCTGTGGTGAACAAGCTGGGGGCGATGAAAGGTTGATTACTTGGCCCCATGGGTGGCATCCCTGTTGTATATTGCTGAGGTTGGCCAAAGATGCTAGCACTAATTTGGGAGATGGGTGGATTTGGAAGGCTAGGTGTGGGAGCAGCAGCAATAGTGAAGGGGGTGAATGGTGAGGTGTTTTGAGTAAAGGGGGTTTGGAGCGGAGAGGTATGAACCAAGGATGGAGTGGTGGTGGCTGGGTTGGCTTGCGGCATGGAGATTTCAACTTGGGTGGATAATGGTATGTTTGGGTCTGTTGGGTCATATGGATTGACTGGAGGCTCTTCTTTTGGAATATATTGAGGATAATTTGGATCATAAGAGCCTATGGGTGGTGGCAGCTGCCCAAACAATGGGTGAGATGGATCTGATAATGGAGGGGGTCTTCCAAAGTCAAAGGTTCCTACATTGTCCCTTCGAAAATTAGCCATGATTGTCTCTTTGTTTTTGTCTATAATGGCGTTTACCAATACTGCATTTCCTGGTTGGTTCATGAAAGCTTCAATGTCAGTAGGTGATGGCATAGCTTGCTCTGGGCTAAAGGATGGCTGAGTGCACAAGGGGGGTGAGGTTGTTCGATCCAAATGATAGGGCTCCATTGTTTCTTTCTTCTTGGCTAAGCGAGTGACGGGTGGCATGAAAAATGCTCCTAAGGATGAGATGCAATAATGCTGATGGATGCAAAAGGGGGAAGGCTTTTCTATGAAAATGATTTCCTAGGTTGAGGCAAAGCTATATGGCAAAACCTAAGGAGGATTGGGTTGGGGATTCTAACTTCAAAGATATGTTGTCAAAGCACAAAAGGTCTGCTTTCCTATGTGCAAGCTTGGTGGTGATTGTGTCAACTTAAGGATAGACTGATGATCCTTTAAGAAGAACATGAGATTGACCACTTGTGGATCCCAACCTTTAGCTCAAGGTAATGAGGGATAACAAGTGACAAAGCTAGATCACCCTAGACAAAGCTCTGTCAAAGGGATAACCTTGGTGAGATTGGTGGATTTGGAAGATTTTAGGAATGGCAAATTTTTAGCAAGGTGACAACAATTTTGAAAGCTTAGATGTGCAGATTTTCAATTAGTGGCTAGATGGTATGATTCTAAATGAGATGGATGAGCTAATAATGCTTAAGGGGATAACCTAAGATGGCTGGCTTTTCTACAAAGATGACTCTAAAGTGAAGCTTATCCAAGAAGATGTGGAGAAACAAGGGTGTCTAATCATAGAAATCATGCCTAGTTGGTAAGGCATAAGCAGGATTAACTCCTGGATGTTGGCTAAATTTGATGGTGCGCTCTAACCAGGCCTCTTGAAGTGCTTCGTCGGTAGCTTTGTCCTCTGCTTTGTGGAGTTTGGAAATTCGTGGACTTGGTGTTATTTCTTTTCTCTTGGCTGAAAGTTCTTGGTATGCTAGAGATGGCTTGAGTTTGACCTTGTGAAACTTCTGTTTGGGTTTGGGTTGTTCCGACATAAATTCCTGAATTTGCTTGGTTTTGGGAAAAATCTTAGTTGTTTTGCTTCAACTTGTTCAACTTCCAAAATAGGCAGTGACTACGCTAAGTGTGCCCTAAGCTAGGATTGACCAAGTTTGGCAAACATTCATTCAACAAGTAAAATAAAAACAAGCAATAGATAGGAACACCTAGATAGAAGTTTGTGGTTCTCAAAATGTGATACTTGCGCCAAGGAGTGTGTATGTTCTACAAATGTTTTGATCAGTCACTCCAAACACATTAACATCCTAGATGGTTTTCTGCAAGGAAGACAATTGGTTTAGCTAGGGAGTCCTCGATATACGCAAGGTACGTGAGGCCCAAATCTGTAGATGAGACCAAAAGGATGTCACACAGCCGAGAGGAGCGGTAACCCACTTCTCCTCTTTCACTTCTCAAGGGTATAAAGTTCCTTGAGGCTTAGCTCGAATGACAAAATCTTGATCCCAAGAGAGGTGTCTTTCGATTCACCTCCCGATTCTTATACTCCGCCGGAATGCTGGAGTTGAGGTCGTCCAAGGGGTGATGAAATCCCCAAGTAGGCCTCCTAAAAAGAAACAAGGTTTTGGATCCTAATCTTATGCACCCAAGATGGCCTCAAAAGACGACAAGGGGAGAGAAGACTTGGATGACCTTGGGCTAAAAAACACACTTGTTCTTTTACCAACTGACTCTTATGTGTGCTAATCTAGACTTTGCAAGCAGTCATGTTTAAGAGACAATGTTCAATTCCAACTTGAAGCGCCAACAAAAGTAAATTGATCAAAGAATGCAAACAATAAGAAGAGTTAGGGTCAACAAAAGCAAACTCGCGCACCCGGAGGCCCTCCACGTCAAGTATCGATTAATTTTCTTTAAGGTATTCAAGATTGAGTGTGAGTTTGTTTTAAGCCCAAAACAAAAGTGCGTGAGATTCGATTTCAAGCGCGCACCCGAAGGCTCTCCATGTCAGTTGTTGTTCAAATTTTAGTGCCCAAACTTGAAGTGTGATCGATTTAATCTAGAGTTTTGGCTATTTAAGAATTTTGATAAAGTTAAAGCAAACGTTCAAAGACCAAGTGAGTGAGTTAGATTGTGGAACATTTAACACCTTTTTCAAGTAGACCCATCCCCATAAATGGTGTTGAGATTGCAACCAATGGTTAATATTTGATGGGTGATTAGAAAAGAGGTGAGTCCAAGGAACTACTCAAATTGATTTTTTTAAATTTGTATTTTAACTTAACAAAGTTTCTTAAATGTCCAAAAATCAAACTTTACCTAGATTGCATGTGGAAAAGAGATTTGTTTTGTTCAATTTTAGAAGCTCCAAATGAAGTGTTTGATATTGCAATGGTTAATTGATCCTTGGCATTCAAGATTGGATTTGTGGTTTTAAGCATGCATTCCAAGGAAAGTTGATTTTAATCCATGACATTCAAGAGTGTGTTTTGAGCAACATTCATTCAATGGAAAATGTGTTTAACCATTCAAGTTCATTTTTTTAGCAACATGCATTCAAAGACAAATGGTTAAACATTCAAGTTCATTTTTTAGCAACATGAAAACCTGCAAGAAACGTGGTTAGTGGTTCCATATGTGCTCCAACCTGCAATGAGACAAAAAAAAGCAATTTAGTTAGTTAGCCAAAATCTTCAAAAATGAGAGCTTAACTATGGGAATATTTTTTAAAACTTTTTTTGTTGTTTTTTCTACGCATAAAAATGCTTAAAATGGTCTAAATCCTACGGAACCACTAAAAGTCAAATTTTGATTTATACTCATTTTTTTTTTTTTATAGCTACAAAGTGCAGAAAGTAGGCAAAGACGATAGTCTATCAAGCGGAGACGCCACAATACAGAGATGTTGAAATACAGAGACGCTAGTATTCAAAGACAACAGAATAGATTTGCGGTACAGAACACAGGTGACAAGCAGAGACGCCGATTTGCGCAGACGACGATTTTCGCAGACGTGGGTTTTTGCAGATGTCGAGTTTTGCAGACGCAGATTTTCGCAGACGTCGATTTGCGCAGACGTCGATTTTCGTAGACGCAAATTTTCACAGACGCCAAAACTGCGCCAAAAAAGTTGAAAAATGCAATTTTTTTTTGTTTTTTTAGATGGTATTTCTTCTTCCTAAGTGCGTTCTTTAACCTGCAAAAACAAGCAAAACACCCTCACAACACACTCAAACAAAAAAAAACATTAGATGGTTAGAAAAAAATGACATATAGATGAAAATAGATGATTAAATGACCCATAGTGGGGTCCCACCGGGCGTGCCAAAATGTAGAACAAGATTTAGTATGCAAAGAACATTAACAAATAAAGTAAACATTCACAAACCAAAAACTAAATTCACATATATGCTTAGACAAAGAAAGCAAACAAGAAGTGCAAACCTCACAAGAGAAAACACTCCATGCTTTCTGGATTCTGTAGATGTGTCCTTTTGATGTGGATGTATGCTCAAGATGCTCAAAAGCTGCTTCAATGGGGATGGGTAATGGCAAATTGGTAGCTTTGTGAGCTCTTAATTTGGCATTATAAGGGTAAGATTGATGGCTTTGGTTCTCAAAATAGCAAACTTTAGCTCAAAGATTGTTGATGAAATGGCTTGGGATGGGATTCAATTTATAGGCTAAGGGGTAGAGGGATGGAGGGCTTAGATGCAAGGATGGATGAAGGCTTAAGGAGGGCTAGGATGCACTCAAAGGAGAGCACATGGATTGTGCTTATTTAGCACCAATGGAAAGGTGACACTTGTCACAAGGAGGATGAGTGTGAGAGGGTAGGGTAAAGGGTTGGTTAAAGGCATGATGAGTGGGGTTGAGTATGTAAGAGGGATGTAAGAGGAATGAGTGTGGAAGAGGGAAGAGTGTGGAAGATGGGTGTAAGAGTCATGAGTGGGCTTGTAAGAGTCTTTTATGTTTTGTAAGAGCACTCATGACTTAGTGGTTGGGCTTTTTGAGGGGAGACTTTGGTTTGGATTAGGAAAGTCTTAAACTTGTTTAAGGAATGTGACAACATTAGGGGGTGGATTAGGCTTGGGTTTAGGATTAGATTAGGGATGTTAGAGATGTGCAAGTGGATGGCATTAATGAGGGTGGGTGAGTTAGTGGATAAGCTTGGTTAGTATGGGTGGATAGGGTGGATTAGGCTAAATGGAGGATTAGAGATAGGTTAGGGGTTTTTGAATTTGAGGATTTCATTTATCAAATAGATTTATTTAATAAATGGGGATTTTTGGAATTAGATAGAAGAATAGGATTTAATTGATAAATAATAGATTATTTGATTTATCAATTAGGACTATAGATGATTAATTAAATTAATCAACTAGGGGATGACAAAGGATTAATTAAATAGAAATTTAATTAATAATGGCTTTTTAGATAGCTAAATAGGATTACTAAAATAGTGTAATCAAATTTAGGTGTCTACAAGTGTCATCTAAGAATATCCTGTAAACTACATCTACTAAATAACACTACTAATAGACAAAATGTCAAATAGGTTAGTATGGAGAAAAATAATACTGAAACATATTTCAAAAGTCTCCTTGTCTAAATATTAAATAAAAAAATATCATTATTGAGAAATTTCCATCATGCAAATAATTTTAAATTGAAGTTTGTGTTTACCATGTCCAAAGAAGAATGATCTAAAAATTCAAATGCTGAGATGATCTCCCCTAACTGCTTTTTTGCTGCAAAGAGTAGTCTCTGTAAAAAGTGAATGAATTTTTTAAATTTTAATACAGATGTCAACTTGAAAATAGTTCTATGCTCCACAAAATCTGAGGTATCAATTCCTATAACATATCATCTGTGCTCAAGTTTGAAGTGAAAGAGACCATACAAACTATTGTAAGTTGTGCCCAACTGGGACACATTTAAAATAAATTAAAATACAAATTTCAATCAAATTCATGTTAGAATCAGTCATATTAATCAATACAATTGTTCCCTTGCCAGCTCCATAATACTACAGAAATTGGTAATCATATCAGATCAACCATGGATTACATTCTTTGAAGTGTCTAAAGTAACTAGCAAAAATCATCATTTCAAAAGTAAACATGAAGAGAAAAGTGAGAGAGATTCTCATCCACTAACAGGAATGCTTGAACATTTTTCTCTATATGTTGAGCAGAACTAACCTGAAATACATTCTAGTGTATTTGTAAAGATCACAAGTTATCCCTCTTCAACAAACCCCTCTTGTACACTCTCCAGTTACAGTAGCCACATGGACTCTTGTAGCAATTGTATAGGCACAAAATCCAAATAATTGCTTCTCTAAAGGAACAAAGTTTGAGCTAGGAATTCAAGAGCTTTTATGCAAGTATTTTCTCAAATTTTAAGGTATTTTGGTCTTACATATCCACTTTGACAATTGTATGATAACTAATCTCCAAATTATACTCTTCAAAACATCAGAAGCAATGTAGGTAGCAAACTATATTTAATACATTTGTCTTATAATTGAAATCTCATAATATTAATAAAATATTATGATTGTCAAGTAAAATGGGATGACCTTGAATGCTAAATCATAGAGACTTTCATAATGAAAACACATGGTCGAATCACAAGGATACATGTTCATGCTTAAAATGCACAATTGTTGAACATCGAATTCATGTATAGTATTGGAAAGTGTTTCAATGTCAAATTAGATTAGCCATGATATTTTATTTGAGAAACACCAAATGGACATTCCCTTGCCAAGAGTTGCTTAGATGTGTCATCATACCTTTCCCGTGGTTCCATACTGTGGTCAAGTTGCCAAAAATTCCTAAAGGTATTTAAGTCAAAGTGTTTGTTGAAGTGTCCTATGTGTTTTTTGACAAGTAGGATTGGTTATAAAGTGTAATGTCCTCATTTTAGCTCACCATGGTTTATGTTTGGATTGACCTATTATTGGCCCTCGTAGGTTAAGGCTGTTGGCTAGAGGGCCCCATTTGGAAAAACAAGAGGATCTTTCCCTTCTATAGTACAAAATTATTTAGAATTGCTCCTTGTTTGTTTTAGTTAGGTACACTTAAAATTTATAGTAAGTTATGTATCCAACATTTCTACATTTGGCAAGGCACCTGGACTGATCTCAATGCAGTGACGACCCTTGGCACTACTGATTGTATCAAATATTCAAGGAATTACTAGTTATAGTAGGTTAGGAGTTAATAGAGAGAACCATTAATATTTTTAGTAAGGCAGTTGGTTGTGCGATGGAAGCAATGGTTGACCAACTGGTTTAGATGAAAAGAGAGATGATGAGTAATCAATGAGATATTAAAATTATAGTAACAATAATAAAGCTATTTATAATGGTTATATTGTAAATTTAATACTTATATTCATAAAGTATTATTGAGGAGCCATTATATTTAATGGAAAAGTATGCCTTTAATAATGACATAACTTAATTCAAACACAAAAAATAGTTATATAAGTCATTAAAGTGACATATTGGTGAAGCCTCATGAGTCAAACTTTATTGAGGAATTATAAAGCCCTAGAAATGAAATTGATTGATTTTTTGTTTATGAGTTTTGACTTTTATATTGGATGTTCCAGGGAAGAGTGCAATGTGACCTAGGGTTTTATATTGGATGTTCCAGGGAAGAGTGCAATGTTGAGTTACAAAACATTATATGACTACTCTGAGTCTTTATTGCTTTCAAAGCATGAAATTTAGTACTGGTCCTATGTTTTCATAGCAATCAAACCATGGATTTTGTATTGATTGATTCTAAGACTTTATATTATTCAAACCATGGATTCTAATGTTAATTCTAGGTTTTTATGGCATTCAAAACATGAATTGTAGAAGAATTTATATGGTTTGAAGGGATGCTACCCCACACTTCTCATCACCACCCTTGTAGTCAAATTTTGTTCTTGGACTCCTGGGATATTATTATTGGGTAAAGCTTAAATGGTCTTGAATTTGTTTGTTTGCTTTTTCTATTTGGGGTTCTTTGGAAAGGGAGGAGATCCTGGTAGCGGCAAGCCCAAACTTTAGATTGTTGTTCCTTCTACGGCTTTTGGTGGAGCATTAATAAATTTTGTACTATGCCTAGAAAAGTTGATAAAGGTAACAAGAACTAGACTTTGTATCTATTTTATGTATATAAATTGAACTCTAGACTCCATACCATTGACTATTTGTTGTTTTGCAATGTAGATTGCAAGTTTAGGAGAATGCATATGTGTATTTCAAAGTGAACTTAAATTTTTGTTGTCTCCAATGATAATGTGGCAGTGTGATATTGAATGGAAGGCATTTACAATTGATTGAATTGCCAGTGATTTGACATAAGTGGCTGAACATATTGTATTTATAAACAAATATTGTGTGTGCATGGAGTACTATTCTAAGTAATATATGACAAGAGAGACTCAGGATTCGAGTTTGCCATAGAATTGTGCTGAGGATTCAGTAATGGTATTGAAATTATTATTGAAAGTTTCTTATAATGGACACTTGAACAGAGCTAAAATTACTAAAACTTTCAAAGAATGAACATCAATTCTTTTAGTTTTGAGGAATTCCATGATTGGTATTTATATCCCTCGTTATAATGGTTCCACATAGTAATTCTTTAGCACTTCTTTTATTATCTTGTTGATCAATCAAATTATAATATTATTAATTAGATAAATATTAAATAACAATACATAAAACCATCAGAAAGCCCATCGCAGAGCCTCATGGCTTTGTTGAACCATCCGAAGGCAGAAAGAACAATATGGGTGTGTCGAATAGGGGTGACAGGACACATCCGTTTACTCTTTTTGCTAATGTCTATTAACAAGAAAATGTCAAATACTGCACAATATGCATGAAGATTCATGCTTCAGTTGATCTCAAATATAGTTTGAGATCAATTTCTAATTTAGGATCAAAATAGTGAGATTGCAAGATCTTCAACTGAATATTAACTTAAGATTCATGAAGGTAATGTTAATGATGTCAAGTTTCCACAACAAGACCAAACTGCTAAAAATCAATCAACCAATCTTTGGTAAGTTGTTCTTTTGTTTTGGAAGCTTACCATCCTAGACAAATCACACAGTGTTAGTAACTCTCCTTGTGAAGATCAAGCCAAATTTTTAGGTCATCGATCCAAACCAAACCAAAGTTTGGAGTAATCTCCCTGTAAATTTGATTAAACATTTGAGCTATTACATCAATTTATCTTCAATGACTTTTTAAACTAATCAAAACTGAGTAAAAAATAAAGGTATTTGTAAAAGGGGTGTTCAAAATTAAAACATCAAACCAATATTGCATTGAAATGTTTGTTGAAAAAGAAACTATAGAAGTATTAGCTAATTGTGATCTTCATGAATAGGTTTAGTTCTCATATTATATGTGTAAATCTAATACAATGCCTGCTTCTTTATGCATTGTGTGGGTGTTCATAATGTTAGCAGAAAATATAGCAATGTGGAAAGATGCTTAATGAATAGATTCCTCTATTACCAATGTGTGTTGTCCTTGGCTTGAATTTGTTAAGGAAATTAGGATTAGATTTAATACCTTCTTAAATTATATGAATACCGTTAATTTGATGGATCCACTAACTTGTATCTTCTTGATGATGTGATTAATCAATTTTTCTTATAGGTTTTGCATGTATAGTTTGATTGCTAGAACTGTAAGTATCTTCTTGAAATCACATTCAATATTTTTTTCTGCATTTTCCAATCGGCAGCAATCTTGATAGTATATATAAGATGCTATGTGGGTGAAGCCATGTAGGGACATGGCCCTACACGGGGCATGTCAGAAAGATATGATTATATTCTACTAAAATTTTGTAGTAAAAGAGGTCTTTAATGTCATGGAGTTTAAAGCACATCTACAACATGAAGATTATGGTAAAGATGATTATGATAGAGAAATATCTCCATGTGTGAAACGAGTCTTATGTTGAAGGCAATATGTGGTGCATCAGATATGGATGAATAGAATCTGCTTGCCACATTCACGTGGAAAAGGAGTAAAGATTCTACATAGCAATGAAGACATCAAATATAAATATACAACATAGATATAAGATGGTATGTAATCTGAGAAATGACATGGATTGAAAAGTAGGGTCCACTATTAGAGATGAAATATGCGGTGATAAAATAAGACAAATTGTTAAGCTAGAGATAAAATAATCATGCTGTACTATGATAGCATTTCCGATATAGCACAAGTTTATTAATAAGAAAATGATGCACCAAAATAGCAAGTCCTTCATGTCATAACATCACTAATAGTTGTGTCATTAAAATTCTAGATCATACCTGAAGTGAAGTCGCAAGAAAAATTAACAAAATGCACTAATTTATTGATGCACTATAATCTAGCTTTGTCAATGTCAGTATTATCTCTTTCAAAGGTTTCAAAATTTTTGAATATCTTTAAGAAAAAGGACCCATGCCAGATCATGAAACTCTAAGAGTCCTCGTATAATCCCTGTCTCTTACAAGTTTAAGAAACTCAACTTGTATATCATAACTAGTAGTCTAAAAATATCATGATTGTGAACATAGAAATAATTGACCATCCTTTTATATCAAATATACTAAAAATTATAATCAATGAGAACATCTCAGTACTTTCTTTAGTTGAAATAGAAACACAAGATTTTCCTCAAAGAAGTTTGAATTCCATTGCTTGATATTTTTAACAACCATAACAAATATGCCTTTATTTACCAGTTCTTGCATCTCCAATACAAATTCAATTTTATCAGCATAATTTTAATTCAAAATACCCTAAATAAAAGATCAAAAAGAATTGAGGGTAAGTATCTAAGAAATAGGGTCTCTTGGAAACTAGGCAATGGGGAGGATATTCAATTTTGGTCTGACAGGTGGTTATGTCAAGGCCCACTTTCTAGCAACCCAGTTTTTGAGAGATGGGTGCAAGAATGCACGGAGCTATATGGGTTTAAAGTAAGAAATTATAGGGTTGGTCAGGAATGGAGAGACCTTTCCCTCATTTTCAATGACTTGAAACCAATAATGACTATGCTTAATGCTTTGATCCTTAGTAATAATAAGGATGAGTTGGTCTGGAGGGATAATCCCAATGGTAGTTATTCTGTTGTTTCTAGCTACAACTCTCTCTGGGGTTTAAAGGAGAAACCCCCTTGGGTGGATGCCTGGCTCACGGGCCTCACTCCTAAGATCAACATATTTTATTGACTGGCCCTTCAAAACAAAATCCTAATGCAAGATAACCTCATGAAGAGAGGCCATGTTATGCCCAGTAGATGCTCGCTCTGTAAAAACTAGTTTGAGTCGAGAAATCATATCTTCATTCAATGTGACTTTGCTAGGGAGGTGTGGAATTCTCTTAATCAAGAAATGGAGATTCTCTGGTGCTGGCCAGATAACCTTATCGACTTTTTCAGTCATTGGAAAAGCCTCTATAAAATTGCAGGCCGACAAGATAATTATGCCTGGTTTTTGCCTCACTCCTGCTGGAGTATCTAGAAGGAAAGGAACAACAGAATTTTCAGGGACAGAGAGGAGCCGACAATAATTCTGGGAAGGAAGATTTTGAAAAACATAAAAGAAAACCTCCAAGTGATGAAGGAGGGGGAAGTTGATATAGGGGACAGGAAGACGGTTAAAGAAAAAGACAGGGATCCCAAAAGACAGGATGGCAGATGGATTCTACCCCCGGAAGGATGGTCAAAAGCCAACTTCAATGGTGCTTTTAAGGGAAACCCTGGCCCCTCTGGAAGTGGTGAAATTATAAGAAACAATTTTGGGGAGGGGATTGCGGCCTTTTCTCTCCCGCTTGGAACCCAAACCAACCATTTGGCCGAAGCTAGAGCCGCGTGCAATGTGGTAAAGCTAGAGTTTCCAAACTTTGGCTTGAAGGGGACTCCAAAAACATAATTAATAATATTAATGGTATCTCCCCTCCCTCGTGGTCGATTGCAAATATAATCGATGAGACACGTGCCGTCCTCACAAAATTTGAGAAGGTCCACATCACTCATGTGTTTAGAGAGGCAAACCCAGTTGCTGACTGGTTCGCCAAAAAAGGGGTGGGAGCAAACAAAGAGATGATCTGGCATTTTGAAAAAGATATTCCGATGGAGGCTAAGTCACTAATCAAGTTGGAGAAAATCCATGAAAGTACAGGTCAATGTAACTGTAATCATGATTAATAAAGAAAGAATGGATGTTGGTACGAGCAATAATATGTTTCTTGGTTTTCGTAATCTCAAGGGATTTTCTCCATCTTTTTGACATGTTTGGAGGATCGTTATCATTTTCACTCGCTCTTGTATCAGAGAGGCGAATGATCACGAACCCAATAATAGAAACAGAGCCAAAATCTTGGTAGGAAAAAATTTGTAGAGATTTGGGCTCATGAGAATTTTTGAAGAAAAAACGGACGTCATGACTGGAGAACAGAGCAAAAAGGAGCCGACGGGTGAAGTGGAGAAGTTGAAGAATATGGGCAAAGTTTGGAAAAAACTGGAAAAGGGCAGGGTTGCAAATTTTTTCGAGAAACTCCATGGTTTTGACCCTAAGGTCACCAATAGCATGGAAAACTCGTGGAACAATGGCAAGGTCAAGGTGAATAGGGTTTCTTTCCAAATCACAGAGGAGGTGGTTGCAGAGGTCACCTGTATCCCTATGGAGGGTTTCAAATTCTACAGGGACAAGAAACTTTCGTCCAATGCAGTCAAGGAGTTAGTGAAAATTTTTGCAGAGATGAACAAGCTGGAAAAGAAAGAGTCTTTCTATGTGACAGAGACTATAAAGAAGTTTTGGAGGTATGTTTTATATGCCCTCATTGATTATGTTACCCTGGACCCTAGGTTTGATCGGGTCAGAACTCACCATTTTGTGATTTTAAATCATTTTTGCCATAAGAAAAGAATTTCCATTCCCTTTTTCCTTCTCACTTCTATGAACAAGGAAATCTCTAGTTTCAAGAAGAAAGCCACTGTTAACCCTACTTTGCATGAGGGATTATTGCTCCTCATCCATGAGCATTTCAAAGCTCAGTCTATATGCAAGAACCCTCCTCAAGTTGAGGATGTTGATGAAGGCAGCTCCAGCTTTTCCTCTGCCTCTAATGACATTGAGAGCATTAGCTCGGAGGAGGAGAATGTTTCCTTAGGAAAGAAGAAAAAAGGTCAAGCTAGGAAACTGTCCACTGCTACAACTCCCAGCAGGAAAAGCCCTAGGGATCACGACCAAGCTAAAGAAAAAGAGGGTTATGCTAAGGAGGAGGAGGAAATGGATACGAAAGATTCTGACAAAGTGTCGAAGGAGGAGTTGGAGGAGGAGAAACCTGGGAAAAAATGGAAGAGGGAGGTTATGAGAGTTGAGGAGACTAGAAATCAAAGGACGGATGATATTCCTCTTCCCCTCTCCCCTATCTAGTCTTAGCCTCCTTTAGAGGAAAAAGTGAATGTCATCATTGGTGAGAACGAGGGGGAAGTGCAGGTCAAAAATAAGATTAAGGCCTAGAAAAATTTCAATGTGATGATTGCTACTATGGGGATTTTTAGGGAAGCTATGAACCCTCAGATCCTGGTGGACAACCTAGAGCAGCCTAGGCTCAATGAGCTCATAGACCCAGCTATCCTGGCCATCTCAGACAATGCAAGGGAGACTGGAATGAACCTTCTAAATAATGCCCGCAGTAGTATGATTGACAACTTTAGATCAATCAAATGGCTCTTCCATGAGCTGGAGGAAGTTAGAGAAAGGGTATCCCAGATGGAAAGTATTAAGAATAAGATAGGTAATGACAACCAGGAGGACCAGGATAACAGAGAAAGCTTAAATGAAAGGAGATTAAGAAATCTTGCAAACTATAACCACAACCTGGCAAGTCAGATGATTTCTCTCCAGAGTTCGATGAATGACAACATCCAATCCCTTGCTGGTAAACTTAACGACAGGGGCTTGCTGGTGGAGGAGGGAGGATAGAACAGGGATAAGGCCAGGCCAGATGATGACAAGGCCACAATCAGTACACTAACTAGTATGGATTAGGGCATGGAGAAGGTCCAGGATCAAATGGAAAAGGAGCAGCAAAAGATAGTTGAGACAGCTCAGACTATGCAGGAAATGGAGAAGATGACTGAAGACTAGTTGTCTTGCCTTTTATCTTTTCGTCTTCCTGGCTTTTGGATTTTCGATAGGCTTTCTGAAGTCTATTCTAGTTTGTTTGTTTTCTGGCCTTTTTGTGGGCCTTTGTTCTGGGCTGGGCCTTCGAGCTTTCTTTAGCTGTTGGACCTCTATTTTGGCTGGGCTTCTTTGGCTTATTATCAGCCTTGTTTTGGTAAAACTTATGGGTTTCAGGACCCCTTAAAACCTATTTTTCTTATCAAAAACATGATCTCCTTAAGGGAAAATTGATCTTTTTTTGCTCACATGTACATGATCAAGAGTCTTACTACTGGTTCTAGAAAGAAGTTGATTATGATCTCTATGTGTTTGGTAGAATGCACCATTAAATTTCCTTGTGATTCACTCTCATTATGTCTCCCTTTCCACCTAGGATGATTTTCTAGATGTACTCCTAATTTATCAGTATGACAAGTCTTGTTGGAGTTGCAAGCTTCACTACCATGAACATGTTCGATTGGAGATCTCAATTCAACATCTTAATCATGCTTATGTGAGAAATTTAATGGGAGTTCATACATCACCACATCATTTGAAATGGTTTTAATAACTACCTACTCTTATCCACTCCTAATGTTAATAGTAGAAAATTCCTTTGAGCATGTATTATCTGGATTGGTATCATCTGTAATTAGCTTCAATGATCTACTTGTGAGAGAGATGTCTAAACCTGTCAACAAAAGTCATAGATTATGACAATTTGAAGTAATATCTTGCAGAGGATAAATTATTTATTTCAATAATTATTGGTGTCTCAAAACTAACAAAAGACACCCTTTGAAAATGCATCTTGTATTTTCCTGAATCCATAAGTGACCTTATATGAGGGAGAAATTATACTAGAATGTACAAGGCCTCTATAGACACAATATTCTTGAACCGGGTCATCAAGCATTCACATGTTCAGCTTCATTCAGCTAAGTTCATTCTATGAGAAGAAATACACATAAGAAAATAAATTCATTCAAAAAACCCGTGACAACTTATCATGACAGACAAAATGGAGATGATACCTTCTATTTGGAAAATAAGTAAATATCTCCAAGGAAATACCAAATTCAAACTCATGCTTAGGTTGCATGTGTCAACATTCCCCATTGACCTTAGTCACAAGGCTAACTAATTTATCAAGAGTGTGTATCCCACAAATAAAATTGGTATAAATGTTACAACCACCAAATTTGGAGGGCATGGAAATTCAGTCATCACTATCCTATGTAGTACACTTAATTTCATATGTTGGAATCATTTTGTGACTTGTACACATGATCGTCTAATAGTTTTTAATGTCATCTTCATCATAATTTTTCTATGATAGTCTAATAGTTGCAGGTGGCATCTTCATCACAATTTTTCCATGATAGTTTTGTTGGTCTGAATTTTTGCATAATCAAATTCCTTTGTCCAAGGTATAGAAGAATTCAGATTGGGATCCACCTATGGTGAATAGGGTTTCTAGCCAAGTCATATTTTTTAGGTCTTTGAAGCAAATTTTTGTCGAAACCCTAGGTCTTGTTTTCTTTTAAATTTTTTGGGCACGAAACTAAAAATATGCGAAGATTCCCATCCTTTTAAAACTTTTTGTGCCCTAAGTCACATCTTTTCTTTTGTGTTTCTGACCGCCCGATCCCTAAAAGATCTACGACAATCACTATCTTGCTATAAAAAGATACAAGTATTTTACCCTTAGCGACATAGCGACCATCGCTAAGTTGAAAAGCAGTACTGTCAAGTGGAAATACGATGACCAAAGATTGTATTATTTCAGAGATATTTCATCACGTTGATAACAGACATGTCAGAACCTAAAAATGAATTACAACATTCAGGTACAAAAGACATCAATATAAATCTTAGCTTTTTTGATTAGTCACTTTGTCACTATCAAAGAAATTGGGCACTTCACCGTTAGCAACATGATGCCTTCACCAAAAATAACGGCCGATAGTCGCTTTTAAGTTTTTCAATGATCGTAAGTTTTTTTAGGTTGTGTGGTGCATGTGCTATTTTATTATGTGTCAGATGCATTAACGAGGGTAGTTATGACTTCACTTTCCTTTATCTTTCTGACCCTAAATTTTGATGAGTCACCAGAAATTACTATGTCGCTATTGGAGAATTGGTGTCTCTCACTGTTAGCAACATAGCACCTAGATAGAAAGTAGTACTAAGAAAACTTTTCAGACTAAGTGACTCCCAGAAAGTACTCCATTAGATATCAATTATAAAGCTTTGGAACATGCTGGCATCTAATGGGCTACACGTATATATCGAGAAAAGCAAAGACACTAGGATTCGCTATGTCGCTATCGGGAACTTGTTCTTCTCGCCATTAGCGACATAACGCCCGATCAAGAAATAAACAAATATGAGCCCCAAGAAGCATGGTAATATAGCCAGGTCTTCAAAAATTTGAATCCAAATGCCAGTGAGGTAGGATTTCATCACGTCATCAATGATTGGACCCACGCCCTATTCACAAAATATATGAAAGACTCTGATCGTCAGATCTATCTCAGATCCATGATCGTCACTATCTCGCTATGATGAGTTGCACGAAGGTTACAAATAGTGACATGGAAACAAGAGGCCCACCATATTTATTTTGAGCAATGCATCAAATGTCATCCGCATGATCAAATCAGGATCAATGACGGGCGTTATCTCGCTATGGCAAGGTGTTCACTCTTTATGTATAGCAAGATAGCGCCTAAGTGACACATGTCCTCAAAGTTCTGTGGGTCCAGCTCAGAGGTGCCAAAAATGAAGGAAAGGTACACATGGAAAATTTTCATTGTGTTGACTACCAACTTGTCAAGAGGAACATGAGTCATCTTTGCTTGCATCCCTAGATTGTAGGATTTTTCGTAAATCCATAGTGTAAATTTGAATATAGAAGGTGATGCAACCCTATGCATTTATGAGAGATGAAAGCTTCATGTGTGAAGAAAAATAGAGTATAACACATAAAATTTTCTCAATTCCATAGTACTTAAACAAAGATTCAGAGCATTTCTAAGCAGAAATAGTTGTTGAGAAGACCGTGTTGGATTCAATAAGATTGTGAAGCAGTTTGTTCGCAGAAAGATTGCAGTAACACTGAAAAGAACTATAGAAAAATTCAAAGTAAGTACTTGCATTATAATCCTTCCACTATTTCAATTCCTTTGAGAGTTAATTAAAATGGCTGCAAAATAGAAGGCATTTTCTGGTCAAGAGAACTATTTGGATAGGAATGTCCACGATGATTTTCTTGAACTGCTCCCTTCTTCCACTATTGAAATTGTAGAAGTTAAGAGGCTAACTTCATTAAACCCTAGGCTAAAAATAGTAGATGGGCTATATGACAAAGGAAACTGGGTTAGGGATGCAACAACTTCACAGACTGGTCTTGTTTTATTCAAAAAATGGTTTTTAGAGAGGAACCTTTTTGCCCCACATGCCAACATCTACAATTTTGGTCTAGGGAAATTGGTGGTTCCCAATGTTTTTATGGATTATGATCTTTTGGAAGCTATAGCTAAGAATTATGACCAAGCCCTTAGGGTAGTGAGGAGAACTGATGGTGAAATCTTGATTACAATCAGCGCAGAGGAGATTAGGGAAGTTTTTAGTTTAGGGCCTGTCACTAATTATCATGTGCCCATTGATTTGAAAGGGTTAGAAAATGAGTATATGTCTAAGGGGGATGTAGTTAGGCAAGAAGTGATGAGCACACACATAGGTAGAATTGGAACACTGCCAGCAATAATAGCATCCTCCAGGGAGCCTTTCAAAAGGGCATACTTCAATTCTAGGGCTATAGAAATATATAGGTCCTTGTGTAAAGTTTTTGGGAGAGATGAAGAAGAGTTCATGCCTGTGGATTTTATGTATATGATTACTTAGATTTCTTCTTTTGGTGTGGATATAATTTTTGATTTTGCTTCTTACTTAGCTAAGGAGATTCACATTGGACTGATTGGAAAAACTAAGGGTAAGGTGGAACAAACTTTTGGCCATTATTCTCTGTTAATGCACATGTTCTTATTCAAGGGAGTAACATATTTTAGTAAAGAAATGGAATTAGATAGAGAAGAGAGTGGGGAAGCATTACCAGTTCAATTGTGGAGTGCAAATATGACTTGGGATGCAGAGAATTCCAGTTTTGTCAAGTTTGATAGGTATTTTACTTCAAAGCTGAGATGTCTCCTATTAAGGGACAATCCCAGAATCCCTAAAGCATTAATGAATCTCATTAGGCCTATGGACAACCCAAGTGGTTTGAAAGTTTCACATAATTGGGGAGATGTCATTCCATATTTTGTTTCTACTGTATTTAGAATATATGGTTTTAAAGGAAGCCCTCACGTACTACCCTAACAAGTGCCTTTGAAGGTAGGAGTTGCTGAGATATTGTGGTAGTTGGGAGGAGTGGGGGAAACCCTTCTATTGAAAAGACAGAAGGGGTCAATTTTTCCTACTCGCACAGTGGCTCATCATTTTGTAATCACAAAAGGAGGTTGTCTTTCTCTACACAAGATTTTGAATGCTTATAAGATGGCCACTTCCCATCCTCATTTTTGTGATTCTGAAGGATTTTATCATTTGGCTCTGAGGCATAGAATTAAGCTTGGTAAAATTGAGCATGAATTTTATTTTCCTAAAGACTTAATAAGGAATGAGTACTTCTTGTAGGAGCAAGAGACTAGGAAAGAAAAGTGGAAAGTCTTTTTTAAAATTTTGGATTTCATTCATTGTTTTGATCCAGATTATAGTCCTTTGGACGATGCAATTACAAATGTAGATAAGATGAGAAAAATTATGAATAATTTTCCTAAAATAATAGAGGCAATGAATGAAAAGAAGCAATTCTTTATTAGGTTCTACTTGGATAAGGCCAAGGAAGTAATGGGAAGATTGGGTTTTACTCCCAATATAAGGGCAGGTTAATTAACTATCCAAAAAAGGCTAGGATATACTATTGTTCAAAATAAAAAGAATACAGTGGACAAAGGCAAAAAAATAATTGAGTCCACTAGTAGGGTTTTGGAAGAGAGGCCTACTGAGCCCTCCCATAAGAGGAGGAAAATAATAAGAGAGGAGGATTCTCATGTTGAGGAGTATTCACCTTCATAGACCCCTTTGAGAATCGGGGAGGAGCTAGCAGCTCACTATTGAGCAAATTGAACAAATTGGATCATAAGGGGGAGTTTTTGTCACTCAAGTAGAGATCGATGAAGGGAACCCCCAGGAACCTGCTGTGCCAAGGCCTCGAGTTGACTGTAGCTAATTTTAAGGGAAGGGAATTGGACCCTGTTTTGGAACAAGCCAGCTAACAATTTTTGTCAGATGACAATTTTGTAAGGTCTAGGGCTTTGCATCAATTTTCTTTTAGGGCAAACATCCACAATTTTGAGGAAAGATGTAAGAACATGAAAACAGAGCATGCAAAAATGGATGAAGCCTCCATCCAAAACCAAATAAAGGAGAAAATGATGCAAGAATTCCAAAACATTACCCCTGAGGAGGGAAGGCAAATGGTAAAAACTTCTAACATACTATTGTTGCCTAATTGGGATATTGCAGATGCATTGATTTTCAACTCTCTTTCTAATAGACTGGAGTTACAAGACCCAAATAAAAAGGAATTTGCAGGGACTACTTTTAGTGATGATCAAGTTGCTCTTGTTATGTGGTCATTAAGAAGAGGATCCAAGATTGTATCAGCACAACCTGATGGTTCAGGACTGATAGGGAATATTATTATGAGGAGAGTTGCTGATACCTCACACATACAGGTAGCCCACATGAATGTGGATTATTCTCAGTTTGCCTTGGCTACTGCTAAAAGGGAGGAAAAGAAAATGTTTGAATTACAAAGTAAATATGAGGCAGTTGTGGATGCCTACAATAAAGAGGTAAAAAGGAGAGTTGAGCCTGAAAACAAGCTACTGGGAAAATCCACTAGGCCTAAAATAACATACCCTCGCCCCCTTGTTGAACCTTTCAAATATACCCCCCTCATTGAAATACTAGACACACCCCAAGGGCCACAGTATTACACTACTAAGGATTTTGAAGAAGAAAAGAGTAAACTGTGGGCCTTACATGTAGAGATGGAATCTAAATATGAAGATAAACTAAGAACAACTCTTACATATCTAGGAGACAAGGTTGAATGACCACTAATCCATGATCAATTGGCCAGGGTGATTAACATCTGGGAGGAGTTAAAAGTAGATGATGAGGCTCTAAAGCCTATTGTGAACAAATGGGTGAGAAGGGAGAAAGAAATAACCTTCTTGTGTCTATCTGTTATAAATAATTCTCATGATCAGATTGATAAAACCTTTGACATTATTTTTGATCTTGCTGATTTTGATAGCAAAAGGATACATTTATAGAAGATAATAATAGGCTACTTAGACAAATATAAGAGCCAAAAATTCAATTTATTTCCTCATGCCCTAGATAAGAAAAATAGTTTGAAAAGCAAAGATGAATGGGCAAAGGAACTTGATGATTTATTCTATTTAAGAATGAATCAAGTCATAAATGAAACAAGGCATGCACGGTGGGCCACCACAATAGAAGAAATGGTGAAAGCCAAAATATTCTTTGATTCTTTAAAATAGGAATTTGTTGATATTGATAATGAGGCTAATTATATAATAAAGAAACAGAAGGATATTTTGCAATTCAATTGGCCGGATGACACATTATTTGACAGGTGGATGGCAGAAATGGCTTCTAGTGAATAGTTTGATGTAGATGAAACTGACAGTGATGAGGTATAGGGTGAGGAAGTCCAAATCATTGATACCATCACTACTCAAACCCAATCAGAAGAAGAAGACAAGAAAAACTTGTCACTTTCAGTTGTAGAATTGGGACCACAAGATGCCAATACAATTAAAGAAAAGGAAAAGGTAGAAGTTGTCCTTACTATGTAGAGTGAAGGTGGTGGAAGCCTACAAGTGGAGGTTAATGTGCCCTCATCAAAACAAGCTTCATCGTTGGCTAATTTAGCAGTTACATATGAAGATAAATCAGATCAAAAGCCAACTTAGCAACATCAGAACATGTAACAGAAGCTGACCCACCGAAAGGAATGATTTGATTTTGATATCTTCTATTACCCATAGTTTTGTCATTTTGTGATAGGTGTATGTAGATATTCCTTATAAAAGACACCTGTCAGTTTCTCTTAGCTTGAAGCTTGTTGCATTTCACACTATTTAAGTGAAATTCTAGGGCAAGAGAAAAGGTTCAAATTCTATTTGCTAAGTGATACACTTAGTCTATTTTTGGTCCACCATTTTTGAGCAAAAATTTGTGATGTATTTTCTTTGTCAGATCTTGAGAATACATGAATATAGAATGATCTGTGTTTCTTTCTGAAGGTCATTCCAAGTCTATTGTAAATTGTATACAATTTTCAAGGAAAATGAATACAAATTAAGAACTGTCCCCATATCAGTTCTTTCTGAACTTTGTCTCCTTTTGATTACTTGGTTATCTTGATGTTGTATAAGTAAAGGCTTGTGCAATTAAATGCAGTTCAATTAGGTTGTATATCTATTTATCACGACTGTTAATTCAATGGATTAAGTAAAAGCTTTGATGAATTTGATAAGGTTGCTGCAGTAGTGGAAAGGATTTTGAATGACGAATTCTGATAAGAATTACTGATAAAATTTGTTGTAAGGCAACAAATTAGATCTAGAGATTTGTAGTAGACTCTAAACTCCAATGGATTAGGCACTGATCAAATTTAATCCAGCTGAAAGAGAAATGTGTCACATGATTGTCAAAATGCAGAATTATAATCAACTTTACTTTTATTTCCTGTAGATCTTCAAAGTTGGCCTCTACTTGTTTGCATGGAATGTTTTAGCATTAGTTAGCCATTATTGTTGAGAACATCTGCAGACCTATAAAAGATTTTTGCCAATATCTGTTATATGGGATGTGTTTATTAAAGTGTCAAGAATTGTACATGTATTGGATAATTTGAGATGAGAATCAGAATGAAACTAAGATAATTCTCATACAGTTTTCCTATTCTTGTATCATCCATGGGTATACCCACCCTAGTTTTGCAGAGCCAAAAGAGTAGAAAACCACCCTTGGTTTTGTAGAAGTTGGGCCCAAATGGTGTGCACATACAATTGATAATAAGAATTGGCTAGTCTTTAGACTGTGTGAGTATTGTCATCTTGGTATTAAGCATTTTGTTGCTTAGTAGTTTTAAAACACCAACAAGTTTGTTATTCATCCAAATGGAAACCCTTGTAGGGAAGACCTAATTGCAATGCAACAATTAAATGTAATGTTGAAATATAGGAGAGAGATCCTTTTCGTTGAACTAGAAGATAAATCATCTTCTAACAAAATGACAAAGACTTTCGATGAAGGATTCAAAGTACATCAATTCAATTATAGTCTAGTAAATTTAGGTGCCATCTTCATCATAAGTTTTTGAAGATAGTCCAGTATTTGTAGGTGTCATCTTCATCAAAAAATTTCCATGATAGTCTATTAGTTTGAGGAGTCATCTCCATCACAAGTTTTCCATGGCATACTTGTAGTTAGAGGTGCATTGAAGACCTTTTATCACTACATGAGCTAGTAGTAGATGGTGATTATTCATTATCATCATCATCATCTAACATAGAATCACATGAATATCATGTTTTATAGCCCACATGGCCTAGGTATTGAGGGTACAATTCCAAGCACTAAACACACCAGATTTCAAATTATTATCTTTATGTGTTCATGTTTAAGTTGAATGTTCTAGAGTTGAAGAAAGAAACACACTCAATTTTTTTTTCTTTTTGTTCTTTTTTTGAATATGAAACTGTTGTCTAAATGATACAATATAATTATGTATTATTAAAACAAAAATACAAGAAAAATATGATACCAACACAACTATATTTATAAAACCAAAAAATTTGTCATTATTATTTCTTCTAAGCTTTTACAACTACAGCTTCTGCATATACATTTTCTTTCTTTTCTTTCATTACTATAACAAAAAGTAGAATAGTTGTTACAATAGACCAACATTCCAAATGATAAATCTGCATCTACACACTTTCAATAAAATGAAACAACAAGTACATTACATTCTTTTTGCAACTAGACTCTTTTTAACACTTATCATCAAAACATCACTGAGAAAAAACACTTGAGCGAAGACTCTCCCATTTATATTACACAACAATGGCTAAACTTTGGCATAAAAAATAATAATGATAGTAATAGTATTCACTTCCATCTTCAATATTATCATAAAAACCTACAAAAAAAATACACATGTACCTATGGAAATATGCTCGAAAAGAAATCCCTCTCCTCGACCATCGGAGATGCAGGTGTGATTGGAGGTCGTGAATAGAAGAGCTTTTGAAGTTGAGCACATCAGGAAGAATGAAAGAAAGACAATATCGAGAGTTTCCAACTACTATTCTGCCCCCCCTATATTGATGCAAATGCAAGGCCCCCTTTCATAGTATTCCCAGGGCTAGTAGGCATCATTAATCAAGTGGGTGGAGAAAACTTGAAATGAAATTGGGCTTAAAGAAAACCATGAGAAAATGCAGAGATAACCATGTGAAAATGTAGAGATAACCATGCGAAAATGCTCCAAAAATGTCAAATGTTAAACCAGGCACAAAAGACGTAATTGGGAAAATGTTCTTTTAACTTTGTAGATGTATAAGCCCTGTGTTGGTCAAAATTTCAACCAACACGGGTCTTATATGTAAAAAAACAAAAATTTTGCCTTTAATTTTCAACCACCCTAAATTTATTTAGTTGATGGTCAAAATTTTTGGATGAAAAATGATGTTAAATGTAGTAGTGTAATTAGTAGTGTTCTAACACAATCAACAATCAATTTATTCATTCTCTCAACAATCCTATTTTGTTTTCGTGTCCCAAGTGTAGATAATTGTCTCTTAATTCGATGCTCATTACAAAAGTTAATGAACTCAATAGACATAAACTAACCACCTCTATCATATCTCATATATTTTAGTTTCTTATTATTCAATGATAAAATGAAAGCACTTTAACAATATGTAAACTTCTACTTTATGAGACATCGAGCCATTCAAATATGTATATGTGAGGGAAAGAGGGATATTTCCAAGTATGATTCCATTTATGATCCAAATTACTTAAGCTATGACCCAAAAGGAGAAGGGTTTTAAAACTAAATTGAAGTTGTGAAGAGGAATGCAATACAAAGAAATACATTCTCTTAGACCCTTTGATAGGATAATATGAGGGTAAAATTGAACTAATTGCAAAAATAATATAAATCTAGATGTTATGTGGATACAACTAGCCCAATCAAGATGAAAATCTAGGGTAAAGATATAAAAGAAAATTAGATGCAAAAGAATCACCTTGAAATATGTAGAGGAAGATGTGTTTTTTCAATAACTTTCAAATATGAAACTTTTCTAAACTTTCATTTGTAAATCTTGGAATGAAATGATGAAAGGAACATAATCTATAAATCTCCCTAGAATCTGAGATTGAAGGACTAGGTTGACTTGGAAGGACATCCTACAACTAGGTTGACATAGTTTGTGACTCTGAAACTAACAACTGTAGAAAGCTTGCAAACTGTACGTTCCAGATGTAGACACCTAAAAACCTTTAGAAAATAAAGTATTTTTATTTTTTGAAAAATTCCTGATGACATCATCATTAATTAATTAATTAATTATTTAATTAATTAATTTATTTTTATGCCATTAAATCCCTTTATCTTAATTAAAAATATTTTATTAAGGAATCCCTCCCAAAAATGTTTAAATCTTATTTAAACATTATTTCCTTATTTATTAATTATTTAATTAATAAATTGACCAAAAAACCCAAAATAATTAAAAAATTTGTTTTTTGCCCAAAACTTGGCCAATTTCCTTAAGACCACTAACCTCTTCCAAAATCTTCTAATCCTTCTTTAATTTTGATTAAAAGCTAATCCCATCATTTCCTACCCCTAATCCCAACTCAAAATATTTAATTAAGATTAAATATTAATCCTCATGTTTATTAAAAAAGTTTTAATAAATATCTCCTCAACCCAAACCCTTGAAATAAATAAAACTTTATTTATTTCCTAAAAATCTAATTTATCCTCATCCTAAGAAGTTCTAGACTCTTCTAGAAAGTCTTCATCCTCATCCTAGGAAGTTCTAGACTATTCTAGAAAGTCTTTATCCTCATCCAAAGTCTAGACTCTTCTAGAAGATTTCTTTAAACCTAATCCTAATCTCCTCCTAACCTTGTCACATTTCCTAAACATGGGTTAAAACTTACTAACCCAAGCCAAAGTTAACAAATATCTCCTCCTTCACCCACCCTCATTAAATGCCATCCACTTGCCTATCCCTAAGCTAATCTTAAACCATCCTAATCCATCCTCTAATCATTTGCACAATCCTAAGCAAGCTTAAAACCATCATAATCAAGTCCAAGTCGAAATTGCTCTCATCTCCCTCAAAATATCTCAACCATAAAACTTTATGAAGCCCACTAGGCCATAAATGACTCTTCCAAGCCTTTTTATTGCTCTTACAAGTCATTATGAGGGTCTTTATGAAGATTTTATCCCTTGAGCCTCCTTTGTTGACTCATCCTTCCCCTTTCCTCCATCCTCTCACCTTGTGACATGTGTCACTCCCTGATTGGCTGTAAGGAAGCACAATCCATGTGCTCTCTTCTCATGCAATCTGAGCCCTCCATGAGCTTTTTCCCATCCTTGCATCTTAGCCCTCAATCCCTCAAGCCTCTTGCCTATAAATTAGATCCTTCCCCTTTGCAAAATAACACAATCCATGAAGTAAAGTCATGATGCCATTTTAAGAATCCATTTTACATCAAAACCATTCACTCACACCCAAATTTCAACTCCATTTGAAGCCCTTTTTGAAGCATAAAGCTTGAGCATACATCCTATCTATTTAGACAAAGCTACTCAACAAGAGAGCTTCTCATTGAGAGAGCCCATTAATAGCTCATATTCTTAATTGAGAGCTCATCTTAGTCTATCTTGAAGTTTATGAATTTTGTTTAGTTTGTAGAAGCCTTATTTAAATTTGGTTTCTATTAGCATACTAACATTTCTCATATACATTTTGGCACGCCCGGTGGGACCCCGCATGGGTCATCTTCATTAGCTTTTTTAGTCAAGTTTTGTATGTCATTTGCTGATTTTGGCTAATTTTGCTTGTTTTTGTGATTGGTAGGATTGTATAAATTGGTTTTGTAGGTCCACAGGAGCATGAAGAAGACAAAGGAACTCATAGTCTATCTCATAGTATTTGCAGATTTTTCAAGCTTATAGGTGGACAAAGCACTTGGAATTCTTCTTCCTCTTCTTGTCTATATTCTTCTTATTCCATCTACTTCTTCTTCTTCTTCTTGTGGGAGATCTTGGCCATTTTTTTTTAAGGAAGAAAAATCATACACACTTCTTTTTAGTGCTTAAAATGAACTCCCAAATCATACTTAAATCCATTAAAAAATTAAAAATTTGCAAAAAAGAAAAAATATTTTAACAAGTGAAACTAGACCAATCCAATCATTTGCATCCTTGCAACATCAAGGTTTTAGATGCATTCATGCAAAGTTAGGAACACTTCATTTTTGGGAATTTAAAAAGAACTTCAAGTTTCCATTTCAAAAGGTTCAAAATCAACACTAAGTGCACACTAAAATCTAAATCAAACTCAAAGCATCAATCAAGGATAAAATGAACTTCATTTGCAAATATTTTAAAGTTCTTTTAAAGATCTTATGAAAACTAAGAGTCCTAAATGGTTTCCAAAAATTTTCCTAAAAGCTTTGTTATTTGTTCCAAACAAATGTCTTCTTGCAAAATCTTGAATGTTTCTTAGGTTTTTCATGCATCAAAACAATCTAGGAATATCATTTTTGGGCTTAAAATATGCAAACTAGAACACAAAATCTTGAATGAAAACCAAAGTCCAAAGAGTCATTTTCACTTTTGAGTCCAAAAAAATCTTGACTAATCTAAGGTTAAAACAAAGCACTTCAAAGTTCTTAAAACAACACACAAAGTCTCAATCTTGAATGCTCAAAGGAAAAAACTTGAATGTTTAATCACTTGTCTTTGAATGCATGTTGCTAAAATCACTCTTGAGTGCCCTAGATTAAAATCAAGTTTGTTTTTTTTATGAACGCATGATTAAAACAACAAATCCAATCTTGAATGCCATAGATCAAATAATCATCTTTTGGGGCATAAAAAGAATCCACATTTTTGAAATCTTCTAAGTTATAAAAACCAATAAAGATGCTTTGAGTAAGTTTGTAGTTGGACTCACCCTCTTTAATCACCCATCAATTTAACCATTGGTTGCAATCTCAGTGCCATCTATGGGGATGGGTCTACCTAAGAGGGTGTTAAGTGCTCCAAAAAGATCAAACTCCACTCACTTGGGTCTTTAGTGGTTTTTCTAAGTTAGAAAATTCTTTGAATGGGCATTAATCTTTCTCACACTTCATTTGGGCATAAAAATTGGACAAATCTAACGCGGAGGGCCTCCGAGCGCGCGCTTGACAAATCAAGTCTCACACATCTTTGCTTTGGGCTTAAAACAAAATCACACCAACTCTTGAATGCTTTAAAGGAAATTAATCGATACTTGATGTAGAGGGCCTTTGGGTGCGTGAGTTTTCTTTTGTTGACCCTAAATCTTCTTCTTGTTTGCATTCTTTGATCAATTTACTTTTGTTGGCACTTCAAAATGGAATGAACATTGTATGCCATAATCACAAGTGTCTTCAATCATAGCTTACAAAATCTAAATCATCAATTAGAATAAACACGTCTTTTGAAGCCCAAGATCATCTATGTGGTCTTGTTTTACACTTTTTAGGAGGCCTGCTTGGGGATTTCATCACCCCTTGGGATGACCTCAACTCCAGCGTTCCGGTGGAGTATAAAAATTGGGAGGTGAATCCAAAGACACGTCTCTTGGAATCAAGATTTTTTCACTCGGGCTAAGCCTCAAGGAACTTTATACCCTTGAGAAGTGAAAGAGGAGAAGTGGGTTACCGCTCCTCTCGGCTATGTGACATCTTTTTGGTTTCATCTACGGATTTGGGCCTCACGTACCTTGTGTATATCAAGGACTCCCTAGCTATAACAAATTTCATCCTTGTAGAAAGCTTCCTAGGATGTTGGTGTGTTTGACGTGCTTGCTCCAAAATTTTGTTTGCTTGTTTGTTCATAGCTTTTGAATGAATGTTTGCCAACTTTGGTCAAAATTCCAAAAAAGAAAAAATCTCCTAGCCCAAGGCATACTTAGCGTAGTCACTGCCTCATCAGAAAATCATCCAAGCTCCCTCGCTGCAACCGAATATATCTAGTTCCTTGCTTTAGAACAATCCCAAATCCAAAGTCTCTCCAAATCATCCCCCCCTAGCCAGCTAGCAACCCAATCCAAAATCACACCCAAGCCTTTAGAGAGTTGTTGTCATTCTGCTAGAATTTGCTCTCCAATCAATCCAACCAATCCACCAGCCTCACCAAGGTTATCCCTTTGACAGAGCTTTGTCTAGGGTAATCTAGCTTTGTCACTTGTTATCCCTTAGCACCTTGAGCTAAAGGTTGGGATCTACAAGTGGTCAATCTCGTGTCATGCCCATAGGATCAATACTCTATCCTTAAGTTGACACAATCTCCACCAATCCAACGCATAGGAAAGCAAAACTCTCACTTTTTGACAGCATGCCCTTGAAGTCTTCCATCCAAAAGAAAGCCAAAATTCTCCAGCCAATCCTCCTAAGTGTCATACAGCTTTGACTCTCCCTAGGAAATCTTTCATCAGCCAATCCAAAATCTATGCTTAATCCAAATCCAACCATGAGCTTCCATGTTCATCCATATGCAAGACCCCATCCCCATCCGACTCATCATCAAAACATGAAATCCCAAACCTATCATGATGTGTTCGGTCATATTGTCCTTGCTCCCACCACCTCCTATTCCAATGATGATGAAAATCTTGTTGACTATGATGGGTATATTGAAAGCCTTAGAAACATTCCCCCAAGCATCCCCCAAAATCCAAGAGTTATTCCAAACTATCTAGTCATGCCATCTAATATCCTAGCTTCTCCACCATCACCCAATCAACCAAGCTTCCAATCTTCCACCCTCATCACACTAGCTATTCCTATCAATCCACCACCTCTACCTCTGACACATGAGTGTCCAAGGAATCTCCTAGAGGAAATACAAGAAAAGCCACCTCCAACAGTCAATAAGCCATGTCATCTAATCCAACCATGTGAAGTAGTCAGTGATGAAGCTTCCCCATCTATAATATCACCCCCATATCCCATAGCTATCATCCCCATACCATCCATCAAATTGCTTAAAATCCTTCCACTTGCCGCAAGCATCAAATTCCCACCACCCATCGAATCGCTCCAAATCCCATCCACATCTCCTCCTCCAAGCATTATCCAAATCCCATATAATGAACCTCATGCATCCACTCCCATCCATTCCTGTCAAGATCTTGTCCAAAAGCATGTTGAAATATCCTTCGACAGAATAGAAGATCCCGCCATCCCACTTATTCCCCTACATGATCCACTTTTACCATCCCCTCCATATCTAAATCCTACCATCTTACTTACTCCATCTCAAGATCCCTTTCCCTTAGCCCACCCAACTCAAGATCCTATCCTCCCATCTCCTCTCCTTCATGATCATACATCTCCCATAATCCATGATGATAGATCCATCGAAAAAGAATTAATTATCATATCCGAAGCTCCAACTCCTTCAGCTAGTAATGGACTTACATCTTGTGTTCCAAATAATGAACATCATATTGAAAAAAAAAATGAAAATGTATTTCTAGATGTTGGTATCCCTGCTATTCCTGCATGGTCCCAAGTCCTTCCATCTCCACCCCAAAGTTCCCATCCATCTTATTCCGCATCTATTTTGGGCCCTCATCCTACTCCTTATCTCCAACCCTCCATTTTGGGTCCATATATCCCTTATCTAAATCCCACACCCTTTCCATCCATTTTGGGTCCCTACATACCTAATATGAATCCTTTATCCCCTCCATCTATTTTGGGACCTACACCTTCCCTGTTTCCATCTATTTTGGGCCCATATCCTTCCTTCCCTCCATCCATTTTGGGCAATTATATCCATCCATATCCTATGTTCCAATCTATCATTCCATCTCCTCAAATCCACCAGCTAGATCATCAAAGTCACTCACCCTTGAATCCCTTCCAACCTTTAAACCCTATCACTCCATCAATTATCCCTCCATCTCCTCCATGCTCTTGTTCCCATCCCATGGCTAATAGAAGCATATTGGATGCCAAAATACAAAAGCATAAATTCAAAAATCCACAAAAATCCAAGTCTCAACATGTCCCTTCTAAAATACATGTTCAAAACAAGAAACATTTAATCCCAATCAAAGAAAAAGTCAAGAGGCCACAAAAGCCCAAGCTTAAAAAGTCAAAAATCATGTGGATACCCAAGATACTCATAAAAGAAATGCATCTCAAAGAAAAATCTCAATTGGCATCCATTCATGCTACTCAAAAAGCCTCATCCATCCATCCTTCATTGAAATCCCCATATAAGCATCCTTCATCCCCCCAATCCACTTTTAGTCCATATGCTTCTTATCCTAAATTTCCCATCCTCCATCTTCCAACTCTACTTTTAGTCCTTATGTTTTTCTTCCTCCATTTTCTCCTCAACCTCGCTCAAAACCATCTTTCCCACTACTTTATCACCTCTCAAGGTGTGTGCCAATGATGATCTTTCCATTTTCCTCATCCATTTACCCACAAGCCTTATATGTTTGCATCCATTATCTGTCAAAACTCCCACCCACCATTCCACTTGTTCAATCCCATCTTTTTCATCCATCCTACCAACATCTATGAGCCAAAAATAGCTGAAGAAAGCCAAAATCATTCTAGCTAAGTTGAAAGTCAAAAAGTCAAAAAATAAATAAAGAAAAATAAAGCGTCCACTAGTGAAAACTTGGCAATTCAAGCGCCTTGGATAAGTACTATGATGAAAACTTGGCAAACAAGCATCATGCGTAATCCCGCCATCCCCAACTTAGCCTATCACCCTCATGCTTTTGGTCATCTCTTGACATCCAACTCCATCTTCCAATCTATCCACCTATCCTCCACCCTCCATCTTCCATCTCACACCATCCACTTATCTCCTGCAGCTTTAGCCAACCATTCCAACTATCATCCATCTCCCTAGCCCCTTTAGCTTTTTCCATCCTAGCTTCAATCCTATCACATCCATCATAAGAACTCCTTCCACATGTTATCTTCTGATTGGGGGCACTATATTCCTTGGAGATCTTGTCTTGTCCATCCTCCCTTGTCATTGGTCTCTAGCTCTAGGCTATCCTCATGCAAACCCAATGTCATCTCTTTATATCCATCATAATCCTAGCTATCTACCATCCTATCTAGCCATCTCATCCTACTCCTCTAGCTATCCTTGGTCACAAAATCTCTCATCATCATTGGATGCATCCTGCCAAATCCGTATCTTTCGCTATCACCCCACCCTTAGCTTTCACATCTTGCACAACATCGAACCATCCCGCTATCCTATCATCCTAAGCTTTTGCCTGCTTGTAACTATCTTGGTTAGCTTTATCTTGTAAATATCTTGGTCTGTTATCTTTTACATCCTCTTTAGCTTAGTACCATTGTACCTATCCAGCTTTTGTGTCAGTTCCTCCTTGATCAACATCTTGCACACATTGCACATCTTGGTTAGCTATTCCAATGCATCCTTTAGCTAGATTTCCTATCACCAATGTGTTATCTTTCTTAGTTCAGCTTGCCAGATGCATTACTCATCCAAATCCACTAGCTTAGGTGCTCTCTGATAGGTCCTTGTAGGATATAGCTTTCCTTATGTCTGATCTTGGTCTGTTAGTACCTTGTCCTACCCATCTCATTGGCAAACGGTTCTCTTTTGGATTTTTGCTTTCTTTTGATTTGGACTCTTCCCTGTTGGGTCTTAAAATATCTTTTCCAAGCAATCTCCTTGTTCCCTCCTCAAGGTTGCCACGATCTTCCATATCATGGTATGCTGTGTATGGGGCAATCAGAGCGTAAGGTCTTGATCATGTCTTTCACTTGTTTTCTTTTTCTGCTTGTGGGTTACCTAGTGTCATTTCCACACTACTTCCTCTAGGATTCATGTGTGATACTGGGGCAATCTTTGCGTGTTTGTTTTGAATCAGTTCGTCCATCCTCTAGACAGTTGGTGAAAAGGCCTTGATGTTCTTGGTAACCTTGGCAATTAACCAAAAGTCTTATAGCAAATCTAGTGCTCAACTACATGGTGGTACTTCTCTTTGAAGTATCCCCCTTCTCAAAAAGCTTCAATGGATTCTCTTCATCTCCATTATCCCCCATCCATATCCAGCATCCGTCTCTCCTACCCCAGCTTGTGCAACTGTATCTCTCAAAATCAATCATCACTCTTAGCTTTAGGGATCCACAATCCTAGTCTTAGGGATCCACCAATCCAAATTAATCCACCAAGCCTCATCTTTCGAGATCCACAATCCTAGTCCTAGGGATCTCCGAAACCCATCTTCCACCAATCTGACTCTTTGAAATCCTGTTGCATCAACTTTTTAGTCCCCTCATCCATCTCCCCATCTTGGATTCCTTTTATAGTGCTCTGCTCCTTCATCCTCTACAATCCCTGAGATCTTAAGCTTGCTTCCTCTTGTGCCTCTGATTCTCCCTTTATCAATCTCCCATAGTGAGAGTTTGAGCTAACTAAACCTCTTCTCTTAAGCCAATATGAGTCTTCTTTCTCATCTCGAATTCTTGTACTTTTCAAGAAGACGTTGAGCCTCACTTTCTCTCCCCACAGCCTTCTTGAGGGGGCATCTTGTAGTCCATTCTCTCCTCTTCTGCTCTAGCCTTGGGCATCTTATTTTCTTATCTTTGATGCCATGCCACTTGCGGCATCACATCAAAGAGGGGAAAAATGTAGACACCTAAAAACCTTTAGAAAATAAAGTATTTTTATTTTTTAAAAAATTCTTGATGACATCATCATTTATTAATTAATTATTTATTTAATTAATTAATTTATTTTTATGCCATTAAATCCCTTTATCTTAATTAAAAATATTTAATTAAGGAATCCCTCCCAAAAATGTTTAAATATTATTTAAACATTATTTCCTTATTTATTAATTATTTAATTAATAAATTGACCAAAAAACCCAAAATAAATAAAAAATTTAGTTTTTGCCTAAAACTTGGCCAATTTCTTTAAGACCACTAACCTCTTCCAAAATCTTCTAATCCTTCTTTAATTTTGACTAAAAAGATAATCCCATCATTTCCTACCCCTAATCCCAACTAAAAAATATTTAATTAAGATTAAATATTAATCCTCATGTTTATTAAAAAAGTTTTAATAAATACCTCCTCAACCCAAACCCTTGAAATAAATAAAACTTTATTTATTTCCTAAAAATTTAATTTATCCTCATCCTAAGAAGTTCTAGACTCTTCTAGAAAGTCTTCATCCTCATCCTAGGAAGTTCTAGACTATTCTAGAAAGTCTTTATCCTCATCCAAAGTCTAGACTCTTCTAGAAGATGTCTTTAAACCTAATCCTAATCCCCTCCTAACCTTGTCACTGTAGACACCTAAAAACCTTTAAAAAATAAAGTATTTTTATTTTCTAAAAAAGTCCTGATGACATCATCATTTATTAATTAATTAATTAATTAATTAATTAATTAATTTTTATGCCATTAAATCCCTTTATCTTAATTAAAAATATTTAATTAAGGAATCCCTCTCAAAAATGTTTAAATCTTATTTAAACATTATTTCCTTATTTATTAATTATTTAATTAATAAATTGACCAAAAAACACAAAATAAATAAAAAAATTATTTTTTGCCCAAAACTTGGCCAATTTCCTTAAGACCACTAACCTCTTCCAAAATCTTCTAATCCTTCTTTAATTTTGATTAAAGGCTAATCCCATCATTTCCTACCCCTAATCCCAACTCAAAATATTTAATTAAGATTAAATATTAATCCTCATGTTTATTAAAAAAGTTTTAATAAATATCTCCTCAACCCAAACCCTTGAAATAAATAAAACTTTATTTATTTCCTAAAAATCTAATTTATCCTCACCCTAGGAAATTCTAGACTATTCTAGAAAGTCTTTATCCTCATCCAAAATCTAGACTCTTCTAGAAGATGTCTTTAAACCTAATCCTAATCCCCTCCTAACCTTGTCACATTCCCTAAACATGGGTTAAAACTTACTAACCCAAGCCAAAGTTAACAAATATCTCCTCCTTCACCCACCCTCATTAAATGCCATCCACTTGCCTATCCCTAAGCTAATCCTAAACCATCCTAATCCATCCTCTAATCATTTGCACATTCCTAAGCAAGCTTAAAACCTTCCTAATCAAGCACAAGTCGAAATTGCTCTCATCACCCTCAAAATATCTCAACCATAAAATTTTATGAAGTCCACTAGGTCATAAATGACTCTTACAAGCCCTTTTATTGCTCTTACAAGTTATTATGAGGGTCTTTATGAAGATTTTATCCCTTGAGCCTCCTTTGTTGACTCATCCTTCCCCTTTCCTCCATCCTCTCACCATGTGACATGTGTCACTCCCTGATTGGTTGTAAGGAAGCACAATCCATGTGCTCTCCTCTCATGCAATCTGAGCCTTCTATAAGCTTTTTCACATCCTTGCATCCTAGCCCTTGATCCCTCAAGCCCTTTTCCTATTTAAGGAATCCTCTCCCAAGTCATTTTAACACAATCCATGAAGTAAAGTCATAATTCCATTTTGAGAAGCCATTTTACATCAAAGTCATACACTCACACCCAAATTCCAACTCCATTTGAAGCCCTTTTTGAAGCATAAGCTTGAGCATACATCCTATCTATTTAGACAAAGCTACTCAACAAGAGAGCTTCTCATTGAGAGAGCCCATTAATGGCTCATATTTTCAATTGAGAGCTCATCTTAGTCTATCTTGAAGTTTATGAATTTTGTTTAGTTTGTAGAAGCTTTATTTAAATTTGGTTTCTATTAGCATACTAACATTGCTCATATACATTTTGGCACGCCCGGTGGGACCCCACATGGGTCATCTTCATTAGCTTTTTTAGTCAAATTTTGTATGTCATTTGCTGATTTTGGCTAATTTTGCTTGTTTTTGTGATTGGTAGGATTGTATAAATTGGTTTTGTAGGTCCACATGAGCATGAAGAAGACAAAGGAACTCATAGTATATCTCATAGTGTTTGCAGATTTTTCAAGCTTATAGGTGGACAAAGAACTTGGAATTCTTCTTCCTCTTCTTGTCTATATTCTTCTTATTCCATCTACTTCTTCTTCTTCTTCTTGTGGGAGATCTTGGCCATTTTTTTTTAAAGAAGCAAAATCATAGACACTTCTTTTTAGTGCTTAAAATGAACCCCCAAATCATACTTAAATCCATTAAAAAATTAAAAATTTGCAAAAAAGAAAAAATCTTTTAACAAGTGAAACTAAACCAATCTAATCATTTGCATCCTTGCAACATCAAGGTTTTAGATGCATTCATGCAAAGTTAGGAACACTTCATTTTTGGGAATTTAAAAAGAACTTCAAGTTTCCATTGCAAAAGGTTCAAAATCAACACTAAGTGCACACTAAAATCTAAATCAAACTCAAAGCATCAATCAAGGATAAAATGAACCTCATTTGAAAATATTTTAAAGCTCTTTTAAAAATCTCATGAAAACTAAGAGTCCTAAAAATTTTGTTATTTTTTCCAAACAAATGTCTTGTTGCAAAATCTTGAATGTTTCTTAGGTTTTTCATGCATCAAAACAATCTAGGAATATCATTTTTGGGCTTAAAACATGCAAACTAGAACACAAAATCTTGAATGAAAAGCAAATTCCAAAGAGTCATTTTCGTTTTTGAGTCCAAAAACAATCTTGAATGATCTAAGGTTAAAACAAAGCACTTCAAAGTTCTTAAAACAACACACAAAATCTCAATCTTGAATGCTCAAAAAAAAAAAAACTTGAATGTTTAATCACTTGTCTTTTAATGCATGTTGCTAAACACACTCTTGAATGCCATGGATTAAAATAAAATTTTTCTTGAATGCATGATTAAAATAACAAATCCAATCTTAAATTCCAAGGATCAATTAACCATTGCAATATCAAACACTTCATTTGGAGCTTTTAAAATTGAACAAAACAAATCTCTTTTCCACATGCAATTTAGGCAAAGTTTGATTTTTGGACATTTAAGAAACTTCGTTAAGTTAAACACAAATTTGCAAAAATCATTTTGAGTAGTTCCTTGGACTCACCTCTTTTCTAATCACCCATCAAATATTAACCATTGGTTGCAATCTTAGCACCATTCACGGGGATGGGTCTACTTGAAAAAGGTGTTGAATGTTCCACAATCTAACTCACTCACTTGGTCTTTGAACGTTTGCTTTAACTTTATCAAAATTCTTAAATGACCAAAAATTTAGATTAAATTGATCACACTTCATTTGGGTACTAAAATTGAACAACTATTGACGTGGAGGGCCTTCGGGCGCGTGCTTGGCAATCGAGTTTCACACATCTTTGTTTTGGGCTTAAAATAAACTCACACTCAATCTTGAATGCCTAAAAATCAATGAACATCGCATGGTTTTGACGTATTTTCAATGGCGCTTGCATTTCTTGACGATCTCTCGACTTTCATTATGCTAATGATGCTGTCAAATTGGAATGAACATTGTATGCCATAATCACAAGTGTCTTCAATCATAGCTTACAAAATTTCAATCATCAATTGGAATGAACGCATGTCTTTTAAAGCCCAAGATCATGTATGTGGTCTTTTTTTACACTTTTTAGGAGGCTTGCTTGGGGATTTCATCACCCCTTGGGATGACCTCAACTCCAGCATTCTGGCGGAGTATAAAGATCGGGAGGTGAATCCAAAGACACCTCTCTTGGAATCAAGATTTTGTCACTTGGGCTAAGCCTCAAGGAACTTTATACCCTTGAGAAGTGAAAGAGGAGAAGTGGGTTACCGCTCCTCTCGGCTGTGTGACATCTTTTTGGTTTCATCTATGGATATGGGCCTCAGGTACCTTGCGTATATCGAGGACTCCCTAGCTAAAAAAAATTTCATCCTTGTAGAAAGCTTCCTAGGATGTTGGTGTGTTTGACGTACTTGCTCCAAAATTTTGTCTGCTTGTTTGTTCATAGCTTTTGAATGAATGTTTGCCAACTTTGGTCAAAATCCCAGAAAAGTAGAAATCTCCCAGCTCAAGGCATACTTAGCGTAGTCATTGCCTCATTAGAAAATCATCCAAGCTCCCTTAGTTCTTTGCTTTAAAATAATCTAAAATCCAAAGTCCATCCAAATCATCCCCCCCAGCCAACTAGCAACCCAATCCAAAATCTCACCCAAGCCTTTAAAGAGTTGTTGTCACTCTGCTAGAATTTTCTATCCAATCAATCCTACCAATCAACCAATCTCACCAAAGTTATCCCTCTGACAAAGCATTGTCTATGGTAACCCAACTTTGCCACTTGTATCCCTCATCACCTTGAGCTAAAGGTTGGGATCCACAAGTGGTCAATCTCGTGTCATGCCCATAGGATCATTAGTCTATTCTTAGGTTGACACAATCTCCACCAATCCAATGCATAGGAAAGAAAAACTATCACTTTTTGACAACATGCTCTTGAAGTCTTCAATCCACAGGAAAGCCAAAAATATCTAGCCAATCCTCCTTAGGTCTGTCATGTAACTTTGAATCTCCCTAGGAAATCTTTCATCAGCCAATCCAAAATCTGTGCTTAACCCAAATCCAACCATGAGCTTCCGTGTTCATCCATACGCAAGACCCCATCCCCATCAAACTCATCATCAAAGCATGAAGTACGAATCCTATCATGATGTGTTTGGTCGCATTGTCCTTGCTCCCACCACCTCCTATTCCAATGATGATGAAAATCTTGTTGACTATGACGGGTATATTGAAAGCCTTAGAAACATTCCCCCAAGCATCCCCAAAAATCCAAGAGTTATTCCAAACTATCTAGTCATGCCATCTAATATTCCAGCTTCCCCTCCATCACCCAATCAACCAAGCTTCCAATCTTCCACCCCCATCACACTAGCTATTCCTGTCAATCTACCTCCACCTCTGACACACGAGTCTCCAAGGAATCTCCTATTGAAAATACAAGAAAAGTTGCCTCCAACAGTCGATAAGCCATGTCATCTAATCCAACCACGTGAAGTAGTCAGTGATGAAGCTTCCCCATCTATAATATCACCTCCATCTCCCATAGCTATCATCCCCATACCATCCATCAAATTGCTTAAAATCCTTCCACTTCCTGCAAGCATCAAAATCCCACCACCTGTCAAATCCCTCCAAATCCTATCTACATCGCCTCCAAGAATTTTCCAAATCTCTCATAATGACCCTTATGCATCCATCTTCTACTCACCCATCTCCACTACTGAATCTCCCATCTATCCATCCGCTGCCTTTGAAGAATCCATCCCTTCACCTCCTATCGCACCATCCACTCCAAACCAATCCTATCAAGATCCTGCCCAAAAGCATGTTGACATCCCCAAAAGCATAAATGAAGATATCATCATACCATGTCTTCCATCCATAGTGCAGTCACCATCTCCTCCATCTCCAAAACCCCGAGCCATATCTCCTCCACTACAAGATATCTTGTCATCCCACCAGCTACATCAAGATCCTATCCTTCCATCTCCCCCGCTCGATGCTTCCATCTTACCACCTATCCAAGCTATTCCACCATCTATAATCTACCCTCTTGGTTCACTTACATTCATCCACGGTGGCCCTCTCTCAACAGAAGAATTAAGAACAGTATATCCCCATTGCAATACACCTAATAAATCACTTCTACCATTTTCTGCAAGCAAAAAGTTTCCTCAGCTTGTTCAAATGTTCAATCGATGGCATTATCAAGGTCAAGGTTTAGGACCACAAGAGAAAGGAATCAGAGAGCCTATTATTGCACAAAAAAATCTAGGATTTCATGGTCTTGGATATGTATCCAAAGGCTCACCATCTAAAGGTGTTGGTACACCACACCCCCAAACCAAGCCTATCTCCAAGCCCACCATGCCAGCCTCCGATCACTCCTTCAAGAAATCTTATGTCATCCCCCCTCCACCATCTTTGCAACCCAAAACAACCTACCATATCCCCCCTTCATCCGCTAAATCCATTTTGGGTCCCTATGTCCCAAAATCTACCATCCTCCATCCTCCTATTAGCCATCATAAAAATCCTATTCCATCCATTTCTATGCAAGATCAACAAAGGCACATATCAGGGCACATCATCCATCATCATCCCCCTACATGCTCTTTCATATCCTCTCCATCTCACAAAGCTTCTCCTAACCATCTTCCCAAAGCTTACCACAGCAATATGAATGCCAATTTCAAAATGCATAAAGCTAAAAATCCACATCCTAGGCAATCATATGTCTATTCTAAAAGACATACTCCAAAAAGGCAAAATCCAATCAAAGAATGCAAAACAATGCAAAAGCCTATGAAAAGAAAATCCAAAACCATGTGGTTCCCTAAGAAAAAAGTTTGAAACCCAATGCATAATGGCATCCACCATTGCTAATCCCCCATCTAGTGACTCATGTCCCCCATCTCCTAACTCCATCTTGGGTGCCTATATCCCCAAGCACGCTTCCACAAATCCTCCATCACACTCGCATCTACCATCTATCCCCCATATGCTCTTTTCACACCCGTTCCAACATGTGCCAATGTTGCTCTTGCAAGCATCCCCATCTCATGCTCCTTTCCAGCATTTTCATCCCTCCATCTCCTACCATTAATCCCATCTAATCCGATCTATTGCATAAATCACACATCCGGTGTACCAACAACTAGCAACAAAATTGAACATTCCAACAGCCAGTGAAAAATCCCAAAAAAGCCAAAATAGCTGAAGAAAGCCAAAATCATTCCAGCTAAGTCCAAAGTCAAAAAGTCAAAAAAGAAAAAAAAAATAAAGTGTCCATTGGTGAAAACTTGGCAATTCAAGTGCCTTGGACAAGTACCATGATGAAAACTTGGCAAACAAGCGTCATGCGTAATCCTGCCATGCCCAGCTTAGCCTATCACCCTCATTCTTTTGGTCATCTCTTGACATCCAACTCCATCTTCCAATCTATCCACCTATCCTCCATCCTCTAGCTTCCATCTCACACCATCCACTAATCTTATGTAGCTTCAGCCAATCATCTCAGCTATCATCCATCTCCCTAGCCCCTTCAGCTTTTTCCATCCTAGCTTCAATCCTATCACATCCATCATAAGATCTCCTTCCACATGTTATCTTCTGATTGGGGGCACTATATTCCTTGGAGATCTTGTCTTGTCCATCCTCCCTTGTCATTGGTATCTAGCTCTAGGCTATCCTCATGCAAACCCAATGTCATCTCTTTATATCCATCATAATCCTAGCTATCTACCATCCTATCCAGCCATCTCATCTTGCTCTTCTAGCTATCCTTGGTAAAAAAATCTCTCATCATCATTGGATGCATCCTGCCAAATCCATATCTTTTGCTATCACCCCACCCTTAGCTTTCGCATCTTGCACAACATCGAACCATCCCGCTATCCTCTCATCCTGAGCTTTTTCCTGCTTGTAACTATCTGGGTCAGCTTCAACTTGTAAATATCTTGGTCCATTAGCTTGTACATCCTCTTTAGCTTAGTACCATTGTATCTATGCAACGTTCATGTTAGTTCGTCCTTGATCAGCAGCTTGCACCCATCGCACAACCCTTGGTTAGCTATTCCAATGCATCCTTAGCTAGATCTCCTGTCACCAAAGTGCTATCCTTCTTAGTTCAGCTTGCCAGACGATCACCCATCCATATCCATTAGCTTCGGTGCTCTTCGATAGGTCCTTCCAGGATATAGCTTTCCTCATGTCTAATCTTGGTCCGTTAGTACCTTGTCCTACCCATCTCATTGGCAAATGGCTCTCTTTTGGATTTTCACTTTCTTTTGATTTGGGATCTTCCCTTTTGGGTCTTGAAGTATCTTTTCCAAGAAATCTCCTTGTTCCCTCCTCAAGGTTTCCATGATCTTCCATATCATGGTATGCATCAAATGGGGCAATTAGAGTGTAAGGTCTTGATCAGGTCTTTCATTTGTTTTTCTTTTTTGCTTGTGGGTTCTCCAGTATCGTTTCCATGCTGCTTCCTCTAAGATTCATGTGTGATGCTGGGGCAATCCTTGCATGTTTGTTTTGAGTTAGTTTGTCAATCCTTTGGATGGTTGGTGAAAAGGCCTTGATGTTCTTGGTAACCTTGGCAATTAACCAATAGTCCTATAGCAAATCTAGTGCTCAACTACATGGTGGTACTTCTCTTTGAAGTAGCCCCCCGCTCAAAAAGCTTCAATGGTTTTCCTTCATCTCCATTATCCCCCATCCATATCTGGCATCCGTCTCTCCTACCCCAGCTTATGCATTAGTATCTCTTTGAATCACTCCTCACCTTTAGCTTTAGGGATCCACAATCCTAGTCTTAGGGATCCACCAATTCAAATCAATCCACCAAGCCTCATCTTTCGAGATCCACAATCCTAGTCCTAGGGATCTCTGAAACCCATCTTTTGCCAATCTGACTCTTTGAAATCCTGTTGCATTAGCTTTTTTTAATCCCTTCATCCATCTCCCCATCCTGGATTCCTTTTATAGCACTCCTCTCCTTCATTCTCTGCAATCCCTGAAGTCTTAAGCTTGCTTCCTCTTGTGCATCTGATTCTCATTTATCATTCTCCCATAGTGAGAGTTTGCGCTAATTCAACCCCTTCTCTTTGCCAATCTGAGTTTCCTTGCTCATCCGAGATTCTTGTATTTTTCAAGAAGCCACCGAGCCTCGCTTTCTCTCCCCACTGCCTTCTTGAGGGGGCATCTCACAGTCCATTCTCTCCTCTTCTGCTCTAGCCTTGGGCATCTTATTTTCTTATCTTTGATGCCATGCCACTTGTGACATCACATCAAAGAGGGGAAAAATGTAGAAACCTAAAAACTTTTAGAAAATAAAGTATTTTTATTTTCTAAAAAAGTCCTAATGACATCATCATTTATTAATTAATTAATTATTTATTTAATTAATTAATTTTTATGCCATTAAATCCCTTTATCTTAATTAAAAATATTTAATTAAGGAATCCCTCCCAAAAATGTTTAAATCTTATTTAAACATTATTTCCTTATTTATTAATTATTTCATTAATAAATTGACCAAAAAATCCAAAATAAATAAAAAAATTATTTTTTGCCCAAAACTTGGCCAATTTCCTTAAGACCACTAACCTCTTCCAAAATCTTCTAATCCTTCTTTAATTTTGATTAAAGGCTAATCCCATCATTTCCTACCCCTAATCCCAACTCAAAATATTTAATTAAGATTAAATATTAATCCTCATGTTTATTAAAAAAGTTGTAATAAATATCTCCTCAACCCAAACCCTTGAAATAAATAAAACTTTATTTATTTCCTAAAAATCTAATTTATCCTGATCCTAAGAAGTTCTAGACTCTTCTAGAAAGTCTTCATCCTCATCCTAGGAAATTCTAGACTATTCTAGAAAGTCTTTATCCTCATCCAAAGTCTAGACTCTTCTAGAAGATGTCTTTAAACCTAATCCTAATCCCCTCCTAACCTTATCACATTCCCTAAACATGGGTTAAAACTTACTAACCCAAGCCAAAGTTAACAAATGTCTCCTCCTTCATCCACCCTCATTAAATGCCATCCACTTGCCTATCCCTAAGCTAATCCTAAACCATCCTAATCCATCCTCTAATCATTTGCACAATCCTAAGCAAGCTTAAAACCTTCTTAATCAAGCCCAAGTCAAAATTTCTCTCATCACCCTCAAAATATCTCAACCATAAAACTTTATGAAGTCCACTAGGTCATAAATGACTCTTACAAGCCCTTTTATTGCTCTTACAAGTCATTATGAGGGTCTTTATGAAGATTTTATCGCTTGAGCCTCCTTTGTTGACTCATCCTTCCCCTTTCCTCCATCCTCTCACCATGTGACATGTGTAACTTCTTGAATGGTTGTAAGGAAGCACAATCCATGTGCTCTCCTCTAATGCAATCTGAGCCTTCTATAAGCTTTTTCACATCCTTGCATCCTAGCCCTTGATCCCTCAAGCCCTTTACCTATTTAAGGAATCCTCTCCCAAGTCATTTTAACACAATCCATGAAGTAAAGTAATAATTCCATTTTGAGAAGCCATTTTACATCAAAACCATACACTCATACCCAAATTCCAACTCCATTTGAAGCCCTTTTTGAGGCATAAGCTTGAGCATACATCCTATCTATTTAGACAAAGCTACTCAACAAGAGAGCTTCTCATTGAGAGAGCCCATTAATGGCTCATATTTTCAATTGAGAGCTCCTCTTAGTCTATGTTGAAGTTTATGAATTTTTTTTAGTTTGTAGAAGCTTTATTTAAATTTGGTTTCTATTAGCATACTAACATTGCTCATATACAGTCACATTCCCTAAACATGGGTTAAAACTTACTTACCTAAGCCAAAGTTAACAAATATCTCCTCCTTCACCCACCCTCATTAAATGCCATCCATTTGCCTATCCCTAAGCTAATCCTAAACCATCCTAATCCATCCTCTAATCATTTGCACAATCCTAAGCAAGCTTAAAACCCTCCTAATCAAGCCCAAGTCGAAATTGCTCTCATCTCCCTCAAAATATGTCAACCATAAAACTTTATGAAGCCCACTAGGCCATAAATGACTCTTCTAAGCCCTTTTATTGCTCTTACAAGTCATTATGAGGGTCTTTATGAAGATTTTATCCCTTGAGCCTCCTTTGTTGACTCATCCTTCCCCTTTCCTCCATCCTCTCATCCTGTGACATGTGTCACTCCCTGATTGGCTGTAAAGAAGCACAATCCATGTGCTCTCTTCTCATGCAATCTGAGCCCTCCATGAGCTTTTTTCCATCCTTGCATCTTAGCCCTCAATCCCTCAAGCCTCTTGCCTATAAATTGGATCTTTTCCCTTTGCAAAATAACACAATCCATGAAGTAAAGTCATAATGCCATTTTAAGAAGCCATTTTACATCAAAACCATACACTCACACCCAAATTTCAACTCCATTTGAAGCCCTTTTTGAAGCATAAAGCTTGAGCATACATCCTATCTATTTAGACAAAGCTACTCAACAAGAGAGCTTCTCATTGAGAGAGCCCATTAATGGCTCATATTCTTAATTGAGAGCTCATCTTAGTCTATCTTGAAGTTTATGAATTTTGTTTAGTTTGTAGAAGCCTTATTTAAATTTGGTTTCTATTAGCATACTAACATTGCTCATATACACCAGATCTATAATTATTTTCACTCCCAGCCTACAAATCAACACAAAAAATAATTTTTTAAGGATTGGGGTTTGATGAGGGCTTACATTGGTCAAGCCCTAGGTTAAGGAATTAAACATAATTAAGAAATGTAAATGTATGTAAATATATAGAACAAGATAAATATTAGGATTCACCTTGCCCCTGTGTATGTAAATGTGTTGTATTATAGATCTTAAATTTGGTATGAAGGATGTAGAATATCTGCATAGTTGCAATGGATCTACCATAACCACATCATGGATGTAAATGTACATCAATGAAGAAGATAATGAATGCCTCAATGTAGATATCCTCCCTTGATGGCTAACACCATGTTAGATCTTGAAGAGGAAATGCTAACAAAAGATACTTGAAATCTTGAAGAAAGTTGTTTGCTTAAACACTTGAATGCTAGAACTCCTTGAACACAAAAGGCAAAAATATTCTCTTGAGAGAAAGATCTTGAATTCCTTGAGCAATGAATAAGATGAGATATGAAAATGAAACCCCTGATCCTCTTTTTATACTAGTTTTTGGGTGGGAAACCAACTCAAGCCGATAGTGAGTAGAATTAAATAATTGGAAAACTTGAGGACTTTCAGGCCCCAAAACCCACAATCAGCATAGACTAGGTTGACTTTAGAGGACTAGGTTGACCTAGTCCTAGAGGACATGTTAGACATGCCAAAAAAAGTGTTGTGAGAGGGTAGGAAGATAAAAGATTGATGGTCAAAAGGATAAGAAAATAACACCTAAAAGACCATGTCAAAAGGAGAGAAATGACAAGGAAGAGTGAAATGGAAGAGGAGAGGAGAAAAAAAATATTGGGCACAAGTTAATCCATAGTCCAAGAGAGGAATTATGGAAAAGGCTACTAAAAGGTCTTAAATTTTAAGTCTATCCTTTTTAAGACAATACATTTAGCACCCACTTGAGCGGGAGTATAAGTTGCCCCAAACCCATGGTAAAGGAGATCAAAATAAAAAGATGGTCTTATAAAAACTTAGGAGACAAATAAATCATCAAGGTAGGAACAATGCATAGATTTGAAGATAACCTAGAAATTATACCAATCCATAATGGCTAAAGTACTGTAAGTGATACTCAGGATTTGTATTTTCCCTTGAGAAACTTGAGTCTTCATAAAATCCCAAAATCATAATAAGAGATATGTCACCAAAAAGATAGAAATAGTGAGTGGGTGTAACTAACTTGTCCAATAAGGCTTGTGTACCTTATTGTGAATCACATAAAAGGGGATAGGATTGATTGGTCTAGCAGGATTGTACGCTCGATAGTAAATCTCAGAAAGAAAAGAAAGGAGGATTGAATGGTCTAATGGGTTTGTGTTCCCGATAGTCAATCCCATAAGTTTTCACCTTGTAGCACCTTTACATTCCCATGATTTAATACTCCTATATTGTGAGGATGGTTTATGTATGCACTAGGATAGGTCAAATACTCTAGCGTGTGTCATGTGATAGTCAACCGATCCAAGAAATATATATATATATATATATATATATATATAGAGAGAGAGAGAGAGAGAGAGAGAGAAGCTGGCCCTAGTAGGTTGTGTCATGCTAGTGTACTTTGTATGGTGTGATTAAAAAATAAAACATAAGAAATAATGGGATCATGTCCCTCCCCCGCCACCTTAAGATGGAAAAATAATTACTTATTTTGTCATCTTAAGGAAGTGATGAAGAAGGATAAAGTAATCTCAATATCAAGATAATATCCACAAAGAACACCCAATCCAAACCAAAGAGTTCATAGCTCCTATGAGGTCATGGAAGGATAGAATATAGAGACACCATGCAAGAAGGGACAAAGGAAATCCTTGAAAAAAATTATACACTATTATGAGTCTCCAAGGTAAGTGATCTATCCACCATGAAAGCCCACTTGCTAATTATACAAGATTAGAGGTGACATGATAAATAAATAGCACTCAACTAAAGGAATAATGAATCCATGAGAAAGATATATAGGGACATGATTCCTTTCCCCCCAAGTATAGGAACAAGAGAAAATAAAACAACCTATTATGCTACTCACAAAGTAAACCATATATGACAATGAGCCTCTAGAAAGAAGGCCAACAATGTTACATGGCATGGAGAAACATAACAGGGACTTAAATATTATCTAAATAAATTATAGGAAAAAGAGAGCTAATTATAAGGAGATATTTGAATATCCCTATTATTAATGACTTTTTTAATTTTTTAATGCAAAGGTGGACAATTATTAGTAGAGTGATCACGATACTGATGATACATGCAAAATGGAAGATTCATGAGTTTTTGACTATGTTTCTTTCTATGTTTAGGAATAACAATCACCTTTGCATGGATCAATTTAGTTTAAAAAAGCTCTTGATTATCAAGAGAAGATATGTGATAGGATGTGGAGAAAGAATGGTATTCAATATATTTTTTCACACGTCCTAAATTATGATCGATAATGGTGTGAGAAAAGTTCTTATGCCCTCCATTGCCTAAGGGCATATGATTTTTATTAATAGAATTAATAGGTTCATTGTGAGTAGAAGTAGAAACAAATTTGGTGAAGAGAGAAGTTGCACGGTCTCTCATGAATAGAAAGTCCTTAAATATTTATTATTTAATAAAGGTTGGTGTGAAATCTAAGGATCCCCAATCATCACCTAGGAGGGTACTAGTAGAAGGAGGATCATCATTAGATTGTTGATTTTGTTGTTCCTCAAAATTTAAAAAACTATTTGGTTAAATGTTCGCATGAAGAGCGTACATAATATTATTATAGATAAACTTGACTCTTTGATAAAGAATTGAAGGAACAAAAAACATAGCATGTAACCAAGGTCTACCCAAATAACACTATAATTGAGAGGTCCATGAATAACATGAATTTGAGTATTTAGAACAATTGGATCTTCTTTGATAGGTAAAGTAATAATGCCTAAATTTTTATTGGAAATATTATCAAAGCCACAATAGTATTAATGTCAGGTGTGATATGTGAAGGATCGATATGTATTTGTTTGAGCATACCAACACTACAAATATTAAGTCCAAATCCATTATCAATTAGAGTTCAACAAATAAGAATGTTGGTTAACAGTTTGTCCCTCTTGCCAACTTGGCTTTATCTTGACTCTGGATGCCTAGAATGTGATGAAAAAAAGGATATCACCAACAAATGGGTTAGTATATGTGTTATATCATTTCCCTTTGAAATATAAGGTACAACTGGCTTATATGCAATATATGCAATGAATTGTGTTTTTAGTAGATCATTAGGATGGGTGTATGCTCTTAGCCTAAGAGCAAAAGAGGATAAACCAGGATGCTCATAACTCTAAACACTTTAGGTAAGAATAGATTTGGGCAACCTATAACACCTAGTGGAATTAATATCAAAAGCTACCTTGAAGTTCTTCTAACATCTACTCCTACTTCTAAGCATAGATTAATCCTACTGAAATGCAATCTAGAGATAGATAAGAGATGCATATGAAAGATGAAATGGAATCCACCTTGGTTGATAAATCTCCACTAAAATGGAATCTAGTAAGATATCTCCAACTTCAAATACATATGTCCTACAATCCCATATAAACTATTCTAAAATGCTAGGTTAGCTCGATTGAAAGAGACAATGAAAGAAACCTAGGCATGCTAGTCCTAAATGGAATCAAAATAATCACATTACCTAACAAAAAACATTATACAAATCCTTCATTTCATCTAATTATTCAATCTCACTCAACATATAAAAATGTAGTGGGAAAATTTAGAAAAAAATACCAATCCTTTCTATTAACTTAGAAAATTACATATATAGGCCTTCTCTTAGGATTCTTGGCCAGTTACAAATTCATCAATTACATTAATAGAGAACTTGAATCACCTAAAAATCCAATAGACATTTATTGGAATTCAATACATCAGAGAAAGAAAGAAAAAATGATTAGAGACTCTCAAAATGATTCATATTCTTCTCTAATCTGTTGGCACCAAATTCATATTCCAATGGTTACTATAGTTTTGAATATTCACCGTTGATCTGATATTCAACGATCATGATTGAAACATAATTAACCGTCTCATCTTTACCTTGTTACTTCTTCTTTATTTGATGTTATGATACAATATTTTTGTATTTTCTCAGTCGCTACCTTAACCATAGGTTATTCTTACCCCTCTACTAAGAGGCAACCATTTTGTTTTTTCTCAATCACGCCTTTGAAACTTAACTTTGCATTTAACCTTGCAACCATGTGATTGACTCTAATCATTTTCACTGGGTCATAGCTTAATATGTTTTTATTCTACTAATGGAAATGACTTGGTGACAACCACACATTAACTATGATCATGCTTTTATAACATTAAACTTAACCACTATTTCTAACCTAAGAGTATACGATGATTGGCTCTTGTGGTTTCACATCCTTAATCCTAGTTTATGATTTTAACCATGTGATTGTGTGATTTATATGCTTTTCTCTATAACAACTTTGATCATGAGTTACCTTAACTTGCCCACAATGGTGCGATTACTTCCTTTTGGTCACTCATGACCTTAACTAGGGGTTTGCATTAATCATCAACAACCATACAATAACTCTAGATTTCTAGGATCTGATGGTGGTTATAAAAGATATCAAGTCTTTATTTCTCTCTATGTTGTGGGTCCACTTTCTAGCTATGCACACCATGGAAAATAGATGGCACAATTTCATTTCTTGGAGAAACTAATATTGACCTTCTTTTCTTCATGGGACTTCATGACTAGGTTCTAACCATGTCTCAGAGAATATGATGGGCCCAACAAGACACGTGTTTCTCTATCACTATGTCACCATGATTAATGATAAAGCAACTTTACTTGGCAACATAAAAATAGCCATAGATCTTTGATAAGATCAAAAATCTTCATTATTTTCTTTGATTATTATGTATGACTCAAAAAAGGTCCCACCTTAGTTGGGTCCCATAGACAGGTGTCATCTTGTCGGTATCTCACCATGTCTATTGATAGAACAATTTTTTATAATGTACATCAATGACCATGGATGTTCTTTTGATCTGATGTTTGTTCCATGCATCCAATCATCATTTTATCACTTTAGTTATTGTTCGTGCAATTCTCCATAGAGACATAAAAAATATCATGAATTTTTTAAGATCTGACAATTGACTATATTCATCATTAAATACTTGTATTTCTATCTTTAAAACATCATGAATCAATCTAGTATTCATCTGACAATCTAGATTTAGTCACGGAGACATTTGACTTATCAACTTTGCAATGTAGACAGTTGGACCAAATATGTATTATTGATTTGACTTCAAGGAGAGTCTTACCACCTTTGACTTGGTTCTTTCACCATCTCTGATAACTCATTTGCTTCTCTTGTATTCGAATTCAACTATTCTTCTTGTAGCTCATTCTCACGATTTGCATATTGTCTTTAAGCCTCAATCCTCAATGTTCTCTATCATCTTTTGTTTTAAATATGAGTGTTATCTCTCGATTCTACTTGTATTATGCCTTCAATCAGACACTTGATCATAGAGTTAGGGTTTCTTATGAATAAAACTAGTTCTCTTTCTCATCTAGGGTATGCAAAAACTTACCCTCCCAAATCCTAGTCACCTAGTCTGATTAAATCCATTATATTGTTCTTGTATTCCCACCTAGGAAACTTAGAGATAAAGATAAGAGAGGAACACTAATGGAAACCTAAACTAGACACATACACAAAATATTGACACAATCCTAATCCTATAATCTTGAAAAATATAGGGGACTGAAATCATGACAATAGCTGGCTTTGACTGGGTAACTAGGCATGTTAGTGCCTAGGTAGGAACCTAAAAATCTTTGGTTTCACAAAAGGTTTCGCAAAAACACACAAAAATAGGCTATCTACTTCCTTTATTATAGAAAACATCAAATAGAAAAGATCAGTGCCTTAGTCCAATGGGTTATAGAGTCTTAAATAGCACAAGGAGATGTTATGCATTTGGGTGGTGGGGAAATAGGACAACCAACACAAAAGAAAAGCAAACACATAGAAAGTAGGAAAGCAAGGAAAAAAAAAACACTAAATACACACCTAGCCTAACATATTTACAGAGGTGAGGTGAATCCCACCTTATGAAAACAACAACAAAATATACTTAAGTGAATCCACTTACCAATTGATTGAAGTAGGATCCCTTCCTCCACAATTTATTTTTCTCTCTAAGCAGGATTCCTACTTGTAACAAAAACAACAACATGGAAACTCCACATTTTTCTTTGATTGCATTCACTAGCTGACTATATATCCATTCAGATCTAAATAACCATGCCTGGTCATATACTTTATTATCTCCCTTTGCATTTTTCATGTCATTCTCCTGATGGTCTTCTGTTGTGCCAAAGATATACATCTCTTTTAAGAAAATGAAGTCATTCTTGTAGTGGTTTGAGCTTTATTTACGAACTTGAGTGTAGGAAGATGTCACCTTCACCATGGAATCCACTAGTTGATGATCAATCACCTCATTACTTTGAAAAATAGGTCAATTCCATCCCTTCTCTCTTTCAATGAATTATCACTGCCTTCACAATTTGAATGCATAGAAAGAGAATCAAAAGCTAATGATCCTTCTTCAAGTTTTAGTTTTGTAACTTGGTCATCTTGAGAGGGTTCATCCATTTGGAAGGGGGATAAGAAACCATAGACAATCTTCTCTTCCTCACTATAAGGGAAAGTTGTATCTACCAATGGAACTGATTCTTCTACATACTGACAGTTGGTCTCAAGACTCTTTTCTTCAATCAAATCTTTATCAAGGATAAGCATCTTACCCATGGGTTTGTAAAGTTCCTCCTCATGTTTACACAACCATTATTTAGGTTGAACTTCATTGCTTCTTTCTTCAACTGAAATTAGATTTGTAGCTCTTGAAAAATCACAAGTAGAATGCTCTAATGCAGGAAAATGACCATTAGAATATTCTTTTTCAAGGGGTTAAATGGAATATTGTCACCTTGATCTATAGCATCAGGAATAGCCTCTTGTCTACCAAAGACTCAAATGACATTAGAATAGGAGCTTCATGATCAGGTTTACATACTATTTTTAGCTTTAGCTCCTTTCTCTTATCTTTTTTTGATCCTTCAACTGGTAGAAATGGTTGAAAAGATGATCTCATATCTTTATTTCTTTGGAATCATCTCCTTTATTGGGACTCTCTACAATATTTAACAAAATATTTTGAAAAACCTTGTTCTTAGTTGTATGGAGCTCTTTAAGAGTAGGTTCAGGCCTTGGCCTTTCCTTGGTGCTCACATTAGTAATGTTCACCTACTCTTTAAACACCTAAAAACCATAAGGAATAGAGTTAGGTACCCTTACTAAAGGTTTTTTAGGTTCAACTATCTATTCCTATTTTAGCTTCCTTCTTTCAATTTCTTGTAGGTATTTGAGTCTTTGGAAACAAGCACAAATGTGATTCCAAAATATCTTTGACATATGATCATCTTCTACGCTAATGTTTTCTTGGGTTGAATAGGAGATGCTCTCTCTATACTAGTCAAAAATCTCATCAAGAACCTTGTCATTTGTGGCATGAAGTTCTTCAAGAGTAGGAATGAGTTTTATCTTTTCTTACTTTAGCTTCATATTTTCTCTTTGCATGTCTTTCAGCTTGTAGAATCTGAAGCACACACATTTCCATAGGGAGGTAGAAACATGATCATCTTCAATGCTGATATTATTTTGAATAACATGGGAGATTCTTTCTTTATATAGAAGCACAAGTCCTTGCAACAACTTGATTTTCATATCATTAAGTTCTTGGAAAGTGGGCTTAGGCCTTGGATTTTTCCCATTCTTTGAATTTGGCATGGCCATTGAGTTACATTGGACCTTCTTAGACAAAAAAAAAAGGTCCTTCATACATAGTCACCACTCTTCACCATAGGGAAGACACTTTTATATTTGTGAGAATGAGAAACCAAACACTGGGCTTAGTTTTCAATCCCTAGTAGAGTTGCCAAAAACCATTAGTTAATAGTTTGTCCCTCTTGCTAACTTGGCTTTACCTTGACTTTGGATGCCTAGAATGTGAGGAACAAAAGGATGTCACCAAAAAATGGGTCAGTGTATGTGTTATATCATTGCCCTAAGAATTATAAGATACAACTCCCTTACATGCAATATATGCAATGAATTGTATTTTTAATAGATCATTGGGATGGGGGTATGCTCTTAACTTGAGAGTAGAAGAAGATAATCTAGGATACTCACAACTACAAACACCCTAGGCAAGAAAAGATTTGGGCAACCTATAACACCCAGTGAAATGGATATCACAAGCTACCTTGAAGTTCTTCTAACATCTACTCCTACTTCTAAGTATATGAAAGATGAAATGGAATCCACCTTGACTAATAAATCTCCACTAAAATGGAATCTAGTAAGATATTTCTAGCTTCAAATACATCTATCCTAAAATTCCATAGAAAATATTCTAAAATGCTAGGTTAGCTCGGTTGAAAGAGACAATGAAACAAACCCAGGCATGCTAGTCCTAAATGGAATCAGAACAATCACATTACCTACCTGCAAACATCATACAAATCCTTCATTCCATCTAACTCTTTGATTCTCACTCAACATTTGGAAATTCATGGGGAAAAGTTAGATATAATTTCCAATCATTTCTATTAACTTATAAAATTACATATATAGGTCTCCTCTTAGGATTCTTGGCCAGTTACAAATTCATTAGTTACATTAACAGAGCACTTGAATCGCTAAAAAATCCAACAGTCATTGATTAGAATTCAATACATTAGAGAAAGAAAGAAAAAATGATTAGAGACTCTCATAATGATTCATATTCTTCTCTAATTTCTTGGTGCTAGATTCATATTACAATTGTTATTGTAGTTTTGAATCCTCACCATCAATATTATATTTCACGATCATGATTAAAACATAATAAACTATCTCATCTCTACCTTGTTGCTTCTTCTTTATTCGATGCGATAATGTAATATTTTTGTATTCACTCAATTTTTTCCTTAACCATAGGTTATTCTTAACCCTCTAGAAATACACAACCATTCTAATTTTTTCTCAGTCATGACTTTGAAACTTAACTTTACGTTTAACCCTATGACCATGTGATTGACTCCAATCCTTTTCGCTCGGTCACAACTTAATATGTTTTTATTCTACTAACCACAATGACCTGGTAATAACTATACATTAATTGTGATCATGCTTTTGTAACATTAAACTCAAATGTTACTTCTAACCTATGACTATGCAATGACTGGCTCTTGTGGTTTTGCATCCTTAATTCTAGTTTATGATTTTAACCATGTGACTGTGTGATTTCTATACTTTTTCTCTATCACAAATTTGATAATGAGTTACCTTAAGTTGCCCACAATGGTGTCATTTCTTCCTTTCTCTTAGTCATGACCTTAACCTAGGGTTTGTGTTAATCATCATCGACCATGTGATAACTATGGATTTCCAAGACTTGATGGTAGTGATCAAAGATATTAAGTCTTTGTTTTGCTCTATGCTATGGGTTCACTTTCCAACTATGCACATTGTGGAAAATAGGTGGCACAATTTCATTTCTTGAAGAATTTGACATTGACCTTCTTTGCTTCATGGCACTTCGTGACTAGGTTCTAACCATGTCTCCTAGAATGTGATGGGCCCACTAGGACACATGTTTCCATGATTAACAATTGGGAAACTTTACCTAGCAACATAATGATAGTCGTAGATCTTTCCTAAGATCAACAATCTTCATTGTGTTCTTTGATTACTATGTATGACTCAAAGAAGGTCCCACCTCAATTGGGTCCCATGAACAGGTGTCAGCTTGTCACTATATCTCCATGACTATTAATAGAGAAACTTTTCATAATAATATAGCAATGACCATGGATGTCTTTTGATCTGACAACTATAATTTAAAGTTCTTAACTCACTAATTTCCTTTGTAGTGTGGGTTTGTCTATTCCACATGTCTAATCATTATTCTATCACTTTAGTTAATATTCATGCAACTCTCCATAGAAACATAATGAAAAGTGTGAATTTTTAAAGATCTAATGGTTGAGGAGATTCATCATTAAATACTTATAATTCCATCTTTAAAATATTATCCATTGATTTAGTCTTCATTTGATGATCTAGATTTAGTCTTTGAGCCATTTGTCCTGTCAACTTTGCAATGTAAATAGTTGGTTCAAATATGTGTCATTGATTTAATTTCAAGGAGAGTCATATCACCTTTGACTTGGTTCTTTCACCATCTCTTATAATTTATTTGCTTCTTTTGCATTCAAATTTAAGTAATTCTTCTTGAAGCTCATTCTCACAATCTGCATATTGTCTTTAAGCCCTAGTTCTTGATGTTCTCTACCATCTTCTATTCTAAATATGAGTATGATCTCTCAATTCTACTTGTATTATTCCTTCAATGGAATACTTAATCATAGAGTTAGGGTTTCTTACAAGTAAGACTAATTCTCTCTCTCATCTAGGGTATGCAAAAACTTACCCTCCCAAATCCTATTTGTATATGAGAAATATGTTAGCAAGTAATACTAATCTATCAAGAGAACAAAGCATTAACTAGCATAAAAATCATAACATATATGAGAGACAAAGTGAAAACCCTCAAATGAGAATATGAGCCATGGAATGGCTCTCCCAATGAGAATGGTCACTTGATTTAGAGATGAGTCTATTATGTGGATGTGGGATGTATGCTCAAGGTTCTCAAACTAGCTTCAATAGAGATGGAAATGGAAAATTGGTAGCTTTGTGAGCTCTCAATTTGGCATTATAAGGGTATGGTTAAGGCTTTTGCTTCTCAAACTAGCATTATAACTTTAGCTCAAAAGGTTGTGATTAAATGGCTTAGGAGGGGATTCAATTTATAGGCTAAGGGCTTGAGGGATGGAGGGTTAAGATGCAAGGAGAGATGAAAGCTTAAGGAGGGCTAGGATGCACTCAAAGGGGAGCACATGGATTGTGCTTGTTTAGCACCAATCAGGGAGTGACACATGTCACAGGGTGAGTGGATGGAGGAAAGGGGATGGATGAGTCAACAAAGGAGGCTCAAGGGATAATATCCTCATAAAGACCCTTCATTATGGGCTTGTAAGAGCAATGAATGGGCTTGTAAGAGTCTTTATGGCCTTTGTAAGAGCATTCATGGCTAAGTGGTTGGGATATTTTGGAGGGAGTTGAGATTGTTGACTTTGCTTAGCTTAGGAAAGTCTTAAGCTTACTTAGGGAATGTGACAAGGTTAGGAGGGGGATTAGAGATGGTTTAGGATTAGATTAGGCTTGTTAGAGATTTGCAAGTGGATGGCATTAATGAGGGTGGGTGAGTAAGTGACTAAGCTTAGTTAGTATGGGTGGATGGGGTGGATTAGGCTTAAATGAAGGGTTAGGGATAGGTTAGGGGTTATTAGGTTTGAGGGTTTTATTTGTCAAATAGATTTATTTAATAAATGGGGATTTTGGAATTAGATAGAAGAATAGGATTTAATTGATAAATGATAGGTTATTTGATTTATCAATTAGGACTATAGATGATTAATTAAATTAATTAGCTAGGGGATGGCAAAGGATTAATTAAATAGGAATTTAATTAATGATTCCTTTAGAGATAACTAAATAAGATTACCAAAGCAATGTAATCAAATTTAGGTGTCTACACTATTCACCTAACCTGATTGAATCAATTACATTGTTCTTGTATTCCCACCTAGGCTACTAAGAGATAAAGATGTGAGAAGAACCCTAATGGAAACCTAGACCTCACACAAACATGAAATATTCACACAACCCTAATCCTATAATCTTGAAAAATATAGGGAACTGAAATGATGGTTACAAATTACCATGGACTAAAACAACTACCATAAGAGCATCATAGTGATCTTGAGTCTCTTTAGGGGGTAAATAATGACGAGTAAACATAATTTGAGGTGGGATAGAGATAGTATTCATGCATTGTAAAAAGAAGTTAATGTTATCTTGATCAAGATATAGAGTTCGAAGAGTGGCTAAAGCTTTTTTCAAGGCTTTATAATATGTAGGAGATGTTTGAAGAAGTTCCCAAAGAGAAATATTTGTGGGAAAATAATGTAATTACAATAAAAGATCATAATATGACCCAATATTTTGAGAAAGACAAGGTGAAGGATGAAGAATGTGTTATGAAGGTGGAATAGAAGTAGTAGGTTAAGGATTATGCCTAGTACAATAGGTGTGAGACTATTATAATATATAGTCCCCTAATATAACTGAGATGGTTGGAGGGTGTTGAATCAATTATATGAATAATATCACCAATAAAAACTTTAAATAATCTTAACCATATGATTAATATAAATTGAAACAACAAGAATATACTCATATATAATAATGCCAGATATATTAACTAGGGAAACCCTTGATTAGAAGGAAAACCTCGGTGGGGATGATACCCACAAGATGATGCTAATATAAATATTCCTTTTTAGATGATAGACTCTATTAGGAGTTATTTACAACATCTAATACATATGAGTCCCTATTAGGAGACTTTGAATCCCTTTTAGGAGATTCCAACCCTATTAGGAGTTGTGGAAGACAACTGGACCTACTGCCCAAATAGTTTCAAGGGAAAGATCAATGAACCCACTATCCAAATGATCTTTGTATTATTCCTTTTAGGATAATAGAACTGAATTGTACTTCCTTCCTCTTTCTCTATCTTGTCAACCAAACTTTTTCTCCTTTTGATCTTCTAAGCAGATCACAAACTATACATGCAATAATCCCTTGGATCACTTATACACATTCAATCAATTCTTTGGTCCTTTTTGCAATTTACAATTCCACACGATCTCAATACTTCAACACACATTACAATAAAGAAAAACATCTTTCTTTTATACCATATATTCATAATAGTTCCTTGAGTCAACCATAAGGTTTTCCCAATTTATTAAAATAAGATATATAATTAATTATAATTACAATAGCATTATCGACTCATAATCTATACAAAAATTTACATATGTGACTATAGGTATTGCACACTCACTAGGTTCATCACTTGACTATCCTCTATCACTAGCTGACTACACATTGCATCATTAAATCTTGGCTAAAAGATATAATGCATACATCAGTAACTATCAAACAAATGCTCTATTTCTATGCTGCTCACAAGAAATCATATATAACTATTGTACATATTCAATTCAGACTTTGTCCTCTTAACCAAACCAATGTGACATTCTTAGGAACTTGGCAATAACTGTGCATCACTTAACCCTTACTCAGTTAGTGTGCAACATAAGATCTCTAACTGCTATTCTTCTAGTCTCTACATAAACACTATTATGTTGACATCAATGACAAGCACAGTCATGAATGCAACATATCAATACTCTCCAATGCTTAGGATACTCCACCAATGTAGTATCATCAACATTCATGCTAATAATCTCTGCCTTTGACATTGATGGAAATATAGATTAAAAACTATCTAATTTTCAAGAATACCAAGTAAATTTATGCTACTGCTTATTGTTCTCATCTTCTCAAATCCTCTTCATCAATCAAATGTGAAATCCTATGGAACAATTCTATTTTCATTTTCTTCTTCTTTAGGCATCAATTGTTTACATCACACTAAACAATTCACAATACAACATGTGCATAACCCTGCATTGTTACATGAATTTTTCTAAATCTCTTTGAAAAGATATTTCTCCCTCATTGCTTAGGAGTACTGCTCATGCACACTCTCCTCTATGCTTTTAGGAGACATTTTTCATGCCTATCTCTCCCCCATTGACATTAATATCAAAGGTGTCAATCACTAAAACAATTGTTACATACCAACAACTAATTTATTGTTCCAAGTCATTAACCAGCTTGAGTGTCTAGAGACATTGTTCAATACCATATACCAAATACCAAGAGTCCTTAATGACTTAGTACATACTAAACACTCCCTCATATAAGAAGCATTATCATACAGTCTAGTCAGATAATAGTTCTCTGTGCCACTAGAATGATGCAATATTTGCATCTCCTACTCAAAGTAGGCAAGGGCATAACCTCAAGCATACCTCTTAGGTACTCAATTATATCTTTAGGAAAAGGACTTGTAAAGATATCTACAATCTAATCTTTGGTTCTTAAATAATCTAATTTGATCTCCTTTTATGCTACTTTTTCTCTCAACACATGATACTTAATTGATATATGCTTTATCTTAGAATGCAATACAGGATTCTTAGACATACTTACTGTACGTGTGTTATCACAGTAAATAATAAAAAGTTCATCAATATCAATTCTGATGTCCTTCAATATTTTCTTTATCCACATAACTTGATTACAATTATTTTCTGTTGCAACATAGTCTGCCTTAGTTGTGATTTGTGAAATACAATCTTGTTTCTTGCTTAACCAAGAAACTAATCTTCCTCCAACAAAGAATCCTCCACCACTGGTGCTCTTTCTATCATCCATACTACCTACGCAATCAACATCAATATATGTGTAACATTTGAAATCATTAGATTTGTCATGCAAAATTCCATGGTCAAATATCCCTTTCAAATATTTGAATATTCTCTTTACAACTACAAAATTATATTCTTTAGGATCAACTTGCAATCTAGCTAGTATCTCAATTACATTTTCTATATCTTGTCTTGTGTGAGTTAGATACTACAAACCTCCGATCATTGATCTATGCTTCTTCAATTCTACACAAGCGTCTCATCTTTTCTAGATAACTTATGACCACTTATCATGGGCATACCAATAGGTTTACAATTTTCTAGACCAAACCTTTTCAATGAGTCTTTCATGTACTTAGTTTGTAAGATGGATATACCATCATCATTCTATGCAATCTACAATCCTAGGAAAAACTTCATTTTTCCTATCATGCTCATTTCAAATCCATTCTTCATATTGTCAACAAATTTATCATTAGCTACATCATAAAATCCAAAAATTATGTCATCAACAAATATTACAATGATTAATAAACCATTTTTCAATTTCTTTTAGTACAAGTTATTGTCAGTCGTACCTTTAGAAAATCTAAGCTTTTCCAAGTAACTATCTAACCTCGTAGACCAGGTTCTTGGTGCTTTCTTCAAACCATAAGGAGCTTTCTTTAATTTGCATACCATGTCTTTGTCTTTTGATAAAGGAAAAGCTTTAGGCTTCTCAATATAGACTTCTTCTTCTTGTTCTCCATTCAAAAGTGTAGACTTGACATCCATTTGATAAACCTTGAATTTCTTGTTTGATGCATACACCAAAAACATCCTTTACTACTTCTATTATTTCTAGAGGTGCATATGTCTCCTCATAATCAATGCCTTCTTGTTGTGAATAACCTTTGCAAACAAGTCCAACCTTGTTTCTCACAACTTCTCCTTGCTTGTTCATCTTATTTATGAAAACCCATTTAGTTCTTGTCATATTCTTGTCTTTTGGTGTAGGAAACAATTCCTGTGTATCATTTTTTATTATCTAATCCAATTATTCCTTCATTGCTTGGATCCAATGATTAGCCTTGACTGCTTCATATGCACACTTTGGTTTAACTTGAGATATCAAACATACTCCTCATTTACTTTGTTCCTTGCCATTACTCCTTCATCCTTAGTTCTAATTATCTGCTTAGAAGGGTGATTATTTGTCAGATTTTAGTTAGAGGTAGTGTTTGACATCTCAACTCTTATCTCTTCTCGAGGTTCATATCTCTATTCTTCTCCTTGTTCAATAATTTGCACACCATTCTACAAGTCATTGTTAGTCTTAAAGAAAACTTCAACATTCTGTCTAACAAATCTAGAGTTATCCAACTCTTCATCTGAATTGTAATCTATCATCTTTTATTTGATTCTAAAATTTTCATCAATCCTTACATTTGAGCACTCAAATATTGTCTTAGTTCTATTAGGATTAACCTCAGACATAAATAATAGTTACATGCAAATATAACAAATATAGAAAATAATAGATCACACATAAGAGAACACAAGACACCAAGATTTAACATGGTTCACCCAATCCCTTGGCTATGTCCACCAACAAGAAGTTCAATATTATTATTATTATCCATTGATTACAACCCACAATCCCTTATAGCTCAATATTGCCTCAAGAAGCTACAACATCACCATTACATAATGAAATCCCTAACCCTAGGCCTATTTATATAAGCTTTTTCCGCTTACAAAATTAGGGCTAGAATAAGTTGTCCAATGGGAAAAATAGTAGCCAAAACCTTTTACAATATAAGGACATTTTTGGCTTTAGGGGCCCTACCCTTAAAAATGCTTGCAGGGGTATTAACCCTTGACCCCACCCTATACTATGTCAAGGAGCACACTTGGGGCACTGCCCAAGGACCCCGCAAGGGCAGTAACCCCAAATCACCATAGAAATAATATGGGGAGAAAACTGTGTGAAATAAACCTCTGAGTCTGATTAGGCTCCACATTACAACAAGTTTTATAGTTAAAGCATCTATAAGCCTTACTTTTCAAAGAGTAGCCAAGAAACATACCTTCATTGCTTCTTGAATCAAACTTACCAATGTCATCATCTCTCTTAATATAACATTTTCACCCAAATATTCTGAAATATTTGACTGATGGTGAATGACCAAACCATAGTTCATAAGGTGTCTTATCCATACCTTTCCTGATCTGTACTCTATTTAGAGTATATGTTGTTGTATTTATTGCTTCTCTTCAGAATATCTTAGAAATATCATTCTCAAATAGCATCATTCTAGCTACCTCTACTATAGCCTTATTTCTTCTCTTAGCAATCCTATTTTTCTTAGGTGTTCTACATGTAGATAGTTGACTTTTAATTCCATTTTCTTCACAGAACATATTAAATTCTCTAGAGGTAAATTCTCCTCCTCTACTAGATCTCAAATAATTCATAATAATACTAGATTCATTCTCAACTCTAAATATCTTGAACTTATGAAAAGCTTATGATTTCTCTTTAAGAAATGCTACCTACATCATTCTAGTGAAATCATCAAAAAAATAATAAAACACCTTTCATCATAGAATCCTTTGGTTCTTATAGGACCACTTAGGTTTGTGTGAACAATTTATAACTTCTCTATGGTAAAGAACTTCTTGCTAGGAAAAGACATTTTCCTCTTCTTAGCCAAAATACATTCCTTGCATAGAATGTTATAAGGCTTTATAATCTTGGCGGATCTCTCACTGTAAATGTACTACTAACCTTCACAATATTATCAAAGTTTATATGACAAAATCTTCTATGACACAACCAATTGTTATCAACTTTTTCTACCAAACATGTTATCTTAATAGGATTCAACTAAAATACTTTACCTTTGGATCTAGTGCCAATTCCAATCATCTTACCATCTTTGTCTTTGATAGTGCAGGTCTTCTCAGTAAACTACAACTAATAACCTTTGTCCACCAATTGTCCAACACTTAACAAGTTATGCTTCAACCCATTAAAACAATAGACATCATCAATGTTAGTTTTACCATCAAGAGTACTAGATCCAATCCCTATTATATGACAGGCTGCATTATTACCAACTCTCACAATTCCTACATTATGATTCTCAAACTTAACAAACTTATTCATATCACTAGTCATGTGGTGTGAACAAGCATTGTCAATTATCCAATCAGATTTCTTTTCCTCTTGGATAACTAGAGCTCTTTCTTCTCTAATTTCTCTATCAAGATCATCTTCCTTGATAGCCACAAATCCTAATTCATCGTTAGGTTAACTTTGACATTTTTCATTAGATTCTTCATCCTCATTTGCATACAAGCAATTTCTATCTTTATCTCTTCTAGGATTAAACTTTCTTTTATATATTTCTCTCTCTCTTAGGACATTTAGATGTGTAATGATCAAATTCATTACAAGTTCAACATTTAAAGATTTTTTACCATCTTTGTCTCTTCTCACTAGAAGGGCTATTCCTTCCTTAATATTCTTGTCCTCATCATCTCTGCTACTGCTAGCAAAATCTCCATGGGTGCTTGCACTCCTTGTCAAATTAGGTCAAATTTTTAGAGCACTAAAGATTTTTTTGAATCTTACAAGTTCACTAGAATATCTTAGATCTACTTTTGTAGATTCCAATCTACCAAGCAAGGTTTCCTTGGTGAAATCCTTAGTACAAGTAATCACTAGCTATATCATCTGTACAATTGGCTTGAAGGGTGGTGAATTTTTTTTCAAAATCTTCCATATGAATTCATCATCATCTTTGGTTCCACCATGAGATCGAATCCCTACAACCATTTCTAATATTTTCCCAGTATAACTTCTTACATATTCATCATCCATCATTTTATCATCTTGATATGCACATATCCAACTTTGTAACCTCCTTCTTTTAGCATGATCATCACCTTCAAAAGTAGATTCCGATGCTTTCCAAATTTCATGAGATGTTTCAAGAGACCTTACTTGATTGTATTCATTCTTTGGAAGGATTGATAATAGAGCTTCTCTTGTTCTCATGTTACACATGAACATATGTCTTTCTTCCTCATTGAAATCTTCTAGATTTGATTCTTCAATGACTTTCTTCTTTCCCTTTATCAAGATCCAATATCCCAAACCCATGCACAATAGATGAGCCTTTATCTTCTCCTTTCAGTTATCATAGTTGGCCCCATCAAATCCAGAACTATCCTTTCTAAAAAGATTCATCATTGATCTCCCAAAGATGTTAATCTTCTTCAAGGACCTTATGCTATGATACTAATTGTTATAATATATAGTCCATTGACATAACTTGGGGGGGTGGGTGAATTAGTAATATGAATAATATTACCAATAATAACTTTAAAAAATCTTAACCATATGAGTAATGTAAAATTTAACCACAACAAGATACTCATATACAATAACACTAGATATGTTAACTAGGGAAACCCTTGATCAGAGGGAAAACTATGGTGGGGATGATACCCACAAGATGATGTACTAATATAAATATTCCTTGTTAGAGGATAGACCTTATTAGGAGTCTATTACAACATTCAGTACATATGAGTCCTTGTTAGGAGACTTTGAATCCCTATTAGGAGTTGTGCAAACTCTATTAGGAGTTGTGAAAGACAGCTGGACCTACTACCTAAAAAACTTCAAGGGAAAGACCAATGAACCCACTCTCCAAATGATCTCTATATTATTCCTTGCATAATAATAGAACTAAATTATACTTCCTTCCTCTATCTCTATCTTGTCAACCAAACTTATGCTCCATCTGATCTTGTAACTAGATCACAAACTACACATCTAATAATCCCTTGGATCACTTATAAGTATTGAATCAATACTCTACTCCTTTTCACAATTCGCACTTTCACAACACACATTACAATAAAGGAAAACATCTTTCATTTGTACCATATCTTCATAATAATTCCTTGATTTAGCATTAGGGCTTTGCCAATTAATCAAAATAAGATATATAATTAATTACAATAACAATAGAACTATCGGCTCATAGTCTATACAAAAATTTACATGTGTGACTCTAGGTCTTGCGCACTCACTAAAATCATCACCTAATTGTCCTCTATCATTGGTTGATTATGCATCACCTCATTACATCTTGGCTAAAAGATATAATGCAAACATCAGAAATTGTCTAACAGATGCTCTGTTTCTGTGCTTCTCATAGTAAATCATATACAAATTCTATACATGTTTAATTCCAACTTCATCCTTTGAACCATGCAAATAGGAAACTATCAAGAACTTGTCCATACTTGCACATCACTTAACCCTTACTTAGTTACTGTGCAACATAAGATCTCTAATTTCTATTCTTCCAGTCTCTACAGAAACACAACTATGTTGACATTAATGACAAACAGAATCATGGATACAACATATCAATACTCTCCAATTCTTAGGATACTCCCTTAATGTAGTATCATCAACATTCATGCTAATAGAGACACCACATGATAATCCTTAGATTTTCTAGATTCCCCTTTTAGAATTATGGGAGGACAATCCTTAAGGGTGATGAGAGGTTTATTTTAGAAATGGTAACCCCTAAGAGTGAGAATAGTTTGAGAAATTTGAACATGATTAATATATGGATTTTCCATAGACTCATCACTAGAAGGGAGAACGTTAAGGAGATTTCCATTATCCTCTTTTTTCCAAGGAAGCCTTAGAACATGGATTATGAATGTTCATTAATGGTTCCTCTCCACTAGGAGAATCAAAAAAATTCAAGGACACATTGATAAAAGTATTTATAATGTCTTCCTCTTTCTCTAAAATATCACTAAGAGAAGGATATATAATAGGAAAAGAAGGAACATGAAGCATGTTATGTTCAAAGGAGAAGGTATCAATCATGTCAACTCTTTCATGAGGAAGATAGTATTAAGCTTCAACATCTATCTCCTCTTTTAGTAGTCCCTCGATATTTGGACTCATTATTTCACTATCTACCTCATAATCAAAACTTTGTAGCCCAACATTCCTTGGCTTAACTGCTTGTACAAAAGTGTTGTCTGTATGAACAAGAAAACATATGTCACTATAGTATCTTGTGACCAATTCTTTAGGAATCCTCATTCTTCTTTTCATCATTTTCTTAAATTCATCAAAGCAAGAATTCATTAAATTTTCAAAGTTTTCTCCTAATTGAGTAATGTACTCATTGATCTGCTTTGTCACTTGTTTATCTTGCTCTCATACAACACACCAATACCAGGAAAGTATTTTTGGGTATAAAAGAAAATACAAACAATGAGGGATCTTAACTTACACATTTAATTCTTTTCTTTTCTTATTGATGAAAAATGTTTCTATAAGTTATAACTTCTATAGCTTGGTAAAATCATACTCATGATCTTTCATCATAATCTTCCAAGCTTGATCCACAACCATGCAAGGCATGCTATTTAATCTCCTTGATTGATATAATTTGTGAGCAATGAATCTCACTAAAAATTCAATTAGTGGATCATAAATTCTTGTAATGGACAAACCACATCCATTCCACTTGGCTCATATTTTTTCCTCAGCTTCTTCATGACTCAAACATCACATGGTTTTCTTCTTGTTTGGGGTTGGATAGCATGTAACCCTCTATATCATTTTCTTGTAATCTCCATTGGTTCATTATGTAGCCTATACTTCATGTCATGAACTCTACTCAAAAATTTTTAATCCACTTGATCTTGAAATGTATTGTGAACTCTAGGGAAGGAATTAACCCTTTCCTATCAACAATTTGAAAATTTTCCTTCAAGATTCCTTCATTACACATCTTCTCATAAGCTTCTTTTATTTCATAATCTCCTAGTTCTCCAATTTTTCACATATAACAACTTCTAACATCATGGATCATAATAACTTTAGGTGGCATCTGTAAGAATTTGGTATAGCTAAGATACCAAATAAGAATTTTCCTTAGGGAAAAATTCAGCCAAGGTCAAGGAACTAAAACATAAGTACAACAATAGACCAAAGGTATGATCAAAATGACAATATACAAAATTGATTTATTTTCTATTGCATGTCTTGATACATATTTGTGTGCATACACACTAGGAGTGCCTATATATAAAGGCCTCTAAGATGCATCTAGAATGTCTCTAGAAGGTGCTAGGAGATAAGATATGCATGACAACTAAGCACACATCTTATCTTTCATTGTAGATGAGAGGATAAGTATGACAAGGTGTATCTCAAGTGGAGATGTTGTAGACACCATGTGCTTAATTAGAGTGCTAACTCCTATGTTGTAGACACCATGTACATAATTAGAGTTGGTAACTCCTATGTTGTCAACACGAAAACTCACAAGAGTAAGCATACTCTCATGTGACTAACTAATAAATAATAAAATAATGCATTTACCTAAGTAAACTTAAGTAAGTTTAAACAGTGAATACTCATTTACACCAACACCGCCCCTTAAGTGTAACTTAGAAGGATGCACTTAAACTCACAAAAGCTAGGATGAAATGCATAATGGGTCCCAACTACTAGACCATGTTAGGTACCCATGTACAAAGTAATGAAATCTCTCATAGAGTAGGGAAAGAGGGAAAACATCATGGGAAAAATCCTCCCCCAAAAAGAGAGATGGAAGATGTATGGATGGATGGAGTAATTGAGACCCCCCATTATGACATACATCAAGTATGTAAAATAAAGAAGAAGGAGAAAACCACATAAGAGGAAAAAGTAGTTCCCCCCCCCCCCCCCCAATAAAAGAGAAGAAGAAGGAGACAAGGTAGTTCCCCCCTCCAAATGTAGTGTGTCGATCAGTGAGAGCTACTCCAATGTAGAAGCTAATCCATGAGTGTTGAATAATGTTCCTCCCCTTTGGAAGAAACAATGGTAGAGGTACATGTGAGATGCTTTCCCTATGTGTAAAAAGAATCTTGATGATGAATGGTACCTCTGAAACTTACTCAACTATCCCTATGTCGATGTTGATGGTCATTCCTTCCAATACTGCTAAAAAGAATAAGTGTAGATCTAGCAAGGATGGATGTAGAACATGTCTCAAAGAACTAGATGTCTTCTCAAATGATAAAGAGACCTCCTGCAACTGCTGTACATAAGAATCCACAATCATATCAACCTGTAAAGACTGACCATGTAGAGAATGGACATGAGTGTCAGAGTGAGCCCTTGCAACAATTGAAGAAGGATCTTCTTCATCAAAGAGAAGATATATATCATCAATAATGTTTCCCAAATCTTCTATGTGTGACTCTACAAACAGAACTTTAATGTTTGTCAAGAAGTCATCCATAGATGTTGGAGTTGGAAGAGAAGGTGTACCCTATTGAGCTGAAGTACATGAACCCACCACTGTGGTAATGGATGAAGTATTTTTCTCAAAAAGGAGAAGGAAAATATCATTGATGACATCTCCTATATCTTCAATGTATGACTCCATGAATAACCATACAATGTCTGGAAGGAAGTCATCCCATGAAGCTGAAGTAGGAAGACATAGTTTTTCTTGCTATACTGAATCAAAAGAATTTTTGGTTGGAACTAGATAAATAGTAGTAACATGAGCATTAGGAGGTGGGATCTCATCTAGAGTTAAAGGAACCATCACTGAAGCTATTAAAGATAGAACGTCTTCTAGAAAAGGAGGAACTATGGGATCTCCATATTCTTTTCAAAGAGCCATCCAAACATTAAGAGGAAAACTCTTCATAAGAAGAAGAGCAAAATATTCCTTACACATACTATTATACATAAAGTGAATAAGAAGATTAAGATGATCTTCCCAATTAGGATTAGGTGGTAGTATCTTCAAGAAAAAATAAGGAAACACTTCTTGATGTTCTCTTAGATGAGCAAGCATTAAAGCACTCCATTTCTGATAGTTCCTCGGTGTCAACTTTGGTCTTGAACCAAACTGACATATGTGACAAGACTCCATGAAATCAATGTATGCACCCCCCAAAAAGTAGAATTAATCAATCGACACCCCCCCCCCCCCCACCACCAATGAATGATTTGGTGCTTTATACTTTAGTGTGATTACAATAGCCAATTTAGGGCCTATTTCTGAAAGTAGTATTTCTATCCACAAAAGCCTATAATTTGGTTTTAGATGTAGAAAGTAGACAAAAAAAATGCACTTAAAAAAAAAAATGGAACCTAATTATGTGTTCAAATGAGCCTATACTAAGCATTTGAAGTGGCAAAAATTGGGATTTGTGAGTTACAAATTTTTTTAGGAATAGAGATCTCAAACCACCTACACCAATTTGTAGATCATGAAATTCTACCCCAAAACAAAAAACTTTGCTCAAAAAAAGGAGTCCATATTAGGGAGATATCGCTATTTAAAAATCACCATTGTAATTATTTTCCTTGAATCACTACCATCACACCTCCAAAAATAAAATGGCCCTAGACTTAGCTTTAGATGTTTGATTTTGATGAAAAAAAATTTGGTTTGGGGGTTTTTGGACCTTCTGAGTGTGATGCAAATATCTAATTTGCACTAGTAAGCTCCATTGTTCACGTGCAAAAAATATGTCCTACTGGCTTGATGATCAATTTTTTTCAAAAAATAATGTAGATCCAAAAAAATTGTAGAGATGTAGATGAAAATACAAATATGAAAATTAAATTTAGAGATCTGAAATGATCATACCAATTCTACAAATCAATGTTTTGTGTACAATGGTGAGGTCTGCTTTGACTCTAGACACTCCCAATATCTATGGATTCTTTAGATCTGGGTCAAGGTGTCCTCCAAGAGGTGAAGCAAGATCGGTCTTGAATGGATATGTGAAGAAAATACCCCCAAGCTCTAATACCGTGTAAGAATTTGGTATAGGTATGATACCAAATAAGAATTTGTATTAGTGAAAAATTCACCCAAGATTAAGGAACTCAAGCACAAGCACAATAGTAGACCAAAGGTATGATCAGAATAACAATATCCAAATTGATTTATTTGCTATTGCATATCCTAATACATGTTTGTGTGTATACATACTAGTATATAAAGGCCTCTAAGATGCATCTAGAATGTCTCTAGAAGGTGCTAGGAGATAAGATAAGCATGACAACTAAGCACACATCTTATCTTCATTGTAGATGAGAGGATAAGTATGACATGGTGTATCTCAAGTGGAGATGTTGTAGACACCATGTGCTTAATTGGAGTGCTAACTCCTATGTTGTAGAAACCATGTGCATAATTAGAGTTGGTAACTCTTGTGTTGTCAACATGACAACTCACAAGAGTACGTATACTCCTAGTGACTAACTAGTAAATAATAAAATAATGCATTTACTTAAGTAAACTTAAGTAAGTGAAAATAGTGAATACTTATTTACACCAATAGTATCAAAGATAACACACCCATTGGGTCTCTTTTCATAGTAATCATTGGAATAGGACAAAATTTAGGTGGAGGAAAAGTGTCACTATTCACTAGTTGAATTCTACTATTCTCTTGGCTCATTCCAAATGGTTGATGAAGCTGACATGATCATAGTTAGGGTTTTAAAGTTCTTTCCTCTCTGGATACTCAATGCAGTTTAGATTCTTCACTTATTCAAGCTTCTTGATCAAACTACCCTTGAAATATTTGTTAGTTGCTAAAATCACTAAATCACTCTCTGCTCTCAAAAATCTAAATGTAAGGTATGAGATAATGTATTTGAATTTTGTTATATAACTCTTTTTGATTGATTTAGGGCCTCCATTAATGTTGTGTACTCAGGTAGGTGGAAGCCAACTATCTCGATTGATGTTGATTCCTTTCAACTAGGTATTTGTATTACAACTCAATCTCTTCCATATTATTTGGTCTCTATCATTCGTCTTCTAAAGTGCCCAGTCTATGTTGCAATGCTCGGTTAAAATAGAAAATTTTGACTGACACTTGACAACCTTTTAGAAAACTTGATCTTATGCATGTTCACATATGCGTATATGAACTTTTAACACATTTATATGTAAGGAATAAATGTATTATATATCAACTAAGTATACAATTCCATACATACCTCTCTTGTTTAGTTTGAGATGACATGATCACCTTCTCCATTATATTAGGTGACCTCATCTCCATTAGCTCCACTATTTCCATCTTCTACTCTCCTTTCCATTTTTGGTTCATTTCATTCCCAATTTTCTTAATGCCTATTTTGCCTTTGCCTTTGTCCTCTATCTGATTTGCTAAATGTACTTGAGTCCTACAATTCTTACTTTGATGTCCAAAATTGTGACATTTAGAATAGATTAGGGGCATAATTCTTTTTGTAATTTTTCTAGTAGGGTTTTGTCTATGATCTACATTTATACGCTCTATGCCCATATTTCTGAAAATTGTAGCAATACCCTTCAAATTTAGGTATAGTTGGCGTCTTCCTCAATCTTGACCTACACTCATGTTGTCATGTCTCCAAATTTGAATATAATATTTAAATTAAATTAATTAATTAATTGGTCCCAGAATTTAAATAATATAAAAAATAACCTTTAATTAGTTACTTTAATTAATTAATATGGGGCCCATGCTAATTAATAATATTTATATTCTTGGTTTTGACTGATTTAGCATATCTCAAACCCATTTTTATTTAATTATTTTTGTTGGTAGGTGTGGCCATCGGCTATCTTTGTATATCCTCGAAAAGGTTTCCCCAATGGATATTTAAGCATGACATGTATGTAGTAGTTGGTATGTGATTTGGTTTATTATTTCTCTATTGCAAAATCCAATCGGAATTCCTCTCTTGTTCGCCATTTTAGAAGTGAAAGATCTTCCCTACTTGGATATTCCAATTTTAATCGGATTTAACCCTCACCCTATTTTATTGTGTACTTCTTGGCTCAGATCTAGAAAATTAGAGCATCATATGTATGTGTAAATATTATTACTGTTCACTAACAAGTGTGTATCTATTGGGTCTCTAGCTTCTACAAGTTATTTTTGTCTAATATATTGCAATTACATTTCAAACAAGTATTCTTTGCATTCCCCCTTGCCATAATCACCTTAACTTAACTATACATCCTCCTTCTTGTAGCACCATATGGATGTGTGAACTTTGCAAGTATTTTTCCATCTTATTCCCCCTATACTACCTCTTTGGCCTTCATCTTGTCCATACCGTATGACTACCAGGTGATTCCACCATACCTTGCTATCCCCTCATCAAGCACACTCCAGTTATTCTACACAAACATCTCCTCCATACCATATGGTCACCCAAGGCCTATCATATGACCTCCTTATCCATTTTGTAGGCATTCCTCTACACCAAATACCATACCACCACCCATTAACTATCACATGACCTACATCTCTTTTTCCTATTCAATGTCCATACTCTCTAGACACCATACAAGTATACATTCCTACCACACGACCTTCCTATAAGTCCTTCTATATGACCATTTAGTATTTTTTGACTAGCTATTAGTGATACAATATGAATAAAACATGATAGTGGTATCAAAGCTGGTGATTCTACCAACCTATTGGGAGAATGGAGAGCTTTGACTTGGGTTACACTATGGTTTAGATTTGAGGGCACATTTTTTAGTCAAATACTCCAAGAATACTTTTACATGCCAATTATTGGATGGTTGTTACCTATTTTTGCCCTGCCAAAGATTTGAATTCAAACATAGTGCACCTAATGGTTACTTCCCATCTTTTATATTACTTTAATGCCCCAGAAATATGAAAAATAAAAAATTTAAAACCTATGGTATTTCCTAAGTTTTTCATTGGCCTACAACCTTCTGCACCATGAGATCTGGTTTAGATCTACGGTGGGTGCTTTCCTGCATCATTAGAACAAGTTTTCTTTAAACATTACGAGGAAGCCCCTTTGCGATGCGTGGCAGGTGAGTCCGTTTCTCCTTGTGGGTCATCGCTGAGGATGCAAGGTGGCTGATGAGCTAGTAGTTTGATTGGCACTCGCTTTCTTGCATTTTGAGCTTTGTTAGACTTCCTAACAATGTCGGGAAGCGCTTTGGTGAGGTGTGTCCAAACGAAATCATGGTGAGTATTCGCAGAGGTTCAGAATGCATGTGTTATGAGCACTATCAAATTTCATGAGATCAACGGCTGGCACATGCTTGCAAAATAAAAAAGCAAGAAGATTAAGGAATGCAAGCATGCGCCTTGCTACTACGTGTCCTTGTGGGGTCAATTTTGTTCCAAGTGGTGCCAGTTGTATGCCAGGGTAATTTCAAGTCAGACTAGGTCGGATGTCGAGTGTGTTCATGGGCCTAAGTTTTCATGGACAGGTGCAATGAATGGAGAGTCCTTCTCGATCGTTGATCTTTTATAGATCGACAATTAGTGCTTGCCCACAATATAGAAGTGCATGAAGATTAAACATTATGGGGAAGCACCTAAATGACATGTGTCCTAGTGGGCTCGACGGAGTCAATAAACATTAGAGGCTTGCAGTTGGGAGACCATCATGATCAAGGTTTTGAGGAGGTGGCGTAGTTAATAAGAAGATGTGGTCAAATGTGTGGGGACTTTGCAGGGTGGCATAATGAAATAAACTAATCGGTCCACATGGCCTATTGCACTTGCAAGGTTCGGTTGACTATTGATTTTTGTTGATTCATGAGCCAAAGACAAAGAGAGATAAAGTTTTCCCTCGTGATCTAATCCTTGTGATGAAATTCAACCACCCTCGAATGAATGCTAATCCTATGAGAATACTCCAGCTCCCCATTTTATCCATCTATCGGTTAGAATGGTTTAATGGCCCCGCTCCTATCTTCTCGAGGCCCTGTTCCAACAAGATCAGATATCATTGCATTTGGATCTATGCTCATATCAGATTTGCATATGGATCTCCATGATTATTCTTTGTAGGAATTAATGGTAGTGGTTGTAGAGTAATTTCAGTGAGAGGATATCTCAGTTATGCCTGAACTATAAAGGAAATTTTTGTAGATTTTGTAAAGGTTGACTCTTCTCTGACTTCTTTGATATTGCTCTGCAATTTCATGTGTAAATTCCCTTTGCCTCTAAATTGTATGGCATTCTACCTTATCTCCTTTAGCAATTGATGTAAAGTGAAAGAACTATTTTAATCTCACTGGTGTATTGTAGAGATCTACAATCTTGCATGATTGTATCTCTTTTGACCTATGAATGGTATATAAGTGAATCCTCTCTTTCCTTGTGTCATTCATTTGGGTTTTTCTAATCTGCATGTGATTGTTAGATTAAAACAAGTCTGAATGTGTATATCTTTTGGTGTCATGATGGTTCAATAGTGCATGTATGGGAAAAGATTGGTTTGAACACTCTATTTTGGTGCATCACATCCTTAGGTTAGAGTAGGTAGATTTTCTTTCATGCATTCCTTCTCCCTTTTCCTCTCCAAGAGTAGTTAGGTGCACCTTGATAGTAAAAGAATCTGGCCTTCTCTAGAGACTCAACCTCATAGTTCAAGTCCCACAGCTTGGAGGTTGTTTCCATGTTTCACAAGGTTGTCCTTAGATAAAACATTTGGACAAGGGTGCAAACCTCTGTGACAATAGTTTTTGGCACACCCAGTGAGACAAAAAATAAAAAAAATTTAAGTCTACTGGTGTCAAAAGGATGATTTCAAGATTAATACTGATGAGATACTACTGGCTTCGGTGTTCAAGCCTTCAAGAGGCTCACTCTTCAAGTACTTGGTGACTTTGAGTTTCAAATACATCTGGTTCCAGACCAAAGTTGTAGTAATTCATGCCCAAAGCTGAAACAAGGGCATCTTCTAGAGGTAAATTTTAGTACCAATAGCTTTCATTTTCAAATCCTAGAAGAAGGAAGATTGGAGTAACTTTATCACTAGTTAGGAGTGCAATAGTAACAAATACACCTGCAAGATCTATCTCTACTCCTCCTACTATTAGGTCTCAGCCTCGATTACTGGTCTATATGGCACAGCCTTGAGCCCATAATTTTGCCACCTTAATGGTGGGAGTCCTCTTTTATTGGCCGAAAGACATGACATACCAATAGCTGCACTCAAAAGTATACCAGAGTTTACTGGTGAAACTTCTATCTCTCCCTCAGAACACATTCAAAAAGTTGCAAATGTTTGCAATAACCATGGTATTACAGAGGATGATGTTGCAGTTAGGCTTCTAGCCTCATCCTTGAAAGGAAAAGCACTACAATGGTATAGAGGTTTGGCTCATGGTTCTATAACAGATTGGGATGGATTAGGAGCAAGACTATGTAAACACTTTGAGGACAAAAGTGACCATTTGTCACTTTTAGAACAATTGACTACTATAAAAAGAGCCCCCCATGAATGTATTATTGATTTCAACTATAGATTTCAAAAGACATGGGATAGAATACCTACTCTAGTAAAACCTACCCTTGGTAATGCCTTCTTGCATTACCTTAGAGCTCTTAACAGTGACATTGCCACTACAATCTAGACTATGGGAGGAGATACCTTGCCTAATGCCTATGACATAGCAATAAAGTCAAAAAAATCCTGATACAAGGAGGTAAGCTAGCTCTAAGGCCTCCCATGCCCTTCTTCCCTAATGTTCCAAATCACCAACCAAAAATGGCTCCTCTTCCCATGGCTTCCACATCACAACTCCCTGCTCCAGTCCCTCAAGCTTCCACATCTTCAAATGGAATAGATGAAATTAAGGAGATGATGCAATCTATGATGCTAAACATAGATAAAATATTGAAAGGCCAAGAGAAGAAGCTAGAGGATAGTTTCTCTATGATGCAAAAATGAGCAATAAGGTGGTGACTTTAGAAAGACAACAAGCTCAAGGTAGTAAGGCTCACAAATTGCAACATCAAACTTTGAACAATGGTAGGCCCCCAAATCATAATTATGGGAACAATTCTTTTGATTAGAATAGGTAGAGTAGTCATGCTTCAATCTCAAATGTAAACCAAAGTAGGGCCATAGTCCCTCAAAACAACATGGCCCAAGATCAAGATTTTTGTCCCTCCTATAACTACTCCTATGCTCATTGCATGTGTCAAAAGGTTGAATCTTATTTGGCTTTGACCGTCCAAGAGCCTACAGTAGGACAATCATACAAGGAGGACCAATTTAAAGAGGCCTCATATATGCAAGGACAAGGGGATTGCTCCTTTATAAATCATCAGGTGGAGGAGCATTGTAATGTAAACCAAGATTCCATTGCTCACAACACTAGGAGAAAAAGAAGAGCTATTGAAGATGCTACCCCTCCTCTTCCCAATTAGGTCTCAACTTCAAATGTAATACATCATGATCAATCAGCAAATGATCAATCAAATACCTTTCAGCAGCAGAGGAAAAATAATGGCAAAAAGAATGTAAGTGATCCTCAGGTTGTTCCCCCTCAACCTCCTACAAATACAACTCCCAAGATTTCTACCACAACACCTACTACACCATTCAGTGTGGTAGAATAGATGAAGAAGATGAATGTGAATATTTCAATGTGGGATGCTATTGCTACTATACCCATGCAAAAGAGGTTGCTGCAGCAAGAATTGGAAAGTATTGAACCAAAGGATCAACCACCCAGCATGGAAGATGCCACAAGCCTAGTACAACCATCAAGGGAGGAAGAAACAAGTAAAAAGGTTAGACCCCCTCCATTTTATGTTTCTTTAAATATAAGGGATAAACTAGTCCAAAATTGCATGATTGATTCAGGGGCTAGTAGTTTAGTGATGCCTAGGTGTGTTGTTGATGCTTTGGGAATGAAATATGAACCCATTGTTAGGGATGTGTTACAGTTGGATGGTAGTACTATCAAGACTATAGGGATCCTTAGGAATGTGGAAATAGCCTTACATGCATGCCCTAGTTGTACTATAACTCAAGATATATCCATTGCTGAAGTCAAGCCACATTTTGCCATTTGTATGTCAAGAGATTTCACTGCCCAAATAGGTGGTTACATATCTTTTGATTGGTCATATATGTTTTTTAGAACAAGATATGGAACCAAAGCTTCAATCAGAGTAGAGCCTCCAGCACTCCATCATACTAAGCCCTATACCCCTAATCTCATCAACATGAATTGCACTATCCTAGAAGTGGATGAGAATGACATAGTGAATGAGCGTATGACTCTCCTAACATAGATACCTAATTTTCTCTTAAATGAATGGGCTAATGCATATCAATTCAATCCTATGTCAGAAACCCTTGAAACAGGCCTTAGTGCATATTGTATATTAGAGAAAGATGCTCTAGTTCCAAATATTATGGGGACTAAAGAAGATATGAGTGGGATATGGAGTATGTACTTTGATGGATCAAGGAATAAGAATGGGTTCAGGGCTGGTGTGATGTTGATTTCTCCTGCACAAGTAAGGTACTACTTCTCCTTTAGGATCTAGTTCAACTACACTAATAATGTGGCCGAGTATGAATCTTTGATTCAGGGTCTCCTTCTTGGTCAGAAAAGAGGAATTCAAGCTTTAAGTGTATATGGAGATAGTGAGTTGGTGGTTAATCAAGTGAGAAATCAGAATATCACCAAGAACAGTTTGCTCAAGTCTTATAAACATAGGGTATGGGATTTTCTTGATGGTTTCAATGCATTTAATATTCAAAGTATCACTAGATAAGAAAATAGACATGCTGATAGACTTGCAGCAATGGGTGCATCTCATGATGTGCCAAGGAATCTTGAGGAGGAGAAGAAGCAACAAATTAGGATGGTAGTAAGGCTTGCCATTCCTAACAACAACTTCCATTGGCAAGTGTTTGAATCTGATGAAAAAATTATAAGTTTCTTGTAGAATGAAGCAATTTTTTAAGATAGAAACTAGTCAAGACTGCAGGATCAGTATGGTGATCAAATCATTAACCTCAGTTCCAACAAGTTTCCTAAGGGTCTCATTACCATAGAAAATGTTTTCAATCATGATGACCAAGCAAGAGGTAGAGTCATGAACCTAGCTGTCGACGAAGATGATCACACCCCAGTCATGATTGCTAATGGAAAATCCTTAAACATGGGGAAGGTATGTTCTGAGATTGAGAAAGAAAGTTTTATCCATCTATGTCAAGAATTCAATGATATATTTGCCTAGACATATGATTATTTAAAGGGTTTTGATTCAACGTTGTTTTAGCATACCATAGATTTAAGTGATAATGTCAAACCAGTAAGACAAAAGTAGAGGCCAGTGAATCCCAAGATTGAACCCTTAATGAGAAAAGAGCTATCCAAATTGATTAAGGCCAATATAATTTTCCCCATCAAACACTCGTCATGGGTAGCAAACCTTGTCCCTGTTAGGAAGAAGAATGGAGAAATTAGACTGTGCATGGATTTTAGGGACCTTAACTAGGCTTCCCTTAAAGATCACCATCCTCTCCCTTTCATGGAGCATATTTTGTCCAAGGTTAGTGGTTCAAGGAGGTTTTCATTTCTTGATGGATTTTCTGGCTACAATCAAGTACTGGTCAAAGAGTCTGATAGGTACAAGACTGCGTTTACCACCAAATGGGGTACCTATGCTTATTGTAAGATGCCATTTGGGCTAACCAATTCAAGTGCTACATTTTAGAAGGCAATGGAGATGGGTTTCAAAAACATGATTGAAAAGTTTGTATTAGTTTACCTTGATGATATTACAGTGTATTCAAAGAATGTAGAAGATCATGTTGATCATTTAAGACATGTGTTTTCAAGGTGTAGAGAATTTGGGGTATCCCTTGACCAAAGCAAGTGTGTCTTTGCTACCAACTAGGGAAAATTATTAGGACACATTGTATCTGAGGATGGTTTAACCATTGATCCAGAAAGAATAAAGGCAATACTCACTCTCCCTCTTCCTAAACATAAGAAAGGGTTGCAAAGTTTCCTTGGTAGGATAAATTTTGTGAGAAGATTTATCCTTAATCCTCCTACCATGGTAAAACCCCTTACGGCTATGCTTAAGAAAATTATGCTATTTGCATGGACCAAGGAAGGGAAGGAAAGTTTTGAAGAAATTAAGGCAGCCATAGCCTCAGCCCCTACTCTCATTAATCCAAACTTTGAAAAGGATTTCATCTTCTATACCCTAGGTGGTGAGTCAAGCATTTCTGTTGTCTTGACTCAAACAAATGATAAAGATAAAGAGCAGCCCATAGCCTTCTTTAGTGAAGTTCTTAAAGAGTATGAAGACAAATACAACTATGTAGAGAAGCAGGCTCTTGTATCCATCAAAGCTTTAAAGAAATTTAGACACCTCTTGTCTCATAACAAAATTCATCTGTTAGTACCCCATGCTAGTGTGAAAGATTACCTTTTGAGAAAAGATATTAGTGAGAAGAGAGTTGGTTGGACTACTAAAGTGATGGAATATGATGTTGACATCCAGATCACCAAGCTGGTAAGAGGGAAAGGGTTATGTAAACAGATGATATCATCGCATGAATCAGATGAGGAAGTTGCTATGATACTAATAGAGCAACAAGAAGCAGGAAATGATGATCCAAGGAATTGGATGGATGATATGAAGATTTTCTTATTAGGAAATGGATATCCTTAGGGGTTAGATAGAACTAAAAGAAGATAGTATAGATTATAGTCAATCCTTTATGTCGTAGTTGATGGTATCCTTTTCAGGAAAGATTTTAATGGAGCCCTATTAAGGTGTGTTGACAAGGACCAGGTTGAAAGAATGATCAAATAGCTTCATGATGGTCCTGATGGTGGTCACTTCATAGCAAGAACAACTGCAATAAAGGTCATGAGGGCTGGTTAATACTGGTCATCCCTATTCCATGATTTTCATAGGTATGTGAGGAAATGTGGAAAATGTGCTTTCTTTTCTGGTAAGCAGAAGCTTTCAGCTCTTCCTCTTCATCCCATCTAGGTGGATCAACCTTTTGTTCAATGGGGATTAGATTTCATAGGCCCTATCAATCCTCCTTCTAGTTTTGGTCACAAATGGATTTTAGCTGCTACGGATTACTTCACGAGGTGGATAGAGGTAGTTGCATTGAAGGATGCCACAAAGTCTTCAGTTATTGAGTTCCTTGATAGAATTGTGACCAAGTTTGATGCCCCTTCAACCATTATTTCAGATAATGCCAAATCTTTTGTGGGAGCTCAAATTTGTGCATGGGAAGTTGATCATAATATCTACTTAAACACATCCTCAAACTACTATCCTCAGGGCAATGGTTTAGCTAAGTCCTCTAACAAAAACATGATTAGGATTATGAAAAGAACAATAAAGGATAACCAGAGGTGTTGGCATCAAAAGTTGAGAACTGCATTGTGGGTTGATAGAATAAAATTGAAGAGGTCAATAGGGAATTCACCATTTATGTTGGTATATGGTAGAGAAGCAACACTTCCTATTTCTTTAGAATTCCCATCCCTAGAACTAGCTCATCAGCTAGAGCTAATTGGAAATGATGCCATGATAGTGAGAATGGTAGAGCTAATAGAACTAGAAGAGAAAAGAGGTTGGGCCATGCAGACCCTAGGGACACACCAGCAGTAGGTGAAAATGAGCTTTGATAAGAAGGCTAGGGTCAGAACCTTTAGGGAGGGTGATTTAGTTTTGAAATGGGATGCAGATAGGGAAAAACTAGGGAGGCACTCAAAATTTGATGCATTGTGGAGTGGTCCCTATCTGATTGCTAGTTGCAAGTAGGCCAATGCTTTTTAATTAAGCGGGCCTGGTGGTGAAATTTTGCCTATCCCAGTCAATGGAATCTATCTTAAACCATGTTTTTGACAAGGTTTGAGGTTCCATGTACATATGTAGCTAATTTTTGTTTCTTGTAGTTCCAATTTTCCAAGAAGTGCACAGGCACATGTGTTTTTCAGAGTTTTCAGAGTTGCAGAGACAGATTTTCAATGTTTTGTTGTCGTAGAGGTAGGGTTAGGATTTTTACAGTGCACTGATCCACATCTTTCATGACTCTATTTCCCAATGGATGTTTTAGGCCACTGATCTTATGCATAGCTATCTTGCATCCCTTCTGAGTTGCCAGAAATGTTACCTATTTTTGCCCCACCAAAAATTTAAATTCAAATGCAGCGCACCCAACAGCTACTTCCCATCTTTTATATTATTTTAATGCCCCAAAAATATGAAAAATAAAAAATTTAAAACCTATGGTATTTCCTAAGTTTTTCGTCGGCCTACAACCTTCTGCATTGTCAAATTTGGTTCAGATCTATGATGGGCACTTTCCTGCATCATTAAAACAACTGATCTTTACACATTGTGGGGAAGTCCCTTTGTGACGTGTGGCAGGTGGGTCCATTTCTCCTTGTGGGCCATCGCTAAGGATGCAAGGTGGCTGATGAGTTGGTAGTTTGATTGGCACCCGCTTTCCTGCATTTTGAGCTTCATTAGACTTCTTGATAATGTGGGGAAGCACTTTGGTGATGCATGTTCGGATGACATCATGGTGGGTATTCACAAAGGTTCAGAATGCATGTGGTACAAGAACCATCAGATTTCCTGAGATCAATAGCTGGCACATGCCCGCAAAATGAAAATGCAAGAAGATTAAGGAATGTGGGCATGCACCTTGCTACCGTGTGTCCTTGTGGGGTTGGTTTTGTTCCAAGTGGTGCCAGTTGTATGCCAGGGTAATGTCGAGTTAGACTAGGTCAGATTTTGAGTGTGTTCATGGGCCTAGGTTTTCATGGATATGTGCAATGAATGGAGAGTCCTTCTTGATCGTTGATCTTTTGCAGATCGATGATCAACGCTTTCTCGCAATATGGAAGTGCATGAAGATTAAACATTGCGGGGAAGCACCTAAATGACACATGTCCCAGTGGTCCTGATGGAGTCAATAATAGTTAGAGGCTAGCAGTTAGGAGACCACCACGGTCAAGGTTTTGAGGAGGTGGCATAGTTAATAAGATGATGTGGTCAACCACGTGGGGACTTTGTAGGTGGCAGAATGAAATAAACTGATTGGTCCATGTGGCCTATTTCACTTGTAGAGTTTGGTTGACTACTGATTTTTGTTGATTCACGAGCCAGAGATGAAGAGAGATCAAGTTTTCTCGTGCAATCTAATCCTTGTGATGAAATTCAACCACCCTCAAATGAATGCTAATCCTAGGAGAATCTCTAGCTCCCCAGTTTATCCATCTACCAGTTAGAATGGTTTAATGGCACTGCTCCTATCTTCTCGGGGCCCTGTTCCAACAAGATCAGATATCATTGCATCTGGATCTTAGGACTTAATGGTAGTAGTTGTAGAGTAATTTCAGTGAGAGGACATCTCAATTATGCCTGAACTATAAAGGCAATTTTTATAGATTTTGTAAAGGTCAGCTCTTCTTTGACTTCTCTGATATTGCTCTGCAATTTCATGTGTAAATTCCCTTTGCCTCTAAATTGTATGGCATTTTGCCTTATCTCCTTCAACCATTGATGTAAAGTACAATAACTATTTTCCTCTCATTGGTGTATTGTAGAGATCTACAATCTTGCATGACTATATCTCTTTTGACCTATGAATGGTATATAAGTGAATCCTCTCTTTCCTTGTGTCATTCATTTGGGTTTTTTTGATCTGCATGTGATTGTTAGATTAAAGCAAGTCTGAATGTGTATATCTTTTGGTGTCATGATGGTTCAATAGTGCATGTACAGGAAAAGATTGGTTTGAAAACTCTATTTTGGTGCATCACCTCCTTAGGTTAGAGTAGGTAGATTTTCTTTCATGCATTCCTTCTCCCTTTTCCTCTCCAAGAGTAGTTAGGTGCACCTTGATAGTAAAGGAAGCCGGCCTTCTCTAGAGACTCAACCTCATAGTTCAAGTCCCACAACTTGGAGGTTATTTCCATGTTTTACAAGGTTGTCCTTAGGTAAAAACTTTGGACAAGGGTGCAAACCTCTATGACAACAATGGTCAAGTACAAGATGATAGATACAAGGTGATTGGGGAAATTATTTACCACATAGAAAAAATTTACTTGGTACCTAAGTCCAAGATGAAGGAGATGATTCAAGAAGAAGGTACCTACACAAATATCATTGAACCAATGCTCGAGAATCAACTTGATAAAAATTGGGGTTTTACCAATGACTCTCTAAATAAGCAAGCTCTACTAGTAATGTGGATTCAATCAAGGATTATTGGCAGGAGCAATCTTTATAGTTGGCTGATTATGAAGTCTATTTCACACCAAAAATCATGATGGATTACATAGAAAAATTTCAAGTTTGGGATCTTGGTGACTTAGGATGAGACAATATCTATATTAGAGTGGTGCAATGAAAGTTTGACAATAATGTTGTATTGTGAAGGATTGACATCATTTCACTTGTCTTGCCTGTGCATTTGATTTGTGACCCTGGAGCTGTTGACATTTCATTTGATGCTAGATTGCTTAAGGGAAAGCAATGTTTGGGCAACTAGAATTTTTCATGTCCCCAAATTTAAATTGTAATAATTAAATTAAATTAATTAATTAAGTGGTCCCAAAATTTAAATAGTATAACAAAAGGACCTTTAATTAGTTAGTTTTATTAATTAATATGGGGTTCAAGTTAATAATATTTTTTTTATGATTTTGATTGATTTAGTATAACTCAAACCCATTTTTATTTAATTGTTTTTGTTCGTACTTGTGGCTATTAGCTATCTTTGTAAACCCTTGGAAAGGTTTCCCCAATGGGTATTTAAGTATGACATGCAGGTAGTATTAGGTATGTGATTTGGTTTATTATTTCTCTACTGTAAATTCCCATTGGGATTCCTCTATTATTCACCATTTCAAAAGTGGAATATCTTCCCTACTTGGCTAATTTAGTTTTAGCAAGATTCAAACCTCATCCTATTCTATTGTGTACTTCTCGGGTCAGATCTAGAAAATTAGAGCATCATTTGTATGTGGAAATATTATTGCTATTCAGTAACAAGTGTGTATCTTTTGGGTCTCTGACTTCTACAAGTTATTTGTGTTTAATATATTACATTTACATTTCAAATGTCTTTTCTCTATATTTCCCATTGTCATAATCACCTTAACTTCATCGTATATCCTCCTACCTATACCACCGTATAGATGTACAACCTCTACAAGTATTCTACCATCAATTTCCTCCTGTACTACCCCTTTAGCCTCTATCTTGTCCATATCGTATGACTACTAGGAAATTCTGCCGTACATTGCCATCTCCTCACCAAACACACTCCTTTTCTTTTTCACAAATATCTCCTCTATACTGTACGACCACCCAAGGCCTATTGTATGACCTCCCTATCCATTTCATGGGCATCCCTCTACATCAAATACCATATGACCACCAATTAACTAATGTATGACCCACATCTCATGTTCTTGTTCACTATCCATACTCCCCAGACACCATATGACCACACATTCCTATCATACAACCTTCCTATAATTCCCTTTGTATGGCCATTCTGTGTTCTGTGATTGGTGATAGGCCAACACTAGGGCAAATAATAATAAAGAATTAATCATTTAAAATGAAATCTAATTGGTTTATATATGTCAATCTGAGAGTGTAAGCTTACAAAAGGCATATGAGCAATATGCTATCAAGGGATGATAGTTGTGAGATGAGGATTTATGAATGTAGCTAAAACACTCAAAACTAAAACTAGAAGAAATCAAAATGATTGTAGTGACATGAACTGTCACTTCTTGACGCTACAAAGATTAGAAACAAAACTATCTTCCTAAATTAAAAATAATAATGACAATAATCTATCATAAAAAATTAATGAAATCAATTATATATTAGATTCTAATTACTAAATGACTGATCTAAAACTCACTAACTAATGTAAACACAAAAATATGTTGTGATAATAATCTAAGCAAGAAATATAAACTTATAAAAAATAGAATAACACACTAATGAAATACATCACCGTGTTTCACCATGGAATGGGCCCTTACTCCTAGCTTGCACAGTGGATAGAGAAAATGTTGTTTCTACACTATTATGACCATGCAAAAATAGACATTCTTATTTACTTCAAAGTAGTGCAGTCCAAACCTGCATACAATAATTTCTTCTTATTGAAATATGTCTATTAAAATCTGCCTCTCATTATATCTCACGCTGTTTATATATGCACAGCCTCAACAATTTCATAACTAATTTGATATGCATTATATTTAAAGAATGACTATTACATAGAATAGATCCATAATAGGAATCTTTAGTTTCCAAAGAATAGTCAATTTCCTATTATCGTTCAAACAAAATACTATTTCCTTCATCCATATTTGTTGAACCACAATTTTGTAGTAGTTTGGAAAAGTCTAATTACCAGGATTTCCACGTGAGACTTGGAAATCCATCTTAACAATATTATTTCATCTCCTTAGTGGTAATAATAATGTAGTTATTTGTTGCACAAGTTTTTCAGCAGCCACATAATTCTTGGGAATAAATTTCAGCTGTAATTTATGCTATCACAACAGCATTCATTGTTTGTATGTACAACCATCAATCTAAATAATAGAATGGTCCATAATCCCTTTAGTTTATTCTTCAATATCCTCTCCATGTGTGAATTCATCTAAGCTAGAGGAGTTCTATGTTGAGCTGGGAACAACAACAAAAGATAGAACAAACTTTGAAAATTGAAGTCCAAACCCATAATAGTAAACTAGAAAAATCACGTTTTGAAAATGGCCTCTAACTTTTCCATCATTGACTTTTTGAAGATTTTTTCTTGAGGGATTGTAATTGGGCATGTTCTAGGCAATACCCATGTCTCATATTTTTGAGATTCATCCGTATCTATTTGTGAAAGGAAATGCAAAATTGCCTATCCTTATTTTTAGTTTCTAATTATTCCGGTCAGGTTCTTTCTCAACATACTCCTTGGTCAATACTCTTGGAAGGAATAATGCTTTAAATTATTGAGGAAATAATGAATGCCAATAAGATATAGCAAGAAATACATTTCAAAGTGGCTGGAACTTTGTATTTCTGAAATAGCTATAGGAACATGCATAGTGGGGGACGGGAAGAACCATAACTTGTTAGATAAATACAATTTCATCTATTTATTCTCATATTCTATCTAACAACTATAAAAAATATTACTCATAAATATTAGATCATATGCAACATAGAAGGAGAAAATGGAATAGAAGATGGGGATTGAAATAAGTGTGAAGGCTTATACGAAGGTTAAAATATGGTATAATTTGGGACATAAAATGCTCTCACTATTCCCCCCAAATTAGCTTACTACACATCCTCATGCAATCATTATGATCAAGAGGTTGTGTGGTTTGTATTAGAAGCACTTTAGGTTTATGGATTTTGGCTTTGTCTCCACCTTAAACCATGATAAGTCATATTTTGTTACTTCACATGTCAAGCTTTGTTAATTTTTTCAATAGGGATATCTCTTTCAACTTTTCATAAGTTGGTTATCTTTATTTTTTCTTTTTTTCTCTTCTTCTTCTTCTTTTTAATTTTTGTTTATTGCTTTTAATTTTAAATAGCATCATGGTTCAAAAGGTTTCATATAGGAGAAATTTATTTTCATTTGCACAAGAGGAGTTTAAATGGGTGAAATAGGAGTGATGAGAGACAAAACAAAGGCTATTGTATGATGGATATAATGGATAGTATGATGGGTTTAGTAAGGGCGACAGATTGAAGATAATAGGGTGACATTCTTCCCTTCAACTTAAAGGTTGACCATCCATGGGAAACAAGGAGAGGCTAGGAAGGGATGTTGCACAATGATCAATATAAATAAAGTAATGAGAGAAAATAAGGAAAAACAAAATCAATTTTTTTACCAACATGCATGGGTAGAGAGACCAAGGTGGGAAGATGGAGTAACTCAGCAACTGTTGCCACCAAAAGTGATGAATTAACCAACGATGAATGAAGCAAGGTACCCAAAATGACACTACAACATCATAGAAGACCACCATCTGACTGAAAGCATAAAAGAGAAGACCGCTGGAAGGAACCATAAAAATGGGATGAAGAGGGAAAGATGAGGGAGCACCATCATCAATTTAAGTACTGGAGATCATATAGTAGGTAGAAAATTCTAGTGAAACACCTCAACTAAGCATGCAACACATACGAGGGGTGATCAAAGATTTGAGTACCGCACAGAGCTGCAAGAGGAGTAGAGTGACAAGAAGTGCAAAAGAACTACTGAAGCCAATGAGTGTTTCTAAAAAGAATCGTTAGTGTAATCACCTAAAAATGGTCATCTAGACTATTAGCCCCCTTTTCAACATTTTGGCTAAATTAATTTAATCACTTACCTAAGCCAAATTGCTAATAATCAATTTATTTGATTATAACCTATAGTTTGACTATGCTATCCTAAGTTCATTATTTGATTAAAAGAACATGTCCCCTTTTAATTAAATAAAAGACCCCATTCTTCTAACCCACTTAAAGTTCACACATAAAGTCCTTTTTCTATTTTGCAATTAAAAGAAAAGGCTTTGTGACTTTTGTCTTATATGACAAGTCAACTTATATTCTATTAGTTGACTTGTGTGTGCACATGGATCACTCCTCTTTTTGAATTCCACCATTGATCATCCACCATCTTCATCTTGATCTCTACCGTCCATACATCTTTAAAAGGGAGAGAGCTTTCTCCCTCAATCCATCCTCATTTTGAATATTATTATGCTACAGGTTTTCTAATAGGTTTCTTTGGAGCTTTGTGGAGAACTTCTCTTCCTTGTCTACATTCTCTCATCTATGGCATTTTAGCTTAGATTCATGTTGCATGTTAGTTTAGCTTCTATTTTGCAATAATCTCTCACATAGCTTAATATTTGGATTGTAACACTCTCATACATGTTTTAGCATAGCTGCATTTTGCATTCTCATCTTAGCTTAATCTTCATTTGCATTGCATCCTTGAGGAACTCCTTGGGACATTTGCATTCTTGCATCTTGTCTTTGGAACCTCCCATTGCATGGTTTACTAGCAAGAAGAGTATCTCTAAGGCTCATCTGAGAGCCTGAGGCTGAAAAAATTGACATTTTTGTCAATACGATTGTACCCAAATTATACTTTGATCTAAGAAAATAGTTATTCACATCCTTCAACGCCATGGTAGAAAGTGCATATCGCATTGAGGATGTTGCTATCAAAAGAGGTGACATTGCCATAAACAAGGATAGAGTTAACAATGGAAACGATAAAGACAAAGGCAAACCTTGGAACAAAAATAAGTATGTTGTCAATGATGGAGTAGTAGACACCCCTAAGACTAAGGAGCCTGCATTTAACCTTTCCAATACCATCTATGCAGCAAAGCAACAAGAAGGTTCAAAACCACAACCCTTTGACAAAGGCTCTAAATTTGTGAAGAAGCAACGTGTTTACACACCTATGGTCGAACCTTATGAAGTGGTTTTAAAAACCTTAACTGCAAACAAATTGGTTACCTTACCAGACAAATCACGTCCTTACGATCCACCTGTTAGACCTCCATGGTGGAGAGAAGATCATACTTGTAGCTATCACCAAAGTAAAGGACATAACACAGAGAATTGCTTCAAACTCAAAGATGTAATTCAAGACCTCATCAAAGCTAGAAAAGTTGTTACAGATGGCCTTGTTAAGAATACTAATCATAAGGCTTTCCAAAAACCATTACCTGAATATGAAAAGGGTGAGACCTCAAGGGTAGCTGCCAAAAAGAATCATGACGCCAAAATTAGTTATGCTTACCCTAACACTGATAATGTTATAAGCATGCTTGAGCCCGTTGAATACATATGTATGGCAAGCTCCAACAATGACAACTGGCCAAATTATGATACTAAAGATGAACAACCAAGAGTGGTCTTAAGGACACGATCTGCTCCTCAAGATCATACTGATACTAGACCCAAGGTGGTACTCCGAGCGGCTAAGTCTTCATCTTCTCAGGGTGAACCACTTAAGGTTGTCACTAGGGGGCAATCTAAGGTTGTCCTAAAAGTTGGTAATGATCCTAAAAATGCTTCATCATCTAAACAACCAATTACTTCCAAGATCTCCAACTATGATCTTGTTAGCCAACTGCAACACACACACGCACAAATCTCCATTTTCAAATTGCTAGAGTTATCTCCTTTGCACAGGGATATCCTTGAGAAAGCTTTATGTTCTGCCAATGTTCCCAGAGATATTGATCCGAAACAATTCCAAGCTATGGTGAACCACATCTCCTCGCCCCACTATCTCACCTTTTTTGAAGAAGATGACCGAGCTCTCAGTCATCCCCATAACCTTGTTCTTCATGTCGAAGTTCAAATCTTTCATACCCGCGTCCGTCGAGTCTTGATAGACAATGGTGCAGGGTTAAATATCATTTCATTCAATGTAATCCAACAATTGGGCATGTCTAAATTTTCCATCGATCCTAAGCGCAAGATCACTATAAAGGCCTATGATGAGGTTAAAAGGCCTTCTAAAGGTCTAATTGTACTTCCAATCAGAGTTGGTCTAGTTGAGAAGAATGTCATTTTGCAAGTCTTAGACATACCACTTGCATACAACTTGTTGTTGGGATGACCACGGATTCATGATATACAACCAATACCCTCTACATACCATCAATGCATTAAGTTCCCTTTTAATGGTACTGAAGTGGTTGTCCCCGGTGACAACTCCATGTCTATCAACACATTATCTATTGCCGAAATGCTAGTCCCACACAATCGCTCTTCTCATGAGCTAGCACTATCTTTCACAGAATGTGAACAAAAACTGAAATGATGAGCCTTGGTATGGGCGAGTACACTTTGGACTCTATTGCTGCGTTACCAATTTCCCCTCAGTCTTATGGGAAACCAACTATTGCAAAGAAGTCTTTTGCTTTTGCTATGACACTTTTTGACACTTTTGTGCAATCTTCCATACCATTGGAAGCAGAGAAGGAAGAACAAGCCATTAGGGACTGGATCTACAAAGAAGAGGAAGACAAGGAGGTTACAATGACTACCCCTATTTCTCCCAAAAAATATGGAAAAGGCTATAAATTTTTGACAAAAATGGGCTACCAGGGCCACGGGTCCTTAACTGGTTGTAAGAACGCTCTAGTTGAACCTTTAAGTCACACTCAAGGTCATGATGCTTGAGACACCGCTGGTCTAGGCTTTGGGCTAGAATATAATACACCAAACTGTGATCGAAGATTACTCATGTCTAGTGAATCAGAGGATGATGACTCTCTCGTAATTGCTACTACTGCACAAGACAAAGACTTTGTTTCTCTCACTTCCCTCCTTTGGGGAGAAGAAATAGTTACTACTAATAATGAAGAAGCTTCTACCTCCCAACAACAGGAACAAGAAGGGTCTACTTCTGAGGACATAAATAGAGGACGAATTAGGCAAAATATTGCTCATCTCATAGATAGGGGTCAAAGTATAGATTCTCATGAGTATGAGTTGGAAAGCCTCTCTGATGCATCTTGCGAGCTAGGGGTGGATGTCATTCATGCCTATGCAACCCAACCCGATGTAGTTGAATGGTCTAGTATGGGGTCGGATGAGTTTGACTCACAACATGTCTTAATGGATCACGCTAGTTCCTCTAGGACTATTCCTGAGCTAGACTCTTTTACGACATTTTCTATAGGCTCAACTTCACAGGTCACCAGAGATGACTCCTTCCATATCAATCACATTGAAACTTCTCCCTCACTCTCGCTAATTTACCCAGATCTCATAGATTGGTCTATCCAAAATCAAAGACCTGAAATACGGTCTTTCCAAAATGACTATGAGATTGCTTGTTATCTAAACGCAACTGAACCTATCATTTCTTCCACCAGCAAACCCACGGTTAACATGACAGAATTAGATATCAAGTACCTCAGTCAAAAAATTAAAAGGAAAAATAAGCGATCAGATGGCGAAAACCACATTGTGGAGGTGTCTGACCCTCAAAAAAGTAAAAATAAAGGCGTATCTAATGGTGAAAACCTCTCTGAGGAACCTGCAGATGAGGTACTTGGTAGTCTGCCAAGCTATTTCCAGGATAGATCTTCGGTTCTAGTCGAACCTACATAGCCTATCAACTTGGGAACAGAAGAATGTCCTCAGATTATCCATGTAGCTTAATCTTTGTCAGATGAAGAAAAGACACAGTTTGCTCAATTCTTTCAAGATAAGAAGGTCAACTTCGCATGGACATACTTTGACATGCCAGGGCTTGATACAGATCTCATCATGCATCACTTATCAATCTCACCAGATGTCAAGCCTGTCAAACAGAAGTTGAGAAAAATGCATCCACATGTGGCCCTACTGGTCAAGACAAAGTTAGAAAAACTATTGAATGCAAACTTCATTAGGGCCATTGATTATGTCAAGTGGATTTCCAACATTGTACTTGTCTCCAAGCATGACAAATCCATATGAGTTTGTACTAATTTTAGAGATCTCAATAAAGTGTGCCCCAAGGATGACTTTCCACTACCAAACATCGATATGATAGTGGACATGACTACGGGTTATGAGATGTACTCACTCATGGATGGATTTTTTGGGTACAACCAAATAAAGATAGCTCCAGCAGACCAAGAAAAGATAGCCTTTACATGTGCATGGGGTACCTTTTGCTGGAATGTCATGCCTTTTGGGCTCAAAAATGCTGGCGCTACATATCAAAGAGCAATGACAACCATCTTTCATGATATGATGCATAAAAACATGGAAGACTATGTTGATGACACATTGGCAAAATCAAAGAAATGAGACACACATCTCAAAGACCTTAGTTTGATATTGGACCATATGGAACAATTCCAACTTAGGCTGAATCCAAAAAAATGTGCCTTTGGTTTCACTTCTGGAAAATTGCTAGGTTATATCATTTCAGCAAAAGGCATTGAGGTTGACCCTGAAAAGGTCCAAGCTATCATGGATATGCCTCCACCAAAGACTATCAGTCAGCTTAGAGGTCTGTAAGGACGGCTACAATCCATAAGAAGATTTATCTCTCAATTAGCTGATAAGGCTCAACCTTTCAATAAAAATCTTCATAAAGGATCTACCCATATTTGGAACAGTGACTGTCAACAAAGCTTAGACCAAATCAAAGGCTACTTGGCAAAATTGCCAGTTTTGATGCCACCCATTCTGGGAAAACCTTTGATTCTATACATTTCAGCTACAGATTCTTCTCTAGGAGAACTCTTAGCCCAAAGTGATGAGACGGGTAAAGAAAGAGCAATTTACTATATCAGTCAAACTTTGGTGGCTTATGAACTAAATTATACAAGTATAGAGAAGGCATGCCTTGCTATAGTTTTTGCCTCCCAAAAACTTCAGCATTATATGTTGGCCCATACAGTTCACTTGATTGCCAAGATAGACCCTTTGAAATATTTATTAAGTAAAGCTGCACTTACTGGTCGCCTTGCTAAATGGATGATGATTCTTTCCGAATTTGACATTCAGTATGTTGAGCGTAAGGCAATCAAAAGATAGGCCATAGCTAACCAATTGGCTGACTTCCCACTTGAAGATGTAGCACCTATGCAAATTGAGTTTCCAGATGCCTCGATCATGAACATTACTGACAGAACATGGAAGATGCTTTTTGATGGATCCCATACACAGAATGGAGCAAGAGCAGGGGTGTTGTTTGTTTCCCCTCATGGTTATACGATCCCAGAGTCCTACAAATTATTGTTCCCATGTACAAACAATATTGCAGAGTATGAAGCATTAACAAATGGGATCAAAATGGCCCTTGAATGGCGAATAACTGAGCTACACATCTATGGGGATTCTCAACTGGTTGTGAACCAAGTGAATAATGAATATCAAATAAAGGATGACAAGTTGATCCCTTATAAAAAGTTGATAGATGCTCTAAGGAATTATTTTACCTTTGTAACATTTCAACAAATTCCTAGAGTAGAAAACAAGGCTGCTGATGCTATGGCCACCTTAGCATCTATCCTCCAATTACAAGAAAATGAATCGTGATTTGAGTTCCTGGTGGAAGAATTGCATCATCCAGCCTATGATTCCTCAGATAACCAGGTGATCTACACTGTTGTGGGTCACGATTCCTCCCGCTATGTGGCTATTTTCTCCTACCTACATGATCAGGTTATTCCCAAAACCTCAAGCGCAACCAAAAATGCCAACTCCTTCATAATGCTTCACACTACACTTTGGTCTCTGGTGACTTGTATAGGAAGGTTCTATACGGAACGTTGCTTAGGTGTTTAGAGCTAGAAGAGTCTGAGAAGGCACTTGCCAAAGTCCACGATGGCATTTGTGGGGCGCATTCTAATGGCCTTGCACTTGCCCAAAAATTGCTTAGGACGGGTTATTACTGGCCCACCATGCAAGCTGATGCTGTGCGCTATGCAAAGTCCTATTAGAAATGTCAGCTCTATGGCAACTTGATACATGCTCCCGGGTGAGAGTTAATCCCTTCTGTGACATATTGGCCATTTTAGCAATGGACCTTTGACTTGGTAGGAAAGATTCATCCAAGCTCATCCAGTGGTCATAAATTCATCATCACAGCAATAGAGTATTTCACTAAATGGGTTGAAGCTATACCATTATTTGCTGCTACAGGAAAACATGTTGCCCTATTTATATTGAATCACATCATTTGCCGATATGGTATCCCATCCTCTATTGTTATGGATAATGGAGGGCAGTTCAAAAATAAGGACTTAAAACAGTTGTGCAAAAAGTTTTGAATTAAGCAACACTGGTCCTCCATTTACTATCCCCAAGGGAATGGCCAAGCTGAGGCTTCTAATAAAAAACTGTTGAAAATCCTACACCGCATAGTTCACAAGTCTTGGAAAGATTGGCACTTGCAAATAAATCTGGCACTTTGGGCCTATAGAACCTCTATTCGTACTCCTACAGGGGCTATGCCCTTTTCTCTAGTCTATGGCTCTGAGGTTGTTCTCCCATTAGAAGTCGAGATACCTTCTTTGCGCATCTCCTTACATGGGTTAATAACCGATGAAGATCATAGAGCTATGCGAGTACAAGAATTAGAGACTCTGGATGAACATCACAAGGCTGCTTTTGATCACATGAGAGCTTATCAGAAGCACATGTCTACACAATATAACAAGAAAGTTCACCCCTGTGAGTTCCAAGTTGGTGAACTCGTGCTTAGAGAGAATCCCAAAAATCAGCAAAATCGAGAACAGAAAGGGAAATTTGAACCTAACTAGTTGGGTCCTTACATTATCACAGCAGCATTTGGGTCTGGTGCTTACTAGTTGTCTACTTTAGAGGGAGAAGAACTTTTAGAGCCTATCAAAATCCTACACTTGAAGAAGTTCTATACTTAGAGGCTTGCTGCTCAGCTATCTTGTATATATCTATGAGCCTAAAAAATCCTAAAAATCAGAAAATGTCTTGAAAAAATGATCATCGTAGTGAAAACCTCACTTTGATGTATCACCAAAAAAAAAAACTATCAAAGTGGTGAAAACTTGGAAACAGGCGCTACTTGAAACCCTTGCACCTATGTCTATCAATCTCAATCATCCACTTCGCTACACATTTCCTAGCTTGGAATTGTTTCTTGTCCTCATCTTGGGGGCATAGCTACTTAGCCTATTGAGGTATTCTTGTGCATTAGGGTTTCTTTGACAACTCACAAAATAGTGTTTCTCAACACTTCCTCCACTTTGACATCAAGTGTTTTTCAACACTTTACAGATAGTTTACCTATGGTCTCCGATGTCGCGATATTTCTCACTATCAGAATCAAGTCTGGAAGAAATGGCTAAGTGATTTACATGCATGCACTTTAACATTTAAATGACTAAGCTATGTTGATATTTATCTACTTTGTGTGCTGTCTATGATGATTTCTTTGCCATGTGTTCCCTCCCTAATAGTCTTTCGAGGATGTCATTGACTAGAAGACTGGGGGCATGGGGCATGTCTTCTTGATTTCTGCTTGTGGGTATACTTTGTTTGTCTATAGTGTTGTAAGCATTTATGCTGGTCTTATTCAACATGTTGACTTACAAATGTATCATCCTTGACTATTTTGCAAGACCACACTCAGGGTTTATCCTGGCGCTTATGCCTTGATACAGGTGTAATCTTGCTAAATTAAACTTAGGGAATCTAATCATGTAGTTATCTTGACTTACATGTCTCTGATGCTTAGATTGGATTTCCACATACCTATCTAATATTGATCATATTCATATCCTCATAGTTATACTAGTGATGGTTGTATGATCTCATGATGTCCCAAATAAATGCTCAATGATGAAATTAAGAGTCTAAATGTTATGCACTTCTTGCTGGTAAACCACTTTGCATATTAGCTTGCATTTTAGGTTCATTTTCTAGCTTACTCTTGCATTCTTGCATATGGGGAGAGCTCTCTCTTCATCTTTTTGTGGACATATCAGCTAACTCCTTTCATATATTTCCTTACTTTCTTCTTGTTCATGTCTTTTCACCTTCTTAATCTTTCGCTTCATCTCTTTTCTATCTTGTCATCACATTATATAAATTTTTGACCTCTTAAATAATTTTGACATCCTAGATTCATTTTCGAGATCGAAATCCAAATTCGAGTTCATCTTGATGGTCAAAATTGTCTTTTAAAATTCTACTTTCTTCTGAGCAGTTAGCTGACCTTTTGAGGTCTAATCTCTGAATCATCACTGGGGCATCTTCATTTCTTCATGTCTTCACCATTTCCATACTTCATATCTACTTAAACTCACTATCTCATGTCTAAAATCACCTTTCTACTCATTTCGACCTTCTTTTTATGCTATATCCTTCAAGGTCAACTCTAATCAAACTAGGGCATTTTATCAATTTTTTTATATAGTCATTCTTGGGTTCTAATCATCTATCTGTCATCTTGGACATTGTTATATTCTAATTTTCTCATTTCTAGCTAGTTTTTGCATCCCCTTACCTCATTTCAATTTCGATCCTGAGGGGGCAGAAATACTCTATCATTGCTTAGGAGCATTTGTTTGATCTTCTCACTTGCTCTCACTCTATCCGCTTTTCTAAGTGTTAGAATTCTTCTTGAATTCTAACATCATCTATTCCTAGTGTTCAGTTTACTACTATTAGGCTGTGCATTCAGGACTTGCTATCTATTTCTGCATTTCACTCTTCGGAATTAGACATCTATATCTATCATCGCCTACTTGGCTTCAATTTTCTTTGACATAATGTGTTCCCAGATCGATCACACATTAGTCAAAGAGGGGCAAATGTAATCACCTAAAAATTGTCATCTAGACTATTAGCCCCCTTTTCAACATTTTGGCTAAATTAATTTAATCACTTACCTAAGCCAAATTGCTAATAATCAATTTATTTTATTATAACCTATAGTTTGACTATGCTATCCTAAGTTCATTATTTGATTAAAAGAACATGTCCCCTTTTAATTAAATAAAAGACCCCATTCTTCTAACCCACTTAAAGTGCACACATAAAGTCCTTTTTCTATTTTGCAATTAAAAGAAAAGGCTTTGTGACTTTTGTCTTATATGACAAGTCAAATTATATTCTATTGGTTGACTTGTGTGTGCACATGGATCACTCCTCTTTTTGAATTCCACCGTTGATCATCCACCATCTTCATCTTGATCTCTACCATCCATACATCTTTAAAAGGGAGAGAGCTTTCCTCCTCAATCCATCCTCATTTTGAATATTGTTATGCTGCAGGTTTTCTAACAGGTTTCTTTGGAGCTTTGTGGAGAACTTCTCTTCCTTGTCTACATTCTCTCATCTATGGCATTTTAGCTTAGATTCATGCTGCATGTTAGTTTAGCTTCTATTTTGCAATAATCTCTCACATAGCTTAATATTTTGATTGTAACACTCTCATACATGTTTTAGCATAGCTGCATTTTGCATTCTCATCTTAGCTTAATCTTCATTTGCATTGCATCCTTGAGGAACTCCTTGGGACATTTGCATTCTTCCATCTTGTCTTTGGAACCTCCCATTGCATGGTTTACTAGCAAGAAGAGTATCTCTAAGGCTCATCTAAGAGCCTTCTTATTCTAGAAATATACTCTCTTGCACTCTGTGGATAGGGAGCTCTAAGCCGACATCCAAGCATTCCAAACTCATGGAATCTTTTCGATAGAAGGGTTTAGAGTGGGACACATTTTGAGTGTACAGTTAGTAGAAAAACCAAGAACACCAATTGTTGCATTTTTCATTTTTTTGTTTTTACATTTTAATAATGATAAGTGACCATTGACAAGCCAATTTCAATCACTCATCACTTAATGGTGGTGTAGAAACAATTTTCACCACTAAGATTTTTTTTGCAGTTAGCATCTACCAAAAAATGGTTTTTAGATATTAACTAGCCAACAACACTCGAAGGTTTTCATTGTTGGATCTTTTATTGCTTTTTTTTTTTTTTTCATTTTTTTCAATTTTTTTCAATTTTTCAATAACTACATAGAATGAGCAAAGAAATTAAATCCTGACATGGATGATGAAAAATGATACTATGCAAAGTTTGATTTTTGACCATGACCATGTAGAACGCACTATTGAGGCTTGATTGCATAAGGAACTTCAAATGGAATAACCTCATTAGAACTGGAACCACAAATCACTACTATAGAAACATTTTTGATCTATGTATCTCAGACCACTAAATTTGAAAACTGACTAGAGAGCTTCGCAACATACTAGGACACTTGGATGAAAGAAGTAATCACAAGGATTATGATCTACTCATATGACATAGTGCTCTAATAATGACAAAACTAGATTACCTGGCATGAAGTTGTGCTACATATCCAACCCTTGTAAAGAATGAGAGATATCCATTTCCTGAAATAAACACACCTTCATTATTAAGGACAAGATCATAGAGTGAAATACCAACGATGGCATCCAATGTGCCAAGAAGACACAACTCAAGGAAGGAGTGTAGTAGCTAGCACTATAGTCAAAGTATCATCATATGTGTTTTTGAATATCATGAATCTCATAGATCATACTGCATATTTCCCTCCATGTAATTAATCACCATGGAAAAGAAATCTCATCTCAAGGTGTTGAACACTTTATGCCACAATCTTCTAGTGATCTCCAATAGTGAAATGCAAGAGAAATGGATATGCACCATATAGATAGCAAGTCCACACAATGTTAACAAAGAAAACATGGCGTGTTATGCAATTCTTGTGTGGAGAAGAATCATCAACTAGTATTATTTCTAAGATCATCATACCACAACAAGGGACCTATAATCATATTCGCAAAACCAAGTATATCAAGTATAGTAAAGAAATATCATCCATTCAATAACTCTATCATTAAGTGGGTAATTTTAGTTTTACAAATGATGGATAGAGTTATTACTATGAAAAGATACTTGATAGAATGGATAAATACAAATAAACTCATGTGTTCATATAAATGCTATTAACACTAGAACACATACCTTGAATTGTGGAGATGTCACATGTGGAAGTTTGTTAAAAGGACCAATGAAACAACCAATGATGCTTAATTTGAAATAATCCAAGAACCACAAGATTGGAGGGATTCCCCCAACTTAACTTCATGCTACAAGGTCATGAAATCATTAGGATAGCCAAAGAAATTAGGTAACCCAAAGAGAGTAACACATCTTTACAATTTTGTGAGCCTTATTGAATGATAGATAAACCAAATATTTCAATAATTCAATGGATGTATTACCAAATTAACTATAGGTTATAAAAGTATAAGGAATTCAAATCATCCAAGGAATCAAGAAATCAACACGTGTAATCAATGAATGATCATCTGGAGACAAGAACCAAGAATAAAAAATACATGGATAGTAATACGTCAGTCCTTGTTAAATAAATGAATTATCCAAAGTGTATTTGGTCATCTTAGGACAATGAAAAGAATTAACAATGAGGAATAAAAATAATCTAATTTTAACATTTTGGTCATTAATGCATAGAATCCCTTATGATTGAGCTTAATCAATTATTGGTCCTAGATCAACAAGTATGTGAAGGATGCACATTTTAACCATAGGCCTCCAAATATCAATAGGTATAGGTATAAAAGTAATAAAATGTAGATCTTGGAGGATTTGTCAACTTGTTTGTGGAGTATGGAATGCATATGGCTTAAAATTACTTAGTGCATGATTGATATTAAAAAACATACTCATGAGTCCATTAATTAAAATTGATGTAATTTTAAGTATGGGCTCATTTGTAGGTATTTGGAATTCACTAAGTAGAAAACAAGAACAAAGTGGATTATAATTTAATAAATAATGTTGTTCTTCTAATTTAAATAAACCAAAATCACATCCCTTATATACAACAATACATTCCAATGTTGAATTATCAAGCAAATCATTAGATTGTATAGGGATCCTTGAAAGCTCGATATTATATATATTTCCAACCACCTTATTATGAAGTGTTGGATGAGGCAATATAGTTACCTTTGGTGGATACGATGGAGTCCAATGTGTCTGGGATAATGAATATGATAGGAAGTGTGAAGGAGATAAAGTAGACAGGAATAAGAAGGATGGGTGAAATGAAGATGGTAAGGATGGATATGGTCGAATATAAGAGGGATATATGAGTTGTTGTGAGCATGCATGATTACATTTGTTGTGCATGCTAGGTGGAGATGTATGTTTTGAAGAAATATGTTGGCTTTGTAATGAATTAGAGTGACAATACATGTTACCAACATAATGCATACCTTGATTTTCTTGGATTGGTGCTCAATATTGTTCATCCATTAAAAGGAATACTTGGTCACTTCCACCCTTATCATGGTAAGGATTAGAAATATATTGCACCTCATTCACCATATTCTCATTATTGTTCGGGCAGATACATTGGTCATATTCTCTGTAGCAATTAGAACAACAAATGGTTAGATTTTCATCATCAAAATACCATTATTCTAAGAATTCATCAATGATATTTTCTTGGTTAGACATAAAGATACCATTTTTTACATACCTATCATGGTGGAAGATCAATCTCATTTAATATGCATTCATTAGGTAGACATGATAAAAGAACATCACCTTTGGTTAGTGTGATTTTCCTAACAATTTATTCTTTTGTTTTAAAATTTGAAGGCAAGGGTTTGGGGGTGATATCCACTAGTGGGGTCAAGGGGCAACACCCCTTGCAGGGTCTTGGGGTAGCTCAGATTTTGCCTCTTGTATTCCCTTCAAGTTTTGCATTTTTAAAACAATTATCAACCAAAATTGATATACTTGAACAACATTGAAAAGGCATCATTTTTAACATTTTTCTTCAAAATTTGCTTGTCTTTACCAATAACTCACAACAGCTTATGATAATGTAAAATTTAATTAACTTCTAAAGCAACTAATGAATCTAATTTCTAAGGCCTACTTGCAAACTCTAAAACAAAACTCTAAAGAAATGCATCTATGTGATTTAACTAATGCAAATTAAGATTAATTACTTAAGCAAGGCTAGTAGTTGCAAAAGATTTCATCTTAAGGCATTGTTCCTAACTCAAATAATCAAACTAACATGCCTTTGATGCCTTTCCTCAGAAATGATGCCAAAATGATAAGCCAACACTAGGGAAAATAATAATAAAGAATTAATGATTTAAAATGAAGTTCGACTGGTCTATACGTGTCAATCTAAGAGCATAAGCTTGCAAAAGGCATCTGAGAAATATGGTATCAAGGGATGATAGTTGTGAGATGAGGATTTATGAATGCAACTAAAGCACTCAAAACTAAATCTATAAGAAATCAAAATGATTGTAGTGATAGGAACTTCCACTTCTTGATGCTACAAAGATTAGAAACAAAACTATCTTCTTGAAATAAAAATAATAATGACAATAATCTATAGATAAAACATTAATGAAATCATTTCTATATTATATTCTAATTACTGAATGACTGATCTAAAACTCACTAACTGATGCAAACACGATAATATGTTGTGATAATAATCTAATCAAGAACTATAAACTTATACAAAATAGAATAACACATTAATGAAATACATCACCATGTTTCACCATGGAGCAGGCCCTTACTCCTGGCTTGCGTAGTGGATAGAGAAAATGTTGTTTCTACACTATTATGATCATGCAAAAATAGACATTTTTATTTACTTGATGACTTCATAAGTTCTTCAAAGTACGTCATTAATTCCTTTGGTTTGTTGAATCTCTACATATATTCCTTCTCATTTTTTAGTTCATTCTTCAGTATGTCATTTTGTGATTGAAGATTTACAATTTCCACATCTTTGTGATTCAATTCTTGATTTGCAAGAATTTTTTAGTTGATCATGTCCAGTTGAGTATTACTAAGATCTTGTACATCTAATATCCTTTCTTCAAGTATAGTAGCTATTACCCTTTTCTCTTCTTCAAGCATAGTCCTATCTTCTTCAACTTTCTTTCTTTGTTCGGTCACTTCACATAGTCTTACTATTTGGATTTCATATTCTCTTTTCAGTGCTCTCACTTCTTCATTCAATAGTTTGTTCTTGTCAAGTAGATCAATAGACGCTTTATTATTTGGATTTATTGGTTCAAACAATCCTTTAGTCTTAACTCCTTCAAAGGAAAATTATTTTTTCTGGATGACAATTTACTTTGTCCTTTTTAGGGAGTTCTTCAGATCTTGTCTTGCCTTCTCAAATTTTTGTAGTGTGAGTTAAATGTCAATCACCTCATTGTCAATATTATTGTCCATTTTGAAAGCCTCCATCTCCAAGAACTAATATCCAAGCCTTTAATCTTTTGTCATAGAACTAGTTCTGATACCAATTGTTGATTTATGGAGTAAACAAGATAAAAAAATACTTGGTGTGTGGGGGTGAATTATAATCTCTAACACTTTCTAAATTTTCATAGATTCATCTACATCTATTAATAACTTGTGCATGTGAAACTAGTAATGTAAATCTGTTCTAACATATAAATCTGATCAATCACATGCATGAAAATAAAACACATAATGCAATATTTGTTACCTAGAAACCCTCCAATGTGATGGTAAATCTAGGGTGGGGATGACACCCACAAATCCTCACTACTAGAGTATTAAAGTTAACCAATTAAGGTTACAATGTTTGACCATAAAATATGATCTACCCTATGCAGTGTCTGCCTTGTTAAAAGTGTAAGAGACTATTAGGTCTCACCTTGTTAGAGGATTGAACACTTACAACAAAGTAAGGACTCTTGTCTATGGGTCTTGACACTAGTGTCTATGTATTTCTCAATTTGATCCATCTCTTCATTAATATCACTGATCAAATATTCATTATCAAGTGTAGATTTCATAGGTCTTGGCTCATATTCAACAACCAAACAAGCATTATCCTTTAACTTACTTCTTGTCATGAATTGATGCTTTTGTCTCCAATGATTTGTTCAAGTGAATGATTCCTTCTTGCATACTTTGGCTAGGAAAGGTATAGTTATGTGATCTCAAGTATTATCTCCACTTGATTGGGTCTCAAAATCCTACTCAAGTTGTTCTATCTGTGGCTTAGGTAATAAAACTCATTTCTCAGTAGCCTTCTACTATTAATGGGGTACTACATCAGTTGCACCTTCATATACATAAATAAACTTGTTGTAATCATTGAGTTCCTTTTTTTTTTCTCCTTGTTATTCTTATCTACAAACTCATCAATTATAACATTGGCACTTTCAATCATTTTGTCATTTTTTTTGCTCAAACATTTGTAAGCCTTGCTCTTAGTGGAGTAACCTAGGAATATTCCTTCATCACTTTTAGAATCAAATTTTGAATTCCTCACATCTTTATAAATATAACATCTACTTACAAATATTTTGAAATAATATACATTCCATGTATGACCATACCAAAGTCCATATAGTGTCTTGTTTCTTTCTTTCTTCAATTAAACTCGGTTGAGAGTATATACTGCAATGCTTATGAATTTCACCAAGAAAATTTGTGCAACTTCCTTTCTAATTAGTAGTGTTCTAGAACAATTAATAATCAATTCATTCCATCTCTCAACAATCCTATTTTTGTGTGGTGTCCTCAATACAAATAATTGTCTCTTAATTCCATCCTCTTTACAAAGGTTAGTGAATTCAATAGACATAAACTCACCACCTCTATCATATCTAAAATATTTTAGTTTCTTATTGTTCAGTGTTAAAATGAAAGCACTTTAATAGGATGTAGACTTCCACTTTATAGGACACTAAGCCATTCAAATGAGTATATGTGAGGGAAAGAGGGAGATTTCCAAGTATGATTCCACTTATGATCCAAATTAGATTAGTTGGGACCCAAAGGGACAAGGGTGATAATACTAAATCAGAGTTGTGAAGAGAAATGCAATACAAAGAAATACTCTCTCTTAGATCCTTTGATAGGGTAATGTGAGGGTAAAATTGAACTAATTGTTTAAATAATATAAATCTAGATGTTATGTGAATACAATCAGCCCAATTAAGATGTAAATCTAGGGTAACAATATAAGAGGAAATTACATATGAAAGACTCACCTTCAAATGCATAGAGGAAGATGTATTTATACTTAGTAACTTCTGATTAGTTCTTGTGGAATTTGATTGTGTCTAAAGTTTTTTGCAAAAAACATCAGACACAATCAAATTCTACAAGAACTAATTAGATTTTACTAATGGATTGTGGAAATCAAATGACACTCAACTTAGTAACTTTTGAATCTAAAACTTTTCTAAACTTTCATTTGTAAATCTTGGAATGGAACAACAAAAGGAACATAACCCAAAATCTTCATGAAATCTGAGAGTGAAGGACTAGGTCGACTTGGAAGGACATCCTACAACTAGGTTGACATAGTTTGTGACTCTAAAACTAATGACTCTAGGAAGCTTGAGAACTATAGATTCTAGATCTATAATTCTTTTCGCTCCTAACCTATAAATCAACAAAGAAAAGAAAGGTTTGGGGGTTGTAGTTTGATGAGGGCTTGCCTTAGAAAATCCCTAGGTTAATGAATTAACCATAATTGAGAAATGTAAAAGCAAGTGACTGTAAAGAACAAGATAACTATTGGGATTCACCTTTTCCATGTGTATGTAAATGTGTTGTATTATAGATCTTGAATTTGTATGAAGGATGTAGGATATCTCCACAAGTGCAATGGATCTATCATAACCACATCATGGAGTGATGAATGTAAATGTACATGAATGAATAAGATAATGAATGCCTCAATGTAGATCTCCTCCCTTGATATCCAACAACATGCTAGATCTTGAAGACAAAAAACTAACAAAAGATACTTGAATTCTTGAAGAAATTTTCTTGCTTAAACACTTGAATGCTAGAACTCCTTGGATTAAAAAAGGAATAAATTTTCACTTGAGAGAAAGATCTTGAATTAATTGAGCAATGATTGAAATGAGATATGAAAATGAAGCCCCTGGTTCTCCTTCTATACTAGTTTTTGGGTGGGAAACCAACTCAGGCTAATGGTTAGTAGAATTAAATAATTGGAAAAATTGAGGACTTTTGGGCCTCAAACCTCACAACCACTAGGGACTAGGTTGACATAAGATTAGTAGGTTGACCTAGGTTGACATGGTTCCAGAGGATACATCAGGCATGCCACATAAAGTGCTAGAAGAGGGTAGGAAGATAAAAAAAAATTATATGGTCAAAAGGGTAGAAAAATAACACCTAAAATACCATGTCAAAAGGAGAGAAATGACAAGGAATAGTGAAATGGAAGAGGAGAGGAGAAAAAGAGACATTGAGCATAGGTTCATCCTTTTTCCAAGAGAGGAATTATGGAAAAGGGTGCTAAATGTTCTTAAAATGCAAGTGCTTCCTTTTAAGACAATACATTTAGCCCACACTTGAGAAGGAGTATGAGTTAACCCAAACCCATGGTAAAGTAGATCAAAAGAAAAAGATGGTCTTATCAAAACTTAGGAGAGATTTCACTAAAAGTATAAAAATAGAGAGGAGGATGTAACCAACTTTCCCATTAAGTTTTGCATTCCTTATTGTAAATTACACAAAAGGGGATATGATTTATTGGTCTAGAAGGCTTGTATGCCTGATAGTCAATCCCACAAAGAAAAGAAAGAGGGAGGATTGAATGGTCTAATGGGTTTGTGTTCTCAATAGTCAATCCCACAAATTTGTACCTTGTGGTAGGTTTACACTCCAATGATTTAGTACTCCTATATTGTAAGAATAGATTATGTATGTACTAGGATAGGTCAAATGGTCTAGGAATTGTGTGTAATGTGATAGTCAACCAATCTGAGAGAGAGAGAGAGAGAGAGAGAGAGAGAGAGAGAGTAGCTAGCCCTAGCAAGTTGTGTCATACTAGTATACTCTATATGGTGTGTTTGAAAATAAAACATAAGAAAATAAGGAGACCATGTTCCCCCGCAACCTTAAGATGGAAAAATAATTGCTTATTTTGGCATCTCAATGAAGTGATGAAGAAGGATAAATAAATTTCAACATCAAGATAGTATCCACAAAGAACACCCAATCCAAACCAAAGAGGTTTCAACTCCTATGAGGTCATGGAAGGATAGAATGTAGAGACACCATGCAAGAAGGGAAAAAGGAAATCCTTGAAAAAGAGTATATACTATTATGAGTCTCCAAGGTAAGTGATCTATCTACCATGAAAACCCACTTGCCAATTATATAAGATTGGATGTGACATGATAAATAAATTTTACTCCTAATAGAAATAATAAATCTTTGAGAAATATAGATAGGGACATGATTCCCTTCCCCCCCCCAAGCATAGGAACAAGAAAAAAGAAAACAACCTATTATGCTACTTGCAAAGTAAACCATGCATGACAATGAGCCTATAGAAAGAATGCCAACAATGTTACATGGCATGGGGAACATAGTAAGGAATTAAATGTTATCTAAATAAATGAGAGGAAAAAGAGAGCTCATTATAAGGAGATATGTGATGAGTTGTTGAATTTGTTAATGCAAAGCTTGACAATTATTATTAGAGTGATCATGATGATGATGATACACATAAAATGGAAGATTAATAAGTTTTTGACTATGTTTCTTTCTATATTTCGGCTTAGTAATCACCTTTGCAATGAAAAATTTATTTAAAATAAGCTCTTGACTAGTAGGAGAAGATATGTGAGATGATGTGGAAAAAGAATTGTATTCAACACCTTATTGCACATGTCCTAAATTATGATCAATAATGGTGTGGTAAAAGCTCTTATGTTGCACATTACCTAAGGGCATATGATTTTTATGAATAGAATTAATAGGTTAACTTTGAGTAGACATAGAAACAAATTTGGTAAAAAGAGGAGTTACATGATTTCTAATGAATGACAAGTCCTTAACACTATATTCTTCAATAAAGGTTGGTGTGAAATTTAAGATTCCCTAAACATCACCTAGAAGGGTACTCATAGAAGGAGGATCATCATTAGATTGTTGATTTTGTTGTTCCTCAACATTTAAAAAACTATTTGGTTTAGTGCTCACATGAAGAATTTACATAATATTATTATAGATAAGCTTGACTTTTTGATTAAGAGTTGAAGGAATGGCAAACGTAGTATGTAACCCAGGTCTACCCAAAAGAAGACTATAATTGAGAGGTCCAGGCACAACATGAATTTGAGTATTTAGAAAAACTGGACCTACTCTAATAGGTAAAGTGGCTATGCCTAAATTTGTCTTGGAAATATTATCAAAGCCATGAATAGTAATAATTTTAGGTGTGATATGTGAAGTATCGATATGAATTTGTTTGAGCATACCAACACTATAAATATTAAGTCCAAATTAATTATCAATTAGAGTTTGATGAATAGGATTACCATAGATAAAAAAACTACCATAAGATTATCATAGTGATCTTAAATCTATTTAGGAGGTAAATCATGATGAGTAAACACAATTTAATGTGGGATGGAGGTATAGTTAGATGAGTGGCTAAAGCTTTTTTCAAGGCTTCATGATATGTAGGAGATGTTTGAAGAAGTTCCCAAAGAGAAATATTTGTGGGAGTATTATGATACTAAATCATAATCCAACCTAAGATTTTGAGAAATATTAGGTGGAGGGGGAAGAATGGGTTGAGAAGGTGGAAAAGAGGTAGTAGGTTGAGGATTATACCTTGTATGATAGGTGTGAGACACCACATGATAATCCTCAGATTCACTAGATTCCCCTTTAAGAATTATGGGAGGACAACCCTTAAGGGTGATGAGAGGTTTATTTTATGAAGGGTATCCCCTAAGAGTGAGAATAGGTTAAGAGAGATGAACATGGTTAAGCTCTAGCTTTTCCATAGACTCATCATTAGATGGGAGAGTATTAAGGAGATTTCCATTATTCTCTTTTTTCCAAGGAAGCCTTAGGGGATTATTAATGTCCATTAATGGTTCCTCTCCACTAGGAGAATCAAATGAATTCAAGGACACATTGATAAAAATATTTATAATGTCTTCCTCTTTCTCTAAAATATCACTAAGAGAAGGATATATAATCATAAAAGAAGAAACATGAAGCTTGTTATGTTCAAAGGAGAAGGTATCAATCATGTCAACTCTTTCATGAGGAATATAATAATCTATACTAATACCAAGAAGGTCATCCCAAATAGTGGCATTGTCAATAAAAGGCTTATATCTATCTATAGAAAAAACCATAGAGGAATGATCATGAATTTAAATAAGGTACATTAAGGGAAAATGAGAAGGTATAGGACTACCCACAAGCAATACATCTCTATAGTTAGTACCTATAGTAGGAGAAGGGCCATTATCAATCTACCACTCATCTCCATATGGTAAATCTAAGTTGATAAGAGGGTTATGTTTAATCTCAAAGATAAGGGAATAAAGTTTGGAAAATTCTTTAAAATTCTTGTGCAATATAAGAAAAAGATAAGTTCATATAGAGTAGATCCCACTAATCATTGTTTCATTAAATTTATTCAATATCTCGTAAAAATTTGAATATTAAAGAATGAAGATTACACACTCAATGTCACAAAATCCATGAAAGAGAGTTTGAGATGCAAAGGGGGAGATAAGAGGATATAACCCTAAAATCCAGATGAAGTCAATGCAAAATAAGGTAAATACCAAAAATAAGCAATCTAACTCTGATAAGAAAGGGCCACAAGGTCAAGTTCACCAAGATGTTTAGTTTGGTGAAGTCGAGGCCAAATAAGAGAGATTGCAAAAAAAGAAGAATATCAAACTCTAAGAAAGAGGGTTCATGTTGGGTTCACCAAAATAATTAGTGGTAAATGGAAGCACTTTAATAGGATGTGGACTTCCACTTTACGAGACACTAAGCCATTCAAATATGTGTATGTGAGGGAAAGAGGAGTATATCCACTAATGATCCAAATTAGATTAGATAGGACCCAAAGGGAGAAGGGTGATAATACTAAATTGGGGTTGTAAAGAAGAAAGAAATACAAATAAATATAGTCTCTTATGCCCTTTGAGAGGATAATGCGAGTGTAAAATTGAACTAATTGCTTAAATAATGTAAAGCTAGATGCTATGTGAATACAGTCAGCCCAATTGAGATGCAAATATAGGGTAAAGATATAAAAGGAAATGAAATATGAAAGACTCACCTTGAAATTCATAGAGGAAGATGTGTTTATGCTCAATAAATTTTGGATCTAAAAATTTTCCCAAACTTTCATCCACAAATCTTGGAATGAAATGATGAAAGGAACAAAGCCTAGAAATCTCCTTGGAATTCAAGACTGAAGGACTAGGTTCACTTGGAAGGACGTCCTAGTACTAGGTTGATGTAGTCCATGACTCTAAAACTGATGACTCCATAAAGTTTGTGAACTGTAGGTTCCAAATCTGTAACCATTTTCTCTACCAATCTGTAAATCAACATAGAAAAGAAACATTTAGGGTTTGACATTTGATGAGGGCTTACCTTGGTAAAGTCCTAGGTTAAGGAATTAACTGTAATTGATAAATATAAATGTAAGTGACTATAAAGAACAAGATAAATGTTAGGATTTACCTTTCTCGTGTGTATGTAAATGTTTTGTATTGTAGAACTTGAATTTGGTATGAAGGATGTAGCATATCTCCACAATTGCAATGGATCTACCATAACCACATCATGGAGCCATGGATGTAAATTTACATCAATGAAGAAGATAATGAATTTCTTAATGTATATCTCCTCCCTTGATGGCCAACAATGTGCTATATATTGAAGAGGAAATGCTAACAAAAGATCCTTGAATTCTTGAAGAAACTAGCTTTCTTAAACACTTGAATGCTAGAACTCCTTGAATGTAAAAGGAGAAAATATCCACTTGAGAGAAAGATCTTGAATTACTTCAAAAATTATTGAAATGAGATATGAAATCAAGGTCCAAGCCTCCTTGTAGACTAGTTTTCGGGGGGGAAACAACTCAGGACGACGATGGAGTAGAATTAAATAATTGGCAAACTTAAGGAATTTTGAGCCCCAAAACCCACAATCACTAGGTACTTGGTTGACCTAGTCCTAGACTATGCTAACTTGGTCATAGAGGATAGGTCAGACAAGCCACACAAAGTTCTAGAAGAGGATAGGAAGGTAACAGACTAATATGGTCAAAAGGGTAGAAAAATAATACTTGAAAGACCATGTTGAAAGGAGAGAAATGAAAAGGAAAAGTGAAATAGAAGAGGAGATGACAAAAAGAGAGATTGAGAATAGGTTCATCCATGGTACAAGAGATGAGTTATTGAAAAGGGTGCTAAAATGTCTTAAAATGCAAATGTGTCCATTTTAAGATGTTACATTTACCAGTTTATTTTTCAGTTGTATCTTTATATCACTTGAACATGTCAAATGCATATGCCTTTAGCTTCACAAAAATAATAGTCATCATTTTAGAATAGTCATAAAAAAAAGTATAAAATATCTATCTCCATAATATCTCTCAACTCTCATTGGTCCATATAAATTAGTAAGAACTAATTCTACAATATCATTAGAAGTTTGTGTCTTTCTTGAAAACCTAGAGTGGGTTATCTTACCAAGTTGACATTTTTTGAACATAGTATTCTTAGGTTTATGTAGATTTTGTAATTCTCTCACTCTCTTCTTTCTACTTACTTTGACCATATTCTCAAATTTAACATGACATATTCTCTTATGCCACATCTACACATCTTCAAATTTTGCAAACATACATGTATCAATTGTAGGATCCAGGTAAAATAACCTCTTGGTTTTCTTTTGAGTGCTAATAAAATTTCCATTATCAATGTAGACCTTTACTTTTCTATTTTGAAATTTCAACTTTTGATCTATATTATTGAATTAAGAAACACTCAATAGATTATAATTTAGTCCTTGAACCCAATATGCATCATCGAATCTCATTTTATAATTTTGCATCAATTAACCTCTACCTTTCACATGACATGGAACATCATTCCTAATTTTAATAATTGTGTCATCATATTCCTCAAGTTTATCAAACTTATTAATATCACTAATAACATGATGTGAACATCCACTATCAACAACCCATATGCCATTTTAACTAACATGAGAAATAAGAGCTTTTCCTTATACATTTCCTCATTAGGGTTTTCTTCAACATCAATATATACCACTTCTACATATTTATCACTATTAATGTCTAACTTGATATGATCCTCCTCAACAATGTAGCATGATTTCTTCCCTTTCTCCTTGTAGTCCTTGTTCTTTCTTAATTTTTGCTCCTTCTTGTCATTTTTTTCATTCATGTTCTTTTTAGGACATCTAGTAATAATATGAATCTAAATCACTCTCACCCTCACTTTTTTCTTTCTTTGAACTTCCAATGGTTAATGTACTCTTGAAAGCATTCCCAATTGTAGACACACTATTATCAAAGTTACTTAATTGAAATTCAGTGAAATAACTAACTAAACCACCAAGAGTAAGATCACTACTAGGCATATATCTAAACTCTTAAATTACAAATACTCTTATAGCATAAATGGGAAATAGAGTTCTAAGAACTTTATTTATAGCTTTTGCATTGTTGATAACTCCTCCAACAACTATGATAGCACTTACAAGGTTTTTGATTCAATTCACATATCGAACTATGTTTTGTCCTTCTTCAACCTCATGTCTTCATATTTCTCCCTTAGACTTTCTACTTTAGCTCTCAATACATTTTGATCCCCACCATGCACAAGTATCAACTTGTCGCACATTTCTTTAGCAGTAGCACAATTTTTTACATCATCAAACTCAACATCATTTTGTGCAGATGTAATCTGAATCATCAATTAGTTGTGTTCTTTCTTCTAGTTCATCTCCTCTACTATCCTAGGAGGGTTTGGATTAGAATACTAGTGGTATATATTGTATAGGGGATTGTCCCCAATTCTAGATAGATGTAGTCTTATCCTAATTTTCCATGAAAATAAATTCTACTTATTCAACTTTGGTACCTCTCTCTTATACATTTTCAAATCTTTAACTCAAGCCCCTTTAGAACTCTTCCTTCAAGCATTCAACTCTAATACCAATTGTTAGATAAATTAGAAGCGAGGGGGGGGTGTGTGGTGAATCAGTTATAACTAGTTACCCTGTAGGCCTTCATAATACTTTACACTAACTTAAACTTCTTAAAATGTCAGTACAATAACTCAGTAACAAGATCTAACATCACAATTCAAACTGATATGAAATTTGCATCAAATTTTCAACTTACTACATTCCTAAATATATAGAGTATCATAGTAAACATCCAACTTATACCAAGTTACAACAATAAATAGTTAACATGAAATATACTTACAATATAATTACAAAAGTATCTAACATGGAAATCTTATAAAGAGAAAACCACCTGGCAATCGACAACCCAAATATTTTCACTCTTCTAAAGTAAGCTCCATTAGGAGCATCTTATTAAAGCTTACATACACATTTTTAGTGTGACCTTGTTAGAGGGTTTTTACCAAAGATCATCTAAACCTTATCAGTCCTTGACATTTCTAAATAGTGTCCTTCTCTAAAGAACTCATGAAAAATTCAAAATAATGCTACCATAGAGGATTTTAAAAGACTATTAGGTCCACTCAGTTTAGACATTTTTTGATACAATGGTAACAAAGTAATAGTGATATGATCTATTAGGTTTTAGTACTACCTTTCTTGTTGCGATCTCTTTTTTGCTCAATTTCTTTCTTCTAATCCATTTCTAGTTGATTCACACATTCACACTTCAACTTAGCATTTCCTCTGCTTTATCTTCACAATATAATTTTTCTAGGTTCACCTTATGAATATCTTCTTCCTCTTCAACATTAATCAACAATAATTTGCATCAAGAATAATAAAATTTGTATTTCATCCCTTAAATAGAAAACTTTTGTCATTTTGGAATCTTCCAAATTTTTTCGCTATATCATAATCATCAAATCTTCATTAGTTTCAAAGCCAATGAATCTAGATACTCAAGAAATATACATCCACCTAAAAAAAATTTTCTTTAATTCAAATTGTTAAATCTCCTTGATTAAATCTTCTTTGAATTTCTCCATTCATTGATCTCATGACTAACTTCATCTTTATCTTTGAGACTTCTCAAACAATCTTGATTTTTCATCAAATATTGGCCTCACATTAAATCTTTTCTAAAATTGATCTTTTAGTTCAAACTCAATGAACTCTACAAATTTCTTGATCAATACTTGAATTATTTTACACTAAAATTACTTTGTTAACACTAAACTTTATCACTTCTTTACTAGGTGCTCGGTGACAACTATAGTAGCTCGGTTAATACCATGTTCCTTCATTTACTGAAAAACTATCTTGCTTATACATTATCTCATGCACTTAATAAAATCATGTAAAATAATAAAACCAACATTATAATGTTAGAGTCTAACTCATTATAGTTCCCATTTAATACCATACACTTATCAACACTCTAACTGATCACACCTTCTTCAAATCCTCTTCATTAATCAAATGATATGACATTCTATTGAGTAAGCATAGTGTCTAACCAATTAAGGATTGAAATCAATGAAAAAATAATAACTAATATGACTCTTTCACATACATTAACAACATTATCATTTGGGGCTAACAAGAATTTCATTCTCATCTATGATAGGACGTACAACTCAACAAAATGCAAACTTGACATTGTTTGGATAAGCTAATGTCAAAATTTCATGCTCACTTAAATCTCTAAAAAACATGATACATGAGAAAAGAAGTAAAGACAATAATGATGAGTACCTATAAAAAAAAGTGAACAAATAATAGTCTAAGACATTTGACATTACACATGAGAAGAACTATGTCTCAGCTAAGAAAACAAAAACAACAATCCTCAAAACATTATCCCATTAAAAAAATCAATCAATAGATACTTGAGTAATATAAATGACACCCAAACTCAACCATGCATCATTTTAAAAATCCTTCATTTCCACATAAAAATGCACAAGATTGACAAAACACTTTTGGGCACTTTCTCATTACTTCCTATTGCACATGAGAAGAGAATTGAAATATGACACTTGATATGCAAATAATGCTTCAAAGCTACTTTATCTAGAAAAGTTTCTTCCTTTGAAACACCTTGGAATATATGACAAAACACATGAATATATGTTGTGCACATGTTAACTTCACTTGAAGAAAGACTTGTATCTCTATCTATTTATTTTGAGCAAATTAGGTAAATAGGGTACAAGAGATCACAATACAGGTTAAATAGACCGATTATTAATGTACCTATAGACATTAATAATGTCCAAAAAGAATTACCTAGATAAGTAGATGAGAATAAAATAACTAAAATCAAATTGAAGTAGAGACTATAGTACAAGAATACCTATATGCAACTGAAATCAAATTGAAGTGAAGACTACAGTATGAGAATGCATATGCTCAAGGTAATGTCATAAATGCCTATGTAATGAATGTCTTGACAAGTTTAGCAAGAATATTATTGTATACTAGCCAAAACATATTCATTAACCATGATTGGGAAATTTTTCTTTAAAAACAACAACAAAAAATGCAAATAAATGTTGAATTAGATATAAACAATACAAGTTCTGTATAGACATAGCAAAATATGGCCTTTTTAAACCAAAATTTCTAATGATTAGATATAGTATGGTAAATGGACATATCTTAGTGGGATGACATCTATGACATCAATGGAAAGCCAATATCTAAGTCACTTTTCCATTAGTTCGATGACACACATTCAATCAAGAACCTCAACACAAAAATAATTAAAATTGTGCCTATATTGGGAATCAAACCTCTTGGAATTTTCCAAGATCCCAACTCAAAGGAAATAAAATTTCCAACTCTATTTTACAACTATCTTTGTCCAATTGAAATTATGAATTAGTTATCCTTCCAAAAAATAAAAAAATGAGAGCTCATGCACCAAGATAATGGCTTTGTAAAACACATAACATACATTTTCTTCAAAGAAATTAAGTTGGTTAACCAAAAAAATCATCTTTAGCATGGGTCTTCATAAGAAAATTGAGCTAAAAGGTTAACAATTACTAGAAAAATAAGTATGTAATCCTACAAATCTGGAGAAAATATTAAGATCTCCAGTTGACACTTATCATTTCATTATTGTCTTCAAGAATCTCCTTGTTCATCGAAATGGGTGCATCCAAAAATTGGGATTTTTTTTCTCTCCAAGAACCAAGCAATTTGAAAATAGATATTTTTTTTTACTAGTTTTTCTCTCAACAAATTTGCTAAAACATATTTTCCTTTTCTTTGATCTTGAAAATTAAAATACCTTTGGATCACACAATTCAGCATTAGGGTAGATTGATGATCTTGGGAGAACTCAATCCCTTCTTCTCACCTTCCACAATACTTTATTTAAAAGCAACCCAAAGGAATTGTAGATTTGATTCACTTGTGGCATCTATTTCTTCACTGATAGGTAATTTTCTAGTTTTTTTATTTGGTTGAAAGTCATGTTCACTCAAAACTGAAAAATTATGAGTAATATAATTAGGTGGAACTTCTAAAACTTCAGCATTACCCACCTTTAATTCTTCACTAAGTTGGAACACTCTTTCCTCACAATGCTGCAATAACTTCATTTTCACCTCTAGCTCTTTCAATTTGTGATACCTGGCACAGACACTTTTTCATAACAAAATTGGTACATGATTTTATTTAATGCTCAGGTTCATTTTTCTTCCATGGGTAACACTTTCTCGAAAACTGTAAAAAAATTATGCAAAACTAGATCATGAGTATGATAAAGCTCAATAAAGGAAGGGTGTGGTCTCCTCCCTTTCACAACTTTAATGGTCATGGTCTTTTTTAAATTAGAATCGCCAATCTCCTCCAAGTGGAGATAACCATAAAAACTGAGGAAACAAATTTCAACACTAATCTTCTTTTCTGCCTCCCCAAAAAAGTCACCAAAAATCTGTTAGTAAACAGATTGTTCTTTTTCAATAAACTCCCAAATGCTCAAATCTGAAAGAAATGATCATCTACCAACAGTTGGATAATCTATCATTGATTTGATAGATTTTCTCTCAATTGAAAGGTACAACTCTCTTATGTATGATATGTAATGAATTTGTTTAATTCCTAAACTAATTGGGTATGTTCTTAACCTGAGAATAGAAGAGGAAAACCAAGCCAGCCCTAGATTGAACTAACTAAGGTGATAAAATACAATTCTGAACCTAGCCAAATCCAAGAATTCATAATACCTATGACTCACTAGAATTGGTGATGCACTATGAATACTACTTAAATGCAAATGTAATTTAAAAAGAAGAGAAATCTGATCTAATTTCTATGATAGGAATTGATGCAAATTCTTTGATTCACAATAGATTCCACTTTTGACTCAAGATACAAGAAAGTTTTCAAAGCTAGAATACATCAATTCTTTGATTGATTCTAATAAAAAAGATAACACTCAAATAATCAGATTCAAAAATGAAATCCTTCTTCATTTTCAACACACAAATACAATGCTCTAATTTTATTCGCCTACAACTTATGCCAAAACTATTATAGAAATCAAAATAGAAAACTCAAATACATAAAGTGAAATTCCAAAATAAACTAGTATATCCCCTCTACTCTAGCTCTCTAACTGTTTGCAGAAGAAAAACCGTCTCCTAAAAAAAGGTTTTACAATAAATACATTCTCCAGCAACCATTTTGTTTCTTCCAGTGACTTTTTAGTTCTATAATGAACTCTTGTCTCTTTGACTTCTGATATTTTTCCTTTTGAAAATTGATATTCTTATTAAATTTTAAAGTTAATAATGATATATATTAACATATTTAAATTACATTTTAAAAATTGACATTTAAATATGTTAAATCAATATCAAAATCTTTCCTTTGTTGGGCAAATAGAAAAATAAATACTATTGCTAGTAAACACGGGTCATGTTTTGGGGGGGATATATTTTTCTTCCACCATTGGATTGTGCTCATTTCTAGATATTATTTTCCAAACCTAATTTTTTGCATTCTAACCAAGGACATTGGAAAAATAATCACCCAGTCAAAAGATATGAGCTATTGAATTCTGGTCTATATGATTGTTGCAAAATCAGAATTGATAAAATAAAGTTTCCAATCACTCTTCTTTCAATGTTTTATAACCCAAATTTCTTCAATTTGCTAGTATTTTATCTTCCATGCTTACCATGTTCATTCTTTTCTGAATTTTGGGAGTGATTTTCTAGAATTCCTATAGGGGAAAATCCCAAATGGAGGTCGAAAAGTGTACCAAGTTCTCAGTTTTCTGCTTCTTTGTTGTAGGTGAAACTTTCACATTCTAGTAACAACTAAACTTTGTAAATAATTAATAAGTAATACTTCTTCTTTTCTATCACACCATTGGCTATATAACACTCAAATTCATTCTTGGTAGAAATTTGATTTTTATCTTCTTCCTTTTGTGGAAAACCCCAAAATGACTGTGAAACGCATATCAGAAAATGAAAATTTCACTTCATGTTTAATATCACATTGATGTCCAAATCTTCAAGCGATAAATCATTGTGAGACTATCATTCTTTGTTTAATCAATTAAGAGATCTTTTCCATCTCTCTATTGTGGATTTTATGCTTGGTGGTAATTCCATTTTTGAGTGTGGAAAGCGCACCAAGTCTTCAATTTTTCACTTCCATGTAGTGGGCACTATTTTGATGTAGATTGATTCATAAATTACTTTTTTGGAGTGATCTTGATACTAGATCCCATGTATCTTCATCGTGGATTAAGATTTGCCTTTTCTTGGAAAACATAACTTTGATTGGGAAAGGCATAACAGAAATTGAGTTTTTTGCTATGCTTTTCCCTTTGGCAAAGAAAAATGAAACATTTTCTTCTCCAATGGAAAATCTAAAATGACTGCAAAAGGCATAGCAAAAAATGAGTTTATTGCTACCCTTTTCCCTTTGGAGAAAAATGAAACATTTGCTTCTCCAATGGAAATTTTGAAAATGAATTCTCCATTTTAGTAAATATTTCTCTCTTTTCTTGGCATAGATTTGTTCTTCTATTCATCTCTTCATATGCATTTCTTCCAATTTTAGATATTCATTCTGGAATTTCATCTATTATGTTTCTCAACCTTTATTCAATCTTCATAGACAATAGATCTTCACAAAACTTGTGTTCTTAGTGAAACTAAATTTTCTAATATTCAAAACCTGAATCCATGGAACCTCTGCATCAAATACCTTAGAACATTGAAAATTCATAGAAATATGATTAAGAAAAAACCATAAACATATGGGGAAACTATTTATGAGGTCAACATCAAAATTTTGAAAATGGTGTACCGAAAGTATGCGTACACACAATAACCTTAGCACAAATTCAATATCTTTTCGAATGAGGAGAGAGTCTCATTTTATAGATTTTAGAAATAAGCATATGATTGTGATTAAAAGATGATAAAAGATAGATATTAGAGCCCTATCTTGCTACATTGAGAGATCCATTGCTTACCATGATAGAAAAACATACATTACAAAATTTTAACACCTCTCACCTAAATGATGGAATTGTGATCGTCAAGATGCCTCTTAAGACACAAAGGATAGGAAGGCATAGAGTAAACAACTTACCCCCAAGATTCATGAACATTTAAGCTCTCAAGGAGAGTGAGAGGAACAAATTAGAAATAAAGGTAGTGGAAGTAAGAGGGATGAGAACAACAAAGTTCAACTTAGGAGATTAATGCAACAAATAATAGAAAAATTAGATCAAATGGAAGATATGATGAATTAGGAAGAAGCTAACCATTCTCATACTGGTGGTTATAGAGAATGAGAGAGAATCCCTAGGAAAAGGGTTGTAGAATATAGTCAAACATATATTTCCACCCAAATGAAAAACTTGCTAAGATTGAAAATACCTAATTTTAATGGCAATGAAGGAGGGCCAGTAGCCAAAAATTGGATTTTTGACTTAGAAATATATTTTACTATGCACCCATCCAATAGAAATGTAAAGACAAGATGGACCATAATGCACTTGAGGAAGAATGCATCAAATTTGTAGAGTCAAGAAGAAAATAGGTTGCAATTAGGTATCGATGACATATCTTGGGAACTCTTCTTAGAATCCTTCAAGGATAAATACCTCTTTGATTAGTGAAGACAAGGTAGGACTGAAGAATTCCATCAATTGAAACAAATGAATATGAGTGTAGAAGAGTATGATAGGAAGTTCTATGAACTAAAAAAAATCTTTGTATACAAGAAGACAAACCAATGCTAATACAATATTTCATCAAGGCTCTTAGTAATAAGATATTAGGAGGAGTAACAATTCTTGAACCTAAAAATCTTAGGGATTTAGTAGTTAAGGATTTTCTAGTAGAAGGAAATGTGGTTTTAGGGATGGGTGAACATTGAGGAAGCCAAATAACTCAAAAAAACAACAAAAAAAATCAAGGAACTATAGGGTTTAGGAAAACCAATCTTCCAAAGGGGGTCAAAAATTCCAAGAAAATAAAAAGTTCAACAATAGAAAAGGATAACATTCCAATGGAAAATTTAATAGAAAATAGAACTCTTGGAAAGAATCTTAGAATGTCTCTAAGGGAAGCATTTAACAATCTAGTGCTCCACCTAGTTGAAATTATGGTAGAAATACAAGATGTTTATCCTATAGATAATAAGGATATTTTGCAACAAAGGAAAAATCAAACTTCACACAAAAGAAATAAGTCTTTGTTGGTATACTTTAGAATAACTAGTGGGGTGTGAATCAGTTATCCAAGGTCCAAATATATAAAAAAAACTTTTCTTAGCTTAATGAACCCATAAAACATTTATATTCATGCATGTATTCATAAGATTATGCAATCACTTAAAACTTGTAGGTTACTGTCAAATTAACATGTAGAACTATAAAGCTTGAAACATAACGGATTCATCAACACACTTGACACAATGATTTACGTGAAAACCAAATTTGGGAAAAACCACTAGTAACATGCTACTCTTTACACTCTTCTGAAGTGATGCCCTGTGAAAGGCCAACCCTGTTAAAGGTTACAATAAACATTGTTAAATGTGACCTTGCTATTAGGAGTGAGCCTTGTTAGAGGACTTTAGACCATTCACTTGGAATGTAACCCAGTTAGAGGATTTAAAAATGATTGTTAGGTCAACCTTAATCCAAAGAATTTAGCCTAGATTGATACAATTGTTAGAGAGTAATAGTAAGGCTTGATCTGATACAACTTGCAACTTTATTTACATATTAGAGATCACTGTTCAATCCTCCATTCTACTTGACCTTCATACTTTGTAGTTTTGATAGCTTGATCACCCTTCAAGCATTTATCTCATTAAGCCTTCTTGCATAGCATGCCAATGCAATATCCTCTTAGGTCACTTGATGAAGTAGAGCCCTTGACTTCTTGTCTTTGTTAGGTTCTTGCACATGACTCTCTTGCTTCATGAACAACCATTCTTATAAATAGGGAATTAAGATACTTTGTTGCTCATTTTCCATCATCCAATTTAAGGTTTGGATGGATTAGGTAGGATACAATGTATCTACCCCATATTCCATCTCTTTTCTTGAAACTTCTCATAGAATTCTCTTTGAATTTGCCTAAAAATGGTTTACCTTGAGTTCTGTGCCACCAGCTCATCATCCTTATCTTCCACCTACTAATTCAAGAAAATGAACTTGTTGGCTCAGATTCATCAAATCCATGCTATTTTAAATAATGTAGCACCTCGGCATTATCAACCTTTTGATGCTCAAAACATTCTACATTTCTCGACATCCACTATGAAATTACTTGGCACTAACTAAATTTTACTGGTGCTTGGAATAAACTAAACTTTACTCTACATTTACCATTTTTCTCAATATACACTAGAGTGAACATTTTATTCGGTTCCAAGTAATTTTTTTCTTGACTTGCACTAACTTTTCTTGGAACCTACTATCCACTTGGTCAAGCATGGAAAACAAACTTTGTGTAACCTGTTCTTCTAAACTTTCTTAGTGTAACCAATCTTTGTAATCCTAAGTAGATTATCAATACATCATGTCATCACTATCTTGAATGATTCTTGTACTTCATTACATAATCATAACTCAAACTTTCCTCTAGGTGCCATTATTACATCTTTTGATCAATCCCTCTTCATCAATCAAATAAGTGATAGACTTAAATATTATAAGCAGTTGTCTTACTAGAAAATAATAGGTTTGACATCAATGACAAAACAATGATTGAAGCATACTTGTATGTTCTCAACAATCTTTCTTTACAATCTCCCTCTTTGATTGGCTTCTTCAATCTCTTTTCAACAATCTCCCTCTTTGGCATTGATGGAAAACTAAATTAATCAACCAAATCAACTAAATGATAAACACTTTGTTCAACCAAATTGACTAGATTAAAATATTAAGACAATACCAATAGAAAAAAGAAAAATGATTCCTTGAATTGAAATCTCTCCCTCTATCAGTAACTTCCATCTTTTGAATAGGTTTCAAAAATTATTTTCTTATAAATTCCTCCAAGTTTCATCTTATATCTCCCTCTTACTAGGTAGATATTAGGATTTCTCGCTCTTCCTTGAATTTCTTTATCTCCTTCATTTCTCTTGTGTTCTCCTCCAAGAAACAATAATCTTTCTCCTTGTGATGATGATCAGTTTAATTCTTTCTCCATCTTTGACAACAATGCCAAATAAATATGCCAAAACTTATCATCTTAATCATACAAATATAGGCTATTTCAATTCCTTCATTTTCTCCATCTGTCACCTTGCTTGTGACTATAAAATTTCAACTCTTTGATTACTTTAGGAAGTTCATTTCTAACATATGGAAATCAACTTGTTTGATGCAGGGCACTCCTTCTATTACTTAGTTAGCCTTTGATAGGGATATCACCCCTAGTTTACCTCTTAGATACTCATGAGCATCCTTAGGTAATACTTTTGTGAAGATTCTAGCAATTTTCTCTTTTGTGTTAACATATTCCATCTTCACCTCTTTATATTGAACTAATTATCTCAAGTAATGATACTTGATTGCAATGTGCTTAGTCTTTGTGTGCATCGTTGGATTCTTTGATATATTCATAACACTTGTATTATCACAATAAAGTATTATTGTTTTTGTGATTTCTTTCTTCATTCCTTTGAGTAGCTATTTGATCCATACAACGTTTGCACAATTTACAGCAACAACAACATATTCAGCTTCAACATTAGATTGTGAGTTACAATTTTGTTTCTTTCTAGTCCATGTAACTAGTCTTTTGCCTAAGAAAAATGCTCCTCTACTGGTACTCTTTTTGTCATCATCAATATAGGCTTTCAATTCAAATTTCTTATTTTCTTGTAGTATAGACCAAACTCTTATGTTCCTTTTAGATATCTCATTATTCTCTTTACAACCATTAAATGATTCTCCTTGGGATTTGTAGAGAACCTTGCAACTATCCCTATAGATAATGCAATATTAGGTCTGCTATGTACTACATATTGCAACTTGCCAATCATAGACCTGTACAATGTTTGATTCACCTTAGCTGAATCATCATTCTTTAACAACTTGTGTCATATCACCATAGGTGTACCTACAGGTTTGGAATCAAAAAATTTTCAATATTTCCTTGACATACTTTGACTAAGTAATGTATATAGCATATTGTATTTGATATACTTGCAAACCCACAAAGAACTTGATCTCTCCAAACATAGACATTTCAAATTCTAACTTTATCTGATTTGCAAAATCTTTGCATAGAGCATCTTGACCTTCAAATATGATGTCATCAAAAAAAAATTTAGATAAATAAATACCTTTTCCTTTCTTTGTCTTTATGTATAGATTGCTATTATCATCAATTCTTTCAAATCTAATCTTCACAAGATACTTATGAAGTCTCTTATACCATTCTCTTTGTGCTTTCTTCAAACCATATAGAGCCTTATGTAGTCTACATACTATATTCTTATTGTTAATATCAAAAAATCCTTTTTTTGTTCTATGTAAACTTCTTCCTCTAATATTCCATTTAGAAATACATATTTAACATCCATTTGATAGACTTTGAATCCTTTGTATGTAGAATAAGCAAGCAGAGTTCTTACTCCTTCCAATATAGCAATAGGGGCAAATGTCTCTTCATAATCAATTCCTTCTTCGTGTGCATATCCCTTGTAGACTAGTCTTGCTTTATTCTTTGTGACTTCACCATTTTCATGTAGTTTATTTTTGAATACCGACTTGGTGGCATTCACATTTTTGCCTTCTGGTCTAGGAGCTAGAATCCACATTTTGTTCTTCTCAAATTGTTCAATCTCTTCTTCCATGGCTTTAGTCCAGTCTATATCTTCTGATGCATATTTCACTGATTTGGGTTCCTTCATGCTCAACAAATATGTATCATTTCTCAATCTATTTCTTATCATTGGTCTAACATCTTTATCTCTAGTGATTTGAGCTATTGGATGATGTCTTTTGACATATTTAGACAATCTTGGCCCAACTCTTATTTCTTTATTTTGTCTTTCAGAATTAGAATCACTATGTGTTTCTCTATTAGGTAGTTCAACATCTCTTTCATGTACACTAATATCAAAATTAGAATGTGTATTAACTTCATTTTGTAACTCGACATCTGAATGTGGCTTAGTTCCTAAATGTAACATGACAGTTGTTGGTGTAAATAAGTATTTACTATTTACTCTTTACTTAAGTTTACTTATGATAATGCATATTCATATTATTTTTCATATAGACACCTAGGATTTTGCATATTCATATGAGTTGTCACATTGACAATACAATAGTTTGCACTCCAATTAAGCACATGTTGTCTAGTACATCTCTTTATGGGATACACCTTGCATTCTTATCCTTACATTGTTGCACATACATTTATGAACAATGGAGGATAATCCACCCTTGGTGGACATGTTCTTAGTTGTTGCTTATCTCTTTACATGACTCCTAGTCATCTTGATTGCTTTTATATACAAGGCTCTTCTATGATGTATTCATCCAATTATCTGATATCCAATTATTTGATCAATCTATTCTCCTTTGATCATAGCTTGTCTCTGTTGTGCAATCTCTTGAGCTTCTAGATCTTGGCATTTCTTTCTTTCCTTAGGAAAACTCTTACATGGTATCATAGCTATACCAAAATCTTACATGGTATTAGAGCCATAGGAGTTTCATTGCATAGCCATTGGAGATTTTTTTTTTGTAGGTTAAAGATTGGAGTTTGTTGGTGCAATTCAGATGTTGGCATCACATTCATAAGGTCAAAAAACACTTAAATGAACTTTTATTTCATCAAAATTAGACATCTAAGGTGAAATCTAGAGTCATTTGATTTTTTGAGGTGCAACAATAGTGATTCAAAAATAATAATTATAGAGGTGATTTTCAAATAATGATATCTCCCTCATACAAACTCTTTTTTTTGAGCAATTTTTTGTTTTGTTTTGAGGTAGAATTTTGTGATCTATACATTGCTCTAGGTTGTTTACAATCCCTATTCCTGATTTTTTTTTGAAAATTGCAAATCCTAATTTTAGCAACTTTAAAGGCTTCATTCGGGCTCATCTGGACACATACTCAGGTGCTATTTTTTTGAAAGTGCATAATTTTTTGTCTACTTTTCAGATTTGGTATCAGTTTAGAGTAATTTTGAGTAGACATAGTACTTTCAAATTTCGGTCTCATTTTGGCCTATTGGCTCTTGTAATTAATTAAATCCTTGAGAGTTCTTGTGTCTTGTCTTGTTGAGTCTAATATAGCTTTATATTTGTTGTTGTAACCATCAAAATTGGAAGGCCACTTTGGTTCATTTTGACAAGTGGAAATTGTACATACACTAAGTATAAAGTGCCAAAATTATCCATTTTGTGGGGTTATTTGATTAAGTGATTTGGGGGGTTTGTCTTGAATGCTTGCACTTCTCTTTCTCTTGTGTTCTTTTATTTTGCATCATGGGTTTTCCTAGGTTTCCACTTTTAACTCCACATAATTATGCTACATGGAAAATTAGAGCATGGATTAAAATGATGAAATATGGTTTAATTGATTATGTTGATGGAACCATGGTTGCACCATCCGATCCTAATAAACTAAATGAATATAATCATAACTATAAGGTTTCTGTTGGTACTTTGAGCAAGTATGTACATGAATATCTTATTTTCAATATTGATAATTGTAAAATAGTAAAGGAAGCATAGGATACATTTTCTAGCCTATATGAAAAAGTAGACAAAGCTAAGGGTTTTAAACTTGATGAAAATCTCATGTCATTAGATCCAAATCACACGAGCTAAGGTCAATGGTTAAGGATTGTTGAATTACCATAGAGGATGAAAAATTGATCTATAATTTGATGAGAAAAATTCCTCAAGAGTATGCATCATTTGTTTCAAGCTTCAACACTCATAAGTTAACCTTAGGTTCTTCCTACACCATGCCTTCATTTGATTCCTTCACAGAGATGTTGATGGTAGAACAATCAAATTTGATGAGCATGAGGATTCTCAAGTCTTCAAAGTCCAAAGCATTGGTGGCTAGTAAAGGGAATTAAGGAAAAGGGTCTAACAAGAAGCATAAATCATGGAAAAAAAATTCACAACAAGAGAAAGAACACTCAACCTCCTCACCACAAGAAAACCCCAAGGGTAAATCAGCTAAGAAGGTGTTTCTTACTTGTGCATATTGCAAGAAGAATGGACATGAAAAACATCATTGTTATAAGAAGGATATAGATGAACTCAAGAATCTTCTTAAGAAGAATCAAATTGGTTTACCTTTAAGAATGACTGCTTGATCATCTTCTTCACATTCAGATTTTGATAAGGAAAGGATCACATGGGAAAAGTTCAAGCCTTAGTAGCTATTTCAAGTCAAGATTTAGGAAGATGGCTTCTAGATTCAAGGGCTTCTCATTATATGGCATCTTCACAGTCTATGTTTTCATCATTGGATCCTTGTCATACTCCACCTATTTTGATGGTCAATCATGCTTACATGAATATGATTGGGAAAGGAACTATTAATAAAGGGGAGGGATACTTCAAATATGTGTTGTGCATCCCTCACCTAGGTCATAATCTTCTTTCCATCTATCAACTCACTCATGGAGATAGAAGAAGGATTGTGGAATTTACACCTAATTTAGTTTTTATCAAAGACTTGGAGACTAGAGAGATCATTGCTACAAGGGTGGTTGATCATGCATCTAGGCTATACTACTTCTCAAAATTTGGTCATGATGATGATAGTGATTTTTCAACAAATTTTGATCACACTTCTAGTGTTGATTGAGACTTTGAGGAGAACATTGGCTACTTGAACTTGGGTGTTCTCACATGTGATAAAGTTATTGATCCATACATTACTTCTCCTCCTACTAATATCCAATCTACTATTGTTCTTGATGATAGTTTTATTCACATAGCCATGGATTCAAGTAATTTAGTAGAGCAAGATATTCATTGTCTTCTAGTCTTAGTTCCATGGGATGACTACTTGACAAAAATTTCTAGTTTGTTTGTGGAGTCCTACATTCCTTATTTGGGAGACACTATTGATCACATTCATCTTCTCTTTGGTGAAGATGATCCTTCTTTAGTAGTTGCGAGGGAGCATGTTGAACCTTATCCTCATTCTCTACTTGATCAGTCTTTCAAGGTTGACATGATCGTAGATTCTTTGATACAGTAGTTGGAGGAGGTCACTTTATTTTTAGAGGAGATATTTGAGTCTCAGTTGATCCTAATTTGTCTTTTTCAATAGAGTGGCATAGTACACATGATTTGGAGGAGGCACCTTTCAGTATTGACATGGGGACATTTGAGAAAGTTTTAGAGATTCCATATATTTTGAGGTTTCTTCCTATAGATGGGGGAGGCTTCATTGATACACCTTTGGTTATGTTTCTTCCTAAGGGGAGGAATGTTGTTCTACACTCATGAAGTAGCTTCTACATCAAGCTTGGAGCATATACCATGGGTGTACATTCTACATTGAGGGGAGGCTACTTGGTCTATCTTCCTCTTCTTCTATCTTATGGGGGGTCTTTTCCTCACATGAGGTCTTCTTCTCTCTAATTTTATTTTATTGTACTTATGTCTCTTTTTGGAGGGGGTTTTTCCCATGTGGTTTTCCCTCTTTCTTCGCTTTATGAGAGATTGCATTGCATCTATCTTTTGAACTTGCATCTTGTACATGGGTACCTAACATGGCCTAGTAACTGAGACTCATCTTCCATTATTATTTAGCTTTTGTGAGCTTAAGTACATTTTCCTAAGTTGCACTTAAGGGGGGGTGTTGGTGTAATTAGTATTTACTATTTACAATTTACTTATGATAATGCATAGTCATATTAGTTTTCATGTACACACCTAGGAGTTTGCATATTCATATGAGTTGTCATGTTGACAACATAGTAGTTTGTACTCTAATTGAGCACATGTTGTCTACTACATATCTATATGAGATACACCTTGCATTCTTATCCTTAGATTGTTGCATGTACATTTATGCACAATGGAGGATAATCCACTCTTGGTGGACATGTGCTTAGTTGTTTCTTATCTCTTTGCATGACTCCTCATCATCTTGATTTCCTTTATACACAAGGATCTTCTATGATGTATTCAAATAATTATCTAATATCCAATCATCTAATCAATCCATTCTCCTTTGATCATAGCTTGTGTCTCTTGTGCTATCTCTTCAGCTTCTAGATCTTGGAATTTCATTCTTGTCTTAGGAAAATTCTTACATGGTATTAAAGCTATACCAAATTCGTACATGGTATCAGAGCTATAAAAAATTATTACAACATTCATGGGGTGTAACTCGATAGTCATTGAAACTTTTTGTTGGTTTGTAGCTTGATTTGCAACATCTTCTTTAGTAGGCATACTTTCATAAAAGTATACAAGTGATTTGTATTCTTCTGGTTCTTTCATAGGTTTAGCCTCATGTACTTTTGTATATTCATCAAAATTTACATTTGCACCTTCCATAACTTTTTTATTGTTAGTATTCAAACACTTATAAGCTTTACTTCTTGTGAAATAGCCTAGGAATATACCTTCCTCACTTTTTGCATCAAATTTGTCATTCCTGAAATCTTTAGGAATGTAACATTTTCTTCCAAATACTTTAAAATATTTCACATTGGGTGGGTATCCATACCATAATTCAAAATGTGTTGAATGAGTACCTTTCTTGTCTTTCACATGGTTCAAAATATAGAAAACTATACTTACAACTTCTCTCTAGTATTTCAAAGCAACATTCTTACCTATCATGAGTGTTCTAGGATAGTCCATTATAAACCTATGTCTTCTTTCAACAATTTCATTTTGTGGAGGGGTTCTAGGTGAAGAAGTTTATCTTTTGATTCCTCTATTATTGCAGAAAATTTCAAATTCATTTGATGTGAATTCTCCTCCTCTATTAGATCTCAAACACTTCAGATTTTTACATGTTTCCTTTTCAACTCTTGCTAAGTACCACTTAAACATTTGAAAAGCATCAAATTTTTTTTTTAGAAACATGACTATCATCATCCTAGAATAATCATCAACAAACAACATAATGTACTTATCTCCTTTGTATCTTTCCACATTAATTGGTCTACACAAGTCAATATGAACAATCTTTAGTATTTTCTTAGAGGTGTAAGTTTTGCTTATAAAACTTGACTTTGTCATTTTGCCTAACTGACATTGTTTTCACACTGCATTGTTAGGTTTCTTTACCTTAGAAAAACCTCTAACTTTATTCATGTTACTGATACTAACCAAGTCATCAAATTTAACATGACACAATTTCTTGTACCACAACCATACATCATCAAATTTTACAACAAGACAAGTAACATCCTCTATGTCAAGATAGAATATATTACTTCTAGTTTGATCACCCTTTCCAATCAATTTCCCATTAGCATCATATATCTTAGCAATATTTTTTTCAAGCTCAACCTTACATCCCATATTATTTAGTTGTGACACACTCAACAAGTTATCATTAAGTCCTTCAACATAGTAAGCATTGTCACATGAAACCTTATATGTGAGTTTGATAGAACCTTTTCCTTTTATCAAGAATTATGCATCATTACCAAATCTTACATTATTTCCTTCATAATAATTTAAGGTTATGAACTTAATTTTGTCTCCAATAATATAATGTGAGCATCCACTATCAATGATCCATCTATTATTCTTGTTCACACAATTTACGAGTGTGGTTGTCTCATCTTCATCAGATTCTTCCTTCATTGCAACATACACTACTTCATCATCATGTTCATCAGAATCATCCTTTGTTTCCTCTTCAACAATGTAATAGGACTTATTTCCTTTGTGTTCATCTCTTCTACTTTTGTATTTTTCACCACCTCTATAGTTTTTCTTCTTTGGACATCTAGCAGTAATATGACCAACCTCATTGCAATTGAAACAAATGATAGGTAACTTACCTTTACTTTTGTGGAATCTTCTTGCCAATGTTGGTCAAAATAATAGTCTTGAAAATTGAGTGTCAATGCACTTAACCATTTTTGCTATATATGTTGAGTACACAATGTATGTTGAGTCAGAATTGCAATAGGTGCCGAGTCATAGTTGGTGCTGAGCAAGTCAGAACATAGTATGTTTCGAGTGACTTAGGAAATTTTATGTGCTGAGAAAACCAGGAATATAACATGTGTCAAGTGATCTAGAAATGTTTAGATTTTGAGTGACTCAGGAACATTCATGTCCTAAGAAAACAAGAAATGTAGTAGATGCTGAGCAATCCAGAAATAGTTCATATCGAGCATCAATAATAAAATGTGTGCCAAGTAACACATGATCAACATAAGAATTTGTGCCATCACAAACTAAGATGTAAAACTTTTTTTTTTTGCATGACTCATGAAAGGATAAGAAGATAAGATAAAACCTTTGCACTTACCTATGAAATCAACATGCAGCCAATCAGAAAATTGGAGACAACATGCAACCATTGGGTGAAAACAAAGAATTTGAGTAGGAATTTTTAGTTAGTGAATGCATAGAAAACCCTAAGTCTTTATAAGGAGACAACAACACCATGTTGAAGTTGTTGATAGAAGTTGAGAAGATATTTTTGAAGGTGTTATCAAATTGCAAAATAGAGAAATCAATAGAGGTGTCAAGGACTTAGTGAAATGGACTACAACTACACATCCAATTGATTAGAACAGAATAGGGGATACATACAGAGATTAGATCAAGTAGGGATCAGAACAAGAAAAGTAGATCTAGTACCTAAACTCAACAATTAGAGATTGTATTCAATCACGTCAAATGTTCTAATACTTTCTCACAACAATATTAGAGATTGAAATCTTGTGTTGATAGGCTAGCTTAACAGCTAGGTAGGAGAACCTTTGGAGAAGGTCATGAAAGTCCTATTAAATTAGGTGGGTTTAACAACCTATATGTAAATCCTTTAATAGGGTGACACTTCTTGTAAAGTGTTTGTAAATCCTTTAACAAGGTCACTATTGACATAGTTTAAAGCCTTTAATAGGGCAAGCCTTTAATAGGACAAACCATTAGAAGTGGTTGAACTCATTGCTGCAATAATTTTTGTGGGTGTCATCCCCACCCTAGTTTTACCTTCTTATTCTTGGAGGGTTTCTAAGTTAGTAAAATCTCTTGTTTCATGTGGTGATGCATGCTTTCATTTCATGTTTTCTCATTTGTTTACTTGTATACACTTTACTTTCAGCTATATGTTATTAAGGGTTTAAAAAAGAAGAAGGAAAAGTTGTTACTTTTGATTCACACCCCCCCACCTCTCAGAAGTACTCTTCCCATTTGAACATTCCAACAATTGGTATTAGAGCTAAGTTCTCTCAAGGAGAAGCCTAACAACTTGGAGAAAAAGATAAGAATATGGAAGTCTTCAAACTTGGGAAGATCATAGACAATCAAGTGATTGATGTGCACCTCGCTCTACATAAGGTAGAGGAAGCCAAAGAGGAATTGAGAAAATCCTTAAAAAGAAGGAAGGACATAGCCATAGCTAAGAATGATACACACTAAAAGGAGATTGACACCATACAAGTGTTTGCCAATGGAGATTCCAAGGAGTTTGATGCAACAATAGTAGAATTAATGGAGAAAAACAAAGCCCAAGTAGAAGAGATAAGATCTCTTAAGATGGAACAAGAATCACAAGCCATGATGCTATGTGAGATAACTGAACAAAAGAAAAGAGCAATTAAGGATAGAGCCATGCTTGAGGATGACAAGACAAACCTTGCAAACAAACTTGAGCAGAAGTCCACATAACTCACAAAGATTTCAAACATGCAGTTGGATACACTTAGCTAGGTGATAAATGCTCATCATGAGCTAAAAATGAAAGACATTGAAATCTCTAATCTGAAAATGTAGAATGAACAATTGCAGAATGAGTTGAAAAGAGAAAAGGAGATAGTTGAAAGCTTCAACAAGTCAAGTTAAGCCATCAAGCACTTTGAGCAACTACTAAAATCACCAAGATCAAGCAATGACACTTTAGGACTAGGATTCACTAGTACTGAAGAAGGTGAAACATCAAAGAGTGTAGAGAAAAGGAGTGACAAAGGGAAGAACTCTAAACCCACTTGTCATTATTGTAATAAAAAGGGGCACACTACTAATATATACAGGAGTAGGAATATCAATCAGTAGAACACACCTAAAAGCAAAGGCTATTGTCACAAGTGCAACATGGAAGGACACTTAACACAAGATTGTAGGACAAAAGTCATAAGGACAAAAAGATTTGATGGTCATTGCTACAATTGCAAAAAGTATGGACATAGAGCTTTTGAGTGCAGATCAAAGCCAATGTGGACACCTAATCAACCAACAAGAAGAAACAACTATGCACACCACTACAATTGGGACTACAATACAAGGAAAAGTTTTCACTACTATTAGGAATATGGTCATGTTCCTTATAACTACATAAGAACACACTTCAAAGGGAATTACAATAGATGGTTGAATCAAACCATATGTTTCAGTTTCTTGAAGACTAGACATGTCAACAAGTATTGCCCAACAAAGGCGAAGGCACCTAAGACAGAAGTTAACAAAGGTAAAGAAAAAGTTGATGTGAAACACATAAGGGTAGAAATGAAAAAGACATGGCAAATGAGAGATGGGCCAAACACATCCAATGGAGAGGTTACTTCACCCAAGAGGTCAAGTGATCACACCTCATCCAATTAAGCACAAGATAGATACATGGGGCTGATACATATAAAGATGTATCATACATCAGCCCAAGAGAACATAGAAGCACTGAAAAGAACAAATCTACATGAGAAAAGATGCCAAGTTGAAGGCTAGAAGATGAGGCCAAACTACCTTTGTTTTCTAAGTAAAAAACTAAGTATATGCTAAGTTGAACAATATAGTTGATGCTAAGTAAGACATGTTAGTGGCTGCCAAGCAATTGACAATTTCAGTTGATGCCGAGTGAAATAAGATAGTAGTTTTCGACTAAGATGATATCCAGTGGATGCCAAGTTGATAAAACCTTTGGAAGATGAGTGTATAGCTGTAATCACAAGTGTAATAAATGCTAGGTTTTTGAACCTAATAAAGTTGAAAATCGCCCATTTTTGAATCATTTGAACACAAAGAAAAGATAAGCAGAGTGAATAGGCAATCACATAGTGACCAAGTAGTGATTTTCATGAATTTCACCTACAATTCAACTCTAGTTCATCGATTCATAGGTATTTCATTCAAGTGCCAAGCTATACAGAATTTGAAAATTTATTGTATTTTTAAAGACTAGTTTGGAAAATGATGGCTTCTGGGTCTAAATCTACCAAAAGGAAGAAAGGTCATGAAATCCAGCTAGTCAATAATGAAGTCAAACAACCTGAATTTAAGCTGATCCTTGAAGTAGCCTATAAGAATGATCCAACTGGTGCCCTATCCATCATACCTAATAAAGTTGTTGTGGTTCAAGATGTACGAAAATGTTACAATTGTAAAATTAGAGCCATAGGGATTTGGAAATCTTTAATACATTTGACAAACTATGTGATAATTGTAAGCTGAAAGATGAGTTCTCCATAGTTGAGAAGAAGGGTTTGACCAAAGCCCTAGTTTTCCATACTATTTTCAAAACTAAATGGATTTGCATAGTGTTGAGCAGAATCCATGATGGAACTTTATGGTTAGAAACTAGGCCAGTAAACTTTACCAAGAGAACTATCCATAGGGTTACTAGTTTTCCAACCCTAGATCGGCCAAAGACCCTGAGAAGTGACAAAAGGGAGGCCATAGAGAAGAATACTAGTGCAAAATGGAATAATAGGGGAATGACAATAGACACCATCACAGAACCTCTATTGGACTTTGCTATGAGAGTCATATCCCACAAGTTCTACCAGTCAAGTAGACTAAACAGTGTACCATGTATAGTAGTGGATGTGGCATACAAATTGATGAAGAAGTATCATACTTATGAACTTGTAGAGCTCATGTTACAAAAAATAAATGAGAATCTAGGAGCTATAAGGAAGTCTAGGGGAGCTCAATGTAAATTTGGCTTAGTTTTGGTTTGTATATTTTTCTATATCATTAAAAAATTCCCTTTAGTAGGCAAGGTGAATTGGGATCAGAATAAAATAATTATTGAACAAATCAATGACTTCATCAATCAAATGGGTGAAAATTTTGATGCCCAAATGTGATGAAGGAGCATCCAGAGGTATAAGGGCAATCCCGTGTCACCCAAAAAAATGTACTTAGACTTAGTTTCTGTTTCATGTGTTTTCATTTTTGGATACCCATTTGGGTCAAATAAAGGTTCCAACTCTCACAATTCCACTATCAGTGTTCGTGTAAATCCTTAAAAAATAGGAGTATGTAACTGAGCCATCATTTTGGTGAACTAGGAGGTGTAAATTGGCCAGATGAATGTAATTGTAATTTAGAGCATTCCAGAAAAAGAATCAGGTCAAAAGGCCCCACGGTTTGAAAGTTATTGTAGTTTTTCAAGTTTTGGAGACCTCCTAAGAATGCTTCAAAGTCAGGTTAGGGGAATTAAATGACCTTGAAAAGGGCTAAAAACTAGGGGACGAGTGAATCATGTCCATAGGGCTATAGAGCACTTTGAGAGCTTTTTGAAAATGTAAACAGTTCGTCATTCGGAGCTACGGTTCAAAAGTTATGCCTCCTAAAAGTTCGGTTACCATTTTTGGATTCTTCTAGATTTGCGCTGACTTCTAACGTAGCTTCTGGAGCCTTCTATTTGGTTGGTGGATGCCTACTAGCACTTTCTAGAATGTATTCCTAGTCCTTAACCCTCTGGGGTCTATTTAAGGAGATTTCTGGCATTGTAAAAGGCAGTTCAGAGTGGAGTTTGAGAGGAGGTACTGAAAGGAGAAATTATCTCCAGATTTATGCTATTGTAAGCCCTTAGGGCATGTTTTGAATTTTATTTTCAGCCCTTTTTGAGGTCATTTAATGCCCCTAACCTAACTTTGAAGCATTCTTAGGAGCTCTCCAAAACCCAAAAAATTGCAATAACTTTCAAACCGTGGGGCCTTTTGCCGTGATTCTTTTTTTGGAATGCTCTAAATTACAATTACATTCATCTAGCCAATTTACACCTCCTAGTTCACCAAAATTATCTCCAAATTTATGCTATTGTAAGCCCTTAGAGCATGTTTTGAAGTTTATTTTCTCTGTACTATTTGTACTAGCTTATTTTCTCAGTTAATATAATTTCCCTTTTCTGTTGTGTCCATTCTGTGCTTGGGTTGTGTTGCCATCAAAATGACTAGTTATTTTGAGGACTTCAAGAAGTACATGAAACAAAGGATGAGAATACCAATCTCACTAGTTGAGCAATAGGTGAATGACATTTGTTTCCTAGTGGATATTGAATACACCTACATCCAAGCAGTCATAATGGCTTAGACCACTAGGATATGAACTTGATGTTGACCATGCCTCAGCTACAATAACAACTTTACTTGTAGAAGAAGCTGATAAGACTGCAAAAAGCTTTGGGACATATGATGTTGTCAAATCCAAGGTGGTGACATACCTAAAGACAACCACTATAGTGAAAAAAAAGGACAAATTGATCAAGAAGATCAAGAAAAGATTTGGTGTTGAAGTAGTTGGCACAGTAGAGGAAGAGGTTCCAGATGAAGAAGAAGAAGATAGTGAAAATGAAGAAGAAGGTGAGCCAGAGCAAGGGCCTCTACAATTGACACAATGCTTAGCTGAAGACAAGGAAGAAGGTGCTGAGGAAGAAGAAGCCAAGGAAGCACCTATCAGAACTAAGGTCACTAAAAGAAAGGCCAAAGCTCAACCTGCTCCTCAACCCAAGCCAAAGAAAGGGGCTAAGTCCACACCAAAGAAGCCCACTACTAGAACCACTACTAAAGCCACAACTTAGAAGACCAAAGAAGAAGTAGAAAAGAAGAAGAAAACCACAAAGAAGATTGATGAGGAGTAGAGGAAAATAAGAAAATATGTGGCTCAACCCGACTCAGACGAAGAGAAGATAGAGTAAGATGATAATAGTCAATTCAAAGTGGTAAATCATCCACCTAAGTTTTCCATTAATAAATTATGCACAAACATTAGGAATGGAGACTTGAAAGACATAAAGAACTTAGATTTCAATAAGCTCACAAAGGAAGAGCAAAATAAAATAGAGGAATCTGTGTATGCTATGATGGCCAAGTACAAGTACACACCTCTAGAATTAGATGGATCAATACCAAAGGAATTGTATAAAATTGTTGAGGATAAATGGCATTTTTTCCTACAAATGGAGAAAGAAATAAGAGAGTCTACTTTAGCTAGATTATTGCCTGATTTGACTAAGAGTCAAATAGAAAATGCAAATAAAAGGAACAATAGTAGATTTACTCCAAAGTATAGGTAATTCTGTATTTTGCAAAATAAAATTGAGGATGTAGTCAACAAATTCACAAAATTGTGGAAAATAATTTATAAGAAAATTGATGACATTTTTGATGAGGAATACAAGGTAGAAGCAAGTGCCAAGAAGAAAGAAATAAAGGAAACAAGAAGGAAAGAAAAGAAAGATGAAGAGAAGAAGGTTGAGGAAGAGAAGAAAGTGAAAGAAGAAAAGAAAGATGAAGAGGAGAATAAAGAAGGGAAAGAGGAGGAAAAGGTCACAGAAGAATGACAAGTGTAAAGTGTGCAAGACACACAACTGCCACCTCCTAGCCCTCCTCATGCCACCATCACACCTGTAGAGAGCATCAAGATAAAGGATGTTATTGACACTTTTTTTTAAACTTCAATCCATTGACTACAGAGGATCTCACAAAGATCCTTGACCAAACAACCCAAGTAGCTAGACTATGCACAAGTCCCATATTGGTCAGTGTTGATGAATTACAAAAGTTAGTAGCAGATCCAAAGGAAGTCAAGGTGAAAACACAAGAACCACCTTTGACCACTCAAACTACTAGACTCTTATTTCTTCCACCACCGTCTCCACCAAAAATAGTAACAGATGCACTTCAAGTACCGAGTGCAGTAGTAGAGAAAGAAAAAGGAAAATCAATACAGTTAGTAGGTACACCCCTAGCCATTGATAGTAACAAGGAGGAACAAGAAAAAGAGAAGGAAGAGGCAAAATATGAGGAGGAATTTGCAATACAAACCTTGGTTGAACTACCAAAGATAGGTACTCCCAGACAAACTCTTCAACAGTCAGGCACTGACATGCTAGCATTGCAAGTTAGAATACTAGGCTCGAGCTCAAAAAGGGTAGCTAAGACACTTAATTATGGAATTCTCAAGTTAGATGAAGAAATTAAAATACCCTACTATGAATCCAACACCCTCACTGAAGAAAAGATTAATGAGATATAGAGTGCACTGGATAGAAGAAGGAGACAAGAGGTATCGAGGAAATAATATAAGTATAGACAAGCACTAAATCAGATTAAGGGCATCTTTATGGATGCCTTCAACTTGAAGTCTCTAGATGAGTCAAGGTCAATAGTAGAGCAACTATTTTATATAGTTGATTAGGTGACAAATGAATACCATGACATAAATGTCAAATTAATGGAATGGTTAGAAAAGAAATTCCAAGGTAAAGTTAATCAGAAAATATCTAATGATATAGCATTGTCTCAAGTAGAATTGGCTAAGAAATTGGAAAGAGTAAAAATTGTACTCGGGAACATATTCTCCTTGTACAACAAGTTGTGTGATTTTTGAAATTTCACACAGGAGACTAGCCAAAGAATAATGAGCTTGGAGAGAAATCTAAAGATTTCTAGTATGCAACTCCCTACCAATCCAGGTCAAAGTGAGAAGCATTTTTCTCAAACACTTCACACACAAAGAGAATTATTTGTATTAACAATAGAGGAGTAAAATAAAACAACTAAGTTGATGCAAATTTAGTCCTCTATAACCCCTCACTTAGAGGTACTCCATAAGGAGCATATGTATGTAGAAACAATCCTCAAGAAAGATTCAAATCTTTCTACCTCAGATGGACTTGTACATCTTGCAACAGAGATTTCCATCTAGCATAAGTCATTGGACATTGAACTAAAAAATTTGGATGCAACTCTAAAAGTACTCTTGGAAGTAAATAGTTCATTTTTGGCTAAGCATGGTATTATTCCATAGAACCTTTTGACATCAGTGTCAAAAAGGGGGAGAAATAAGGAGATATATGTATATATGGGAGAATACCAAATTTTGATCATTTTGATTACATTTATTACATTCTTTTAGTTCACTCTTTCATTCATTTTGAGAATAAAAGTAGAAATTTTGTAAATAGCCGAAAAGACGGAGACAAATAATAAAGAAAAAAGGGGAGATGGAAAATTTTTGAACTTCACATAGATCAGATATAGCACACAGGCTTAGAATGTAGAAATAGGACAAAGGATAGAGAGAATTAGGCATAGTAGCACAAAAATTTCAATTTCAAGAATGGACAAGGCATAATCAACTCAAGGGGAGTAATAAGGTATATTGTTACTCACAATATTTTTGAAATTTTGCATATATGCTAAGCAAATAAAGAATGTACTCAATAAGGTTAGATCACAAATGCTTAGTTAAGTGTTTTTGACACTCATGTGAAAGGGGGAGATTATTGGTCAAAAGAATAGTCTTGACAATTGAGTGTCAACACACTTAACCATTTTCACTATACATGCCGAGTACACAGTGTATGCCAAGTCAAAAATTACAATAGGTGCTGAGCCATAGTTGGCGAGTGACTCAGGAAAGTTCATGTGCCAAGAAAACCAAGAATATAACATGTGTCAAGTGATCTAGAAATGTTTAGATGCTGAGTGACTTAAGAACATTCATGTTCCAAGCAATATAGGATATAAAATTTTCCAAGCCAACTAGAAATGTGGTAGATGGTGAGCAATCTAGAAATAGTTCATGCAGAGCATTAGTAATATGATATGTGCTGAGTAACATAGGATCAACATAAGAGTTTGTGCCATCACAAACTAAGATGTAAAACTTTTTTTTTTTGCATGACTCACTAAAGGATAAGAAGATAAGATCAAACCTTTGCACTTACTTATGAAATCAACATTCAACCAATCATAAAATTGGAGATAGCATGCAACCAATGGGTGAAAACAAAGGATTTGAGCGAGAATTTTAAGTTCATGAATTTATAGCAAACCCTAAGTCTTTATAAGGAGACTACGACACCATGTTGAAGTTGTTGACAAAAGTTGAGAAGATTTTTTTGAAGAAGTTATAAAATTACAAAATAGAGCAATCAATAGAGGTGTAAAGGACTTAGTGAAATGGATTGCAACTACACATCTAGTTGATTATAATAGAACATGGGATACGTACAGAGATCAGATCAAGTAGGGCTTAGAACAAAAAAAATAGATCTAGTACCTGAACCCAACAATTAGAGATTGCATTCAATTAGGTCAAATGTTCTAATACTTTCTCACAATTGTATTAGAGATTGAAATCCTATGTTGATAGGTTAGCTTAATAGTTAGGTAGAAGAACCTTTGGAAAAGGTCATGAAAGTCCTATTAAATTAGGTGGGTTTAACAACCTATATGTAAATCCTTTGATAGGGTGATGCTTCTTGTAAAGTGCTTGTAAATCCTTTAACAAGGTCACTATTGACATAGTGTAAAGCCTTTAACAAGGAAGGCCTTTAATAGGGCAAACAATTAGAAGTGGTTGAACTCATTGCTGCAGTAATTTTTGTGTGTGTCATCCCCACCCCAGTTATACCTTCTTATTCTTAGAGGGTTTCTGGGTCACTAAAATCTCTTGTGTCATGTGGTGATGCATCCTTTCATTTCATGTTTGCTTATATGTTTACTTGCATGCACTTTACTTTCAGCTATATGTTATTAAGGGTTTAAAAAAGAAGAAGAAAAAGTTGTTACTTTTGATTCACTCCCCCCCACTCCTTGGAAGTACTCTTTACATTTGAACATTCCAACAACCAATAGTGCTTCAAGTTGTTCAACATCTTCCTCATCTATATCACTGTTAGTGGACACAAACTTCTTTTTCTTTTTCATCTTCTCATTATGTTCCTTCAATGACACGTTAGCTTTGAAAGTAGATTCAATCTTTTTTGGTTTGTAATTATCAAAATTAGACAACTCAAAAGCAGTGAGTCTACCTACCAGATCTTCAAGTGATAGATCATTCCCTTGAATACATCTCAGTTCTTGAATTGTAGAAACTCTAATAGCATATACTAGTAATTGTATATGAGCAATGTTAGTATGCTAATAGAAACCGAATTTAAATAAAGCTTCTACAAACTAAACAAAATTCATAAACTTCAAGATAGACTAAGATGAGCTCTCAATTGAGAATATGAGCCATTAATGGACTCTCTAAATAAGAAGCTCTCTTGTTGAGTGGCTTTGTCTAAATAGATAGGATGTATGCTCAATATGCTTCCAAAGGCTTCAATGGATGATTGTGGATTTTTAGTGTGGATAGATGGCTTTAGTATGGATTTGGCTCTCAAAATAGCATTATAACTTTACTTCATGGATTGTGTTATTTTGCAAAGGGGAAGGATCCAATTTATATGCAAGAGGCTTGAGGGATTGAGGGCTAAGATGCGAGGATGGGAAAAAGCTCATGGAGGGCTTAGATTGCATGAGAGGAGAGCACATGGATTTTGCTTCCTTACAACCAATCAAGGAGTGACACATGTCACATGGTGAGAGGATGGAGGAAAGGGGAAGGATGAGTCAACAAAGGAGGCTCAAGGGATAAAATCTTCATAAAGACCCTTCATAAGTGCTTTGTAAGAACATTTATGACTTTGTGGGCTTTATAAAGTTTTGTGGTTGAAGATATTTGTGAGAGATACCATGAAATTCGAATTTGAGGGTTTAGGGAGGTTTTAAGCTTGTTTAGGGTTGTAAAAATGATTAGAGGAAGGGTTAGAGATGGCTTAGGACTAGACAAGTGGATGGCAAGTGGATTGCAATTAATGAGGGTGGGTGAAGGAGGAGATATTTGCTAACTTTGGCTTGAGTTAGCAAGTCTTAACCCATGTTTAGGGAATGTGACAAGGTTAGGAGGGGATTAGGATTAGGGTTAAAGACATCTTCTAGAAGAGTCTAGGCTTTGGATGAGGATGAAGACTTTCTAGAAGAGTCTAGAACTTCCTAGGATAAGATTTTATGAAATAAATAAAGTTTTATTTATTTCAAGGGTTTGGGTTGAGGAGATATTTATTAAAATATTTTTAATAAACATGAGGATTTATATTTAATCTTGATTAAATATTTTGAGTTGGGATTAGGGGTAGGAAATGATGAGATTAGCCTTTAATCGAAATTAAAGAAGGATTAGAAGATTTTGGAAGAGGTTATTGGTCTTAAGGAAATTGGCCAACTTTTGGGGAAAAAATAAATAAATTATTTATTTTGGGATTTTTGGTCAATTTATTAATTAAATAATTAATAAATAAGGAAATAATGTTTAAATAAGATTTAAACATTTTTGGGAGGGATTCCTTAATTAAATATTTTTAATTAAGATAAAGGGATTTAATGGCATAAAAATTAATTAATTAATTAATAAATGATGATGTCATCAGGACTTTTTCAAAAAATAAAAATACTTTATTTTCTAAAGGTTTTTAGGTGTCTACATTTTTCCCCTCTTTGATGTGATGCCGCAAGTGGCATGACATCAAAGATAAGAAAATAAGATGCCCAAGGCTAGAGCAGAAGAGGAGAGAATGGACTGTGAGATGCCCCCTCAAGAAGGCGGTGGGGAGAGAAAGCGAGGCTCAACGACTTCTTGAAAAGTACAAGAATCCGAGATGAGCAAGAAGACTCAAATTTTCTTAAGAGAAGAGGTTTGGTTAGCTAAAACTCTCACTATGGGAGAATGATAAAGGGAGAATCAGAGGCACAAGAGGAAGCAAGCTTAAGATCTCAGGCATTGCGGAGGATGAAGGAGCAGAGCGCTATAAAAGGAATCCAGGATGGGGAGATGGATGAGGGGATTAAAAAAGCTGATGCAACAAGATTTCAAAGAGTCAGATTGGCAGAAGATGGGTTTTGGAGATCCCTAGGACTAGGATTGTGGATCTCGAAAGATGAGGCTTGGTGGGTTGATTTGGATTGGTGGATCCCTAAGACTAGGATTGTGGATCCCTAAAGCTAAGAGTGATGAGTGATTCAAAGAGATACTGATGCATCAGCTGGGGTAGGAGAGACAGATGCTGGATATGGATGGGGGATAATGGAGATGAAGGAAAACCATTGAAGCTTTTTGAGCAGGGGGATACTTCAAAGAGAAGTACCACCATGTAGTTGAGCACTAGATTTTCTATAGGACTGTTGGTTAATTGCCAAGGTTACCAAGAACATCAAGGCCTTTTCACCAACTATCCAGAGGACTAACAAACTGACTCAAAACAAACACGCAAGGATTTTCCCAATATCACACATGAATCCCAGAGGAAGCAGTGTGGAAACGACACTAGGTAACCCACAAGCAAAAAAGAAAACAAGCAAAAGACATGATCAAGACCTTACGCTCTGATTGCCCCATTCACAGTATACCATGATATGGAAGATCGTGGCAACCTTGAGGAGGGAACAAGGAGATTTCTTGGAAAATATATTTTAAGACCCAATAGGGAAGAGTCCAAATCAAAAGAAAGCAAAAATCCAAAAGAGAACCATTTGCCAACGAGATGGGTAGGACAAGGTACTAACGGACCAAGATCAGACATGAGGAAAGCTATATCCTGCAAGGACCTATCGGAGAGCACCTAAGCTGGTGGATTTGGATGAGTGATGCATCTGGCAAGCTGAACTAAGAAAGATAACACTTTGGTGATAGAAAATCTAGCTAAAGGATGCATTGGAATAGCTAACCAAGATGTGCGATGGGTGCAAGATGCTGATCAATGACAAACTAACACGAACACTGGATAGATACAATGGTACTAAGCTAAAGAGGATGTACAAGCTGACAGACCAAGATATTTACAAGCAGGCTAATCAAGATATGGTACAAGTTAACAGACCAATGATATGTATGATATAGATGGATAAAAGCTCAGGATGAGAGGATAGCGGGATAGCTCGATTTTGTGTAAGATCCAGAAACTAAGGATGAGGTGATAGCGTAAGATATGGATTTGGAAGGATGCATCCAATGATGATGATAGATGTGCGACCAAAGATGGGGACAATGCTAAGGTTGGTGGTAGCTAAGCTGATAGATAGTGCTAGAGTGAATGGCTAAAGAGAGGATGACATTGGATTTGCATGAGGATAGCCTAGAGCGAGGTACCAATGACAAGGGAGGATGGACAAGACAAGATCTCCAAGGAATACAGTGCCCCCAAATAGAAGATGACATGCGGAAGGAGGTCTTACGATGGATGTGATAGGATTGAAGCTAGGATGGAAAAGCTGAAGGCGCTAGGGAGATGGATGATAACTAGGATGATGGGGTGAGGTTGCAGAAGATAAGTGGATAGTGATAGATAAAAGCTGGAGGATGAAAGATAGGTGGATAGTGATAGATAAAAGCTGGAGGATGAAAGATAGGTGGATAAATTGGAAGATGGAGCTGGATGGCAAGATGTGACCAAAAGCATGAGGATGAAAGGCTAAGTTGGGGATGGCTAGATTACGCATGATGCTTGTTTGCCAAGTTTTCATCATGGTACTTGTCCAAGGTGCTTGAATTGCCAAGTTTTCACCAGTGGACGCTTTTTTTTTCTTTTCTTTTTTTTGAATTTTTGACTTTTGGACTTAGCTGGAATGATTTTGGCTTTCTTCAGCTATTTTGGCTTTTTTGGGATTTTTCACTGGCTGTTGGAATGTTCAATTTTGTTGCTATTTGTTGGTACACTGGATGTGTGATTTATGCAATAGATTGGATTAGATGGGATTGATGGTAGGAGATGGAGGGATGAAAAGGTTGGAAAGGAGCATGATAGTGGGATGCTTGCAAGAGCAACATTGACACATGTTGGGACGGGTGTGAAAAGAGCATATGGGGGATAGATGGTAGATGCGGGCGTGATGGAGGATTTGTGGAATCGTGCTTGGGGATATAGGCACCCAAGATGGAGTTAGGAGATGGGGGACATGAGTCACTAGATGGGGGATTAGCAATGGTGGATGCCATTATGCATTGGGTTTCAACTTTTTTCTTGGGGATCCACATGGTTTTGGATTTTCTTTTCATAGGCTTTTGCATTGTTTTGCATTCTTTGATTGGATTTTTCCTTTTTGGAGTATGTCTTTTAGAATAGACATATGATTGCCTAGGATGTGGATTTTTAGCTTTATGCATTTTGAAGTTGGCATTTACATTGTTGTGGTAAGCTTTGGGAAGATGGTTAGGAGAATCTTTATGAGATGGAGAGGATATGAAAGAGCATGTAGGGGGATGATGATGGATGATGTGCCCTGATATATATGCCTTTGTTGATCTTGCATAGGAATGGATGGAATAGGATTTTTATGATGGCTAATAGGAGGATGGAGGATGGTAGATTTTGGGACATAGGGACCCAAAATGGATTTAGCGGATGAAGGGGGGATATGGTAGGTTGTTTTGGGTTGCAAAGATGGTGGAGGGGGGATGACATAAGATTTCTTGAAGGAGTGATGGGAGGCTGGCATGGTGGGCTTGGAGATAGGCTTGGTTTGGGGGTGTGGTGTACCAACACCTTTAGATGGTGAGCCTTTGGATACATATCCAAAACCATGAAATCCTAGATTTTTTTGTGCAATAATAGGCTCTCTGATTCCTTGCTCTTGTGGTCCTAAACCTTAACCTTGATAATGCCATCGATTGAGCATTTGAACAAGCTGAGGAAACTTTTTGCTTGCAAAAAATGGTAGAAGTGATTTATTAGGTGTATTGCAATGGGGAGATATTGTTCTTAATTCTTCTGCTGAGAGAGGGCCACTGTGGATGAATGTAAGTGAACCAAGAGGGTAGATTATAGATGGTGGAATATCTTGGATAGGTGGTACGATGGAAGCATGGAGCGGGGGAGATGGAAGGATAGGATCTTGATGTAGCTGGTGGGATGACAAGATATCTTGTAGTGGAGGAGATATGGCTTGAGGTTTTGGAGATGGAGGAGATGGTGACTGCACTATGGATGGAATACATGGTATGATGATATCTTCATTTATGCTTTGGGGGATGTCAACATGCTTTTGGGCAGGATCTTGATAGGATTGGTTTGGAGTGGATGGTGGGATAGGAGGTGAAGGGATGGATTCCTCAAAGGCAGCGGATGGATAGATGGGAGATTCAGTAGTGGAGATGGGTGAGTAGAAGATGGATGCATAAGGGTCATTACGAGATATTTTCATACCCATCATAGTCAACAAGATTTTCATCATCATTGGAATAGGAGGTGGCAGGAGCAAGGACAATGTGACCAAACACATCATGATAGGATTGGTACTTCATGCTTTGATGATGAGTTTGATGGGGATGGGGTCTTGCGTATGGATGAACACAAAAGCTCATGGTTGGATTTGGGTTAAGCATAGATTTTGGATTGGCTGATGAAAGATTTCCTAGGGAGAGTCAAAGTTGCATGACAGACCTGAGGAGGATTGGCTGGAGATTTTCATCTTCTCATTATGTTCCTTCAATGACACGTTAGCTTTGAAAGTAGATTCAATCTTTTTTGGTTTGTAATTATCAAAATTAGACAACTCAAAAGCAGTGAGTCTACCTACCAGATCTTCAAGTGATAGATCATTCCCTTGAATACATCTCAGTTCTTGAATTGTAGAAACTCTAATAGCATATACTAGTAATTGTATATGAGCAATGTTAGTATGCTAATAGAAACCAAATTTAAATAAAGCTTCTACAAACTAAACAAAATTCATAAAATTCAAGATAGACTAAGATGAGCTCTCAATTGAGAATATGAGTCATTAATGGACTCTCTCAATAAGAAGCTCTCTTGTTGAGTGGCTTTGTCTAAATAGATAGGATGTATGCTCAATATGCTTCCAAAGGCTTCAATGGATGATTGTGGATTTTTAGTGTGGATAGATGGCTTTAGTATGGATTTGGCTCTCAAAATAGCACTATAACTTTACTTCATGGATTGTGTTATTTTGCAAAGGGGAAGGATCCAATTTATATGCAAGAGGCTTGAGGGATTGAGGGCTAAGATGCAAGGATGGGAAAAAGCTCATGGAGGGCTTATATTGCATGAGAGGAGAGCACATGGATTTTGATTCCTTACAACCAATCAAAGAGTGACACATGTCACATGGTGAGAGGATGGAGGAAAGGGGAAGGATGAGTCAACAAAGGAGGCTCAAGGGATAAAATCTTCATAAAGACCCTTCATAAGTGCTTTGTAAGAACATTTATGACTTTTTGGGCTTTATAAAGTTTTGTGGTTGAAGATATTTGTGAGAGATACCATGAAATTCAAATTTGAGGGTTTAGGGAGGTTTTAAGCTTGCTTAGGGTTGTAAAAATGATTAGAGGAAGGGTTAGAGATGGCTTAGGACTAGGCAAGTGGATGGCAAGTGGATTGCAATTAATGAGGGTGGGTGAAGGAGGAGATATTTGTTAACTTTGGCTTGAGTTAGCAAGTCTTAACCCATGTTTAGGGAATGTGACAAGGTTAGGAGGGGATTAGGATTAGGGTTAAAGATATCTTCTAGAAGAGTCTAGGCTTTGGATGAGGATGAAGACTTTCTAGAAGAGTCTATAACTTCCTAGGATAAGATTTTATGAAATAAATAAAGTTTTATTTATTTCAAGGGTTTGGGTTGAGGAGATATTTATTAAAATATTTTTAATAAACATGAGGATTTATATTTAATCTTGATTAAATATTTTGAGTTGGGATTAGGGGTAGGAAATGATGAGATTAGCCTTTAATCGAAATTAAAGAAGGATTAGAAGATTTTGGAAGAGGTTATTGGTCTTAAGGAAATTGGCCAACTTTTGGGAAAAAAATAAATAAATTATTTATTTTGGGATTTTTGGTCAATTTATTAATTAAATAATTAATAAATAAGGAAATAATGTTTAAATAAGATTTAAACATTTTTGGGAGGGATTCCTTAATTAAATATTTTTAATTAAGATAAAGGGATTTAGTGGCATAAAAATTAATTAATTAATTAATTAATTAATTAATTAATAAATGATGATGTCATTAGGACTTTTTCAGAAAATAAAAATACTTTATTTTCTAAAGGTTTTTAGGTGTCTACAGTAATAATGTCCTTAAAACTTTTCTTAGTGCAATTTCATCATCTATTTTACCAATAGCTCCTATTATTGAATTAACAACTTCTTTTATCCTTACAACATATTGAGCAATATTTTCACCTTCTTCTATTCTCATATAATTGAACTTACCTTTGAGACTTTTAGCTTTGGCTCTTAGAAAATTTTTATCACCTCCATAGATAATGGCTAGGGCATCCCTCATTTTATTTTCACTTTCAAGACCTTTGATATCATCAAATTTAGCATAACTTAGGGCAGAGGCAATCTCCAACATTATCTAGTTGTGTTCTTTCTTCTTCTTCATATCTTAAGCAGTTGGGACTCTAGCAAGATCAACATGGTCAAAGGTAATGGTAACTATGCATGATCTCCAAGTCCTCCAAGGTGTAGCTTCATCAAACTTTGTCATACAGAAATGTTGTCTCTATTAAGCTTGGTCACTTCTCTTTTCAACATCTTGATCTTTGTGCTTCTCCTACCTTCAAACTAGTCCTCTTAAGCAGATGACTCTGATACCAATTGTTGGTATACTTTAGAATAATTGAGAGTGGGGGGTGGGGGGTGGGGTTGAATTAGTTATCTAAGGTTCAGATGTATAAATAAAACTTTTCTCAGCTTAGTGAACCCATAAAACATTTATGCTCATGCATGTATCCATACGATTATGCAATCACTTAAAATGTGTAGGTTATTGTCAAATCAACTTGCAAAAATGTAAAGCATGAAACATAATAGATTTATCAACACACTTGACACAATGATTTATGTGGAAACCCAATTTGGGAAAAACCACCAGTAACATACTACTCTTTTCACTCTTCTGGAGTGATACCCTGTGAAAGGACAACCCTGTTAAAGGTTACAATATACACTGTTAAATGTGACCCTGCTAAATGATTTCAATCACCATGTTAGGAGTGAGTCTTGTTAGAGGAATTTAGACCATCCACTTGGAATGTCACCTAGTTAAAGGATTTATAAATGATTATTAGGTCAACCTTAATCCAAAGGATTTACCCTAGACTGATACAATTGTTAGAGAGTAATAGTAAGACTTGATTTGATACAACTTACAACTTCATTTGCAAATTATAGATCACTGTTTAGTCCTCCATTCTACTTGGCCTTTTTACTTTGCAATTATGATAGCTTGTTTGCCCTTCAAGTATTCATCTAATTAAGCCTTCTCTCTTAGGATGCCAATGCAATCTCCTCTTAGGTCACTTGATGAAGTAGAGCCCTTGAATTCTTGTCTTCCTTAGGTTCTCGCACATGACTCTCTTTCTTCATGACTAGCCATTCCTATAAATAGGAAAGTAAGATACCTTTCTTCTCATTTTCCATGGTCCAATTTAGGGTTAGGATTACTTAGGTAGAATACAATGTATCTACCCCATATTCCATCTTTGTTCTAGAAAATTCTCCTAGAATCCTCTTTGAATTGGCCTAAAAATAGTTTACCTTGAGTCCTATGCAACTAGCTCATCATCCTTATCTTCCACCTAGATTAGAAATTTTAAGAAAATGAACTTGTTAGCTCAAATTTATCAAATCCACAATCTTTTAAATAATGTAAAAAATAAACATTATCAACCTTCTGATACTCATCACATACTGCATTGCTTGACATCCACTATGAAATTACTCAACACTAACTAAAGTTTATTGGTGCTCAAAATCAACTAAACTTTACTTGATATCCACTTTTTTCTTAGCATACACTAGAATAAAATTTTTACTTGACTCCAACTAATTTTTTGCTTGGCTTGTACTGACTTTTCTTGGTGCCTGGTAACCACTCGATCAAGCTTGGTAGAAAAACTTTGTGTAACTTGTTCTTCTAAACTTTCTTAGTGTAACCAATCTTTGTAACCTTAAGTAGATTATCAATGCATCATGTCATCACTGTCTTAACTAATTCTTGTACTTCATTACATAATCATAACTTAACCTTTTCTCTAGGTGCTATTGTTACATCTTTTGATCAAATCCTCTTCATCAATCAAATAAGTGATAGTAATTAAATCTTATAAGCAGTTGTCTTACTAGCAAATAGCAAGTTTGACATCAATGACAAAATAATGATTGAAGAATACTTGTATGTTCTCAACAATATTTCTTTAAAATCCCCCTCTTTGATTGGTTTCTTCAATCTATTTTCAACAATCTCTGAGCCCATCGTAGGATATGTAGGCTACTCCCAACATATATTTGTAGTTATAGAGTAGTGCCATGTAGATTTTTAGGGGATGATTATTGAAATCTTAGGTCATAGATGAGGATCTGGCTTTGGATCCTATATGTATACTCCAATAGGGAACCGTACACCTTAAGGGTGAAACTATGGAACAAGTTAGGATTCACTAGGACCCCAATAATGAGTTCTCTCCTACCTAGGAGGATGCTAGTAGATATAATAAATCTTATCCATATTTATTTATTAGATTTTAGGAGAAATCCTAGTGCTAGGGAAGTAGGATGTAATGTCACCCTAACAACATGGTTTGAGATCTTTTTTTAGATACACTTTGCTTTAAAATATGGATTGTGTATTATGGATTTGTATGGATTTCTAACCTGATTGACCCATTTGATGTCTATAGTACTATATGATACAATCATGTTATTCATATATATGCATGTTGGTTTGGATAATGATGCAAGTGTGTATAGGAATAGGTACTAAAAGCCTCTATATTATTTGTTTATCTAGAGATGGAGCCATGGTCCATATAGGCACCTTGAGCCTAGAGGTCCTATTATTATGTTAGCTACCCAAATTGGGAGCTTGGTGGGATTTTTATCCTTGTTTAGTTTGATGATGTTTTACTTAAAACTTCTTTATGATTTTTAACTTTATGATTGGTTATTTAAATATAAATATTTATTTGTGTATATATGGATGCACATATATACCCAAATAAACAAATAAATAAATATGTATATTTATGTATGTTATTAGTTGAATGTGATGTTATCTCTTATGTAAATAAAGTTGAAAATATTATAATTAATAAGTGAAAGATGAATAAAATAAAACAAAATAGATAAATCAAATTGATTGTGAGGTTTGAACATGGAACCTACCATCTTTCAATTTTACTCTCAACCAACTCACCCACTTGGCTCTTTACGAATCATTAATAGAAAAATGGGTTTTAACTCATGACTTAGCTAGACCAAGTTTTAGGCTTAGGATATTAAAAAGGTTACAAGAATTGAATGCATGATAGCTGTGAAGTTCTAAGGAATAGAAAAAAATCTCTACTTGATGGATGCACCATGATAACATAAGAGCTATAGTAGAGGATGGATGCACAAGATAATTGAATAGATGCATAGGTTTATGGGTTTGTTTTGCCATGTTGTCTTATTGTTTGATGTGTTTTGGTCAATCACTTTAGTTGGAATAACCCTATTGTCATTTTATTGCTTAACCAAGGGTATGTGGCTTCATTGAGATGGGTTATTTTGTATTTCTTTTAAGATCTGATATGCTTGGTTTTGGAGTAGTGTAGAAACCCTAAGTGAGTAGTTCACCATGGGTGTTGGGTGCCTAGTAGTGGGTGCCAATGGATCCTAAGTATAGAGACCAGTACCCTATATAGGCTAGATCTATAAGTGAATTGGATAATAAGTAATAACATAATAAAATGAATGGGTGAGTTTTGCATTTCTCACATTAAATAAGATTAAGTAGAAGTATTTTTGGAGCACTCAAAGAGGGGACATCCCATGTAGATTGTGGTCCTTAACTCAAGGGAATGATCCCATCAATACTAGCTCATACATATCCTATTGGAGTACTTGAGAAAAAAAACATTTTGTGTGGTAGAATAGTCTTTGGCTTAGGGAAAATATTCCAACACTATGGGAATGTATGATGGCTGTCACCTCCTTACAGTTGAATTCCCTCACTCTTTCTTTTTTATATAGTTGTATTTAGGCTTTGTGCTCTTATCTTTTCTTGGATTGGGGCTTAAGACATATTTTAATCCTAGGCTTATTTGATCATGTTTTTTTCTCCTATCTTAGGGAAGTGGTTTCTTATGGTTCCACACAATTGGACGATAAATTTTTTTGAGGCTTGTGCATGGTTCAAATTTGGATTCTCTATGATGTTTATGAAAATGTTCTAAATTATTATATACTTGATGTATTCTGTATTGATGTGGAATGCATACCCTAAAGAGGAACTAGTATTTATATTCAAAAGAAAGCAATTTAATGTCAACACTTAAAACTTTCACCACTAAAACATTTCACCTTAATCCATCTCATAACTTAACATGTAAACTGAAATATATAATTATTCACCACATCGAAAGCATGAAATAAATCAACACATAACACATAAGATTTTGGTTACCCAGAAACCCTCCAAGGAGAATGTAAAATTAGGATGGGGATGACACCCAAAAATCTTCACTACTATAGTTGTAAAGTGTGTCCTATTATGGCTACAAAGTTTTGATCATAAGCTATGGTCTGCCCTGTTAAAGGCTTACAAAGATTGTTAGGTCTAACCTTGCTAAAGGATTTAAACTTACAATGAAGTAAACACTTAGTTAAGAGATTTACAAAAGCTTGTTAATACTACTTTATTAATATATTTACTCTATATAACTTGTTAGCATGACCTAACACTTGATTCTTTGGTTAACACCTTACTACTTGATGTCAAACCTCCTCTTTATTGGTTATCTTCTGATCCTCTTGATCGGATCTATCTTCTCTAACCTTTCACTACTTTTTTCTATTCTTCTTAGCCTAATTCTTCATTGCATAACTTTTTCTTAGCCATCTTCTCAATGTTTCTTTCACACCAGATACTCTCCTTAGTATCCTCTATAATATATGTTTTTGATTAAGTAAAATAGGTTTTATAGTGATCCTAAAACCTGAAAGTTTTTACATAATATCTGAAATAGTAATATTAAATAAAGTCCAGCTCCTATGCATTTGCTTATAAAAAGCCAAAACCAAAAGATAGGCCTGCAACTAGGAAACAAAAGCTAACAACCTTAGATAAAAATGAAACAAAAATGAGAAATCTAACTATTAGTTCTCCCTATCTAGAACCTGTAGTGTTTCTATAGCTTTGTTGGCCCTTCGGGTGTCTGTGCCCACTTGGTCCTAGTTTTGGTCATCTACCGATCCCCTGGTCTCTTTCATTTCTCCCTTGGCCTTCCTAAAGTCCATGCTGGCCTTATCTTCCTTTTCCCCACCAAATCTAGTATTCATTAGAGATTCACTTAGACTATTGATATTCTCATTTAGAGCGTTCAGTGTTGCAATCACCTGATTAGCCAGGTTCTAATTAGAAAACTCCATCCATTGCACTCTTTTTTCAACCTTCGAGATTTGATCCTCCTGGTCAGCATGGTATTCCTAGTCATTTCTCCTCCTTGAGCTCTTCAATCTCATATAATAGCCACTTGATAGAGTGAAAGTTATCTATCATGCTATTTTTGGCATTATTGAGCAGATTGAGCCTTGTTTCTCTCACATTATCTGAAATTACAACAAGAGCTAGGTCAACAAGTTTATCAAAATGGATTTTTCCATCTTTATTTTCCATCACTTAGGGGTTCATCATCTCCCTAATGATCCCCATCTTCACCATTTTAGTATTTAAATTTCTCCACAACCTCCTCCTATCTTTCATTACCATCTCCCCACTATCTTCCACCAAAATTTCTATCTTCTCCTATGGCAAAGAAATAGAAGGGGCAAGGCCCAAATTCTTAAGAGTTTGATCTGTTGTCTCTTCCAACATCAAAACCTCATCGGCCTTCCTTTTCTTGGGGTTACCTAATAGATTTGTAATACCCTTCTCTACCTTCTCACTATCCTCCCCCTTCTTCTCTTTGTCTAAATTCATTTCCTCTTCTTCATCATTATACTCTTCCTCCTCCTATTCCTTAGATTTGGGGGGATCAGGGGTTAAGCCCTGAGGGCTCTTTCTTCTAGGAACAATACTGGTAGAGGGAGAAATTTTCTCCCCTTCCTTAGGCTTCTTTCCTTTTGATGGGGTATTATCCTCATCTTCCAAATTTATGCTTTGGACTTTCTCAGAGTCCGAGTTCCCAGTTTCCTCAAATGTATCCTTAGAATGACCTAAAAAAATTTCCTTGGTTTGAGTGTTTAGATACTCATAGACCAAAAGGAGCAAACCCTCATGAAGGGTTGGGTTTGTAGTAGGTTTCTTCTTGAAATCCTCAATTCCCTTGCTCATTGATGTGAAGAGATAAAAAGGAAAAAGAAAATTTTATGGCATGCCTAAAATGATTTAACAAAATGAAGTGATGTGTTCTAACCCTATTGAATCTGTTGTTGTAAATAAGTATTTACTATTTACACTTAAGTTTTCTTATGTTAATGCACTATTTTAATATTTATTTATTAATCACCTAAGATTTTGTGCACTCTTGTGAGTTGTCATGTTGACAACATAGGGGTCCACACCTCTTTAAGCACATTTTTTCTACAACACAGGAGATAGCACACTAATTAAGCACATGGTTCTACAACCTTCTAATACTTATCCACTCATCTAGAATGTTGGATAAGGCTTGTGCTAAGTTGTCAATGCTTATCTTATCTCCTGGTTGTTTCTAGAGATATTCTAGGTGCTTCTTGAGAGGCCTTTATATATAAACACTCCTAGTGTGTATGTACATGCATTACATGCTTGAGATAATATATTCTTGAATATTGATCATACTCTTTGGTCTACTAAGTGCTTGTGGTTGTGCTCCTTGATCTTGGGTGAATCTTGCCTTAAGAAAAATTCTTATAGAATTTAGTATCTAGAGATATATGTTTGATAATAAACCTTAAGACATACCTCCAAAGCTTTTCAATCGATTCCATTTCATAGTATGTCTTAGCCTTCACAAGTTTCTTCCTTTCATCCTCATCCTTCACAAAGTCTTTGACTTCATTAGCTATATTTTTTTGTCTCTAAAAAAGTTTATCCCCTCCATGGGGATCTTCATGACCTAGACTACTAGTTTGACACTAACCTGATGAGTGACCCCATTGATTTTTATGCATCATCCTTCCATGAGTTCACCATGATCTTAGTGATCTCCTTATCAAAGCCATGGAGTTTTTCTATGAATCTCATTATACCACCCTTCTCTAACTTATGCCATACCTTTGATCTTTTCCTCCAAGTTTCAACCTCTCCCATCGGCTCCTTCCTACTTCTCTCTCCTACCATATTGTCCTCTAGTTCAAAAATCTTGCACCTACTCTCTGTTCCTTCATAGACTTCAGCTTCCTTTGATTTTTGATTCTTGAAATCATTTTTAAATTGAGCAATATTAATGGTAGAAGGAAAATTGACCCATAAAATGTGCCACACATACTTGATATGATAGATGGTTAATACCTTTGCATGATTTTCATTTGCACCTTATCTGTCGTGCAATCTTACATATCTTTCCATAATTAATATTGGGTTGCCTTTGTACTTCCCTGGATATGATCCAACAATATTATATCTTTCAAAGCCCCCAAAAAGATGTCACCATTATACCACATCATCACTATGTTTTTTGCTACTACTTCATTTGCAAAGTAGTCTGTGGCTGAGTTGGCCTCCCTATACACATGGCTGATGTGGACCTTATTAAATTTTTCCAAGTCAAATTTAATCTCCTCCACCACATTCATAATGGTCTAGGAGGTCAATGATGGACCATTTAAATAATTTATTATATTTAAAGAATCCCCCTCCAACCAAAGGTTCTTGATCCTAAAAGCCAGGGCCAATTGGACAATGTGACAAGTTGCACTAGCCTCGACAAAATAGTTTGTCTAAGACCCAAGAGGATAAGAAAAATCTGCAACACTACCCCCATGACTATTTCTGATAATTCCTCCATAGCTAGGAGGGCTTGGATTCCTTTTGGCTACCCTGTCAAATTTGGCTTTATGCCAATATTTAGGGGAAAAAGTCACCTAGCCTCCTATCTTTTCCTATCCCTATCCTTTTTCTTTTCTCTATTGTTTCTTCCTTCTTCAATGTCTCGACCCTATCTGATGGAAAAATTATCCTTCATTGAGCCTTCAATTCTATCTATAATAACAAAATCAGGGGATTCCCTGTCTCTGAAGATACCATCATTTTTCTCTTTCCATATTTCCCAATAGAAGTGCATAAGATATTAGGAGCATATCATCTGTGTCTTCATTTTGATGTTCACACAATTCTATTATCTGAAGAAGTCTTGGATGTTTTCTAGGATACACCAATTGACCCCATAGTCGCTGGTCATAAGATTCCATACCTTGAAGGAGTAGGGACAATGAATAAAAAAGTGGTTAACCATCTCCAAATCTTGCTTTCAAAGGCTGAACTTGTTAGGGATAATTTGACCCTTCTTTATCAAGTTATCCAAGATAAGAACTTTATCTTGGAGAAGAAGTCAAAAGAAAATGTTTATTTTTGGGGTAAGGCCAAGAATCCAAGCCTTAGCCTAGATGGGTTTCTCTGTTCTATCCCATAGTGAGAAGTAACCTGAAGAAATAGAGTATTGCCCATTGGAGTTGTCTCCCCAGATAATTTCATCCCTCTTGTTATTAAGGATCATAGCATTCATGATAAACATCAAAGGGTTGAGATCCTAGGAAACCAAGGATAGGTCTTTCCATCCTTGACCTACTCTATAGTCACAAACTTTTAGAACAAATCTTCTTATACATAAATCTGCCCATCTCTCATAGTTGGGGTGATCAATTAGAGGTCCCTGGCTTAGCCAATCATCCTGCTAGAATAATATATTTTTTCCATTGCCTACTTTCTATTTTTCCTTAAGATTTGGCCAAAAAAATTTCCTTTAGAATCCTATTCCATATGTAAGATCTTTGAGGAATCTCAGCCTCACTAAACAAAAAATTGAGAGTCTACCTTCTCAGGTACTTCTCCATCATGATGTCCCTCCATTCTCTATAGCTTTGAAAAATGCACCATCTCTACTTAGCTAAAAGGGCATTATTGAGATGTCTAATTTTTCTAATGCCAAGACCACCATAGCATTTAGGAAGATAGACATGGTCCCACACAACAAGATGATATCTCTTATTGTCTTCAACACCTATCCACAAAATGTCTCTCTATATTTTCTCCATTCTGTCAACATGCTTAACTAGGATCCCAAAAAGGCTAAGGGCATAAGTAGGGAGGTTTTAAAGGGTAGATTTCACCAAGGTACATTTTCCTACTTGACTAAGAGTGGCTACTTTTCAACCTAGTAGTTTCTTGTTGAATCTATCAATAATACCATTCCAGAAAGATTCTAGTGGTTTGGACCCCAATGACATACCAAGATAGCTTGCTGGAAGAGACCCAATACCACTTCCCAAGATTCAAGCAATTTTCCTCTATTGCTCCATTGGTTTATTAATAAAGTAGACCAAAATTTTATCCTAGTTTATAGCCTGGCCTAAACCCCTCATGTAGGTATTCAACAAGCCTTTAAATACTTTGGCCTCCTGGACCAAGGCATCTCTGTCCAGGATAGTATCATCCACAAATAGTTGATGGGTGAAAGAAGTTTGTCTAGATGATGGCTTGAGACCATGTAGGCTCTAATCCTATCTTTTCCTTAGAATTACCCTCCCCAAACACTCAACCATAATAATGAATAGAACATAGGATAAGGGATTGCCCTGTCTTAGCCCTCTTGAGGGGAAAAAGAAATTTGAGGGAGAGACATTGACTAATATGTCTAGAGAAGGGGTGGAGACAAGCTAAAGGATGAGTCTACAAACTTGGACACCAAATTCAAAAGCCTAGAGGATAGCCTTCAAGAAATTATAGTCCACTCTGTCATAAGCTTTAGATAGATCCAGCTTAAGTAGAAATCCTTCCCTCTTCTTAGCTTCCAAGGAATGAATCAACTCATGAACCATTATAACTGAGTCTAGAATCTGTCTCCCTAGGACAAAACTAGTTTTCTATGGGGAGATAATCAGATGAAGGACACTGAGGAGCTTGGTGGTCAAAAATTTTGAGATGATTTTATAGAATGAGTTTGAAAGACTAATGGGTCTAAAATTATCCATCGAGTCAGCCCCCAGGATTTTTGGAATAAGCACCAAAAAATTAGCATTGAGTTCTTTCAAAAGATTATTGGCCCCAAAAAATTCTTGCACAACCTTCACAATGTCTCCTTTGACCACCTACTAATATATCTAGAAAAATAAAGCTAGGAATCCATCTAGTCTAGGAGCTTTATCACCAGGAAGATATGTAAGAGCTTGATAAATTTCTTGCAGAGAAGGAATTGCCTTCAGCATTGAATTATGGTGATCTTGTAACAAATTAGGAATAGAAGTCAAAATGTCCTCTTGATCTGTCAATGAAAGTGAAGGATCCTTAGTAAGAAGAAAAGAGAAGAACTACAAAGCTTCATTCGCAATCTCATTATCCTTAGTTAAATAGGTCTTCCCTCTCTTGATGCTCAAAATCCTGGTATGTGCTCGATGCTTTAAAGTGGATAAATAGAAGAACCTAGTATTCTAGTCCCCCTCTTTCAGCCAATTGACTCTTGATCTTTGTTTCCAAAATTGTTTTTCCATGCTAATGATATTATGGAGATCTAATAGAATTGATCTTTCTTCAATCCTATTTTGATCATTATATCCTTCTTTCTAAATCCATTCCTAGACTAAATGAAGCTAGTCTATCTTCTTATCCTTCTCCTAGAATATGTGACCAGAGTCTCACTTATTCCAAGCTTTAATGTTTCTTTTCACATTCTTCAATTTTTGGGCTATCCTAAACATTGTGGTACCTTCCACCTCAATGTTCCATAAAGAAGAAATCTGGCTTCGAGATCTAGATGGGAAGTCCACATCTTCTCAAAATGAAAAGGGAAATTATGTTTGACCATCAGAGGACAAAATGAGAGTGAGATGGGAGAGTAGTTCGATCCAACTCTGGGGAGAAGGGAAACTCTGCAAGAGTGGGTTTGCATCCAATCTAGGGGAATAAGGGCTATATCAAGATAGACCTAGATGTAATCCCCACCAATTCTCTTGTTTGACCAAGTGAATCTACCCCCTGAGAGATCAACATCCATGAAAGCCAAACTATTAATAAAGTTTGAGAGGTCTAATTTACTATCCTGATCCGGGGCAAACCCTCCAATTTTTTTATCATCAATAAGGGGGGAGTTGAAATCCACCATAATGACACCTTTATTAATGTTACTAATGGTAATAACATCAAAGATCTTAGCCCAAAAGACCCTTCTCTCCCTTTTAGCATTGGGAGCATAGACATTTAAAATAAACCAAGAGTCACCACTATGTACATGGGAAAACTTACAAAGGATAACATTACCTTCATTATGAATAGTAGAAATCTGAAAAGCCTTTTTTTTGTAGAGTATCAAAACCCCCCCTATGGCTCCCTTCAAATCTGTAGCCTCACTACTCATATTTTTGCTGAAAGAAAGCTTTCCTACCACATCTTTTCTCATTTTAGTTTCTTGGATTAATAATAAATCAAGGCTTTGGTATCTGATCATATTCTAAACTATCTCTTGCTTGTGGGCACCATTTACGCCCCTTATGTTCCAAGATATGATCTTCATTTATTTTTTCCAGAATATTCCTTGATGGTTCTCTAGCTCCCATCTGCTAAGTTCTTTTTGGCCTCATCTTGCAATGTTTGATTTAGGATTTTCCTACCTGGAGACTTAAGCTTTACTCCAACATCAACCTTGACTCTACTTCTGGTCATTGGTGGAGATAATGGAGGATGATCATGATTTTGATTCTTCTTCTTTTTAACCATACTCCATTTGCCTTTACTATCTTGAGAGCAACTATTAATCCATTCCTCCCATTTTGAGATATGTACTGGGGGAGAATTTTTTATAAGTTCTAAAATCTTCATCCCCAGGTTTTTGGAGTCTGAAAAATTTGCTAGGGGAACTAAAGGGAGATTTGACTCCTTTCCTAACTGACTAATCCCATCATCAATGTTTTTGTCACTTAGGCTGAGTGCATCCTACCTTGGGAGACCACCTACTCCACTATTTAGGGTTCTCGAAGCTATTTTTTGCAATATATGTTACCCTTAGGGTTTACTTCTTTTATAAACAACATGGAGATGAAATTAGGTTAGGATAAATCATTGTGGTTGATCCATATTGTCACCTAAATGCTTCCCTCAATCTAATTCATTGCATGCATAGCATAGGGATGTGTAATATGAATTCGTCCTTATTTCTTATAATAAAAAAATCATGTTAATGTTGGCCAAAAATAGTTTAAATAGAAGTTTGTATGATCACAAACATCTATGACATAGATTGTTCACTCAACATCAATAGGCTTTGATGTTTAGCCTTTACTACGCTCTATATACAAATACTCAACTTCTAAATGGCTTGACACTTGAATCACTCTACAAACTCTATTTGATCAGCTCCTTTTGTTGACTCGACACATAAGTGATTCGACACACACTGACTGCTCAACACATACTCATTCTTGACACTAACTATTCTATTACTTGATATGTATTATTTGGAGACTTATGCTTGACATTCTCTATTTTCTTGGCTGGCACTATTCACTCAACATGCACTATGCATTCAACTCACACTATTCTTTGCTAAATAATGATTATGTGTTTTGTCACTACAATGTTAAAACCATAATGAGATTAACAAACTCCCCCTTTGACATGAGTGGAAAAAATAAATTTCATGGCATATACATTCCTTCATGCATAAGTGAGACAATGTATCTTCTCTTCTCAGCTTGCATGCAAAATGTTCAAAATTTCAAAATTTTCAAAAAAATTGAAATTACCTTGTTAATTTTACCCCCCAGAGTAAATGTTTCACTTGTATTCTATACCTCCATCTGAGTAGATATGTGCCTTGAAAAAAATATGCAAAATTTTCAAAAATGATACAATCCCCCCTTTTTCCACACTTATATCATTTGGGTGGTACACTTATAGTGTGTTTTTCCAAAAATGGCTTATGCATTTGCCTTATGATTCTCAATGCAGAATCCCAATTATCTCTTGTTGCATCTAGTATTTGGATTTGGTTTTCTAGTCTAGTAGCCATATCAACTTATGGGCTCCTAAATTAGCCATCTTTCTCACCACTTTTTATCTTCTTTATAAGACATTTGATTGCACAAAGACATACATTTATGGTTTTAAGCATATGAACTTATGGTTTCTATGCATATTATTATATATGTGTGTGAACATAATATGGAATGTGGATACCTCTAAAGACATATTATCTACTTAATTTCATGGACAATAATGGTGAATATAATAGTTATACATGTTAATGGATGTTTTCTCCCCTAAGCTATGTTTTGTGTAGTTACCTCTTATAGCCATAGGTTTGCAAGATGATAATTAAGACTAACACATTTTCCTAATATTGATGATGTGGATATATATGTATATGGTTGGATGTGTGTGCATTAATTATCTTGTAGGAATTGAACATGGATATTCAAGGACCAACATACTAGTGCAAAATTCATCAAAGTCAACCGTGATTGCAGAATCTTCACAAATCAAGTCAATGCTTCTTGTTGCATGCAACATGCATATATAGTGAGTGCTATATTCTAGGATTGTTCATGGTCAATAATGTTTTTATTGTGAAACTTTATGAGTTGTAACCAATCCTCATTATGAAGTGATTGTAGGTTTAGGATTTAGTAATTTCCTTTTAAATAATCAACTATTGTGACTCTTTTAATGTCAGTCGAACGAACTAGTTTTTAATATAGAACTCTTGCATACCATTTCAAAGAATGTAATCATTTTTATGGATGAATAGAATGTTCAATTCAAGCTTTCAAATTTCATCTTGATTGTACTTTCCATTCACTCATTCAAGGGGGGCCCATTTAATGTGTGAATTTCTTTGTTAATGTAGAATTTATTTCCTATTCACTTATATGTTTTAGAACTCTATTGTTCCTGTGGTCACTGATACTAGAATTAGCAGCTTGTTCTTGCAACATAGTCAATTGGAGTAGTTCCTAACTATAATTTCCTACCTTAATTAGAATAGGTTTGCTTACTGGTTTTAGTTTAGTTTTCCTAAAGCATAAGCACTTGAATTCCTTAGATAGGCTTAGAAGAGGAAGTCTAAAGCATATATTCTGTAGATGCCATTCCAAGTTTATGTCCCTAGTTGATAATTAAATGAGAATAAATAGTGCATTAGGAATCATTTGAGGTGTCTAATCCTAAATTAAGCAGTCCATTGCTTTGGATTTCTGATATCATTGTTTGGCCAAGAATTTTTGGTGCCATTACTGGGGATGGTGTTAATTCAAACTAATCCTTATAGTTGTAGTCTTAGTTTTAATTTAGCACTTTAGTAAGCACTTTTATGCATAGAAGAAGAGATCACCTCGAGATATTTCTTCCCCATAACTATCAAGGAGAACCATTTGATTTATTTAATCCTAAAATTGAAGAACCATCAACTAAGAACAAAGAAGAACAACTTCTTGAAAATCCATTTGCTAATGCTCAGGAATTCATATTCTCTTCATCATTTGAAGAATCACTACATTTGAATGACCTATTTGCTAAACCTAAATATCAAGATAAATGCCTACTCTTGTTGTATATCACCACCACCACAATGTCCTTCTCCTAGAATGGCTACTCAAGCTCCCTTTCCTTTTCCTATACCTCAACAACAAGGCAACTAGAACTTGAAAAATATACCTACTACCACATTTCTCAAATTTTATGGCCTCTTAAAAGAAGACCTTGAGACCTTTCTCTTTGAACTTGATATTCTTTGCTAGAGTTATGATATACTACTAATGCCCACATGCTAAAGTTGTCTCCATCAACTCTAAAAGGAGCTACTTTGAGATGGTTCATGGGGTTGGTGCTAATGCTATAGAAAATTGGGATGCCATGCGTACAATGTTTCTTACAAAGTATAAAGAGTACTGTAGAGGTCAAGATTTGAAAGGTGACAACATTTCTAAAATGTCTCAAAGGGAGGACGAAACATTGGAGGATTATGTATCCAAAGTTATGTTTAACCTGTAGTGTAATACTCAATGCTAGCTAAATGAGGCATCTTAGAAGAACCTTTTCTTAAAAGGTATGAATGATGGAAGTATTGAGGCTCTAAACCTGATGGCAGGAGGTGATATTATGAAAAATTCATGGGTTGACATAAACAATATATGTGAAAATTACTCAAGGGCCACTTTGAAGAAGGGTAGGGGAATTAGAGCCCTACCACATAAGTCCAACGATGGTTCTAGAGTATTTAAAATGGAGTTATCTAATATACTATTTGATCTCACATAGGACATTACTAATGATGTTGCCACTTAGCTGGATAGTATGCAAGCAAGGAGGAAGAAGGAAGAGTCAAATACTATACTTGTTGAGTTTTTTTCTCATTATAGAGAGAGGAAAATAAATTGTAGATGTAAGATAGTTGCATTTTTGGATGTTAACTCAATGCCTACTGATTTTAGAGCTATAGATGAGGGGAATGGATAAGTTTTCTACATTTCTAAAAGGTTTCCATGGGCTTAGAGATAGGGTATGCCTCCAGACCCAATGAATAATTTTGGTTATAATAATAATAGTAACTATTGGCCAAACCAAATCCCCCAAAATTATACTCCTCAAGGTCAAAATTGGAATCATAATTGGTCTAATCAACATTAATACTATAACCAAGCCTATCAGCAACAACCACTATTTAACCCATACAAATAGTAATATAACTCTTATCAATAGACACAATAGAATAATCAATGGCCACCTCATGGTAACTGGAAACCACAACCTCAGTGGGGACCTAATCAACCTAATAAAAAACCACCACTAATGCCTCCACCTCATTAGCAAAGTATTATGACACAACTTCCTGTAGCAAATAGTACTTCTTAAAAGTCAACTCAACTTCCAGTTCAACCAATTCCAAATCCTAATAATAAGTAGCAGGCCAATTCCTTGCATATAATGGCATCCATCTTAGATCAGGAACTACATTGCTTGCACCCAAAGAGCCAATAATAACTGAAGTTGCTGATACTAAGGATATACCCATTGCTCAAACTGCACTAGTGCCTAAGAATCCTCCTTATCTGTAGGGATTGTCTTAGGTTGTTCCTCCAAAAGAAAATGTAGTCACTAACTTGACTGATCAACTCAAACAAATGATAATGTAGATTCCCTTGTTGGATGTGCTTAAAGAAATTCCACTCTCTACCAAAGAAATTAAATAAGCCTATATCAAATAGCCTGGAAGGAAAAAGAAAGACCCTAATACTATCCATGTCTTAGGTCAGCTCTCTAATCTCATGCTAAGTAAAGTTGTCATGCCTAAGTATTCTGACCCAAGAAGTCCACTTATAACCATCTTCATTAATGGTAGCCAAATTTAGAATGTTTTAATTGACTTGGGAGCATCAATTAATGTTATGACTAGAGAAGTTTTGTTGAACCTTAGTATCATTGATTTACAGGACACACCAACAATATTATAGTTAGCTAATAATTCCATAATCAAGCATAGTGGTATGGTTTAGGATAATTTTATTAATCTAGATTCTTTAGATTACCCTTCATATTTTATAGTCTTGTCACCCAAATCCACTCTTGGAGGTTACCGATTAATCCTAGGAAGGCCTTGGTTAGGCACAGTTGATGTTTGTATTGCATGCCATTCAGGAAAGATGGCCATATCAGATGGAATAAATACCAAGAAGTTAACTCTATATTCTCCAAAAAAATCCCAAAGTTAACTTGATGAAGTTGTCTGGCTTGACTTAGGAGATGCTACTCTTGAAGTAAGCTCTATGAAAAAACTCATGGTCATTGAGAGAAATCCGTTCATGTTATTCAAAGAAGAAGATGACATTCTTGTAGAAATTGTTACCAACTAGTATGTTTCTAAGGAGTCATCTTGTGATGATCCAAATTATCCCCTTCAAACAATATTTCCCAAGAAAACCTTATCTCAGTTTTCGGCAACACCTAATTAACTTCACACTTTGCTACCTCCTAAGATAAAGTCTCCATCCATAGCAAAAGTGTTGTTGTTAGAAAAAGTTTAGAAAGTTGAAATTGCTTCAGGAAAGGAATTGAATATTAATAAAAACCTCACTAAGTATTAGATGTCCAGTCTTCTCAAGCTTTTACAAGATAGACATCAAGCCTTTGCATGGGATTACACTGACATGATAGGCCTAGATCCTAAAATTTATAATCATAGGATATATATAAGCCCAAAATACAAGCCAGTAAGGCAAGCTCAAAGAAATATAAACCTTGCTTTGAGAGACATATTCAAGATTGAGTCACAAAAGCTTCTTAGTGTAGGTTTTATTTATCCTATCTCTAATAGTCAATGGGTTTCTACTCTTGTCATTGTTCCAAAGAAAAGATAAAAGTGGAGAGTTTGTGTTGACTATGGAGAACTTAACAAAGCCACTAATAAGGATCACTTTCCACTGCCTTTCATCAACCAAGTACTTGATAATCTAGTGGGTAAAAAGTACTTCTCATTTCTAGATGGCTTCAATGGGTATAATCAGATACAAATATCACTAGAAGATCAAGACAAAACAATGTTTACCTATCCTTGGAGAACCTTTTCTTATTCAGTCTTGCCTTTTGTATTATGTAATGCCCCAGCTACTTTCCAGAGAGAAGTGTTGGGTATTTTATTTGACATTGATATTGATTGTGTTGAAATCTAATGGATGACTTTACAATTCATGGAGCAACATTTGAAGAAGCACAAGCTAACTTGGAAAAAGTTCTTAAGAGATGTCAAGATTATAATCTCTCTCTCAATAGTGAAAATTTCTACATGATGATGGATGAAGGAGTAGTCCTAGAACATTATATTTCATCTTTTTGAATTCAGGTTGATCCTACAAAAATTACAATTATAAGCACACTTCCCACACTAGCTAAGCAAAAGGATGTCAGAATTTTCCTAAGCCATGCTAGTTACTACAGAAGGTTCATAAAATATTTTAGCCAACTCATAGCACCATTGTATAATTTCTTGAAGAAAGAAGCTAAATTTTCATGGACATAAGAATGTGAAACATCCTTCTAGAAGTTGAAGGATGTTCTGACAACAACACCTATTCTCAGAGGACCTAATTGGAAGCTTCCATTCCATATCACATAGATGCATTTGATTATGCTATTGGAGTAGTTCTGGGACAAAAAGAAGATATTATTGAATATTCAATTTACTATATTAGTAAAAATTTGCAAGGAGCAGATTTGAATTATATTGTTATTGAAAAAGAGTTGTTAGCAGTTGTTTATGCACTAACCAAATTTAGGCACTACATTACAAGCTATGAAGTATTTCTTTACATTGATCATTCAACTATCAAATACTTAATGAATAAACCTTACATTAGTGGTAGACTAGCATACTGGTTACTCCTCATGTAGGAGTTTGATGTAAAGATCATAGACAAACTAGGAAAGGCTAATATAGTGGCTAATTTCTTGTCATGACTGCACATTCCAGATGATCCTACAAAAATTGATGATAGTTTTCCTATAGAGCACTTATTTTCTATTGATTTTTCTAACCCATGGTATGCAAACTTGGAAAACTACATTGCTACAGGGACAATGCCACCTCAATTTTCTCCTAAATGACATCATCTATTAGTTGAGAAGTGTTTTAACATCTCTTGGATCTTAGGTTTTATGTTTCATATATGACTAAACTAGGTCACAAGGAGATGTATTTGAGATGATGAAACTTATGACATCCTTCAAGCACGCCATGATGAGCCATGTGGAAGACACTTTGCCACAAAGAGGACAACCTATAAAATCTTCATAATTGGGTATTGTTGGCCTGCTTTGCATAAGGATGCAAGAAAGCATACTTGACACTACAATAGTTGGTAATGTATGGGATGTCCAAAAAAGATTGATGAAATTCCTCTGCATTTGAAAATAGTTGTCACACCCTTTAAAAAGTGGGGTATTGACTTCATTGGACCTTCTCATGGAAAGTCTTACATCTCTTACATCTTAGTATGTGCAGATTATGCAAAAAAATGGGTTAAAGCCAAAGCTATGAGACATGCTAGAGATCACAAAGTTGTTGAGTTTCTTTATGAATACATATTAACCAGATTTGGAGTACCAAGGGAGATTATCATAGATCAAGGGGAACAATTGAAATCTAAACTCATCACCAAGTTGATGTAGGAGCACATGGAAAGTTTTCACCCTATCACCCTCAAGCCAATAGATGGGCTGATATCACAAACTGGGAGATAAAATCTATTCTCACTAAAATAGTAGTAGTGGATAAAAAGGATTGGGATACTCACCATCCTGAAGCCATATGGACTTACCATACCACATGGGAAATGCCCATAGGTTTACTCCTTTTGAGTTGGTAGATGGAAAATCTACCTCTATGCCAAATGAGTTCCAGCATAAAAAACTCCGCACTACTTTAGATTTGGATATAGATATCACCAACACATAACAAGACTAGTTATTGCAATTAAATAGATTACATGAATAAAAGAAGTCTTCTCTACACAATACAAAGTTGAGACAAAAAAAATAGAAAAAGTGGCATGATAAGTTCATCCATGATAAGAAATTTTCTATAGGAGATTGGGCACTATTATATGATTCATCATATCAACATACACTAGGGAAATTTTGTACCAGATGGCTTGGGCCTTATGAGATTATATCAATATTTGACAATGGATCTATATAACTTTCAACAATAGATCCTATTTAATTCAAGTTACTCATTAATGGGAACCATCTAAAAATTTACCATAAACCTCTACGCTATGATGAGTTCCTCAAGTAGTTCCAAAGAATTGTTGAAGCAACAGTTCCTATAGCTGAAGAATCTGGGTCTTCCACCCACGATTTTACTGATTCTTGAGTCCATTCAAGACCACCATAATAAATATTTCACATTTTGTGGAATACTTTCTCCTTAATAATTTTTCATCTCACCTCCTCTCTTTTAAACCCATCTACCTCATTCCATCACTTCACATATGTAGGTGCAGTTTTTTCTGCCGAGCATTTTTGGCCAAGTTTTTTTGGACAACTCTTCCTATACCACCTCTAGGTTAGTGCCACATATACTCATACATATATTATTCTTATTCATTAATTTTTATGATTTTGTGTCAGTTTAATTTTTCACTCTTGCTTAACTTGGCTTGGTGGGACCCATGGCATTACTTAGTTGGGGGGGAATATTCTATTTTCAAAATTTAAAATTGGCATGTAAAATTTAAGTTTGTGTCTTGAAATATGTTTGCAACATGACGTGATGATCTATCCTTTTGTGATTGCATCATCACAATCAAAATGATTTAAAGATATTAAAAGATGATCTTACTTTTTAATGATGTGTTGTGACATGTTTAAGGTGGAAACCTTGGCATGTGTGAGATTTTATGAAATATTATGAAAAACTCATATCATTAGATTTCATGCAAAAAAATCTTTAATTTTATAAACCAAGTTACAATTTGTATGCCATCTTTCTTTTGCGGCATTTTGTTTTGTAATGCATTAAGGTCTATGAATTGCCATCACTAAGTTCTATGAGAATTGTGTTTTTCAAGTTGGAAATTTGTTTGAGAGAAGCAATGGGAGGTGACCTCCAAAGGCATGAGCCAGTGGACCACATCATTTTATTAAATGATGCGTCCACCTGTGAAATATTTAGAATGAGAGAGTAGTTGGATTATTGTTTAAGCCTTAAGGGGTTTAACAAGGAAGTTTCTCTATAATTTATGTCTACCTTGAAATATAGGGTTTCAAAAGTTAGAAAGGTTTGAAAATAAAGTTCACAGAAGATGCAATTTTTGAGTTGATAGGTTTGCCTCAGGAAGGTGAACAATGGGTGAAAGATTTTGACCTGCAATCAGCAAGAGCACAATTCACTTTACATGGTGATCCTTAGTTATATATCAACAAGAAACAAGGAACCTCACAATTATCTTTTCCCTTGGAGTTCATTTATCTAGTTGCATTTGTTATGTAGTACTTCACTTGCGAGGGACACTACAAACATCTTCTAGGGTTCATAAAATTGTTCAAAGATTTGAGAATGATTGAGGAACCTCTCTTTCCATTTCTAGGTCACCTAGGAAAAGAATGTTCAATTCTGGAGCCTCTACTTCTCAAAGAAAGAAAGAAAAAGGTGCAAAAGCTCCTAATATTCCAGAATCTTCACCATCCATAAGGACAAGGTCTACATCTAGGAGAGGTAAGGGTAAAATAATAGAACCAAAAGAGGAAACATTAGAGCCTCAGCCTGGTGACAATGCTGATAATATGGAAGAGACCTTACATTCCCCTAGGCAAGAGAATCTTGAATTTCCTCCTGAAGATAATTTTGAGAACCCTAGGGAAGAGAATGCTAAAAATCCTCCTAAAGCAGTGGTAGAGGAGGTGGTCATTAAGAAGAAAAAGAAATGGAAGAGTCCTTTGAGCTAATCCACACCTCCTATGAGGAGAAGTAAAATATTTTTTTGAAAAAGATGCTGAAGCATCTATTCCTAGTTAACATTAATTCTTCTAAAACTGTAGAAAATGAAACTTTGAACAATTCCTCTACTGAGAAATTGAATAATCAACCTGTAACTAGTAACACAATAATGAGAGAGCAGAGTCCATAAATAAAGGTTAGCCCTGGGGTTAACTACATACTAATAGATAGTAATCAAGAGTCTTGGACTATGAAGACATAGAGGAATATGTTGGTAATTCCACCTAGCCATATGTTAGTATGAACTTAGATGAAATTCTTGACTTTGGGACTAAAATCATTGAAGAAGTACCCCAATATGATAGTCAGGAAAAGTTAGAAACACTAGCTAAGGTGGAAACTAATTTTAGTGAAGAAAGCAATTTGATCAGGACAATTGTTGTGTGGAAGGGTAAGTCTTTTGCACTTGAGAAAATAGTTAAAATTCCTCATTTTCCCTCTAGATGGGTGGACATACTCAACCAAGAACCTTTACCCCCACTAGATTTGTCTACACCTCTTATAGTAGGAATAAGTTTGTACCAACATTTGTTAAGGGAAAAGACACAATGGAATTTAGTAAAAAGAATAATTGAAATGAGTCATTAATGAGAATAATTCTCAATTAGAGCATAAATCAGATAAGATTGAGGTATTGAAATAAAGAATTGATCAAATTACTAGGTTAATTCCATAACTGATGGAATGCAAATCACCTTCACCAGTGTATGCAATATTCCTTTAAGAGAAACTTGTTAATTCCAAATTAACTAGGATTGTTGAAGGCCTCAATCCATCCATATCAACTCCCCATGAATTTTACTATGCCTTTCAATTTTCTCTAATGACTCTAAAGAATCTATTGTGTGAATTGTACTTACATAACCTGGCAATTCCTGATGACATAGAGTGGAATTCACTCCTCTATGTATGAGATTTATATCTTAGAGTAGTTATGTCATGGATACAGAATGAGATAAGTCGTGAACTATAGTGCCTGCCCCTGGTTTGCATTTTGTTATCATTGCTGAACTCTTTTAGAGCTAGATTCATGTTGATGGTTAGTAACATTATTATGAGATTATATGATATTGTGCTATGGATTCAGTTGATATGTGATGAGATTACTTAGACTCTACATTTCATGTATGTATGATGATTATTTTCAGTGTTTGTAGTTATTAATGATGATTAGTAAAATAATTTATTATCATATGTGTTTTCTTATGGAAACTTACCCCATAATTGCATGTGTATGGTGTGCGTGTTTGCTTTGTGCGTTTGCTTTTGTATGGTGTGTCTGATGTGGTTCAGGAAGGGAGTCGTAGTCACCTGCTAGTCGGGATCTACACGATGCACCACTTCCTGCCATTGCTTGTTTAGTTTAGTATATATTGTGCTTGTACATGCATAGCTTTTATGTAGGTTGCAGGTACTGAGTATCGACTTTTTTGAATTGCCAGGATGAGCATACCCTATCACATTATCTCAATGATAAGAGAGGGGAGATAAATTCTCAAGTCCAAATCCCAATCCTTTAAGCCATTTGTTCTAATTAAAAAATTAGGACAAGTATCTGAGTTGAGTACCCTCCGAATGCGTCAGATGATGTAATTCGTGATATAAACTCCTTGGTTTGATTTGTATATATTTTGGCTATGATGAATTTTTTCGTATTTTTACCTTTGTGAGTCTTTGGAGTATTTTCTATTAATTATGCCTAATTAAAAGATTTAGTTAATGGTTTAATTTAATAGAAAATTAATATGATATTTTGATATTTATTTTATTTAATTAATTGAGAAATTAATAAAATAAAATAATTAAATTGGAAGATAAAAGTTATAATATTAAATTTAGAATGTGACAATATTTATTTTAATAATAATATATTTGGAGCTCATTTTTAAATAAATGTCTAAATAATATTATTATTAAAGCTAATAAATATTTTAGCAATAAAGTTTTGAAAAATGAAATTTAAAAGTGAAAAATATATTTTAAATTATTAAAAGATTCTAAATCTCATATGATTAAAATATAAATATATTAAGATTGAAAAGTGGAGATATTAAAGTTAGTGCATGAGACTTAATAAATAAAATTGGAAAGAGTAAAGTAAATTGGAGTTATAAACTTGCATGAGAATTAACATGTGTCAACAACACGAGGGTTAGTGCATCAATTAAGCACAAAGTGTCTACAATTCTATGACTCATCAAAAAAGAATTGGAAAAGACCCATACTTAGTTGGTGACACCTTTCAGCGGTTTCAAAAAGCATTCCAAAAGTTTCTTGAGAGCTCCTGATATTCAGGCATTCATAGAAGCTTAAAAGAAAAGCTTAATGGAAGCTACAAGCTTAATGGAAGCCACGAGTTACAAGCAAAAAAATAGAAGCTTCAAAGCTTACATGCATGGGAGAAAATTCATATGCTCATATATTTTCTATTTGCTTCTATGCTCCTTCTAACACTTCTAATCACTTGGAGGATTCGATCGGCTTGGATTTTTGGAAGAATTGCGAATGATGGAGAAGGAAAGGATTTTCTATTGACTTCTGAGGCAAGAAAAATTAGCATCAGTGTCCAGGTGCACTCGTGATATTCTCATATTCCCTTTGCACTCTTTCTCTTCCTATCTTCATCATATCTGTTTTATGTGTCTGAATACTCTCTATGATTGAATCTACTATTTGAAATTGGAATCAAGATATTTTATTTGGTTGAGAAGAAAATAATAGAAAAATCTTAGATCCAATTAAGGAGAAATAATTAGATCTTAGTCGGGTTTGGGTTCGAATTTATATTGTGAAATTAGATAGACAAGATTCGGAATTAAAATAGAAATTTTATGGTGAAAATTTGAATAATTAGATGTAATCTTTCTATCAATTATATTTTTAGATGCATATGAACAAACCCTTTTATGGTTAAATTTAGAGAACAATTATTTAAAGAGGAAATTCTTAATTCATCACAAATTGTCCTGTCGCTGCCTCTTGGATAGACCCGAATTCAGTCATTCATAACTTTTTATCGGGATCGAATTTATCCGATCGCTCCGGTCAGAATCGGCGCAACTTGGCCCTCTCCAACATATTTAAATTTCAGCCCGATCCAACGGTTCATTAGGGAGAGATGGCCGTCGTACTAGAACTATTTTATTCAAGAACGGATGTCTCTTCATTTTTCATAACCAAGAGTTTTTTATGCTTAAACTTCACAAAAATAATATATCAAAATAATATGATTAGAATTTAATAATTATTTAATTAGTCTAAAGACTAATAAGAATGTTCTAAATGAATTAATGAAGATTTTTAATGAAAAGTTTGTGGATGGAGCTGATGGATAGAGATATTGAATTCAATAGAGAATGGATGACTTTTAATTTTAATTATTTAATGTATATGAAATACTATTTAATATATAGTTAAGGGGTGGTAAAAGTGTTTAATGATAATTATTAAGAGACTCAAATTTTAATGATATTAGATTTAGATTTAAATAAGAATTATTATATTGAGAAGGAGTCATAGTTACATTATAACATTGTTATAACATAGCTACGATTTGAATTATTGATATGCCTTAAAGGTTAGTTAAATAATAACTAATGGGGCTTATGGAAATATAGTTTGATGAGTTTACTATTTATTAATGTTTGTTAGGTCTAACAAACTATTAATAAATAATGGTTTAAATAGTTAACAACAAATTTGATTAGAGATAATCTATTGGAGATTATTTAATGAATTAAAGATATTATTGCAATTTTCTTTTATTAAAATCTTATTAATATGCATTAGTTTTATATGGTCTATTATCTAATCTAATTAAATCAAATTTAATTAAGATTAGTTAATAGTAGAAGAAGTGTAGTTAATTATTAGTCAATCTAAGTAAATGGATTAAAAGAAAAGATATTTTAATATAGTTTATATGGTGGACTTTTTATAATGTATATTGAATACTATTAAACAATTTTAGAGTTGTTTAATGAAGATGATAATGCTAAGAATTTTAAAATTATTCATGTTAAAATCTACAATGAGTCTTATTGGTTTGTGATAGGGATCTTTTTCAAACAACTTTTGTATAGATAAAATATTATTAAAACAATTAGAAAATAGAGTCTAACGGTTGATTTTAATATTGCTTAAATAATTATAAGATGATAAGTTATATTATGTTGATTTAAATTTAGAAATTATAAATGATATTAGATTAAGATTGAATTATTATGTTATTGGTTAATACGTTTGAATACCTTAATAGTATTAAAAGTTAGCTAATGAAGTTCTATGTAAAAGTTTTCTAGATTGATTATTTATAGTTGTGATAAGTTTATTATTTATTAATGTTTGTTGGGTCTAACAAACTATTAATAAATAATAGTATAAATAGTTTAAATAGTTATCAACTAATACGAACAGAGTTACTCTAAAGGAGATTAGTTAATGATCGAAGTACTGTAAAAGATATTAATCAAATTGAATTGGTTAATAATTTGGAGGATTATCAGTTAACTGAATCAACGTACATAGGAAAAACTTATTTGAGATAATAATACCTGGTATTGAGGATTTATTATAACTTGTTATTATTAAAATATAAATGAGAACATTGTTGCAGAGTGATGTATGTGATCATTAAAGATTCAATAATAAAATTCTCAATATAGCTTGTCATTAAATATTAACAAGTTATTATTATTGAATTATTAATATGATCATTTGAGTATTGAATTATAGTTGACTTTTAACTTACATAATTCTAGTTAGTTATTAGTCAACTGATGTTAATTAGAACGTTCCTATGGTTATACAATTATTAATTAAATCAATTAATGAGAGTTAATTAGATATTAATAATTAAGTTATGAAATAGAGATTTATTTGATATAATTCTTTTAACGAGATTGTAGATTAGCTATATTGAAGTTGATAGGTCTTATTCTTATGACTTGAATTATGACTTTAGATATTATATGGTTATCAACGATAGTGATGATTAAATTCAAAGACTCAAACTTTAGTAATACTTAATTAAGTTTCTAATTGAAAACTAAAAAGATGTTAAAAGGTCATGGATGGTGTACCTATGTTAATGGATTGAGATAAATAAAGTTATAATCTCTTATTCGAAGAATGATAATTGGTCCTCTTATAATATAACAAATAATGATCTTAGAAAAGTTGAAAGGTTAATCAATTAGAATATGGATCATGGTTAAATAAGAGAACAATTTAATTAAAGGTCAATGATGATTAGTTTAGTGAATATTTATCCTTAAGTTATTCTTTAAATGTAATTATTATTAATGGAAGGATAATGTTATCGGGGAACAAATGGATTGACTTGTAGGTCAAATGATGAAACTTGAGACACTTGAAAATATACTTGCAAACAGAAAACTAAAAATCTCTACACTTGATTCAACTATGTAAGATAGCAAAACCAAAACATGTGTTTGCATCGTGTATTCTTTATGCTTCTTGTTTTAGATTTTTGGGTTGACTAGTGTTGACCAGTCTTAGGTTGTTACCAAAGGCTCGGGGGTTATGAGATGTGTTGACATGTTGATCTTATTTGGTCTCGATCTTTATAAGCCTAACCATGGTAATGTGATCATATGCTCTATGAAATGTTTATATTTACTGATTGTTATTGTTCATCAGTCTTCATGTGTGAAGCTGAGATGTATGCGTATGAGACACTTGAGCTAATTATTTTTGAGTCATCGATCAATTATCTTTGGATTAATTTCTAGTCACCATGATGGGACTAAAATATGAATTTATTCTTGATGATGTCATGTTGTGACACGTTTGACTCAACCATTCTGGAGTCTTCGATGAGTATGATTTTGAGATATTCTTGGTTGTTTGTTGAGAACCAATGATTATGGTGATTTATTTTGAGATATATTTTGGTTATTGAGAACCAATGGATACTTATGATTATCAGTGATGCCTTCAGTTGCCGATAGAAAATTGTTGTGGTCATGATTTTCTATGGATGTTTTTCAGATGCTCATGGAGATTTGATAATTCTTATCTTGGAGATTTGATGATTCTTATTATGGATATTTGATGCTTATTTGATTTTTTTTTTATGGATTATCTTTTGAATTTTCTTTACAGTCTCTTGTACAAGACTATGGTGATTTATGATTCCATGAGCCTAGGGTAAGTAATCTACTTGTAGTGTCGGGAAGTGGCTTGCAATGGGGGTCGGAGCCCTAAGAGACTGTCAAGGTAACTTGTACGAGATAAATGCGATGACACTTTTCCGCTTGCATAGTAGGTTCCTACATGTCTTTGTGTGCCTCTAAGAATTAGATGTCAATTTTTGTGTGTGATTGGAAACTTTGAGTTAGTATACTTTTAGGATTCCTAAATTTTAAGGATTTATGCTATGTGATTTTGATAGCCTACTTGGGACTTGGGATTATCTCCTCAGCACGGTGGGAGTGAACCACTTAGGTTCCACACGGTCGGGTGGTAGTGTATTTTTACTCTTATCATTTGAGATCCATCTGAGACACCCTAGCTGGAGTATTCTTGGTTGGTATTTATCTTCATTCTGTTCTTGGATCATTATGATTGATGATATACCTTATGATAGATGTATTTATTGGTATGTTTCTTATATTGATGATTTGCATATGTTACATGATGTACCTTATTCTACATATGTATATTCTTTTAAGCTTTCATACCCTATGACATGTACAGTGGATGATTGAGCATTTGAAAATGTAAAGTATGAACATTGGACTTATCATTATTATTTCGTGTGGTTGTTGTATTAGATAGATTCATATATGTAATTCAACGTTAAAGGATCTTAAGAATGTAATCTGTTGTGTATGTTATGTTTATTCTTTAGATGGACATTGCTATTGCTTCCGTTATTGTGAATAAGTTGTATGTGGTATTTACTTTCATGTGATTTCAAAAAAAAAAAAAAATGTTACCAGACTTAGTGAAATAATAGGTTAATTCTTTGGATCCCTTGGCGGGGCATTACATTTGTTCTCCGGTAACTCATTGTAAGTTAAATTAATAAGTGATAACATTCACACCTAATACTAACTGAATGAACCTTAAAAGATAAGAGTTTTGATTCTCGCCCTTGCCTTAAGTGCTTGTATAGGCTAGGATGGGAGTAGTGAGAATGCATGATTGCGACCTTGCATTCCATAGTATGCCTTGTCAATATGAGAGGATACTAGTGGCCGCATGAGATTTGTATGGACCCGTGGAGTTTAGCTAACTATCAGGGTAACTTATACGAGATAAATGCGATAACACTTTTCCACTTGCAGAGTAGGTTTCCTACATGTCATTGTGTGCCTCTGAGAATTAGATGTCGATTTTTTGTGTATTGGAACTTTTGAGTTAGTATACTTTTAGGATTCTTGGACTATAGAGATTTGTGCTATGTGTTATGGATAGCCTATTTGGGACTTGAGATTATCTCCTCAGCACTGTGGGAGTGGACCACTTAGGTACCACATGGTCGGGTGGTAGTGTATTTTCCACTCTTATCATTTGAGATTCATTGAGACATCATGGTTGATGCGTCCTTTGTGATGGTGGATATGTATCCTTTCATTGATGATTAGCATATGTTAGATGATGTTATCTTATGTTTATATTTGCATGTTATATTACTTTCTACATATGATATTGTATATGTTAGGAGTGACATTCTTATTATGTTAATACCAATGATCTCTTCAATGATTTGGGATGTTACGTACGGAGGGATGGCTAGGGCCCACGATGGTCTAATGATGCTATTAACGGTTGGGAGGAACCGTGCACTTAATTTATTTTGTTTGATCTTTATGATGGATGTATATGTCTTATATGATGATGTATCATGTGATTATCTTTACTTTGATGTATCATGGATTAGAATAGGATGATGTACCTTATTTTACATATGTATATTCTTTGATCTTGTCATACCCTATGACATGTACAGATGATGAATGAGCATTTGAAATGTAATATTTAAACATTGGACTTATCATTATTATTTCATGTGGATGTTGTACTAGATGGATTCATGTATTTAATTCAACGTTAAGGGATCTTTAAAGAATGTAATCGGTTATGTATGTTATATTTACTTTTAGATGGACATTGCTATTGCTTCCGTTATTAAGTACAAGTTATATGTGGTATTTACTTTCATATTTTTTTTATAAAAAAAAGGTTACCAAATTTAATGAAATTCTAGGTTAATTCTTTGGATCCCTTGGCGGGGCATTACATTTGGTATCAGAGCCCGAGTTTGAACATTGGGAGCTCTGAGTATATTGGAATGTCACTAGTTATTATCTAGTTAAACAAAATGAAAACTTTAAACTATCATGTGTATCTCTTTCAAAACTGAAGACTTGAAACTAGGTAAATTGAAATAGAACATAAAACTATTACTTGCATATTTTTCATACTTCAACACTTAGCTTTCAAAATTAAAAATTCTACTGAAAACTTAAACGAGGGCAAAACTGAAAATTGAAACTTATTCTAGTTGCAAAACATGTATCTTTTATCTTAGTTTCAAGGTAGTATACCTTTGCTTATCTTTGCAAGCATTAAGTTGTTCTTGTTTAGAATGTATTAAGGGATATATTTCAGTAGTTGTTAAAAGAATGATGTTGGATCGATATGATTTTCAGTTTACTATTAAACCAGAATCATATTGCTCTAAGTGTGTTGTAAAATTTTCAGTGGAATCATATTCCCCTGTAAGGAGGAAAAGGGTTCAATGGGACCTGCATAGTGAATATCTTAACTTTTCATTCTTGTAGGCTTCCAAGAGTAAGCCTAATCCTAGGGGGGGTGGATGTAGTGTCTTCCCTTGGTTTGCATTTTGTTATCATTGCTGAACTCTTTTAGAGCTAGTTTCATGTTGATGGTTAGTAACATTATTATGAGATTATCAGATATTGTGCTATGAATTCAGTTGATATGTGATAAGATTACTTAGACTCTACATTTCATGTATGTATGATGATTATTTTTAGTGTTTGCAGTTATTAATGATGATTAGTAAGATGATTTATTATCATATGTGTTTTCTTATGGAAACTTACCCCATAATTGCATGTGTATGGTGTGCGTGTTTGCTTTGTGCATTTGCTTTTGTATGGTGTGTCTGATGTGGTTAAGGAAGGGAGTCGTAGTCACCTACTAGTCGAGATCTACATGATGCACCACTTGCTGCCATTGCTTGTTTAGTTTAGTAGATATTGTGCTTGTACATGCATGATTTTTATGCAGGTTGCAGGTATCGGGTATCAACTTCCTTGAATTGCCAGGATGAGCATACCCTATCACATTATCTCAATGATAAGAGAGGGGAGATAAATTCTCAAGTCCAAATCTCAATCCTTTAAGCCATTTGTTCTAATTAAAAAATTAGGACAAGTATCTGAGTTGAGTACCCTCTGAATGCGTCAGATGATGTAATTCGTGATATAAACTCCTTGATTTGATTTGTATGTAGTTTGGCTATGATGAATTTTTTCGTATTTTTACCTTTGTGAGTCTTTGGAATATTTTCTATTAATTATGCCTAATTAAAAGATTTAGTTAATGGTTTAATTTAATAAAAAATTAATATGGTATTTTGATATTTATTTTATTTAATTAATTGAAAAATTAATTAAATAAAATAATTAAATTGAAAGATAAAAGTTATAATATTAAATTTAGAATGTGACAATATTTATTTTAATAATAATATATTTGGAGCTCATTTTTAAATAAATGTCTAAATAATATTATTATTAAAGCTAATAAATATTTTAGCAATAAAGTTTTGAAAAATGAAATTTAAAAGTAAAAAATATATTTTAAATTATTAAAAGATTTTAAATCTCATATGATTAAAATATAAATATATTAAGATTGAAAAGTGGAGATATTAAAGTTAGTGCATGAGACTTAATAAATAAAATTAGAAAGAGTAAAGTAAATTGGAGTTATAAGCTTGCATGGGAATTAACATGTGTCAACAACACGAGGGTTAGTGCATCAATTAAGCACAAAGTGTCTACAATTCTATGACTCATCAAAAATGAATTGAAAAAGACTCATGCTTAGTTGGTGACACCTTTCAGCGATTTCAAGAAGCATTTCAAAAGTTTCTTGAGAGCTCCTGATATTCAGGCATTCATAGAAGCTTAAAAGAAAAGCTTAATGGAAGCTACAAGCTTAATGGAAGCCACGAGTTACAAGCAAAAAAATAGAAGCTTCAAAGCTTACATGCATGGGAGAAGATTCATATGTTCATATATTTTCTATTTGCTTCTATGCTCCTTCTAGCACTTCTAATCACTTGGAGGATTAGATCGGCTTGGATTTTTGGAAGAATTGCGAATGATGAAGAAAGAAAGAATTTTCTATGGACTTCTGAGGCAAAGAAAATTAGCATCAGTGTCCAAGTGCACTTGTGATATTCTCATATTCCCTTTGCACTCTTTCTCTTCCTGTCTTCATCATATCTGTTTTATGTGTCTGAATACTCTCTATGATTGAATCTACTATTTGAAATTGGAATCAAGATATTTTATTTGGTTGAGAAGAAAATAATAGAAAAATCTTAGATCCAATTAAGGAGAAATAAGTAGATCTTAGTCGAGTTTGAGTTCGAATTTATATTGTGAAATTAGATAGACAAGATTTGAAATTAAAATAAAAATTTTATGGTGAAAATTCGAATAATTAAATGTAATCTTTCTATCAATTATATTTTTTGATGCATGTGAACAAACCCTTTTATGGTTAAATTTAGAGAACAATTATTTAAAGAGGAAATTCTTAATTCATCACAAATTGTCCTGTCGCTGCCTCTTGGATAGACCCAAATTCAGTCATTCATAATTTTTTATTGAGATCAAATTTATTCGATCGCTCCAATCAAAATTGGCACAACTTGGCCCTCTCCAACATATTTAAATTTTAGCCCGATCCAACGGTTCATTAGAGAGATATGGCCGTCGTACTGACACTATTTTATTCAAGAACGGATGTCTCTTCATTTCTCGTAACCAAGAGTTCTTTATGCTTAAACTTCACAAAAATAATATATCAAAGTAATATAACTAGAATTTAATAATTATTTAATTAGTCTAAAGACTAATAAGAATGTTCTAAATGAATTAATGGAGATTTTGAATGGAAAGTTTGTGGATGGAGCTGATGGATAGAGATATTGAATTAAATAGAGAATGGATGACTTTTAATATTAATTATTTAATGTATATTAAATACTATTTAATATATAGTTAAGGGGTGGTAAAAGTGTTTAATGATAATTATTAAGAGACTCAAATTTTAATGATATTAGATTTAGATTTAAATAAGAATTATTATATTGACAAGGAGTCATAGTTACATTATAACATTGTTATAACATAGCTACGATTTGAATTATTGATATGCCTTAAAAGTTAGTTAAATAATAACTAATGGGGCTTATGGAAATATAGTTTGATGAGTTTACTATTTATTAATATTTTTTAAGTCTAACAAACTATTAATAAATAATGGTTTAAATAGTTAACAACAAATTTGATTAGAGATAATCTATTGGAGATTATTTAATGAATTAAAGATATTATTGCAATCTTCCCTTATTAGAATCTTATTAATATGCATTAGTTTTATATGGTCTATTATCTAATCTAATTAAATCAAATTTAATTAAGATTAGTTAATAGTAGAAGAAGTGTAGTTAATTATTAGTCAATCTAAGAAAATGGATTAAAAGAAAAGAGATTTTAATATAATTTATATAGTGGACTTTTTATAATGTATATTGAATACTATTAAACAATTTTAGAGTTGTTTAATGAAGATGATAATGCTAAAAATTTTAAAATTATTCATGTTAAAATCTACAATGAGTCTTATTGTGGTTTGTGATAGGGATCTTTTTCAAACAACTTTTGTATAGACAAAATATCATTAGAACAATTAGAAAATGGAGTTTAATGGTTGATTTTAATATTGATTAAATAATTGTAAGATGATAAGTTATATTATGTTGATTTAAATTTAAAAATTCTAAATAATATTGGATTAAGATTGAATTATTATGTTATTGGTTAATACGTTTGAATACCTTAATAGTATTAAAAGTTAGCTAATGAAGTTCTATGTAAAAATTCTCTATATTGATTATTTATAGTTGTGATAAGTTTATTATTTATTAATGTTTGTTGGGTCTAACAAACTATTAATAAATAATAGTATAAATAGTTTAAATAGTTATCAACTAATACGAACAGAGTTACTCTAAAAGAGATTAGTTAATGATCGAAGTACTGTAAAAGATATTAATCAAATTGAATTGGTTAATAATTTGGAGGATTATCAGTTAACTGAATCAACGTACATAGAAAAAACTTATTTGAGATAATAATACCTAGTATTGAGGATTTATTATAACTTGTTATTATTAAAATATAAATGAGAACATTGTTGCAGAGTGATGTATGTGATCATTAAAGATTTAATAATAAGATTCCCAATATAGCTTGTCATTAAATATTAACAAGTTATTATTATTGAATTATTAATATGATCATTTGAGTATTGAATTCTAGTTGACTTTTAACTTACAGGATTCTAGTTAGTTATTAGTCAACTGATGTTAATTAAAATGTTCCTATGGTTATACAATTATTAATTAAATCAATTAATGAGAGTTAATTAGATTTAATTAATAATTAAGTTATGTAATAGAGATTTATTTGATATAATTCTTTTAACGAGATTGTAGATTATCTATATTGAAGTTGATAGGTCTTATTCTTATGACTTGAATTATGACTTTAGATATTATATGGTTGTCAACGATGGTGATGATTAAATTCAAAGACTCAAACTTTAGTAATACTTAATTAAGTTTCTAATTGAAAACTAAAAAGATGTTAAGAGGTCATGGATGGTGTACCTATGTTAATGGATTGAGATAAATAAAGTTATAATCTCTTATTCGAAGAATGATAATTGGTCCTCTTATAATATAACAAATAATGATCTTAGAAAAGTTAAAAAGTTAATCAATTAGAATAAGGATCATGGTTAAATAAGAGAACAATTTAATTAAAGGTGAATGATGATCAGTTTAGTGAATATTTATCCTTAAGTTATTCTTTAAATGTAATTCTTATTAATGGAAGGATAACGTTATCGGAGAACAAACGGGTTGACTTGTAGGTCAAATGATGAAACTTGAGACACTTGAAAATATACTTGCAAACAAAAAACTAAAAACCTCTACACTTGATTCAACTATGTAAGATAGAAAAACCAAAACATGTGTTTGCATCATGTATTCTTTATGCTTCTTGTTTTGGATTTTTGGGTTGACTAGTGTTGACCAGTCTTAGGTTGTTACCAGAGGCTCGGGGGTTATGAGATGTGTTGGCATGTTGATCTTATTTGGTCTTGATCTTTATAAGCCCAACCATGGTAATGTGATCATATGCTCTATGAAATGTTTGTATTTACTGATTGTTGTTGTTCATTAGTCTTCACGTGTGAAGCTGAGATGTATGCGTATGAGACACTTGAGCTAATCATTTTTGAGTCATCGATCAGTTATCCTTGGATTAATTTCTAGTCACCATGATGGGACTAAAATATGAATTTATTCTTGATGATGTCATGTTGTGACATGTTTGACTCAACCATTTTGGAGTCTTTGATAAGTATGATTTTTGAGATATTCTTGGTTGTTTGTTGAGAACCAATGATTATGATGATTTATTTTGAGATATATTTTGGTTATTGAGAACCAATGGATACTTATGATTATCAGTGATGCCTTCAGTTGCCGATAGAGAACTATTGTGGTCATGATTTGCTATGGATGCTTTTCGGATGCTCATGGAGATTTGATAATTCTTATCTTGGAGATTTGATGATTCTTATTGTGGATATTTGATGCTTATTTGATGATTTTTTTTTTATGGATTATCTTTTGGATTTTCTTTACAGTCGCTTGTACAAGACTGTGGTGATTTATGATTCCATGAGCCTAGGGTAGGTAATCTACTTGTAGTGTCGGGAAGTGGCTTGCAATGGGGGTCGGGGCCCTAAGAGGCTGCCAGGGTAACTCATTGTAAGTTGAATTAATAATTGATAACATTCACACCTAATACTAACTGAATGAACCTAAAAAAAAAGAGTTTTGGTTCTTGCCCATGCCTTGAGTGCTTGTATAGGCTAGGATGGGAGTAGTGAGAACACATGGTTGCGACCTTGCATTCCATAGTATGCTTTGTCAATATGAGAGGATACTAGTGGCCGCATGAGATCTGTATGGACCCGTGGAGTTTAGCTAACTGTCAGGGTAACTTGAACGAGATAAATGCGACGACACTTTTCCACTTGCAGAGTAGGTTTCGTACATGTCATTGTGTGCCTCTGGGAATTAGATGTCGATTTTGTGTGTGTTGGAACCTTTGAGTTAGTATACTTTTAGGATTCTTGGACTATAGAGATTTGTGCTATGTGTTATGGATAGCCTGTTTGGGACTTGAGATTATCTCCTCAGCATGATGGGAGTGGACCACTTAGGTACCACGTGGTCGGGTGGTAGTGTATTTTCCACTCTTATCATTTGAGATTCATTGAGACATCATCGTTGATGCGTCCTTCGTGATGGTGGATATGTATTCTTTCATTGATGATTAGCATATGTTAGATGATGTTATCTTATGCTTATATTTGCATGTTAGATTACTTTCTAAATATGATGTTGTATATGTTAGGAGTGACATTCCTATTATGTTAATATCGATGATCTCTTCGGTGATTTGGGATGTTATGCACGGAGGGATGGCTAGGGCCCACGATGGTCTAATGATGCTATTAATGGTTGGGAGGAACCGTGCACTTAGTTTATTTTGTTTGATCTTTATGATGGATGTATATGTCTTCTATGATGATGTATCATGTTATTATCTTTACTTTGATGTATCATGGATTAGAATAGGATGATGTACCTTATTCTACATATGTATATTCTTTGAGCTTGTCATACCCTATGACATGTACAGAGGATGAATGAGCATTTGAAATGTAATATTTAAACATTGGACTTATCATTATTATTTTATATGGATGTTGTACTAGATGGATTCATGTATGTAATTCAACATTAAGGGATCTTTAAAGAATGTAATCGGTTATGTATGTTATATTTACTTTCAGATGGAGATTGCTATTGCTTCCGTTATTAAGTACAAGTTATATGTGGTATTTACTTTCATATTTTTTTTTTAAAAAAAATGTTACCAAATTTAGTGAAATTCTAGGTTAATTCTTTGGATCCCTTGGCAGGGCATTACATGAACACTAGGCTACACCATACAGGAAGAAAGAAATTTCAGTTCCTTTAATGATGAGGCCTAAGATACAACACTCTAGAAGAACATATTTTGACTGGTCACTATCACATTAGACACTAGTAGAGCCAATAAGATCTATCCTTTGAGAGAACAAGCCTTTGTAGATTGGGACCAACATTCCTCTCAGGATGTTGTTGTAGTGATGAATGCCTCTAGGAAGAAGTGGATAAGGATTTCATAGGATCTAAAGAGAATGGAACCTCACTCACCTCAAAATCTAACACTTGCCACAAGGAGAATTCCATGGTATATTATGTTGGGTTGGACACTCCTTAACCATTTGGTTCCACTAATGTTTCAACCTCCACTCTTCCTTAGGCCATTGTTGGTAATGAATGATAGTGCAATAGATTATGACATGGCCTCTAAAGTTTAGTGTTGGGAAAGACTCAAAGAGACTCATGGATACATTGATTATATTCATGACGATCTAGGGCAGAGAATAACTAGTAATTTGAGGGTCCATGCCAAGGTTTGAAGCTTTATGATTGTTGGAGGCCAACAAGAGTTCAGTTGGGGGTGATGATGGGCTCCTAAATTATCCATCTTTCTCACCACTTTTTATCCTCTTTCTAAGACATTTGATTGCACATAGAAATACATGTATGATTTTAAGCATATGGACTTACGGTTTCTATATATCTGATCATATATGTGTGTGAACATAAGATGGAATGTGGATACCTCTAAATACATAATATCTACTTAATTTCATGGACAAGAATGGTGAATGTAATAGTTATACACATGTTAATCGATATTTTCTTTCCTAAGCTATGTTTTGGGTAGTTAAGTCCATTAGTCGTAGGTTTGAAAGAGTGATAATTAAGACTAACATGTTTTCCTAATATTGATGATGTGGATATATATGTATATGGTTCGATGTGTGTGAATTAATTTTCTTGTAGGAGTTGAATGTGGATATTCAAGGACCAACATACTAGCATGAAAGTCATCAAAGCCAACCATGATTATTGAATCTTCACAAAGCAAGTCAATGCTTCCTGTTGCATGCAACACACAGATTTAGCGAGTGCTATATTATGGGATTATTCATGGTCAATAATGTTTCTATTGTGAAACTTTATGAGTTGTAACTAATCCTCATTATGAAGTGATCGTAGGTTTAGGAGTTAGTAGTAGTTTCCTTTTAAATAATTGATTGATGTGACTCTTTTAAAGTCAGTCAAACAAATTAACTTTTAATATAGAAATCTTGCATACCATTTTAAAGAATGTAATCATTTTTATGGATGAATAGAATGTTCAGTTTAAGTTTGCAACTTTCATCTAGTTTTTACTTTCCATTCACTCATTCAAGGGGGGCCCACTTGATCGGTGAATTGATTTATTAATGTAGAATTCATTTCCTCTTCATTTATATGTTTTATAACTCTATTGTTCTTACAGCCATTGATACTAGAATCAGTAGTCTATTCTTGCAACACAGTCAATTGGAGAAGTTCTTAACTATAATTTCCTACTTTGATTAGAATACATTTGCTTACCAATTTTAGTTTAGTTTTCCTGAAGCATAAGCATTTGAATTCCTTAAATAGGCTTAGAAGAGAAAGTTTGAAGCATATACTTTGCAGATGCCATTCCAAGTTTATGTTCCTGATCGATAATTAAATGATACCAAATAGTACATTAGGAATCATTTGGGGTGTTCAATCCTAAATTAAGTAGTCCATTGCTTTGGTTTTTTGATACTATTGTTTGGCCAAGCATCAACTAAGCCTTCATGAGTAGAAAGATGTGGATCTTTCTTAGTCAATTCTTATGCCTAGGCTAGTTCCTTTTGTAAAACTTCCATGTGTGGAGTCAACATGGACTATATCTGATAAGAGTGGATCTAATATTTGTATCTTTTGCTTGCAGCTTGGCAAGCCTACTCTATGTTAGCATCAATCTTTGAAAATATAACTAGCTAGTTTTAGGAGATACCTATAATGATTTCTTGTTGATTTTGACTCTCTTTGAAGCTTGTCAATTGTCCATTGAGTCTCTTGGGTAAAGAGATCAACATTACATAGTTTTGTGTATAGATAATAACTATACCCCAAAACTATCTTTACACCCTCTATCTTAGTTTCTAAATCAACTTGAATAAGTACAATAGAACTAGATATTTTATCCATAAATTTGGTGTGAAATTTTCTCTTAGAACATTCCAATAACTTAACATTGGTCTCTATATATTCATCTTTTATTTTGTCAACTATATGTACAAGTTTCTCTATAACAGGCTTATCAGATAATGAATCTAGGAGACTAAAAATGTCAATGAAAATGTCTTTGATTTCATACAAAACTTTCTTTTTCTTATTCTCTCTCCTTCAAATTTCTTACCTTTTCTTCCTTTGTAGAGCCTCTTGAAGAACATTCATTTCTACAAGTGTGATTTTTCTCAGATCAAATGTTGGTAATATAATCACCTCATTTAAACTTACATCCTCAAATGATGTAGCTTCAACACTCTTATGGGTGTTAGTACTTAGCACTGATATCTGCAAGGGTGTGGCTTGAGTATAGGTACATGAAGAGTCTAGCTATTGGGAGGAGGTGTAGTAACTAGTAAGGCAACCAATATCTAAATGGAAATTTTCTCCTTTGGCTCAATAGTCACCTTATCCTCTTCCTTCTGTTCATTCCCTTATTGTTCTTCACTGGGTTTTATTGGGGCTACTATTGGGTTTTCTTCTTTATCATTCTCTTTTCATTTACTTCTCCATCAATTTCCATAGTAGCTAGTACTATTGAACATAGTAGACTTGGTAGTGATGTGACAGGTGGTACTTCCTCCTTCTCTTTCATCTTGATGATAATTATTTGCATTAAGGATGGTGCTTGATTGAGCTCTTATTTCTATTCAAGAGTTAAAGTTTGATATGTAGTCTTTTCTTGTGCCTCATTTCCTTTCACGTCAACAACACTTGATGACACTGATGATGTATCTTTCTATTTCTCATTCTTAGCGGATGCAATATGGTATTTGTGCATGGGATTACAATATTGGTAGATTCCTATTGTAATGTCCTTATGTCTTTCTCACTCAATGGATTTACATTTTGAGTGGAGTTATTATGTATGTCTTCAATGGTTACAAACTCTTTCTTTGTATGTGGGGGATTGGTTCTTGACACTTGATCTCCTATACATCTTGTGCATTTTCCTCAACTGTGTCACCCTTTTCTTTTGTTGTATCCTCCTTTTCTCCTCCTCTTGTTGTGTTTTCCTTTTCTTGGTCTCCCTTCTCTTCCACAGCTTTGGTGGATAACCCATAGATAAATTTCCATAGTAAATTACTCTAGGTTACCACCTCTTCTACTTTATTCCTCAAAATGTTAAATGCTAGTACTTGGGAGCACATCTCCCTTTATATTTCTCTATAACCTCTATAATCATTCTTTTGTCAAGTTTAGGCATAATTGTGGCTAAAATAGCTTCTTTGGTTTATTTTTCAGTCTCTAAACTAAACTTCCTCTTTTTCTCAAATCTCTCATATAGGATTTTAGGAGTAGATCTAACAATATCTAATAGAGTGGTATTAAATGTGGCCATCATATCATAAATAGCCTCTTCAAGATTATTCTTATATTCATTATCTAACTTATCAAAATCAATATATGAAAAACTAGATAATTCTACATTAATCTTTACATTTTCACATAAATTATCAATGTCAGATGAGAGATTGTGGCTTACCACTTTGAATTGACATAATTCATTAGATTCTATCTTCTCATCATCTAAGTCACTTTGAGGTTTTTACTTTCTTCTTGGCTTCTTAGCATCATAACTCAACTCTATTGTGGCACTCTCTCTTTTTCCTTTCTCCTATGTTTCCTTGGCTTTTGTTGTGGCAAACCTTTTACTTGATCTTGTCAAAGGTGCAACTAGATTCTTTTTAGTTTGCATTGTTGTTTTCTTTGCTTTCTACACTGCCTTATATTGTGCTTTCCTCTTCTTGCTAGTTTCTTCAGTTTCTTTGTTGGCATCCTCTTCATCATCATCTTTTTCCTCACCTAATCCCTAAGTTATTTCTTCTTCTCTTTCTTCTCCTTCTTCTCCTTCACCAAAATTTTCTTTAGCTTTTTCACAACTTGTTCTTCCTCCTTATGATTATGGTTATTTGTGAGTTAATGGTGATTCTTGATCTTTCTTCCTCATAGTTCCCAAAGGATGTAGCATCCATATCAATCTCTTTTGCCAATAATGTAGTAATAGCTACTAAAGCTTCATCAATATTAATCTCATATGGTAAAGGTCTTAACCATCTTACCCTTGGAATTTCTTCCTATACATATGTGTAGTCCACATCAACTAGAAAATATACATCATTATAATATTTTTGATTAAGGAAAATAAGTTTTAACAAGGCCTTGAAACCTATACAATATATAGTTCTGACAAAAAGAGAACACTTAAAGTATCAAAAGAAACTAAAAGAAAATATTTGAAAAATCTCCCCTAATGAAATGAAAAAAACTAGAAAAAGCTAGGGAGACAAGACAAAAAATTAGGACGAGCCAAGAAAAGCTAGGGCAGTTAGGAGATATCTCTTAGCATTTGTGCTGCATTGATTTTGAGCTCAAATAGTCTACCCACTATCTCCTTCATGTCTGAGAGATCCTAGTCAAGTTCCAGGGTATCCTTCTTCCTCAAGGTAGATCTGGTATGCTTCCTCGAGCTGTCATTAGGGGTCTTGTCCTTTGTTCTATGGGGGGTAGAGTACTGCTCCTTGTTGATTCTTTGCTCCTCTATTTTATTGATGAGTATCTTAATATTCTCATTGGCCTCTTTGAGAATATTGTAGCTTTGTTCCACTATAATCTGTATAGAGCTCTCCATTGTATGAACCCTATTCTTGATCTCCTCCACTTTGTTGTCCATGATATTTTCTTCTTCCAAAATCCTATTCTTCAAGCTATAATTCTCCCTTTCAAGGATGCTAACCCTATATTTAAGATTTTGGATTTCACGAAAAAATACATCATTATAATGTTGTTCAATTAGTGACACATGAAATCTTGACCTCTTCTTCTTAGACTTCTTAAAGTCTTTTAAATAACTGGTCATTACTAATTCAAAATTATCACCTAATTTCTCAATGAGCCCTCCTATCTGTTGAGTAATATATCTATTTGTCTTCTATATAACCTTTTCGAATGTAGGAAATGTATTTTGCACATAAAAAAATATACAGACAATGAGTGATCCAAAATTATATGAAGTACTCTTTGCTTTTTTGATAGCTTCAAGGTTTTTTGATAGTTGTTGAAGATGTAGCTTGGCTAAGTCATAGATGTGATCTCTCTTCACAATCTTATAGCCTAGGTCAATGACAATGCATGACCCATTGTTGAGTCAGCTAGACTAGTAGAATTTGTGTACAGTCACTCTTACTACAAACAATATACTAGGGTCTATGATGATGTCAATTGATATTCCACATTTGTTCCACATGACTCTAGTATTCTTCTCAATAATCTCTTTTTCATCGCTCCTGAATGTCTTCGACTAGTGTAGGGTTGGATAGCTTGTGACTCTATGAATGATACACTTAGATATTCTAATTGGTCAATCTTATAACCATATCTAATTATCATGAATCAAACTCAACACTATCTTTATCCATTCAGTCTTAAAAACCCTTTTCTCTCTATAATATTGTTCTCTTCCCTCAACACACTATTCTCACACAACCTTTGATAGGCATCTCTAATTTCTAAATCTCCAATATCACCTATGTTGTAGGTATAAAAACAAAGTACATCTTGGATCATTAAAACCTTTTGTGATATCATTGATAACACACCAAATGGATCTCCTTTATATGTGATCTTAGAAATGTCACAAGATGAAATTTTTCTCACATCATTGCTAATAAATTGGACATTAAAAACTTCCTTCCACTCTTTCCTAGGTGCTTCTGAAGAACTTGCTTCCATCTTGACTCTCTAGGGTTTGCAAAAAATGAAATAGTGTAACTCGGCACAAGTTAAATACCTTTCAAATCCATAATATGATATCAAGTTGTAGTAGAATCTAGTTTGAAAATACTTGAATATCCTTTTGCAAATTGCCTTTGTGCTCTTAAAACTTTGGTAAGTACAAGTGATTCAAAAAATTGAGTATATAGACTTCAAAACCTTGCATTTAATGTTTAGTGCATATATTATTGTTCACTCGGTCGCTATAGGGTTTTGTAGTATGCTTAGTTATCTTAGAGCGCTCAATTATCACTATCATACCTTCATTATTCAATAGTGACTAAAAAAAATTCAATGCTCAGGAGAAACAAAGAAAGTAACAAAATGATAGATTTTCTATTTTTTCTAATCACTTTAATGCATCTTAATACATGCTGATAAATCCTTTACATTTTTTAAATACTCAAAAATCATGCCAAATATATCATTTTCGATATTAGTTCCACACATACCTTTGATTTCCTAGTTGGGGGTGATGTGATCACCTAATCCATTGGATAAAGTGACCTCATCTAGACTTGATGTGCTACAATATTCTTTCTTTCTCCATGTCTTGCTCATCTGCATCTTTACCTTCTCAACATCTACCTTTGCTTTTTCTTTGTTGAATTTATTGCTTGGTGCAAGTGACCGAGTTGGAAAATTTGTGCTCACATGACTGATCTTAAGACAAATAAAGCATACAACCTCATTCAACCATCTATTGTAATAAATAGTGAAATATTTCCTAATGATATTTACAACAACATGACCATACTCACCACAATAATGACAACTATACCTTGTACTATAATCCCAATCATAAGTATTCCCATGATGATGTACCTTGGTTTTCTTGTTTGATGTCCATTTAGGTTTAGATATACATTCATATCCCTTGTGTTCATACTCCTAACAATTATAATAGTATAGTTAAAATCTTTGAGTGTTGATTGTCTTTATTGTGCATTCATATGCCTAATGTCCTTGCTTTTTGTTGTTATGGAAATGTCCCTTGAATTTATGCTTAGGGTTTTGATTTCTAGTATTGCTTCTACATATATTTGCTGTGTAACCCAATTTTCCATAGTGATGATAAATGGGCTTGTTGATCCTTCCCTTATAGTTCCTTTGTTCACCACTTCTAGATGATTCTCCTTTCTTAGTGATAGAATATCCCAATTCAACAATGTCATTGTTTAACCTTGGTGCTTCCATTAGTTTTTTAAAGTACTCTATGACTTAAATAGGTTTGTTAATCTTTTCCTTCTTTATCTTCAATTCATTCTGCAGTAGGGAATTATGTGTTTCCAAAGTTGTAATCTCAATGTCTTTCCTATTCGATTCTTGATTTGTAATCATTAATTGATTCATTAGATCTAATTGAATGCTTGATAACTTTTGCACATTTGATGATTTATCCTCAAGTCTATTAGCTACTAATATTTTGTATTCTTCAATCACAACTCTATCTTCTTCATCTTTCTTTTTCAGTTTAGTTGCCTCTCATAACAATATTGACTAAGTTTCTTGTTCTCTCTTCAGATTCCCAACTTCTACATTTAGGGCAATGTTCTTTTCCATCAGATCGCAATAGTTGCATCAAATTCATTTGAGTTTTTGTCCTTTAACAATCTAGTAGTGTCTTCTTATTAATATTGAGTGTTATTTTGTTGAATTACCAATTATTTTCTTTTCTTCAATGTCTATTGTAGTTCATCTCTTGCCTCCTTGAACTGATGTAGGGAAAGTTGTATTTCAATCTTCTAGTTCTCAATAGTCTTTCCCAATTTGTAGACTTCCATCTTCAATTTCTTACCTCCAAAGCTATCAAACTTAATTTTCTAGAGAACAAAGATCTAATACTAGTTGTTGGAATTAACAATGGGAAAGTAAGTTCTAGTGGGGGGGGTGGTGGTGGTGGTGAATCAACACTTACATTTTTATATTTCACCTTAATCCATCTCATAACTTAACATATAAGCTAAAATATGTAATCGTTCATCACATCCAAAGTATGAAATAAATCAACACATAACACATAATATTTTGGTTACCCAGAAACCCTCCAAGGAGAAGGTAAAAATTGGGGTGGATGACACTCACAAATCTTCACTATTGCAATTTTAAAGTGTGGCCTATTATGGTACAAAGTTTTGATCATAAACTATGGTCTACCCTATTAAAGGCTTGCAAAGACTTCTAGGTCTCACCTTGCTAAATGATTTAAACTCACAATAAAGTAAGCACACAATTAAAAGATTTACAAAATCCTATTAAGACTACTTTGCTAAGCCATTTACTCTATATCACTTGTTAGAATGATTCAAATCTTGATCCTTTGGTTAGCACCTTACTGCTTGATGTCAGATCTTCTCTTTACTAGTTATCTCTTGACCCTCCTGATCAGATCTATCTTCTATAACCTTTCGCTGGTTGTCCTTGTTGTTCTCAGACTGATTCTTCATTGCATAACTCTGCCTTAGCTATCTTCTCCATGTTTCTTTCACACCAGATACTCTCCTTAGTATCCTCCTTCACTATATATGTTACCCATAGTATTTACTTCTTTTATAAACAACATGGAGACAAAAATAAGATAGAATCAAGGACTATGGTTGATCCATATTGCCTCCTAATGCTTTCCTCAATCTAATTGGTTGAATGTCTAGCATAGGGATGCGTAATATGGCTCCCTCCTTATTTATTATAATAAAAAATTCATGTTCATTTCAGCCAAAAATGGTTTACATAGAAGTTTTTGCCATTACAAACATCTATGACAACCATTCACTCGACATCAATAGGCTTTGATGCTCAGCCTTCATTATGCTCTATATACTAATACTTGACTTCTAAATGGCTTGACACCTAAATCACTCAACACACTCTATTTTCTCAACTCCTATTTTCTCGACACCTACATGACTCAACACAGTTAGACTGCTTGGCACATACTAGTGATCAACACTAACTATCATATTACTTGGCATGTATTATTTGGAGACTTATGCTTGGCATGCTTTGTTGGATTGCCTCACATTATTCACTCAACATGCACTATGCATTTGAATTGCACTATTCTTTGCTAGAAAATGACTAAACGTTTTATCACTACAATGTCAAAACAACAATGAGATTAACTTGTAAAACGGGTGGATAGATAGGAAAAAAGGGGTTTAAAGGGGAACTAATGATATGTGGAGATATCATGATGTTTCCTTCTTTTGAAATTTTAATAATGACAATGTTGTGGTTATTCTTTTGGAAAGTTGGAAAGTATCATGTACAAAGTATTCGTCAAGAAATATGCTCAACCTTGTGTTATGATCTTTTCTTTACAAGTGCAATTTTTTATGTAAATATGTATTAGAGATAGAAGTTATTAGATTAATCAAACTTAAATACTTTAAGGAAAAAAATATAGGAACTCAATTATCAGGGAACCTATTATGAAAAATGAATATTCTTAGTACAATTCATTTTTTTTTTTTATACCAAACTTAATCAACTTAAACCTAGTCCTGTCAAGTTTCTTGGTGGGGCATTACAAATGATACTTGTTTGATTGCCACTGGTAATATAATTCCATAACTACTCTTTGGCATATCCACTCAATTTTTCTTCCTAGAATAGCTTTCAAATCACCTTGTTGGTAGAAGGTTTGGATAACTAGATAGGATGGAGAAATGTTTGGTTTGCCTTCATCAAAACTTTTTTTAATACTTCTCCTTCAATAAACTCAAGGTCTTATCAAATCCAAAAATGTCTAGGAAATCCACCACTGTGCATTTCCTTAATCAAATTCAACCTCATAGAACTTAAACAACATATCTTCTTGAATAAAATATTCATCAAACTTACTTGGTTGTTCTGTCAAGCTAGGTGCTCTGCACTTAGTCCACAACTCAGAAAAATTAGGATCAGTATCATACGAATCCTTCATCTCATCAAAACCAAGAACTTCAATCTTCATCTTGGTCAACAAAGAATTTCGTCTACTCAATGTATCAAAAACTTGGTTAGTGACTCCACTATTATGCTTAATAAAAATTTAAAACTCTACAAATACTCAACCCACTTTATATGTCTTTAAGTCAACTTATGTTGACTTCTCAAACATTGTAAATATTTATGGTTAGTATACACTACAATCTCCTCCTTAGGAATCAAATAATTTCTCCATTTTTTCAATGCTTGAATTGCTGGTGTAAATAAGTATTTACTATTTACACGTAATTAAGTTTACTTAGGTTAATGCATATTTTATTATTTGTTTATTAGTCACCTAGGAGTATGCGCACTCATGTGAGTTGTCATGTTGACAACACATGAGTTAGCAATGTAAATATTCACATGGTTTCTACACTTAGGAGTAAGCACTTTATTTGAGAACATGGTGTCTACAAGATTCTAGACACCTCATCATGCTTATCCTCTTATTGTGGAGGATATGTGCTTAGTTGTCATGCTTATCTAAACACATTCTAGATGCATCTTAGAGGCCTTTATATACAAGCTCTCCTAGTGTGTATGTACATGCTTCTAATAACAAAAATAATTCTCATATTTATCATACTCTTGGTCTATAGTTGTGTTTGTGCTTGTGCTCCTTGATCTTGGGTGAATTTTTTTCTAAGGCAAATTCTTACATGGTATCAGAGCTATACCAAATTCTTTAATCTCTCTATTTGGAGGAGGGTTTTTCCCATGAGAATTTTCCTCTTTCTCCACTTTATGAGAGATTGCAGTGCATTATGTACATGGGTACCTAACATGACCTACAAGCCAGGACCCATCATTCATTTCATCTTAGATTATGTAAGCTTAAGGGCATTCCCCTAAGTTGCATGTAAGGGGGGGTGTTGGTGTAAATAAGTATTTAATATTTACACTTACTTAAGTTTACTTAGGTTAATTCATATTTTATTATTTATTTATTAGTCTCTTAGGATTATGCACACTCTTGTGAGTTGTCATGTTGACAACACAAGAGTTAGCACTCTAAATATGTACAAGTGTCTACACTTAGGAGTAAGCACTTTATTTGATAACATGGCGTCTACAACATTCTAGACACCTCATCATGCTTATCCTCTTATTGTGGAGGATATGTGCTTAGTTTCCATGCTTATCTCCTAGTACATTTTAGACACATTCTAGATGCATCTTAGAGGGCTTTATATATAGGCTATCCTAGTGTGTATGTACATGCTTCTGATAATAGAAAGCATTCTCATATTGATCATACTCTTGGTCTACAGTTGTGCTTGTGCTTGTGCTCCTTGATCTTGGGTAAATTTTTCTCTAAGGTAAATTATTACATGAACAATATCATAAAACTCTTGATCATACACAAAATGCTTCCTTTTAGCACCATTCAATTTATCACTAAAGAAAGAAACAAGTTTTCCTTCTTGACTTAATATAGCTCCTATTGCACTACCACTTGCATCACATTCAACTTGAAATACCTTATTGAAATTAGGTAAAGCTAATACATGAAATTCAACAACCTTTTGTTTCAAAGTCTCAAAATTTTTATTAGCTTCATGTGTCCACTTGAATTCATTTTTATCTCCTCTTGTTGTCTCAGTCATAGCATTATAAAAAAAACTAAAATTCCTTATGAACTTCTTCTAAAAAATAGCCAAACCATGAAATGATCTTATCTCACCCATATTCTCAAGTCTACGCCATTCCAAAATTTCTCTAGCCTTCTCAATATGCATCTTCAAACCATCAGCTGAAATAAAAAATTCCAAATACACAATCTCTTCTTGCATAAAAGAACATTTCTCCAAATTAATCATCAACTTTTCTTCTTTCAATCTCTACAATACTTGTCTAACATGATGAAGATGTTCTTTTTTAGTCTTACTAAATATCTGAATATCATCCAAATAAACAATCACACACTTACCTAAGAATCTCTTCAAAACTTCATTCATCCATCCTTGGCATAAGAAACTTATATTTCACTGCGATCTTGTTAATAGCTCTGAAATCAATACACATTCTCCATTCTTCATTCTTCTTATGTTCTAATACAAGAGGTACAACATATGGACACAAACTTTCTTTTATCAAGCCTTTTTGGAACAACTCATGCACTTGTATGTTAAGTTCTTTATTTTTCAATAGGTGTCAATCTATATGGTGCTTTATTTGACAAACTAGATCTAAACCATCAAGTATGTCCTCTATAACAATATCCTTATACTCATTCAAAAAATCTATAATTCCACTGGCACTTAGTTAATACTACTAGTTTCTAGTATCACTCAGTTACCATTAGCTTTTGTAACTTGGTCACTACTGACTGACACTCAGTTAGCACTATTTTCTAATACTTAGTTTCTATTGGCACAACTCAATCTTCTAGGAATTATGGCAAAATAGATTTGATTATTCTGTATTTCCTTTTCAAATTTCCTTCCATTAACAATGCAAATTTTCATAGTAGTACACAATGAACCTCATCTAGACTCTCAATCAAAGGCAAAAAAAGTTGCTTTTTCTCATTCACCCAAAGAATATATTGATTCAATCTTCCATCATCTATAACATATCTATCATATTTCCAAGGTCTACCCAACAAAATATGATAGCAATCCATAGGCATAATATCACACGAAAACTTCATCAAAACAATGTCCAATCTTAAACTTCACAATGCATTGTTCAATTACCAATATCTTATGCTCATATTTGATCCATGAAAGATGATAAGGTTTAGGGTATTCCAACCTATGCAACTGCAACTTTGTAACCAATTTTTCTGATGCCAAATTTGTAGAACTTGCACTCTTAATGACCAACTTGTAACAATTTCCAGCCATGTTACATTTGGTCTTGAAAATACTTCTCCTTAGGATAGGTTCCTCATCACTTCGCTTATTACATAAGGTTCTTATCACCATAATATTTTCTTCAACCTCAGGTCCACTTGGTGAACCCTTAGTGTCTCCTTGAATCACAACATTTCTATTACCTTGTCCACTTTAAGAAGATCTACACTCAAAAGATCTATGCTCTTCTTTACCACATCTGAAACATTTACCATGAAAACCACCTCTAGAATAAGAATTACCTCTTCCTTGGTAAGAACCAGTACTTCCTCAGTAGGAATCACCACCTTTTCACATCATCTTTCCTTTATCATCATTCTTCCATTTAGATTTTCCCTTATCTTGCATAGAATTATCAAATTTGTCAACTTCTCTATAAGGTCTATCTCTGCCTCTCTAGAATCTACCACCTCTACCTCTTCGTATTTGTTTAGGCTTCTTTGTCAAGATCTCATCTTTCAAGGAATATTGGTATTATTCTTCCACACTTTCCAATTTGACAAAAATTATCTCATCTTGAATTCCAGATTTCAATCTATTTATGTACCTTGCAATTTTCTCAACATCATCATCCACATGTCTAGATTTGATTTCCAATCTATATAATTCCCTAGTATATTCCTTCATAGTTAGTTCTTTTTGTCTCAAATTTTACATCTATCTCAACAAAATAACTTGGTAATGAGCAAGAAGGAACTTGTTCTTTACCTTGTTCACCATCTTTGGCCAAGTTCTAATCTTCTCCTTTCCTCTCCTTTTTCTATCAATTTGTAAATGCTCCCACCATAGTGAGGCATGCCTTTTCAAACTTATAATTGCAATCTTCACCATCCTATTATGAGGAGTGTTTTCATACTTAAAGAACTTCTCCATTTTAGATATCCAATCCAATACAACATTAATATCTAATTTTCCATCATAAGGAGCAACTTCTATAACAAGCTTTGAATTTTACCTAGACAACACACTCAACAACCTTGCCTCATCTTGATCTTCTTCAGGTTCAAGATTAGGGTTTGGTGTTTCTACTTCATCATCACTCACATCATCAAGTTGCACTCCTCTTCTCTAGGCTATCTTTACAACATCCAATCTTGTTGCAATTTGTCTAATGTATCCAAAATGACATTGTCAATATTTCCTCTACCTCGAACCATCTTTACAATTTCTTTCCAGCTAGATCCCTACAACCAAATTCACTTAGGGTTCTACATGATCCAATCTCCATAAGGATGAACCTCTGCTCTGATACCACCTGATGTAGGGCTAGTTGAGATAACCAAGGCCAAAGGCACACCTAACTATTCAAACTACCTATGAGAGCAAAAATAGTGGAAAATAAACACCAAATAACAAAAAACTATAGAAATAGAGGAACAAATACTTTCATATATTCACTCAAAAAATTGAAGATACATGCCCAGTTGTAAAGCCTTTTGAGTTATAACCACATTACAATTCAATCTCGATCCTTAATGATCAAACTTTGCCTTTCATCGTGCTTATGCTCTTTCTACCTTCTTACTCCTTACTTCTACCTCTGAGACTCTACTAAATACCCCTTTAAATACATGCATAACCACAAGTCAACCTATTGAAAATACCAAAAATTAGGTCCTCATATTAAATACTAAAACAAGCAACATGTCAAGCCTTAGAAAATATCTATCACTAAATTAAATGCAAGGTTAGCCCAAACTGGAACTAGACACAAAAAATTCAGTTAAAGAAGAATCCATCAAAGTGGAAACTCAACAAATTCAACAACGCTTGACAACCAAAAGAAATTTAGCATCCAAAAAAGCTCGGTAGCCAAAAGGAACTCAACAACCAAAGAAGAGCTTGACAACCAAAGAAGACTTGGTGACCAAAGGAACTCGGCAACCAAGGAGAGCTTAGGAACCAAAAAAGACTCAATGACCAAAGAATAACTTGGTAACTAAAGGATAGCTCATCAAACATAGAGTAACTTGAAAATAACTATAAACTCGATAGTGCAAGACATTGCAGCTCAACAATAACTAAGAAGCTCAAAAAACATACAAGATAGCAATACATCTTAGGATGCTCCTGCATCATAAGCGTAAACAGTTGAGAAATTTTTTAAAATAAGAAACTACAAAGAAAAACCATCTCATAACTAAACTTCTTTGCCAAGTTTGTCATCTTTCGTCGTGGCTTATTTTACCAACTTCCAGCTATAGAAAGAGCTCATGAATTCTTGAATTTCATGGGATTGTAGATTCTTTAAGCTGAGAAACTTTGATCTGCAAGCATCTATCTTCCACCTCAGTTCCTTGATCCTCCTTCTTTGCATGGGTACGAGCTCTGTGTTTAAGTACATCATAGATTCCACATTGGCCATGGTAGTGAAATCTTGAGGGGTAGGACTATTGTTGTCCCTAATATTGAACATGGTATCATGGAAACTCTTTGTTAAGGTATTTGAATTTGTCTTTCCATCTTCAAACTATATAATGTCAATAGGATTAATTATCTACATGTCCTTTAGTATCCCTTTATGCATCTCTATGATCTCAAACTCAATTGTATGCATCTCTTCTATGGAATTTTTTATATAGGGAGTCTTTCCAACTCATGTTAATTTTAAAATTGAAAATCATGCATGGATCTACATCCTTCATGGGGATTTTAGATAGTAATTTTATCATGCCACATTTTTATACTTTATGCAAACTGGAAGATAATCACCTGGCATTGACTTTGATCTGTTTCCTACATAGGAATGAGAGTTTGGAATTCCCTATGTAACACCTCTCCCTTTGTGTATGTAGTGGTAAAATCCAAAATGAGTCTTCCTCCTTCCTCCACAACATTTTCAACCCACTCATTTATTGCCTCTAAAAGAAGTCATTCCCTTTGCATCTATCTAACTAGTTGTCGAATGTCAGAGGAGTTGGGGTCAAAAGACTAGAGAAACTATATTAAGGGAAGTGCAATAACATTCATTAGGGAATCAATATACTCAGCCATATTGACTCAACATGTGGTCGGCTGAGAACTTGAAGATATGGTTGCCAGTGTCTCTAGTAAGAACCCCTAGATCCATGGTGGTAACCTTAAAATATTTGGCCTCCACTTTACCTAAACCTTATTTCTACCTGTAGGTGGCTACTTTTATTGTTACCTTCCCCATGATAGGATCCTTGGTCACATGTGCATCGTTCTTTACCTTTTTGTTCTTTGGAGTACGAGTGGCATATTTGGTGACTATGTATATGATAGGCATAAACATAGGATGAAATATGTATTTCTTATTCATAGAATCAGATAACTAGGGGGAATGGTACTTGCAACTATTATCCCTTCATTGGTTCTAGGGGGAGTCATGAAGTTGGACTGAATTAGATTCGTAGTACCTATCAATTCTACATCTGTCACTTAATTTTTTGATAGTGCAAGATCTTCCCCTTTGTTTTGCTCTTGATCCATAGGGTTGAGCACTTAAGTTGTCTTCTGAGTTAGTGTCATAGACATAGTTTTGGACCCAATTTTGAGAGCTATCATTCGATTTGGTGGCACCACTCCTTTCTTTCTCTTAACTATTAAAACATGACCTACAAAATTAGATGAAAGGGGGATGTTAGAAGTTAAAAATTTAGAGAAAGAAACCACCTTTGTGGGTCTTGAAATTTTCTTCTCACTGGGTGACTTGGTTCTTTTTCCTCTTAACCAATTATCTATGGAGGCCAATATGGATCTAGTCCTGACATTTATGTCATCCTCCTCATCTCTGTTCTAGTCAACCTTGATTTGAATTTGTTCATTTATTTCTTCCCAACTTGGTTCAATAACTTCTAGACTATGTTCAATAAGTCCCTCTAGTTTGAACTTCAACCTAATGAGGTGATATGAGAAAATGTCAACCTTGAGTGGTCTCCTTTAATGACCTCTTGATTTTTTGTTGTAGTCTTCCCACAAATCTTCAAGGTGAGGCATTGGTTGAAGCTAGTCCTTTATACCAAGCACTAGTCTTGCAAACTTTTATTATCAAAGTCTCTCCTTCCTTGGTAAAACCCAAAATTCAAATTCAATAGGTTACTCCCAATTTTTAAGGCATTAATTATTGTGTTGCAAGCTAGGGGGCCAATTTTAATGGGGAAAATAGACTCCCATCTCTCTTTAGGGAGATTTTCTTTTACTACAAAGAACATCTTTTTGCATACTTTATCCATGACAAAACAATACAAAGCATACTAGGGCAACTTAATTGGTTCTTCTTCAAAACCTCCTATTTGTGTATAGATAAACCTAGGGAACTAGGTGTATAAACTTCCATAGGTTTGAATCAATATTTGAGCCTCTAGGGACATCCTTTGCATAGGGGTTTTAACAAGACTAAGGTGTACATTTCCTAGAAAAACATCATGCACTCTCTTGAAATCCTCAAAAACTCTATCTTGCCTTAGTAAGGGATAATATATATATATCATTATATCCTCAATCCAAGGTTCATGAGGGATAGAGGTGAGATCACTCACACATGCAAGGCAGTAACTTAGATAGGAAGACATATGAAACTCTTGTTAAGAGGTTTACGAGTGCTTGAGTTGGCTCCTTAATGAACTGGCTATCAACTTTTCCCATTCTAGAAATTTTTTACCAGTTAAAACAATATCTATATAATGAAACATCCATTCTTTGAAAACCACAACATTAGCCCACCCCTTAGTTCTATGCAACAAAACCATCAAGTCGTGTATATGGGATTTCATATGATCCTTAGTGAGTACTTTAGATAGCCTTGAACCTCCCCTATAAAATTTTTCTATCCATTTTCTAGCCATTTTTTTGTGATATTTTGGAGGATCCTCTTGGTATTGAACCAAGACTGGGCAGGGCTAAAACTAGAAAAGGCACATTCTAGCAACTTTAGTACAAACAAGATGGTTTATCTGGAAATAGACAACAAGAGTTCTCCATTTTTTTTTAGGACACTCTTAACTTTTACATCATAATGGTCTATAGAAAATTAGAGTAATTCTAGGCTTAGAAATGTAGGATGGAAGGCGACTGCTTCAAGGAGACCACTTGTTAGAAATCCAAGACATTCTTTATCCTTATCTTGATCTAATAATATTTCTTGTAGTTTCTCAACTGTAACCCCCATCAAATTAGTAATTATAAATTATAGGTTCCCGACACTCAAGACTAGAGATATTTCAAAAAAAATGCATGATAGATTTTATTCTTTGAAAAGAAAAACAAGTTTTCCAAACCTTTCTCCCAAAAGAAAAAATTATATTGTAGAAGAAAAAGTAAATATTTTTCAACTCTCACTTGTATACCATTGAATGACCAAAATTATTCTCTTTCTTCTCTTGTTTTCAGCTCTTGATTTACCATGAAGTAGGATAAAGATAAATGGGTTTTCGACTTGGTTTTAAAGAAAAACTACCATATTGAGGAAAGTACCATTGAATAATGAGGTTTTTATGTCAATATTATTATGCGCCAATATAGAAGCTTCAAGGAGTCATGATGTTTCTTCATTAAATTCTTTATTGAGGGAAGTGTCTTACAATCATTATTATTCTTCTGAAAATGCAATTTAGCCTTCAAAATAAAAGATTTTTCTTTTCACTTACATTTCTAGCTTGTCACCCATACTAAGTAGCAATGATCTGGGGGGAATGCTTACATCATCCTCAAGATGTCATCTCCCATACCTTCGAGACAACTATCTTGTCAAACACCATTCACATTCTCAAGTGTTAATTCCTAGTGTTAGAACTGCTTTGAACTACTTTGGACCAAGGTTTAAAGCAGTTCAAAATGGTTCAGAAGAAAGCCAATGACACTCTTGGTAGATCCCACCTACAAGGAAAAATTTAGTCCAAAAACCTTTGGTTTAACAACTTTGAACTGAGGTTCAAAGAGGTTCAAAGTGGTTCAAAGGATTTAATCACAATAATTTCACAACTAGGTTCAACTTTATGCACATGAGTCAAAACAAAATATCAAGGGGAACAATACACAGTTTGAAAGGTGGACTTTAGTAAGTGTAAAAAATAGAGGATCAAACATGGAGACTCAAAAATTAGGGCTAACTCATTAAAATCTTGAATATAAAAAGCATCAACAAAAATGTTTTTAACATCATATAATACCTTATTTTGTTTGTGCTCTCTTCTTAGCTCTTCTTGCTTTTTCTTCCTTTCCAAAATTTCTTGTAACAAAATCGTCTATTCCAATGTAAGATTTTCCAAGTCTAATTGTGGAATTTCAATTAGTTCATCCATACTTACTTCAATATCTGGTGAGGTGCCTAATGTTTTTTTATCTCTACTCAGGGATGGAGTGTTTCTGCTCAACACTATTTTGAGAGTTAGTGAGGGGGTTTCACTACTAGGTCATGTTGGTGCATTAGTGCTTGAGATAAAAATGGTTGCACTTGGTTCAGATCTACTCTCCTCTTTATGTACATCAATGTGAGGTGCTAACACAATTTGAATATCTATACTTGTGTCCTTCATCTCCATTTCTACCTCTTTAACTGTGAACCTTGATTACTTAACCTCTGGAGTGTTAGGAGTTTCAACATATACTAGTGACATGCTACCTTGCAGACTTACACACCTTAGTTTTCTCCACTACTATGATCATCATTGATAGTCATTGTCTCAATTTCTTTCTCTATAACTTACATTTTATTTTGTAAGAGAAAAAAAATTCTATACTTAGGAATGAACCTGACCCTATACTTCTCAAAAAATGTTCCCATCTCATCTTGAGACAGATTAGGCATAACTCTAACTAAAGTATCAATTCTTATCTTTGTATCTTCTTCTTCTAACTATTTCCACCTTCTTTCTAGTCTATCATATAGATTTGTGGGTATTTTCTTTTCAATTTCACTTGAATCTAATTTATGATTTGAAATAATATCTATCATAGCTTCCTAAATTTTTTCCTGTCAGTATTATCCAATGTGTTAGTGTAAATAATTATTATTACACTTTACTTAATTTTACTTAGGATAAATGCATTATTTTATTATTTATTAGGTTAGACACTTAGGAGTTTGCGTACTCATATGAGTTGTCCTGATGACAACACAAGAGTAATCAACTCTATTTTAGCACATGGTGTCTACAACACATGATTTAACATCTAATTTAAGCACATGGTATCTACAACATCTCTACACAAGATACACCTTGTCAAACTTATCCTCTCATTGATGCATGTATATTCATGCACAATGGAGGATAATCCACTTCTAGTGGATGTGTGCTTAGTTCTAATGCTTATCTCCTAGCTCATTCTAGAGACATTCTAGATGCATTTTAGAGGCCTTTATATACAGATGCCTCTAGTGTGTGTGTACATCAATCATCTAAGAATAAGATAATTCATTATTCATATTGATATTCTGATCATACTCTATTGGTCTATTTTGTGCTAGTTGTTGAGCTTTTTGGTCTTGGGTGATTTTTCTCTAAGGAAAATTTTTACATGGTATCAAAGCTATACCAAATTCTTACATGGTATCAAAGCCATAGGAGCAACATTTCATAGCCATCAGAGACCATTCTTGCTTCACCTCTTAGAGGACCTCGATTTAGATCCAAAGTATCCACAACTATTAGGAGTGTCTAGAGCCAAAGTGGACCTCACTATTGCATCCACATAGTTGATTTAATGAAAATTGACTATAAATTCATCTATGTTGGAAAATAGTCAAAATTGAGGCAAAATTTTTTTTGCAAACTGAAAACCGAAGGCCTGATTTGTAGAATTGATATGATCATTTCAGATCTCTGAATTTAATTTTTAGATCTGCATATTTTATCATTTGCATCTCTATTATTTTTTTGGGATCTGCTTTATTTTTTGGAAAATTTTTGGCCATCAGGCCAGTAGGAGAGATTTTTCACCGGTGAATATTGGAGCTTGCTGGTGCTAATAAGATATTGACATCATATTTAGAAGGTCAAAAAATCCCAAATTGACTTTTGTTTCATCAAAATGAAACATCTAAGTTGAAATCTAGAGTCATCTATTTTTTTGACGTGCAACTGCAACGATTCAGGAAAAATAATTACAGAGGTGATTTTCAAACAACGATATCTCCCTCATACAGAATCCTTTTTCAATTTTTTTTTTTTTTTTTTTTTTGTTTTGAGGTAGAATTTTGCGATCTACACATTGGTATAGGATGTTTCAGCTCTCTATTCCTGAGTTTTTCTGTAAATCACAAATCCTAATTTTTTCCACTTCAAATGCTTAGTTCGGGCTCATCTAGACACATAATTAGGTTCAATTTTTTTTGAAAGTGCATAATTTTTCATCTACTTTCTAGATCTATAGTTAGATTATAGGCTTTTATGGGGGGGTGTTCATTGATTATTTTCACATTTTGGGGCATGCATATATTCATTTCTTGATCTCATGGAGTTTTGCTTTACATTTCAGTTTTGTGTTAGACCAAAGTTGACAAAAAGGAACTATTACAAATGGAGTGCTTTAATCATGGATCATCTAAGAAGACAGCATAAGGAAGTATTTCCTTATCATATGGGAAATCAAAGTCTATTGATGATGTATGTCATAATGTATCATAATTTAAAAATCTAAAACTGGATAGTCTTGAAGATCTTCTAAGATTTCCACATAACTCATCAATAGACTTTGATTTCCCTTTGGGTTTTCCTTTGACCAATCTCCTTCTCTTGGTTTAGATGCATTGGACTTAGTAGTCTCTATTATTCTTTGTTTAGAAAACTGCTCGACACTAGCAGTTTCTATGGTCCTTGGCTTAGTTGGTGGTGGAGGAGAGAGGGGTGTCACCACTAGCTTCTTTTTAGTTCTTTTAGCCTTATTTCTTAGTGGAGTGATAATAACTAGGGTTTTACCCTTATCTCATTCTTTTTCTTCCTCTTCCTCATCACCACTATCTTTTTCTTCATCCTCTCCAAGACCTTGTGTAATTTGTAATGGTTCCTTGCCTTTGTCTAGGTTGCCTAGTTTGGCCTCTAGGTGTTTAATCATTCTTTTCATTTTCTTCTCCTTAGAACTATCTTAATATTCATAGTTATTCTAGCATTAGCTTCTTCATATTTTTCAAAAGATTTAGCCTCAGTGTCTATTTCTTCTTTCAATAATGCAATAATGTTTGCATTCACTAAGTCACTGTCAATTTCATAATCAAAACCTTGTAACAAAGCCTTCCTTAGTTTTACTTCTTGTACAAATGTACTATCTATATCTACAAGAAAACATATATCATTGTAATATCTAGTTACCAATTCTTCATGTACTCTCTGTAGACACCTAAAAACCTTTAGAAAATAAAATATTTTTATTTTCTGAAAAAGTCCTGATGACATCATCATTTATTAATTAATTAATTAATTAATTTTTATGCCATTAAATCTCTTTATCTTAATTAAAAATATTTAATTAAGGAATCCCTCCCAAAAATGTTTAAATCTTATTTTAACATTATTTCCTTATTTATTAATTATTTAATTAATAAATTGACCAAAAATCCTAAAATAAATAAAAAATTTATTTTTTGCCCAAAACTTGGCCAATTTCCTTATGACCAATAACCTCTTCCAAAATCTTCTAATCCTTCTTTAATTTCGATTAAAGGCTAATCCCATCATTTCCTACCCCTAATCCCAACTCAAAATATTTAATTAAGATTAAATATTAATCCTCATGTTTATTAAAAAAGTTTTAATAAATATCTCCTCAACCCAAACCCTTGAAATAAATAAAACTTTATTTATTTCCTAAAAATCTAATTTATCCTCATCCTAAGAAGTTCTAGACTCTTCTAAAAAGTCTTCATCCTCATCTTAGGAAATTCTAGATTATTTTAGAAAGTCTTTATTCTCATCCAAAGTCTAGACTCTTCTAGAAGATATCTTTAAACCTAATCCTAATCCCCTCCTAACTTTGTCACATTCCCTAAACATGGGTTAAAACTTACTAACCCAAGCCAAAGTTAACAAATATCTCCTCCTTCAGCCACCCTCATTAAATGCCATCCACTTGCCTATCCCTAAGCTAATCCTAAACCATCCTATTCCATCCTCTAATCATTTGCACAAGCATAAACAAGCTTAAGACCTTCCTAATCAAGTCCAAGTCAAAATTGCTCTCATCACCCTCAAAATATCTCAACCATAAAACTTTATGAAGCCCACTAGGCCATAAATGACTCTTCCAAGCCCTTTTATTGCTCTTACAAGTCATTATGAGGGTCTTTATGAAGATTTTATCCCTTGAGCCTCCTTTGTTGACTCATCCTTCCCCTTTCCTCCATCCTCTCACCATGTGACATGTGTCACTCCTTGATTGGCTATAAGGAAGCACAATCCATGTGCTCTCCTCTCATGCAATTTGAGCCCTCCATGAGCTTTTTCTCATCCTTGCATCTTAGCCCTCAATCCCTCAAGCCTCTTGCCTATAAATTGGATCCTTCCCCTTTGCAAAATAACACAATCCATGAAGTAAAGTCATAATGCCATTTTCAGAAGCCATTTTACATCAAAACCATACACTCACACCCAAATTCCAACTCCATTTGAAGCCCTTTTTGAAGCATAAGCTTGAGCACACATCCTATCTATTTAGACAAAGCTACTCAACAAGAGAGCTTCTCATTGAGAGAACCCATTAATGGCTCATATTCTCAATTGAGAGTTCATCTTAGTCTATCTTGAAGTTTATAAAATTTTTTTAGTTTTTAGAAGCTTTATTTAAATTTGGTTTCTATTAGCATACTAACATTGCTCATATACATGTTGGCACGCCCGGTGGGACCCCGCATGGGTCATCTTCATTAGCTTTTTTAGTCAAATTTTGTATGTCATTTTCTGATTTTGGGTAATTTTTCTTGTTTTTGTGATTGGTAGGATTGTATAAATTGGTTTTGTAGGTCCACATGAGCATGAAGAAGACAAAAGAACTCATAATCTATCTCATAGTGTTTGCAGATTTTTCAATCTTATAGGTGGACAAAGAACTTGAAATTCTTCTTCCTCTTCTTGTCTATATTCTTCGTATTCCATATACTTCTTCTTCTTCTTCTTGTGGGAGATCTTGGCTATTTTTTTTTAACGAAGCAAAATCATACACACTTCTTTTTAGTGCTTAAAATGAACCCCCAAATCATACTTAAATCCATTGAAAAATTAAAAATTTGAAAAAAAGAAAAAATATTTTAACAAGTGAAACTAAACCAATCTAATCATTTGCATCCTTGCAACATCAAGGTTTTAGATGCATTCATGCAAAATTAGGAACACTTCATTTTTGAGAATTTAAAAAGAACTTCAAGTTTCCATTTCAAAAGGTTCAAAATCAACACTAAGTGTACACTAAAGTTCTTTTAAAAAATCTCATGAAAACTAAGAGTCCTAAATGGTTGCCAAAAATTGTCCTAAAAGCTTTGTTATTTGTTCCAAACAAATGTCTTATTGCAAAATCTTGAATGTTTCTTAGGTTTTTCATGCATCAAAACAATCTAGGAATATCATTTTTGGGCTTAAAATATGCAAACTAGAACACAAAATCTTGAATGAAAATCAAAGTCCAAAGAGTCATTTTCACTTTTGAGTCCAAAACAATCTTGAATGATCTAAGGTTAAAACAAAGCACTTCAAAGTTCTTAAAACAACACACAAAATCTCAATCTTGAATGCTCAAAAGAAAACACTTGAATGTTTAACCACTTGTCTTTGAATGCATGTTGCTAAAATCACTCTTGAATGCCATGGATTAAAATCAAATTTTCCTTGAATGCATGATTAAAACAACAAATCCAATCTTGAATTCTAAGGATCAATTAACCATTACAATATCAAACATTTCATTTGGAGCTTCTAAAAATTGAACAAAACAAATCTCTTTTCCACATGCAATCTAGGTAAAGTTTGATTTTTGGACATTTAAGAAACCTTGTTAAGTTAAAATACAAATTTGCAAAAATCAATTTGAGTAGTTCCTTGGACTCACCTCTTTTCTAATCACCCATCAAATATTAACCATTGGTTGCAATCTCAGCGACATTTATGGGGATGGGTCTACTTGAAAAAGGCGTTAAATGTTCCACAATCTAACTCACTCACTTGGTCTTTGAATGTTTGCTTTAACTTTATCAAAATTCTTAAATGATCAAAACTCTAGATTAAATCGATCACACTTCAAGTTTGGGCACTAAAATTGAACAACAACTGACGTGGAGAGCCTCCAGGTGCGCACTTGAAATCAAATCTCACACACTTTTGTTTTGGGCTTAAAACAAACTCACACTCAATCTTGAATGCCTTAAAGAAAATTAATCAATACTTGACATGGAGGGCCTCTGGGCGCGCGAGTTTGCTTTTGTTGACCCTAATTCTTCTTATTGTTTTCATTCTTCGATCGATTTACTTTTGTTGGTGCTTCAAGTTGGAATTGAACATTGTCTTTTAAACATGAGTGCTTGTAAAGTCTAGATTAGCACACATAAGAGTCAGTTGGTAAAAGAACAACCGTGTTTTTTAGCCCAAGGTCATCCAAGTCTTCTCTCCCCTTGTCGTCTTTCGAGGCCATCTTGGGTGCATAAGATTAGGATCCAAAAACTTGTTTCTTTTTAGGAGGCCTTCTTGGGGATTTCATCACCCCTTGGACGACCTCAACTCTAGCGTTCTGGCGGAGTATAAGAATCAGGAGGTGAATCGAAAGACACCTCTCTTGGGATCAAGATTTTGTCACTCGAGCTAAGCCTCAAGGAACTTTATACCCTTGAGAAGTGAAAGAGGAGAAGTGGGTTACCGCTCCTCTCGACTGTGTGACATCTTTTTGGTCTCATCTATGGATTTGGGCCTCACGTACCTTGGGTATATTGAGGACTCCTTAGCTAAACCAACTGTCAGCCTTGTAGACAACCATCTAGGATGTTAATGTGTTTGAGGTGACTGATTGAAACATTTGTAGAACATACACACTCCTTGGCACAAGTATCACTTTCTAAGAATCAAAAACTTCTATCTGGTTGTTTCTATCTATTGCTTGATCTTTTATTTGTTGAATGAATGTTTTCCAAACTTGGTCAATCCTAGCTTAAGGCATACTTAGCGTAGTCACTGCCTCATCAAAAAATCATCCAAGCTCCCCCACTGCAACCGAATCTATCTAGTTTCTTGCTTTAGAACAATCCCAAATCCAAAGTCTCTCCAAATCATCCCCCCCCCAGCCAGCTAGCAACCCAATCCAAAATCACCCAAGCCTTTAAAGAGTTGTTGTCACTTTGCAAAAATTTGCTATCCAATCAATCTATCCTACTAATCAACCAATCTCACCAAGGTTATCCCTCTGACAAAGCATTGTCTAGGGTAATCTAGCTTTGTCACTTGCATCCCTCATCACCTTGAGCTAAAGGTTGGGATCCACAAGTGGTCAATCTCGTGTCATGCCCATAGGATCATTAGTCTATCCTCAAGTTGACATAGCCACCACCAAATCTAGCGCATAGGAAAGAAAAACTCTCACCTTTTGACAACATGCCCTTGAAGTCTTCCATCCACAGGAAAGCCAAAAATCTCTAGCCAATCCTCCTTAGGTCTTTCATGTAGCTTTGACTCTCCCTAGGAAATCTTTCATCAGCCAATCCAAAATCTGTGCTTAATCCAAATCCAACCATGAGCTTCTGTGTTCATCCATATGCAAGACCCCATCCCCATCAAACTCACCATCAAAGCATGAAGTACCAATCCTATCATGATGTGTTTGGTCGCATTGTCCTTGCTCCCGCCACCTCCTATTCCAATTATGATGAAAATCTTCTTGAATATGACGGGTATATTGAAAGCCTTAGAAACATTCCCCCAAGCATCCCCCAAAATCCAAGAGTTATTCCAAACTATCTAGTCATGCCATCTGATATTCCAGCTTCCCCTCCATCACCCCATCAACCAAGCTTCCAATCTTCCACCCCCATCACACAAGCTATTCTTGTCAATCCACCTCCACCTTTGACACACGAGTCTCCAAGGAATCTCCTAGAGGAAATACAAGAAAAGTTGCCTCTAACAGTTGATAAGCCATGTCATCTAATCCAACCATGTGAAGTAGTCAGTGATGGAGCTTCCCCATCTATAATATCACCTCCATCTCCCATAGCTATCATCCCCATACCATAACTCAAATTGCTTAAAATCCTTCCACTTCCCGCAAGCATCAAAATCCCACCACCTATCAAATCCCTCCAAATCCTATCCACATTGCCTCCAAGCATTTCCCAAATCTCTCGTAATGACCCTTATGCATCCATCTTCTACTCACCCATCTCCACTACTGAATCTCCCATCTATCCATCCACTGCCTTTGAAGAATCCATCCCTTCACCTCCTATCGCACCATCCACTCCAAACCAATCCTATCAAGATCCTGCCCAAAAGCATGTTGACATCCCCCAAAGCATAAATGAAGATATCATCGTACCATGTCTTCCATCCATAGTGTAGTCACCATCTCCTCCATCTCCAAAACCTCAAGCCATATCTCCTCCACTACAAGATATCTTGTCATCCCACCAGCTACATCAAGATCCTATCTTTCCATCTCCCCCACTCCATGCTTCCATCTTATCACCTATCCAAGCTATTCCACCATCTATAATCTACCCTCTTGGTTCACTTACATTCATCCACGGTGGCCCTCTCTCAGCAAAAGAATTAAGAACAGTATCTCCCCATTGCAATACACCTAATAAATCACTTCTACCATTTTTTGCAAGCAAAAAGTTTCCTCAGCTTGTTCAAATGCTCAATCGATGGCATTATCAAGGTCAAGGTTTAGGACCACAAGAGCAAGGAATTAGAGAGCCTATTATTGCAGAAAAAAATCTTGGATTTCATGGTCTTGGATATGTATCCAAAGGCTCACCATCTAAAGGTGTTGGTACACCACACCCCCAAACCAAGCCTATCTCCAAGCCCACCATGCCAGCCTCCCATCACTCCTTCAAGAAATCTTATGTCATCCCCCCTCCACCATCTTTGTGACCCAAAACAACCTACCATATCCCCCCTTCATCCGCTAAATCCATTTTGGGTCCCTATGTCCCAAAATCTACCATCCTCCATCCTCCTATTAGCCATCATAACAATCCTATTCCATCCATTCCTATGCAAGATCAACAAAGGCACATATCAGGGCACATCATCCATCATCATCCCCCTACATGCTCTTTCATATCCTCTCCATCTCACAAAGCTTCTCCTAACCATCTTTCCAAAGCTTACCACAATAATGTAAATGCCAACTTCAAAATGCATAAAGCTAAAAATCCACATCCTAGGCAATCATATGTCTATTCTAAAAGACATACTCCAAAAAGGCAAAATCCAATCAAAGAATGCAAAACAATGCACAAGCCTATGAAAAGAAAATCCAAAACCATGTGGATCCCCAAGAAAAAAGTTGAAACCCAATGCATAATGGCATCCACCATTGTTAATCCCCCATCTAGTGACTCATGTCCCCCATCTCCTAACTCCATCTTGGGTGCCTATATCCCCAAGTACGCTTCCACAAATCCTCCATCATGCCCGCATCTACCATCTATCCCCCATATGCTCTTTTCACACCCATCCCAACATGTGCCAATGTTGCTCTTGCAAGCATCCCCATATCATGCTCCTTTCCAACCTTTTCATCCCTCCATCTCCTACCATCAATCTCATCTAATCCAATCTATTGCATAAATCACACATCCGGTGTACCAACAACTAGCAACAAAATTGAACATTCCAACAGCCAGTGAAAAATCCCAAAAAAGCCAAAATAGCTGAAGAAAAAGTCAAAAAAAAAAAAGAAAAAAATAAAAAAGAAAAAAGAAAAAAAAATGTCCACTGGTGAAAACTTGGCAATTCAAGTGCCTTGGACAAGTGCCATGATGAAAACTTGGCAAACAAGTGTCATGCGTAATCCCGCCATCCCCAGCTTAGCCTATCACCCTCATGCTTTTGGTCATCTCTTGACATCCAACTCCATCTTCCAATCTATCCACCTATCCTCCATCCTCCAACTTCCATCTCACACCATCCACTAATCTTATGCAGCTTCAGCCAATCATCTCAGCTATCATCCATCTCCCTAGCCCCTTCATCTTTTTCCATCCTAGCTTCAATCCTATCACATCCATCATAAGACCTCCTTCTGCATGTTATCTTCTGATTGGGGGCACTATATTCCTTGAAGATCTTGTCTTGTCCATCCTCCCTTATCATTGGTATCTAGCTCTAGGCTATCCTCATGCAAACCCAATGTCATCTCTTTATATCCATCATAATCCTAGCTATCTACCATCCTATCCAGCTATCTCATCCTACTCCTCTACCTATCCTTGGTCACAAAATCTCTCATCATCATTGGATGCATCCTGCCAAATCCATATCTTTCGCTATCACCCCACCCTTAGCTTTCACATCTTGCACAACATCGAACCATCCCGCTATCCTATCATCTTGAGCTTTTGCCTGTTTGTAACTATCTTGGTTAGCTCACTTGTAAATATCTTGGTCTGTCAGCTTGTACATCCTCTTTAGCTTAGTACCATTGCATCTATCCAGCGTTCATGTCAGTTCGTCCTTGATCAGCATCTTGCACCCATCGCACATCTTGGTTAGCTATTCCAATGCATCCTTTTGCTAGATTTCCTATCACCAAAGTGTTATCTTTCTTAGTTCAGCTTGCCAGACGCATCACTCATCCAAATCCACCAGCTTAGGTGATCTCTGATAGGTCCTTGCAGGATATAGCTTTCCTCATGTTTGATCTTGGTCCGTTAGTACCTCATCCTACCCATCTCATTGGGAAACGGTTCTCTTTTGGATTTTCGCTTTCTTTTGATTTGGACTCTTCCCTATTGGGTCTTGAAATATCTTTTCCAAGAAATCTCCTTGTTCCCTCCTCAAGGTTGCCACGATCTTCCATATCATGGTATACTGTGAATGGGGCAATTAGAGCATAAGGTCTCGATCATGTCTTTTGCTTGTTTTCTTTTTTGCTTGTGGGTTACCCAGTGTCATTTCCACACTGCTTCCTTTGGAATTCATGTGTGATACTGGGGCAATCCTTGCGTATTTGTTTTGAGTCAGTTCGTCAGTCCTTTGGATGGTTGGTGAAAAGGCCTTGATGTTCTTGGTAACCTTGGCAATTAACTAATAGTCCTATATCAAATCTAGTGCTCAACTACATGGTGGTACTTCTCTTTGAAGTATCCCCTCGCTCAAAAAGCTTCAATGGTTTTCCTTCATCTCCATTATCCCCCATCCATATCCAGCATCTGTCTCTCCTACCCCAGCTTATGCATCAGTATCTATTTGAATCACTCATCACTCTTAGCTTTAGGGATCCACAATCCTAGTCTTAGGGATCCACCAATCCAAATCAATCCACCAAGCCTCATCTTTCGAGATCCACAATCCTAGTCCTAGGGATCTCCGAAACCCATCTTCCACCAATCTGACTCTTTGAAATCCTGTTGCATCAGCTTTTTAATCCCCTCATCCGTCTCCCTATCCTGGATTCCTTTTATAGCGCTCTGCTCCTTCATCCTCCCCCCAATCCCAAAAGTCTTAAGCTTGTTTCCTCTTGTGCCCCTGATTTCCCTTTATCATCCTCTCGTAGTGAGAGTTTGAGCTAATTCAGCCCCTTCTCTTTGCCAAACCTGTGTCTTAGCTCATCTCAATTTCTTGTACTTTTCAAGAAGTCGTCGAGCCTTGCTTTCTCTCCTCGCCGCCTTCTTGAGGGGGCATCTTGCAGTCCATTCTCTCCTCTTCTGCTCTAGCCTTGGGCATCTTATTTTCTTATCTTTGATGCCATGCCACTTGTGGCATCACATCAAAGAGGGGCAAAATGTAGACACCTAAAAACCTTTAGAAAATAAAGTATTTTTATTTTTTGAAAAAGTCCTGATGACATCATCATTTATTAATTAATTATTTAATTAATTTTTATGCCATTAAATCCCTTTATCTTAATTAAAAATATTTAATTAAGGAATCCCTCCCAAAAATGTTTAAATCTTATTTAAACATCATTTCCTTATTTATTAATTATTTAATTAATAAATTGACCAAAAATCCTAAAATAAATAAAAAATTTATTTTTTGCCTAAAACTTGGCCAATTTCCTTATGACCAATAACCTCTTCCAAAATCTTCTAATCCTTCTTTAATTTTGATTAAAGGCTAATCCCATCAGTTTCTACCCCTAATCCCAACTCAAAATATTTAATTAAGATTAAATATTAATCCTCATGTTTATTAAAAAAGTTTTAATAAATATCTCCTCAACCCAAACCCTTGAAATAAATAAAACTTTATTTATTTCCTAAAAATCTAATTTATCCTCATCCTAAGAAGTTCTAGACTCTTCTAAAAAGTCTTCATCCTCATCCTAAGAAATTCTAGACTATTCTAGAAAGTCTTTATTCTCATCCAAAGTCTAGACTCTTCTAGAAGATGTCTTTAAACCTAATCCTAATCCCCTCCTAACCTTGTCACATTCCCTAAACATGGGTTAAAACTTACTAACCCAAGCCAAAGTTAACAAATATCTCCTCCTTCACCCACCCTCATTAAATGCCATCCACTTGCCTATCCCTAAGCTAATCCTAAACCATCCTAATCCATCCTCTAATCATTTGCACAAGCCTAGACAAGATTAAAACCTTCCTAATCAAGTCCAAGTCAAAATTTTTCTCATCACCCTCAAAATATCTCAACCATAAAAATTTATGAAGCCCACTAGGCCATAAATGACTCTTCCAAGCCCTTTTATTGCTCTTACAAGTCATTATGAGGGTCTTTATGAAGATTTTATCCCTTGAGCCTCCTTTGTTGACTCATCCTTCCCCTTTCCTCCATCCTCTCACCATGTGACATGTGTCACTCCTTGATTGGCTGTAAGGAAGCACAATCCATGTGCTCTCCTCTCATGCAATCTGAGCCCTCCATGAGCTTTTTCCCATCCTTGCATCTTAGCCCTCAATCCCTCAAGCCTCTTGCCTATAAATTGGATCCTTCCCCTTTGCAAAATAACACAATCCATGAAGTAAAGTCATAATGCCATTTTGAGAAGCCATTTTACATCAAAACCATACACTCACACTCAAATTCCAACTCCATTTGAAGCCCTTTTTGAAGCATAAGCTTGAGCACACATCCTATCTATTTAGACAAAGCTACTCAAAAAGAGATCTTCTCATTGAGAGAGCCCATTAATGGCTCATATTCTCAATTGAGAGTTCATCTTAGTCTATCTTGAAGTTTATGAATTTTGTTTAGTTTGTAGAAGCTTTATTTAAATTTGGTTTCTATTAGCATACTAACATTGCTCATATACACTCTCATCCTCATCTTCATCCTTTTCTTGAATTCCTCAAAGTGATTATCCATGACATTCTCAATTTTTTCTCCTAATTAAGTAATGTACTCACTTATTTGTCTGTCACTAGTTTCATTTATTTCCAAACAATATCACCAATACCAAGAAGTATACATAGTGAGGAATCTAAAGTTACACATTGAGTTCTTTGTTTTCTGATAGATGACATATTTTTCTACCAGTTGCATTCTTTGAAGCTCAGCAAGGTCATATTCATGATCTTTCATCACTATTTTTTATGCTTGGTTCACTTCCATACACAACACATTGTTTGGTCTTCTTGACTAGTAGAATTTATGAGCTATAACCCTCACAAAAAATTTTATTAACAGATAAAAAATGTTTTCAATGAAAAACCCTTGTCCATTCCACTTAGTACCTATGTTGGCCTCAACTTCCTCTCAAATCAGGCATCACATGATTTTCTTCTTATCTAGCATTGGATAGCCTATAACCTTGCGAATCATTTCTCTTAAGATCTCTATAGGTCCATTTTGTAGCCAAAACTTCTTGTCATGAATCTTTCTTAGAATGATTTTGATCCATTCAATTTTAAAGTTTCTTGGAAACTCTAGGGCATGAGTTAACCCTTTCCTTTCAACAAATTTGAAATCATTTTTCAAGATTCTTTCATTGCATAACTTCTCATATGCTTCTCTTATCTCATAATCTCCTACTCCTATTTTACACATGTAATAACTCCTTATAATGGATCATAATAACTTTGGGTAGTATCAAGGATAACACACCCATTAAATCTCCTTTCATTACAATTTCTAGAATAACATGAAACTTTCAGGACAAGTGCAAGTCTTCACCAATTGAATTTTACTAACTCTTGGCTCATTCTAGAAATAAATTAAGCTACTATTTTCTTTGTTAGGGTTCAAAAGCTTTTCTTTTCTACTTTAAATTACTCTACACAACTCATATCTTTACACGTTCAATCTTCCTGTCTCAATTTTCTCCAAACTACTCTTAAGATCTTTTTCTAGTCACTCAAATTGCCAAATTGCTCTGTACTCATGAAATTTGTACTAAATGTGTGAGATAATGTATTCAAAATTTGATATATACCTTCATTCATCCAATTTAGGGTCTCCATTAATTTTGTGTACTCAGGTAGGTTGAAGCCAACACTCTCATTCGACATTGGTGCCTTTGAACTAGGTCTTTACTATATAGCTCGATCTCTTCCATCTCACTTGGCCTATACCATTTTACTTTTGAAGTACTTGATCCATGTTGTAATTCTTGGTCAGCATAAATAATTTTTACTAATGTTTGACATCCTTTCACAAATATATTCTTATGCATCTTTATATATGCAAATATGAACTTTGACACATTTCATGTAAGGAACTGATGTATGATATATCAATTAAGTATATAGTTCCATACATGCCTTTCTTTCTTAGTTTGAGATGATGTGATCACCTTCTCCATTGGATTGGCTGACCTCAACTCCATTTTCTCCACTATTTCCATTTTCTAATTTCTTTTTCTTTTTTGGTTTATCTCCTTGCTTACTTGTTTAATGTCCACTTTACATTTAACTTTGTCTTTTATGTGATTTTTTAATGCTACTTGAGTCCTATAATTATTTCTTAAATGTCCAAGCTTGTGACACTTGGAGTATGCATTGTTAGGTGCACAATTTTGCCTCTAGTTTTTCCAGTAGGGTTTTATCTGTGATCTACATTCATATGCTATATGACCATACTTTTGATAGTTATAGAAATATCCTTCAAATCTAGGTGAGGTAGGTGCATTCCTCAATCTTGACCTACATTCATGTGTTTGATGTCCTTGTTTCTTGTAGTAAAAATAATAACCAATAAATTTGGGTTTATGATTTTGTATACCATGTTTGCTTTGGCAAATGTTTTTAGTATGATCAAGTTTTCCATAGTAATAGCATGTTAGTTTTCCTTTTGACTTTGTATTCCTTAGTTCTCCAATCCTAGATGATTATCCTTTCTTAGTACATGAATGGCAAGTTCTTTCTCAAATTTTAGTTCATTCTTCAATATTTCCTTTTGTAATATGATATTTTCTATCTCCACATCCTTTTTGGTTTAATTCTTGATTTGCAAGCATCAGTTGATTCATTATGTCTAGTTGAGTGTTTGTTAGATTTTTCACATCTGATATCCTTTCTTCAAGTTTGGTAGCCATTACCCTTTTGTCTTCATTAGCCATAGCCTTATCTTCTTAAAATTTCTTCTTTTTCTTGGTCACTTCACATATTCTTAATGATTGGGTTTCATGTTCTCTTTTTAGTCCTCTTATCTCTTCATTCAAAATTTTTTTCTTTTCAAGTAGACCTGCAGATACTTTGTCTTTTGGATTGATTGATTCAAATAGTCCTTCAGTCTCAACTTCTTCATAGAAAAATTGTTTATCATGGATAGAAAATTCCTTTCTTCTTTTGAGAGATTTCTTTAGATCTTGTCTTACTTTCTCAAGTTTTTGTATTATGAGTTGGATGTCAATCACCTGATTGTTAATAACCTTGTCTAGTTTAAAATCCTCCATCTCCAAGATCTAATCTCCAAGAAATTAAGCTTCTCTGAGAGAACCAATGCTCTTATACCAATTTTTGATTGATGAAACTATAAATAGGCTGACAAGATACTGGGTGAATCATAATATTAAACACTTTTACCTTTTAGAAATTCATTCACACATTTACTTGTTGTCTTATGCATGTAAAACTTGTAAGAGTAAACTTGTTGTAACATATAAATCTAGTCTATCACATGCATGCAAATAAACACATAACACACCATTTGTTACCCAAAAACCCTCCAAGGTGAAGGTAAATATAATCTAATCTCTCTTTTCTCACACACATTCTACTTATCTAGGTTAAGATCTTCTCTATTTAAAGATTTTTTTTAAAAGAGTTTTCTAGATGCTTCCATATTTTGCCTCTCCATCTAAATTGTTGATCATAAAACATAGGGATATGTGATCCACATCATAAACATGTAAAAATATTTTTAACAACCTCTAAAAATATTAAATGTTCCTTCCATGTTGGCTTGAAAATGGTTTAGCTCAAAGTTTGTATCATTCCCAACTTTTATGTAATCTCTACATTGCTCGACACTTGTTATTCTTTGATACTTGAAATTGTTGTTGATGCTGAGTTTGTAATGTGCTCAACACTTACTATGTAACTTGAATTTTATATGCTTGAACTACTTAGTAAGATTTGAACTTGACTTGTATAGGAAATAATCAGTGACCATATAATTGATCAGCTCCTATAGAGCTCGGTACATACAAGTTTATATACATGACTTGGACTATATAGAGTAGCCCAGTTGTAATGATGATCGTATGACTCTGCCTAGTAAATGACTAAGTGTTTAACACTAATAGACAATAATAGTTAAAGATACCAACAAGTAGAAGGATAAAATGATGGATGTGTTCAATGAATTTAACTTAACCCTAAGATCTATAGTAAATTTTAAGCAACAAAAGATCAAAAATACCTATGTAAGGAGGCATAAGAGATATTTTCTAAGGTTGGTTGGTTTATTGTTGATTGGTGATTTTTATGAAGAACAAAGTGATAGAGGAAAACTGAGAAGAGTGGTGAAGTGTGATTTCTTAAAAGGTTGCTAAGAAAATTAGAGAAGGAAAACATGATGGAGGCTAGTCAACAAACCAACATAAGATGAATGGTGATCTAAATTTGCAATGTGAGTTGTTGTTTTACAAATCAAACCTAGTGTTACTTTCTAACCATTATGGAAAACAAAATCCTTTAATCAAGGTTGACCTAACAATCATTTTTGAATCCTTTAATCAAGGTGACATTCTAATGGAATGATTCAAAGTCCTCTAACCAGGCCACTCCTAATAGAGTGATTAAATCATTTAAGAGGGTCACACTTAACACTGTGTTTTGTACCTTTAATAGGGTTGTCTCTTAACCAAGCTCACTTTAGAAGAGTGGAAAGTTTGTAGCATGTTACTAGTGATTTTTTCCAAATTGGGTTTCCATGTTAAATCTTGGTGTCATTTACTTGTGTTAATATTATGTTATGCATGCTATTTTTATAGTTATTTATTTTATTTTTGGTCAGCACATATACACAAAAAAGAATGAAAGAATGTTAAGTTGTTGATGAATTTCTATATAGACTAAGAATTTTATTGAGATTGTTTGAGTTGTTTGAAGTTAGTAAAATTTCAATTGGTACATATGGACTTGAGGATAGTTGATTCAACCCCACTCTCAATTATTCTAAATATTCAAATAGAAGAATGACATACTAAGGCATGAACTTGGAATTACTACACTAAAGATGAGCATGATGGAAGATGAAGAAAAGAGTTAATCAAATTTGATATCTGAAAATGTGGAACTAAAATCACAACTTACTAACATGGCATCTGAACTTGAGACTACAAAAATGAAATTTGAAGAACTTGAGAAATAAAATATTATTGTCAAAGGAGAGCATACATAAACCAAGAAACATCTTGAGAAGTTGTACACAAGCATAGAGAAACTTAATGAAAAAATTATGGAAAAAAGACATATTGGAGATAAGACAATAATTTGATATACTAAAAGAGAATCATCTAAGAAACCTAAAGTTATTGAAGAACAAAAACTTGTGAATCAACAACCTAGTCAACAAGAATATCTAAATAGTGTGGTGCTTAAGGAACCTGAACAACCTAAAGATAAAAGGAAATAATTCAATGAAATTTTTTTTACACATAACCAACCTAGACACATGAAGAAGGATTGTAAATGCAAGTATTCTAAAACCTTTTTTGGTTATTGTTAAAATTTCTTTATTTATTAACATAATATAGACAATGTAGGAGCTCTAGATTTAATGATAGAATGCTTGAAAATAATAACATTAAAACTAGTAGAACTATGCAAGTGAATAAAACTAGAGTTATGTGTTAAAATTGTAACAATTTTTGGTGTATCGCAAGAGATTGCAGACTATAAACAAAGTTATTTAAACCTAGAGTTGTGGCATGTCAGATTCACAACAAATTAGGACATACAACAAAATTTTATAGATTGAATGGTTTCAAAAACATGAGGAACATGGAATACAAGGACACCAAATAATAGAAGGAACATGAAAAATAAGAAGAAGAAATGATAATGTAAAGGGAAAGCAAGTGAAAAACATCAATAAGATATTTGTAAAAGAAGGAACACTTGAAAATACAAAATTATTGATTGAAAAGTTAAAAGATTCATCTAAGAAGAAGATGTGAACAATACTAAGTACTGAACCCCTTGCATCAACTTGAATTAACATCTATATAGCTTAAACAAGGGGTATTGCACCTAAAATCTATTAGACCCCTTGATGGTGGAATTAATTTTTGAAAAGTTAAGAATAACATGACTTGATATTATGAAGTCTATATCTAATGCTGCAAAAGTTTTTATGATCATATGTGAGGTCACTGAAGAATTTAAGGTTATTGGTACAAAGAACAAATTTTTGTTTATGCAATTGCACATTAATTGTAGATCATATTTTTGGAGAATATAAGGGTTAAAATTGTATCATTAAGACACCATTTGAATGGAAAATAAGTGTAGAGAGATAGAAAAGTGAATTGGAAGTTAATTTGAAGCATTTGGAGTGAATTTTATACAAATCCCTAAAACACAAAGTAAATGTATTTATCTATTTTGTGAGATTATAATTTGCTTTGGAATTTCAGTTGAATTGAGGAAATGACTACACCAATTGTATGTGATGTTAGAGAGAGACATAGGTATTAATTTGAGAATCACACTTTCCTATCTTTGCGAGATGATCCTACAGGAGCATTTTCTCAAATTTTGGATCTAGTTTTACATATGGAAGATATCTGTGTATATATTCATTATCATTTTGAGTCAATTGGAGACAATGAAATTCACAAGGTTAGGAATGAGGTTTACAACAATTAATTGGCATTCAAGCACTGGTATGAGAATTTAGGTCAATTGAACATAATGAAACACATATTTTATGAGGATTTTGAATAGCCAGAATGGACAAGGATTATACTTAGTAGAATTCATGATGAAATGTTTTGGGTAGAAGATATACTAGTTATGATTAAAAAAATTCCTAATCCATAAGTTGATTGGTTTGAGCATTACCTATTTTTGAAAAAAAATATTTAAGAACTTGGTTGAGGTTACCACTAAATAAACTTGGGATGGAATAGGAATGAGATTGGACCAAATGAATCAAATTGATGTAATACTGATAAGTAAGATAATTAGCTACAAGATGAACTACAGTTCAAGGCTCAAATTGGTATTAGTTTCATTTGTCCATGGTACATATAAGATGATTGTAGATAAGGACAAAATTAACATGTATGAAATTCTAAGACACCAATTGATTGATAACATTGTGAGGATAAAGAAAAACAAGAATACACCTTTCAAATTTGAATAATTGATAATTCACTTAATCTTTTAACATATTTTTGGATATTCCAAATTACAAATGGACTAGTGAAAAAGGCACTATGGGATTGGTTACATATTACTTCAGGAGGAAGCCAACTGGTAGGATAACAAATGATATATCTAAAATGATGAAGTATTTTGAAACTAAGATGAAGACGATATTTAAAACAGAGACAAAGACAATATTTAAATGCTTGAATCAATTGTGGAGAAACGCAAGGATGATATTTGGTTTATGGTAGAGATTTACTACACATGTATGGAGGTTGTAGAGCCTAGATATCTATTCATTGAACTTATGGGTTACGAAGTGAAAAAAAAAATGTTAGATACTTATGCATAAAATATTCTCAAATTAGAGAGAGATGAAGAATTTTGTAGATAGGGAACTTATGAGAAGTCTAGTAAAGTTGAATACCAATTATATAGTAAATATATTAAGAAGAAAGTAGATGAGAATATTCAAAAAATTCTTTAAGTACTTTGGTATGACAAGACATGGATTTCAAGAGGCTAAGAAAAATATTATGGAGATGAAAGCTAGTAGAGAATCTAAAATACTCTTGGTAAAGACACTTGTAATAAATACTACAATAAAAACACCAATAGTAACACCTACCATAGTGACTCAATCAAAGGATGAGGTAACAATTACTCATGTGAAATCTACAATGTAGTCAACACCAATTCAAATATCTACAATAAGTTAAACTATAGTAAATTTGGTAACAGAGGTAAAGGAAGAAATATCACAAGAAACTCCTAAGAAGACAAAGAAAGTAAAAGAAATGGCTCAAGGACCAGGCCCTAAGAAGCCTAAAATTGGGGTTGTTACAAAGGGAGAAAGAATCAAGTAGAGATGAAAGATGTTAAAAATCCAAGGATGAGAGGAAAAATTTCCACATGTCAAGATAAACCTCAATCTAGTAGTGGGAAGAAGAGGCAAGGTTGGAAACCTGAATTAGGAAGAATGAATAACATGATCGCTAATGATGGAAACTTGGAACAATCAAACAAATATTATGATTTAAATGACCCTAATCAAAATAGGTTACTTGAGAATTCTATGGTCAAGTATATGATTAATTTAAAATAATGTTTCATTCACATTCATGAAAACATTAAAAAAAAATTGTTCGATGGTTTAGACACAAAGAAACAAAGAGCATTGGAGGAAGAGAAGAAGACAAGGGAAAATGTAGTACATAAATTATGCATATTATATAGTGATGAGCAATTACAATATATTTTGAGAGATTGGAGCTACTCCTAAGAAAGAAAACAAGAACTATGTAGATAATAGGAGGTCTATATGAGGAAGTCATTAAATAGACTAAAGTGGCATTACACCAAGTGCTCAGTGAGATATTTTATAGCCTATAGTAGAAGAAATACAAGTTGGGGACATTACCATTTTGTCTACTAAGGATATAGTTACACAAAAAGATGAAATAATTTCTATTGATGGAAGTTAGTTTACAATTTAAACATTAGAGGACCCTTTCAGCAATCAATCATATTTTGTTATTGGAAATTTAGTTATAGACAATGTGGAATATTAAAATAGTGTGAATAAGATTTCATGGAAGAGGATAAATAGTAAGAAAGTGAAGGTCATCAAAACCTAAACACTTTACAAGGTAAGAAGACACTTCTGATACCATTATTGACTTGGTTACAACCAAGTATCATTAATTTGAAACCTAGTTTGGAGATCGTAGAAACCAATTTGATAGAACTTAAGCAAGATAGTGAGAAAAGTGGCATATTAGTCATTATGGAGGAACAAAAACTTGACACATAAAAAAAAGATGATCAAATAAAAGATCAACCTCAATACTAGGCATTGGAAGAGGAGGAAATAGAGAATAAAAAAAAGGTAGAAGAAATAAGGACATAGGTCACATAATAGGGAGATAAATCAGGAAAAAGAGAAAAAGAGGTAAGCCAAGTCACTCAAATTACAATCTTGAAGACCCCTACAAAGGAAAATGGTAAGGATATTAGTAGTTCAAAATATCCATTTGGAACACTAATTGCATTTTTGTCAGAGGATATTACAAGTATGATTGTTGAAGATATGGATATTTAAAAATACATTTAATTATCAACCTTTTTAATTAAAAAAAAAGATAAATTAGGAAAGATAAGTAAGAATGCACAAAAGTTGTTAGAGTTAACTATTGAAAAGCTGCATAGCACTTTACCTTCTCCTATGAAACTAACTGAGCAAAATGTTGAGAAGAAGAGAAAGTGATTGAAGAGTTTGAAAGTTACAATTTAACTCCTAAGGAGGTAATAAAGATCAAAGTATAAGCTAAACATGATGCTAAACTTTTTAATACAATCTATTACAATAGTAAAAGTGATATGGACGTACTTGATATTTACATTAAAGAAATGAAAAGGTGTATTTTTTAAGGGAAAAAATTATATGTTGAATGTGATAGAGCACACAAGCATACTCTTGCCACCACCAAAGATATTAAGGAAAAATAATATGATATTGAAAAGATGATTGAAGAGATGAAGACCAATGATATGAAAATAATTGAAATAGATCAAAGGATAGGTAAATAAAATGATGAGTTAAGGATGCAAAAGCATGACAAGGAGAAAATAATGGAGAGATTCAATTTACTTAGAGACCAATTCAGACCAAGGTTGAATTTGATACAAAGGAAGTTGGATACTATTTTGGAGGCTAAGACATCTTATGAGAGGTTTTCTTATATTTACTTTAATGGAGGTGGATTAGCAACCTATGGATTATATAGAGTTATCAACATAGCATATGCAACTCAGACATCACGAGATGGTGAATTTTGAAAGATATTTTTTTTGACTACATAGCACTTCTAGGCACTCATCAAGCTTAGGCCTCGTTTGGTTGTAGGAATTGGGTGGGAACAGTAAAATCTAAATATCTGCATTCATAAATATGATGTTTGTTTGCAAATTAAAAAATTAGAATTAGAATTCACTTATCCTAATTTGACTCCCAAGTGAGCATAACATTATTCCTAAAATAAGGTGGAATAAGAATAGCTTATTCTTATTCTAGTTTTTAATCAACCCAATTGATGGGTTGTTGGGTCCGTAACTTTGTTGCTTGATTGTATTTTGTTGCTCGAATACATTTTTGGACTATTTCCTCCATTCATCATAAGACATAAACTAGGTCAACATTATTTAAAGTTTAATATGTTTTTTTTTTTAAATGCCAAAAAAGACTAATATCAGATTTGATATCTTATATAAACTTTCATAAAATTATCTTTACAAATAAATCTTGTGTTTAGTCTTATAATTAAAACTATTTTCAAAGATCATTTAAATATCATAGTCATGATCTCAACTTATTTGTATTTTTTATTTTATTTAAAATATTTTAAAAATAAAATGATTTTAGTTTTGATCTCATATTCATTAAAATAATATGATTTAATTCAGAATTAAAATTATAATTTACAATATAATATGTCCTTTGAATTTTGATGAATTTCAAAAGTTGTGTTATACCTTTCACTAATAAAGTCAATTTATAAAATGAAATAAAGGCTTCTTTAAATAATTTGGCTTTTAAAAAATTATTAAAAAATCTCGTTTAAATAAAAAATCTCATTTATTTAAAATATTACCAAATTAAAAACAAATTAATTATTAATTTTTTGAAAAAAAAAAAACTTATTCCGATTCTTATTTCAATTATTGCAACCAAACATAGAATATGCATCTTTCGACTTCTCTTCCTAGTCAACATTTAAGGATGCACCAATACCATAAGAAAGCTTATTCCAACATAGATGAATGTCATATTTGACAATTCTTGCAATTAAACGAGCCTTTAAGGAAGTAGAAAAATGTATTCAATTTTGACATCTACATAAGTTTTGACTCACCTTTGTCATTGATGTCAAAGGTGGGGAGAAAGAAGAAAAATTGAAGTATTATGTATAGTCTATTATGTAGATTGTAAGGTGGACATTAGACATAAGAGCATGAAAATAGGAGGAGAACAATATTTATAAATGTAAGATGGTCTACAATTTTGTATATTTTCCCAAGGCCACAATTTTGCAATTTTAATTTTTTGCCATACTTAGCAAAATTTTCTCATATATCGCCATCAATGCCAAAGTGGGAGATTGCTAGCAATTTGGCTAAGGGTAATAGTTAATATTATCATTTATAGAAACATATTACTAAGTTTGAGATGAAAAAAGTTAGAGTAAAGGTTTGAGCAAGTATACTTAGAAGATTGTCTAAGTATAATATTGGTAAACATAGAATAGGCAGATAGTTTTGTTTAGTGATCTTCACTAGAATCAGATAAGATTATTCATACTTAGATGAAGATAGTAAAGACAATTTATAACATGTGGTTAACTCCACTAAATATTTTGTTAAGTTTTGGTTGAGTTTTGGAAAGATTTTCAAAGACTAACATGATAGAGTAGAACAGGGTAACTATCAGTATATTGAGTTTTTTGTGAAGGAATTATTTTGGATTGACAAAGTAAATACTTAAAAAGATATGAAAAAAAATCCTATATGTTAACCCTCACATGTGAATGTTAATTTTAAGATATGTTAACGTGCAAGAAAGCACAAGGCCAACAATTCAAAAAATATGGAATAAAGGAGATTTTTTTTGTTTAGCAAATATGCCAATGATGTCGTAATGACATGATTAATAAATGTGAGCTTTGTATAGGTTGCATAGATGTGAGATTACATGGTAGAGAAAAGTAGAACAATGTATGAACATTTTTGTTAAGAGAAACTAATTTAAGATTAGGATATTAGAGATATCAATATAGTCAAGGTTTTGTATCTATTCTATAAATTGTAAAGTTAGATATGCATGTTTGGGCAATGGGATCAACTTGTATTTTGCATTGTAATAAAAAAACCTAATAGGGTCGAGGCTTATAACAAGGCATATTCCTCTAATAAGGACATATACACTATACAAGTGTAATAAACTCCTAATAGGATCAATAGCTTTCACAAGATACTATTGATTAGTGGATCATTTGTGGGTAGCATTCACATTGGGGTTTTTCCTTGGCCAAGGTTTCCCTAATTAATAAAATATGATTTTATGAGTTTTTTAATGTCAAGCATGGTTTACATTTTTAGTTTACTAATTTATGCCACTTGATGAGTTGTAAATGATATCCATAATTGGGTAGATAATTATTTAAAGTTCATAAGTGATTCACACCCACACCCCCTCTCATTTATATTGGAGAACTTTACTTTCTAACATATACAACATATACTAAGAGAAGTGTGTTAGAAATAGATAATACTAAGAAGGGAGGAGGGTGGGGGGTGAATCAATACTTACAAACTTTTTCCCACAACTAAACATTGTTAATTACTTTATAACTTGCATATGAAAATAAACCAACAATGTTGAACAATAAATATAACCATGCACATAGATAACTCATAACAAAATTATTTTTTAGGTAGGGAAACTCTAGCCAAGGGAAAACCCTGGTGGGGATGATACCCACTAGATGATTCACTAAGCAATATGATCATGTTAAGGATATTGACCTTGTTAGGAATCTATGAAGTACATATAGTGTCCTGGGTCCCTATTAGAAGACTGGGACTTATTAGAAGCTTCAACCCTATTAGGATTTGGTAGAAAAAATATAATGTATGCAAGAAGATCCCACTGCCCTAACATGTAATTATACAATTTAGTTCTTCACAAGAATACATATACATACAATACTTGTTATCTATTGTACTTTGCACTTGTTTTGATTACACATTATAATTCACATCACATAAGGCTCACAAATCTTTCAAATTACTTTTACAATAGTTCACATCACATAACACTTGCTTGTCTATCATAGATAGCAGACTTAACTATGCAATGTAAGATCTTTACTTATACCTTGCATAATTACAAAACTCTACTCAGTCAGCCTTCGTGTGTTCACACACTTGACATAATATAAAATAACTTATAGATTAATATCCACATAGTTGGATCATCATAAATTAGTAATTATTTTCTAACCAAAATAATTCCTAAAGCCATACAATCCAATTCTTTGCTATGCTTTTTTTTGCACAGTTAAATACCCATACTAGTATTTTGATCATAACTTACGTTGTACTATCCATACACATCTACACACTGATACATATCATCATGATACCATCATGAATCTTCCCTCAACTACACATGAACTAACTATCAAAAATTCATCCATACACTTAACATCAATTCACTGTGTTATTGTAAATTGTCTAACACTTAGACAATTTTCTAACTCTAGATGTATAAATGAAATGTTGAATGTATGTTTCCATAAATGAAAATGATTGAGACATCTATCCAACCATATTTCCAATAAAGCGACAAGGGGAAATAGAGCTCATCAAAACATTCCAACCCACTACAACATAAATTGTACCCAAAATAAAGAAAAAGCTTCCATCACCAAAAATAAGGGAGAACAAATACTACAATCTACCAAAAACCAAAGAAAATTAGATTCACCATTGGAAGCCAAAGTAAACTAAATATACAAAATGCCCAACCTAGAACTAGATGAATTTGAGGGGAACAACTATAAATCCATAAAGATACCTTAGAAAAAGTCTTGTTCCTTTCTCTCAACCCTAACCAATGTAAGATAAGGGAAGAAAAGTACTATCCATCAACCCATAGGAAGAAGACCTAGTAAATCCACCACACAACCTAGATAAAAAGAGATGAGTAAACTAGGAAAATCCAAAACCAACAACATTGAATACAAAAAATGGAAAAGGAGCCACACTTAAAAACCCTAAAGTACATATAGAGGTACTGTCTAAGCCTCCTAAGAATGATAAAAATATCACATTCAACATTTTTGAATATTCAAAGGTCAAAATATTTCAAGTTGAATACCTTAGGATGAACCTATTGGTTCTCAAAATTATTGGTCAAATTCCTATGAGCCTTTCCTTCTCAATGCTAGGAATCTCAACACAATCTTGGCCAACTTCAGAGATGAAAACTTAATTACTCAATCTCTACACTTTAGGATGTGTAGACCTAGGTGAGTGTACCTTTAGGTTAGGTTGAGGCTTTCTTTTAAAAACTCTATGGCTGATACTCTTGAGTTTACAAGTATCTTCTCACACAGAAATCAAAATTATAAGGATGAATGCTTTTGTAATGCTTTTAAATGATGATTGGTAATATGGATGAGAATGGATAAATGGTATGCTGATGATTAAGGTAAAGATCTACACCAACATGAAATTATATATCAATTCAAATGAATCAACAAACTAGTCCCTTTATCTAATTTGGGAAAAATGGTGTCAATCTTGCACATACTTATCATCAGAATCTTTTGGAGATGGCTAGCCATGCCATCAACTACTAGATAGAGAACTTAGGTGAACATGAAATGCTAGTCTCCCATCTAAAGGAGACTAATTAGAAAAATACCATAATGTAGTATGCAAATATCTAATAATCAATAGTATTTATGAAGTTCAATCTATCTAACAATAGTTCCAAATCCAATAGGGAAATATAGTATACAAGTATTGAAAAACCAATTTACCAAATTGAGATAGAAACAACTATTGAAAAAACTTTTAGCATTCCCCTTGAGATTCATAACAAGGGCTTAACCACCTCCTATGTACTATAAGTTGAGTGGTTGTATCAGGCATTGATAGATCAATCTTTTGGTGCAATGACAACCCCACTCCAACAAGTGGTATTAGGTCTTGGTCACAGGTTCAAATCCTTAGACCCTTACCTAATGCTAAGGGGGAGATTATTGAAAAAAAAAAAATCAGTCCCCTCGGGATTGATTACAAGGACTTAACCACCTCTTGTGTACTATAAGTTGGGTGGTTGTATTGGGCATCAACAAATCAATCTTTCGGTGCAATGACAACCTCACTCCAACAACGACATCTTTTATTGATTCAAAGAAAAGAAGTACAATTGAGTCATGTCCATGTTGTATTACCTAATCATAATGCAATAAGAATCCATATAGTGTCATAATTTATAACATATATTCACTATATATCTCCCTAATGTGAACGATCCTAGTATCCTTTATAAAGAATTAACAGATGCAAAAAAGCTTTAGATCATTGCAATGATTCCTAATTAAAACCTAAAATGTAACTAAACACAATAATTACAATCCAAAGGTTTAATTAATCCAGAGGCTTGATGTCATTATTTCCACCTTCTTGAAAGGCCACGCCCTTTGGGTTGGAGAAAATCATATGCATAATGCTCCATCAACCTCCTTGATTTTATTTGGGAAATCTTTTTGTTCTCCATAACCTTTTGAAACATACCTTTTCAAAATTTTCGAGGGTAAATCAAACATACACTATGATAATGCAAATTTTTTGTGTTTTCAAAAGCCTTACATTATGTGCTCTCTAGTTCAATGAAATTAGGATTTGTCTTAAATAGAAGCATTAGGAAAGTATTTAAAGAATTGATCAAAATGTAAGTGTTTCATTCCAGAGCTAATAAATTTATAATATTTCTCTTATTCAAATGCATATAAAGAATAATTTGAAGCATTTAATAAAATTTGAATCAAAAAAATAAGAGAGATATTTCAAAGAACTATATATAAATGTTTAAAACCATGAATTTTATTACTTATGTTAAGTATTTCAGAATTTTGAATATTTTGTAACTTGTAATAACACTTGTATAATTTTTATATGTTTCAAGTTACTTTCTCAAAGCATATGTATATAATTTTAAGAGGCATGTCTTCGTAGAGACATGTCTCTTTGACTCTCATTAGTTATCAATAACATTTTTCTTACTGTCATGATTAAGAGCAAGGTAATAAAATTTTAATGTATATATATATATATATATATATATATATATATATATATATATATATATATATATATATATATATATATATATATATATATATATATATATATATATATATATATATATATATATATATATATATATATATATAAAATTAAGTATCTCTCTCTCTCTCATTTACTCACTCACACACACACACACACACACATATTTAGTGTAATATTATCTACTAAAACTACACTAACATTAACACTCCCTCTTAGTTAGGGAAGATAAACATATAGGTAAATATTACACCATTGGTAATATTTAGAAATCACATCAAGGAAATATTTGATCAAAAGACTTCCATTATATAATATCAAATGATCATTGGCCTATAAAAACATCAACACATGATACTAAATACTTTTCTAATATCATATATTAGGTAACATGAATATTGGCCTATCTGAACATCAATGAAATGATATTCACCATGCACTCAATAAGGTAATGGCCTATTAGAATATCAAGGCAAGATATTCACCAAATACCTAACATATATCTATACAAAAAACTTATAAATAGTCAATTTAATGACATCTAACACTCAGTTGCTAATTTACAAGATAAATCCTTTCATGATCTATTTCAACATTTACATAAAATGTATATCATGATTTTAGTTATTGTAAGATCACCACCTTCCAATAAATTTTGGAAATAAAAGTGATAATCGTTTGGAAGTCATTACTTCCTCGTGATGTACACAGGGGGCACAGTCATACACACATGGCATAAAAAATTCACATGAAGTCACCACAGATACCATCATGTGTTGTTTTCATGACATCCACCATGACATGTATCAGAGAATAAGGTTTTCACCTCAATCTTATCTCTCATAAAAATAATTTAATAGAAAGGATTGCACTTGGAAATTATTCTTTACAAAGAAACATTAACCTTTTGACCTCTTTGTCAAGGTTACTAATAAAGTGTCAAAACTCCCTCTGAGTTTGATCTCAATTTTTTGACCTCTTTGCACAAGGTTCTCTTCTATAAAGTGTTAGAATCCCTCTTAATCTTCTATCATCCTTTTCACCTCATGGTAGAAAGTCATGCCATGCTTCCTTAGTTCAATAGGTATCTTGATAGCATAAGGTCTTCTAGCCTACATACATGAAACTTTATCCCATGATTCATAGTCCTTTAATTGTTATAGTTTCTGATTTTTGGAGAACATAAACAAGAAAATATTAGTTATAACATGTGTATATGAAATATTAGAAACCAATGGAAATACAACTAAAATCAACCTGAGTTTAACAACTTATGCAACCAAAAATAAAATTCCTCACATAACCTCAAAGTAGCCCAACAAGGGCACCCATAAGAGGCCTTGTTGACATGCTCAAGTGTGAGGTATGTAGATGTGCTCTCCCAAACAGAACTATTGAATCCCTTGTTAATTAAAATACAACATGAAATGAATCTATGCTAAGATGAATGGAGAATACCTTCAAGAAATGGCTATGAGTGAGCCAATCCTCAAAGGATTCTAGATGTGAGATGGAAGTTTAATGCAAGAAAGAAACCTACAACATCATACTACCATGAAAACTAATGCAAAATAGAAATCTAAGTAATGCAAACAACTACCAAAGGTTAATTCTAAGCATAAAATTTCTAAAAAGCTCTAGAATCATACAAGAATGATAACAATGCAAATGAGGGAGATGAACAAATGCTTGAGACAAGGGCTCTATTTATAGGTTTGAGAGAGGCCTTGGGGAGGTGACATCCACATAGGTGCCACAAGGGAGACACATGGGCTAAGGAGACAAGTCATGCAAAGGTCAACATTCAAAGTTTTCTCACACATGTGTGAGAAACCTTAAGGGAAGGAGTGGGGGACAAAGGTTTTAGAGGTGTGAAAGGTGTGAAGGGTTTCTCACACATGTGTGAGCAAACACTTAGGAGCTAAAATGGGTTTAGCAAGGTGTTTAGGACAAATAAGTGGGATTAAGTAGTGGGTAGGCTTAGAAGGATGAGAGTGATGGGTGTAGACTAGGTTTTAGGATAGGTTTAAGACTAAATTAAATAGGATTTAATTTAATTATAGGATTAGAGAATCTAATGGAATGGAGGGAATTAAATTAATAGAATTTATTTTAAATGAGACTTATGGAGCACTGTGCATTAAATAAATTTAATACATTAGGGGGGAAAAGTATTTAAATTAAATTTAAATACATTAAGAAACGAACCTATTTAATTAAATAAATTTAATTAAATAAGTAGAAGAATATGACAAAATATAATTAATTAATTAATTAATAGGTATAATTTCAAAGGGAATATTAAATTAATATAGTGTTTGGGATAATTTTAAGCGTCTACATGCTGCCCCTCTTTGATGTGATGTCAGGACGACATTATATCAAAGAAAAAAAAGGTTGCCCCAGAAAGGATAGGAGTCCTAGGAGTGGTGTCGAAGTGACGATAAGGGAGGAGGGTGCCCCCTCACAAAAATAGTTCAAGAAATAAAATTTGGAGAATTTTCATGAAAAGGTCTTTAGAAGAAAAGAAAGGGGAAGAAAAGGGGATAAATGAATACTTTTCATGACTTTGGGATAAATAGGGAGTCGACATGGCTTAGGAAAGGACACAGGCTGGAAAAGGGGCCTTGGAGGGCCTATAGAAGCCTCCAAGGGGCTCAAGGAAGAGTCATTTGCATAACTAGAGATCAAAAAAGTAGAGTGAAAGATGGATCTGATTGACATATTGTAGCTTGGAGAGCATGTTCGGGAGCACCAGAGACTAGCTGAAATGGGCCCACCGGTGAGTCAACTATCTAGCTTTGTCAAATTGTTGATTTTATCTTTTAGATAGAATTTATGGCACATTAATGGGGGAAAAACTCAGTCAAGGAAAATATGATAGTCTCTACATTGTCGTATGTGCAAACAACAAACTGGGGACCGAGAGGTCTATAGACATGATAGGATGCATCTTGTTGTCTACACAGATGAAAAAAGGGGGAAAGTGGGGGTCAGAGCCAGTATAGAGATGACAATCTCTATGTCATCATCTTCATAGATAATAATTTGGTAGCCACTGGTGGGAATTCAATGTCTACGTAGCCACCAAAGATGCCAGATCAACATCTTTGTAGTTTGTCATCTCCATTGATCCACATCTACATAAATCAATGTCTCTGCAGATCGACATTTGTGCTAATTAGTGTCTACGTAGATTAGCATTTGTACCAATTTGCATTTGTGCTAATTGGGACAAATTAGGAGATAGTAGGGGCAGGGATAACTGTGGGTGAATAGAGGAGGATGCCCCATATTGAGGGAAACATAAGATAGAGGATACTGACCATGTGTATGTCTATGCTGTAGATGGAGATAGTGGTATTTTGATCATAGGAGCACTATCTGAGAATCATGGTACTAGGTGAGAGATTGATAGAGGAAGAGTGGGGGCATGTGAGACTCTATGGCTTAGAGCATGTCCACAAGTGGCCTGATTTGAGAGCACACTTAACACATTTGTCAACATTGATAGAGCAGTGGCATACACTAACATCAAGTTTCCATCTGCAAAATAAAGAGGTGATAGTAACCCTACTAGACATGTGGCATATCTTGTGAGTGTCGATCTGTGGGGTGTACCTAGAGTATGTGCTAGAGGGTGTTGATCCATATCTACAAGAGTGTTTCAGAAACCAACAGTAGAGGGTACCTATACAAAGATCATGGTTGACATGGATAGAGGCATTGGAGTAGAGACTACCATGACTGCCCCTTTACCTTGCCTTTCTTATATGCAAGATGATACCAGACCATGTGGGGCATGGATTCCTAATTGGTTGGACACGAGTGCTAAGAACTCTTCTACAAGAGGATGACATAGTCTTTTGCTAGGGCTAGACCATCCTAGCCAAGCGACACCATGACTTGTATATGCATGCATACAGGACACAATGAACTATAGGTCTAGGTTTGACACTACTAATGGTGTAGTCTTGGGAGCACATAGGTGTCACACACCCCATTACTAGATGAGAGACCTGATAGCCTGGTGAGCTATTTGTATGCTAGTACATATTGCCTATCTAGTATACCTCCACTGAGTCTATCAATTTTTGGAGGAGATGCTTAGACGAGATCATCATGTTCAATTGGACACCATATGATGACATAGAGTGATGGGGGAGAACATTACCAGCTAATGGGGAGGATGACAACAAGGATCAGTTGTACCTTTGATATGTGCATATTGAATGTTGGATGATTGGGTAGACTATGTATGTCATGATGAGATATATGCTCTCTAGGGCGCAGTGATAGTTCAAGAGGATGCAAGATGAAGTACCCGATAGGTTTGTCTATCTAGTGGTACCTCGGGAGTATGGTAGACTATGGGGTCATGGAACCACTTTGAGGATAGCCAGGATATCATGGCATGGGATGCAACTAGTACCATGGGTGCATGGACAAGACCAAGGAGACACAGGGATGAAGCCTGCATATGTATGGTGGTGGGCCACCCATCAACCCATACAACTAATAGTGCCCTGAGCACCACTACTAGAAAAGTAAACACAAGGTGAGGGTAATGGTAGGGTGCATAATAGGGTCCTTGGAGGAACAAAGTCTACTAGAGGAAGGTACCAGTACCAGCAGGGCCACCATAGGTATAGGTATAGGTACAGGGGCCACAAGGGTCATAGGTACAGGGGCCATAAGGGCCACAAGGGCCATAGGTATAGAGGCCACAAGGGCCACAACCATAGGGAGAGGATCTAGATATGGTCAGGGAAGAGTGGGATAGCCTTCGAGCAAAGGTTGCCTATCTATAGGGTGTGGTACAGGTGGATCAGGTGAGGGAAAATAGTGCCCAGTATGCCTTGGCCATATTATAGGCTAAGCTATAGGCTTAGACAGTGAGGGAAGATAGTGCCCATGAGGCCTTGGTAGCCCTACAAGTGAGGACTATCACTAGAGAGTTCAACGATTTCACAATGCATGCTGACAAGGAGGAGCTGGCTAAGATAGACACTCTATAGGGGGAAGTGGCTAAGCTACAGGCAGAGCAAGACACACATCAATGATAGGTGGATGAGTACCATCAGTAACATGACCTAGCTTGACAGATGGTATAGCTTGGGGCAGCCATAGTTATGATGCAGGAGGCCATGGAAGCTATTGAGCATAGACACGAGCTATGTAAAAGGAGGCCTACTACAAGTCATTATATCATGATACTATGCTTGTCAATCAATGGTAGCCAAATTTTTGTGAGGCATTTAGTTCATGGACCATAAGGGTCCATGACAGGTCAAAGCAGTCATTGGGATAGGGTAGGCCTCCACGAGGATGGGGTACAAAAGGGGGTGGGCCCTCATAGCCAGTTTTGTGATTGCTATAGTAGGCAATTTTGACATAGTGATGTAGATGTAGTGAGTTTTTGATGATGCATGATGCATGATACTACATGATTCTTTTTGTATATGGACTATACACTAATGATTGTTTTGATATATATGACATGATTCAATGGCCCTATATGTATGTGGGTGATTCTTTCTTATGCATGTGATTGCTATGATATGGTTACTAACATTTGTGATGTACGATGTGTGTGATATGATGTTTCCTATGATATATGTATGTTTACTAATATGTGGGTGATGCAGGTTCTATGGTGATATAGGAGATGTATGCATTTTTACATGTATGGATTTACTATATGCTTTATGAGATGTATCATGATGGATATGTTAATGAAAAAATGGATAGAGTAATGTAATGAATTAATGAGATCTAATAATGACTGAAATGTGTAATGCAATGAATGTACCTAATATGAAAATGAAAGTATCCTAAATAAGAATGTCAGTAAATGGACCCTAAATGATGCAAATGTAATATGAACTATTAAGTTTTAGAATTTTCACCCAGTATTGAACTGACAGAGTTTAGTAATTCTAACTTAACATGGGAATCACTTCACTTCATGGGATATGCAAATGAAATGAGACCTCTAGATTCTAGGCCAGCTCCTATTGGATATTCAGTGATATGTCCAAGATCCTAACTTAAACTTCAAGGAAAAGGGAAGAAATTGCTGAAAATGAACCTAAACTAGGAGATGGTGATACACCAAAAAGATATGGAAAACTTAAACACACTTAATAGAGAAGGATCAGACAGCTACTTGGAGTACATGCAAAAAACACATCTTTCTATAAAGATCTGCATAAATGATTTTTAATAAGGTTTTGAAACACAAACTACAACCTGCAGGTAGACTTACTTTCCTACACCCAGGTGCTGAAATGAGACAAACTAATAAGGAACAATAAAAGCTCACAAATTACTTCATCAAATCATTTTGATACACATAGAAAACTACAGGAAGAAAGAAGGCTTAACAAGTAATTCCAAAATAACATGAACACAATTCTGTCACCTATATTGAATTTCCCAAGATGAATTACAAATTTTGCAAAAAAGAATAAGGATTCAAAATAGAAGTCACATCCACTTCTCTACATAATCAGAACTCTTCTAAAAAATGAGTTGTAAAAATCACTAAGTACAATCTCAACCCCTTGGGTCGAATAAACAAGGACTTAATAACTCATAAAATTAAGTCCTACCCCTGGGAAAACTCCACTAACCCATAAAGAACCCAATGATTCATTCACAACTACCCTAAAAACACTCTAATAGCCAATAAATACTCTCCAACTACCAAGGAAAAGTTAAATCTGACCCAAAAAACCTATATTCCCTTCTAGAATAATTCCTAGTGTTTGAATCTGACTCTCTTAAAGACCATAAATCATGGAGTCAACTTACTTACCTTTCTTTTACATTTAAAATAGGAAAAACATTTAATGATTTATAAAGGTTATCATTAAAATAGTTTTCCTTTACAATTTTAGACTTAATGCAAAAGAAAATAAACACAAAAGAAACCCTTATAAACCCAAAGCATAACATAAACCCACCCCCCTCTATGCATTCAACAAAGGTAAATATGTAGAAAGGGATTAAAATCCCATCAAATGCCTATGGCCTTCAAATTTTATACCAAAATAGAAAAGGGCATGAGAAAAAACTTGAATACCCTAAGGCACTTTTCATTTTTTGCATTTTCACATTGCATTGTCAGTGAAGCATCTAGAAAAGTTGAGGGTTTCAATCCTTCTGCATGCCACCATGAATTCACTGGATTTTCTAATGCCTTGTGCTTCCATGAAGGATTTACTGGTTTTTAAAAGAAGCCTTTTTTGAAGGGTTTGTGAGTTTCAAAATCTTGAAGCCACCGTACAAAGGTAGCTTGAAATATTTTTTAGTTGTTGCTTTGAAAATTTTTACAGTTTCCAAGCTCCAATGCTATAGCTTCAATCTCTTAGAATATTTGTTTTCATTGATCTTCCTTACAGCCATTATAAGCATTTGTATTTTATGATATTTTGGATTGTTTTTTTCCAGCAAAATATATGTTGTAGGGACACTCGTTCTTGAAATGATTATCTATTGTTTCTGGGTTTACTATGCATGTAATGTTGCAGCTTAAGGTTTGAGCACCCCTCCTCTTCGACCCAAAACTAAGAATCCTCAATTAGGAATGTAAACTTTGTGTGGGGCTTTCTATCCCCTCTACCATTACCTTTTTCAAAGTCTCCACCCTAAATCATAAAGTCTTTTATAATATGGTGAAATGAAGATCCTTTGTATCCAAATCCTTTCTCCCCTACCAATTTATTTGGCCAAAAAATTCAACTAGTAACTCTACACTAGCTTCTTACACATAAGTTGCCCAAAGACAAATCTAATTTGAAGATGAGTCCATATCTTAATCAAACCTATACATAATGCACATAAGTTCTCTACAGTTTGTGGTACATCCTCACCAAAGAGCCCTAACACAATCCTTCCTACAGGAACACTTCCAATTTCAACATTTAAAAAAAAACATTTCTTTGTCACCTTGGACTACAATGTCACATCTTGTGTCATAGCTGAAATTGACCATGTTTTCCAACTTATTTTGAAGTTTCAATACAAATTGATGTAAATTTTGAAAGTCCTGAATAGAAATTATTGGATTGAAAATCTTGAGAGTATCTTGTTGTCCTTAGAGTATGAGATGGACATTTGAAAGCCACTTGGCAAAACTAAGATACTACATTAGGCCTCAAAACTTGTGATTTTGTACTCCCTTTTAATGTGGGTCAGTCGGTAGCAGCTTTAGATCTCGCAATATTAATAAGCCTCAATCGCAAAATTATAGGCTATGTAACCTCTAGAATATTGATCGCATAGACATTATCAAGAAAGAGTATCTTCAAATCATTCCACACAACTTCTAGTTGCTCATGAAGTGTCTTTAACCTTGTCAATAAGCTTTGTTTTTTCTTCACATTCACTTTCGCTTGTCTGTTGATATTTTTTGATCCTGATTTTGACACTCCTTTTAGATGCTAATCAGAATGATCCAAAAACAACATGTCTTCATAATCTCTTTAACCAGTCTCCATGGGATCTAATAATTCCTTCAATTTATTGGAAGATCCAAAACCTTTCAATTTTATGGGTTGACTGATAAATCCAAACACAACAAATGGAAGCATGAGAATAGCCTTTACCCAAAATGCCACACACCAATTCAATAGGTTTCCTACCAGCCCTCCATATACATAACCAATGGCAATTCCTATTGGTATGCACATATAAAAAATTGAAAGCCAAGCTATTTTCTAATCAAAAGGAGCATTATCATCAATAAATGGTGTTGTAGTCTAATGAATGATGACTCTCCAACACCAACCAACATGCAAAAAAATGTTATGGTCCAAAAATTAAATGAACAACCATAGCTAGCCATAGCAAAAAGTCCACATAGATAAGCCAATTCCAATTAGCCCGAATGGATTGTGTATCTTGGATAGACTCACAAAAATTGGTGATGTTTGTATATGAGCAATGTTAGTATGCTAATAGAAACCAAATTTAAATAAAGCTTCTACAAACTAAACAAAATTCATAAACTTCAAGATAGACTAAGATGAGCTCTCAATTGAGAATATGAGCCATTAATGGACTCTCTCAATAAGAAGCTCTCTTGTTGAGTGGCTTTATCTAAATGGATAGGATGTATGCTCAATATGCTTCCAAAGGCTTCAATGGATGATGGTGGATTTTTGGTGTGGATAGATGGCTTTAGTATGGATTTGGCTCTCAAAATAGCATTATAACTTTACTTCATGGATTGTGTTATTTTGCAAAGGGGAAGGATCCAATTTATAGGCAAGAGGCTTGAGGGATTGAGGGCTAAGATGCAAGGATGGGAAAAAGCTCATGGAGGGCTTAGATTGCATGAGAGGAGAGCACATGGATTGTGCTTCCTTACAACCAATCAAGGAGTGACACATGTCACATGGTGAGAGGATGGATAAAAGGGGAAGGATGAGTCAACAAAGGAGGCTCAAGGGATAAAATCTTCATAAAGACCCTCATAATGACTTGTAAGAGCAATAAAAGGGCTTGTAAGAGTCATTTATGACCTAGTGGACTTCATAAAGTTTTATGGTTGAGATATTTTGAGGGTGATGAGAGAAAATTCGACTTGGACTTGATTAGGAAGGTTTTAAGCTTGCTTAGGCTTGTGCAAATGATTAGAGGATGGATTAGGATGGTTTAGGATTAGCTTAGGGATAGGCAAGTGGATGGCATTTAATGAGGGTGGGTGAAGGAGGAGATATTTGTTAACTTTGGCTTGGGTTAGTAATTCTTAACCCATGTTTAGGGAATGTGACAAGGTTAGGAGGGGATTAGGATTAGGTTTAAAGACATCTTCTAGAAGAGTCTAGACTTTGGATGAGGATAAAGACTTTCTAGAATAGTCTAGAACTTCCTAGGATGAGGATGAAGACTTTCTAGAAGAGTCTAGAACTTCTTAGGATGAGGATAAATTAGATTTTTAGGAAATATATAAAGTTTTATTTATTTCAAAGGTTTGGGTTGAGGAGATATTTATTAAAACTTTTTTAATAAACATGAGGATTAATATTTAATCTTAATTAAATATTTTGAGTTGGGATTAGGGGTAGGAAATGATGGGATTAGCCTTTAATCAAAATTAAAGAAGGATTAGAAGATTTTGGAAGAGGTTATTGGTCATAAGGAAATTGGCCAAGTTTTGGGCAAAAAATAAATTTTTTATTTATTTTAGGATTTTTGGTCAATTTATTAATTAAATAATTAATAAATAAGGAAATAATGTTTAAATAAGATTTAAACATTTTTGGGAGGGATTCCTTAATTAAATATTTTTAATTAAGATAAAGAGATTTAATGGCATAAAAATTAATTAATTAATTAATTAAATAATTAATTAATTAATTAATGATGATGTCATCAGGAATTTTTCAAAAAATAAAAATACTTTATTTTCTAAAGGATTTTTAGGTGTCTACAATGTTATTAGAAGCCCAACCATGAATTCAGAAGATAGAATCCTGTCTTCAACATAATTCAAATTAAAATCACTTTGAATTTCACTTGCTTCTATACATGTACCACCCTTTGTGCAAGTAGAAAGACTACCATTAACACCATTGTTTACAATAGTTCCTTGATCAACATAATTTAGCATATTAATTATACAAAAAATTGCTAGAAGAGGGGAAATTTCATGTAAGTTATTTAACTAACAGAGTTTGAAGCATCAGTATAGGCACTCCATGTCAAGTGAGAAACCCACTGACTTGACCTGTTTGATTCCTTTAGCACTCATAAAAGGGTCTTCAAATGTCGCATTAGGAGCATGAATTTCAAAGTCATGTGCTTTTTTTGTGCAACCATATAAATTGAGGATGTGTGGAATGATATCCTATGAAAATGACCCTAATTTCTTGGCTTGATCAATTCCCTCATGCTCTTCATAACCCTTACTCTATTTTTTATTTTTCAGAAACTCATTCTCTTCTTAAAAATGGTATTTCATGAGGTTCAAGCATGGGCTCATGACACTCATGAAACTACTCTTATGATTCCAAGCTTCTTCATATTAGAATATTATAGTTTATGCCTTTTTGTCATTTGAGCACTTAGAAGACAATTTTTGTTTCTAATATGTATTCAGAATGAGAAGAATATTGCATGTGTGGGTATGTAGTTGTAGGTACTCAGTCATTACTTAGATCTTTTTGAGATCTAACTCCATTTTATTTTCTCATGTAGGAGAATGGGGACCAGAATCTACCAGATCAAGGGTTGTACCAAGAGCATCATCGAAGGTCATTTAACCAGTCAAAGGCTGAAAGGAAATGACTGGTTACCTCTAACTCTATCTTCCTGTGTTGTATTTTTCTTATTTTCAATATGTATGAAAGACATTAGTCAGACTCACGGATTGTGTGAGAATTTTCATTCCAACATTTTATATTCATTCCATTCTATGTAAAAATGAAGATTGTATATATTAGTTATATATTCGAGAAATGAATATTATAAGGACATTCTTTTGTGAAATGAATGGCATTCATGTATTTTCCTTGTCTTTATACTTAAATTTTACACATGTGCAAAATTTGAGTAACATGAACCTAATGAATGTACATGTGTTAAATATTCACTTGTAGGAATCACAAAGCTTAGCATAGGGGGGGGGGATAAAAAAAACCTTTGTCTTAAGTAGGGAATAATGAAATCCTAGCTACATAAATTCTAACTACATGATACTGAGGGATTCAGTTGTGTTTATATGGGAGAGCACACCCTAGTTTGATTTTGCAAAAAGAGTTAGGCATTATATGCTATAGAAGCATAAATGACATGGTTCCTTTGTGTGGACTAGACTCTCAACACAATGGATACTTTAGGATAATAAGTGTAGTTTGCATTGTCATGATGGAAAAAATGTCATATACACCTTGGAGAGGTCTAGGCACACCCAAAGTCTTTTTAGGGATCTTTGGTGGTAAGTGTACTAACCCATTGCCCCCAATGTACAATGCACCAAAATAACTTGAAATTGACACATATGTACTAAAGCATCAAAAAATAGATCATATCACAAATAAAACGTATACTCAATGAGAGCTATTCAGGTGATACCAAAATATGGAAGATCAAGGTACACCATAAAAGGCTTCTAATAACACACAAAATGAAATCAAGCAAAAAGAAATGGCATCATCAAGTAGTCATTCAATCCACATTTCCTACCAAGAATATTTAAGGCCTAAAGGTGAGTGTTTGATGACCATGTATAGGAAGGATTCATCCTATGAAAGTTTGTGTGTCTGATGTTGTTTATCACAAATGTTATTGGGCAAGGGTTGTAAGAAGAACAATATTCTTGAATCATTAAGTCTCAAAGGTAAATTTGTGTAAATTTTGTTGCAATCACTCTTGTGGGAAAAACTTAGCGTAATGGGATTGGTACAAGGACTCGACAAAAAAATGCCTCGTAGACTAGAGGTCTATTGAAAATAGGACTTTTGCACAAAAATGAGATAAAATGGTGGAATGTAGTGAAGTGAGATGAGCCTTATAGATAATGGACCAAAATACTTTTTTCAAGAACTTTTTCTTCTTTTTAGGCATTTCTTCAGGAACATTTTACAAATGTTTTTGGAGTTTTTTTATTTTCTTTTTTTTTTGTATTTTTGTGGGACTATAACAACACTATACAGGAACTGCAAGACTCAAGTATAGAACCACTTATGATGTTGGATATTTATAGGCTCAGGGAGAAAATCTCCCTCTAAAGTGGCAATTTGATATGCCCCAAAACCGTATTTGGTTGTAATGATAAATGGACCAAGCCAATTACCTTCAAATTTTCCTTTCTTTTCATGGTTTTGGAGATTCCTCATGTTATGCTACAAAACTAAGTCACCCACCTCAAATTTCGAGGTCTGACTTTTTTGTGAAACTAAAGCTATAGGTGATTTTGGTACATGCAGAGGTGGTTTAGGGTATTAAGGAATCTTTCATCGAGGAGTTGTAGCTCTTGCAAGAGAGAAAATTTATATTCTTCTTTAGACATCAGATTCTTGAGAGAGATTCTGTGGGAAGGGAGCTCAATTTCAATGGGTAAGATAGGTTCAACACCATAAATAAGGAAAAATGGAGTGGCTACTATGGGGGTGTGCATGGAGGTGTGGTAGGCCTAAAGGGTGGGAACGATTTGGAGGTGCCAATCATGACACTATGCATCAACAATTTGGAAGTCATCACTTCCTCATGATGTACATAGGGGGCACAATCATACATACATGACATCAAAAGTTCACATGAATTCACCACTGATACTATCATGTGGGGTTGTCATGACATCCACCATGAAATGTATCAAAGAATAAGGTTTTCACCTCAAACTTATCTCTCATAAAAATAATTTAATAGAAAGAATTGCACTTGGAAATTATTCTTTACGAAGAAACACTAACCTTTTGACCTCCTTGTCAAGGTTACTAATAAAGTGTCAAAACTACATTGGAGTTTGATCTCAATTTTTTGACCTCTTAGTACAAGGTTCTCTTCTATGAAGCATTAGACTCCCTCTTAATATTCTATCATCCTTTTCACCTCATGGTAGCAAGTCATGTCATGCTTCCTTAGTTCAATAGGTATCTTGATAGCATAAGGTCTTCCAGCCTACATACATGAAACTTTATCCCATGATTCATAGTATTTTAATTGTTATAGTTTCTAATTACTGGAGAATCAATTTTGACATGGCCTATTACCTTTGAATCAATACAACCAAGATCATCAAAAGTTTGACTAAAGCATATTTTCTATCTACTTCCTCTCTTTTTCCAAGGTTTACTCTAATGGAATGTCAAAATCCCTCTTTATAGATAAGGATACTCATAATCTCAATCATCAAAGATATTTTTGTATATGCAAAAACCTAATCTGTCAAGAGCACACATAAACAAGAAAACATTAGTTGTAACATGTGCATATGAAAGATTAGAAACCAATGTAAATAGAACTAAAATCAACTTAAGTTTAACAACTTATGCAACCACAAATAAAAGTCCTCACATAACCTCAAAGCAGCTCAACAAGGGTGCCCATAAGAGGCCTTATTGGTGTGCTCAAGTCTGAGGGATGTAGATGTGCTCTCTCAAACACAACTATTGAATCCCTTGTTAATGAAAATGCCACATGAAATGAGTCTATGCTAAGATGAATGGAGAATACCTTCAAGAAATGGCTATGAATGAGCCAATCCTCAAAGGATTCTAGATATGAGATGGAAGTGTAATGCAAGAAAGAAACCTAAAACATCATACTACCATGAAAACTAATGCAAACTAGAAATCTAAGTAATGCAAACAACTAAAAGGTTAGTTCTAAGTATAAAATCTTTAAAAAGCTCTATAATCATACTAGCATGATAACAATGCAAATAATGGAGATGGAGAAATGCTTGAGACAAGGGCTCTATTTATAGGTTTGAGAGAGGCCTTGGGGAGGTGGCATCCATGTGGCATCCACATAGGTGCCACAAGGGAGACACATGGGCTAAAGAGACAAGCCATGCAAAGGTCAACATTCAAAGTTTTCTCGCACATGTGTGAGCAACCTTAAGGGAAAGAGTGGAGGACAAAGGTTTAAGAGGTGCGAAAGGTGTGAAGGGTGTGAAAGGTGTGAAGGGTTTCTCACACATGTGTGAGCAAACACATAGGAGCTCAAATGATTTTAGCAAGGAGTTTAGGATAAATAAGTGGGATTAAGTAGTGGGTAGGCTTAGAAGGATGAGAGTGATGGGTGTCAACTAGGTTATAGGATAGGCTTAAGACTAAATTAAATATGATTTAATTTAATCATAGGATTAGAGAATTTAATGAAATGGAGGGAATTAAATAAATATAATTTATTTAAAAGGGGATTTATCGAGCACTATGCATTAAATAAATTTAATACATTACAGGGGAAAAGCATTTAAATTAAATTTAAATACATTAGGAAATGAACCTATTTAATTAAATAAATTTAAATAAATAAGTAGAATAATATGACAAAATATAATTAATTAATTATAATGTCAAAGGGAATATTAAATTAATATAGTTTTTGAGACAATTTTAGGCATCTACAATTTGCTTCAAGAGCCTCATTTTATCTAGTCTAATCATTAGATGACTAATGAACTCTAGATCAAAACTTCTTTGGAGATACTATCATAAGATTGAGTCCGACACAATATTTGGTAACATTCCTAATGTACTAATCTTCTTTTCATGGAAAAACATCCTCAAACACAAAGGAAAAAATCAAAGCAAATAACCCTTTATAGTATGTATAGAAATAAATATAAGAGAAATACTACAAATATTAGATAAATCTAATACTCAAGGATAAATAATTATCTGCACATAACATCATTGATATAAGTTTCTCCAATGAAGGTCAATCTTCTTGAGTTTTGAAGGAAGCATTCTCTGAGCCAAAAAAATGACATCTCTTATACACAACTTCCATCAGTATCCATGAGATACTTTTTCTAGGCATTATGATGCTAAATTATCTAGAGGTCTAGGCATAATTAGATCACAAAAGTCATCTTGAATAATTGAATGTCAACATTAAAATGAAATGAATGAAGATCTTTGTCCAATACTATTTCCATATAGATACAGAAATCACAACATGATGCACAACTAGTTTTTCCAGTATAGGATTAGTAACAATTTAAAGGATGTGAGAAAACTTCCTAATTTGACATTCAAAATAAATTTCCTTTATATTAGAAACTAGTGTTATTTTGACACTTCTTTCTAGGTTTTCATCTTATTTTTGCAAATGATCGATCCCAAATAATTTTCTCTGAAGATATCGATGATAGTTCTAGGAATGACATCTTTATAACATCAACTTCAAATGATTTATTCTCCAGAAGAAAATTTTCCATTGTTGAGTCTAACTCTTCATAATACTTCAATTTAAGTTTGGCTACCTTTCAATAAAAAATACCATCCACCTTTTAGAAACTCATAGTCTTGAAGTACACCATTATAATGATAAGAAATAGCCATCTTAGATACATTTTCTATTATATTATCAAGTTAGGCATAAAACTACATCAAGGGAGTCTTAGCATGATAATCAGGTGGCTTAATCTCCTTCTCATAAGATCAATGCCAGTGACCCAAATTTTAATACTAAGCCATACGCCTATCCCAATACCTATATTGATTGTAGATAGATTTCATAGATGGAACTAATCAAACAAATTATTGCAATCTTGCACAACATTGTCAAACAAAATGGTTAGTTGTCTCTGGAGCCACACACCCACCTACCCTATCAAGACAATTAAGTTAATAGGTGAGTTTGAAAATCTAAAAGAGTGGGAAAGGTTTTGATGCAAGACAAAAAAGGAAAGACATCTCATTCATTCCAGAGAGAAAAAAGATAATCAACAAATTAGAGAAAGTGCAAAGAGTTCAAAGATTAGAAGGAACTGGAAGGAGACAAAAGCTGCAACAACATAGTCTTTGTTCTCCTTGTTCTCTATGAGTTTGTTTTTGTTTGTCTTGTGAAGCATTGATTCCTTTAGGCATTATTATATGCAGTCTTCAAGTGTTGCAAGTTTATATTTCAAGTAGAAGTTGTAGGTTAAAGTATTTTATCTTTTGTTGAAGCCCTATGCTCCTAGATTTGTATCCAGTTGAATCATATATGAATAGAAAGCAAGAAAATAGGCACATTAGTCGATCTAGTTGTTTTAGCTCTTTTTTGTCTCCTTTCTATTTATTATGCATGTTGCATTAATTATTTGAGTTCAAATTTGCAAGTTTTGTTGTTATCTTCTGTATGTTTTAATGATGGATTAAACTAGATAGAAAGTCTGGTATTGACACACTTGGATCACATGTTAACCGAGCTCTCCTTATGCTTACTCAATCAGTTCTTGTTCTACTATTTCTACTGGGTCACAATAGGTTCTACCAAGTTCCACTCACTTTTATTATCAAGCTGACTTGGTCCCTTACTATCGAGTCTTATCAAGATTACTCAAATCCTTTGTCGACCAAGTCCACTCAATATTTGTATTAGTTATGTGTTGAGTCTACTAAGCTCCAGCTTTATTTGGTTACTAAGTACACTCAATTCCCATTTTTTTTGAGTAACTCAGCATACACTACTACTAAGCTTACTCCCACTTGGCTCCTTAACATGCCAAGTTTACTTGGCAACCACTACCTATCATTTGACATCAAATGCATGCCTGAGACTTTCTTTATGTTGTAAAGTTGTATTTCTAACATGGTATCAGAGCTTTGAGGCCCCACATCCATAGTGAGTTAGAGCATTTGTTTCTTGGGTATTTGAAATGGTAGGAGATGTAGGAAAGATATGGTAACAGCCACCATCCTTTATTGGACATAATTATGATACATGGGAAAAGAAGATGAGAACCATACTAATTGCTAATGATTTGTGAGAGTTGGTTATAAATGTGTTTAATGATGTTATCTACCCAACACAACATGTTGTCCTCACAAATGCTGAAAAGAATCAGTTAAAGAAGTTAAGAAGAAAGAATGCAAAAGCCTTAAGTCTAAATAAGAGAACAATGACAGAGACTATTTTTTCCAAGATTGCAACAAAAAATTACTCAAAGGAATCATAGGATATCCTTGAGAAAAACTTCAAGGGGAATGATAAGGTTAGAGTATTGAAGCTACAAATGATGAGAAAGGAGTTTGAGAATCTTCAAGTGAAGCAAAATGAACCTATTGCAAAATTCAGCTCATGAATCTCCACTTTGATAAACCAACTCAAATCAAATAGAGAAGAGTATGAAGATAAAAGGATTGTGTAAAAGATATTGAGGAGTTTACCTTAGAGATATGACAATCTTCTAATGACCATTGAGGAAGTAAAGGACCTTACAACATTGACTAGAGATGCATTGATGGGAACTCATCAAACCCATGAGCATTGGATCAATAGATAATCAACAACTTCCTAAGAATTGTTTTTTAAGGCTCAAGATAATTCAAGAGGTAGAGGAGAGGAAGAAATGGCTTTGGTAGAGGCTTAAGAAGTAGAGGTCATGGAAGTAATGGTTAAAGGAATGCAGATGTAGAAATCTCAGGATGATAAAGAAATCAAGAGGGAGCAAACACCTCTCAAAAAAACTCTAGAGGAGGTAAGAAGAATTATAACTCCAATAAGAGAAATGTAGAATGCTACTATTGTCATAAGTTTGGAAATTATGCAAGTGAATGCTAGAAGAAGAAGGTTGATCATGAGTCAAGACAAAAAAGAAAGATGTGGTTGATGTGAACATGGGAAATGAAAACAATCCCACAACCTTCATCATGTGTAACATTAGTGAAGAAGGCAGCCTTGAGGTATGGTAATTAGACAACGGTTGTAGCAACCACATGAGTGGCAATGAAAGTTTATTCTCTTTTATTGATAAAAGATTTGTAGACACTTAAAATTGTCCTAAACACTATATTAAATGATTTAATATCTCCCTTGACACTGTAATTATTTATTAATTAATTAATTATATTTTTTCATGTTCCTCTACTTATTTAATTAAATAGTTTCACTTTCGTAAAATGTTTAAATTTAATTTAAATGCATCCTCTCTAATGTGTTAAATGTAATTAATGCATAGTGCTCCATAAATCTCCTTTTAAATAAATTTTAATTTATTTAATTCCCTCCACTTTATTAAATTCTATAATCTTATGATAAAATTAAATTCTATTTGATTTAACCATAATCACACCTAAAACCTAGTCTATCACCCAACACTCTCATCCTTCTAAGCCTACCCACTAGTTAATCCCACTTAATTATCTTAGACACCTTCCTAAGAACCTTTTAGTCCCTAAGTTTTTGTTAACACATGTGTAAGAAACTCAAAATCCAAGAAAGTCTCCCTTTTATTAATTTATCCAAAAAGCCTCTTACACTCTTACACACTTGTCCCATTTCCTTTCTCCAAGGTTCACCAAAAAGACTTATGTTGACCTTTGCATGACTTGTCTCCTTAGCCCATGTATCTCCATTGTGGCATCTATGTGGATGCCACATAGATGGCACCTCTCCAAAGCCTCTCTCAATCCTATAAATAGAGCTCTTGTTTCAAGCATTCATAATCTCCTCCATTGCATTGTTATCATGCTAGTTTAGTTTTAGACCTTTAAAAGATTTTCAAGCTTTTTATGCTTAGAACTAACCTTTGGTAGTTGTTTTCTTTCTAGTCTTAGATATTGCATTCTCATTCTAGATTTTCATTGTTAGTTTGATTACTTGCATCCATCTTCACATCCTTTGAATGCTTTCAAGCATGGTTGCTTTCATAGCCATTGCTTAAAGTATTCTCCATTTATCTTAGCATAGTTTCATATCATTGATCATTCATCTAATCATGGGATTCATCTATAGTTGTGTTTATAGTTGGGATTCCTCATCTTGAGCACACCAACAAGGCCTCTTATGGGTGCCCTTGTTGAGCTTCTTTGAGATTACATGAGAACTTTTCTTTTCGGTTGCATTAAGTTGTCAAACTTAAGCATATAATTAGTTATTTTTCCTTTAATTTGAATCCTTGATATATATGTGCAACTAACATTTTCTTGTTTACACATGCTCTCGACGAGTTAGGTTTTCTTGTATATGAGTTTCAAGTATAAAATTAAGATGGAAAATAATAGAACCATTCCAATTGTGGGCAAGAGATCTATCATGGTCAGCACTAAGCAAGGTGGGAAGGAGATACATAATGTATATTTTGCCCCAATTATGAAGCACAATTTGATGAGTGTTGAACAACTCATTCAAAATGGTTACAAGGTGTTGATGGAAAATGATAAGTGTGTCATTCGTGAAAAGGATGGGAGTGTATATGAGAAATATGTTAGCAAGTAATACTAATCTATTAAGAAAACAAAGCATTAACTAGCATAAAAGACATAACATATATGAGAGACTAAAAGAGAAACCCTCAAATGAGAATATGAGCCATGGAATGGCTCTCTCAATGAGAATGGTCACTTGATTTAGGGATGAGTCTATTTGATAGGATTTGGGATGTATGCTCAAGCTTCAAACTAGCTTCAACGGAGATTTTTGGGATTTTTGGTGTGGATGCATGCAAAAGTATGGATTTGGCTTCAAAATGGCATTATAACTTTACTTGATGTATTGTGGTTGAAATGGCTTGGGAGGGGATTCAATTTATAGGCTAAGGGCTTGAGGGATGGAGGGATAAGATGGAAGGAAAGATGAAAGCTTAAGGAGGGCTAGGATGCACTCAAAAGGGAGCACATGGATTGTGCTTGTTTAGCACCAATCAGGGAGTGACACATGTCACAAGGTGAGTGGATGGAGGAAAGGGGAAGGATGAGTCAACAAAGGAGGCTCAAAGGATAATATCTTCATAAAGACCCTTCATAATGACTTGTAAGAGCTTGTAAGAGTCTTTATGGCTTTTGTAAGAGCATTCCTTGTTGGGTAGTTGGGATATTTTGGAGGGAGTTGAGATTGTTGACTTTCCTTGGCTTAGGAAAGTCTTAAGCTTGCTTAGGGAATGTGACAACATTAGAGGGTGGATTAGGCTTGGGTTTAGGATTAGATTAGGGATGTTAGAGATTTGCAAGTGGATGACATTCATGAGGGTGGGTGAGTTAGTGGCTAAGCTTGGTTAGTATGGGTGGATGGGGTGGATTAGGCTAAAAAGGGGATTTAGGATAGGTTAAGGGTTATTAGATTTGAGGGTTTTATTTATCAAATAGGTTTATTTAATAAATGGGGATTTTGGATTTAGATAGAAGAATAGGATTTAATTGATAAATAATAGGTTATTTGATTTATCAATTAGGACTATAGATGATTAATTAAATTAATCAACTAGGGGATGACAAAGGATTAATTAAATAGAAATTTAATTAATGATGCATTTTTAGATAACTAAATAGGATTACCAAAGCAATGTAATCAAATTTAGGTGTCTACAGGGAGTAAGAGAATACTTGTAATAATCCAAATGAAAAAGAACCACATGTTTCCCTTAAAGATAGAGACATGCTTCTCTTCTCAAGTCAGTGTTGCATCTCCCAAGTATGGATATACAATAGTACATCAACAATCAACTCTTAGAAGTGTGATTGAAGACCCTTCCAAGCTATGACATCCCAAGTATCGACATCTTGGCTTTGTTGGTTTAAATTTTTTTCCCAAGAAAAGAATAGTAGATGGTTTTCCAAGCATTGTAGATTCATGTGACAAGTGTGAAGCCTGTATTTTGGGTAAGCAGCATAGGCTTCCCTTTAATTTTGGTAATTCTAGAAGGGCAAGGGAACTATTAGAGTTGGTGCATTTTGATTTAGTTGGCCCTATGCAAACTAATTCTATTGGTGGGAGTACTTATTTTATGATATTTATAGATGATTTTAGTTGTAGGACATGGGTGTATTTCTTGAAAATTAAATTTTAAGCATTTGATAAATTTGTTGAATTTAAAGCCCTGGCTGAAAAAGATTGTGGACACTATGTAAAGGTCCTTAAGTCGGATAGAGGAGGGGAATATACCTCCAATTTTTTTGTAATTTTTTGCAAAAAGAATGACATAAAGAAAGAGCTTACAACTACCATACTCTAAAACAAAATGTAGTGGCTAAGAGGAAAAACATGACCATTGTTGAGATGGCAAGAAGCATGATGAAAGCAAAGGGACTCCCAGTTGATTATTAGGGAGAGGTTGTAGCAACAACACTATACTTGATAAAAAAAGTGTCCTAAAAAGTTAGTTCATGAAAATATTCCTCTTGAGGCATGATCAAGAAATAGATGGATAGTTGAACACTTGAGAGTGTTCAGATGTGTAGCATATGCACATGTGCCAAAGGAACAAAGGCAAAATCTAAGTAATAAAGCTGTGAAGTGTATCTTCACTGGTTACAACTCAAAATAAAATTCTTATAGGTTGTATGATCTAATCACCAAGAAGATCATCATTTCAAGAGATGTGGAGCTTCTCGAAAATCAGTCATGGGATTGCTTAGTAGGTGAATCTTCAAGTGCTTCAAGCAAAGTGCTTACCATTAAAGAAGAAGAAGACATTGGTGATAAAAAAGATGATGGAGAAGAAAACTTAGATAATTATAGACAAAGATAAAAATGCAAGTAGCCTCAAACATGTCGAGTTTCAACTTCTTACAATTCAAGGTAGCCCTAAGCTAGCATGCAAAATAGTAGCAACAAGAATACTGAAAATTTAGATCCCATTCTCGCCTCCCTATTGCCAAGAAAGACTAAGATTCAAAGGGATGTATACCAAGAAGAAAGGTATGATGAAGAGTTTGATGAGAGTGTCAATTTTGTATTATTTTCTCATAGTGATCCAATATACTTTGAAGAAGCTATGAAGGAAAAGAAATGGTGTAATGTCAATTTTGTATTATTTTCTCATAGTGATCCACCTCATAGTGATCCAATATACTTTGAAGAAGCTATGAAGGAAAAGAAATGGTGTAATGTCATGGATGAGGAAATAGATTCTATTGAAATAAATGAAACATGAGACTTAACTACTTTGCCTCCCAAGAAGCAAGTAATTGGAGTGAAATGATTTTATAAGACTAAGTGCAGTGCTAAAGGAAAAATAGATAGGTTTAAGGCATGTTTAGTGGTCAAGGAGTACAAGTAGCAGTATGGGAGAGACTATGATGAAGCATGTGCCGCAGTTGTAAGAATGAAAATTGTGCATGCTATCATAGTAATTACAACCCAAAAAAAAATGGAAGGTATATCAAATGGATGTAAAATCTATCTTCTTGAATGGTGTATTGAAAGAAGAGGTTTATGTGGAGCAACCACTTGGTTATGAAGTTGTAGGTGAAGAACACAAGGTGTACAGATTGAAGAGATCTCTATATGGGCTCAAGCTCCACAGACATGGTACAACAAAATTAAGTTATACTTGATGAGCAATGGCTTTAGAAAAAGTGATAGTGAGCCCACACTCTAAATCAATGAAGAAAATGGTAAGGTATTAATTGTTTTCTTGTATGTTAGATGACTTAATATTCACTAGAAATGATAATTTCTTAATCAGTGAGTTCAAAGAGGCCATGAAGAATGAATTTGAAATCACAAACCTAAGTCTCTTAAAGTATTTTCTAGACATAGAAGTAAAACAAATGTATGATGGAATCTTCATCTCTCAAGAAAAGTATGAAAATTAGATTTGGAGATATTCAAAATGCAGAGTAGTAAGGAAACCCCAACACCAACAATAGTAGGTATGAAGTCAAGCAAGAAGATTACAACAAAAGTGTGAATCCAACATTATACGCTAGTATGGTTGGAATCTTAATATATTTCACAACAAATCGACTTGACATGATGCATACACTAAGTCTAATTTCTAGATTTATGAAAATACCAAAGGATTCTCATTGGCAAGTGGGAAAGAGGATCCTAAGGTATGTGAATGCTACCAAGGGATTTGGGATTTTGTATACTATAGATAATGATTTCAAGTTGGTTGGTTATCCTAATAGCGATTGGGCTAGAAGCCTAGACAATAGGAAGAGCACTTCCAGATACATGTTCCAAAAGGGACCAGGTGCAATTTTAGGAGAATCTAAGAAGATTGAATACATAGCAACAACTGTAGTAGCATGTCAAGCTATTTGGTTAAGGAGAGTCCTGGTAGATTTGAATGAAAGGAAAGAGGATGGAACCACAATCTTTTGTGACAATATCTCCTCAATTGCACCATCTAAGAATCCAATATTCCATGGGTGAAGAAAGCACATAGAAATCAGATATCACTTCATCAAAGAGTTGGTGGAGAATGGAGACATTAAAATGGAATTTTGTAAGTTTGAGCAACAATTAACATACATTTTTACTAAGCCTTTGGACATAGCAAGTTTTGTGCACCTAATAAGGAGTCTTGGTGTAGTTGATTTGGTTTAAGAGTGATCCTTGTTCATATGGCTTAGATAAAGGGAGTGTGTCAAAAAAAAAAGTTGGTTGTCTCTGGAGCCACACAGCCACCTACCTTGTTAAGACAGTTAAGTCAGTAGGTGACTTTGAAATTTCAAAAGAGAGGGAAATTTTTTTGATGCAAGACAAAAAAGGAGAGAAGTCTCATTCATTTGAGAGAGCAAAAACATAATCAATAGATCAGAGAAAGTATAGAAAAAAGTGCAAAGAGTTCAGAGAGGAGAAGGAACTGGAAGAAGATAGAAGTTGCAACAACATAGTCTTTGTTCTCCTTGTTCTTTGTGAGTTCTTTTTTTTTTGTCTTGTGAAGTAGTGATTGATCTAGGCATTATTGTATGTAGTCTTGATGTGTTACAAATTTATATTTCAAGTAGAAGTTGTAGTTAAAGTATTTTGTCTCTGGTTGAAGCCCTATGCTTCTAGATTTATATCCAGTTGAATCAATTTATGAATAGAAATCAAGCAAGTAGGCATACTAGTCTATCTAGTTGTTTTGGCTCTTTGTTATCTCCTTTCTATTGACTATGCATGTTGCATTAATTATTTAAGAAGTTCACATTTGCAATTTTTTTTGTTATCTTCTCTGTGCTTTAATGGTGGAGTAAACTAGACAAGTCTAGTATTGACACACTTAGTTCACGTGTTAACCAAGCTCTCCTTGTGCTTACTCGATCAGTTCTTGCTCAGTTTTTTCTATCAGGTTACAATAGGTTCTACAAAGTTCCACTCACTTTTCTTACCAAACTAACTTGGTGCCTTACTACCGAGTCTTACCAAGCTTACTTGGTTCCTTTGGTGACTATATTCACTTAGGTCCCATTATTGTTGATTCACTCTACATACACTACTACCAAGCTTACTCCCACTCGACTCTTTAACATGTCAAGTTCATGCAGCACTCATTACCTATCACTCGGCATCCATTGCATGTCAAGCAAAATTTTATCTTGTAAAATTGTATTTCTCACAAGCATATCCTACTCTTTCAAGAATGTAGCTAACACTGACAAAATTTGGCCACATCACTTGTTGTAAATTATCTTTGAGCTTTCCTAAGAGATCACTACCACTTGTTATTTAGAAATATTTAATATCAACATTTTATGATATTGGTTTGGGTGACATTACATGACATAGGAGATAAGTCATCTAATATGAAAAGAAAGGCATTGGTCCAATGCTATAACATTGAGTAAGCATGACGTTGAATTTCTATGTTAAAAAATCATTAGAAAATAATGACCTGCACTAAAATACTATCACATGTTTTCAATTGTCATAATTGTTTGACATGATAGTAACATTTGTTAATAGGAGTAGGATTGAACTCATCACTAACCTTGTAGGATCACAAAAATTTGAGTCAACCAAGTAGTGAGAAGTAGCAAGAGGTGGTGAAAGGCAACAGGTAGCAGCAGGAAACCAGGTCAGCATAGTGACCAAGCAATATCAAAGGAGGAAGGTAGGGCCTACAGGCAACAATAGGCAACATGAGAACATGCATCAAGAATAAGCCAATCATGAGCATCAGGGCATTACAAGTTGGTAACAAAACCCTACTATTTTACTAGCGTCAAGATAGCGGGCAGTAAGTCCAAGTGCCTTACTTAGCAATCACTTTCTTACACATTACTTTAATTCCCAAAATTACTTTCTTGGTTTCATATAAGATCATGCACAAAAAATCTACACTTAATGTGTGTCACTGATCCTAAACAAAATAAAAAAACCATAAAAAATATTTATTAAGATACCTGAGATAATGACATGGCTCCCACATAAGGAATAAATAGGGGAATCATAGAAGAACCTGTAGGGTTTTAGATGGATGAGAAGACACTTGCACAAGTCTCATTGATTGATCCACCAATGGTAAGGGAGTCAAAATTAGAACGAGATGGGGTCACCGGGCACAACACAAGATCTGACAATAACTACATGGCAGGGAATCAAATGGTCAAGGCAAAATAATATCTCTGGTACCTTTGACATGGTTTTGGAACATAGGGATAGTTTAATACAAAATAGCCTCATTAAGTGGAATCAAGGGATCTTCCTCATTCATTCAAGGCCCCAAATCAAACACATGAGTCATTTCATTCTTGGAGGAGCGAATTAAAATCCACCCACAAACATTTTGAGGTTTCCACAAGTCAACGGACCACCTGTAGGAGGAAACTACATTTACATGAATGATAAACAATATAAAAATAATAATCAAACCAAGGAAGATATGAAAAAACAAATATGAAAAAAGAGGGAAGCTCATAGCTATACTTTCCAAACTAATACCACACGTCCCAAACAATACACAGATGGGGGAACAAAGTTTTAGGCAGACTAAAACCTGTAAAATAGTTAAACAATTTAATGATATAAAAGGTAAAGGAAAGACATATAATTCTCAAGAAATGGACATAGTGGAGGATTGGTTATCAAATAATTATAGCCCCACAAGAACACCCATGAAGTGGTACCCAGACATCTTTGTGAATGACTTGGTAGCCATAAAAGAGAGGGCATGGGCACTCGAAGAGAAGAGCCAAATAGAAAGTTTCAAATGAAAAGAGTCACCAAAGATAATTAGAAACTAGCAATAGAGGTCAAGTCACTTAGAGAATAGATTCAGAAATTGCAATTTAATATGAAAAAAAGAGAGTACAAATTAATATTGTTAAGAAAATAAGTAGGCAAAAATAGGACAACAATAGGTATCACGGGATAAGGAGGGGCTAGGGACGAAGACAAAAACTTGCAAATGAAAATATACAAGATGCTATGGACAATATGGAAATAAAAGAGAACCAACTCAAAGAGAAAATAAATCATGGGATAACATAGTAAAGGGTCCAACAAACACTTCTAATGACAACACATAAAAACAAGTACAGAGGGAAATTAGTGAGGAAAAGGAAAGAAGTGAGAAAGTAGAAAATATCATCATCAAAGGGGCTAGGAGACTATGGAGAACATGAAAACACAATAGATCCAGTTAAACACTTCTTTAAAGACCAATTAGACTAGCATGGAACAATCATACAAGCACAAAGTATCAAAAAATGGATAAGAGGAGGCAATGACATGCATGGTAGAGTGACAAGGAAGAATGCAGAGGAAAAAAATAACATCTTAAGTAATAATAAATTTCTAAAAGACACACATATATATCTTGATGATGACCTCACCTTAACTCAACAAGAAGAAAGAAGGAAGGAATGGGAAAAAGTGAAAGCAGTAAGAGAAAATGGCAAACAAGCATAGCTAAAAAATGACAGAGCCCAAATCAGTGAAAGAATTACACACAATAATTAGTAACTTGGGCCTATCTAGGAACATTTAACTATAGTCAGCTAGAATTGTAGAGGTTATCCTTGGAGAAGAGGACCTGGGTTATGGCTGATAGCTAAAGATAATGACATCATTATGCTTACCAAGACTCATGAACATGATAGATGTAGGGTTCTAGATTTTGAAGGGTATAAGAAGGTATCACTATGGAATGAGAAGATAGAAAAAAAATAGGTTTCTAGGTTCTAATTAAAGAAATTTGGAGTAGATTTATAAACTTGGAGAAAGAAGATGTAAACAAGAAATATATATGGATAAAAATAATAGAGAATCAAATTTCTACAATGGTGGATGCTTGCTACTTCACCCCAAAAGGATTAAAAATGTATTAAAAACATAGATTAGATCAAGAAGACCCATTCATTACACTCAAAAAGACATAACAACTTTTATCTCTCTAGGGGAAATAATGATAATAGGTGATTTCAACACTAGAACAATGAACAACCAAACTCTCAATCTTAAGGAGAGTTACGAGGAAAGCAGAGACCCGGTTTGGCTAGAAGAAGAAGGAACACAAAAATGGGTAAGATCATTGCAAGACAACACGAGGAAGGTTAACCACTTTGGGGCTGAACTACTAGGCTTATGCTACCTTTATAACATGGTCATATGCAATGGTATGGAAAGGTGGCCTAAATCGGGTGGAATCACATGCAAAAGACACAATGGGAAAAGTGTTGTAGATTATGTCATATGATCACAAGATTATGTTGCAAAGATAATTAACTTTGAAATAGAGGAATGCCTTATGGAGCTAAAGTTTGACCATAATCCCATCTTGATAAGGGTAGCCACCCACAGTAAGGATCAACATAATGTCTCAAAATGACTACAAAAGAGGAAGATGCTCCTAACCAACAAAGTTTTAATGACACAAGAAAACCATAATATTTTTTGAGACTCTCTTTTATGGTTGTCTAGGGTTTAGTGAAAGTATCTCAAGTTTGATAAACAACATTCCACAGACAAGTATAATCTTGTTCTTACTATCATTAAAGCTCTAGAGGAGTCCAAAAGATCTAAGGCCACAAGAGAAGACAAGAACATTTTTTTGGCAAATCCATGGTTTGATGAGGAGTGCAAAATGGTGAAAAGGAGTTGGAAAAAGAACATGACCAAAGAAAGTAGAAAGGAATATGACTAGCTGATCAAAAACAAGAAAGAGGAGTATGTGAACATAAGAAGGTTTAAGTTGATTAATCTTGGTAAAAGTAGCCCCAAAAAGTTTTGGAAAGAGCTTCAACAAAGAAACACACAAATAGAGAACAATATCATAGGAACCAAATGGCTAGAATATGCTAAGACCCTCAACAAGTGAGATTTGGGAGAACATTAAACCATGGTAATCAAGACTATAGGTGATTTACTCAGCCAGAAGGATATTATTCAATTCATAAGGAGGTTAGTTGTAGGTAAAGATCAAGATATAGATGGGCTATAGGTTGAATACTTAAAATGGGGTGTTGAAACCCTGGCACTACACATCACTAAGATTTTCTACAGTGTCAATAGAGAAGGATTCCCCATAAATTGGAAAAGTGTGGTGATTCCACTCCACAAAAGTAGAGACATAAAAAACTATTCTAATTACCAAACTATCATGATCAATCAACTCTTTGGAAATTTATTTGGCAGCATGGTAGAACGAAAAATTAGTAAATGGGCTAAAATAGAAGGAAAAAGAGCAAAAGGGAAAGTAGGCTTTACACTGAAATGCTCTATTATAGATCACGACATCACTCTCGGATATTTGATAGAGAAAATTTGGGACACTCAGGGAGCCAAGGCTTTCTATTATTTTGTGGACTTAAAAAAAGCATTTGACGCAATGTCATGTAACAAACTTTGGGACAAAGTGGAAGAGTTGGAAGGTCCTAAAGAACTTAGGTCTATTATTCATAGATTGTATGAGTAGGTCAAAGCTAAAACAAAATGATGGAACAACTATTAGAAGATTTTTCCAGCAATGTCAGGGTTAAACAAGGGTTTCTTCTATCTCCAACATTATTTGGGCTCTATATTGACAAGTTAAAAGAATGGATAAACAAAATCAATAGTGAAGGGGTATAGATGGCTCACTTTGTGATAAGATTTCTCTTATATGCAAACAATCTCATCATACTTTCTAGAATAGCTAAATTTTTGAGAGAACACTTGAAAGCACTAGATTTCTTTTTCCATGAGGTGGTAATGCAAGTGAACACTAGAAAAACCAAAGTTATAATATTCTATCTGAAAAAGAATAGGGGTATATAGGACGAGTCACTATTTGAGGGTAACCCTCTTGATATTATGGAGGAGTACAAATACTTCAGCAATATGTGTAGATCAAAAAGGATTCAAGGGGACTGGAAGGCATTATATTCTCTACAAACAATAGTAAATTTAGCCCTAAATTTTGATGCAAAAAGGTCAAAATTGCAACCAAAGTTCGTCGAATAGACTACTAAACCTGTCGTCGATCTTTTAAAATATATTTTTTGTCACAGTCATTTTGTGTTGAAATTTCAACTTCAAAAATGTTGACTTACCGATGCGAGGTTTGTCAATTTCCTTAGTCCAACCTGGACCCTTATTTCCTCATTTGCATCCATCATTGGTCAAAATTTTGATGTAAACCTCTTGACTTTTTTGATGTTGAAGCCAAACGTTCAACGAAAAAATGACCAACCATCATTGAAATTGTGACCAAGATCCCTTCAACCACATCAAAATTGTGACCAAGACCCCTTCATTTTCTATGGCAGTACCATACATTCGACAGCAAAGGGAAGACATGTGTGTCAAAATTGAGACCAATGCTTGGTGGAAATTTAGACAGGCTATACCAATTATTGCAAAAGCTTTGCTCTCATAGGAGCCTTCTAAATTGCACAAATTTTGATTATAAAGCATAATTGCTTGGTGCATGAGACTTAGGGTATCATGCACATTTCTACCTCCACACCATTTTTTTGTTCATCACATGATTTATTTCATACAATACAATGGGAAGGAGGAAGAAATGTGCACAATATCTTGAGTCTCCATCGAGCAATTATGCTTTAGAATCAAATTTTGTGCAGTTTAAAAGGCTCCTATGAGAGCAAAGCCTTTGCAATAATTGGCACAACCCATCTAAATTTTGGTTCTTGAGACACCATTGCTTGTGAAGACTATAGGGAAAAATAAAATTATGAAAGAATTATTTATCAGGAATGAAAGCCAATAACACTAACTAATCTCTATTTTTCAAATAGATAAACGTGACAAAAAAATTTACAATCCCAATCACATCATCATAAGAGTGCATATATAACTATAACCCCCTTATTTGGCTTTTTATTGATCAATTCCTTGGTAAGAGCATCCTAGACATAATATCAAAATGCAATCAATCATTGAGCCTATTAGTTCTTTCCTACCACCAAGTTTGGAACATAGTAACTTTGTGGATAGAATCAAAGAAAAACAATTCCATACATATGGATAACAAAGACTACTAAGGAGCTAGAAGCTCAAGTGGCATTTTTAAAGGATTAGCTCAAGGTAGATTCATGGAAGATCTTGGCTAGCCTAGTCTCAATTTTTTCAACCTTGGCCTCATTTATGAATGAAAATTTTTCAAGGCATTAGAGACTTTTGTACCAAAAGTGTTATGCATAGTCCATAATATCATAGTCCAAAACTCAAATGTGATAAGATTTTTTGCTTGGACTCACAATTTCTTGTGTCTTGTCTCCAAAAAACTTGCCAAAAACTAATAGTGTTTTGATTTGTCACTTTCATAACAAAACAAAAAAAAATACTATGACTATTCTTCAAATTGTAGAGGGAAGCTACTTAGGACCTAACTATGTCTAAAACCAACATAATTTACAAATATCCACAATCCAAATATTATCCCTTGATGTTTTGTTTAATGCAAAGTCTTAACTCAACTATGTTATTGCCCTAGATGTAATACCAAACTGTCATCAGGCTAAAGACTGCAGCAAGATTTACAAAAGCAAGGAGAACTACCCAACCAAAGTAGAAAATGACGTGAAAAGTTAACAATCTATCAATTGACACCTCTAGATGAAATATTTATAGCAATTGAACTGTACATTATAGAAAAAAAAATTGCCTTAAAATTGAAACCTCACCAGTTGTAGTTCATTTGCATTTGTAATGGCTTCACAAAAGTTGAAAGCTTACGATTTTTCAAGAACACAAAAGGCACTCATAGTTTAGCTACATCAATAAAAGTAAAGTTATTTGAATGTTGAAAAAATGTGAAACTTCCACTTAATAGCTAGAAAAGCCATATCCTCAGTATACATCATCTTTGATGGAATGTTCATAAGTGAATGATTTTCTCTAAAAGTTCAAACTTATGCACAAAGAAGCAACATGCTCTTGAAGATATATATAAAAGTTACAAGACCAATATATCGAAAGGAGCATGGTGAGGGCAAGAGAATATCAATATCGATTGTGGAGTTGCAAATAGGTAAGTGATAAACATAAAAAGGTAGTACAAGGCACCATTTGCCATGTTCTAATATGATGAACTACCTTGGAGTTGGTTCTAGACCTTGATTGCTTAATGTTAGATTTGATCCAATAGTACCATTATCTAGAGGAGTTCCCACACCCTACTTTCCTATTGATTTTGAAGGCTCAATGACATAAACTCCTCCATCAGTCATTCCAAGAGCAAACTAATTTGAGTCAGATGGATGTGATGCAATTACTAGAGGATAGAAACTACATGAATAATCAAAGGATACATTTTGAGTTAAATCATAAAATACTTAGGGATCCATTTATTCATACATAACATAACATTTGCCTCCCTGGGCCAACTTACCTATTCATGCCTGAAGCTAAATATGCAAAAGGTGCAATACAACAACATGGCCTCAAGCTCTCTGCATCAAATACCCCAATGACACCATCACAATAGCTTGCAACTATGAAAAGGTTGTCGCATGAATATACCACACTTGAAATGGGAGTAGATAGAGAATCATGAGGTGTCCACTACAATACATGAAAATCTGATATCAGTTTACACTCATATAGAGAAGGTAGCTTATATCATTATCACTTACTAAATTTGAATTCTAAATTGTTGACAAAGACTTACATAATGCATATGGTCAAACTTAGAAGCATCATAAATAGAAAGCTGGCTCTCGTGAACAACCAACAAGTGAATTTGATCATTGTGGAACTGTACTCTTGTATCCCCAACTAGTGGTGATGATCTTCTTGTCTGCACTTGTAAAAATTTTGACTTTTGCTTCTCCCATCTATTAATGCTCTAGAAATAGAGCTGCTAGAACATTGGCCAAACATTTAGTAATTTGAATATATAAACATGTGAATGTACAAAATGAGATGGTAATGGATATACAAAAAGAAGACAAACCTGGGCATTGGCCCCAAAAGATACCAATACATTCAAAGTTTGTGAAAATGCTAAGCTTGTAATTTTCTTTTGGTGGCCTTTAAGCTTCATTTTTACCTAGTTAGTTTAAACAAGTTTTGAAAAGACACAAGTTAGAAGTCACCATTTTTAATGATGCACTAAATGAGTAAGAAAGAAAGAGACTCATTGATCACACCTCATCTACTCAGACATTGTATATATGGATTGTTGAATCTTCCATCCCAATTGCAATGATGTTATTATCCTGAGGGTGAAAAGACATAAAAGTAGCTACAGGAGGAGGTGCCATGAAGGTAGTCATAACCTGCTATAAACACTCATTAGCAAGAATGCCACATAATATTTTCTCAAAACTTTGGTTGAAAAAAGGAAACAAAAAACTTGATAAGGAACCCAAGTAAGAATATAACTTTTAAATTGACCAGCTCAATAGTTATGTTGAAGAGGAACATATTTTCAAAAGATGCACCTTGATTGTCATCATATTGAACAAGGAGACCTTTCCACCAAAGGTAGACATTACATAGGAATCATTCTTAGACAAAGCTATGCAAGCATCAACTTCTTCTAGATTCGTAGCACCGATATCATTAGTCATCACAATCCCACTAGCTAGTTACCACATTTGCGGTTGAAGATTGGTAGTAGACTGTAGAGAAGATCACTATCTTAGTCACTTAAAAGACAATTTTCTAAGAAACACATAGAATTTTTTTCCTAATTTAGAGCATCACCTTTCTAGATGGATTCTGATTATTTCGTGGCCATTTCCATAGTTTGTGGAGTGCATTTGATGCCAATGCTAAAAGAGTAACACCAGAATTGGTATATATCAGTCTTGTAACCTGTACAAAACAATAGGTGCTAATGTAAATATTGAATTCATGAATTGCAAAGAAGGATATGTGGGTCTAGTTATAGATATGACTTTTTGTATTACAAGGAGTAATGTATGGTAATGCAAAGTCCATACAGTGTTTTAGAGGACACCCTTTTTCCTTGATGTCAAAGTTTGGAGATAAGTCCCCAAGAAATGTGGAAACAATGCATATAAGATTGATCTTCCATCATACATAGGCCTTTCTCCAAATTTTAACATTTCTGATCTTTATGCATATAAGCCACCTACTGATGTTTGTGATGCAGGAATAGGTTGTAAGGATGGTGTTGATGTTTCTCAGTTACCTAAGGTCACTAAACCTTAGATTGAATGCATTTTGGACAAGAAGGTTACAAAACAAACTAGGAGAGACACCTATTATTCATACCTAGTCAAATGGAAGGACACACCCAATGAAGATGCAACTTGGATGAATCAGACAGAGATTGAAAAGGTAGGGTATCAATTGGACACAATACCAACTCAAGGGACTTGAGTTCTTTTGAGGAGGGTAGCATGGTGCAGGGCACTCGAGGTCATCATGAGGCATTCCACAAGGACCCTGCACTACACCACCTTCATAGAGAATTCATGAGTAAGATAACAAGGTTTTAGAATGTTAGGAATAAGTTCATGTTGTTATAAGCCCACTTGTAAAGGTTTAAGGTTCATTTGGTGTTTCTATAAACCATGAATACTTAGAGACCTATAAGGGCTAAATAGGCTTAGAATAAGGAATATAGTCAAAAATGGTTGAAAATACCTTAGAATAAGTTTATATAGGTATTAGGAAGGTTTGAGAGTCTTAGGACTTCATTATGTTCAAAATTGCACAATGCAACAAAAAATTGCTATGCAACTTTCAAAAGTTGCTAAGCAATTTTTGCTTAAAACTTGGTAATTGCAAATAAAGGAGTTTGAACTGATTATAACTATTTCCAAGGTAGTTTATTGGTCAAACATGATTATAAATGTATGATCCAACCTTCCCAGTAGAATAGGTTGGTTGATGTACAGATTTTTGCAGATTTCAATAAAGATTATTGGTTTTTTTGGCTCAAAACTATTGCATTTATGTTTTTGCACATGTTGTATGGATTGGAAAGGGAGGTTGAGTGATCTAAGGATTAACTTGATTGAGTTCCCTATCAATGGACTTGGTTTGAAGATCATTGGTGATTTCTATCAAAAGTTATAGCAATTTCTTTCAAAACTATCCAGAAACCCTAGGTTTAGTAGGGTTTTGTGCAAATGGATGTACAGCTCATGATTGTATAGTTAAAATGGTAAAAAAACCCAATGAAAATGGGAGCCCTAAGAGTGCACTTTAAGATTCAAAAAGTAGGAGTTGAAAAACCAAAGGGAGTTAATTTTTCTTGCAAGCCCTAGGCCAAATATTTGTATGTATTTGGTCTAAAATTGAAGGAATTTGATTGCTAGAGTTGTATGTGAAGGAAAGTAACCAAATAAAAGGTGGATTGGTAGTGTCCTAGTTAGCCCTTGGAGTTATGAAGGTTTAGTTCTAGTCTATTCACCCATTTCCTTAGTCTTCCTTTGAAAACCAAGCTTAAAGGGGCCCATTTAGGTCTGTGTACTTAGGCAGATTAGTGGAGTGTTGGAGTAGATTGGAATTTGATCTTTTGGGATATTGTTGGGGTTGTCAAACACTTCTTATTTCCACCCTTGGATCAGGTATTAGATGTGTGGTTGTGTTGGATGTAGCAACTTGTCATTATTAGCCCTTGTAGCCCTATTTGTGAATAGGTTGGTGGAACTTATGAATGGTAAGTGATACTCTCCATACTTATCTTCATACTCTCCATACTTATCCAATAGATAAGTATGTTTATGAATACTTATTATACTCTCCATACTTATCTCCATAGTCTCCATACTTATCAAATAGATAAGTATTCATAAACAAAATTGTATTCATAAACAAGATGGTGAGAAAGTGAGGCTTTTGAATTGCCCACAAAGTCCCAGCTAGGACATTGAAAAATTGTGGGGAAATTTAATAATTTGAAACTTCTATTGTTTATGATGATTTGTTCATATCTTTGATTTTATTGCACAATTCATCATCAAAATATCAAAATATGAAAAAAGAAAATAGGAAAATCAAAATATTCCAAGATTAAAATGATGAATGATGAAATTTGATTCAAAACATTAACAACAATAAAATGATAAGATCTATTTCACTCACCCCAAGCACAATAGTGACAACCCCACTCCATCCCAAAGACCATGATGATTTATCAACACCCTTGTCCAAAAACACTATCAAAGAAGTAGTTTTAGTGGATCCCAAAAGTGTTGTGAGTGCTGACAGGGATAATAGGGTTAGAAAGCTTTTCATTGTCTCTACCTGTATTGCATGCTCTCAATTTTTAGTCACAACTCAAGAATACAACTACTATATAAGCAAAGAGCTTCATGGATGAGACCAATGTTTCTATTATAGTGAGAAAGGACTAAAAACTAGGAAAAGAGAATGAAAAAATCAAATAGAACCAAGGCAAGAGTCTACAACATATCTGTGAATTGTGAGCCTCTCAACTTAATTAATCATGAAACATAATAATAATTGATATTAACTTCCACCTGTACAATCATGGCAGATGACATGATTTTTGTTAGTGTAGTTTTTTATTTTTCCTATTTTGATAGGTTTTTCCTACACTTTTAATAATCTTGCTTAGGTTAATAAAGCATGTCTTATTAGGTGAATGATTGTGAGGTGTCACCTTCCTACATGTGAGCATCCATTAGCTATCTTGGGAAGATACTTTGCTATTTTTAGTTCAATAGATGGTTGCTCCTCATTGGTTGGTGTTGCCACCTCCTCCCTCTTCCTAGCCTCTATAAGCATGCTACCTGGCTTGTATTTGTATCTCTTGTTTTTGCATCCTCTTAATGTTATTTTGCTTCCAGCATTTGCATTACTCTCTTGGAGACTAACTCTATGATGCTATTTTGATTTTGTATCATTTGCATTCATAGTTTAGATATTTACTCTCTGCACTAGTTTTCTGGGTTATTAATCTTTTCAGATTCTAACATGGTATCAGAGCTTTTCTATGTGCAAGAGTAGATTTTAGTTTCCTTATTTGAGAGATTCGGGGGGGGGGCAAATAAACTTTATTGTAGTTTTTTGAAAAATAAAGTATGCTCTTCTCTTGCATCTTTGGATGATCCTGAGAATCAGAAAAGTTTTGACAAAAACGGGTTTTCTCTAGGGTTTCAATCTCAAATCTGACAACCAACTTGCATATTTGGAGTTTTCAATCAGTTTTGCAGGTTCCAGCATGCCATTGATGGACTTAAGAAGCTGATCCAGTATTTGCATGTCATATTTTGGTTGCTGGGGTCGTTTTTTGATTTTTGGACCCATTTTTTACTGTTAAAGGCGTCTGATTTACACTATAGCAGCATATTTTATACATCAACAAGAAAAACGCTTTCTGGGTTCTGTTCGCAGCCCCGAAAAACCATCTGGGTATCTTTTAGATTTTGCATGCAAGCTGCATATTTTTCAGAATCGAGCTGCAAAGCTACAGCCATACCCCTCTCCGTTGGCAGTCGCAGATTTGAATGCAGTTTTCAAATGTCTCGTTCTTGCTCATACGGACTCCAATTTTGATGATTCTTATTATGAACTTGGCTATTTTTTTGTGCTCTATCCACTAGTGGAGTTGTTTTGTGATTTTCATGCATGAATTCTTCAGAAATTGCAGATTCTCAGTCGTGATTGTGCACAGTTCTCGTTTTGGAAACTTCGGAGGATCATAACTTTCTCATACGACCTCGTATCGAGGTGATTCTTTTTTTGAAAGTGCATGATTTTTCGAGTAGATCGCATTGGTGCTTTTTTTCCTTGATTATTGTGCCCAAGTTTCACTTCTAGCATATGCTCTTCATGAGGGTTTGTAATGCATTGAAATCAAGACCACTAAGTAATTCTTTCTAGTGGTAGTTGTAAACGCACTAAAATAAAGTGCCAAATCATATTTCTTTGAGGGGGGGGGGGGGGGGGGGGGGGGTTCTTTGATTGAGTAAAGAGGGGGGGGCATTGTTGTGGCTAGGTTCTCTTCTTTTTAGCATTTCTTCTCTGCATTTCTTCATCATGGATCAAACAAATATGCCCATCCTAACTCCATACAATTACTTTGAGTGGAAATCACGCATGACAATTCACTTAAGGAAAGCTGGATTAAATAGGATAACTATGGGACTTGAAACTGAACCTGCTAAAGATGAAGATAAGCCTAAGTGGTTTAACAAATGTGATGAGGCATTTGGAACATTGTGTTTTTCTATTTCTCCTAACTTGCTATTTCACATTGAGTCTTTGGATACACCAAATGAAGTATGGACAAAGCTAGAAACACTATTTGGCACACAAGATTCAATGAGGGGTCATATGTTGGAAAATGAATTAATTAGTTTGAGTCCAGGCAATTTCAACACAATCCAAGATTTCTTCACCAAATTGAAATCACTAAGGCTGCAGTTAAGACAATGTGGAATTGAAAAGAAAGATGAACAACTGATTCTTAATATTCTCTCTAAGCTAAGTTCAGAATATTCTGTGTTTGTCTCTACCTTCTATGCTACTAAGGGTGCACTTGGTACTCAATTCACCATGCCATCTTTAGATGATTTTGCTGTCAATCTCACTCGAGAACAGGACAAGCTAATCCAGATGGGCATTCTTAAGTCCTCTAAGTCACATGCCTTGGTTGCCAACCAAGGCACAAAAGAACAACAAGGACAAAGTAGTAACAACAATAGTAAGGACAAGAAACAAAAGAATAGCGAGGAGAAGAAGGATCAGATGCCGATTTCTTCAAAAGCAACTATTGATACACCATCTTCCAAGGGTGATAAGCCTAAGAAAGAAAAGGTCAAATGTGCTTATTGTAAAAGACCTGGTCATGATGAACATAAATGTTTGCAGAAACAACTTGATCACTTGACATACATTCTTGAGAAGAATAATATCAGTGTTCCTGAGTCTATCAAACAAAGTTCTAATGAAGGGTCTAACAAAGAAAAAGAAAATAGCAAGGGGAAAGGAAAGGGCAAGGCTCTTTTTGCAGTTGCTTCCTCACCATCCACTTGGGTTCTTGATTCGGGTGCTTCACACCAAATGGCTTCATCTAAGGAAGAACTTGCATCCTTGGAGCCATGTACTATGCCTTCTATTTTGATGGGTGATAACACTCTTGTTGAGGTGTGTGGGAGAGGGTATGTTGATGTGGGGGATGGTACATTCCATGATGTTCCTTATGTACCCTCATTATCAACTAATCTCCAATCGGTACACCAGATCACTCACACAGGTTTAGGCAAGCGGGTTGAGGTCACTCCTAGTTCAGTGGAGATATGTGAATTTCACAATGATTCTACAGTTGCAGTTGGGAGAGCAGATCATCAGTCACGACTCTATATGTTTTCTCACTTTGTTCCTAATCCTCCTTTGACTGTTTCACTCACTCACTTTAATGATGTGAGCAGATTATGGCATGAGTGGTTTGGCCATCTTAACTTCCACTACTTGCATCAGTTTAATCAGCAGAGCATGGTCACAGGGTTGCCTTCTACTTTGAAATTGGAGTCACTTGGAATACATGATAGATCTTTTGATGGGTCAGATTCACTTGAGCAGTCTTCTACCTCCACTTTTGATGCAGAGAGTGATTCAGAGGACTCACCTCCTTCCTCTCCTAGTCATCATTTACAGGTTGATGATTCTCCTCTAGATTCTCCATCTTCTGGTCCACTTTGGGCTAGATAGACCTTGCAATTTGCAGGTGATTGGGTTGGGGATCCATCGGACACCAAGCAGACTCGTTCACAATTCAAGGATGCTCTACATATCTTCATTGCTACTGCCTCAAATCCACAATCCTTTCATGAGGCTTTTGGTATTTCTGAGTGGGATACAGCTATGCAGGAAGAGTATAGTTCCATGATGAGGAACCCCACTTGGGATGTTGTCTATTTTCCTAAGGGAAGAAAACTTGTTCGATGTAAGTGGATCTACCGGACAAAATTTCAAGCTTTGTTGGGGGTGTGGGATGCTTCATCTTTTGGGGGGGCCTCTTCCTCTCACTTGGAGTCCTAATTTTCTTTGGGGAGTCTCTTTTCTCTCTCTTTTGGGGGAATTTTATGTACATGGGTACCTCATCAGGCTTGACTTGCCGGGACCCATTTCTACATCCACCTTAGCTTCGCTTATGGGGGGGTGTTAGTGTAGTTTTTTATTTTTCCTATTTTGATAGGTTTTTCCTACACTTTTAATAATCTTGCTTAGGTTAATAAAGCATGTCTTATTAGGTGAATGATTGTGAGGTGTCACCTTCCTACATGTGAGCATCCATTAGCTATCTTGGGAAGATACTTTGCTATCTTTAGTCCAATAGATGGTTGCTCCTCATTGGTTGGTGTTGCCACCTCCTCCCTCTTCCTAGCCTATATAAGCATGCTACCTGGCTTGTATTTGTATCTCTTGTTTTTGCATCCTCTTAATGTTATTTTGCTTCCAGCATTTGCATTACTCTCTTGGAGACTAACTCTATGATGCTATTTTGATTTTGTATCATTTGCATTCATAGTTTAGATATTTACTCTCTGCACTAGTTTTCTGGGTTATTAATCTTTTCAGATTCTAACAATTGTCACAGCTGTTAAGAGGTAATTGCATCCAGTGGTGGTTTTGTCTGGATTCCCCTCATGTAGAAAGTTAGGGATGATGTTTTCTGAGGGAGGGTCTGATGAAGGCCAGAGCTAGCTTATAGCAAGACCATGTAGGAAGCTAATGGCCATGGCTCCAGACACACACAACATTGTACTCACAATCTTAAACTAGCTACTTGCAGACTTAATGTCTACTTTCTCCATCCTACAAACACAAAAAAGTACCAATTAGACCATAAGAGTATAAAAACCCAATCTTTGAAGAAGTAGAAAACATGTGATTAGAGAGTACTACTCACCCAAGATACTCACTTTCTCACCATCTTTCTCACCACCTTGTTTATGAATATTTATCTTTCTCACCATCTTGTTTATGAATACTTATCTCCATACTTAGCATTATTTTGTGTCTAGAGTGTCATTGGTGTTTTTAAATGTAGAATGAAATGGTTGTAAGTATGCATTTCTACCACATGCAAATGATTTTGAGATACAGATCTATGCAATCCAATCTCCCAAGGAATAGATAGCACCACTTATCGCCATCTTTGCCAAAACAAGATTTGTCATAAAGTGATGTTAGAATAGTTACTAAAATGGTCATAAATTATGTTGTTATAGTAAAAGAATACTTTAACTTGAGAAAAAAACTACACAATATTAAAACATGACATCGTGCTTTAAAAACTAAAAAGGTACGTGTAATGAAGAACTTCATTTGGACTTGTTAATTGGTTGTCACTATTAACTATAAGCTTATCTTTAAAGTTTGAGCTTCACTTGGTTTTGAGAATAGTTTAATATTATGTACTAAACAAAGCCAACCACATGAAGATGGAAGCTCATTTGCCCCCCCCCCACAAAACATCACTCTGAATTCCCCATTAACATTTAATATCATTCATTAATTCATCCATATTTGAAATATAACATTCAATCATTATAATCACATGATAACATTCATTAACACATAAAATTCATTAACACACAATATTGATGAATAATTCATTAACACACAACATTCATGAATACTTCATTAACACCCAACATTCATGAATAAATCATTAACACATAAAATTCATTAACACACAACAATCATTTCTTTTTTGCTTTCTTGTTGTTTTTTGTTTCATAAAATTTCTAATAGGAATATCAATTTCCTCATCATCCCCCTCCTCATCTATTTAGGAACATGAGGCCGTTGCACCAAAGGGCGGTCTGCTACAATAATAAGTACTTCATGAGTTAAATTTACACCATTTTATATTAGTGAATTACAAGTTTTTATTTTAGTAAAAGAACTATAAATCAAAAAATAAATGTAAAAGAACAAAACATAGATTTTCTTTACCTGAATGTGCGACATGATCTACCTGTTGATTAGTCTGAATGTCCTCCGACACTCGTTCAACATGACATGATTCTATATCCTCTAAAATATACACAAAAAGGTTACACCAAGTTCAATTAGAGATTTTAAATTATATTAATAATTACATAATTAGTTTTAAATAGAAAATGAGCACCTCCATGGACAGTACGATGCACATTAGGGGCTTTATGATGCTGCATATGATCTGTGTCATGATTAACAGGCTACATTGCAATGCCATGCATATTATTATCAAATAGATTGTTGCTCAAGTATTCAATTTCTAATATATTTTTTGGCATATTTACCTGTGCACATGATGCAGGAGACTGTTCGGTTAGGGCAATGGAAGCTTGCCATAGGCATTTAGCCACGGCTACATAGCCTTTCTTGAAGGCAATTCTTTTGTGTTCTTCCATGGCCTCTAGATTAAAATCAGTGCCCTATATTTTTTTATTAATTAACAAAATTATTTTCATTTTATAAATATTTTTTCTCTGCAATTCATTTACTACTACTTACAACTTGTGCTTTGATTTTAGAATATCCCCCAGAGCCAAGTCTGTGCTGCCCAATCTTTTCTAGCCTAGCCTTCATTGCCTTTGAGGTGTCTTGCAACCTATGAAAAGTTTAAAATATGTTAGATGATATAGATATAAAGATCAGTACCAATTAGCACATTATTACATTAATGTACTAGTAGTTAATACTATTGCATACCTTTTCGCATTTGCTGGTGTACTCTCTCTTCAACCATCCCCTTTCTCCTTTGCATCCAAAATGAACTCATTCCAGTTCCTCGCTACAATAAAGGGAGGATGCTCATACTTTGGGTTTAGGAAGAGACTCTTTCTATATGAGTCCCTCACAACCTTAAGATGTTTGGAAGCTTTTTGTAACAATTTCTTATGATAAAAAATATTACTACCAAACTTATGCTCTAAATCTTTGATGAGCTGATCTTTTAATTTTTTATCTTGTAAGTTCCACCTTTTAAGAAAAAACACAAAATTGTTAGATATAGCTAGTAAAATAAAAGACCCAAATGAAAGGAAAAATGTTGTACCAATTAATGATATGAAAAAAAATAGTGGGATAAAATTAGTTCACTTATGATGTTCCACCTTGTACGTATGGTGGGCCCGAATCTTTGCAGCATGAGGTCATAAAGCTTCTTATAAAATGTATCATTTCCTGCAAAAAAATGTCATGGGATAATCAATCCAAAGCTTCTTATGAATAGGTAAATGCATATTACAATATAAAAAATAATTATTTAAAGTGCCTAGAATCTTAGGATATTTTTAAGGGATCGATTCATCATTTTCAATCAACAACAACATCTGCATAGCTCCCATCCTAGAAACACGGGTAGTTCCAAGAAATGATGGTGAATTATCACCAATACATGCAGTATGATCTGTATCTGGCGTAGCAGATGGTGCATCTCCTACCACAAAAAAAATAATCCACTATGTGATGCACCCAAGATTAAAGTACAAATTATCAACTCATAATTAACACAAAACCTAATATAGAAAAACAAGGATTTACCAACTGGATGTTCCCTTGTTGTCGACATTGCAATCAACAATCTCATATGGATGTGCGTCAACCTCCTAGGAGTCTCCTGCACTTGATGACTTGAACAATACATTGTTAGCAAAGACATTCTGAAATAATAAAAGTAAGAGTTAACTTAAGAAGTTTTTGAATGTTCGAAATAAAAAATTCCTTCTAACTTGTCAACTAAAAGATTATTTTACTAGTGGCAGTTAGAGCTCTGCTCCTACAGACCTCACCACATTGTCCTTGACCAAGTTTTGGATCAGTTGCCAAAAAATCCTATAACAAGAACACATATTACATATTTTACTTCACAACATAAAATATTACAAAATATAAATTCGTATTGAACTTTTATTATAACTAAAGATACATTATTGCTTACTTCATAACGACAAGCTTGCACTCTCAAATCAAATAGCCTCTTCATCTTCTCCTCGAATGGAATATTTGCTTCATCCAAAATTCTCATTATTTCTAAATTAATCTTTTAAAATTTTTTTCTTCAACATTATTGTTACATTGGGAGTTTCAACAATATTGTCATCAAAAGGCGTAGCTAGTGGCCCGGTACTTACTACAAGTGCTTTTCCCTTATCTTGAACATCAAATTGTGAGAGGAATATCAGTAAAACTATCATAAAAACTCAAAAATTGTAAATAAAATAACATAATAATATAACATTTTTCAACTATCTAATTTTTACAATTTCAATAAGGTTTACCCTTGCTAAAGAATGGGTGGGAGTAGCATCCTAGTGGCCTCTATCATCCGTCGAATCCATATTGTCCTGTCACAAACATTAAACATAAAAACTTTAGCTAACTGAAAGCAATAAACAACAAAAAAAAACTTATTAACAAAATTTTATATAGTACTTAAAACCCTCATGATAGTAACTTTGTTTGTATCTATGTGATTTAAATGGTAATCTATTAGTAGTTATTCCCCTCCACTTAATGATTTTATTGCACAAACAAAAACTTCATTCCCTTCACATGCCTCAAATATGCAATTAGGTTGCTTACTAGTTGAGGAAAGTCGTGTACTATTTATAAAACCTACAATATTACCTATTACTTTTGGTCTCCCATCAATTTACATATAAAATCTTTTACTTTGATCATTTCCTTTCTATTGTGTATAATTAGGTGATAGTGCATACCTACACATACTTTTTTTATATCAAACAATCCACATTCAATCAATGTAATTGTAACATGAACTGGCATACTTGAACAATTCAACAACTTTTTTGTAACATAGCTTTATCCCATCTATGGAAAATAGGCCCAAACCATGTAATGAGGATGGAGCAATGCGATATATCCTCTCATTAACACAAAAATCTATGTTAATTGGAGGTAGCTCATTGGGTACCCATTCTTTCTCAATGTGTGTGTACCGAAAGGGCACCTTGATGTCACCTTTGGTCCCATCATCATAAGAACATGACCCCCCATTAGCAAGGAAAAATTGCATGCATTTATCAATTTTTTAAATAATCTTTTGACCTCTAGTTGATCTCCCTATTTTAGCCATACTACATGTAGAGCTTTCATCTACCATTTTCTCATTTCCCTGATTTGATGTAGATAGATCTGACAAGTACCTATTTGGTGGGTCCTGCAATCTATCAAATAGAAATTTGATAATATTTAAATAATATACATAGAATAATTAAGTCATGACTCATACGTGCAGTTCTTCTTTGTCTATACGTGAGAGATATAAAATGTAGTAAGTTGAAAGTGATTATACAATTATATTTCTATACAGACCTTCTTTGTCTATATATACATTATATTATTATATAATATGTCTTTATATAACATACGTGCTCAATGATAAACAAGAAGAATATAAGAAAATTATGTCTATTTATTGACTTATACCTATTGATCCATGTCACTATGCATGATCCACACCAAAGGGGTCAAATTTCCTACATATGTTAATTATTTATCTTAAGTTAGTTAAAAATTACATGATACATGTAAACGTGAACAAATTTACCTTATATATGGAATGCAAGATCATCAACAGAAGGGGCGATGATGTTTGTAGTCAATTGACTATTTGCAAAGAGGGTGATAATCAGACACAATATAAACATTAGTAATTATAAATAACATATGTTGTAATCATTAGAAATGAATACAATAAATATGTAATCAAATTTTCTGCATATGTTAATCATTTATCTTAAGTTAGCTAAAAATTACATGATACGCGTATGCTACAAATAACTAAGAAGACAACATGAACAATATGCAACATCATAAACATGAACAAATTTACCTTATATATGGAATGCAAGATCGTCAATAGAAGGAGTGACAATGTCTATAGTTAATTGACTATTTGCAAAAAGGGTGATAATCAAACACAATATAAACATTGGTAATTATAAATAACATATGTTGTAATCATTAGAAATGAACACAATAAATATGTTATCAAATTTCCTGCATATGTTAATCATTTATCTTAAGTTAGCTAAAAATTACATGATACGCGTATGCTACAAATAACTTAGAAGACAACATGAACTATATGCAACATCATAAACATGAACAAATTTACCTTATATATGGAATGCAAGATTGTCAAGAAAAGGGGTGACGATGTCTGTAGTCAATTGACTATTTGCAAAAAGGGTGATAATCAGACACAATATAAACATTGGTAATTATAAATAACATATGTTGTAATCATTAGAAATGAACACAATAAATATGTTATCAAATTTCCTACTTATGTTAATCATTTATCTTAAGTTAGCTAAAAATTACATGATACGCATATGCGACAAATAATTTAGAAGACAACATGAATAGTAATCAACATCGTAAACATAAACAAATTTACATTAAATATGGAATGCAAGATCATCAACAGAAGGGGTGACAATGTTTGTAGTCAATTGACTGTTTGTAAAAAGGGTGATGATCAGACACAATATAAACATTAGTAATTATAAATAACATATGTTGTAATCATTAGAAATGAACATAATAAATATGTAATCAAATTTTCTGCATATGTTAATCATTTATCTTAAGTTAGCTAAAAATTACATGATACATGTATGCTACAAATAACTTAGAAGACAACATGAACAATATGCAACATCATAAACATGAACAAATTTACCTTATATATGGAATGCAAGATTGTCAACAAAAAGGGTGACAATTTCTATAGTCAATTGATTGTTTGCAAAAAGGGTGATAATTAGATACAATATAAACATTGATAATTATAAATAACATATGTTGTAATTAGAAATGAACACAATAAATATGTAATCAAATTTCTTCCATATGTTAATCATTTATCTTAAGTTAGCTAAAAATTGCATGATATGCGTATGCTACAAATTATTTAGAAGACAACATGAATAATATGCAACATCGTAAATATGAACAAATTTACCTTATATATGAAATGCAAGATCATCAATAAAAGGGGTGACGATGTTTGTAGTCATTGATTATCTTCTTCTTCATCATCCTCTTTATCATCATCATCATCATAATCATCTCCATCATCACCATCATCATTGCCATTATCATCGTTGTCATCACCATCATCATCACCATCATCACCATCACCATCACCATCAACATCATCATCATCATCATCACCATCATCACCATCATCGTCATCACCATCATCTTGATCTTCATCATTTGCTTTTTCATCATCTTCAATATCTTCTTCTTCCATAACATTATACTTTATCGGCCTTCCTCTTGGATCATGTCTAACAACAAATGACCAACCCTATTTATGTGGAACCTCTAAGTAAAACACTTGCTCACATTGGCTTAGAAGAATATAGGGCTCATCTCCAACTGGCTCAAATGATCTTGTATTAATCATTGTAAATCTATTATCATGTTGAATAATCATTCTATTTGGATCATTTTGATTTAGTCATAACCTATATCATTTGACAACAAATAAACCTACTTTGAAGGAGTTAAATTCATACTCAATTATATCATCCAAGATGCCATAGTATTGATTTTGAGATTTTTGAGGATGTATGTAATTTCTAGATGATATATTGGTGATCTCAAAAACTGCAGTTATTCTAGAATCACAAGTTTTCTTTGTGTCATTCAACTTTTTTATGCGAAATTTGTGTCCATGATAGTGCATAGCTTTGTGGTGCTTGACCTATAATTTTTGAAGCATGTGTAAATTATTTGCATTGTGAGTTGATACGAAACATATGTCGAGTTATGATCATTAATAAATTTCTATGTACCTCTCCACCTCTTAAACCCTTTACTAGATCAACTACCATCGACGTAACATTGGAATCTTCATTATGATGAGCTTCTGTAACCAATGAAGCAACACCTTCCCATGTTAATGAGCAACTATTTTGTTGACATCATTCAATCCACACCATCATCCAATCAAGATTGTTCGCAATATACAAATGTATTACATCCCACTCTCGACCACCTGTATCAAAAAAAAAACACCAATTATAAATAAATTATATTGAAGATTTATAAGAATTAATTAACTACAATAATATCTTAGATTTACCTCTCACTTTCCTAGATCTACCTTTACCCATCAAGTACTCCCCTTCGAATTTGTTAATTGAGTTGGGATCTCAAATACGATCTACATGGATCTTTGTTGCAAACTTAGGAAGATATTCACTAATGTACACCATGGTCTGGTATACCATATATCCCTCCACCTTAGAACCCTCAGGATGTGCTCTTTGTCAAACCAAGTCTTTCAAAAATTTCAAGTGGCTCTCAACCATCCACATTGACCTGGTTGGTACAAGTCTACACAATTCAATCTCCTCAACTTGATGTATGAGGTAGTGTTCTTATGCATTGAAAAAACTTGGAGGTAGACACTTTTGCATTTCACACATAAGAAGAGGAATTTTTCTCTTTCAATATTTTATATCTTCTTTATTGATTTCTTTAGATAACAACCACCTCATGTATTTTTCAAGAACATATATACCCTGTTTGACATTGTTGGCAAAGTGGTGTGGGAGAGATAGAGGTAGAACGTACTGCAATATTTGTAAAATGATCTTGCCAATATTTTATAAAAGAATGCAATTAAAACTACATGCAGTTTACAAATATATAGTGAATACAAAATAACATGAAGTGCCTTAATAAATGTATGCCAATAGTGTGTTTTCAACCCTGGCCCAAATTCCCTTTTTTTTTATATGAGATTGTTTATGTTCGTAGAAAATCTTGTGGAAATCTTTTTTTTTTATGACTTCTTTTATAGCATTGCTCTATTGCTCTGAAAATAGCCAACTAAGGGCACTTGTATCAATATGGTCTCTATTGTTATTTGATCAAATGCCATTTTTCATTGCATGGTTGGATTCTTCAATGTCACTACAAGTTTTGACAATTTGGTCTTTGTCACACCTTCCATCCAAGATTTTTCATAATGTCTCTATTACATTCTTTCCAATATGCATAGGATCAAACAAATGCACAATTGGGAGTTTCTCGTAGTACAGCAACCTAGTAAATTGCATAGGATAAATTTTTAGTCCTTTTGGAAGTTGGTCATTGATGCCTTGATGACCTTCATAAGCATCAATTACATCATCAGTAAACAAAACACAATATCAAAATATAAATTTGAAACAAAAACCATCAGATGGAATAACATTACCTCAATGATTTATTTTATTGTATGCCAACTTCCATAGGCGAGGTTTCATTCTCTGTGGCTTTGACGTAGCCTCTTCTTTCCCATTGAAAAGATGTTTTTTAGTAATTTGGTACTTATGATTTCTGTACAAAAAGTGTTTATTCTCATCTTCTTAAACTTTTTGAATGACTAGATTTTGTCTTTGGACCACAAACTGGACATGCATATTTTCCCTTTGTCTGAAGACCTACAAGATCGTGTATAATTGGATTAAATGTGTTAACTTTGACATACCGCTAAAATGTGTTAGCCTAGGGCATCATGTATTGTCCATACAAGCATTGTGTGAGGCCTCGCCCTGACCCATCGTAGCATAGTGATACATTACTATTATTTTGATACTCACGAGTCAAGATGTCGAGACATTATCTGATGCTTAGAACATATTATATTATTTCATGTTGTGTGATGTTATTTTCAGATGTTTGATGTTTGTCAGTTAATGTTTTATGTATATGTATGTTGATGAATTAAGTAAAATGTAGGATTAACACATTGATTTTGGAATCTTTATGATTAAGGATATAAGTAGGATGAAAGAAACTCTGATTGATGTATGTTTCAATTTATGTGAATTTTTGATACGTATATACATATGTACATGTGATTTTATGGGGCTACTGATGTGTGCAATGAGTTTGCAGGATATTTAGCTGAGAAACTCGACGGAGGAACAGAACTGATCCCTATGTGCTAATTTTGGAAACCTTGTTGTTCGTAATTAAATTGAGATGTATGTATGTATCCTTATGTGATCAGTGAATGTTAATGTTCATAACTATGTTCTTTTAGTGTCGCTTGACACTCATAAATTGTTTATGCTCTTCAGCGTGCTAGTTAGGGTTAGCTGTGTAATCCTTGGACCTAAGTCGGATTAAGTTAGTATCTTTTGCTAATTTGGTTTTTAATCGATTTTAGTCACCCTTAATCCAAATTAGTGATTAGTCTGCATTTTAGAGTTGTTAGTTGGTCCTAATTATTTTCCCTATCTTTTGTTTGGTTCCAAACCTATTCCTAAAGCTTTAAAACATGAAATATTTATACCCAAGGGGTATGGGTATGAGTTGGGGGTCTTTTCCAACCCCTAAGCCCTTTTTTTTGACTTTTGAGATCACTCAAAAAGTCTCTTTTTGCCTTTGTGCGAAAATTGACTATGGCTACCATGAGTTGCATCACCTCACCTCCACTTAGTGATTAACAATAGTGTGGGTTGAGTTAAGAGCTTCTAGATTTGTAGGTGGGTGGGAGAAGTTATTTCTCCCTTTAGTGGTTGAGTTTGAGGTTAGAGGCCCTTCTTGGACTAGTTGAGGTTGTTACCCAATCTCTACTTTTAGAGAGGAGACTTAGAAGATTGAAGGAAGGAAGGGAAAGGCTCTACTCAAACTTGTTAATTTGCCATTACCTCTTTGTGCAGGTAGGAATTCTCATCTCCCTTGTTCAGATTTTCATGTTTGTTTCATGCGTATGCTACCTTGTTGTTGTTTGAATGCTTGTATGTTTGTGCGTATGTTGGGAAGATTTTAAAACCATGTCTTTTTCTTTTTTTTGAATGTTTTCCTTTCATGTTAATGTTTGAATTTTGAGATTTTCTTGTATGGGTGTTTTGGTATTACTCACCCTTGGGTAGGGCAAAAGTGACCAATTTTGGGCAAGGTCTTTTTAGTTGGACTCCAACCAATGTAGAGTCTCTTCTTAGGATGAGAAGAGGGAGAGAGGGTAGAGTGTTATGGGCCCCTACCTGTCAGCACAAACCTCGTATGAGTTTGGTATGTTAAAATGGAAGAACAAAAGTTCTTGATTTATAGCCCCGATTGGGCATCTATTTTGGTGTTTTGCTTGACTTCTCCTATTGGAAGAATCCACCTTTCCCTAGTGTTGATTCATTGTGAATCCTATTGTGAAAACCTTGTATGAATATGCATGTTTGATTGTTTCTTGGTCATGCTTGTTGTCACCTGATCAGATTTTGTTCCCTCCATAGTTCTTAGAGTTGTGTTGCAGAAATTGATATGGGACCCTTGATGAGGGTCATGAAGGAAGTTCAATTACATTGTTGTAAATTTTGGGATTGGAATCCTATGTATTTTGTATTTCAAAACCTTTTTGTAATGGCAACGACATCGAATTTTCTTCTTGGTTCTTTCCCGGCTGAGTCTTTGAATCAGGTTTGCCAATAAAAATGGCGATTGAGTAATATTTCTTATTATGAGATTTAATCATAATTTTCAATTCTATGGATGCACATCAAAAATAGAATGAAATGATGATGGTTTAATTAAGAAAAAATTTTAAGTTTCCTTATATGTTAAGGAATGAAAATTATGTTAAGGAAAGAAAAAAAAATGGATATGGTTGATATATTTCAATTCAAGTTGGGTTAGGAGATCAAATAAATATGGTGTTAATGTGACACAAACTATTGTATCAATATTTTAAATCTATTCAAAATATTCACCTTGAAAAAAAAAATGCATTGCCTTGTAAACCTTACTTAGAAAATTTTTGTAAAAAAAAAAAGAGTTTCAAGAGAGTAAAAACTCTTTGTCTTTTGTATGTGGGGAAACAATTTAAATGCCCTTTTGAAATAGAGAATATTCTCTTTTAAATCAATTGTAAAATCTTGAAAATCAAAACTAAATTGATAATGATATTAAAAAAATTTGTATAATATAATTTAAAACTAAATATCTATATTGCTACCCATAAAACTTTATGCAATCAATGCTTTTCCATCTTCCTTGGTGGATGTCAGTTTGAAACTATATTTAAAAAGGTTTTTTTTTTTTTAGTTTTTTGTGCACGTCTATGGTCATCATGGAGATGACGTCACCTCCCTGCCCTCCCTTAACTCATGTTGACCTTAGTATTTGTTATAATGTGTTTTAAAATTGTTAAAGTTTTAAAGCAAAATTGCTTTCTCCATGGGCGGCTACCTTGGTTTCCACCTAAGGCAAGTGGGATGGAGGGGGATATCACTAACACAGGGTCAGTAAACTTGGGCAGCACGCAAATTTAAGCGCTTGGGGAAGCGCATGTTATGGGGGGAAAAAGGGGGTTGATGTGACATAAGGTGGGGTGTGGGGGTGGGGGTAGAGTAGGGTGTGGTTAGTAAGTAGAGTTAGGTGTTAGGTGTTAGTGGGGGTAGTTAGTATAGGTGTTTAGTGTTAGTAGTTAGTTTAAATTTATTTAAAATTGTAAATTAGTTTTGTTTATTAAAATTGTTTTTAGTTAATAGTATATAGTATGTTTTGTAGTTACTTCATGTTGTTTATTAATAATTTTAATTAGTTATTTTAATTTTTTTATGTTGTTTAAAATTGTTATTGTTTAAAAGTTATTTGGTTTTTAAATGCTAATATATGTTTTATAGTAATAGTTCAATTATATGTATTAAAGTTAGGTTTTATTTAAAGTTTAGTCACTATTTTGTATATAGTTAGATTAGAATTTAGAATTAGTTATTTGTTAGTCAATTAAGTTTATGTCTAGTTTAAGCTTCACATTAATAACTTAATTTAAATATTGGTATAGTTTTTTGTTTCTTATTATTATAATTGTTTTAGTGCTTAGATTTTAAGATGAAGTTAGAAGATTAGTCCAAATTTAGTAAAATCTTTTTATCAATTTATTTGATAATGTTAGTTAGTTTTGTTAGTTAAAATCTAAGGCAGGTTGCATCGTCAATCATTTAATCTCTTTATATTGTGATAAATCTTAATCTAATAACGAAAGTTTCAAAATCTTACCGATGTATTCCTCCACAAGAGTTTATAAACTTAAGACGTAATGTAGAGAACCTTTACTTAAACTGTTATCACAATCATTTCAAACTTAGAGCATTTTAATTATTAATTTAAAAAAAAAAAACTTGTGTTCTTGCCCTCGTAGTTTGGGCATGACACATTGCATGAAATTAAAATTGTCTTTGTAAAATTGGTCTACAGATGTCATACATAGTAACCCCATTCCATAACACCATCAACTCATTGATAAGGGGTTCAATATATACATTGATATCTTTAACTCGGTACTTACCTAGTTGAATGAACAAAAACATTACATAATTATTATGACCATTTTAATGGATTAGTAATAATAAATTATTTTAGATGACCATTAAATCAAAAAATACCTAGAACAATCAATGTCAACATTATGTGCTCTCTCTTTATGGACAACCAAGGAGGTATGTTATTGTTGATAACAAAAATAGGCCACACTGAGTAAGTAGATCTCATCTCTCTAAAAGGATTTACACCGTCTGTTGCCAATGAAAGCTTGAGATTATGAGGTTCTTCTTTAAAGTGTGGTCGTTTTTCCTCTATTTTCTTAAATGTCAAACCATCTGCAAGCATTCGCATAATGTCATCTTGACTTCTATTATGTGCATGATAATCAATAAATTGTGCTAAGCTATTGCACCTGAATAATCGTTGTAGACGTGAAATAATGGGAATATGCCAAAAAACCTTGCAAGGCACCTTTTTTGTTAATCGATCTGATTGATATTTACTAATATGACAAATAGGGCATTGTGTTACAAATTCATATTATTTATGATATATAATATGATCATTTGGACATGCATGTATTGTTTGATACTCCATTCCAATATCTTTCATGATGGCAGATAATTCTCAGTACAAGCGAGGTAGAATTTTTGATGGTGGTAACAAACACTCACCTATCAACCTACGACCAAAAATATAATTTGTTAATTTAAAGAATATTAATTGTTACACAAATCCAATGTTAATTGTAAGGGAACTACGAGTAAAATAATGAAAGAAGATGGCATACCTTGACATACGTGTCATTGCTATCATCAATAAATACTATATCAGGATGCATACCATCAATATCATGATGCATGTTGTCGATATTAGGATGTGTGTTATCAGTATCGATCGACAGGGTGTGTATCAGGATGTGTGTCATCAGTATCAGGAAGATTCTTGTGTGTATCGAGATGTATCTTTCGAGAAGGTTCTTACTGTGTAGCTGACATATTGTATGTGGTCGAAAGATGCCTTCAGGAAGGTTCCTCAAATAGTATTTATACCCCCTTCAGGATCATTGTAAGAGCATCTTATCATCAGAAGCATAATGTACTATCTTTGCGTATGTGAATAAAATAAGGATTTCTACTATTCTCATTTGTTGTTCTTATCTATTGTCTGTATGCATCAATTCATTTATCCAGTACGATAAACATTTGGTGTCATTGTCCGATGGACCTAGAAAGGTAGGAGAGTTGAACAAGAACAAGAAAAAGCTAAAAGAAAAGGATGAAATACACACAACACAAGGAGATCTCATTTTGGCAAAGCAAGCCGAATGTAGAAGGTGGTTTCAGAAGATTGTTGCCGACAGACACAGAAGCGTGAAAGCATTGTTGGAGGAAACTCAACAGTGGGTGGAGTCGGTGGAAGAAGCACGGGAGGAGTTTTTAAATTTTTGTTCACCGAGGGAAGAGAATCTAGATGGAAGAGAATCGACTCGCACGGCTTGGAGTGTTGAAAGAGCAAGAGCGTAGAGTGAACTCTTCATCCACGATACACTTCTAGAAGGGATAGATTCGCTTAACAGAGACCTTTCTTCACCAAGTAGCACAGCTGCCTAGATACCAAGTGTCAGTGTCGAGATACCCAATGTGAGCGTCGGCATAGAGATACCAAGTGTTAGCATCGAGATGGTGGGACCAAAGGAGAAGTTGCCTAAATTTGATGGTGATGAAGCAGTTGATCCCATTTGACATTGTAAAATTTGCAAAACAATTTGGAGGGCCAATGGTGTAATGGATACAAACGAATGGGTGAGGCAATTGATTGGTTTACTAGTAGCAATCCACAAAAGTTAAATAGTTGGGATAACATTAAAAAGGAGTTTTTCACATAATTTCAACTTTTTCATGACAATAATGAAATTATAGCGGAGATATTCAATACTAATCAGGGGAAGAATGAAACAGTTCGTGCCTTTGTGAGGAAGTTGAAGGTTTTGATCAATAAGATGGAGAATAAGCTAGCTGGTGGGTTACATAAAAGATGGTTCATTGAAGGCCTTCAACCAAAGCTACGAAAGAAGATGAAAATTGTACCACCATAGACATACACTAAAGCATACAACCGGACAATGAACCTAGAAAGTGAACAGAAGACCAAAAAGAAAAAGAAGAATAGTTCATCTGATTCAGATGATGACACACCTTCAGGAGAAGAAAGCAGCAACGATGAAGGCAGTAGCAAGAAGGTTCATGCCCTCCAAAAGGACATGATTAAGATGATGAAGGAATTCAAGAACATGCACAAGGAGACTAAGGGAAATGAGCTATGGTGCATAGAGTGCAAGAAAGAAGGCTATACGAAGGGATCCTGCCCGAAAGATCAATTTTGTGACATTTGCTAGATTATGGGACATTCAATAAAGGAATGCCATTTCAACCTGAAAATAAGAGCACCACAACAAGTATTCCTGACACTGGAGGCATCCGCATCAGGAGGGAGTGGCAACACTAGTATAGAAGGTGCCACGTCACCTAAGAGTGCACAATGGCAAACACAACAAAATTGTTATGCAGATGGTGCAGACTTGGCAATCACGAAGATGCTAAGTGTCTGAAGTTGGGAGTAAACTTGATCACCGTTAGAACGGTCAAAGAAGAGGTTCTGACCATCACATGGAAGCAAGAGAAAGTATACCCTAACCCGAAAAAGGAAAAAAGAAGATTGGAGGAAGCACGAGCAGAAATTCAGAAAGTAGCGCAAGCAAAAAAGGCACACTTGAAGGACACAACTAGTACCTCCGCACAAAACTACCTAGAAAAAAATATTGTACAACAAATATTACAAACTAAGGTACCCATTAGGATAAATGATTTGTTGCTCACTATACCTCAACTCCATATGACACTTATGAATATAGCTCCAACTGCTAAGCAACTAGTAGAGTAAGGAAGGGAGAAAGAAGGTGGCGCACGTGTGAAAGATCTAATGTTGTTAGCCCTTTCAGCCAGACAACATTCGACAGTGGTCAAAATGGGAATCCTCTTAACTGTCTTGATGGAAATGATAATGGACAGAGGATCCAGTGTTAATGTGCTAGCAGAGGATACCTAGAAAAAGTTGGGATAGCTGACATTGTGGCCACCTACCTTCCAGTTGCTAACGGCTGACCAACATGGAATCAAGCCATTGGGAGTCTTGACAGCCCAACTAATGATGACTGGAACACAACCAATCCTGCTTGACTTCATCATAATCCCACTGAAATAGAAAGGATACGGTGCCATTCTAGGATGGGGTTGGCTAATACAAGCCAAGGAAAAACACGATTGAAAGAAGAATACTTTATCACTTGAAAGCAAAGGGTGGAAATACGTCATTGATCTACACCCTCAAATGGTTGGGGAAGAAGCTCTATCATCAAACTCTGAAGGTGAAGAGGATGAAGCAAGGCAGCATCTAGAACCAGATCAGGAGGGAGTCCTACAGTTGGAAGGAGGATTGACAGATGACGACTTGGATTCGGTGAGTGATCTCTTCCACTAGCAGATGGAGGATTATGAGTTGTTCCAAAGCTACAACATCTTGACAATTGAGGAAGGACGAAGCGCAAAAGAATTTCCAAGGGAATTCATCGAGATAAAGGAAGGAGATGTACCATTGGATGTGACATCCACTTATAAGTTCACTGAAAGGGAACCCATCAAATATAATGAAGCCACCCTGCAGACTATGAATTTGGGGGATGAAGCCGAACCATGAAACATACTAGTGAGAGATAACTGGGACCCAGTATTGAAGGCAGCGGCATTCAAGATATTTTTGGAGTATAAGGATGTGTTTTCATGGACATACAAGGACCTAAAAGGAGTACCCCTAGAGTTGTGTGTGCACCACATCCCATTGATTGAAGGAGCAGTAGCTAAATAGAAGTGGCCCTATAGGATGAACAAGAACTACGCAGCATGGGTTATGGAGGAAATCAACCAGATGTTGGAGGTTGGCATTATCTTCAAGGTGTAGACCAGTGAGTGGGTGTCACCCATAGTAATCTCACTGAAGAAGGACACTACTTAAATTTGGATATGCGTCGATTTCAAATGCCTGAATGCAGTCACCATCAAGGATCTGTTTCCCATTCCATTCATGGACAACATCTTGGAGGAGGTAGCATGACATGGAATCTACTCATTCATGGATGGATTTTTTGAATACAATCATAGAGGAGGACAAACTAAAGATGACAATTGTCATACAAGATGGGGTATACACATATAACTAGATGTCGTTCAGGCTATGCAATGTGCCTGCTACATTCTAGCGGATCATACTGCACATCTTTGACAAGATGTCTATCAAAAACTTCAAAGTATTTTTGGATGCTTGGTCAGTATTCAGTGCCAAGGACAAACATCTAGCCACACTAGGCAAATGTATGGAGAGATGTCAACGTGCACGCCTAGCCCTGAACATGAATAAGTACAGGTTTATGCTTCCACAGGGATGGTTGCTCAAACACATTGTCTATAAGGAGGGATTGAAGATAGATCCAGATAAGGTATGAGCCATATTGGAGATGCAACTGTCCACCAATGTAATAGAGATAAAATCCTTCCTCAGACATATAGGCTATTACAGATGCTTCATCAATTTTTTTGTCAAGGTAGCATACCCGCTAGATAGGTTAACGTGCAAGAGAGAATCATTTCGATGGGAGAAGGAATAGGATGAAGCATTTGAAGGGCTCAAAGTACGATTGGCTATGGCACCCATCTTAGCGTATTTGGATTGGAGTAAAGAGTTTCATGTACATGTTGATGCGTCCAACTATGCAATTGGAGCAACCTTGGCATAGATAGGTACCCATAGGCTAGATCACCTAATCTACTTTTCTAGTTGACTGCTATCAAAAGCTTAGCAGAATTATAGTACAATCGAATGGGAAGCTTTGGGGATGGTCTATGCTATACAAAAATTTCATCATTACTTGTTGGCTATACCATGTATTTTCTATGTCAACCATCAGGCTCTGATGTATATGATCAATAAACCTATCATTCAAGGGAGGATCAGCTGATGGTTACTTATGTTGTAGGAGTTTACCTTCAAGATCATTGTACAGTCAGGTGAGAAACATGTAAGTGTAGAGCATCTGTCATACCTCAAAATGGGAGAGCCAATAGACAGTGTGAATGATGACTTTCCTGGCGTACAACTGTTCTAGATTGCTATACTGCCAAAGTGGTACATGAGCATCAAAGAGTACCTGTTGACAGGACAATTTCCAAATAGCATGCCACCAAATGAAAAATGAAAGTTGGTGTTATAGAGCTGAATGTTTCAGCTAATTAGATGGTTGTTATATAAAATGGGACCCAATCAGATCCTAAGATGATGCGTCCTGGAGGAAGAGATCCCAAGGGTACTGAAGGAAGAACATGAAGGACTGGCAGGAGGACACATGGGCCTAGACACAACTGCATGGAAGATACTCCTAGTAGGACTATGGTGGTTGACTATACACAATGACGCCAGGGAGTGGGTTGTTGCATGCAATATATGTCAGCAAGCTAGGAAACCTTTGAAGAGAGACTTCATGCCTCTAAATCCCTCTCATGCATAGGAACTCTTTGAACGATGGGGATTGGACTTCATCAGACCTTTGAAAGTGAGCAAAACTAGAAGGTGTTGATACATCGTTGTAGCGATGAAGTACCTGACCAAATGGGTGGAGGCCCGTGCACTACCAGATAATTTGATGGTAAGCACAAAAAAATTTATTTATGAACAAATTATTACTAGGTACGAGATTTCATTACAGTTAACGAGTGATAGGGGGGGACATTTTGTAAACCATGTTATCTGCCTACTCACCATGGAGTTTAAGATTTATCATTTGTTATCAAGCCCATACTACCCAAGAGAAAATGGACAAGTTGAGGCTACTAATAAAATTTTGGTATTAATTATCTACAAATCTTGCATGGTTGAAGGTGAGGATTAGGAGGACAAATTACCCTCTTCCCTTTAGGCTTACCACATGACATATAAGGTCACAAAGAGGCACACACTATTTCAATTGATGTTCGGACCGGAGGCCGTAGTACCAACAAAATTCATGATACCAAGCCTCATAATAGCACTCAAAAATAAGTTAGGCAACATGGAAATCTTAACGGAGGCAACATGGAAAGCTTAACGGAGCGGTTGTACAAATTGAACAAGTTGGAAGAGAAGTTACCATTAGTGCAATGGGTGACTGAGGTAATGCAGAACAAGTGGAAGGCATGGCACGATAAGCACTTCAAACTAAATAGGTTCCAACCCGAACAGTGGGTGTTGAAGTATGATGACCAAAATGAGATCAAGCTAGGCAAGTTCAAAGTTAAGTGGGTCAGGCTATATCAGATCTAGGAAGTAGGCGATAATGGAGCGATCAAGTTATGGACACTAGATGGATAGGAAGTTCTGGACACACTAAATGGACGCAAGTTATAAATTTATCACATGCTCGGTAAGTCGTTGCCATCCCTGAATATGAAGGAGCAGTAGAAATTTGCTAAATAATAATAATAATAATGAAAAGAAAAAAGAAGGAAGACACTGTACGGTCAAGTGGTTGTAAAACATCTTGACCATTGTATAGTGACCTAAGTCACTACCATACAGTGTTATATGACCAAAGATTATGCATCGTACGGACCTAAGTAGAAGGTGAAAGGAATTTGTGCAATTTTAAGGCACCCATCTCACCACCGTACGGCTTGGAATAGGAATATAAAGCTTGTACGAACTCAGTAGGAGTGCAAATTATCACCATATAGACTCATCAAGGGTACAAATTATCACCATATGGCTTCTAATTCATATCACCGTATGACTCCCACTTATATTACCGTGTGGCTGGAAGGTGATGTTACAAGGACGTTTCTCAGAGCATGCAAGTCGTACAGTAGTGGAGAGAGAGGTAAGTGAGTCGTATGGCTTCTCTGTTGATGACATAAGCTTGGCACATGTTCACCTTCGATAATATCACAGTACAGAGGCATTGGGCATTCGTTTGAGCACTCAAAACACACTAAACCTGTATGGATGGAAGGTATTAACACTGTATGCCTAGAAGTAGTTGACACTGTATGGCTCACAGTTCATCACCGTACGGTCACCAAAAATATTAAGAGGGCACGTACAACATCAAGCATTCATCTTGAGACTGGCAAGTTGTAGGCACTACAAGGAACCCATATGAACTTTATTTTGTGGACTACAAACATTAGTTGATAATGCCTGAGGAAGAAAGGGTATCTGTACGTTGAGGAAGCCCTCTCAAGTCATCGTATGAAAATTCAAAAAGTGTTGGTGACTATGCATAAGGAAGAATTTCATACATGGGTATGGCATGTACTGGGTAGGTGAACTATTGTGTAAAAATTAACAGTGTAAGAGTAAAAGCGTGGGAGGAGTTAGGCATTCTAGATTGTCTACACTGCCTGAAGTTTTTCATTCTATAAGAACATCTATATGGAATTCTTGAGACTACCGGTAATTCCTAAGGAAAAAGGGCAGTTGTATGATCGTCCGACATATAGGAGAAAAAGGGCCAGCATCCGTACAAGTTCAAGAGGGAATTTTTGCAAGCCATACAAAAAAATAACTGACCTAACAGCTTTATTTTCAGCAAACTAATATTCAATCAATTGGGAAGAAGGCTTGGAGAAAACAATTGGATCAGGATTTGACCATGAACCAAAATGTGCAGGCATGACCCTCTCAAGCACGACCATAGGGGAAGGACAAAGGCAAGCACAGGGCAAAAGTGCAAAATCAACCAGATGTGTAGACAATGCCATGGACTGTAGTTTTTGAAGGGTTGAATGGATGGGATTGCAAGAAATGGTGGGATGAAAATTCAGATACGCACCTTGTTAAAGAAAGCATGCAAAAGGCGCAGGTGGAGTGAGCAATCAGGATGCCACTTTTTTGTATTTGAGATTTTGAGGGCCTCTTGCATCCTATGATTGAGGCTTGTGATAGGCATTCATGGAAGTGTTCAATTCTATATCTAAGGTATGACATAGTGGTATCATTTTAGCCAGCCAATTTTACAAGAGTATTTGGTATACTAGGAGTGACGCAAAGAGGAGCCAAGATTGATGGTAACCCCAAAAAGATGAGTAGGAAGACAAAGTTGCAGCTGATATGAATAGTGTGTAATGACTAGGTACAATAGTAGATAAATACCCTTATTGACACTTTGAAGGGAAGAGGGCTATGAAAGTCTAATATTCATGAGGGCCATTGGAAGTGCCTAATGGATGTGGTAAAAAGTAGGCTTATAGGATCCAACAAGGCGTTTGACATTTCCTTTCCATTGGTTAGTATGATGAATGAGATCATAAATAGGAAGGTGTATGATTGGGCTTCTCTGTTAGCCATGCGCATGGATGAGTTCATGACCCTATAGCACAAAAAATTCTATATGTTGCACTACACCATCAGATTTTTTCTAGAAGCTACGGCCAGGACAATACCCCATGAGCAGCTAGAAATTAAGCCAAGTCTGGCAGTACCTAGTGAGCCTTCAATAATGTAATCGAAGCATTTAGATTCACCTATAGGACAGAAGGGTGTAGGCCAAAAGAGGGCACATTAGGAGATGGAGGAATCGAGCAATACAGATAGTGTCTGCCAAGACACATCTTGTGAAGAGTATGACTCTGAGGATATGGAGATAGAGCAGTATGAGGAGGAATTTGATGAGGAAGGTAATTTTAGAAGTCCCACTTCGCTTCCCATGATAGTTGACGACTGCACCAGTGACCACTACTTCAATTCTGAAATGTCCAGCACCACACATGCACACCATGGTAGATGTTCACGTCCTAGGGTTTAGATAGTTTTGACATCTAATGGTAATGACCTCGGTCACTCTACATCCTAGATCATAGACAGTAGTAGCAGGATCAGTTCCACATTCAGTACATGTCCACCTATAGTGAGACAAAGGACAGCATCACCGACGGCCACAACATAACTAACAGGATCACAACCAACAGCTCCAAAACTGACTCCTATTTTCATAGCAGTGAGTGTGACTCAGCCACCTCCTATAGTAGAGGGAGGAGTCAGTCAAGGAGGCACGTACGAGCAGGTTCATTTAGAGGTGATTGGGACAGATGCAGTTATCACCATAGCGAACACTCTATTACATGAGGGTCAAGGTGTTGATTTCAATATTCTGGAAGTGGCACCCCGGATACCAGCAGTGCAACTGACAAGCTTAGCAAGTCAGGTGAGTGAGTACTTGAGGTGATGGCTACTTGCCCCTATTACCAGAAGTCTCTCCATTTAGTCTCTCATGAGAGAGCACATGCCCTTGGAGACCATTTGGTCAAACAATGAGGTAGTCGAGATACTGGCATCACCAGGGGTGGAGGATCAGAGTGCAGCAGCATAGAAAGTAGATGGAGGAGTGCAGGTGTTAGACCCTCTACTAGTAGCGGAGGAGGACAAGGATATTCATTCTTGCCTAGTTGTCATCACATAGAAGAGCAAGTCCATAGCTGAGTTGGTGCTTACAGAGCGAAGAAGGGTAGCTACTAGATAGAAAGCTTAGGAGACAATGGAGAAGGCTCGGGAGGAGATGGCCGACCAACTTTCCACCCAACAAATTGCTTGGGAAGTAGAGTAGACAACCCTGTTAGCATAGCTTGAGGAAAGTACATGAGGGAAGCAATAGTCAGAGCAATAACTAGCAACAACAGAGCAACGTTTGGTAGCAGCACTTCAGGAGAAGGAGTCAGCGAAGTAGGCTTATGACTAGAAGGAAGCTGAGTGCCAAGAGGTTGCATTGATATTGAAAGAAATGGTGGAGGAGAACTCTTAGATCAGAGCTAATTTGCAGGTCTAGACAGATCAAGTGTATCAATTTTGACGTAGCTAGTCTTCACAGTCAGAGAAATAACCTTCTGGTTCTTGATGTATAGGTCTATGTTGGTTTTATGAATAAATGTAGTTAGTTGTTGAGTATTGTTGTGTGGTCATCAGGAGATGACTTTTCTTTTTGGGGGGGATGATTTTGTCAATAAATATTGTATTAGGATGCATACCATCAGTATCAGGATGCATGTCATTGGTATCAAGATGTGTGTCGTCGGTATCGGCCAAAAGGGTGTGCATCGGGATGTGTTTCATCAGTTTTGAGAAGGTTCTTGTGTGTATTGGGATGTATGTTTTGGGAAGGTTCTTACTGTGTAGCTGACATATTGTATGTGGCCAATGGATACCTTCGGGAAGGTTCCTTGGATAGCATTTATACCCCCTCTGGGATCATTGTAAGAGCATCTTATCATTAGAAGCATAATGTACTATCTTGGTGTATGCAAATAAAATAAGGAGTTCTACTATTCTCATTTGATATTCTTATCTATTGTATGTATGTGTTAATTTATTTACCCAGTATGGTAAACAATTGCTACGTTGGATAAACCATTCATAACCTTCAAGTTCACCAACAAAAATAAATAAATATTGTATCAGGATGCATACCATCAGTATCAGGATGCATGTCATCGGTATCAGGATGTGTGTCGTTGGTATCAGCCAACAGGGTGTGTATTGGGATGTGTGTCATCAGTATCAAGAAGGTTCTTGTGTGTATTGGGATCAGTATACATTGGATGACTTTTCTTTTTGGGGGTGATGATTTCGTCAATAAATATTGTATCAGGATGCATACCATCAATATTAGGATGCATGTCATCAGTATCAAGATGTGTGTCATCGGTATCGGCCGACAGGGTGTGTATCAGGATGTGTGTTGTCAGTATCGGGAAGGTTCTTGTGTGTATCGAGATGTGTGTTTTGGGAAGGTTCTTACAGTGTAGCCGACATATTGTATGTGGCCAACAAATACCTTCAGGAAGGTTCCTTGGATAGTATTTATACCCCCTCTAGGATTATTGTAAGAGCATCTTATCATCAGAAGCATAATGTACTATCTCAGCGTATGCAAATAAAATAAGGAGTTCTACTATTCTCATTTGTTGTTCTTATCTATTGTCTGTATGTGTTAATTCATTTACCTAGTATGGTAAACAATTGCTACGTTGGATAAACCATTCATAACCTTCAAGTTCACCAACAACCTGCAGTAGGCGGAGCAGCAACTAGCAGCAGCAGAGCAACATTTGGTAGTAGCACTTCAGGACAAGGAGTTAGCAAAGCAGGCTTATGATCAAAAGGAAGCTAAGTGATAGGAGGTTGCATTGATGTTGAAGGAAATGGTGGAGGAGAACTCTTAGATTAGAGTTTATTTGCAGGTCCAAAAAGATCAAGTGTATCAGCTTCGACACAGCTGGTCTTCACAGTCGGAGACACAACCTTCTAGTTCTTGATGTATAGGTCTATGTTGGTTTTATGAATAAATGTATTTAGTTGTTGAGTTTTTTTGTGTGGTCATCGAGAGATGAATTTTATTTTTGGGGGGGACGATGTCGTCAATAAATACTATATCAGGATGCATACCATCAGTACCAGAATTCATGTCGTCAGTATCAGGATGTATGTCATCGGTATTGATTGATAGGGTGTGTATCAGGATGTGTGTCATCAGTATCAAGAAGGTTCTTGTGTGTATCGGGATGTATATTTTGGGAAGGTTCTTACTATGTAGCCAACATATTGTATGTGGCCAACGGATACCTTCAGGAAGGTTCCTTGGATAGTATTTATACCCCCTACAGGATCATTGTAAGAGCATCTTATCATCAAAAGCATAATGTACTATCTCAGCATATGCGAATAAAATAAGGAGTTATGCTATTCTCATTTTCTGTTCTTATCTATTATCCGTATGCATTAATTCATTTACCCAATACGGTAAACAATTGTTACGTTGGATAAACCATTCATAACCTTCAAGTTCACCAACAACAATACAATGGCAAGAAGAGTTGTTTTGAAGCCTTCATATAGGGACTCGTGTGCCTTCTCAAGTATAGGTACATCAAGCTCTGTGTCAACATCATCATCATCATCATCATCATCATCATCTTGATCATCGTGATCATCTTGATCATTGTGATCTTTATCATCGTGGTCTTCTTCCATGGTATCATTACCTTCTACTTCAATATCCACACCTCCATGTTCCCTCATTTGGAAATCCGCATTCTCTAAATTGTCATGGTCCATAACATGAAACTCAGGGACATTGACCTATATGAAAATGATGACCTTATATTAACCATGACCATGATGTCATCATCAAATCATGTCTTATGTAATTTATAAACTATTAAAATACATACCAATGGACGATATTCATTTCCCCCTTCAATGTGACCATGTTGCCGACAATGTTCCTCAACTATTTTGATTAGATATCTTCGAGTCTTTAAGCCCTTACAAATTTCTCAAGGACAATAACATTTTCCATCACCTTTTCTTTTTAAGTTAGACCATAGTCTAACAATTGTCTCCCTATTTTTTTGTGCGTTGATATCATCAAACATGGTCTTTCTTGAATGGAATGACTCGTTGGTGGAAGAAGGATGATTTGTTTCCAACCTGCAGATGGAGTAGTAAGAGGAAGACACATATGAAAATGAATACTAAAGTGAGACATATAGAAAGAGGTATAGATAGAGAGATAGATTGATAAAGAGATAAAGAAATATAAAAAATGAAAAGAAACAAATACTTAGTTGACCTTCCATAACTCTACCTCTACATATTGCACTTGCTACATATAAGCACTTCCTAAGAAAATGGGCAACAGCAGCCAAGAAGAGAATAGGAGAGTCCATTTGGCTCAAGAGGAGGATGCACAAAGTGACCAAGGGGCAAGAGGAAATGCTGCTCCAGAGAGAGGAGAGTCTCTAATGTTAAATAGAACCTTGCTGAAGACTATCACAGAGCAAAAACCTCTACAAAGAAATACATTATTCAGAAATCTCTACAAGGTAAGAGGTAAGGTCTTCAAAGTTATTGTAGATTCTAGTTCAACTGATAATATAGCCTCAGTAGAAATGGTAGAGAAGCTTGGATTGAACAAGTTGCCTCATCCTAACCCTTATATGGTTTCATGGCTAAATAAGCAGCAGCACGTCATAGTAAATGAACAAGTTCATGTTCAATTTCAAATAGGGAAGTACAAAGACAAGATTGTCTGTGATGTTGCAGAAATGGATGCTTGTCACCTATTGTTAGGTAGGCCCTAGAAATTTGATGTCAATTCTAAGCATGATGAAAGGAGCAATGTTTACATCATTTCCAAAAATGGGAAGGAATACACCATGAGACCATTGCTAGAAGATAGAAAGGAGATCCAACATGCATCTAGTGTGATGATGGTTGGAGAGGAGTTTTTGGAGACCCTCAAGGTGAAAAACACCCCTTGCTTTGCCATAGTAGTAAAGCCAAAACTTGGACAAAAAGGAAAGGAGTTAGGTCTGTGAACCAAGTAGGAGTTAGGAAATGCTGGAGTGGGATCAGCCCAAGATATTTTAGAATCTTCAAGAACGTGGTAAAGGGTATCTAGAAAGGTGAAAATAAACAAGTATTTTTATAGCTACAAAGAAGGAATCGAGAGAATTATAAATAATGAAGAAGAAACTTAAATCCATACAGCTTCACCTCTATTTACAATTTCACCTTTCTGCATGTGAAATATGACAATATACAAAATTTTCAGTCACATTTTCACTTTAAAAAGAACACCAAATATACCTTTGGTACAATATCTTCTTTAGATTCTTCACTATCAGATTCTTTAGAACTGCAAGCTCCTGTGTAGAAAAAAGATGAGATGTACTAAGTAATTTTTGATGGGCAATATTTAAAAAAATCAACTATCAAAAAAATAATTTATGAAATTCAATTGCTTTATTATGTACTGAAGACTTGGCTTAACCATGGAGTACCTCATCAGAAGACTCATCCTCACTTGATTTTTCTTTACCATTTTTTAAAGCTGCAATTGACCCATTCTTCACTACAACTGAGTTATTCTTTCCCAAAGAACTTGGTTTTTTATGTGTTTCCTATAATGCACTTTGAATAATATTAAACAAAAATTTCTTATCTCTCTTTCAAAAAGTACAAAAAAAATTGATAAAATAAAAAATGTCATGATAGTATAGCAATATTTAAAGATAAAAAACAAATATCTATTAATGTTATGCTAGAAAAGTACAACGAATGTCTTCATCATTTAGAGAGCACCAATTTTTTTGTTTGATTTTCAATTTGAAATAAGGCATTTCAATGAACCATTTGTTCACTGTTGAACATCAAAATTCCATAAGCTTGTGATTCCACTGAAACGTGATTATGTTCTACAGTTAATTATCCACAACAAAATGACTAACCTCCTCAGAAGAAGAATCCTCATGCTAGAATATCTTGTTGGCAGCTTCTTTGTGATGGCAAGATTTTTTCTTAAAGGATGCTTCACCTTTATCTATAGAGCATTAACACAAAAATGATTACCATGAAGTCAAAACATATGTTATATTATCAATATGATCCCAAAAAGCAACAAAATAACTAGCATTCTTTAGATCTGGTATTTTTTTCAACATAAATGTTCTAGTTTGCTCATTTAAAATCTCAATAGGAGGGGTCTCGAAAGTTAGATATGTTATTGAAACCAAACTCGACCCTTTAGGAGTGATCATTGTAGACACCTAAAAATCCTTTAGAAAATAAAGTATTTTTATTTTTTGAAAAAATCCCTGATGACATCATCATTTATTAATTAATTATTTAATTAATTAATTAATTAATTTTTATGCCATTAAATCCCTTTATCTTAATTAAAAATATTTAATTAAAGAATTCCTCCCAAAAATGTTTAAATCTTATTTAAACATTATTTCCTTATTTATTAATTATTTAATTAATAAATTGACCAAAACTTCTAAAATAAATAAATAAATTATTTTTTGCCCAAAACTTGGCCAATCTTCTTGAGACCAATAACCTCTTCCAAAATCTTCTAATCCTTCTTTAATTTCGATTAAAAGCTAATCCCATCATTTCCTACCCCTAATCCCAACTCAAAATATTTAATCAAGATTAAATATTAATCCTCATGTTTATTAAAAATATTTTTAATAAATATCTCCTCAACCCAAACCCTTGAAATAAATAAAACTTTATTTATGTCATAAAATCTTATCCTACGAAGTTCTAGACTTTTCTAGAAAGTCTTCATCCTCATCCAAAGCCTAGACTCTTCTAGAAGATGTCTTTAACCCTAATCCTAATCCCCTCCTAACCTTGTCACATTCCCTAAACATGGGTTAAGACTTGCTAACTCAAGCCAAAGTTAACAAATATCTCCTCCTTCACCCACCCTCATTAATTGCAATCCACTTGCCATCCACTTGCCTAGTCCTAAGCCATCTCTAACCCTTCCTCTAATCATTTTTACAACCCTAAGCAAGCTTAAAACCCCCATAAACCCTCAAATTTTAATTTCATGGTATCTCTCACAAATATCTTCAACCACAAAACTTTATAAAGCCCACAAAGTCATAAATGTTCTTACAAAGCACTTATGAAGGGTCTTTATGAAGATTTTATCTCTTGAGCCTCCTTTGTTGACTCATCCTTGCCCTTTCCTCCATCCTCTCACCCTGTTACATGTGTCACTCCTTGATTGGTTGTAAGGAAGCACAATCCATGTGCTCTCCTCTCATGCAATCTAAGCCCTCCATGAGTTTTTCCCCATCCTTGCATCTTAGCCCTCAATCCCTCAAGCCTCTTGCCTATAAATTGGATCCTTCCCCTTTGCAAAATAACACAATCCATTAAGTAAAGTCATAATGTCATTTTAAGAAGCCATTTTACATCAAAACCATACACTCACACCCAAATTCCAACTCCATTTGAAGCCCTTTTTGAAGCATAAGCTTGAGCATACATCCTATCTATTTAGACAAAGCTACTCAACAAGAGAGCTTCTCATTGAAGAGAGCCCATTAATGGCTCATATTCTCAATTGAGAGCTCATCTTAGTCTATCTTGAAGTTTATGAATTTTGTTTAGTTTGTAGAAGCTTTTTTTAAATTTGGTTTCTATTAGCATACTAACATTGCTCATATACAATCATGACTTTCCAAGTCATCAAAGTGAAAAAATTACAAAAATTGTCAATGACAACTTTAATAGCAATATTAGAAAGTCACCAAGAAATGGTTGGGGATGGATGAAGAAAGTTGATACTTGGACAATAGAGTTATATAAGCTCATTTGAAATCATTTTGAGGGGTTGGAGTTCCCAGTGTATGGAATATTGACTAATAAAGAAAAATTATTTGATGAATCATTCCAAGTAATTTCTTAGTGCATTAATTAAGTTCCCATTTTATGTTTTGGTAGTTGTAAATAATTTTTTTCTTCTTGGCTAGTTCACTAGCCTAGGTAGAGTAGTTGGTGTAGGAGCCCCACACACAACCAAGCCAATGGTGCAGCTTATGAAGACCACAAAGACAGCTAGAGGAAATCAAGGAATTAATTGGCAAGTTATAAGAATTAGACTAATATGATGATTCAAATATTTGAAATGTCCTTAATAGGACTAAATGAAATTCTAATGGACTATCATTGCCCAAGCACAAATAACATTGGAGTGTTTACACTCTAGGAATGTTAGTGATCATAAAAGATCGAAATTTGGTTAATGGTCTTTTTGTTTAAAGAAATTCCATAAAATATATGTCGGCATTAGTTTGAGTTTGTTCTTTTTTTAAACCAAACCATTCAACTAACCGATGACAATTGTATTGGTTTTGAGTTAGTTTTAGGCATTTCTATATTTTTGTTTTGAGTCTCTATTATAAGAGAGACAGTCGAGTGTACGGACATAGGAGAAAGACAACAATAAGAAAACTCCATTCTTTGCAATTGATTTCCATTACTTTGGATCTCTAATTGATTGGTTTGTATTTGAAAGACTTTGACAAGGTTTTATGCATGAACTACTATGTTTTATTGATACATTTCATAACATTGTAGGCTTGATGTCGTACCAGTCTTGACTTAAAACAATTACTCTTGATTTCAATTTGTTGTTATAGTAACACCTTAGGTAGAATGAGGATCATCCCATGAACATAGAGGCCTAACCTTCATGGGATGAAATTGTTAACACGTATTATGATCCACTAATAGTGCATATGTAGTTTTGTGAGGTGCAGAAGTGATCACAAGTTGAAGATATATTGGAATTGAAAGCCGTATACAATAGGGAATATTCTACCCGAATGTGGAGTGAATCCTATGTTGGAAAAACATATAACATATTGAATATGTGTGTGGAGGTAAGAGTTTGAGGGAACTCTAGTCAAATCGGGTTTGAGTCAAGATTTAGGGACGGTGGTGTTGCAGGACCAGAGAGGTCAATCATTTATGAAATTTGATCATTTGTAGTCATTTCACGACTCTGGTGTGCATTTGGAGAGATAAGGATAGCAGGTGTGATATCCCTTATTAAATTGATGAATTGTCATGCAAAGTTGTGGGGTACAGTTATGTATAATCCTATTGGTCTATGGTAACCATATACAATCCTTTGCTATGTTGTAAAACTCTTTAAAAAGGGTATTAGGAAGTGTCTTTAGATTGTCAAACATTTTGAGGAAAACCAAAGTTGTCCCTATTCCAAGCATGTAGCAAGACTAACAAGTAGGGTATTGTGCATTTGAGCCAAATTTATAGAAGTATGGTATTGCCTTAGAGTCTTAAAGATCCTTGTGTCAGTTAATTGGGTGTTTAAGAAACCACGTCAGCATTTAGGAATATTGTGATAGACTTAAACAAGTTAATTATAATTCCTTGAAGAATTTGAAGTTGTCAATAGGCACAAGTATTTAAGTCTCTTAAGTTTGCAACTATTATTGTGTATTTAATACCAACCACCCTTCCTCTGCATCAGTAGTTATCATAGAAATTGCTCTAATTTGATTTCTAATTGTTGGAACACAACAACCTTTAGGAATCTATTAGGGAACTATAAATAACTTGGGGTCAATATGAAATGATCTTCTATTTTTGGAATCAATCCCTAGGTGGATTCAGGCATACCTGACAAGGTGACTTGATGGTTATAGGGTTTGGATAGAGGAGTAGTTTGATTGGTTTGTGCCAATCAAGGATTGGAGTATGTATAGAAATATATAAAGGTATAGTTTCCATGAACTAAGAAGGATTTGAATCTTTTTGTGTTCCTTTTGAATCTTTGTAAGGCTCATCAACAAGTAAAGTCTTAAAACCCTTGTAAGTAGGCTATTTTATAGGAATGAGTTGTACAGAGGGGTTGAAGAACTAAAACCTTGAAAATATTAAAGCTCTCTAAAACCATAACTTAATTGGTATCTTCTTGAGTTTTTTTTGAAATATTTTCGAAGTGGAAAATTTGGAGGCCTAATTAGGGAAAAAGGCTACTAGCCCTAAAATAACGGTTTGAGGAGATCGGTAAGAAACCATGGAATTTTGTGAGAAAGAACATTTTGAACCTAATCAAATAGACTTGTATGGGATCCCTCCATCCTTCTACAACACTAGTGAAGTCCTTGCTGAGTTGAATGAATCTTTGATGCTTTGAGTCCTGCATCTTGTTAGAGTGGAATATTGAAGTAGGAAATTGGTAGAGATATCCTTGGAAAGAATAGGAGGATTAAGTAAAGAATTATCCTAGTGTGGGGTCTTGGAGTAAACCCTAAGAAGGCTTATTAGTGAGCCTTGTCAGGTCCTAGTAAAGGTTAATTAGTATATGCTTACCATTACAAAAAGTTGACAACTATAAACTTCTAACAACATTCCATACATTTTTTTGGCCCTAATTCATTGTTGTCAAATTATTTTTGTAAAAAGAGAAGCAGTCTATCTGTTCAGCAAGAGAAGAGAGTTAATTGATTTACTTCATTTCTTTACATTATTTATAAAGATTGTAACTTCCAGATATATATGAGATTGTTAATTTCTTAAGCTTTAATTTTGTTGCTTTATTTGAACTCTACTTTGCAGATTCTCAAATATGATAATAAAAGCATTCAAATTCAATATGTGCTTCAACTACTGGAGGCTTTGGAGGTCTTTAAGCTCCCATTTCTATCTTTTTCTATTTTAAACCTTACGAAGACAGTGCAAATGTATACACTTCAAAGAAGTTGATGGAGGTCATCTAAATTATCAAATTCCTATTAAAATGGAGTTCAATTTATTATGATATAAGGTAGTTGACTTCATGTGAAAAATGCATCTATGATGACAATAAAATACTTAAGAAGGATTCATTACAGGCACTAATATAAGAAAGACAATAAACTTATAAAGTATAAATCTCATGTCAACTACAAATTATACTTACTAAATAGTGCAAAGAAAATTCTTCTATAAATTGGGCTTCACACAGAGCAAGCTTTTGAATAAAAGAAATCACTACATGTGTAGGCTTAAGGATTGAGGTTTGTGTGAATTATCTATTTCCTCTAGTATTGAACTTTGAAACAAGGAATCACCATTTGGCCTACAATATACACCAAGCATCATGCACTCCTTGAATTTAACACAGAGTTTAGTAGAGGAGAAGCACTGCAAAGGAAAAAAATAATTCCATATTAATTGCATAATACTTACTACCTAGCACAGAGGAAGCTCTTCTGGAAAATTTCCACAAACCTCAATTAAAACTTTGTGAATGGCCCATTTCCTACTGCATAGACTCCTTCAAGTTAAAAGGTAATCAACCAAGTTGATTTGATAAAATGCACCATCAATTATGTACAAATAAATATAAACCTAAGATTTAATATAGAATATATACCAAAGACAATATAACTCCTATTAATTTAATAAATATACTTACCCATTAGTGTCATGGAGAAAATAAAATAATTGAATAAAGTACTATTGCCATTCATATATCAACCCAAAATGAAACGTTTAGAGTCATCTCTTTACAGTCTCCATGTAAAAATGATAATCACGGCTCCATATGACCAAATTAAAGAAAAATGTGGCAAAATTCACAAATATTAAGATAAGAAAGACCAAGACTCAAGCCGCTATCTATCCGAGTTAAGCACAAAACAAGTTCACGCAGAATCATCAGTCATCCAAGCCTCCATATGTGTTTCAAAATACTTGCCAAAAAGCAGAGACAAATTCTTAAATAAAGGGCTAATACACCATAAAATCCCTTACAGTATCTGGAGAAATTAGTGAACTCGACGAGTTTTGTGCGAATGATCTCTCCTACTGTGCAATATTCTTTGGAAATAAGGTTTGACATCAAATGAATTAACTAGTTTTTCTCCCAAATCATGGATTTTGGTATTATGTTGGTCAGTCGCTCTCAGTTTATGTCTCAACTCACAAAGCCTCCTATTTAGGCCCTCATAACTAGGGCTTCCTCAAACTATGCCTTCCTCCAATCAATCCCCAATCAATGATTGTTTAAATAAGAAGGTATCAACTCACCTATTCACCTATTCACCAGTTGCGACGCAAAGCCAAGCAAGTTCATGTATGCTTGAATGAAGGTCGATAGTTCAAGTTTAGGGCTGCAGTAGATGAGTTTCCAAATTCTCCAATGATGAAGAATGCTGAAAATCCTCAAATTATCTACGAATGATGCTCGACTAGTATGGTGCTCAAGTGAAATGCTTAGTTGACTTGCCGCTCAAGTGAAATGCTCAACTGACATGCCTTTTTTTTTGTCTTTATGTTGTCGTGTTGGTCTCAATTTGGACCAACACAAAATAGAAAGCATTGGTTGCAATTGCAACCAACACATGCATGTATTAAAAAAAAAAAAAAAAAAAAAGTTTCCTTTATAATGACAACCAACCAAGCCATTTAAATTTGATGGTCAAAATTTAGGGTTAAATGTACTAGTGAAAACAGGTGTAGGAATGCAGAATTATGGGATTGGATGACCATGCAAACTCTTTTTGGTCTACTGGTCACTCTGGTTATTCTATATGGATGTGAAGTTTGGGGCAACAGTATGTTCGAACATAAATGGCGACAGGTAGAAAGAACTAAAAAAACACTTCATCACATGCAATCTTAAAGTCAAGACCATGGTGTTGTATGAGATCTTATTGGTTGAGGTGTGTTCATTTCTATTAGAAGTTGTTGCATTGATCTGGATGCTAAGCTATCTAAAGAAAATACAAGGTTTGGAAACACATCGCTGGCCCAAGCTAGTCGTACATGAAAAACTTGTCAGGAAAAAAGGCACATGGAAGAAGAAAAATGACAAATGGATGCGAAAATGGTATATCAACATCCATACTTTCTTGGATAGTATTAAAGAAATAAAGAAGTTTGTCATGAAAATTTTTTGCATATGGACAAGACACATGGGGTAGAAAAAATCTTATTACATTAAATAATTTAACCCTACTTCTAGTCATGATGAAAATGCCTATCTAAGAGCACCTATTATTTAGAGGGCAAAATTGTTGATAGCACAACTCAGAACTAGTTCGCAATATTTTGCAATATTTTATGGACAAGACACATGGGGCAAAAAAAATTTTATTACATTAAATAATTTAACCCTACTTCTAGTCATGATGAAAATGCCTAGATAAGAGTACTTATTATTTAGAGGGCAAAAATGTTGATAGCACATCTCAAAACTAGTTCGCACTAGCTGCAATGTGAAATTGGTAGATGACAAGTTCAAAAGAAAGAGTGGACAGACAAAACATGTTTATTTTGTAATACAGGAGCGGTAGAGACAGAGCAACACTTTGTCAAAGATTGTCTGGCATACAGTGACATCAGATCTGGTTATACATAGATATTATAGATCAGAGACTTGAACTACTTATTCAAGGAGGATCAAGTGAAGAGAAGAACGACTTTGATTATCAAACTTTAGCAAAAGAGAGACAAGTTAACCAAAATTCTATAGCTAGACTAGTTTCGCTCTTACCTTCGAGGGGTGATTGTGTGGGTCCCATAAACTACTTTAACCTCGTAGACATCATTGAATCTATCATATCATAGACAACATCAAATATACGATGTACGATGTCCATTGTGACTTCCATGTAGTCAAGAACAATGCAAAAACCATTCATTACTTTGAGCGCAATTTCATGATTGAGGTGAAAGTAATAATAGTCTGTAAGATTCGCAAATGCTTGTAGCAAGTAAAATAAGATAAAAATGAACATATGCGACCAAAAAGAATGATTAAAAATGCCTAGCACATAGGCATAGAGAAATGCATCTAGTGAAGTTTTGTCATAGAGGGAATGTTCAAAACGTCATAGAGGCATTGTTTAATAGGAACATTTATGGTAGAACTCAACGACACTCATGAACACGTTTTGGATCTGCCTTACCGCAGACGAGGAAATTAATCAAAAGAACATTTGAAATCCATGGTCTCACATTATTTGTGCCCAACACTAAATCATAAGTCAAGGAATATTTGAAAAGGAAAAAGTTTACCTAGGACCATATTGTGCCAGCCATTTTAATCGACATGAAGGAAGTTTCCAAAATATCTTACAACGACGAACTCTCCAGAACCGTGCCCAAGCACAATTTGGTAGGTTTTGTATATTTTCAAAACTTCTCTATCCATTCAATTCGCTGATTTCTCTTTTGTTCAATCCACATGCGATATTATATATTTCCAAGTCAGGATTATATATTGCCAAGCGAGCTCCTCTATAGTGCCAAGAAATTGTTCAAATATGCAAGTTCGTTGCCCCACTACTTCTCAACTACAGGCTATCTCATTTGAAAAATACCATTCATACACAAGCTGAGGTATTGATGCAATATTCTTTGAAATAGATGGAGAACATGAGCTTTTTCTCCAAGTCTGTGACTCTAAATCTTGATGCTACAACAACACACAATTTGATAAAAGGTTTGAAGTCCATCAAACAATATACACACTGTGGTTTGTCATATGTAAGAAAAATTATAGATCCAATAGAAAGTCATGATTTAGGCTCTCTGATTGAGAATGCAAAGAAAATGTTGCGAGTGATGCTATGCTGCACATTTTCACATATCATTCATTGAGAAAGTTGAATTCCGTAATTGATAAATGATGTCCACTTTTCAGACTGTGAAGAGAAGAAACCATAAGAGAGCACAGGAGAAGCCCAAATATAATATCACACAGATCAAGATAAAGAAGAAACTCCAAAATAATGAGAAACCTAAAAATGGGCTATGCTGATTACAGATCCAATCTATTATATTTATAATCAAACTCATTATAAATGTACATAATACTGTAGTTCAAATAATATAAACAATATTGACGAGTATGGTTGGAAAAAGGTGGCTGGGCGACTGCACATGTTTTTCATTGCTTTCTAGAGTCTTCTGGTTTGTGCCGACACTAGGAGGTAGAGATTATTTATTTATTTCTAACATCACCTCATAAATTAATTACCTAATTATTTTAGAAATCCTCCTATAATCTAAAAACAATGGGTCCTGGCATAAAGCTTTTTTAGGTACCCATTTACAATCACGTCTCAAGTATCATTATTCATATTGTTCCCCTCATCACAATCACTCTACGTTTTTACGAATTATCTATAACCTTCATTTTGAAGTGGTTTCAATCTCACCACAAACTCACTCATATTGGAAATATAAGAGGAGTAACTGAGAGGGGAGGGGTGAATTAGTTAACACAAAAATAAATCCTAGATCCCTTAGATGTCAATACAAATCAAAACATAACTTTGATTGAATTGTATTCTTTTGTTACTCGGCAAACACACAGGCACTTGATTAACATTAGCAAATACTACAACTTGTTAAGAGATTTAAATCACTATTACAATGGTTAGAAAGTAACAATGAGATGACCTGATTTATGATCCAACTGAATTGTTGATTACATATTTCAATTCTGGCTTTAATATTTGATCCATCCTGATTGAATGTATCTTTGTAGCTCAACAAGGATATTTTACTTATCCTTCAAATTCGCTTCATCTAAGCATCTTCAAATCTTTTATTTTCTTCCACACATTCAATCCTCCACTTGACCTTATATTTATATCTTACACATTGTCAAGTTGGCTTGAATACAACTTAGAATACTTAATATTCATCTCCTCGGTCGACAAGAACCAACAAACAAATCAATTGAACTCAATATACTAAAACAAGAAAATCTTTCGTTAGTCAACCTTGCTCGGTAGACACTAACCAAAACATATTTTCCTTCGTTAACCAAGTGAATTGGTTAACACTAGTTCTCATGCCAACTTTCTTTGTCTTCTGAGTGAACTCGGTAAACACTGTCTTCTGTGAATTCTCTTTGGTAACTGAGTGATCTCGGTTAACACTCGTTATCTTTCAACTTTCCTTTGTCTCCCAAGTTAACTTGGTAAACACTGACTTCTGAACTTGGTATACACAAGAATGCTCGACAGACATAGTAAATTGTATTCATCACCCGAGTGAGCTCAGCATACAATGATTGGCAATGTTATGACATTTTGTGTAACATTAAAGACAATACACAATTAACCAATTGTTTTCAACAACTCAAACATCAAACAATTGGTTTTGGCTTACCACAAACCTCACTCACAAACGCTATTAAAATCACCATAAACTTTTCACTCAAGTAGTTTTGAATTACCACAAACCAAGAACCCATTGGTTCTAATGACCATGAATCATCACTACGGGGAAACTATCATCACTCTGGGCCTTTCTCTTTTGTACATGCATCAAACTAATTATTGAGTCCATATAAAAAGAAATCCATCTACCGATATACATGGGTACCTAGCCATTATACTTGTCAATTCTATAAGAATCTTTTCAGATATATGATTCATCAATATGTTAAACACAAACCTTTGGGGTGTCAGACACAACCGATAATGCACCCCATACATATGCATAGTCCATTAGCAAACATTCAAAAATTCAATCTTCAACACTTGATTGAGTGATATCAATCCAACAATCTTCTAATACACTACCACATCTTGACAACATCATAGCCTTCACAATTAACCAAACATTTTCTCACGTTTGATCCTACCACTTTTACCCCAAACCAACACACACACAGACCTTTGCACCATGACAAAAACTCTAGCATGCCATCTGATTTCCTAATGAATGCTGACTCCTATAACTGACTTATAATACTCTACACATATTTCAAATAAAAACACATAATAAAACATTGTTAGTAGTAACTAAATAAGCTTTTACCTCCAAATTTAGCTTCCTTCTTTTCATGGCTTCTCTCTTTCTCATAATAGTCTCTTGATTTGTTCCTCTTACATTAGAAGTGTGTATGCAATCTTTGGCATTCCCGTTTGCACAAAGATACTCAATAGACCATTCACAATCACTTACAACAAGCTGAGAAATACAACAAAACACTTCCAAATTTGAGGACACTCTATTCAATATCTCTCAATCAAAACATATCCATCACTCATAATTGTAGAAAGTTGCAATACTCTTGATGACAGACACTTTTCTTATTGTTCTTTAAATTAGTAGCAAAACACTTTCTCACACCCCACCAAATTACATTGTTCAAACTCCATTAAAATCCAATCTTTCCTGTGGCTTTCTTCTTTCATTGGCAACTTCTTTCTATGCTTCCTCAAATGTTGTTAGTTCTTCAGACTCTTGGATCGTTGACCATTAGCTATGATACCATGATAAAAAACCATGAAGAGAAGAAACCATAAGAGAGCACATGAAAGAAACCCAAATATAATATCACACAGATCAAGCCAAAGGAGAAAACCAACAATGGGCTCTGCTGATTATAGATCCAATCTATTCTATTTATAATCAAACTCATCATAAATGTACATAATATTGTAGTTTAAAGAGTAGATACAATATTAATGAGTATGGTTGGCAAATGTGATTGGGCGCCTGCACATATTTTTCATTGCTTTCTAGGGTCTTATGGTATGTGCCAACACTAGGAGGTAGAGATTATTTATTTATTTATTTCTAACACTAGATGCTCCATAAATAGTAGAGACTTCACCAAAATGTCTCCCAAGGAATAGAATATGGTTTGGGAAGTCATTTGGAGGTAAAAATCATTATTAATGACTCATTCTTAGTCCCAAAAAATTGCTTGAATTATTTGCATGAGAATAGATTTCTTCTGGGTGGTTTATCGCATGCACAAATTCCATAGATTTTGATAATGTCAAGATCCATATGAAGAAGAAAAATGAATTATAATTAAGTTCACGTGGAACAATATTTTTGCTACTTTGTGCCTTTGATCATGGACACCCTCTGAAACAACAAATTCACTCAAGGTAAAAACATGATTTGCACATCAAGGATTACATATCCAAAAGGAGTTAGAAATAAAAAGGAAACATTATATACCATAAAATCATTGATCACAAAAACTATATCATTAAATATAATAATGAGTACTAACGAGATTCCATTCCATTGAGAATTAATAAATTGGAATATAGAAATATCATAGTATAAAATAGTTAGGGTCAAGAGTGGATACTTACATGTAGCATGTGATGAGTACATACTTTACCTAGAGGTCCACCATCTCACACATAAGCATGTGGTCATCTTTCCTTATTTTAAGACTGAAAGGGTCTAATGCTTAGCATATGCATCGATATCTAAGAATTAAATTTCCAAGAAAATGCTTTCAAATGATTGAATGGAAAAAAATTTCTTCAATGCTTTGATATGGAACCTCTAAATTTTGCAAACATTTAGTGTTCCAACAGTGGCTCCTTCAGAGGACGTATGTTGTTTCTGGCAAAGCCAAATAACTATAGTTCCATCAAAGATAGACCTTCTTGAAACAAAGCCAATCTTCTCTACTAAGATTATTCTTCCCCAACAAAAATTTAATCTGTTGGCTAGAGCCTTGGATAATACTTTGTAAATTGGGTTGTATAAATATATTGGCCTAAATCACCTGGATCTTCTGCTTTGTTCTTTTTTAGAGTAAGAGATAAAATTGTATTATTTACCTCCATTAGGATGTTGCATGCCTTTCTAGAATTTTCAATGGCTTCCCATAATTCAAATAAAGTTCTAGCATTTCTGAAAAAAGATAGCTTGGAAACCATTTGGGACTAGCGCTTTATTTGGGTGGAGTTCAAAGAGGGTTTTCTTAACGTCCTCTAAAGATAGACTTTGGTTAAGAAGCTTATTGTCCACTTCATTTATAATTTTGGGATATTTCTAAGCATCTTATATGTGTCAACAACTTTGATTTATTTGTATGATTCTATGAATATTTGAAAAAATCCACAATAACTTTCCTGATTTCCATAGGAACTTTTGTTGTTGTATCTTCATTCTTCTTGATCTTCATGATTTCGTTGATTGTCCTCCTAGTTTTGGTGCTATTATGAAAGAATTTAGAATATTGATCTCCCTCTAAAAGCTAAATTTCTCTAGATTTTTGTTTCCAATAAACTTCTTCTTTTGAAAAAGATCTTCATGCTTTTTAATTAACTATTTTTCTCTAAAGTAGCTTTCACTATCCATACCTTCCTTCATTATTTTTCTTCTAATTCTTTTAATTCTTTTTATACTTTTTCTTTTTAATCAAAGATATTTTTGAAAGTAGGTCTATTCCATTCCAAGACTTTTTGTTTCATATGCTTCAATTTTGAGAAAAAGAAAAAATATTGACTCTTCAAAGGTACATTCCTTCCACCACTTTTGCAAAGATGACATGAACTTATTGTCTAGGAACCATATCTTTTCAAAATTAAATTGACACTTTGTTGGTTTTCTTTCTTCTATGATTTCTAATCTTATAGTAAGGTGACCCAATCCTCCTAAATTTAGAATTGAAACTTTAAAAGTGTATTTAAAGGAGCCCACGTCTCCTTTGAATAAGAATCAATCCAAATTTTATGCTATAAACTTTGCCCCATCCCTCTTATTGTTCCATGTGAAGTTACCGTTTTGAATCTATATATCTAATATGGTGTTGGTGTATCACCTAATCTAGTAGTGTAACATGAATACTAACTATCAAATGAGAGCATTAACAATACTAAACGAGCTAACAATTAAGATAGGACTAATGATTATCACCACAAAGGGAAGCAAACCAAGAATGATAGGCTCCTTATGGTATAACCCATGATGAAGTGGATTTGTCCCTGATAAGTAGATATGTGTGCTCACGATTGTGCTAAAGCTTCAAGTGGATGGATGGTGTGCATGAAGGATGGTTTCAACAATGGAGTCATGGAGGTATTTCAACATTATAATGGTATTTTGGTAGTTTTTCAAGCTTTCAAAATAGTATTATAACATTACATGAAAGGTGGATGATATTTGTGAAGGGAGAGAGTTCTATTTATAGGCCAAGGGGTAGAGGAATGGATGGTCAGGATACAAGTATGATGAGATGGTGAGGGAGGGTCAAGATGCACTCAAAAGAGAGCACATGGATTGTGCTTGTTTAGCACCAATAGGGAGGTGACACTTGTCACAAGGAGGATGAGTGTGAGAGGATAGGATATGGGTTCGTCAAAGGAGTAATGAGGGAGGTTGAGTATGTAAGAGAGATGTAAAAGTCATTAAAAGGGGGTAGGGGAGGTGTAAGAGGTGTAAGAGTCATAAATGTTGGACGGTGAGGGGAGAAGATATTTGTTGACTTTAGCTTAGGTTAGCAACTCCTAACCCTTGCTTAAGGTTGTGCGCATGATTAGAAGGGAGATTAAGATTAGCTTAGAAGGGAGGTTAGGGGGTAAGTGATTTAGCTTTGATGGGATGGGTTAGTTAGGTGGCTAAGTGGGGTTAGTATGGGTGAATGGGTTGGATTTAGGGGTTAGGATAGGGTTTTAGGAAGGCTTTTAGGATTTTAGATATTTTATTAAATGATTTATTCAATAAAATGGGTAGTATGGAATTAAGTTGAATAGATTTGAGGATTTATTCAATTTAATAGAGGAATAGGGATTTAATTGATAAATTGATTTTGGATGATCATTTGATTTTATCAATTGGACTACAGTTAATTAAATTAATTAATTAACTAGGGGATGATGATTAATTAATTAAATAGTAAATATTTAATCAATAATGTCCTAGGAGAAGACTAAATACGATTACCTATTGATGTAATCAGATTTAGGTGTCTACAGTTGGTGTTTACCTAATATCTGAAATCTAGTAGAGATTGTGGTTCATATGACACTCCCCCTTTTTTCTCCATTCTATGTAGGCGTGCAATAAAATCTTCTTCTATTATAAAATTGTGATTGTCCATTTGCTCAAAAAGAGTTTCAATTTCATTCAAGACTGATTTTTTCCCACTGGTAAGTATCAGAATATATATGTTGATAAAAATGAACTTAATATTATTGCTTATACTTATAAGCCAACCACCCAACCAATTTTTTTTTATTTTAATAAAGACTTAAAAATGACTTTTCCAGGGCCCCAAAGGGTTAACAAACTGCTTGATGCTCCTTGAGCCCATATGAATTATGTTAGAGTAATAAGGTATTGTCTTATCTCTAGTTTTCGTAAGCTAAACTTTAGGCATATAATAATTAATTCTTTTATTAATTATTATCATACAACCTAAGTTTTACTTTTTAAGGTTTTGATATCTTTTTATAAGGGTTGATCTCTTTATTCAATAATAACTCATTCAATACAATAATAGTTTCTCTTTTTTCTCATCAAGAATGTCTCCTTAGTGGATCTCTAAATTCCATTCTCCATAGATTTGCACCTATCTTTCTATGGCATGTATTTGTATGTAGTGATTCTTGAGAGTTGTAGGTTGAGCTTTCCTCAACTTCAACATGGTATCAAAGCTTTAGACTTTCATGCCCTTGTTCTCTTCATGAAAGGTTTGAACTTGGTTTTCATATTTGTATTTTGCAGAGTATTTTAATTGAATACGTGGGTTACCTTTTTTTGGTGCACTTTCAGCCCAAATGGATCTCACTCTTGGGTTCGTAGCACCCACAAACCCTTATTTTGATATACAATTTGTACAATATGGACATAATTGCAATCTGAGGCAAAAAAGAATTGTCCTTAGATCTAACACACTTCCCAAGGAGATGATTTATTTTTTTAATAAAAATATTAATCAGTTTTTAATTTTATTTTTTTAAGTTTTCAAAAATTAAATCTAAACAAAAAATCTCTTTTCAAGTGCATGTGTTGTTTTTTCCTAAAGGTGAAAAGTTCTTTTTAGAAAAAGTCAAAAGTGCTTTTACTTTGGAAAAAGCGCTCACATGCAAAAGCATTTTTAAGGGAGCACACTCTTTTAGTATTGTACATACATACACATCAGGTACAACCGACCCCACATGCCACATGGTAGACATGTCATGATTCCAGTCAACAATTTACCATGTCAGCACAAACACAATAAGCACCTACTCAATAGTGTCTAACACATCCTTTCTGACACATCAACATGCACAATCAACGTCAAGTCATTCTTTGCATGTGATGGTCATACAACCATCAAATTTAGTGTACAAATGTGTTGATGTCATCACTGCATGAACACTTTCATGATCTTGTGGTCCCTTAAGACCTACTTTTGGTTTTTTGGCCATAACTTACTCATGCGGACTCCATTTTTTACAAACCATATATTGTTAAAAAACTCTTTTTAAGCCTATTGCAATGTTGCAGGTTATTTTGAGTTTTTGTGATGTTTGGATGTTTGTTTATGTAGTTAAAGCTAGAGTTCTATTTTGCACTTTGGGAGACATATCTTGAGCATCTGATCTCCAATTTGGGAATTATTTATATTATTGGAAAGGTTTTTATGTACTCTTTCTTGTGATGCTGGTTGTATTTCTAGATTAAACTCCAAATACATCTTATTTAATTTTTTTTTGCATTTTTACATTTTGGTGGATATCTTGGTTGTTTCAAGTCTAGAGATCATTTTTGTTGCTTTAGATAAATCATCATGGGTTGTACTATATGTTGTACCATGCTTATGTCTTTTGATATTTATTGACATCCTTTTGTAGCATTTTTGTAAATGGACATAGATAAAGTGTCACTCTATTGCATTTCGAGATCCTGTACATCTTTGTGTCTTGTTGTACTCACACTATATTATAAAGTGCCTTAGGGGGTTTCATGATAGCCATTTTTGCCAAGTGAGTGTTCCTTCCATGACATTAGCCTCATGATGCGTTGATGACATATTCCTTTATAGATGTGTGTATTTCTTCTGCACTCTCAATGTTCTTGGTTCTTTTTTTTGGTAAGAGATATTGCATTCAATTTCAATTTTTACGTCTTACCTCTCATCGTTATAGGGGAAACAAAACAATAGTTCAAATCATAGGCATATATTTGTAATAACCCCATCTCCACTTCCACCTTTAGAGTGGAAAAGTTGGTCCAAACTAAGATAGCAGATGAAAAGATCGAGCACGCTCGTGAGCTCAACTTGAGGGTTCATGTTCTCCCTCCTCCTCCTCCTCCTCCTCCTCTTTCTTCTTCTTCTTCTGAGCTTCTTGCTACAGGTTACTCTTTCCTCAAGGACCAATTGGATATCACTAACATCACACTAGACTGTACCTGGATTGGGCATGATAGCACCCTCTTTATCTGATTCCTCTCACTTGTTGGCTACCTTCAAGTTCTTAGGGCAAAGAGGAAGTTTTTCCCTCTCCCTAACAAGAGATCTTACTAGATCACAAGTGGCAAAACTTAAGTAGGCTCGGGTTCTTATTATGGTTGCCCAATAGTTAGGTAAGTGGGTAGTGATTAGAAACCTCAAGGCAGTGATTTGTGACACTTTTCCTATAGGTTGGGAGTCGAGGTCGGCCTCTACGGCCTTTAAGGCCAATTGACGTGCACAGTCACATACATCCATCTTTGGACAAACCATATCGGGCAGACCTCGACATGGGTTCCTTAGTTGGCAGCACCCTATCCCCACTGCTACATAGAGAAAGAATCAGCGATGGAGTCGGGTTGTAACCCTTCCTTGTCTAGGCCTTATCCCTCTGTGCTAGATTTATTTGCACCAGGGAAGGATTGTTGATCCTTCTATCTCTCTTCTTGTTGTTTCCCCCTTCTCTTGCTTCTAGTTTGGTGTTTTCTTTCCTTTTCCTGAATAGCCTTTTGACACTCCTACTATTTCAATCTTCTACTATTGTACCTTTAGTCCCATAGATCCTTGTTGGTCTCTTGTTGGACATTAATATCATTATCTACTTATTCAATTGTTTTCTTGGTTTGATGAAGTGAGCTATGTATTTAGTATTTGTCCCTATGTACTAGGTGATTGTAGTGGTTGGATATTGTTGCATTTCTATGAGATGGATCATTTACCATATGGACACTCTTTTATTCATATTTTTGGAGGCCATGAAGATATCTTCCATCTTCGATTGACCATCTCCTCAAAATTAGTCTTCTTAACCTAGTCATGTTCTATTCAGTGGAGGTTTTTCAAATCAACAGTTTGATAGTATTTGTAGCTTCATGCTTTAGTGGCATCTTTGCGATCATCCTTTTTGTTCCTATCTTCTGGGACATTCTTTCTATCTCTTTTTGGAGTATGGTTTTTCCCATGTGATATTCTCTATTTCTCCTCTTTACAAGGATTTGGTTGTGATTGGGTACCTCACCAGGCCTTATCGTTAGGATCCAAATTTACTTTCAGTAGTAGTTTATATGTTTTTTTAGCTACTCCCTAAGTTTATCTTAAGCAGGAGGGGGTGTTAGAGTAATGAGGTATTGTCTTATTATCTCTAGTTTTCTTAAGCTAAACTTTGGGCATATAGTAATTAATTCTTTTATTAATTATTACTATGCAACCTAAGTCTTACCTTTTAGGGTTTTAATCTCCTTTTATAAGGACTAATCTCTCTTTTTAATATTAATTCTTCAATAAAATGGAAAATTCTCTTTTTGCTCATCAATAATGTCTCCTTTATGTCTCTGTGAATTTCATCCTCCATACCTTTGCTCCTCCCTTTATGTGGTAGGGGTTTGCATGTAGTGATTCTTGGGAGCTATGAGTTGAGCTTTCGTCAACTTCAACAAATTTTCCTTTTCATAGACCTATTTTCTTTTTGAATTTTTCCACTTCCTCAACTAATAGCTTAGTTTTCTGAATTAGGACAACCTCTAAGTCCATTGTTTTAAGGTAACATTTAAGTAAATATTATTTGTTAGGGGCATTTAAGCCCTTAACATTCTCAATGTTAACTTCACTTCTCAGAGGGAAGGCACTTCCCCTTCCCATTTTTAAATATAGAAGTGAGTGTTTCCTAATTCTTTGCCAACCCGTCTTGTAATATTAATTCTTCTAGGGATATTTTTGCATCTCTTTTTTAAGGACTTACCATAATTTGGACCTTCCTTTCCTTTGTGAATTTTAGCAATACCTAATATTTATGTCATTTCTCTAAGATCATGTTCCTTTACCTCCTCTAAAGCATTTGTAGTTTTTGCTTCTGCCTGTGAGGTTATTTCGTCTACTAATTTATATGCCTTGCTTGATTTATTTCTATTATTTCATCTTCTATGATCAATTCTTCATTGATATGGCTATTTATATTTAGAATGCTATAAACAACTTCTAACTCCATTGGAATTTTATTAGTTTCTTTAGTTGGATTATTTTCTATCTCAATTTCTTCCTTCGTAGGATTGTTCACCTTGACTTGTTGGGGAATAAATTTGATATTTGCATGCTCATTGTTTTTTTGAGCTTGTAATTCCTCTTTTCTCATCGGTTGCTATTTTTTTGGATCTATCCTCACTTTCTCTTGAACCATTAATACATCTTTAATGAGACCGAATGATATATGCATACGTGCTTCTATTTTTTTATAACTTCTTTCTTATTAGTTTTTGCTGCCTCTATTTCTATACCCTTTTGTACATCTATTTCTTCTGTTCAAATCTCTTTGGTTATGGGACCATGTAAATTGTTTTTATTGTCTACAACCTAGAGATCAACCTCTAAGATTTTTGTATTTGTGATTATTTCAAACCACCTCCTTTGTCTGTCAATTTACTAATGGTGTTATCGCTATCCTTCCAATTCTTGTTTGCAAAACTGAAACCGCTCATTTCCAAAATCTTAAATGGAACAACAAAGGTCTCACACCATCTTACTCCGTCATTTTCAAATAGATCTAGGTGACATCAGTGATGGATCTCATAATCAAAAAATTTGGTGGAGAAATTCATCACCTTGTTTTTGTAAAGGGTTTTTTAGGTCTACTAACATTTTAACTTCAATTGTGCCATAGTCGAGTTGCTCAAAGCCAGAAAAAGTACCCATGCAATTACCTAATGAATTCAAATGAAATGTCTCCCACACTAAGCCAAGTGGGACAAGTTTTAAAGGTGGGATTTTGTGCATTAAAATTTGGAGACCATTCAAAAAATAAATGTAACATTTGTAATACATTGACATTTTTAAGGAGTTCTCTTAGTTTTTCTAATTTACATTCTACTAGAAGGAATTTTCTAGAAGTGTGAGTGATACTCACCTAATCAAAATTTTATTCTTTCCACCATTTTTCCAACCCTTCCATGCATGAAATAGGACCATTTCACATGGCCATCAATCACAATTCTTTTAATCTCTAAAAGTATGGATCATTGGTAACTTCGATCTCATTTGAAACCTTAGTAGCCACATTAGGACTTATTGATTTAGCAATAGAGGGCATTAGGGCATTGTTGATTTGATCTTGATTAACCTTCTTACTATTTTTTACATCCCATTTCCAAATCGATCATGATTAATGGGGGTTTCTTCATGCCTTGTTTTGTGGCATATGGGTCCATTAGCAATGATTATGACATGTTCTTGATTTTTTCTCGATCCTTACCCTGGGTGAAAAATTACACACCCTTAACGGATCTTGTTGCCATCTCCCATGATTAGGCTTTCCAAAAAAAAAAAAAAAATCGCCCTCTTGTTACCTTGATAAGAAGGCGTAATTGGCTTGTAGTGCCCTAATTCTATACAATTTGGTCCTCTAGCAAATCCAAAAACTATAGAAGAAAGGACTATCCTCATTCCATTTATTTAACCAAGTTTGATGTAGGAAAGGGTTTTGAGAGCCATATTCTTGCCTATTATTATCAGAGCAAGATTGAAAACAATTTTTGTTAAAATCCTAAAAACTTTGAGTGTTGTGTTTATGACAAAATCTCCTCTTCTTGCCCAATTCTTGGTTCAAACGCATGAGGGCCAATGCTTGCATTTGCTTCCTCCATTTCCTTTTATTTATCACCAAACTCCATCCATCCTTTGAAAGATTTTTATTACCGAAGTGTGTAAAATTAGGGGTTGGATCAAATTTAATAATTCACTTTTTATTTGCTAACACATTATAATTCATTTTTTATTCACTAACACATATTAAAGATTGTCATAACATACAAATATATATATTTGTATTTTTAAACAATACAAAATCATCACTCTCTTTTCTATAAGCATTGAAAAGGATTTTTTAAACAACTTTTCTTTGTTCTTTCTCAAAACATTACAAAAGATAAGATATCTTAATAATAAAAAGATACTATTAAAAAATATTTTTATGAAAAAGATGTGATAATAAAATATAGAATTTTACTTTTTTGCATTTTACCCAGTAATAATATTTAAATATTTTTTAAATTTAAAAAATATATTCAAACTTATATTATTTTTATCAATAAAATTTACACACTTAAAATAAAGTACAAATTAATTGGGAGGTCTTCGGTTTGAACCTACTCAAGCTTAATTGAAATAATCAATCACAATAAATAATAATAATTAACCTTGGCTTCGGCCTCTTATTGATTAAAAAAAATTTACAAATAAAGAAGACCAATTGATTTGTTGTAGTCAAAGAGTGTGATGAGGTTGGGCAATCTAGAAAAAAAATTTAAAAATAAATAAATAAATAAATTGTGGATAGTTTCATATTATGAATCACAATTTCAAACTTAAAATTAGAAATAACAAAAAAATGCTTCTTAACTTACCAAGTTTACCTCAATTTTCTTAAATAATTAAAAGTTGAAAAAATATCAACCAATTAATTTATTCAAATATATCAAATTAATATACTTTTATCTCACATTGTATTTTTGACAACAAATAAATTATTTTCTATATCCCGGAATTCATGCCACCCTATATATTTAAGTTTAATTCCTCTTATTCAAATAATATATAGTATATCAAAATAGTTTTGTGATTTTAATCTTCCATATAGCACCTTACATTTTTTTTAAAGGCTTTTTAAAAAAAGATTATGTTTGAATCAACATATGAACCAATATGGAGCATATCTATGATATGGAGGCTAATTTTACTTTTTATTTCTTTAAAAAAATCATACATTTTTGCATATTTCTATTTTTTATATAAATACATTTAAATAAAAACTTAATCTTATTATCAACCTTATCACATTAATTCATGATTAGACAATAAAAAACACCTTAGATAGTTTTGAAATGCATCTCAGACTTCGACCAACTAAACCCTTCCATCATCACATTTTTTGGAGATGCCACCCTCAACAGTGCAAGAGCAAAACGACCCTGTGAATATGAAACAATTGGTCAATTTTTATAAATTTAGAGTATTTCTTTTTATCCTTCAATTAGATTACATTAAATCTATTATTTTATATGGAAAATCAATTATATACCCATTGAAAGGCTACAAGAGTCCACCAACTTCCCACCAGCCCAAAACCAAAGTTATTCAATAACTGCCATAAGAAGTAAAAGAACTATTAAATATGTTATGATACCATAATGTAAAAAAATGCATAGAAGTACAACCTTTTTAGCTTGCCTCCTATTAAATTGACAATATTTTTATACATTTTTCATGTTCTAATAATTCATCATTTTTCAAAAAAATAAATAATACTATTTGATTCATATGATTTTCCAATTTAATTAATCTTAAATTCACTCTTTTATAAATCTATATTTGAAACAAGCACAAATCTATTGTAAAATTTGGCCCGCTAAGCTATTTTTCGAATTATATTTAATAGGTGATAAATGATTTGTAGACATCTTCAAGATCTTTCCATATATATATTGGTATTAATTTCAGAGCTTTTTACTTTGTAGCTTCTTTTTCAATAGATAAAATTTTAGAATATTGCAATATCTAACAAGTTGCCATTGGCTCACATTCTTTCTTATGGTAAATTTGGCCAATTACAACTTCCTTATGCATTAATGTCAACTAGATGAAGGGTTTCACATTAAATTTGTTAGATTTTTGTTAATCTTGCTATACTTTTGAATTTATGATTGTGCAAGAGTTTGATAAACAAGAGTAAACAAATTGAAAAAATAATGAATTTAATTTTTCATCTTTAAAATTATTCACATCAGTCATTTGTTCCATTTATTAATAATAATTTTAAAAAATTGTATACAACAAAAACACAAAAACATTTGAAAAAAGGGTCAAAAAAATCTTCACCTACATAATTCTCGATGACTATGATTATATGCTAGAAGGATATTACATGAATAATCAACCTTTCCAAGATAAAGCTAATAGGTCCCATTGGTCTTCCTTTTCTCCTCACAATGTTTCGTTTCGGGAGTCATGAAAACAGTTTCCTCATGACATGTTACAAACATGTAATATCTAATTAAAATCTCCATTAAAACCTTTACCTACTCAACATTCTCCATCGTCATGATTGTGTGCAACAAAGGCATTACATGAATAACCAACCTTTACATGATTAGAGTTCAAACTAATAGCTCTTTCCACTGCCCGTCCTACACAAGGTTCTGTTTAGGGAGTAATGGAAACAATTTCCTACCTAAAAAGGCAATCTAAGATGATTCAGCAATTCAAATATGGAGAAAGAATCAACTAATCAAGCATACCTTAAGCAAATTTCTATCTTCAAATAAATTTAAGGATATGTGCAAGCGGAATTCACTTGCTTGTCCAAAACCCATTTCATGGAGAGGCTCTACGTTAGGGAACCACTGATGTAAATAGAATTCGGGAGATTAGTAGCATAAACATTTAAAGCCAAAATCAATGGTTTTAAAAGGATTGTAACTTTGTTCCATACGGAAATGTCACACTAGCTTTCACATGACTACGCTTTCTATGTAATGTTGACACACAGCCTTTGGAGTAATATAAGATGAATTTCTTGCACAAAATTTTAAAAAGTAAAGATCCGAGATAAAAGGCACTAAGCTTAGGAGGTATATTCTTCTAGCTGTACGGTAATGGAATTTGCTCATCTGAAGGCTGCAAGATATTCACCTACTGATAGAGGGGACTATATAAAGAAAATGGTATTCACCTTATATGAATCCTATATTCTTAGAGATACAAACAGCGAGGCTCATTTCATGTTTTAATTGTTGCTTACAACTGTTTCCATTAGGAAACCTGTTTCTGTTTTTCTTTATTTATTTTTAATAGCTTTCATATTTATACTTTTTTTATGTATTCATTATGTAAACGTGGGGTTACCATCACCGTCATTGTCATGTTAGCCATTTCTGGAAATGAACCTCAGCATATGCTCGCCCAACGACATAATTTTCTCTTAAGAAGGTTGTCTTGATTACTCTGACTTGTAACAATAAACCATCATATTCTCTCTGTTGAGATATATCTTCTGACTATATATCCTATCAAATTAATTAGTTTCGTCATTCGCAGTTTTAATAGCCCGTTGAAGCTTTCTCTAGCAGTTGTCCATGTTGGCCGTAAGTAGGAGATTCATTTCCATCTCTTATATGAAGGCCTTCAGATGCTTCTTGATCTCTAAAGGAGACACTAGTTTCATAGTTTCGTTCTATCTTCTACTTTGAGATTTGGTAGTGATGTATTAATGATGTGGAATTTTATCAGCATTATGAGGAAAACTCAAATCCACTATTCTCAATACAGATAAGTTACATACCAAAAGCAAAATGCAGCCTCCACAAAAGCATGATACCATACTGAAGCTCAAGTACTTCAGATCTCTCGTTGCCTGTAAACAGAGTATATGCTTAGTAACATTCAACCAAATTATCAGCAACACAAAAAATAATTAATATTTAAATAAATGACAAATTCAATAGAGAAAATTAATATACCAATAGTGTTCCCTCTAGGCTAAGTGTTGGCGGTGTGATTATCAAGCTAAGAAAGAAGGGCAGTGTTATTCCTTGCATCTGCACATGTCAAAGTTTTAGTGACGCAAAGCCAAGAAAGAGATTTTTTTTTGGAATTGCTTGCTAGCCCGCCATAAAAATGATTGCACAATTAGACCAAATCAGAATGAACAAATATTATTTACTAACAATAATGTAAATGATTGCAAGGATTGCTCCAAGATATAGATATTTTCTAGATAGCTCTTGGAATTTAGCTCTAGCTCTATATTCCAAAACAACCCTACCAGAACTTGGCAGGAACTATGTTGCACTGCAGCTCTTGTTGTACATGTCCAGGAATGGTCCTCGCCTAAGGGATGTGACCCATTCCCTTGTGTCACAACTATTTATCTTTTATTAATACTTCTATAATGTTTATATATTTAACGTATCTTCTAAATTTTGAATCAATCATATTCTCATGAATAATATATATAATGGTCGAATTACATATCATTAATATTTGATGCATTTTTTATTTTAATATAAATACTATATTGAAATATTGCTATGTTAATATATTGATTTATACTATTATATTACATTAGATTAATAATGATATTCAATATATTATTAACCGATATTCTAGTTATCATTGATTATTATTTATTTATTATTGATTAGGAAAATTGTATTAATTAAAGATTATTTTTTATTAAATTTGGGAATGGGGACATTATACAAAGGTGGCAAAATCTAGGCTATCAATTTTGTTTCAACCTGCACCACTAATTGTATTCTGACACCTATATAAAGGCCCCACTTCTCATTTGTAAAGAATAGACTCTAGAGATTACTGCTAATGAGGTACCAAGATAATATAGTTGTCATTGAAGCCTGGTGATTTCTTGATGTATTTTGGTGCTTGCATGATCTCTTTGTTCCCTCACTTAAAATAAATTTATTTTCAAGTAAGATGAATGCAATTGATAATAGTGTTATGGTATAATGGTCTTGCTCATACCTTTTATATTGAAGTGATTCCTAAGCACAATGTACGGTTTAATTTAAACCATTATGTGGATGCTTTCTATCTTTGATGCACATTGTACGTTTTGATGGTGTTCATTGGGATATGCAAACTATTTGTACAACCCTTGAAGATTGCACTAGCTTTGAGTAGTTGAAATTGGAAAAACAAAGTTTGGTAGATTTCACCGTAGCAATATTCTTCTTTCAAGTTCTTAGGATTATAATAGAATCCCTCAACCCTACTCTCATTTACTTTCTACATATTGTGAAAACCCCAAAAAACACCTCATTGCAATATCATTTAAAAGCTCCCATAGCCAGTACCATTTGAAGTCAACTTGAGAAAATTAATTAAGGCCCCTTGTGATACCAACACATTACATCAATAATTGAGCTCATCCATAGTCAAGAACTGAAATAAAAGGAACCTTGGAATCATTTGCATTATCTTTTGTAGTCCTAGCATGCACATGATTTTGATCAAGAGAAGATAGAATATTTCAATATTTTATTCTATTGTTGGTAGGCCATATACACACATCAACAAGACTTAGTTACTTGTTCAGATGCAGGTACAAGAACCCAATATATGGATCCATGAAAAAAAAAAATGGGGTTGGGGGGGGCGGGGGGGGGGGGCGCCTTGAGATGGTGTGTGGGAAGCGGGGGCGAGTGGAGAGTGGGGGAGTTCAGATGTATATGGGTATGTGTATAGAGACACATAAAAAACATTTAAAGAACCATATAGATTAGTAAGATTAAATCATTTGATAGTATAATACTTCATCATTTCAATCAATACCAAATGTCAAATAAACAAAAAAAAATTAAAAATATATACAATATAGAATTTTTATTTTTATTTTATTTTATTGTGTGTGTATACAAAAAAATAAGAAGTATATTAGTCAACTAAGGGTTTTGATTAACAAACATTATTCTCCACTTTTACCACCTTATTAGTCAATAAAACTTTAACAAGGTGGCAAAATTTTGCATAGAGTCCAAAAGTTTTAATCATAATGAGAAGGTAACGACCATTCTATCATAAGCCTTTTCAAAGTCGAGGAAGAATGTGGCAAAGCTTTGGTTAGAGATTTTGTTGGAATTACAATAAGAAAGGTAGACTTCTAAGGGGGGGAGGGGGAGGAGGCGCTGAATTAGTACTTTAAACTTTGACCCATAAAAATATTCACCACACATCCATCTCACATATTCAATAAGTAAACTGAAATACCATGTAAAGCATATACATCTAAAGTATGTAAACAAGTAAGCATTCACACATATATTACACAAGATATGATTACCCAGAAACCCTCCAATGAGAAGGTAAAACTAGGGTGTTGATGACACCCACAAATCTTCACTACTACAGTAATAAAGTGTATCCAATAAAAGTTACAATGTTTGATCATGAAACATTATCTACCTTATGAAAGGTCTACCCTATTAAAGGCTTACAAAGACTGTTAGGTCTCACCCTGTTAAAAGATTTCAACACCCTATTAGAAGTGTGTCTGGTTAAAGAACTTCAACTCACAATTAAGCATCTTGTTAAAGGATTTCAATACAGCTTGTTAGGACTACTTTGTTAAGACATTTAACTAATTCACCTGTTCGAATGTCTCAGCAATGATCCTGTAATTAGCACTCTGATGCTTGATGACAGATCACCTCTATTTTGTTGTGTACTTGATCCTTCTTGATCAGATGTTTCTTTGTTGTTCATTGCTTCCTTCCTCTATTCTCCTTTAACTGATTCCGCAATTCAATTCAGATCATAATGCCTTTTGTCACCATGAATGTCCTAGTTTTCACTTGCAGAACTCTCCTTGATCATTCATTCATTCCCTCTCTCACACATATGAAGTTTAGGGTTTGTCTTCCTTAAGAAGACCTAGGTGACTTAGGGTTGGTTAGGTATGAATCAACGGCTGTGATTTATCCATATTGCCGCTTAAACCTTCCCTTTACCTGATTGAGTGTATGTAATACATAGGGATTCCCAATTAAGATTCATCCTTGTCACCAAAATATCGTAATTTAATCTTTAAGTCACCTAAAAAAGGTTTACATAGTAGTTTGCACCAATACAAACAACTATGACAAAATTGTGTTACTCGACATCTGAAGTCCTTGGTGCTTAGCAAATACTGTGACTTCAATGCTATCACTCGACATCTAAATGACTTGACATCTAAAGTCCTTGGTGCTCAGCAAATACTGTGACTTCAATGCTATCACTCGACATCTAAATGACTCGACATGCACTGCTTGCTTGGCTCCTGAATCACTCGGCATATACTGTCTGCTCGGCATTTGAGTGACTCGACACTCACTATTTACTCGGCATGCTCTAACTAATATGTTGTGCTTGATATATGTTACTTTTTTGGCATGAACTAAGTAAATGACTTAAGTGTATAGACACTCACTTCTCAAAACCAATCTGAGATTAACAGATTTTCGCCCAATTCCTAGATTTCCAACATGTAATAAGGTTTCCTGAGATATACCTACCCTTGATAAACCCATTTTGGTATTACTAATAAACTTGAGTACCAATAACAAATATGGAGGCCATACCTAGTACCTTCAAATGTACTAGGTGAGGAAGGTGTGAGTGTATGTGTCCAAGCACTCCATTTTTTAGGTTGTTCATAGATAAAGTGATAATTTTTAGCTTAGGTTGGGGTCCCATGGAAGGGGGCTTCCTATAAAATAGAGCTGAAGTCGTTTTCTATTTTTTAAGAAATATTTAAACACTAGTGGTCCCATGACATATATATTCAAGCTACTTTGAAATTTAAGGAAAATAAATCAATAATAAGTTAAAAAAATAATTCCCTTCTAAAATTATTTTTAAACTGAAAATGTAAAATTCAAATGTTTGAAAGTGGCAAAAAGCATTCCTAAGTTGATGGGGCTACTTCTAGCCCCAATCCTTTTCCACATGCTTCCTAAAAATTAGGGATTTCTATTTTTTAGGAATAAGAGGAAAAATTAAAAAAATCTCATGAGACCACTTGCTTCCTAAAAATAGAGCTTGAGCCCCTCTCATAGGACCTTGGCCTTAGGGAAGCCCTATTCCTGGCTCTTCAAATGAAATTTCTCACTTATATGGAGTTTTTGAAGTTTTTGGTGTGTTGTTCTAAGTTGTCAATTATATCAAACATGCAAATTTTTCTTTTCTCTAATAGTTTTTTAATTTTCAGTTCTAATATGTTTCGGATGTGCAAGTGGCAGATTGGAGTGCTTATTTCATTTTTTTTTTCAGTTTGGAGTGAGCTTCTTTCTTTTTCTACGTGTGACATACACTAGCAAAGCGGTTTTGTAGTGTCTTCCAATTTGTTTCTGCTAGAGTAAAAAGACCACCTACAACCAAAACTTCCTTCTACAAGAAAGAAAAGCAATAGCATAAATTTGCAATAATGGATGAAAGATAAAATAATATCAAAATGTGATCAATATGCAAAGGGTAAAATTGTGATCAATACAATAGATTAAGATTACAAGGAGAACTATTAAATTTTAGAGATCGATGCTGCAAATGTAATGGCACTACCTATTCAAGGTATGTGTATTTCAAATGCAACATCCTCTTAGATTTATATATAGAGAGAATTGGTCATGAATACATGCATATTGATTAATCAGATAATTAATAATAATAACAAATTTAATCTCATGCATATAGCATAATAATGACTTCATATCTCACTATAAAGAACACATACATAAATTATAGCTCGTATATAGTTATATATAGGTTAATTTTACTGAAACTATCAAACATCAACACTCCCTCTTAGCTTAGAAGGATAAACACAAGAATAAATATTACTTCAATTTGATATAAAAAATAACAATTTTAAGGATATCTCATTTGGTATCTCAGAAGATTTCCACCATTTGATATTCCATTCCATATCATGAGTATTGGTCTTGTAGAATATTAACATATGATATTCACCAAGTACCCAAATAAGGTTTGATATCATGTCTAATATCAAGAGTATTGGCCTCCTAGAATATCAATGATATTCACCAAGTACTCAAAAGGTTTTGATATCACATCTGATATCAAGAATATTGGCCTCCCAGAATATCAATGATATTCATCAAGTACACAAAAGGTTTTGATATCACATCCGATATCAAGAGTATTGGCCTCCTAAAATATCAACGATATTCACCAAGTGCTCAAAAGGTTTTGATATCAAGAGTATTAGCCTTACAAAATATCAATGATATTCAACAAGTACTCTTGAGTAATGGCCTTCCAGAATGTTGAGATGCAAGACATTCACCATATACTCAATTTGTTTGATCCCATAATACACATTATTGTAAGATCATCACCTTACAGTAACTTCTACAAATACAAGTGACATCATTTGGAGGTCGTCACTTCCTCATGATGTACATAGGGGGTACGCCCATTAAAATCACATAGCCACAAGATATATTCATGAATCACAATCTTCTTGACTGCTACAATTTATTGATCACTGGAGAATCCATCCCAACCTGGTTTACTCCCTCTGAATCAATAAGACCAAGATCACCGAAGGTTGACCGAATCACATCATCTATCTGCTCCCTCTCTTTCCAAGTTGCCTTTAATGTAATATCAGGCTCCCCTTGAATCTCAATCTTCCTCTTGCTATAATAATATTCTCGGAGGAAAAGATCAAGGCACATAGCTCTTTTGTGTACGAGTTTGATGCTTATGCGTTCGACATTCAAGATTGACTTCAAACTTTTCAGAAAGATGTATAATTTACTAAACATGAGAATAGGACCTACTAGGTGAACTATGTAGAACATCTTATTCACCCCAACTATTGCAACTTAACAAATATTATATTAAATGTAAAGTCAATGGATCCCAGCTACTAGGCTATGTTAGATATATATGTTCAAATGCAAAACTTATCATTAGTCTAGTCAGTAAGAGGCCAGTTCATCAACAACGAATGGTTAATACAAAACTCATGCACCTTCATTGAGGAACAAAGAATAGTCAATAGGACTAGACTCAAAATGACTGGAAAAGAGTGAATCTGACAATTACAACTTTTAAATTAGTTGGGCAAAACTCCAATTTCTAGGTGTACTTTCATTTTGTAGCTAATATTCTGAAGGTCACAACTTTACCATACTCTATTGATCAACTGTCCTAATGTTGAAACTTTCAAACCTCACTTGCTCTTTCTATCAAAGCCTATCCTCGAACCTTTGGCAGCTTCTCTTTTAATAAATCATCCTCTCAACCAATTAGGTCTCACAAAATGATGAAAAAAGTGCCAAGAATCTAGGTAGACTACCCATCAATTGCTTGACGTATTCATTCAAGACCATAATATGATGTCCTCCACATTGTTAGACTGACTTGGTGAACAGCCTCTTTCTTGTATGCATCTATGAAACGCTATGTTCCACAGGAAACTAAATTTTTATAGCAACTTGTCTCAATCTTGACTTTGATAGGTTTTTTTAAATCATCTGCCCATGAATGCTTTTTTTACCGGACCCTCATAACTCATAGAAAAAACTTCTCACTAGCAACCAACAAATGTCTGATATGACCTGAGTCGGAAACGCTAGTGACAACAAAATATAATATGGAAAATATAAATATATTATGCATAACAAAAATATAAGTATACCACGAATAAGACACTTAGCTCTATATTCACTACTTGTACAAACTACACAATATAAAATATTAAGGAAAATAAACTATAAGAGCTGCTCAAGTTAATATAAACATCATTCCCAAAAGGCTAGCCGTTTGACATACATTGAAGGTCACCCCTTGGATTGACATTAGTTATAAAAGCCGTCTCCACTTACAAAATGAGTTGATTAAACATATTCATTCCTGCCTTTTAATTCCTCTTTTCCTAGGGGGAAAAATCAAGGTTTACCTGTTTGATGATGGCTGCATCTCTTGTAAACAATTGAGGGAAGAACCATGGTATTGTGCTAGATAAAAATCCCAATGAAAGACCAAATATAGTTCCAATGATGATCAGCGACTCCAGCAATTTCTGTGCCTGTAAAACAAGTGACATTACATTATGATTCAAACATAAGTATTGATTCAACGTCAAAAAGATTGTAGCACATGACTAACATTAAAGCTTCCGTGTGAATTTTATAAACATGTACTTGGGACATAACAATATCGGCAAAATAGCAACCTGAGAAAAACATAAAGAAGTTACAGCAAACTATATAGAGAAAACAATTTAAAAAAGAAAACTGTCAAGTTAATAAAGTTCAGAAAACATTAAGGTTGCAGATTAATACGATTGATGCTTTAACCTGTAATAAATATTCTGTATTAAAATGAGGCTAGCAAGGAAAAAATACATTATATGTGGGAGTTTGATTAAGTTTGGGTATGGAAAGATATTACTGTTGACAGACATTGCTTGTGATATGTGCATAGGAAGACATATGAAATCAGACTATCAAGAGAACATTTGCTAGAGGATGACACTTAAAATCGGGTAAAAGAGAGGTCAAGAATTGATTTCTAACCCTCACAAGCTGTGATGTATTCAATAAAAGGCCATAAAGGTAATCAATCAGTCTTACATAGATAATTTGATAAATGTTGGGGCAGACTCAAGATGATGACGTTGAGGGATCTCAGAGGTAATTTTGTATGTCATTTTATCAACACTGATGTATCTTTAGTTGGATCAGATTTTAAATTGTAAATTTCAGTAGTTTCCAAAGTTTTAAAAGTTAAGTATATCACTATGCCTTTGAGCTAAATTTATGTTGGCATACAATTGCTCGGACAAATATATTAGAAGATAACAACTGTATCAGTGTTTTCATTTTTCAGCAGCGAGTGAAATAATAACAGCATTGGAGCAATGGGCACAATGAAGGAGAGATGTAAAAGTGGAATGAAGTATTAAAACACAAATCTAGCAACTGTGTGTCGTCCTCAATTGGTTATAAATTATAAGTTGTTTTCTCCAACTAAACGTGTGTTTTGAGGATTCACGTGTTTATAAATTTTTTATTTTTTTTGCATGCAATTCATATGTTGCATGTTAACCATCCTTCTTTTAAGTTCTTAGCTGATTTACTTGAAATATAGTTTATGCTCGTATATGCAAATTTTGTCAAGCCCCGTTTTTAGTCAATACTGTGGAGAAAAACTAGATATTACGTAGTGTTCTCATAATTTTTTTCTTGGGAGAATTCGTTAAGGCTACTATGCAGTCCTGATATTTACGGAGGAGAATTAACTACTATAACCACCTATGTGAATGTTCAGTTATGAAATTTACTGCTGAATAAATTTGCAAAGAATTTGCTGAACAACATTACATCTTTCATGAAAAGAAATAGCAATATAGATGTAGCAATAGAAGTACTCTAGTGCCTAACTTGCATCAATAAAAAAATCTGCCCAGAATAGCATATAGGAATGGAATGAAGAGAATTGCTAAGAAACAACTATCATTGTCTACTGGAGTTTATAAGGCTTATGATGTGTTGAAAAAAAATTAATCTAACAAGGAAAAAACCCAATTCATTAAAATGGTGAATGCAGAAAGAATAATCTTATTCACTAAATAACTGTACAAAGTGAATCACCATAAGTGAAACTTCAATGATGTTGCACTTTGTAGTGAGTACAAGAGGAGTTCTTTATTAGAATTGAACTTCCAGATTGCAAAATTTTCCCAAAGCCCAACAGAAAAATACAGGAGATTAGGATAACTTCTCATAGAATTATCAAAAGACTTCTAGATTATCTATGTAATATCAACATAAGCAAGATGGAATATACGAAGCAATAATGTGTTATTTGCACCATATATTAAAAATTTGTAAACAGCTCATCTAACTTGTCAGTTCTGACGAGTCAAAATTGCTCCCAAGTCACTTGCTCAGAAACTCAAGAATATTTTTTTTCAAAATTTAAGAATTTTTGACAAAATATATTTAAGAATTTTTGGGAAAACATTTACATGCTATCTATTAGTCCAACTAGCACAAAATATCAATCCATGACAATAAATATTGAATTGTAATAGTTTATTTCTTATTGGATGTAGAATTTAATGAAGTCATTTCAGCTTTATGATATGATTTGTGTTTTATTTCCCTATTTAAGTTTTTATTTATCTATACCAGATTCATAATGTGGGCTTCCTCAGTTGATTGTAATTCTTTGTAAATAGTGTTATTTTCTTATACACTTAATGGATAATTGTGGCATAAAAGTTCAACAAGATCCAACAAAGTTTTATGATCATGAAGACAAGGGACTGATGCCAATAAATGTTGATCAAGGCACTAGCATACCATTATAAAGAGCCAAATAAGGATTCATACAACCATACTACATTGCATAATATGTCAGATCCATACAGAACTTTTTCACGGAGAATTTTGAGCTGAACTAATCAAAATTTAAGGGCTTTTTAATCTAAAAATTAATTGTGAAAGGCTCATATCATAAACCATCATGAGAAAAGAACCTTCCATGAATTCATGGCTAAAAGAGAAACAAATCAATCCAAGGCATCTTCTTAGTGCATAGGTTCAAGAGCATCACATCACTTCACCAACAACGAGTAGTTCACGAAATATTGTACTTACAATTATTCTAAATTCAATGCTCTTTGGTGGTGGTGAGGAGTGCATGGTAGTAGGCAAAGAGAATGTGTATATATCCTCTAAAGGGAAAGGATATATCTCAATGTGTACTATGTGTTTGCTATGGAGCCTAATCTACTCTCAATAAGTTAAATTGTGTAATATTGCCTCTACCTAGATGTCATTTTTAGCAATTACAAGTACCACACAGTTGACAAAGAAACTAAGAAGGCTATTTCTCTTGAAGTAGAAGATCACGGACTATACAATATACTTGACATTGGACATACCAAGGAGCATACATTGTTAGCTAGCCAAGGGTGCATCAAACATTGGTTGAATTTTGCACTAACGATATGGAGACCACAGATTGACCTACTTCTCTTAGTTGACTAAGGAGAACTTGGTAAATTTTCTTCCTAACATCTAATCGAAACAACAAAATTTGTACAGAGTTTTCCAAGGAAGCAACATAAGGCTCTATTTAAGATTTTTATTGTGAGCATACAATTATACTAAGAGGGGACAAATTAGTAGAATGGGTTGTACTTTCAACCATCAAGTAGTAACAATAGATAGTGACATCGACATCAAGCACAAGGAAGTGACTCGGAAGGATCAACTAACATAGGACCTCATTCAGGCGTGGGGCATAGTGGTAGACCGGTACGTACAGTGGGAAGCAGAGCAAAGGGCTCTCCCCATTGGTAAGGTATGTGATGAACTCACAGTGAACGAAGCGATGTATGATCTCCTAGGAACCCTTCCAAGGTTATTGGCACGTAGACTAGTAGAAGTAGAAGTGCGAGGGGCAATCCAAAGAGAATAACGAAGACAAATAATACTACAATGATGATAAAAAACCTAGCAGAAGAAGGAACCCCATGACACAAAGAGATGCCCCATATCCCTTAATTACAACTAATGCCCCTCTTGCCGAATAATGATAGGGGACACCTTAAGGAGACATAACTAGAGGCAAACGAAGTTGGAGTGAGACGATCTCTATGAATTCAGCAACAAATAGAGAGACGACGAAGGTTGCTACCATAGTTCAAAATAGTGCTGAAAAGTGGCTGATTTAATAATTTCTCGAGAGATTTTGCAGGTGTCGAGAAAATATAACTTTATTGCGCCAGATTCTCACTTGAGAAATCTGAAACTTCTCACCGGGAAAATGGCGATATATTGCTAAGATATCGTCAATCTCACGCGATAACTTACTGTTTTGTTGCAGACGACACCAATAAAAAACTAGATGCCCAATGACATCTTCCTTCATTTTAATTGCATTCTAGAGTGGTTGGAAGAGAGGAGAAGGGTTGTGCAGGAGAGAAATAATTTTTGGCACCCTTGCAGATTGATTGCAAGCGGATTTAAATTGGATTCGAAGCTCTTTTCAAGAAATTTCAGATTCAAAAGTAAGTTTTCTAAATTCTATTTCTTTTTAGTGAAAAATCATTTTGTCTTGCCTTAGTTGCATCTAACTTTATTGAAACTCTAGAATACTATTTGCAATCTTCTTAACACATTTTAGAGTGTAATGACTAATATCTAACACCATGTTTTTGCAAATTTTCCAAAAAATATAATAGTTTTATCAATAATTTCATTTTCTAACACATTTTTTGTTTTTTCTTTGAACTTTTAGCTTGTGTTCAAACTTATCTAAAGTTTTCATCTAATTTAGTTTGTTCCTAAATATATTTTATTAAATTTCTAAATTTGTGGCTTGAATTTGCATTTGTATGTGGAAGTTGATTTTAAATTAAATAGAAAATATAGATTCTTCTAAAACTAGCTCAGCTGTAGCATCGACCAATGGTCCCATAGGTGCATGACCATTTGGATTTGTAGGCACGCACCCTAAAGGGGCTAAGAGACAAGGTATGGAAATATGGCTTCGAAGGAACAAAGTATAATATCGTGACATGCATAAAGTGCAGAAAACAAATTCGTGGAGGCATATCTTGTTTTAAGTACCACCTTGTAGGTATAAAAAAGCATCACACAAGGATTTGTGATGCGACCACCGAGGAAATAAAAAGAGAGATCCGTGTCTTGCTCACACCCAAGGAGAGAAAAAGTTGAAAAGAGAAAGGGAAAAACTGGCCATGAGGTTAGCCATTTCCGAATCAATCATGTTGCCAATTCTTTCCTCGAGGTGCACATAATCAACTCAAATAACATAATCAAACAGACTTTTCTTGACTTCCACACCCCTATAAAATTTTACCAAATAACTCATCTTGTTGTATCCAAGATCTCATAGTGATAATCATTAAGTTCTAATATAGTAAAAACCCCTAGCTGATATATTTTAAAATTCAACATGACCTAACTTAGTGATAATCATTAAGTTCTAATATAGTAAAAACCCCTAGCTGATATATTTTAAAATTCAACATGACCTAACTTATACTAGTTTTGTTTTAAACATGGTTCCTCAAAGTCTTGAAAGTATGTACCATGAGCCCTAGACACTTTGTTGTGTCCTTAACACCTAGATGTATGCCTTGCCTTTAAATTGACATCCATGTGTCTGTTACTTGAGCTAGTCTCCAATATTTGTACAAACCAGTCATTGTGTAACCCATTCCACAAATTTGGGACTGTGCTCAAATTATTTTAGTTGTTCATGACGAATCCCACGGTAACCTATTTTAAATTTAGGTTTTGTATATATTTTTAAATAAAATATATGATTATATAAATACATAGAATTAAATATGGAATATAATTAGTTTTTTTAAGTCTGGTCAGAACGATTATTTTACACAATTTCATGGTCATTGTTAATACTGATGCCTCTTGAGATCAATAATCCTTCATAGGATACTCAACTAGTAGTTTTTATTGAGGAAGACAACAAGTAAATCATTGAGACGAATCAGAATGGAACTTATACCACTCTATCTATGAGTATATCAGCAGCTTACTGGCACATTAATACTAGTAATATATCTCATCACACTAAATCTCTGAATTTAAGGCGTTCTATGACCACCAATCAACCCATTAAGATATTTTCAGCCTCTAATCTTATTTTAAACAAAGCAGTAAATCATATCGTTTCACTCCCCTTTCAAGAATATAATCAATCCTAATTAGTTCTTTCTAACAGTTCTAAGATTTTGTTAGTTGTAATATCCCCCTTCGAGAATATAACTTAATAAGTATTAATAATTAAATGATAAATGGTAATTAAAAGAATAATAATTTAATAATTACTAATAATATAATTAAAATATTATTTTTATAATCATAATATTATAAATAATGATACTTACAAGAATAAATATTAAAAATAAACAAATAACAATAGTTAAGATTTCTTCTCAGTTTGCTATGACCAAGGAAGCCCTTCGCTTTTATTCTAACCTTTTTACTCAGGATTCTCAACCTGCAGCTGAGAAGGAGAACTTAATTATTTCATGCATTCCTTCTCTTATCACCAATGCTATGAATGATTCTCTTCTTCATCCAATTTTGATATCTGAACTTGAAGAGGTTGTGATTGCAATAAATAAAGGTAAAGCTCCAGGCCCAAATGGCTTCTCTGTGGAATTCTTTCAAGAATTTTGGGAAATTATTAATATGGATCTTTTGGAAGTGGTTAAGGAATCCGTTTAGAATAAGCAAATGCTTCGTGCATTTAACTATACTTTACTAACTCTTATCCCTAAGAAAGAAGGTGCTGACAATCTTGACTCCTTTTGTCCCGCTCTTTGTAATGTTGTGTACAAAATTATCACCAAATTGATTGCTGATAGACTCAAGATATGCCTTCCAGTTGTGATTTCAGAGGAATAAGGTGTTTTTGTGGCTGGTAAGCAAATTCTTGATGGAATTGTTATTGCTTATAAAGTTATTCACTCTATGCATATATCAAACAAGCGAGCTATGTTCATTAAGTTGGATATGGCTAAGGCTTATGATAGAGTCAAATGGAGTTTTCTCCAAAAGATCCTCTTGGCCTTTGGTTTCTGCCAACAGTGGGTGGATTGGATTATGAGTTGTGTTACTTCAGCTTCTTTTTCTGTTCTAGTGAATGGTGTTCCTTCAGAGCCCTTTGCTACCTCTAGAGGACTTCGTTAAGAGGATCCTATTTCACCTTATCTCTTTATCATTCTAGCTGAGGGTTTGGGCCACTTTCTTAAGCTTCATGTTCACTAGGGTTTGATTCATGGGTGGAAATGGGGTGCTGGCTTGCCTCCTTTTTCACATCTTTAGTTTGTGGATGATACTTCATTTATGGGATAGGGTCGTCTTCAAGAAGCTACTTCTTTTAGGTATGCTTTATGATGTGTATCTTGCAGCTTCGGGACAAAAAGTTAATGAGAAAAAATCCTCTATTTTTTTCTTCAATACTCCCTAGGCTATTCAGAGGTGTATTTCTGCTATAGGTTTCAGATTGGGTCTCTTCCCTTTGTTTATTTAGGTATTCCTCTTACTATTGGTAGACATCCTAGATCTCCCTAGCAAGTTTTGCTTGATTAACTGCGGCAAAAGGTTAATCATTGGACTCATCGATGGCTATCAACTGCTGCTCGCTTCACTCTATTAAAATCAGTTATTCAAGCTCTTCGTATTTATAGGTGTTTTGTTCAGGCTGCCCCAATGTATTTTCTTCAGGAATTTGATGCTTTGTCCTGTCAATTCCTTTGGAGTGGGAACCTTTCAACTTCAAAATGGAGTCTGGTTAAATGGAAAACAATGTGTAGACCTCAAAAGGAGGGTGGTCTTGGCTTACTATCAGCTATTTTAAATGGACAAGTTCTCGCTGCAAAACTTTATTGGCGTTGGTGTACTAACCAACATCAACTTTGGGCTAGTATTCTCACCCATAAGTATTTTCCAGATATTGATGTGGTTGAAGTTCACCACTTTCCTCTGGAAGGGAGAGGATACATGATTTGGAATATGCTAAAGTTTGGAGCTCAATTGGTTAAGGATGGTCTCTTTTGGATTTTTCATTCCGGATCCCAAGCTTTATTTTGGCTTGACTCTTGGGATGGGCACCCTCCTATTCTTACCACTCATCCTTAGCTACATTCCCTCTATCAAAATTTTAGTGCTGATGGTTGGGACACAGTTAATTTTTATAAGATAGGGTATGTTAGAGGTTTGGCTCCTTCCTTTCATTGGAAACACCCTTATTGAATGGCCTCCAGGAGGATCTGAGGAGGATAGGAAGGAGTTGTTTCAGATTTTGCATCTCATGAGTGTACTACTTTGTTTGGTAATGATGTTCTTGCTTGGGACAGCGATGATTTGTCTGGAAAATTTTCAGTGTCTATAGGATATGTCGAGCTTCTTCGGCAGACATTGGGGGACATTTAGATGCCTTGGTGGAAGCAAGTTTGGTACAAGTATTCTTGGCCCAAATGTAAATTTTTTATGTGGTTGGTGGTCCATAGCCAATGTCTTACATGGGATAATTTAAGCAAGCATGGCTTCCAAGGACCCTCCATGTATGTTCTATGTTGGAATAGTGAAGAAAATATCTCTCATCTCTTTTTCCACTACTCTTTCAGTAGACATATTTAGCACTCTTGGTGGAATGTGTGGAACCAATCCTGTTGGCATGTTTCCTCACTGGCAGAATTCTTTGCTCACTGGGGTAAGGCTCCTGTCAAGACTTCCTTTCTTCAAATCGCCTGGGCTCTTGGACCCTCCTTTATTATTTGGCATATATGGTTGGAAAGGAACCGTCGTATCTTTAAGGATAAGTTTTTAGAGGTTTTTCACTTATGGTAGAAAATTCTCCATTCTTTGCAGGAAACTATTTATGCAAAATGTGACACTTCTAAGGTCATGGAACCAGGGGAGGATATTTTCAAAACTCGTCTGAATATTCCCTCCTGACATGGAAATCTGCTAAGAAAGATGTGTAGACATCCCTTGTGAAAGATAAATCGGGTGGGAAAGTGGAGTGCCCCCCTGCAAGGTATTCTTAAAATCAACACAGATGGGTCTTCCAAGGGAAATCTAGGCCCTACTGGTATTGGTGGTGTTGGTAGAGATAGTAAGGGGGATATCCAGTTTGTGTTTTCTATTTATAAAGGTTTTCAGACTAACAACCTCATGGAGGCCATAGCTATTTTGTATGTTGTGAAGAATGCTTGTGACCTTGTTTGGAGAAGGCTTATATGTGAATCTGATTCACAAGTGGTGATATGTCTATTGAATCAACAACATTCTGAAGTTGTTAGTTGGAAGTTAGCTTTGATTGCGGACCGGATTCATCATTTGTCTACTTCTTTAGAGTATGTTACTTTCACTCATATTCCTAGGGAACGGAATAGTGTTGTTGATTGTTTGGCGAAGTGGGCTTCTGATCATATGTGCAATTGGAATATTGTTGATAAGACTCAACTTCCGATGGGCTTGTCCCATCACCTTGATCACTTGGTTAATCTTGACAGGGTTGTCTGATGCCCTTTCTCTGTTTGTATTTGTTTCTCTTTCAGCTTGAATAAATCTTTACCCCTCCTTTATTTAAATAGAAAATAATAAATATATACATAAAACTTAATAGTGTAATATAGATTAATTAGATAGTAGTCAAATATAATAGACAAACAAAATATCTAAGTCACATTGATATGCCAAATTACTAGACTCTACAAGGTGGTCAAAGCAACAATTGCTTACGTCAATGATTTTATGTAAAATGAATTTAGGGAGTTTAATAAGGAATCTTTCCATATGGACAATATCTCATCAATCTCTACTAATATGCAGATTTCTAAGAGATAAATTATAGCAAGAAGAGCTCTAAAAGAGCTTGAGTCCCTGCCTTATGGAAGTGTTGGAAGATAAATTATTTTTATGTCTTTGTTAATCATTCTATTTTTTTATAAAGGAAATCTATTTGTGTTTTAATGCTTTAACTCAAAATTGTAACAAAGAAATTTTTTTTTGAATATTGAAACAAAAGCTTAGGAAAATAAAAAATAAATTGATTAGCTCTAAATTCAAGCCTCATAGTTCACATATTTTCAAATAAACTCTAATTGACTTTAAAAAAAAGTCTTAATGAGCCCCTACCTTATGTGAGTGTTAGAAAGCACACATAAAGAACTTAGCCTATATTCAAACAAACTATATAGAGAAATCTAAATTTCCAACTAAGCCCGTATCTTGTGTGAGTGTTTAAAAAAAGATATAAAAATTCCTTCACTAAATGCAAAATCTTATAAAAAATTATTTAAGTAGCTTTGAAAAATAAAACAATCATAAAATATAGAAGGTACTAGTTAGAATTATTAAAATAAAAGAAGAAAGGAAATGGAAAAGAAAAATTTAATGATTTTTTTTTGTTAGTCAGTAATCAAGAATTAGTTATTCTATTGGAGGGAATTTTAAATTTTCATTATATTTTTAAAATAAAAAGGAAAACTAATAAAAAAGAAATCAATAAATTGCAAATTAACTTAAAAATAATTTTGAACTTAATATTTTTTATTTTTTATTTTTTTAAATTAAGATTTTGAATCATGTCATTACAATTACAAGACACTTTGTGTTTCAATTATAGTTCACTAGCTTTTATTCAAACAATTCTTAAAAATAAATATATATGCCAATTAAAATTCCACTAACATAAAATATTGAAAAATTGACCATTGAATTTATTATTATTATTATTATTATATTGTTATTGGTCATTCCATCTATATATAAATTTGTTTACATTTAATGAGATAAAGTGCAGGTTTCACAATTTCTATTATAATAATTTTCTTGTACATAAAATAAGAAAACAAAACTTTCGTTGTTTTCATTTACCCTGACTCGAGAATACATGGCCATTAGTGTAAGAAAAAAGAAAAAATTGTATAATCACTATGTCTTTCTGACTACTTCCACAGAGTTCTTTTGCCAATGTCTTTCTGACTACTTCCATAGAGTTCTTTTTCGTGTGTGCGCCAAAAATCTTAGCTTTACATGATGTACACTGAAAAAAAAAAATTAGTCTGAAATCTCTGAATTTCATAGAAGAATAATTTAAGCTTCCTGTTTCTGCTGAAGACATAACCACAGATACAATGATGATAAATACTAATGTTTTATTTTTCGCTAAACATAAGATTTATGAATGCCATAGAATGTGCATGGTGTACAGAGGCTTTTATGAAAGATTGTGGAATTCGGCTTTACAAGCAGAAAATGTAATTATTCTTGGTAAAAACCTTATATCCTTTCAACAAATCCATTTTGGGCATCTGCAATTATAAAGTCCACCATAACAGATCTCTTCTGTCAAACAAATGAGGTGTATTATCTTCAAGTGTTTTGTCAAACAAGAGGCATTTTGTCAAATATATATCTTGTTTACTTAGCATAGTTCATGACATATGCAAAGCGAATTCTATAAAAAGTTGTGGGGTTTGGAAAGAGGGTTGCATTTGTGCTGTATCTAAGAGCTCTCGGGAAGATTCCAAAAAGATTAGGGTCATAAATTATGCTATTTTAATGTGACAAGGGCTACAATGTTCTTACGAGGTAATTGATGGTGTTTCTCCACAGATTTTATTGTGGTTACAATGGGTATGTAGACCACAGATTTTCTCTCAAGCTTGTATGAACATGGGTGATTGTATGAGAGGAAGCAATATTTTTGGGCAAACAATAAAGGCAGGATTAGGGTTTCTTCTGGGAAAGTGCACAACAAGTCCATGGAGGCACTGGTAGAGAAAAGGCATGACATAGTTGAACAGTGGATAAGTTCAAACAAAACAGAATTTCATGAAAATGCAGAGGTGCAACAGTTGCACGTAGAGGCTGTTGCAGCCCTTGGTGAATTAAACGGAAGCCTATCAGTTTCTGGATGCAAATGTTCTTCCTGCTTTTTGTGGCCATGATGATCACCATTCCTGCGCATGGAGTCGGTCCTGTGTACTCTGTTGCATTATTTCTGCTCAGGAAGTAGACACCTTTTGTTTCTGTAATCATGTTCCAAAAGTAGATATAAAATAACACATCTTATGGTTATACAGGAATTTGGCTGGGCGTGGAGGATTTCACAGTTTCAAAAGGAAAAAAGCATATACTAGGCCAGACGTGTTCGTCATATAGAGTGTCTTCAGATTGTGATGGGCAATGTTCACTAAGACTTCTGCACCAATTGAGAAGATCAAAACATCACCGGTGGAAGATCTCTCTGTCACTGCCCCCACTGCCTGGTCTGATGGTAACTTAACGGATGCAACTGGTTTGAGAGAAACTTCTAGATTTGGTTCGAGAGCCTTCTAAAGTGTTTGGAATTTGGAAGAAGCATCTAGATATTTATTTTTTTAATTTTTTAGCATTAATAAATCAAATTAACCTCTACCAAAATTGTTATTAGCCAATGAAAAAAGAGGAATTACTGATTAGAAATTAATTAAAAAATAAAATGATTTTTTGACCTTAGAAATCTAGCAATTTTGATTACAAAAATTAATTGTGAAAAGCATCTCTGCCTAGGATTAATAATGATTAACATGCAAAAATGATCGTTAGGCCATATATTAACAAGACAATATTATAATGAATGATATGATGTTTTGAATTGAATTATGGGGATGCAAGATAGTAAGTTGCGATGATCATAACATAAAACATGAAGTGCCCAAGGAAGATTGAGAAGAAGGAAAATGCATCTACTGCAGTAAAAGGTGTGTCGAAAGTTTCAAAGTAATGAGAATTGGAATCGGATAGGAATTGGCGAGGCCGAATCGAATCGCAAATCGACCACGAATCGGCAAATTTAGAAAACCCTTGAAATTTAGTGAATAACTAATTTCATAAACCCTTTATTACTAATTGGATTCACTGATTCACAAAAAATTATTTGGCTTGAATAATCATGTGAATCGTCGCAATTCTCGTTACTATGGCCAAAACAGAATGACACTTCATATTTGAGTGCGCTGCCTACCAAGATATCCATGAGCAGTTCGACGACAATTTGGAGGGCCAATTACATCAGCTTTTTAAGAAAACATTACTACATAAAATAGCGAGTTTCTTAAAACAGATTCAAAACAGAGAGGCTGACATTGAAAATAACATGAAAAGGGTACCATAGATTTCTAGGTCTTGTGGACATCATTAGAATACCTTCATTCATTCATTAAATGAAAGGATGTGACTTGTTGTTTTATGACACCGTACAAGGCTATCACAGCGAAAAAATAAGTAGGGATAGGTGGGAAGTGGCTTAAGGGGGAAGACAGGAGAATATAGGGATAGATGGGAAGTGGCTTAAGGGAGGAAGATAGGAGAATACAATTCATGAACACTTCATATAAAAGATTCATCAGCAGATACGTCAGCATGGGGAAACAAAGAAAAAACGATCAAGTCAGGCAGTCAAAAACATCAGAGTTCGAACCTGCTTCAGTACTTCATCACCATTCCATGTCGCCTTACAGTTCTGCAAGATATACATTAAACGGAGGGAAAACACAATAAGAAGCAATACAGGACATAGATTCCAAAGGTAGAAATAGAATCTGCGATATTGGAGACAACTGAGTCACCATCGACGTCAAATACTTGCGATAGAATAAGCTGTTTGAGCTGGAAAGTAACTGAAGGCAGTCAGCGGCGGGTAAAACCAAAGGCAAATACAGGGAGAAGCAGCAAGTCATGCCTTCACCGATAGCAAAGTGCGAAGGGAGTATCAATGTACGCGTCAGTTTGTGCAGTCATAGCCATATCAGAGGGAGATTACATAGAGCATTTGGAAAACCCTAATATTATCGGGACTAAATGGAAGTAAACAAAGTGATGCAGCGATAATATACTATCGAAGTACTGTAGTAGTAATTATCGTGACTTATATAATACTGAAAATAGTATTGACAATGAAACACTGATTTAGAAGGAAAATACTTATATCCAGATTTAAGTCCTTATATCTCATCGAACACTATATGTATAAATGCATGATACAAAATCACGGGCTGAAGTATTTTATACAGTAATAAATCAGAGAAATATTGATCAATTCGACAAATAGCGATGACATAATTAATGTTTTTCCATATTGACAAGGAAGATAGAAATGTATGGATAAGGAAGAGCCATAACAGAGATGATAATTCAATTTCAGTAAGATAGGGTTCAATAATGGAGAAATGACCTATAAGAGAAAGCATGACAATGCATAAATAATAATTATAAGAGAAACAAAGCATGACAACGGGTGATATACATGAATTACAAGGATGACTCCTACGCAGCAATTAGCCAACCGAAAGTTATGAAGAGGAATATTGTCAAAACAAACTACTCGAAAAGTAGGGAAACACTACTATCACTTATATTGGATGGAAGGAGAAATAAAACAGGACAAGGGTTGCATCAGAAGTCGCAATCTACAATATATCAAATATCCAATGGTAGACTATCTAAAGGAGATAATAACATATGATGGCAGAAATTAGGAAATTACCAATTAATGATCAATGATAGGAGCAATAATATGGCCTCGATACAGATTGGCACCATCCTCTACATTCAGTTACAAGAAAATATTTCAATTTAGTAGAATTATCTATTTGCCTATATAAGAGGGGACATTACATCAGTTCTATGAAATTTTCAATATTTTACTACAGACTTTTCATAATACAATATGTATAACTTCTCCATTATCAAATATAATGGAAATAAAAGCGTATACAGACACTAAAAAAATGCAATAATACCATTTTATAATACTGACTAATTCATTTGAGATGGATGAAATGCATGCTTTGAACTAGCCATGCATCCTACTTAAGGAAAGCTTCAAACAAAGTGCTACAAGGAAGAAAGCAAAGTTTTGGTTCAAGTAACAAAAATAAAGCATGCATCCTACTTAAGGAAAGCTTCAAACAAAGTGCTACAAGGAAGAAAGCAAAGTTTTGGTTCAAGTAACAAAAATAAAGGTAAGTTATGGAACCTTATAAACGAAATGAATATTTTAATTCCTTATGAAGAGAAAATGACCTTTTTTATATTACGGTTAACTCCATAAATAAACTCAGGCATGAAAGACAGGGCAGTTTGTGACAAAGGCTCTCCCGAGACAGTGCACAGGGAATAAACTCCAATCATAACCTGTTTTAATAAATATATACAGTGAAACATATAATGTATTAGATTATGACAAAAAACTACCAAAAACTGTAACATTGATTACTATGGAAATTAAGTAATATCAATCTTTTATCTCAAATTTCCAGTAATGGGTAGAAAACACTAAAAGGCTTATGATATATGATAAACAATTACTTGATGTGCTGCAAGAGTAACCGCTCCCAAGGAAGTAGCCAGATAGGTAATAAACGTGTAAAATGCCATCTGATTAACAAACAATACAAGAAATTTATACCATGAAAATGCTATCTCATTAGCAGGCAGAAAATCCAAAGTTGAAGTAATCCAATCAGAACTGGACAATCAATCAATATCTTGAGTCTTAATAGAAAGCATAGAAGGATGGTAAGTTATTACCTTGGACATCATGGTTAAGAGTACAGGACCAGCAATTTGAATAATTTTCATTAGCTCCCCTATAGAAGGAATGATTATTGCAAAAGGATTGTACCCTTTGCAATGAAGAGATCTCAGCATTAAAAGTGCTGCAATGCTCTAGATTTTATGAAAGAAAAGTTATTAAGTTCCCTGTTGAGAGTAAAAGGTCTATAAAAATTAATGTGAACTATTTGCTTCCAACCAAAATGATGTAAGGACTATATAAATAATCACCTGGGAGATTGTTGTAGCCCATGCTGCTCCTACTATCCCACATCCAAGAAATTTACATAAAAAAATATCACCGAAGACTTTTATAAGACTTGTTATTGCCAACACCTTCAGTGGTCCCCAGGAATCTTGCATACTCAAGCTGTTAAAAGTCAAAAACTGTGTCAACGAAATCAAAGAAATACATACATAATAGTTCTTCAAAGACATTCAAAGACTAAGAACTATAGACATTTCAGCCATCACCAAGTACAACATCCATTATATGTTTTACATTTTAGATGAAAAACAATTTAATTATAATATGCTGGTCATAATGTATCTCTTTAAATTGAGTCATGTAAGAAGAAAATGCATCATCCAATATCTTGAAAGATACCCTTTCGTAATTCCACATCAATTCTCAAAACTTGTATTTCTTTGCATGTTGACAGTTTGTTTCATTTATGTTTTCAATTTTGCAATGCAAACAAACAAACATCTGCCCAACTGATTATTTTATTGGAATGAACATTTCATGACAGATATATTTAAGGCATGGCATTCATTACATCAAATCACAATGAGTAAAATCAGGAAACCTGTATAAGAGGTGCATAGACTTTTCAACCTCAAGTCCAGTTTACATGTCTGTGTTATTTATATGCTCTGCTGACCTTGATGACTAGGCAATCCCCTTTGTATTTAACCTTATTGTTTAACAGCGAGCTGCTAATGGAATATAGTGAAATAGACTCAAAGAAACCAAATCGGACCTATGCTTACAAGGTTGGTCAGCGATCACCTTTTCTGAACACAAAGTCCATGACTCCCTTAGACTCCTTTTTGCTGTTATATTAGCTGATTGTAGAGAATTTGACCAGTAGCAATCAGATTGGACTACCTCTGTTGTTCTTTACTTTTAAATTATCTCCGATACGAGAAACGGCTAGAGGTAAATGCAGTCAAGTAATATTGACTCTTCCAAACAGCCACGTCCACTTTAACAAATTCATCAAAAAAATAAGTAACTCTCCTGCATTGGCCAGATTGTTGGCCAGGCTACCACATCCCTTGTGATAGATCGGGAGAGTCTACTTTAATATGCGATTCCTTAAAACTCTCTTTTATTTGCTTTTATACCACGGTCCTTCTTGGCTAGTGCCCTGGGTTTAAAATCACAACCAAAACTTCTGTTTTAACAACATTCTTTTTCCTTCAAATGTTGGTGATCAGCTCCAAAAAGATTACAAATTAATAAAGGAGAGGCTCACATCATCCTCGGACCAAACTACAAACTGAATTCAACTCCCCAATCCTCTTTTTTAACTGCTGATTAGACCTAGACAAGGTAGTGATTGCCTAAGGGAAACCCTTCAATCTGCAAATTGAGTTTACAAATAGTATGGCTGTATTTTGAACAACAAATAACAATTTGAATTTTCTGCTTTATTGGAAAAGGAAAAGCCTAACTAATGCAGATCAATAACCTGAACTTTACCAGACTGAGGTAATTTGCAGCAAATAAAACATACGCTGCAATTTAATTATGAAATGTTCCACAATTGCAATTGAGTGTTATTAAAAAATGCCAGGATATCAAACAATCTTAGATCTATCTCCAGGTTTATAATTCTTCTCTACATCTATTGAAATGTTCAATTTGTACATTTTTCATGCTTGAGCTGTATATTATGTCAATGGGTCTATTTCTGTGCCCTGATTCCTTATTCCTCTGATGTGTCCCGGCTTGTGCAGCTTGTTTATTTTTATGTCTGCTTGTTATTTTTACTAAAATTCACACCAATTAACATTCCTTGAATTTGATCAACAAATAAACGCCATGCTGTAGTTTATTTTTCCCTCATTTTGAGGCTGCAAGTTCATGGTTTTTACTAGCTCTGCTGGTTTCCACACTCTCTACCAGAGAACCCAAACTCTCTCACTTCCTTCACAACTTTTCTCTGCTACAACAGTCACATTTACCTCGCTACAGCTTATCTTTTCCCTTTGTATACAGCTGTAGACTCATGCCCTGTTCCTGGCATATTCCTTCTTTTCCCTCGCTACTAGTTGACTCTTTTTCTCTGTTCTGTTCTTTTTTTATGCACTGGATCTTACTTTTCTTGCCACTCCTTCACCTTCATAACCGCTTTCTGTTCCTCCCCTTACGCCTCTTCATTTTCTTCATTTGCAGCCCTTTGTTTCATATTTTTCCCAGCCATTTTAAAAGTTTTAATACCAGTGCAGCCACTATGGTTTTTTTTCATGGATTACTTTGCAAAATGATTTTACGTACACATTGCTAAATTAATAAAAAAATTATATGATTCATTGTTTAAAATGAACCAAAAACAGAGGCACAACTTGAACAAAATTTATAACCAAAATTTCAGCTCCATCATCAGGAAAACCAAAATACCATTTTTCAAGCTAGCTGAATACCTGACCTGGATGCTTTGGCATCACTGATTTATTTACTGTCTGCAAAATCAATAATTTTGTTTAAAGAATTCAGACCTATAAAACCAGTAAATTCAGCCAAAGCTCAAATTTGACTTATGAATGAAGGCAACACATGAAACCAAAGGTTTTTCGTCCTCCAATTCCTGAAGATCTGAGAGGGTCTCTGTCCTCAAGAAATATTGAACTAGAGCTCTGCATAAGAATTTCACAAATTTGGCAAATGATCGAAACAAATTTTTTTCTCCAATATTTTCTGTGTTTTTTTCAGCAACCCTAAATGTAATTGAAATTTTGTTTTTGTTTTATTTTGAATATTCACCTTTACCCTCTTTATATTAATATTTCTTCTATTTGTATATTCAACATTTTCACTTAATGATTTTTATTTTCTTTTTAACCCAAATTTATTGTAATAACTAATAAATAAAGTGTCTTTTTTTAATGTCATAATTTTAGGCTCTATAAAATACTTATTAAATTATTATGTGCAAATACTTCCATCAACCTCCAGGAAATAAAGATAGGCTGCGAGTCCCATTCATTTAAATTCTTGAAATTGCTTGGAAAATTCTTGAAATTGCTTGCCTGCAAGCAATTGCAAGCTCAATTAAACCCATCTACAAATACTAGGATCCCAAATTAGTCTTAAGAACTCCTTACTATAGTTTCATTGCATCAATTTAGCACAATAAAAAGCTATAAACCTGTCAAGCAATCTTCTGCAAAATATACTATCAAGCTCAAATGAAATCAGCTCCTAACAACTACCAATAACCCGAGATGGGACTACAATAGAATAAAGACAAGAAGAGAAAAATGTTCTCATCATATTGCGCAAATTGCAATCATCGAATGGAAAACAATACCAATTTCTTAAAGACGATTGCTTCAATGGAACACTAGAAGCACATATTCTTGCGTGAATATAACCTTGAGCAAAAGGACGGAGGTATCCTTACTGAAAGTTGAATTCCTTTCTCTCTCTTCAATATTAGGGTACTTTTCATTGTGATCAAAGAATTGCCATAAGTTCATAGTAACACCAATGTTGTCAAACCAAAAGCTATAACTAAAAGATAATCAAATTGTCCCCCATTAGCTGTTGCTCCATAGCACTCGGCAAGTTAAAACCCACATGAAGAATCTAGTATCGTACCCATTTAATGTCTGGAAACTTCACCTGGATCTCATATTGTGTAAATAGCACAAGCTATATTATTGAAATCAGAAAATGCCTTTGTATTCATCACAAAAGTGAGTTGCCAAGTTGTAGAATCAGGAACACGTGTGTGTGCAGCTAAAAAATAGAATTGAGTTTAGAATCTCATATACCAATACATTTGCTAAACAAAAACAGATTTCAAATTTTGAAACATATCATTCTAATTTAAAATTCAGAATCAAGCGAGAATCTCATGATAGATTAAGCTCAAAGTTCATGTATCAGCAGTCTAGCTCTTAAAAATATCTAAAAAACAAACTAGAATCACTAACATTTAAGCATTTCAAAAAAAAATCCCCAGATGTGTGCCCACAAGAGATTCGGTTCAAATCTAGTTCTGGTACGTTTTGTATCCGAAATTGCTCGGAAAAGTCCTACAATTCAGCAATTTAGGCGAATTGTTTATAGATGGCTCCACATCCATCTTGATTGAAAGTTAGTTTGATCCTCTTCCTCAATATCAAAGCCCTGTGGTTCTACCTCTGTTTCACTGGTTCTGAAAGATATTGTTTTTGCAAGTCTTATATTTTTTTGAGTTTTTTCCTGAGTTTATGTGTTTTTGGATTTTTTTGACAATATATGGAATTACAAAATAGCAATGCTTGGAATTCACAAGCTAAGCAAACTATGCGTCAAACCTCCTCTATCCATTATTCAACAAATGAAAATATCTCCAATGTACAATTCATGCAAGTTCAATTTACTAAATGCATGATACTGAAACCTGGCATCAAATCGCATGGGCTGTAGGATTGCACAAAATGATTGTAACAATTCTGAAAATGATGCCAAAGGTAGGAAATGCAAGGAAGAGGCAACAGAAATCCCAAAATTTGCCTTCATATTAAAATGCTGCCCCTTATATTAAAATCACTGCCTCTAAAATGACTGCCGCTGCTTCTACATGACCTACAGCTACCAATAGCTCTAAACACAGGTCCTAGGAATGGATGCAATCAGGAATAGGTTCAATCTCTAACACTTGCAAATGTTTACTGGGACGAATTGGGGCTGTAACTATTGATCTCTGCGAACAATGAAACCTTCTGGGCTTCTAGATGAAGCCAATGCTCTTGCAGAAAAAACTTGCACGAAAAAGTCAGCCTACACTCTTACCAATTCACTGTGCAGAAAAAAACTCGGAAGAATTCAGAATTCTTCAACCTCAAACCTAAAACCCTTTTCTCCTTCAACAGTGTCAAAAGCAAATGCACAAGTCATAAATATATCCTTTTTCACCAATGAAGGATTTTATAATTGTCAAGAGGAAGCTGACCAAAAAGCTTCACTCTCACACTTTTCAGAGCTTAAACCCATACCTTTTGATTATACTGCTGTTGATGATTTGAATTACAGTATTCATAGTTGCATGAGTAATCATACCCATGCCCATACCCATACCCCTGGGATGCGACTAAGTACTGTTACTGGACAAGTACCAGATACTTGTACCCAGTTACTGGATACTCATTGGGTACTTAGTGGGAAGCATCATTGCTACGGACCTTGATTAAGATTTCTGATTTTTGTTTGCACATCACCTTGTTTATCAAGCTTTAATACAATGTGTAATTAGTTTGAAATTTTGATATAATACTGATTAACAGTAAACTTTATCACTGTTTGAGTCAAATATTGTAATGGGCACCCTGGAAATGCCCAAAAAACTGAACCAACTGCAGAAAGCAATTTTAATGTCTTTGCCTAGGTTGCAATCCACACAACATGAGCAAGAAGGAATTTATGCAAATTGAAGACTGAACCGCTGCTGAAATAATATTAGTTCTCACAATGATAAAATCAAGTACATAGCAATGTATTCCAAAGGCCAAACCCCAAGGGAATTACGTCTAGAATGTTACAAGAGAGGATGAATGTCCTCTAATACCAAGAAAGATATGTGATTCACACATCCAAGCTCATATCAAATGCAATTCACAATCATCCGATGCTAAACAATGACTCTCCCACCTCTATTTATACTTTCCCTACACCCTTCTAAAAGGAAATCAAATATTAATTAATTGCAAGTACTAGAAGCTTCCCCCTTTCCAATAATTAATACACAATCGAGAAGCTTCTCCCTTGTAATACAATAATTAATTTAATTAATTAAATATAAAGTCACCTTTTAATTTTTAATTTATTTAATGACTTTATAAGAAATTAATTTAATTTCCTCTTATGCTCCACTTAGCCTTTGGAGAACGTGAAGGCTAAAAGATGGGGTCATTAAAGTCCGCCCTCCTTGAAATTGTTTGTCCTCAAGCAATCTCAGGCCTATTTGTTGTACCACCTGCTCACTCTCCCAAGTAGCATCTTCCTCTAGCAAATATCTCCATTTGACTAAATATTCTTTAATCAACCTACTTTGCGGAGTCCATTCCCTAGTATCCAAAATAGCCTCAGGAATTAATACGAGCTTTCCCACATCTAATGGTGGTAATTTTGCTGAAGGCACAACTCTCTGACCGATGGCTTTCTTAAGCCTTGACACATGAAAAACATTATGCACCCGACTGCCCTCTGGAAGCTCAATCTCGTAAGCAACCTCGCCCACCTTGCGAATCACTCTGTAGGGACCATAAAACCTAGGCTTCAACTTCTCTGCTCTGTTTTTCTTGAGTGATGACTGTCTGTATGGTTGTAGCCTCGGGTAAACCATATCCCCAACCTCAAAACTGCACTCTATCCAGTGTTGGTCAGCATACAATTTCTGCTGATTTTGGGCTTCCTATATATTCTCCTTGAGCACCCTCAAAATATCCTGACTATCCTGCAAGAAGTGTTTTGCTTTGGGCACTCTACTATCCCCCAAAACCAAATCCATGAAACTAGGTGCTTCATAACCGTACAGTGCATGAATGGAGTCATCTTGAAGGACATATGATAAGTGGTGTTATAACAGTACTTTCCCATATGTAGCCATTTGACCCAAGCCCTCTGTTGTGCAGTCACATAGTTCCTCAGATATCCTTCCACCCATTTATTCACAATCTCTGTCTGCCCATCTATCTGTGGATGATAACTAGTGCTAGGTGTAAGATCTATACCACATAACCTAAACAATTCCTGCCAAAAAGTACTCGTCAATTTATTTCGATCGCTGACAATGAAACTAGGTAGCCCATGTAACCTAAATATCTCTCTAAAGAAAAGATCGTCCACTTGTGTTGCTGTGTAAGTGGATGGAATAGCAAAGAAGTGAGCAAACTTTGTCAGCCGGTCAACTATCACATAGATGCAATCTTTCCCCTATACTCGTGCTAACCCAGTGATGAAGTCCATAGAAATACTTTCCCATTTCCTATCCGGAATGGGCAAAGGTTGTAACAACCCTGCAGGATATGTGTGCTCCCCCTTGTTCTGCTGACAAATTGCACACTCCCTGACATGCTTCTGAACATCATCCTTGAGCCCTTTCTATGTGAACCGCTCACGGATCTGCCTGTAGGTCTTAAAGGCCCCTAGATGTCCATCTGTAGGTGCATCGTGAAATTCCTTCAGTATTACCTCCCTAAATTGTGATGAAGGAATCAAATATATCCTACCCTGAAACTTAATCAATCCATCTATCACCACGTAACGATCATCATGTATGGTGCCTGCAATTACTCTAGAAACCCAAGTGTCCCTTGCATACTCTTTTGTGATCTTATTTCTCCAATCTCCTGTAATCTTAGCTAGAGCACAAATATGAGGTGTCCTAGATAAAGCATCTGCCACCACATTCTTCTTACCTTTGACAAACTCAATGTCAAAATCATAGGCCTGTAACTTCACAATCCACTTTTGTTGTGTATCATTCGAATCACGTTGGCTCATGAAGTATTTGATGTTGTTGTGATCGGTTTTGATAACAAACTTTCCCCCAACCAGGTAGGACCGAAACTTAGCCAATGCATGCATTATAGCCAACATCTCCCGATTATAGATGGAATAGCTCCTCTATACTCCATGGAGCTTCCTGCTCTCAAAAAATAATGGGATGCTTTTCCTGCATCAAGACCGCCCCAATTCCATCTTCTAATGCATCACAATGAAGCTCAAATGGCTTTGTGAAATCTGGTAGAGTTAGTACTGGACATCATGACAACACCTTCTTGAAATGATCGAAGCTTCTCTAAGTTACCTCTATCCATGTGAAGGCCCCTTTCCTAGTGAGGTCTATCAGGGTGCAGCGATCTGTGAAAATCCCTTAACAAATCTCCTGTAAAATCTACAGAGACCAAGGAATCCCTTAAGCTGTGTAAGATTCGTAGGAGTAGGCCAATCAACAATAGTCCTAATCTTTTCAAGATCTACTCGAACTCCATCTGCGTTGATGATATGCCCAAGGTATAGTAGCTCAGTCATCCCAAACTCGCACTTAGATTCCTTGGTATACAGTGACTCTTTCTCCAAAGTGGACAACACCATCTCAAGATAATGTAAATGCTCCTCCCAAGTCTTACTAAAGACTAAAATGTCATCAAAGAAAATCAAGATAAATCTCCTAAGCTACTCCCTGAATACCTGATTCATGCAACTCTGGAACGTAGCAGGGGCATTGGTTAGCCCAAATGGCATAACCAAAAACTCGAAGTGGCCATAGTGACACCGGAAAGCTATCTTCTCAATGTCCTCCTCCCTCATCCCAATCTGATGATACCCTGACCGTAGATCAATCTTTGTAAAAAAGCATGCACCATGTAACTCATCAATCAGCTCATCTATTCGTGGGATGGGATATCTGTTCTTAATGGTCTTCTTACTTAATGCCCTGTAATCGATGCACATGTGCATCGCCATCCTTCTTCTTTACCAACACTACTGCAGAAGCAAAGGGGCTCTTACTAGGCCTAATATGCCCCATCTCCAACAACTCCTTAATTGCCCTCTCTATCCCATCCTTGTGTATCTTAGGATGATGATAAGGAGTAATCATAACTGCTTTGGCTCCCTCCTTGAGCTCAATAACATGCTCTATCCTTTTGTCAGGAGGAACCCCATGCAGAATCTCGCCAAATACCTTAGTGTGTTTGTCAAGTATCTCCTGGATATTTGGTGGATGACTCTTCACCTGTGGCTCTTGTGAAGTTGGCATAGTGAAACATTCCGCTACCCACTCTATGTTATTATGCCGAAAAAGTCTCTGCATTCTCCTCAGTGAAACTACTCTACAACTCCCATCTGAAAGTCCTCTAAGTACAATAGTTCTTCCCTCATGCTGAAACCTCATATCCAATTTTGCTAGGTTAAGTGTGAACTCTACTAGCGAGGCCATCCATGTCATGCCGAGGATGACATCAGAGTCTCCCATGTCTACCACATAGAACTCGTCCTCCAGCTCATAGCCATCTCCAAACCTGATGTGAAGATTAGATATCTTCTGAGTACATAATAGTGTCACCATTAGCTACCATGACTCTAAACCCGACGTGCTCCTCGTTCTAGACCTCTCTTGGCTACCAATTGTGCATCTATAAAATAATGTGTAGCCCCAGTGTCAATGAGTGAGATCACTTTCTACCCTTGGATAATACCCCTGACCTTAAATGTGATTGCCTTCTGAGCCCCCGTTAATCGTGCTAATGACTTCTCATCCTTAGGAATGCTGCTCTCCTCTGTAGTGCTATCCTCATCTGAATCAGAGTGTTGATCCTCCCTCTCTGACTGTGACTCCTCAACTGAAAAATACTCCATTTGATTTGCCTTACCCTTGAGAGGACACTTATGAGATAAATCCCAAGGCTCTCTGCAATGAAAACATAACTTCTTCTTGCTTAAACCATTCAAGGTGTCATTATCCAACTTATCTCTTTTTGGCTAAGCATCCTTGTGAACAATTTTTTTGTCCTTCTCCTTGTCCTTTTTCATATAAGAATCCCTGTGCTGAAATCTGCTCCTAAATGAAGAAGGCGCTAAGTCACGAGCTTTTTTAGTGGCCTCCTACAACGTAGTTGGGTCATGCCCCTTGATCCAACCTCGCAAGGGTTCTCAGAGTCCATCCATGAACAACACTACTAACCTCCTCTCTGAAATAGTTGTGACCAATACAACTAACCTCTGAAACTCACTGATGTACGTCTCAACTAATCCCCATTGCTTGAGTTGTGCCAACTCCTTAAATTATAATTTGGGATCCCTGGTATCAAATCTCTCTATAAGCTTCTCAATGAAGTCCTTGTAAAATGTGATCTGATTATGCCCCAAGGTTACCATGCCATGGTACCACCACTCATGTGCCGGTCCATCCAAGTGAATAGCCACATACCTTATAGCCTCATCTTCAGGCATAGGGTTCAGCAGCAAGTATGTATCCATCTTCTGCACCCAAGCTCGTGCAGTCATCTTCCCTAAAGCATCATAATAAGGTAAAGAAAGTTCCCCAACTTTCTTTCTCAGCTCAAGGTTTTGGCTTCTTCCTTCTGATCTAGGCATGCGTCTTATCCTCAAGTCCAAGTAATCTTTGAAAGAAATGTCCGCTTGAAACTCCGATCCATTGGCCTCCCAATCCCTCCTAAACTGATCCTGTAACTCTGTAATTTGTGGTTCATTAATCCGCTGAACTAGATCTCTGGGTGGGAAGGTGGGTAGAAGAGGTCTCGAGATGGCTGTTTGAGTTGGGCATGCAACATGTCTAAAGTTATCAGCCTCATTCTCATTGTTGTCATGTCCATTATTATCATTAATGTTGCCTCGGCCTCCATTATCATTGCCCCCATTGTTGTTGTTTCCATTGTTGGCATCACCCGGATTAATATTGATGCCCATCTGTCTAGCCATTAGCTGCAACATCATATCCATTTGCCTATTCTGCTCCTGAATTGTATCCAGTAACCTGAACAATACATTTTCCTGATCTAGACCAGTATTCCTATCATCTCGGTCACCCATACTGCTGTCTTGTTCAAAGAATATCTCTGTATTTGTATGACCAGATTGTATGTTCCTTTGCATGGATGAACTACCCTATTCGTTCTGCAAGTCTGAACTCCTACTTTGCCTTGCTTTGGTATTGCAAAAATTATAAAGCCCTTGTTGCATGCTCAAACATAGATGCTGAAGATCTCCACAGGATGGCAGGACTTATAGCTCTAATACCACTGTAAGGGGCACCCTAGAAATGCCCAAAAAAAAGAAACAACTGCTGAAAGCAATTTTAATGTCTTTGCATAGGTTTCAATTATGCAAATTGAAGACTGAACCGCTGCTAAAATAATATTAGTTCTCACAATGATAAAATCAAGTACATAGCAATGTATTCCAAAGGCCAAACCCCAAGGGAATGACGTCTAGAATGTTACAAGAGAGGATGAACATCCTCTAATGGCAAGAAAGATATGTGACTCACACATCCAGGCTCTTATTAAATGCAATTCACAATCATTCGATGCCAAACAATGACACTCCCACCTCTATTTATATTTTCCCTACACCCTTCTAGAAGGAAATCAAATATTAATTAATTGCAAGTACTAGAAGCTTCCCCCTCCCAATAATTAATGCACTCTCTAGAAACTCCTCCCTTGCAATACAATAATTAATTATGCTTCTAGAAAATTAAATTACTAGAGGCTTCCCCCTTTCCAATAATTAATACACATTCTAGAAGCTTCTCCCTTGTAATACAATAATTAATTTAATTAATTAAATATAAAGTTACCTTTTAATTTTTAATTTATTTAATGACGTTATAAGAAATTAATTTAATTTCCTCTTATGCTCCACTTAGCCTTTGGAGAATGTGAAGGCTAAAAGATGGGGTCATTACAAATATTTATCATTTGCGATATGTCAATGTTATATGATTGATGGTTTTCTCGTTTGCATTTAAAGTTTGCCTTCTCTATTATGAATCTAAAGATTTAGCATATATTATTATTACAAACATATTGCAAATCTGAAACTGAAAACAATACATTACATCTGCAAACTTTATCACTGTTCTCATTTTGAAAACTCATTGCCATGACTCATATTTTCAGAGTTCTCTATAAAATTTTTAATTATATTAATAAAAAAAATGATGTACCCAAGTGCCCTTGTCCTCTATTTTGGAAAATAGTCGTACCCATACCCCCATCCCCATGCAACCTTGACAATATTCTATTATATTTCCCTCCAACACTTAGGCATCCAAACAACACTTTACTAAATAATCATTTAATGAACTTGTCAACAAATAATAAGCTCACCTTGATTTTTTATCAAGTATAACTTAAATAATAATCATTAACCAAACCAACATCTTATTAATTCGCAATAATCTAGATGAATAACTCACAACCTGGATACTCACTACCTGAGCCTGACTTTTAAGTTTCCTGCGAAAAAAAGCATCTGGGTAAACAATGCCTTACTATAAATAGTAAGTCTCAGAATGAAAACTTTGGCGATGTCACACAACTCCTATTAAGATAATATCTTATACTTTCTATAATAGTCAACTACTTGTCTATAGTCTGTCTTTCAGTCTAGATAGGAATGTTTCCTATCCCGTCTCTTTTTTTTTCAGTCCAGATAGGAATGTTTCCTATCCTGTCTCTAGTTTTGTTTCTAATTCCGTCTTCAGTCCTTGTAATTCTTTATAAGGAACACATTTGTTCCTCTGTTTATCAATCAATCATCCGGAAATCTGTTAATCTGCCAACTCTTCTTGAATCTTGTAACATGGTATCAGAGCCTAGTTCTTGAACTTTTTGAAAAATTTATAATTTCATTCGAAATTATTTGCTCAAATTTTTCAAAATCCAGCTAGGTCTCTTTTCTGAAAATCGTGGGAAGATTTTTTTGTTTTTGCAAAATCTGCAAATTGAGGGAAATCGTGGACGATTTCATCTGCAACTCGCAATTTTCTTTTTCCTACTCATGTTTTTTTTGAACTCGCGTTTGTGGCTGAGGAACTCACTTTTTTTTTTTTTGTGCTAAAAAAAATGACGGGTTTTCTGATTTCGGCTCAGTGAGAGATGGCTTGCGTGTTCAAGTCCACGGTTTTTCAAGGGCAAAAGCAAAACCGAGACCCTCTGCCAGTGAAAGACGGGAGCAATAATTTTTAAAAAAAAAAAAAAAACGTATAGTTTTTTTTGCAGACGGTTTTTTGCATTCGGCTCTGCAAACTCACGTCGTTTTTTGGTGTTTGTTCAGCACACTCTAGCCCCATTCGTCCATGCACATCGATCCTTGAAGAAAAATCTGCCATTTTTTATCAAGAAATCTGAAGTTTTTTCAAGCTTTTTTCAGCAAGGGCCGTTTTTTTTTGAAACCCTAATTTTTGGGGTCGAAAAAATATTTTGTTTGCAGATTCTTGGTGGGTTTTTCGAGAGCTCAACTAGGTTGTCCATTTTTTCTGGGTGCCTCAATTTTCGAGCCAGTGGATCCAAAAAACGACAGCAAATTCCTTCTAGGTTTTTCGAGCTCTCTTCTGGGTCATTCTCTGATTCTTCTGGGTCTTCCGTATTTTTGCCTCGAAGAACATGCCTTCACAGATTTTCACAGTTTTCATTGAAAAACGTGCCATGGCATCTCTGACAAATATTCTGCTTGAGCATAATTCCAAATTCAATGGTCGCAATTATGGAACCTGGAAGCAGCGCATCATCACAATCTTCGAATATCAAAACACCGATCAACTTGTTTTGGGTGTTAAGCAGCGTCCGACTTCTCTGGGTCCTGATCAAGATACATGGGATCTGAACAATCGAGAGGCAGTAATGCTTCTCAAACTATCCGTAGCTGATGACCAGCTTTCTCAGATTCCATCCGGCAATACAGCTGCCGAAATCTGGACACATCTAAAAGGTCTTCATGAGACTTCCAACAAGAGCAGAGCCTTCTTTCTGAAAAACACTCTGTTTTCTATTATCATGGATGAGCGCACCTCGCTCCAGGCACACCTGAATCGGATTCAGGAAATCCATGATCAGTTACTTGCCATCGGTCGCAAGATAGAGGAAGAGGATATTGTGGTAATTACTCTTCGGAGTTTACCAAAATCTTATGAGCATTTTATCGAGACTCTCAACATCACATCTACTGGTGTTGATCTAAAGTTCACTAATCTCTGCACCCTGCTACTTCAGCAAGATCGGTGGAAACAACAGTTTGGTAGCAGCTCCAGTTCCACCTCCACTGAGCAAGCCTTTGCTGCAAAATCCTTTCAACAGAACATTGGCAACCATCAGTCTTCTCAGCCTTCCCAGCATCAACCTTCTGCTCAATCCTTGGATGGCTCTACGAAGCAAAATGTACAGTGTAATTACTGTCACAAGTTCGGCCATATGAAATTCGAGTGCCGAAAACATTTGGCTGCCCAAGCAAGGCAAAATGCTTCCCAGCCAACAACACAAGTTGTTGAGCTTCCTGATCAAGGCGAAGCTGCATTTTTTGCCTTCTGAATCTGTTTCTGTTTCTTTTGGGTTTGTTGATTTTCTCCTCAAAAATCATTTCAAGTTGTCTATAATACGCAAGGTTGCGTGAGATTCTCGGTTTTATCGTTTTTTCCACAAAAACGAAGTGTTGTAATTGCAACTTATTTTGAGTCATAGCACTCTTCTGGCAAAGCTTCTTGGTTTCCACATTCTGTAGATCCAAGGAGGGTCTCAGTTATCACAGAATGTTCCGACATCCGTACGTTGACCATTAAGGGAGGGTATTAAGATAATATCTTATACTTTCTATAATAGTCAACTACTTGTCTGTAGTCCGTCTTTCACTCTAGATAGGAATGTTTCCTATCCCGTCTCTTTTTTCTTCAGTCCAGATAGGAATGTTTCCTATCCTATCTCTAGTTTTGTTTCTAATTCCGTCTTCAATCTACGTTGTTTCTTTTAGAAACAACATCCTTGTAATTCTTTATAAGGAACACATTTGTTCCTCTGTTTATCAATCAATCATCTGGAAATCCGTTAATCTGCCAACTCTTCTTGAATCTTGTAACAACTGCCTGCTACTGCCAACTATTTAGGTGCCCTGCTAAAAATAGTAACCTTAACTTCCCTGAAATAGACACTTACTATAAATAGTAAGTGTGCCAATTTAACTGAAACAAAGAGGACTTTTGGACATCCCTGACCTTTGGAGTTAAGAATCAACCTCTGGGTCAACCAACTAGGACCCTCTATCCAATTGATTAGCCTATGAGGATCACTGATCGGCCAATCCTCACTACAACCCAAGGTGAGCTAAAATGGGGACATTACACTCAAACCAACCTTCTTGTTGAACCAAACCTGTTCGTGCAACTTTTGATTTCTCTAAAAATTGTTGATAACCCAAATATTCCTGCATACTATTAAGCCACCAATTACCTGCCTGATTTCCTTTGCAGATGTTTCATTCCCTTGTCTGCTGAACAAATATGTACTATCAATCTGCTCCTCTACCTCTAGCAACACCATGTATGTACTTTCTAATGAATCCTTTGTTGATTAAGCTCAAGAGTGAGCTCATCAACCTTTAACTCTATCTTTTAGATGTACTGAAGGCCTCAATCTACAATTTAGATGGCCATATCTCAATCTTTAATCATGTGTAGGTATGCTGATTTTATTGTTTCCATTGTAACCTTACCTTTTTTGTAAATTGGCAACAGTGACAATCTGTTCAATATGCTGATTTTATTATTTAAATCAGAAATAGAGATAATTTGTTCAGAGTGTTATTCCTTCAAATTTTGCATTAGTCCTTCAATGAACCCGTTCGTGCTATTCGTTGGAGTTAAAAATGACCATCATTTCTGGCTTAGATCAAAAACATCTCATGAAAACAAGAATCACGCGAAAGTATTGAATTTCTATTAAAACAAATGCAAAAATCAACATTCTCTTCTATATTAGAATAATATTCTATTATTCACCTCCTAATGGTAATTTAAGTCACTTAATGTTTTAGTTAAATATTTTAGCATCTTTCTATTTTCACGCTATGTTAACCATTGTTTTTTAGAAACATTGTCTTTGTATTTCCTTACTTAAGGAACCTTGTCTCCTTTGTAATTACTATTCTAATCAATCAATTATTATTTTATGTTCTTTTGACAAATAGCTTTGCTACTTGACATCATGTTGGAAGAATTATGGTCAAGTTGGTCATATCCAGAAGTTTTGCAATACGATGGAGAGCCTCAGCACCAGGGTCATGTCAATGAGTGTTTAATTAAAAGAGAGCAGCCTTTTGTGCATTCATGGCCAAATAACCTAAAGATTCTATCAAGTCTTTTGTAGGATAGTTGGTTAATAAATTGACCATTACGTGAGGGTATAAGAACAATATTGTATTGATTCTTACAATACTTGAGGAAGGGCATGGCTCTTGACTAGTGCCCTAGACGATGTTCCATTCAGCATGGCAGAAAACACTATAGTGGCTCATCCTGGCATTAATGGCCTTTCAACAAAAGAGAAATTTTGGAGAATAGTAAGAAATCTTCACAAACCTACAAATGTCCTAGGGCTAGCCTCACAAAGCAAGGGAGAGATCATATGCTCCGATTTATAACATCCAGAACCTAATCAACAACCCTAAAGAGGACTAGCAATGAAGCCACTAGGGCTATGCCAACATATGTTTGCATAAACCATTCAACATTAAAATGGTGGAACATAAGTTTTTTAGACCTAAAAAACACTACATAGTAGGTCAAAGTTGTGAACAAGCCCCTCACTTCATCCATTCCACAATAGTCAAGGTACTAACAAAAAATAATGAATGAAATGGCTTTGTGAATGACCTTCGGGATTTCTTATGAAATGGAGTAGTCCATGGCCAACATTGAAAAAGATAAGTGATTGGTGTGAGGCCGAATGTGGGAAGGGAAGAACTATCAAAATTGTCCTTAACGGCTTTTATCTAGAAATTTGTGATGATAACTTGGCAAAACCCTGTATTCTACAAAATGGGCCTCACATGATGGACAGGAAAGGATTTTACGTCAAAGACTGGACTCCACATTTTAATCCCAAAACAAAGAGAATGGATGAAGTGCCCATCTGGGAAAAGACTATATAATCTTCCTCATTAATACTGGAAGTTCATGTGATTGGCAACAAGCCTAGGACCTATATAAAAATGGAGCTAGCAATGGAGAAAAAAGATTTTAGCATATATGCTAGAATCTGCATTCTCTAGATGGTCGCACATCCTCTCCTAGAAATGGTAGAACTAATCATTGGCAATGGAATTTGGAAACAATTCGTGAAGGTGGAGAAATCTCCTCAGTCATGTCACCATTGCCAAGCCCACTGCAAACGTCACTTGCTTCAACAATTTATAGTCAGAGAAAAAAGCATGACTTAGAAAGAGGATCTAGATTTTTCGCAACTTATGACAACCCCGTTATCACTCTCTCAGAAGGGCGCTAAGGATTTCAATAAAGATTGCCTTGATCATTTGTAGCTTTTGGGAAACTGGCAAAATTTTCAAAAAAATGACCATTGATTTTAGGGTGTTTTCGAATTCCTCAAAGAAACTTCATGTTCGTAGTCACTCTCTTATATAGCTATGAACTCTCTTATTGTTATCGTATAGAGCGGAGCTTAAAGATAGGTGACATGGTTTATCTTTGTCTCCAACCATATAGATAGAGCTCACTGAAGAAAAGTGGGTCAGAGATGCTTAAGCCCAGATTTTACGGACCTTATTGCATCACCAAGATGATTGGTGAGGTTTCTTATGAGTTGGATTTACCTGGTGACAGTCAAATCCACAATGCGTTTCACGTCTCATGCCTCAAGAAGGCAATTGGTCAACAGATTGTACCATTGGAAGGCCTGCCTCCACTTGACAAGGAAGGTAGACTTGTTTTGGAGCCGACAGAAGTGATTGAGACCAGGGAAAAGAAGTTACGAAATAGATCTGTCAGAGAATATCTAGTTCGCTGGAAGGATTTACCATATGAAAACGCCACATGGGAAGGTGAGTCTATCTTACAGCATCCAACATTGAGATTGCATGAGGGAAGGGAGGACTGTCATGTCCCCTCTTTCATGCTAGTTCTTTTGGCGCCTAGTTAATCTACCTCCACATCTAGATAGATTAATGGCACTAACAATAAGGATGCATGTCAGTCACAAGGGAAGATTTGTCTTAAGTTTGTCATTTAATGTCTTAGAGTACTTTAATAAAGATATTTTATGTTTTATTAAGACATTCATTTTATAAAGTGACTTAAGTGACTAGAAGACAAAATTGGTGTTTTACCCCACATCTCTTATTCCAACACTCTTCCCTCACTTCGAGGTTATAAATAAGAGGCTCACTTGGGAAAGACATAACAAATAAATATACACAGGTTCTTCAAATCCTAATGGTCACTTCTTTGTGACTGGATTCCTTGTAAGGACGAAAGCCCTTTTAGAAGGTTGGTGAAGCTAGATGCAAACCTAGCTATCACACATCAAAAGTTGCAATATTTGGTTCAAATTTGAGGTCTTAAGTGCATAAAAGAAATGGAAGATAAATAGCAAGTGGTTGGCTAAATATACAGCATACCAGCAATAATTCCAGGTTGGATGTCAAGCAAATAAGTTATTCACAACATCCAAGGCAAATCTCAACACATGAACTAGCCGCTTTAAGTTCCAGTTCAAACGCATATGTTTTTATTGCTATAACGTGGGGATAGTGCTGGAAAGAAATGACAGAAAGTATTATCGGATGGATAGAGTTATCAATAGGGATCCATGTCTAAACTCATCTTGGGACAGGGTGTCTTAGAACTGGCACACATTACAGTGTAACATCTGCAAGTCGCTGTCGTCTAGTTAGTAGGTCGGGTGTATTATTGGTGGAGAAGAGACCCTCCACATTCACAGTCCCAACAACAGCTACAGGTAAGGGAAGTTTGTAAGAAGTTTGAGGCAGGCGGAACTGATAACAGTGGCAGCTGATAGCTGATTCATTACATTAAATGAGTGGTGGTGAATATTGGTTTCAAATACACCTCAGTCGGCTTCCAACAAGGCGCTTCATCTTGAAATTGGGTCTATACCCCACAAACTTACTCTGTAACTTCACCTTCAGTATGTGATCTTCCTAATTATATGCAGTGGCAAGTCATAGTATGCATAAGAACATTTAATGTTGGAGTCTACTATCATTAAACATCGATGTACTGTTCTCGTTCGATGACAAGTTTTCATTTGTTATCATAAATAGTTCATAGCTGATTGAGGTTAAATTACTGGACAATATTTCTGAGAAAGATTGTTTGATAGATTGGTTTATTGACAACTGTTTGACATAATTCCTACAAGTTTAAAATTCATTGTTCCTTACCAAAATCCAACAAAAGAATATTACAGTGTTATCAGAGCCACAAGACCTGTCATCTTGTGGGTAAAAACAGAATATTTGCAGACTGATTTTAATCTAAAAATGACAGCTGGGAATGAGTAAAAGATAGTATAAATTCAGCCATCTACAGCCAGAACAAGAAAATTCTTCAAAATATATTGAGATTGAAGATTGTTATTCAGTGGATGAGGAATTAATTTCTAGAACAGGTGAACAAACTGAACAAACCAAACAGGTTGATCATTTTGAACAGGCTAAACAGGTAAACAATATTTAAATGGAACATAATGAAACTGAATAGGATAGGAAAGTACGGGAAACATTGCGGGCTATTAGAGATGGACAAAATAATATAATTGACGCCCTTCAACAACTTGCAATTAATATGCAACAGTTAGCTCTTGTTTATAGGAGAGCCCCGAACAATCACAGTAGAGGAAATAGTGTAGCTGGATCTCCCAAAGCTCTTACAAATCCCACACGTAACACTAACAGGCCTTTAATGTCAGTGTTTAATGTAGAAGATGCAGCACCACCAACAACACCAAATTTACTACCAAACAATGTTATGGCAATATTTGATAAATGGAATTTGTTTTTTGATCCTATTAAACAAAATTTGACCTTTGTCTAGTACCTAAATCTGAATAGGGAGGTAGATAGACAACAGTAGGACAGGAGACCGAGAGCACCAAACAGAGACTTCAAGCATGCTATGAACAAGTTAACCTTCCCTACCTTTGATGGTAGTAGTAAGACAGCTACTAGAGATTGGATTCACAAGCTTGATACCTACTTGACACTCAAACCCATGGCAGAGGCAGAAGCGATTAGATTTGCTACGATGCACCTAGAGGGAGCAACGTATGATTGGTGACATCACGGTTTAGTCACCCAGGATCATGGCCTCATAACTTCATACGAGATTTTCAGCTCCAAGTTGATTACTCGTTTTGACAGGAAGGATATTTAAGTTTATTACAGGGCCTTGGCTCAAGTACGACAGACTGGGTCCTTGGATAACTTCATTGATGAGTTTTAGCGAATATCAGTGATGCTACCGGATATGACAAAACAACATAAGGTGATGTTGTTCATAGATGGGTTACAAGACAGATTTAGGGGCTTGGTTAAGGTCCTTAAACCAAACACCTTGGATGATGTGATTAAGATTGCCCATGATTTGGATTCACCTTTACTATTGTAGCCTTCGAAGAAACCCTATAAAGGATCTACATCATCCCAAGGGAACAAAAATCAACGAAAACCAAATCCTCCCAGATTGGATTTTGAGACATGTAATGAACTTAAGAGGAAGAAATTGTGCTTCACTTGCAGGGAACCTTGGACTCTTGATCGCAAATGCCTTAGTAAAGGCAAGATTCACTATGTTAAGGTTCTTTCAGAACATGAACGAGAGTAGCAGGAAGGTAATGATGTTGAGGACAGCGAGGAGGAAGAGGTTGAGCAGCACCTTAAAGATAAAAAGAAGAAAGCCACTACCGAACAGTCTCCTGTTATAGCCATCCTTTCTAGTGATTTAGCATGTTATCCTTTCAAGGTGAAGGGTGTTGTTAGAGGACAATGCATTGTTTGCCTTTTGGATACAAGAGCATCCCATAATTTCATCAACACATAGATGGTATCTAAGAGAGGATTGCAAACAGTCGACATACCCGAGTTCAAAGTGAAGGTAGCAGGTGGAAAAGTTTTGAGTTGCACAAAGAAAGTATCTAGTCTTCAAATACAGTTTGATGATTATCTTTTAGAGACTAATTTTTATGTTGTTGATGTGGATGGGTTTTATGCAATTCTAGGTAGACAATGGTTAAGGACTCTCTGCAGGTATACATTTGATCACGAGACAATGCACTTGGAATTCTTAAGGGTGATCGTTTGATAGTCCTAAAGACTATACTAGATAGTGGACCCAAGTTGATAGCAACTCACAAGATGGAAGCCATTTTGAGGCACGATGATATCATCTCCTCTAAGGAGACACAGGATATAGGACAGCAGTACCATTGTGACATCTAGACGATGTTTGACAAGCAGAGGAAGGGTATTTTAGGATTTACCCCTAGGTATTCCACCAGATAGAGGGTTTGAGCATATCATTAAACTAGAAGAGGGCGCCAAACCTATCATTATCACTCATTATCGTCACTTTAGGCATTATAAAGAAGAAATAGAGAAGACGATTAAGGAACTTCTAGATATGGGACATATCAGACCCAGTTCTAGCCCTTTTGCCTCTTCAATGGTGTTGGTTAAGTGCCTCTTCAATGGTGTTGGTTAAGAAGGATGACACCCTTTGTATGTGTATTAATTACCGTGCCCTTAATAAGAGAACCATTAAAAATAGGGATCTGATTCCCTACATTGATGAGTTACTGGATGAGCTTCATGGAGCTGTTTATTTCTCGAAGATCGATCTTTGATCAGGATACCATTAGATTCGAGTCCAAGAGGAGGATGTACATAAGATGCCACTACGGACACTATGAGTTTTTGGTGATGCCATTTGGGCTCAGTAACTATAATAACCCTAATAGGTTATAACTTCTTCAAACACCAAAAATCTTTATACTTCAGTTGTTTGACATTTCGTCAAACACTTTGCAAGCAAGCTCTGATACCACTGTAATGGCCCTCCTCAAATCTACTCTCAAAAAATGCTGATGAAAGCTCAAAGAATTTCATCAAACAATTCACATGCAAGGGACGTATGACTGATATAGTATTTCAGCTGGCTGCAAATGACTCTTTTTTCAATTTGCATCAATGAGAATCTTGTGCTAGAAGACTCCAAATGGACTACACAATGGCCTAACATGAGTGTGCTACTAATTTTGACAATATTCAATGCATATATATGATCTAAGCAAGAGAAATGAATACCTACAGCCAACTGGCATTTTTACAAATGATGGGGACACAACCCAAGAACAAAATGGACACAACAGAAAGGAAAAATTTTATTAACTGAGAAAATAAGCTAGTACAAACAGTACAGGAAAATAAACTTCGAACATGCCCTAAGGGCTTACAATAGCATAAATCTGGAGATAATTTCTCCTTTCAATACCTCCTCTCAAACTCCACTCCGAACTGCCTTTTACAATGCCAGAAATCTCCTTAAATAGACCCCAGAGCGTTAAGGACTAGGAGTACATTCTAGAAAGTGCTAGTAGGCATCCACCGACCGCATAGAAGGTTCTAGAAGCTGCATTGGAAGTCGGTGCAAATCTAGAAGAATCCAGAAACGGTAACTGAACTTCCGGGAGGCATAACTTTTGAACCGTAGCTCCGATTGACGAACCGTTTACATTTTCGAAAAGCTCTCGAAGCGCTCTATAGCCCTATGGACCAGCTTCGCTCGTCCTCCATTTTTCGGCCCTTTTCGAGGTCATTTAATGCCCCTAACCTGACTTTGAAGCATTCTTAGGAGGTCTCCAAAACCCGAAAAACTGCAATAACTTTCAAACCGTGGGGTCTATTGACCTGATTCTTTTTCTGGAATGCTCTAAATCACGATTACATTCATCTGGCCAATTCACACCTTCTAGTTTACCAAAATGATGGCCCAATTACATGCTCCTATTTTTTCGAGATTTTCAAACACACTGATAGTGGAACTGTGAGAGTTGGAACCTTTATTTGACCCAAATGGGTATCCAAAAATGAAAACACATGAAACAGAAACTAAGTCTAAGTATATTTTTTTAGGTGACACAGGATTGCCCTTATACCTCTGGATGCTCCCGCATCAGACACCTAGGGTAGATTGAAAAGTGACCTTGTCACTTTATGAATGGTAGAGGAAATCCCAAATGGTGCTGAAATCCAAGTTGAGTCCTCGATCGGCCGTCCTTTCCACTTCACCAAATACTCTTCATATTGCCTATTTCTAGTACTCCTTCCCACACGATGATCTAGAATGTCTTCTATCTCCTCCTTCTTAGAAGCAGGAATTGGACATGGCTCTAACACCAGCTCCTCATTTGCACCATCATCATGATACTCTATTAAATCTGCAATGTTGAAAATGGGAGAAATGTGAATACCATATGGCAGCTCCACCTTATATGCATTTCCTGAGTCATGTTTCTTCAAAACTTTGTAGGGGCCAAATTTCTTCATTTTCAGCTTGTTATAAGTCCCGACTGGAAATCTTTCTTTTCGTAAGTGCACCATGACTAGATCCCCTACTTGAAATTCCTTATGTCTTCTCCTTTGATCAGCCCTAGCTTTATACTCTTGATTCATCTTGGTAATGTGTGCTTGAACCTCCTCATGTAGACGCTTGATATGTTCAGCAAATTCCTCAGCTTCAGCACTTGTCCTCTCCCCTTGTTCTATCTTCCTCAATTCTGATGCAGTCCTTGGGCTATTCCCATATACAATTTGAAATGGTGATTTTTCAGTACTCCTATTTATAGAGTTATTGTAAGCAAACTCTGCTTGTGGTAGAATCAAATCCCATCCCTTGGGCTTATCCCCAACTAAACATCTCAGCAAATTGCCCAGACTTCTGTTTACCACTTCTGTTTGGCCGTCAGTTTGTGGGTGATGCGTGGAACTGAATTTCAAGTCTGTTCTCAACTTTTTCCACAATGTCCTCCAGAAATACCCCACAAATTTAGTATCTCTGTCAGAAACTATACTCTTTGGAAGACCATGTAGTCTTACCACCTCTTTGAATAACAAGTCTGCAATATGGACAGCATCATGAGTTTTGTGGCATGGAATGAAATGTGCCATTTTGGAGAACCTATCAACCACCACAAATACTGAGTCATTACCCCTTTGTGTCCTCGGCAATCCAAGAACAAAATCCATACTTATGTCCTCCCATGGCCTTGATGGAACAGGCAATGGCTGATATAGGCCAGTATTGTGACTAAACCCCTTGGCAACTTGACAAACCTGGCAACTCTGTACAAACTTCTTCACATCTTGTGAAATTTGAGGCAAAAAATAATGTTCTCTAAGAATGGCAATGGTCTTATCTCGACCAAAATGTCCTGCCATCCCTCCACTGTGTTTCTCCTTAATTAGATTTTCCCTCATGGAACTCCTTGGAATGCACAATTGACTACCTTTGAACAACATACCATCCTGAATCAAATAGTCGAACCCCTTGGTTCTATCTACAGCAACAAGTTCTTTACAAGCTTTCCAGGCTTCAGCAAAATCAGGATCCTCAGGGTACAAATTCTTGAGTTCATCAAACCCAACTACTTCAACCTGCATTACTCTAAGCAACAACTGTCTCCTACTTAGTGCATCTGCAACCCTGTTAGATTTTCCACTTCTATGCTTCAACACAAATGTATAACTCTGCAAGAACTCTACCCACTTCATATGCCTCTGATTCAATTTACCTTGGCTATTTAGGTACTGTAATGCCTGATGATCAGTATACAAAACAAATTCCTTTGGCAATAAATAATGCCTCCATTTCTTTAAGGCCTGAACTATTGCATAGAACTCTTGATCATAAACAGAATACTTCTTCTTTGCATCATTCAATTTTTCACTAAAATATGCAATAGGCTTACCTTCTTGGCTTAATACAGCCCCAATAGCGCTGCCACTAGCATCACAATCCACCTGGAACACTTTTCTAAAATCTGGAAGTGCCAACACAGGTTGTTCTATTACCTTCTTCTTTAGCAATTCAAAACTTCTCGCAGCTGCTGCAGTCCATTTGAACTCTTTTCTATCCCCTCTTATTGTATCAGTTAGGGGTGCACATATGCCACTGAAATTCCTAATAAACTTCCTATAAAAACTAACCAGACCATGAAATGATCTTACCTCAGTAGCAGACCTTGGACCAGGCCATTCCAAGATGGCTTTTACCTTCTCCGGATCCATTTTGAGACCTTCAGGTGATATAACAAACCCCAAATAGACTAACTCCCTTTTTGCAAAGTTACACTTCTTCAGATTAATTAAGAGTTTCTCTTCCCTTAGCCTTTCAAGGACACTATGAATATGCAATAAATGTTCTTCCAAAGTCTTGCTGAAAATTAAAATATCATCCAAATAAACAATAACAAATTTTCCCAAGAACTTCTTAAGTACCTCATTCATGAGCCGCATGAAGGTGCTTGGGGCGTTCGTCAATCCAAAGGGCATGACTAACCACTCATAAAGACCCTCCTTGGTCTTGAAGGCTGTTTTCCACTCATCTCCTCCTCGAATCCGTATCTGGTGATAACCACTCTTCAAATCTATCTTTGTGAAGTACTGAGCTCCACTCAAGCAGTCCATAATATCATCCATCCTTGGCAAAGGAAACCGGTACTTGATGGAAACCGGTACTTGATGGTGATCCTATTTATAGCTCGAGAATCTGTACACATCCTCCACTCTCCATCCTTCTTTGGTGCGAGTACTGCAGGTACTGCACATGGACTCAGGCTCTCTCGAATCAAGCCCTTCCTCAACAAATCCTGAACCTGTCTATTTAGCTCCTCTGTTTCAATAGGAGTCATGCTGTGAGCAGCCTTGTTAGGAAAACTAGCTCCTGGAATCAGATCTATCTGATGACTGATTTGCCTTACTGGTGGCAATCCATCTGGAACATTATCAGAGATAATATCTCCAAACTCCCCTAGTAAATCTGAAACTTCAACTGGTATTTCACTACTACCTTCTTTATCTTTCCTAGGAATCAAAGCATAGCACATATGCTGATGTTTCATGCCATCTAAAAACTTCCTTTCATCAACAAGACAAATCCTAGCACTGCTACATACCTTTTCCCCTTCCTTTTTCATGGGCTTCAATTTGTCGCGAACTCCATCCTTTGTCAGAGAGTATGTGTTTGCATGTCCATCATGTACTGCATGTCTATCAAACTGCCATGGTCTACCCAACAATAGATGGCAAACATCCATCGAAATAACATCACAGAGAACTTCATCATGGTAACTCCCAATTTTGAATTTTATTAAACATTGTTCACGTACCAAGACCTTATGATCATCTTTTACCCAAGCAATCCAATAGGGCTGGGGATGTTTCTCCCTCTTGAGCTTCAGCTTAGAGACCATCTCTTCTGATACCAAGTTATCAGTGCTACCACCATCAATGATCACGTCACAACATTTATCCTCACACTTGCATCTAGTACGGAACAAACTCCTCCGTTGTCCTGGTTCAATCTCACCACTTAGTAGGACTCTTTCATTTACCAAGGTCTCTCCTCTTTCTGCATCCTCTGAATGTGATGATTGTGCATCCTCATCCACATGAGCAACCCTAGCTTGGCCCTCAGCTCTCCTATCTGTCCTTCCTTGTCGTTGAGGGCATTCAAAGGCACGATGACCTTCTTCATTGCAATGGAAATAGGTACCACGGAAGCCTCCTCTTCCTTGTCCACGTCCTCTACCTCTTCCTCTCTGATTTCCAAAGTCTTGATCATGGGAGCGATCGAAACCCTCATTCCTCTGGTTCCTGCTAGTACCCACATCTTCATTTTTCTTTTGGGTTTCATTGCGGCCTCCAGATGATCTACCGCTTCCCCTTCCTCCTTGACCGCGCCCTCTTTGTCTTCTTTCAAACTTTTTATTCAGCTTCTCTTCAACTTGTAGGGCAAACTAGTATGCCTCTTCAACGCTGGTCATTCTTACCAGACTTAATTCCTCCTGGATGCTAGGTCGCAACCCACTGATATAACGAGCAACCTTCTCCTTATTTGCTTCTGCATGTCCCGCTCTAATCAAGAGTCGGTAAAATTCCTCTGTATATTCTTGGACTGATCTTCCTGCTTGCTTTAACCCATGCATCTTCTTAAACAAATCAAGCTCATAGTCCACAGGAATGAACTGCTTCTTCAATTTGTCCACCATACGATCCCATCTTGTGATCTTCTCCTTTCCTCTTCTGTTTTTTTCCAATTGGACCTCTTGCCACCAGATTTTGGCATGGCCTTTCAGTTTGGCCTTTGCAAACTTAACCCTATCTGGGTCCCTGATATCCTCATACTCAAAGTATTCTTCCAGTTCATTGATCCAATCGATCAACTCATCTGGTTTCAGATTTCCTGAAAATACACCCACTTCAATTGTAGGTCTTTTCCCAAACTTAGTAATGGCCCTAAAAAGCCTTTCCTCTGCATGATTCAAAACTTCCCCGTCAAATTCCCCTTTTGGTTCCATTACTTCTTCTTCATTGTCATCCTCAATGTCGTCACCTGCGGCAACATTTGCTCCTCTACGGAGCTCCTCTTGCAATGCCTATACTTGCCTTTGGAGGGCTCTAACCTCCTCAGGATTAATAGCTCTAGCCCTTCCACCACGCTCTCTTCGTGGAGGCATCTTCTTAACTCAAACCCACAACCACACAGTCTTGGTGCAAACTGCCTCATAGTCAGTGTTTTGTCTACGCAATCAGGAAAACTGGCTCTGATACCACTTGATGGGGACACAACCCAAGAACAAAATGGACACAACAAAAAGGGAAAATTTTATTAACTGAGAAAATAAGCTAGTACAAACAGTACAAGAAAATAAACTTCGAACATGCCTAAGGGCTTACAATAGCATAAATCTGAAGATAATTTCTCCTTTCAGTACCTCCTCTCAAACTCCACTCCGAACTGCCTTTTACAATGCCAGAAATCTCCTTAAATAGACCCCGGAGGGTTAAGGACTAGGAGTACATTCTAGAAAGTGCTAGTAGGCATCCACCGACCAAATAGAAGGTTCCAGAAGCTGCATTGGAAGTCGGTGCAAATCTAGAAGAATCCAGAAACGGTAACCGAACTTCCAGGAGGCATAACTTTTGAACCGTAGCTCCGATTGACGAACCGTTTACATTTTCGGAAAGCTCTCGAAGCGCTCTATAGCCCTATGGACCAGCTTCACTCGTCCCCCATTTTTCGGCCCTTTTCGAGGTCATTTAATGCCCCTAACCTGACTTTGAAGCATTCTTAGGTCTCCAAAACTCGAAAAACTGCAATAACTTTCAAACCGTGGGATCTATTGACCTGATTCTTTTTCTGGAATGCTCTAAATCACGATTACATTCATCTGGCCAATTCACACCTTCTAGTTTACCAAAATGATGGCCCAATTACATGCTCCTATTTTTTCGAGATTTTTAAGCACACTGATAGTGGAACTGTGAGAGTTGGAACCTTTATTTGACCCAAATGGGTATCCAAAAATGAAAACACATGAAACAGAAACTAAGTCTAAGTATATTTTTTTGAGTGACACAGGATTGCCCTTATACCTCTGGATGCTCCCGCATCAACAAACAGTTGGTATGCAAACTAACTAGCTGATAAATAATGATATTGAATTGCTTAAATGACACCAGCAACTTAATTGCAATGAAATTTCTAATACAATGCTCATGAAATATGGCCAAGACTTTTGGCATTTACATGGATTACAAAATGATAATGCTAGTATAATGCACACTTACAGCTGAAACTTATAATACCCTAAAAACAATACTAACAAGGGAACCTGGTTGTAGATGGCTGTAATAATTTCCTTCAATGCTGCCCTTTCTGCTTTGCTTTTCTGATTTGCTTTTTCGGATCTGCTTTTTGAACTGCTTTTTCAGCCTGCTTTTTCGGTTCCGCTTTTTCGGACTGCTTTTACGAACTGCTTTTTCAGCCTGCTTTTTCGGTTCCGCTTTTTCGGACTGCTTTTCCGTATCTGCTACCATGTTAAATCTCAAGACCATATCTTTCAATAGCGTCAAGATTTCCAACTTGAAGGGATTTCGTCCTTCAAACTATTGAGACATAATCTCTAGAAAATTTTCCAATTTCTTTGATATTTCCAAGCATACTAAAAAGAAGCTCTTCCCTTTCTTTTATAGTGTTCTCACAAGAGCTCAATCCTTCGTTTTCCCCATGTGGGATAAAACATCACTCTCTTTATGTAACTTATGTCTCCAATGTGTTATAAAATAAAGGGGACTCTTTTAATTAAAATATTTCCCACAAACTATAGTCTATGCATTAATAAAGTTAAATATTTAAATTTAACTTTATAAAATAGCTTTATCAATGCATAACAAATCTTATCAATGATAAACTAGTCTTCTTGTTGATTTTAAACAATTACCATTGACATACCGCTGCCACTGGATGTCCGACCATATCCAAGATGACTTACTATAAATAGTAAATATGCCCAAAGTTGCCTCAAAACCCCACAGAAAGACCTGCAGCTGAAACTATCTAGGCCAAATGGCCTCTAAGTCCCTTTAATGTCCTAGTTAGCCTACGGGACCGTGGGGAAATAGGCTAACAACAACATCATGTTATAAATGCTAAAAAGGGGACATTACAGTAACACACCAACCACTTTCTAGTCATGCATGAACCACATCTTCAAAAAGCAACTAAGAAAGAGTGTGTTGGTTTTCTTTGATGACATTGATCTTTAGCAAGACTTGGGAGGAACATTTGCAGCACCTAGATGAGATCCTTAGCTTCATGGAAGAACACTTTTTATTCGAAAAGGAGTCTAAGTGCAAATTTGGATTAATTGAGATTCTCTATTTGGGTCACGTGATTGGTGCAAAAGGAGTTAAAGTACATTAGGAAAAGATACATGCAATCCTTGATTGACCAACACCAAGAGATGTATTTGAGTTGCGGGGATTTCTTGGCCTTTGTTCTTATTACAGACAATTCGTCAAAGTTTTTTCCAAGTAGCAGCCTCCCTTACCAATCTAACACGGAAAGGAGCATTTAGATGGACAAAGGATTCAGAGGTAGTCTTTGATAGACTGAAACGGGTGATGAGCACGTGCCCAATTCTGGCACTTCTTGATTTTTCTAGACCCTTTATTTTGGAGTGTGATGCTTCAGGAAGCAAAATCGGGGCAGTTTTGATGCAGGACCGTCATCTCATAGCTTTTGAGAGAAGGAAACTTAGGGGTAGCGAGCTATCATATTCTACATATGATAGAGAGATGCTAGCCATAATGCACGCCTTAGCCAAGTTTAGACAATACTTGGTGGGAAGTAAGTTTACATTGAAGATTGATCATAACAATTTACGTTACTTCCTAGAACAAAAAGAGTTGAACGAAAGATAGCAAAAATGGGTCAATAAGGTCCAAGCATACAATTTTGACATTGAATATGTCAAAAGGAAAAATAATATAGTTGCTGATGCACTTTCCCAAAGACCCCTAGTGATAGAGTGTTGTACCATTTCCGAGATTTTAGTTGATTGGAGATCCCAGCTCTTAGTTGAGTATTCTAAAAATACTCATGCATGTTAGATTATGGATGGTATACTTCAGGATGATCGGTACAATGTAATGAATGATATTATATATTATAAGAGTAAAATCTACCTAGTATCAGAATCTAAACTTAAAAGGGATATTATGCACACTGTACATGATGCACCTTCAGTAGGCCACCCAGGTTTTTTCAAAACCTACAAGCAGATTAGAGAGAGATTCTCATTGAAGGGGCTAAAAGACGATGTATTACAACATGCTAGAGAGTGCCAGACTTGTCAGCAGAACAAGTGAGAACAAGGCTTTCCAGCAGATCTACTTCAGCCTCTTCCTATTCCAGTGCAGAGGTGGGAGAGTATCTCTATAGATTTTATAAAAAGGTTGTCGAGGGTCCAGGGCAAAGATTGCATTTTTGTGGTGGTAGACAGATTGACTAAGTTTGCACACTTCTTTGCTATTGCAGCGAACTGGTCAGCCTCTCAAACGGCCAAGTTGTTCTTTCAAGAGGTTTTTCATCTTCATGGATTACCCAGGACTATCGTGAGTGATAGGGACAACAGGTTTCTCAGAACCTTTTGGCAGGAGGTTTCTGGATTGGCAGCTACAGAGTTGACTCCCAATACTAGCTATCACCCATAGACGGATGGTCAAACCGAAATAGTGAATAAATGGGTGCAAGGGTATTTAAGAAACTACATTATAGGTCAGCAAAGAGCTTGGGTTAAGTGGTTGTATTTGGGGGAGTATTGCTATAACTCCACATATCATATGTCTATTCAGATGACTCCTTTCCGAGCTCTTTATGGCTACGAGCCTCTCACTTTCATTGATTTGGCTTTACAGGACAACAAGGCTCCCTTAGCCAAAGATTGGGTTTAGGATCAACGGGATATTCTCAGATCTCTTAGAGATAATTTTCAACAAGCGCAAAACCAATAGACGTTATATGTTGATCATCATCATACAGAGCAGAACTTCGAGATAGGTGACATGGTTTATCTTTGTCTCCAGCCATATAGACAGAGCTCCCTGAAGAAAAGTTGGTCAAAGAAGCTTAAGCCCAGATTTTATGGACCTTATTGCATCACTAAGAGGATCGGTAAGGTTGCTTATGAGTTGGATTTACCTGGTGACAGTCGAATCCACAATGTGTTTTCACGTCTCATGCCTCAAGAAGTCAATTGGTCAGCAGATTGTACAATTAGATGGCTTGCCTCCACTTGATGAGGAGGGTAGACTTGTTTTGGAGCCAACAGAAGTGATTGAGACCAAGGAAAAGAAGTTGCGAAATAATTCTATCAGAGAATACCTAGCCCTCTGGAAGGATTTACCGTATAAAGATGCCACATGGGAAGCTGAGTCTATCTTACAACATCCAGCATTGAGATTTCTTGAGGGCAAGCAATCTCGGGAAGGGAGGACTGTTATGTCCCCTCTTTTGCGTTAGTTTTTTTGGCACCTGGTTAATCTACCTCCACATACGGATAGATTAATGACAGTAACAGTAAGGATGCCTGCTAGTCACGAAGGAAGATTTGTCTTAAGTTCGTCATGTAATGTCTTAGAGTACTTTAATAAAGTTACTTTATGTTTTATTATGACATTCACTTTATAAAGTGACTTAAGTCACTAGAAGATGTTATTGGTGTTTTATCCCACATCTCTTATTCCAACACTCTTCCCTCACTTTGAGGTTACAACTAAGAGCCTCAGTCTTGGGAAAGACATAATGAATGAATATAAACTAATTCTTCAAATTCTAATGGTCGCTTCTTTGTGACTGGATTCCTTCTAATGACGAAATCCCTTTTACAAGGTTGGTGAAGCTAGACACAAACCTAGCTATCACAAATCAAAAGTTGCAGTATTTGGTTCGAATTTGAGGTCTTAAGTGTGTAAAAGAAATGGGAGATAAACAATAGGCGATTGGCTAAATACACAGCATAACAGCAGTGATTCCAGGTTGGACGTCAAGTAGATAAGTTATTCACAGCATCCAAGGTAAATCTTAACACATGAACTAGCCACTTTGACTTCTAGTTCAAACACATATGTCTGTATTGTTATAGCGTGGGGATAGTTTTGAAAAGAAACAATATAAAGTATTATCAGACGGATAGAGTTATCAATGGGGAGCAATGTCTAAACTCATCTTGGGATGGGGTATCTCAGAACCAACACACATTACAGTGTAACATGTGCAAGCCGCTGTCATCTAATTAGCAAGTCGGGTGTATTATTGGTAGAGAAGAGACCCTGCACGTTCACAGTCCCGGTAGCAGCTACAGGTAACGAAAGTTTGTAAGAAGTTTGAGGCAGCTGGAACTGATAACAATGGCAGCTGATAGCTGATTCATTACATTAAACGAGTGGTGATGAATATTGGTTTCAAATACATCTTAGTCGACTTCCAGCAAGGCGCTGCATCATGAAATCCGGTTTGTACCCCACAAACTTACTCTATTACTTCACCTTCTGTATGTGATCTTCCTAATTATATGCACTGGAAAGGCATAGTATGCATAAGAACATTTAATGCTGGAGCCTACTGTCATTAAACACTAATGTACTGTTCTCATTGGATGACAAGTTTTCATTTGTTATCATAAATAGTTCATAGCTGATTGAGGTTAAATAACTGGACAATATTTCTATGATAGATTGTTTGATAGATAGGTTTATTGACAACTATTTGACATAGTTCGTACAAGTTTAAAATTCATTGTTCCTTATCGAATTCGACAAAAGAACATTACAGTGGTATCAAAGCCACAAGACATGCCATCTTGTGGGGAAAAATAGAATATTTGCAGACTGATATTAATCCAAAAATGACAGCCAGGAATGAGTAAAAGACATTATAAGTTCAGTCATCTACAGCCTAAACAAGCAGATTCTTCAGAACATATTGAGATTGAAGATAGTTATTCAGTGGATGAGGAATTAATTTTTGGAACAGGTGAACAAACTAAACAAACCAAACAAGTTGATCATTTTGGATAGGCAGAACAGGTAAACAACATTCAAATGGAACATAATGAAACTAAACAGGACAGGGAAGTACAAGAAACATTGTGGGCTATTAGAGATGGGCAGAATAACATAATTGATGCCCTTCAACAACTTGCAATTAATATGCAACAGTTAGCTCTTGTTAATAAGAGATCCCCAAGCCATCACAATACAAGAAATAGTGTAGTTGGATCTCCCCGAGCTATTAGAGATCCCACACATAACACTGATAGGCCTTAAATGACAGTGTTTAATGCAGAAGAAGATGTAGCACCACCAACAGCATCAAATTTACTACTAGACAATGCTATGGCAATGTTTGATGAATGGGATTTGTTTCCCGATCCTATTAAACAAAATTTGACCTTTGTCCAATACCTAAATCAGAAAAGGGAGGTAGATAGACAGCAACAAGACAGGAGACAAAGAGCATCAAATAGAGACCTAAAGCACATTATAAACAAGTTAACCCTCCCTACCTTTGATGGCAGCAATAAGACATCCGCTAGAGCTTGGATTCACAAGCTAGATACCCACATGATACTCAAACCCATGGCAAAGGCAGAAGCCAATAGATTTGCTATGATGGACCTAGAGGAAGCAACGTATGATTGGTGGCATCACGGTTTAGTCACCTAGGATCATGGCCTCATAACTTCACTATAAATTTACTTCCCACCAAGTATTGTCTAAACTTGGCTAAGGCATGCATTATGGCCAACATCTCTTTATCATATGCAGAATATAACAGCTCACTGTCCCTAAGTTTCCTACTCTCAAAAGCTATGGGATGACGGTCCTACATCAAAACTGCCTCGATTCCGCTCTCTGAAGCATCACATTCCAAAATAAAGGGTCTAAAAAAATCAGCAGGCGCAGAACCAACAGAAGTTATATGTTGATAGTCATCATACAGAGTGGAGCTTCGAGATAGGTGATATGGTTTATCGTCATCTCCAACCATATAGACAGAGCTCCTTGAAGAAAAGTGGGTTAGAGAAGCTTAAGCCCAGATTTTACAGACCTTATTGCATCCCCAAGAGGATTGGTAAGGTTGCTTATGAGCTAGATTTACCTGGTGACAATCAAATCTATAATGTGTTTCATGTCTCATGCCTCAAGAATGCAATTAGTCAGCAAATTGTACTGTTAGAAGGCTTGCCTCCACTTGATGAGGAGGGTAGACTTGTTTTGGAGCCGACAGAGGTGATTGAGACCAAGCAAAAGAAGCTCCAAAACAGATCTGTTAGGGAATATCTAGTCCGCTGGAAGGATTTACCGTATGAAGACGCCACATGGGAAGTTGAGTCTATCTTACATCATCCAGCATTGAGATTGCCTCAATCCTACGAAGGGAGGACTGTCATGTCCCCTCTTTCGCGCTAGTTCTTTTGGCACCTAGTTAATCTACCTCCACATCCAAATAGATTAACGGCATTAACAGTAAGGATGCCTGCTAGTCACAAGAGAAGATTTGTCTTAAGTTCATCATTTAATTTCTTAGAGTAGTTTAATAAAATTACTTTATGTTTTATAAAGACATTGACTTAAGTGACAAGAAGACGAAATTGGTGAATTATCCCACATCTCTTATTCCAACACACTTCCCTCACTTTAAGGTTATAAATAAGAGGCTCAGTCATGGGAAAGACATAACGAATGAATATAAACTAATTCTTCAAATCCTAATGGTCGCTTCTTTGTGACTGGATTCCTTCTAAGGATGAAATCCCTTTTACAATGTTAGTGAAGCTAGACACAAACCTAGCTATCACACATCAAAAGTTGCAGTATTTGGTTCGAATTTGAGGTCTTAAGTGCATAAAAGAAATGGGAGATAAACAGTAGGCGGTTGGCTAAATACATAGCATACCAGCAGTAATTCTAGGTTGGACGTCAAGCAGATAAGTTATTCATAGCATCCAAGGTAAATCTTAACACATGAACTAGCCACTTTGACTTCCAGTTCAAACACATAACTGTTTTGCTATAGCGTAGGTATAGTTCTGGAAAGAAATGGCAGAAAGTATTATCAAACGGATAGAGTTATCAATGGGAAGCCACATCTAAACTCATCTTGGGATGGGGTATCTCAGAACCGACACACATTACAATGTAACATTTGCAAGCCGCCATCGTCCAGTTAGCAAGTCGGGTGTATTATTGGTGGAGAAGAGACCCTGCACGTTCACAATCCCAGCAATAGCTATAGGTAACAGAAGTTTGTGAGAAGTTTGTAAGGTGCCTTGACAATTTTTGAAGTTTTATCCATGTTTTTCTACCTTAGGAATTTTGTCAAATACTTCCCTTGCAGCTTCAGTTTGCTGATGTTTGTTGTTTTGCTATGATTTTTAAATGCCAATGATATTGATGAATACAAATGATTGCAAAATAACTAATTGGAAATCAAAGTGATATGCAACTTTTTTTTATTATTTTCCAAATGCAAGTACATGAAATTCTGATCTAAAATGCACACCTACAGCCAAGAGGTATTTTCACAAACACTTGGCATGCATCTTATGAATGACTATGCAATGAGATGTTTTTACAAACATTTGGGATACAAACTGAACAGCTGAATTAAGTTGATTTCCCTTCAATACTTCAATGTTTATAATGACTGAATACTTTGGTAACAAAAAGACATATATTACTTGTCAAATGTATCCATCTACAATTGCCAAATGTAAATACCAAAAGAACTTGGAATAAGTAGCTGAGATGACATGCTTTTTGGCTTTTCTTTTTTCAGATTTGCTTTTTCAGACTGCTTTTTCGGATCTGATTTTTCGGACTGCTTTTTCGGCTCTGCTTTTTCGGACTGCTTTTTCGGATCTACTTTTTCGCTTTGCTTTTTCAGATCCGCTGCGAAAACTGAAACCTTTCTCCTTGCCAACTCTTATCAAAAATTAGATGCACAAGCTGAACAAAAATCACTGAATATTATCTCCCAATTAAGCACAAATGAATTGGTTGAATACCAATTCCTCCACTCCTAACTAGGGTTGATATCTCACAATCGAAATTGGCACCTTAGAGTCTTTAAACCCTCAGGCAAGTATGCAAGCACTAAGGCTCTCAGCACAATAGATGAATATTCAACTCAAGATGTGTAAAATGACCCCCAAAGGCTCCTTATAAAGATTTCACAAGCAACTCCAAGAAGTTTCTAGAGGAATCCAACACTTTATTCTTTTAAGTGACTTTTTGATATTTTATTATGTTAGTCACTTTAATATTAAATCAATTAAATATAAAGTTACTTTTTAATATTTCATTGTTTAGTAACCTTATAAGTAATTAATTTAATATATCTTTTCTCCCTTATTTCTTCCTTTTTAGCCTCCGGGGAAAATAAAGGCTAAAATAAAATAAGTAGCTGGTGCCTGTCAAAAAGGGGACATTACAAAGTTTGAGACAGCAGGAACTGATAACAGTGGCAGCTGATAGCTGATTCATTGCATTAAATGAGTAATGGGGAATATTGGTTTCAAATACATCTCAGTTGGCTTCCAACAAGGCGCTTCATCTTGAAATCAGGTCTGTACCCCCACAAACTTACTCTGTAACTTCAACTTCAGTATGTGACCTTCCTAATTATATGCAGTGGCAAGTCATATTATGCATAAGAACATTTAATGCTGGAGTCTACTGACATTAAATATTGATGTACTGTTCTCTTTGTATGACAAGTTTTCATTTGTTATCATAAATAGTTCACAGCTGATTGAGGTTAAATAACTGGACAATATTGTTTGATAGATTGGTTTATTGACAACTGTTTGACATAATTCCTACAAGTTTAAAATTCACTATTAAATATCAAATCCGACAAAAGAACATTACAGGCTTTATCAGACATCCCTGGAAAGGACACATCTCACAAACCTTCTCTAAGAAAAATAAATGCTAAGGGGGAGAAAAGAAAAAGTGTGGCAAAATGCATGTGCTCAAGTCAGACCATATTGAGATCAGGAAAGGTGTCCTCCCCCTTCTCCCAAAGACAATGAAGATCCTTTCTAGGAATGTCAAGGGCTGCAATGCCATTGACAAAGTTCGTTTGGTCAAACGATATATTGATCAAACTTGACCAAAGATTATCCTTTTACAAGAGTTAAAGTTGTGTGGATCAGAATTGGAGATGTTTACAAGGCATTTTTGCAATTGGTAGTGTTCTCTTTTTGAGGCTTAGGGAGCCACCCAGGGGATAGGTTTGTTGCAGAACTCTGAAGTTATAGACATTAATGTAATGTCTTCAGAGAGATGATGGCAGTTGGTTTGTACAATTTCTAAGCAACTTAATAGTGGTTTTGATCTATTAATGTTTATGGCCCAGCCTCTGCTATGGGCTTGTATGACCTATGGCGAAAGCTTTCTGACATCCTTCAGCAAGAGGACAGACTTTTTGTTTTAGGTGGACAGAAAAGGTGGCTTAGGCTGGGACGATGCCAAAAAAAGAAATTTTAGTAACTTTAATATGAGCAATAATCTTTCTAAGGTGTTCTTTCAATCTAGGGAATTTACCTAGACACAAAAAAAGAGGTTTCTACAACATTGCAGAATAATTGGTCAGGTGTTTGACTGCTGGCAATTGGACTACGATGCCTTCAGATCTATTTGCTGACATTCTCCCTATTACAGGGTCAGATAACATCCCTATCAGCTTATGCATCCTGGAGGGATCTATCTTAGAATGGTGTACTTTTAAACTTGAGAACATGTGGATGCACACAGAGGGCTTTAAAGATCTGATTAAAAACGGGTGAACTGCAACTCTACATTGAGAAGGTAATAAAGCTTTTGTTTCCTTTAAAAACAGTTTTTAAAAGAGCAATTAAAAAGATGGAATAGAGTAGTCTTCAAAAATATCTTTACAGACAAACTGAGAATTGAAGAGGAGCTAAAGTTTTTAAAAGAAAAGGTAATCCTTGAATGGATGAATAGTCTAGACTTTGAAGCGAAAAAAACAAAACTGAATGAAGAGTACTCTGAAGCCTTACAGAAAGGAAAAAAAAAATTGGAAATAGAAGTCTGGAGAAACGTGGCTATAGGAAGGTGACAAAAACACCAAATTCTTCCATAACTCAGTCAAAGCTAGACGGATCATAAATTACATCTGTTCTATCAAGAGCTCTACAGGTACCACTTTGACTAAGAAAGAGGCTATCCATCGAGAAGACATAAGATACTTCATTGAGGGCTTCAGACAAGATGTGTTACAAGACCACAAGTCTGATGTAGTTCTGAATGTGATGTTGGCTTGCATTAGTGAGGCACAAACAGGATGCTCTTAAGCACTGTGTCTTTAACTAAAGTTAAAAATGCTTAGTTTGGTATGGATAGTGACAAGGCACCTAGTCCAGATGGTTTTCCAGAAGGTTTCTTCCAAAAGATGTAGTACATATTTGCACAGATTATTTGGGATGTTGTGGAGGAATCCACACAAGGTGGCTTCATCCTAAAAGTTTGTATAAAACTTTCATAACCTTGATTCCAAAGAAAAAGAACTCTCAAACTTTTGAAGACTACAGACCTATCACTTCATGCAATACTATCTATATGATCATCTCAAAAGTTATGCAAATAGATTGAAATTAGTGTTACATTTGGTCATTCCCCCAAAACAAAGTTGGTTTGCTCCAAATAGATCGACCTATGAAGGCATTATTGTGGCTCATGAGGTGGTACACAGTCTGATAACCATGCACAAAAAGAATGCTAGTTAAACTAGACATATAAAGAGCTTATGATGAGGTGAACCGAACCTTTCTGTGAGTTGTCCTCCAAAAGATGGGTTTTGACAACAAATGGATTGACTGGATTGAATCATGCATAAGCACTCCCCGATCCTCAATGTTGATTAATAGTAGTCCTCAAGGTCTTTTTGAAGGAACTAAAGGCATACGCCAGGGGGATCCTATCTCCCCATTCCTTTTTATCATCATGGTTGAAGCATTGAGAAGATCGATCTCAAGCAATAAACAGAGCTAGAAGCTGGAATGTTATTAAGGCGGCCTTAAATGTTGACCATGTATTACATCTACTATTTGTTGTTTCCTAACTCACAGGGGCAAGAATGATGCACAAAACTCTTCATACTTATAGCATGGCCTCACGACACAAAATTAACTAGGATAAATCAGCCATCTTTTTCTTCTATACCCCAGGATCTAAACAGTGTGTGATAAACAAAATGTTGAGCATTAGAATGGGATCCCCTTCAAGTAAATACCTAGATGTGCCACTCTTCAGTGGTGTGAACAAATCTTTCTTATGGAAAAAACTAGTCAATGACTAATTTGAATAAATGGATAGTTGGGAGAGTAGATGACTCTCTTTAGCAGGAAGAACTCTTATGTTAAAATCTGTTATTTCAGCCATTCTGATTTATTCTATGATGTGTCTCAAAATTCCCAAGAAGATCATAAAACAAATAGAATAGAAAATGAGGAAATTCTTCTAGAATGAAGCCTCAGAACAAGACAAACTACCTTTCCTTGCCTGGGAAAAGGTCTGTACAAGAAAAAATGTTGGAGGTTCAGGTTTGAGGAATTGGCATACACAAATGAGGCCTTAGGTGCAAAGATAGTTTGGAACATGTACACACTGTTAAGAAGTTAGCTTGTGTGAAATTGAATCTATATTGTTTATGTCTATCCTCAAGTTAATATTACATAACTGATTCATTAATTGTGTGTGTGTGTGTGTGTGTGTGTGTGTGTGTGTGTGTGTGTCTTTTATTTACACACACACACACACACTTAAGATTATATTAAGAATCTACATAATGTAAACAGTTTGTATATAATCAAATTGCCGATACCACATTATGTTAAATTGTAGTTTAGTCAGATTGATATAATCATGAGATTCATTATAAATGGTAAATCATTATTAGATATATATTCTTTATACATACATACATATATATATATATATATATATATATATATATATATGGTTAGTTATATTAAATATACTAACAAATGATGATTAACTATAGAAACATGTCTCTTTATGAGACATGTCTCCTCCTCCTCATATTTATGTGAGAAGCAAATCTGCAATTGGAACATATCAATAAAATTGGCAATGTTACTACATTTGCAGAGATCTTAAATTCAACATGGTATCAGAGCAGGCTGCAAATGTAAGAAAAATTACGAAGATAATTGAAACATTTAACAAAGGAGGCCCTTGCAAAAAGGTAGAGGTTAATCTTATTATTAAGGAAGAATACAGTTCAAACGCAGCTACCACATCTGGCTTGAGATGGACGTCAAGAATGACTTATGTTTCTAGCCTTATCAATGGCTGGTTTTATTATGAGAGCAGGCAGCTTAGACCCTGCCACAATTAGTATTATCCATATGGATAAATCTACCACGCCTAAGGAGTTCAGTACTCACGTGCATTGATATGCTTTGCTGCTTTCATTTGCAAAACAAGTAAGCTGGCAACAGAAAGTAGAAGAGGACTCATATATTCATACATATGATACTGTAATGCATGGTTTCAGTGCCATGCTATCAGTGTCTAAGTTGGATTTGTTGGAGGCAATACCTGGCCTCATTTCATCGTTTCCTAATTCCTTGCGAATAATGGATACTACACATTCCACAAAATTTCTGGATCTTCACCTAGATAAGGGTATTTTGCTAGTGTTTTGATTAGAGTAAGATACAATTGTGGGCGTAATTGTCACGGGAAGTTAGCCAAAGAGTAGAAGTTTCAATGACAAAGGAATGGGACCAGTCCCATCCAAATGGAAGCGGACTTTGACAGTGCAACCTTCAACTCTGTGCTCTGCAACAGAAAGCTGATTGGAGCAGGCTATTTTAACAAAGCCTTGGTGGCCAAGAGGTAACTATGTGGATGATGTCAATGTCTATGGCGTGGCTCTTCCTGGCAGAGTCACCATGTACAAATAAAAATGATCAAAAGGATGTGACCAATCAAAAAGTGTCATGGGGGAATCAAAGGAAATATATATGAAAGAATATATTTAAAAGCAACAAAATTGAAGGAACATAATATAATGCCATATATATATAACCATATATTATTTTTGATATGGTGTTGATTGTTGTAGAGGCTCGATATTGATAATGGATTGCAGGTTCCACAGGATATGAGGATCGCATCATCACAAAGACATCGCTAGTAAAGTTTCTGACTGTTATTGTGTTGTACGAATATTTTGTTTGAGGCAAATCCACCTATTTATGAGGCCACATATTTTTCCCGTGTGCTTGACTGTTGAAACCATATAATTGATGTACTTCATCATAATGATGATATCTTTTTCCTTATATACTTATGTCGCTTAACCAAGGATATAATGCAAAATTTTATCCAAGAGCAAATATCTATTGACAGAAACTAACATGATTATCATCGGTTGATGGCGGCATGACTATAGTGCTAAAAGTTTATAGAAGGATCATTGAATCCTTGGCAGAGGGTATTTGAACTGAAAGCTTGGGTGACATACTATGCCAGCAATAATCTACGACAACTTTTGGTGTTGTAAATCCTTACAGTCAACATTGTGTGTAGTATGGGAAATACATATATAGGAGAAAAATTTATAATAATCATAATCTGCAAGATAAGACAAATCTGCAAAACAAAAGACACGTGGATATCAAGAACCGACATATAAGAAATGTTAAAGGTTATGTACACTCACTTTACATTTTCCTTAGGTCATTAAGTAACTAAAGTCACCAATATGAAGTGAGGTAAGAAGATAATTTTTTTTAGGTTGTGATTTATTTTGATAAATAATTTATTTTAAGAGAAATGTAGATATTATCTAATGTTTAGAATTTTTTTCTTTTTCAATTTGATAAGTCAATGTTCATTTAATATATTTTTTAATATATACTATAAGTATAAGAGATAAGAGGATATATTAAATAAGATTGCAATTTATTTGTATTAAATGAGAATTATTAATATTATTTGAGAACATTGAGTAGAATTAATTCATTATGAATTAAGTATAGAATCCAATTTCTAATAATAAAATTGAGAATAATTATTATATGTGATTTTTTATTTTTTTATTTTTTTATAAGAGCTATATGCCTTGATTTTCCTCTGAGAATGTTCTTGCAAAAAGAGGAAGATTGAGATTCAAAGGGACCTTGACATTTCTTTAGAGGAAACCTTGGAAGAGAGAGAGCAAATAAAGGATGTGATTCAGTCAACCTTCGATAATCTTGGTCATATTGATGTTCAAAGGGAGTTGACACATTCGTCTGAAGGAGTGGATAGAGCATATATTTCAGTTGATCCTTGAAGATCATGATTATATCAAATTCAGAGAAAGTATAACATTTCATCAAAGGCAACTTTGGATGAGGAGCTCAGATGATTGAGTTCAAAAGTCCTTGTCTGTAGACCTATACTAAATCAGGATATTGGTATATTGTGGACAAGTTTGAGAAAATGGAAGGACAGATTTGCTTCTACTCTTAAGCTAAATGAATGTTTGGACCTTCATAGACAAAAAGAACAAGTTGGAACTTAGAAAGGAGTTGTCATATTTGAAACAAAATTGTTCAACGATATAAGAATGAGTGGAAATTTTACATTGTGGGAGGAATAATAGTCAATGTTCCATTCCCACTTGAACCTTATTTAGAGGGAGATGTTTCATTCTCATATATTCTAAGAAGACAATTTTTGAATCTTCATGTGCAAATAAGTATTCTTATTTTTAATTTTTTTACATTTAACTCTCTTATGTTGTAATTCTAAACATACTATAAGAGTTATTTTCCTTGATCTTTTCCTTTATGTTTGAGGATGTTCTTACAAGAAAATAAAGTTGGTACTTTACACATACTACCAGACATTGTGCAGACTCAATCTTATGAAGTAGCACCAAAGAAGTCGTGATCTAGAATTCATTAGTCTTATGAGGATCAAGTTGAATAATGTAAGGATCTTGAAGAAAATATCAATGATGATCGAGGTTTTGAGTATTCTTCTTTATTAAGAGAGTCTAACACCTCTTCTAGGCAACATTGGAGCTTGGATTATTTATAATCAGAGGGAGTCTAGAAATACATGTGTATGACTTCGTGATTTTGATGGGCCTACTTCTATGTACATCATGAGGAAGTATTGACTTATCACCTGAATGTTGAAAAGATTAAGATATTCAAAGGAGGTTCAAAAGTTTTATGAGTAACAAAATGTTTTTAATGAGCCACACCTTGTGAACATCACAAGAAAATGAAAAGATCCTTAAATAACTTGCATGATCATACACTAGGTATTGAGTACGTAAAATTGTTCGATGATATAAAAGTTGGAATTTCACATTGTGGGGGGTAAATTTAATAAACAATGTTCAAATTCCCACTTGAAACCATCTTTAGAGAGGAGATTCAATGATTTGACATTTATGGATTGTCATAGAAAGATGTTCTTGCAAAAAAGGAAAGTTGGTATGTTTGCTACTAGGATTATTGTGCAGGCTCTAGAAGTGAACATCTTTTATGATTAAGATTATGAAGAGGAAATCTGACATTGCTTCAGATTAAGAGGGAGCAAATAAGAACATGATTCTATCAAATTTTTTATTCAGAGGGAGTAGATCATATCACTTCAGAGGTAAACTTGACATGATTAATGATTATTGTTTCTTATGCACTTATTGACTAACATCATATGGTTGATGATTATATGCATACAGTGATAAATCTACTCTTGTAGAAAATGCTCCATGACTTAATGTCATGTGACCTTGTGATACTGGTGCATTTGTCACAAGGATGAGTTATATTAGTACAAATGAGCAAAGTGTTGATATTTTTACCAAGCCTTTTGCAAAGTTGAAATTGTGTACTTCAGAGGTAAAATTGATATGACCTTCTTGTAAATGCATTTATTAAACTATATATTCATCAATATAAAATGTTTTTTTCTTGCAAGCTTGTATTGTGAAAAGTGACGACTTTTCTTGTGAAAGGTGACGACCTTTCGTGTGTTCTGATCCTATTATAAAGTGACGACTTTATTTTAGTTGATCTGTCTTCAAACAATGGTTGAATTTGGTGTTATCTTTGTTCTTTGGGCCAGATTTTGCCGGACACATTGATAACCTTCACGGGTCTTTTGGGCGATAGCCGGACACCATGAAAACCCATTGTTTTGAAAGTTTGGGTTATCTTTGTTCTTTGGGCCGGATTTTGCCGGACACATTGACAACCTTCATGGGTCTTTTGGGCGATAGCCGGATACCATGAAAACCCATTGTTTTGAAAGTTTGGGTTATCTTTGTTCTTTGGGCCAGATTTTGCCGGACACATTGATAGCCTTCATGGATCTTTTGGGTGATAGCCGGACACCATGAAAATCCATTATGTTTTCTTTTTTCTTTCTCTCTCTTAGTTTAAAACATAATGATGATTACACCTTATTGTGCAAGTTAAACTTGTTTCAATTTCCCTTGCTAAAGAGGGAGTGTTAAGAAGTTAGCTTGTGTGAAATTGAATCTATATTGTTTATGTCTATCCTCAAGTTAATATTACATAACTGATTCATTAATTGTATATATATATATATATACACACACACACACACACTCTTAAGATTATATTAAGAATCTACATAATGTAAACAGTTTGTATATAATCAAATTGCCGATAGCACATTATGTTAAATTGTAGTTCAGTCAGATTGATATAATCATGAGATTCATTATAAATGGTAAATCATTATTAGATATAAAACCATTTATTAGATATATATATATATATATATATATATATATATATATATATATATATATATATATATATATTACATTTTATATTTTATATATAATAATATATATATAATACATATGGTTAGTTATATTAAATATACTAACAAATGATGATTAACTATTGAGACATGTCTCCTCCTCATATTTATGTGAGAAGAAAATCTACAATTGGAACATAATCAATAAAATTGGCAATGTTACTACATTTGCAGAGATCTTATTTTCAACACACACAACCATATCAATTATGGGTGCAGATTCTAAAATCAAAATACTTAAATTCAAAATTAAATGATGGAATCCTCACCGTCATAAATCCACCTAAAGGTTCAGCAATTTGGAATTTTCTCTTATCTAGTAGGAGGTAGTCACTGATCCCCTTGCTTGGCAATTAGGAAATGGGGCTAAAGTACAATTTTGGGAGGATTCATTGGATGGTAATGAAAATCTATTAGATAATGTAGAATTTCCTATAACCAAAAATTGGTGTAAAATATATTGGGGTGATAAGGTCCAAGACTATACAGAACTAAGGAAGGACTCCTTAGGTATCATAAGAGGATGGAAAAATGTGGAAAATACAGATTTACTAGTGGATTCTAAAACTCATCTACAGCTTGCAGGAGATCTTTTAGTTCTAGACCGAATACTTGGAATAATAAGGCTGATTAAGTCAATTGGTGTGATGCAAAAAATGGGAAATACTCAACAAAATTGGGCTACACTCTTTTAGACAGAGCATTAAAAGAGGATCAGTAGCCAATTGACCTTTTTGGGGAAATGCTTGCTCAAAGCAAGGATCCTTGCATGGCTTGCAAATAGACATAGAAATCTAACAGGGGAGAGAAGGAAAACTCTAAATGTGTTTTATGCAATGAAGGAGACGAAGATGTTGCTCAATTATTAGTATCATGTCAAATACTCAAGAATGTTGGTTAATGATGCAAGGTATATTGGGTTGGCGAGGACCCTTACAGAATAAAATCAAAAAAGTATTTCATGATTGGCCAAAACATCCTCCCAAGTCTTCTCTATCAAGTGTATGACTCTTAAGCCCATTCCTCTTGATTTGGGAGGTTTGGAATGATTGAAATAGGAGGATCTTTCAAGATAAATAGGAAACATTGGAAAAACTATAGCTTAGAATCAACAAAGCAATCCAAGAAGCAACAGGGGCAGCTGCTTTTACATTTTCCAGTCCCTCAACCCCTTTTACTAGGGGGGGATCGACAAATTGAAATGGAATGGCCAAGTATCAAATCAGACCCGTGAATGGCTGTTTTGGGATCAATCCCTCCCCTTGCCACCCCCCGCCCCCCACCCCCATTTCTTGATGTTTTCCAATGGGAAAGACCTCAAGAAGGTTAGTGGAAGTATAACTCTAGTGGGGCTTCTAACGAGGGAAGGATTCATAATCAAAGACTTAAGGGGATCTCATTGCTTGTGGAGGCAAACAACTTTTGGATGGAAAAAATAATGTTGTGGAAGCAGAAGTAGCACTCTTGGCAATCAAAGCATCAAAAAAGTTAGGAATCAAAAAGCTACATATCGAAGGTGACTCCCAAATAATCATCAAGGCCATTATTAGTGGTTACATGGAGGCATGGAACCTCCAGAACTATCATCTCCAAAATCAATGATGAGTTGGCATTCTTGGAGGATTTTAAGTTATCACACATCAAAAAACAAGAGAGGTTGACAAGATGTCCAATTGGGCATTAAACCTTAACTTGTTTGAAATTACTATTGAGAATTTCATCGATGTCAGATGAGAAGAATGAAATCATTCCAAGATTTATTCTCTTACATTTTGAGCTTGCCACCATTTTCCTTCCCACTAATGCGACATGAAGCCAATAAATTTGAGGGATTCTCATTGTGTGAAGTAGAATGGTGGATGTGACAGGTCTTTAATTTCATTTCCATCAATAATCACCATAAGTAATTGAGGTGTGTACCCTCAAAACCAAAAATCATTGTGCATTTGCAGAGAATTAATGATGCAGGGGTAGCTTGGCTTTGTGCAAAATGGAAACTGCATTCGCACTCCAATGCTGGAAGCAACAAAACCTTTTTCATGGTCATAGTAGGAAAGTTCACCTAGAGAAAATGTTCAATTTTGTTCACGATAGACTTGTAGAGGTGGTTGACTAGTTATTAGGAGAGATGTTCTACCAAGTTGAAAACCCCATCATACCAATACAGACATCTATTCGATGATCATGGTCTGGACATTGCAGTGGATGAAGGTAAAGACATTGTTAGATTTATGATGGTGGAGTTGGTTCCTCTTGGGACATTGTCAGGATTAGACAAAATTTTGGAAGCATCCATCCCCAGTATTGGGATTAACTTTGGTGATAAGCAGAGTGGTCTTGAAAGGAGCCCAAGCACTAAGTACACTCCATTCGTCTGGAGGTTTGATGAAGGTTGAGGCACAAAAGATTCACGGAAGCAAGGAAGGCCTAGTTTTCTGTAAATTTATTAATAATGCGATAAATTATTAATGATGACATTGCAAAGATGAAGGCTCATGTGGGTTGGACTGGTGCTGATGAAGAGAGGTTGCGAGAGTTAAGGCATGCAAGGGAGGAAACAAACAAGGTGGAGGAAGACTGGTTCGAGGCTCGCATCAACGCCATGCTCAAAGCAAGAATGCAGGGCTTCATCCCTTGTGCCCTTGTACGAATTCTGGGTGATTTTCCCTTTCCCTTTGGTGTCCTAGTGTCTGGTTTGGTTCTGTTGTTCTCTGGTGTTTTGATGTTCAATGAAGCTTTTGTAAATATTGTCAAATTTCTAGTGGTTTGATCTGCAAATGAGGTGTAAGAATGGTCTATTTTTTGAAGATTACTCTTAGTGGCATAAGTTTTATTACCATTTTTGTTTGAAGCTTAGATGGGTAACATTTTTTTTTTGAAAGGTTTTCTTAGGGCAAGTTTGGAGCCCAATTTTGGATAGTTCTGCACAATGGCGAATAGCAAAACATTCAACATGGAATGAGAATGGTGCAAAATGCAGGTCTAAGGGTTTCAATGCCAAAATTTCTTCTTCAACAGAGCTGTAATTGTTGAGTTTTTGTAATCACTGTTCTTCTTGTGCTATGGTTTTGGGTGGTTAGCGCATCACTGAATGCCCATTTCTGTGAACATTGTGTTACATTGTAAAAATCTTTGTAACGGTAGAGGCAAAACTCATGGAATGAGTCTGTGATGTATGTTTAGTGGTTGGTATTTTGGATGGACTGTTCATAGCTATGACTCCATGGTTGTAAGTTCGAAGCTGGTCTGATTAAACTCTTCTAATTTATGTAATGTTTATTTGTCCTTCAATAAAATTAAAATTATTTTCCAAGAAAAAAAAGAATAATATTGTATTATTTAACCCATAATGGTCATCTTAGTCACATGAATTATCTTCAGTAAGATAGTTTAGTATCTTTTTACTTTTTCTCTTTGTTAACAATTGTCTCTTTTAGAAATATTGTCTTTATGTTTCTTTATTTAAGGAGCTTTTGTCTCCTTTGTAATTACTCTTTTAATCAATCAATTATCAAATCATTCAAAAACATAACTTTTCCAAAGATTTTTCGAAAACAACTCAGATGGGTTTCTTGTCAACCCAACACACTTCCTCAATCAGCTATAACAAATTTATGTAAGAATTATCAAAGATTTCTGGTCTAAAATTCCCAGGAAGCTCAAGCTTATCATTAATATTTGTATATTCTTCAATAAATTCATTTTGGAGCTCCACACAACACGCTTTTTGAATTAAGACTTTATCTACTACATAGGAAAGCTCTGAATGTTAAGCTTTCTTAAATCCAAGTTCATTAAAAGCTTCAAAGATTTCTGATATCAACCCCTCTTCTCCATTCTCTGCTGTCAAATAAGGCTTCAATTTTTCCACACTGCTCAATAACCCTTTTAACCAAAACATGTGCAGCTGAAGAAAAATATTGTCTTTGCCTCAAACTAGCCAATAAGATGGCTAGTAATTTTTGGGAAACATCATCACTTTCATTCAAAGTCAAAGTCATAATTGTTTCCATAGAGTTGCAAATTTGTTTGCATGATTCTCACTCCTAAAAGCATGGAAATGTTGAAACAATTTAAGAATAAGATCATAACAATCATAATCTAACATATTAACACATGACCCAATTTTAGCGAATCCTACTAGAAAATATTGTTCCAAACTTGCAAATTTTCAGATTTTTAGCTTATAGTTGACAACATAGGGTGGCAAAATACACTCTCTGGTAACACTGTATTTCCAAGGTATTTCAATTAACTTGTAATTTTCAAACAGTTGGCAGAACATTGAATTCTTAAGTATTTTTGAGTAGAGTAACATGAATCGCCGTGATTCAAGCTAGGCATGTGATTCGCAATATGACTTAAGGCATGTGATTCATGGTGAGTCAGTGAATTGGCTTGCCGATTTTTGTGCCAAAAATCGCCTAGATCGGTGACTTTTGTCAAAAATTGCTAGAAACCAGCAAAATCAGCCCCCAAAATTGGCAAGTGGTAAAAATTGCAAAAAATCACCAATTTTAAAATCTTTGAATTTCAAGGATTTTTTCACCTTGTCAGTTCATAGCCGATTCATAGGTGATTTGCATGCCTTAAGTCAGATCACAAAATCGCCTAAATCGCCTGAATCATGGTGATTCACATTACTCTGCTCAGAAATACTTAAGAATTCAATGTTCTACCAACTGTTCGAAAATTATAAGTTAATTGAAATACCTTGGAAATATAGTGTTACTAGAGGGTGTATTTTGCCACCCTATGTTGTCAACTATAAGCTAAAAATCTGAAAATTTGCAGGTTTGGAACAATACTTTCTAGTAGGATTATTTCATTTCCTTGACATATGTGCAAACACAACAATGCAAATCTGATCTTTGAAATATCAAACAAATTCTCCATTATAAGGTGCGCAGTTCATGATGCAGATCCATTCTTTGAGAGTGTAGTAGAGTGGAAATATGACTCAAGTTCACAGAGATATGCAAATGGTACAAAATAATGCAATGGAAATACACATAAAGCAAACATATAATGTACCTTTAATACCAATAGGTGAGGAAATAGTTTCATTATTAATACCACAAAACATCATGAGTACATTGACAATGATCCAAGTACTAATAGGAGGGTCGATTGGTTGAAAAACTAACGCATTCCCTCACCTCCTAACTACCCAGCCCGGCTAGCTTTAACAATTACTAACACAATAGTTACTTTATTCTGACTACATCTGTCCCCCAAAAAAAAAAAGTCATCTTCCAAACGATTGCTGAACATGGAACACAAAAAGAACATTGATTTTAAGAAGAGGGATGGGAGGACATCCCTGTACTCGGAGCTCCCCGTAGCCGTTGCAAGTCACGTTCAGCTGTCTTTTGTTTTGTCCAAACACCTTGTAGTACCCTTAAGGCGTCCATTGTTTTTGCTTTTGTTGTGGCGACCTTGCTTTCTAGTTCAACTTTCTCTATCTTCCAGGCTTCTTGCATGGCAACCTTTTCTGCCTCCCACTGATGTTGAAGATTTTGCCTTTCCAACCCCCACACTCTAGCCAAACAAAAATTCCTGCTGAAGTTCCAAGAAGATCCCGTAAAAGGAAACTTCCATAGCTGCAAGGGCCTCCATGAGAGGCGGCGATTGTTCTTGTCCATTGAAAATGATAGAACTGCTTGTCCATGTTGCAGTCATGTCCTCCTATGAATATCCACCCTGTTCTAATAGTGCTCAATCTATATGGTAGTCAGTCTGCATAAATACGGCCAAGGCTTCCGCTACTATTATGACAGCTTCCAGATTCTGAGACCTAGCCTGTTGCATGAGCTCCTTGGTAGAATGCTCCATGGCATGCAACTCAATGAGAAACAACTTTGCCTTGGCTGCAAAAGAAGTTGTGTCCAAAGGTTCCCCAAGCTTGCTTTGTATCTCTACCTATTCCTCAGCAACTACCTGTACGGGGTGATGGAACATCATTTTTGTGCAAAACATTTATGGTTTCCAGTTAAGTGCATCCATTTGATAAGTAGAGGAAAAGATGGTAATGAGAAGCATAGATGTAGCAATCTTCTCAAGACTGCAGAAGTAACACAGACCAGAAGTGCATTTAGGGGTAAACAGCTAGGTGGACAGAAAGATTGCAACACACTAATCATGACCGTTGACGAACAGAAGCAATAGACCAAAGGTGACAAAGAGGATGATAGGGATGATCCACATTGTAAGTCCAAATCAGGAATTCCTTCTCATTTGAAAGGCTCTCCCATTTTCTACAAACACAGAGGAGGCTTCCTCATGTGAGAATGATGACACTACAGATTCTGAAGTAGAGTCTTCTTTGTCAAGAACAGTTTCTCCTATTGCAAAGTACGATATGAGGCAACCCATGGCATCAGATAGTGATGCTTCAGATAAAAATGAAAATCAAATGCCTATTACAAGAACCACGATTATTGGAAATGACATAAATAAAGAGCATAACAGTGCATCATCTATTTCACCTGTTGCATCTTTTAAAGTGGGGCATGCACCTTGCACTCATTCATTTCAAATGGCTAATAATTCCAGTGCTGCATTTTCATCTGGGTTTTCATTGCCATACCTAATGCAATTCGCACCACCAATAGTAAATCGACCAGATAGATTACTGCTCAGCCTGCAAATTCTACTAGTGTCCAGCTACCTCCTGTTTATGCACCAGTCCATTTTCCATCCCTTGAAACACCACCATCTTGGGTGTCAGTTTCTCATTCTCATCAACCTCTTATGTTTGGCTAAAAAATTATTAGAGGCATGAGGAAGTCTTCAGAGCATGCAGATGACGAATCAAAAAGTCTCTCTAGAAGTGATCATTTTTCAATCATAAGTTTAGAGGATCACGTGCATGTCATGAAGGCCCCCGCGTTAGCTTTTCACTAACCCGCATGTTATTATTTTGAATGGTTGCTGATGTTTTATGTTTTGTTTTGTAGGGCCGAGTGCATGGGGAAAAATAAGAACCTTCTTGCGGCAAGGATACTCGTTCCAATATTGCTCTGCATTCCATGTGTCCTCAGTTCAGGAACACATCGAATTGGCCATCAGAAACTCATAAAAGTTCACCTGTGGATGGTATTATAGCCGGAAGGGTGCCAGCAGTTATGAGTATATACATCGAACATGAAGGAATGCGCCCATGCTTCAATGGAGAGTCTCCATCCTGGGTTTGCTCCCTATTTTGGCTTCACGCACATGTCAAAGGTTGAAGGAAAATTATGCTACATGTCTATGCCGGTGAATCATCTTCCAGCATGTTAGACGGCTTCTCTCTTACAAATATGCCACCAAAGAAATCGGTTTTAGCAAGTATAACCGATGACTGCTTTAATTAAAAGATTTTTTTTTCATACAATTAGTAGTTGTTATTAAGAAAAGGTGCGATGTTTGGGATAGAAACTGATGACTTTTGGCCCTCTATAAATATATGCAATAGGAAACCAAGAGGACACGATCTCATTTTGATATTACTCTAAAAGGGTGAAACTTTATATGTTCTGAAGCAAATATTATCAAACTTCATCTTCCGAGAAGGCTTAAAAGTTGAACTAAGCTCTTGCGTATTGAAGGTGTTGGACAAATATTTCAAATATTGTGAATATTTATGTTGAATGGAGCATTGATATTTGGATGTCTTCAACATGACCTTTTTGCAATAAAATCAGTAACAATTTCATTTGTGCTAGAGTTAGACATTATACAATCCGTCTTTTGTGATTATTTTATTTTCAATCAATAATTCATTATTACGATAACTAGATTAAATTATTCTTTGCTATTTGAACTTGATAAATACAAATATAGTAAAATAAAGTTGTTTTCATATTTGTATCTATTTTGTCCCTCTATAGGTTAAAGCATTATAGACTAGTTTGAATATGCATTAAAGTGAATAATTTAATACGTTGTGATAACTGAGTTGTTTATAGATACTGTATATCATAAAACTGTACATGAGAAAGTATACTGTTGACTCTATAGCCCATTTGAAATCTAGCACTGATCATTTAACCATTCATGCTTCTCAATTCATGTGTTGGCAACTTTCTAATCTCTTTTCGAAGGATTTAGTATTTATCAATTTTAATAATTCATTTTAAATTTTCCTTTCGGCAACGCTCAATTCTAGTAAATTGAAATTTGAAGAATAATAGTCATTAATCACAAACCAGAACGTTTCCTTGAATACTTGCCAGTTGAGGAGTTTGATTTTATGTTATAATCCGCTGTAAATCATCTTGGATCCAAAGTTTTTGTTAACCAGGATTTGGGTGAACAGGCCTTGGTCTAGTGGAGCCAAAAGCGCAGAGGATTTGAATCGATTAGATTAATCCTATCAAGTTGGCCAAAATCAATTAGATATCCAGCATCAAGTAGGCAAGGCTCATAGGTCTCTAACTAGCGATTTTGATAACCAACAGGGGGGAAGACACCATGCCTTCTTCCTCAAGTAATCTGTCAGCCTCCTCCAGAACCGTATCCGCCATAGCCATAGCCTTCATACTCTCCTAAGGGTGAATCTCTACCTGCTGGTTATCCACTGTTCGTATCGACTGCACCATGAGGGCAACTGGATTTACTACTTCTAGCCCTAGAGGTGTCTGCAACCTCACCTTATGTGTACACTTTGTCTGGCACCTGAGATCTATTACTTTGGTACGGGTGTGCTATTCTGGAGAGATTAGTTGTGCCACCCTCAGAAGTGATAATCTCGAAGTCCCCCATGTCAGAATCTATTGCCTATCGCCTACTCTTTCTTGGACTCTCTCCTGGTTTGAGGCGGAACTATCTATTGTAGTCACTCCTTCAGGTTCACCAGTCATGCTGTGGTTATGGTAAATCTCCGGAGATTCTAATATTCCAGTCGGAAGTGGTCCCTCGGCGGGTGGTAAAAAAACAACATCCCATGGGGTCCCCTACAGGTGACTTAAGCAGATTTTTGCCTCCTGAGAGTCTCAGGAAGATGAATCTATATTGTTGGCCTCCTCTTCTGAACTCTCATCATCCTCCTCATCCCCTTCAAGTGTCTTAGCCACAACTACCTGTTTCGGTTTCTTTTTCTCTGGTTCGCCACCGTTGTGAGATCGTACACTCATGGTGTCCATATGGAGCCAGTATGTCATAGCAGGCTTGTGGGGTTCCACCCTATTGGTTGGTATCAATCTCCCTTGATGTTCGCCGCTCACTTGAGTCCATACTCCTAAAAATAAAGCCACAGCATGATGTGGCATGTAAAAGGCCTTGTGTTTCAACTCCATGAATTCCTGAAATCTATCAAAAAGAAATTGAGCCCAGTTATATGCCTATCCTTAGTCATAGGGTTTGCCGAATTTTTGGCTTCAGGTTCAAAATTTGGCAAACCCCTCAAAAATGAAAAAAAATCGTAAAATTCGTTAAGAAATTCGTATGGCAATATTTAAGTTGTCGTTTTGCATTAGGATCAAAGTATCTAATTTGCATCTAATAGTCAAAGCGTTTCTAAAGGTCCAAACATTGGTAGTTATTGTTGTCTGAAGTAGCATTCATCTTTGGCAGTTGTTTATCCTAGTCCAGTGGCAACGGTTCATCTTTTGCCTTTGAATTTCTATTTATCCTTTGTTGTTGTTCGTCTTTGTTTCAGCCTTGGCCAAAGATCTCCCACAGCAACTCCCCCATTTTCAAACTTGCTCAGTTGGCGAGGTTCGGGAAGGGAATATCTTTATAAAGTTGTGACTTTATTTTTTAGGTTTCAAGTTTACTAGTGTTTATTAGGATCTCATTCAACATTTTTAATAATATATGGTATTTTTATATTATATGATATTTTAATTAATTTAAGTAAAATATTTTATGTATTGTTTTTAGGAACATTTATATTATATGCATATTTTATTATTAGTAATATATTAATATTTTGTGCGTTTATTTATGATTATTAATTTTTTTTTTATAATATTTTAAATTATTTTTATTGTATAACTTTGAAGTTTTATTTTATATTAACATTTTAAAATAAATGACATATATATATATTATTTTTTGAAAATTATATAAGACAAATTTAATGTCGATTGTTTTCAATTTTTTTGTCTTGTCGAATTTCGTTCGAACTTCATAGCTATCAAACTTGAACTCGAACTCGAACCTTGTGACTTAGTGCCTGTCCTTTATATAGTCCATCCACCACGAGCAACATCTAAAGGGCAATGTCTGGAGTATGGCTGCCAACTGTGAGCTTACTTTTCACCAAATCTACAATACATCGCCATTCATCATTTACAACGAAAACTTTCTTGAGACACCTATTCTTCAAATTCCTTCCCATACCAAATTTGAAAGATCTTTTTGGCACATTAGTTTCAACCACTTCTTTTTGTCCTCTACTATCATAAGGGTTTTTTCTAGTTCCTGCTCTCTAATGGGAATTCTGAAAAGCCTACTTATTTCCTCCACTGAATAAGAGACTGTCACCTACTGCTGGAAACACTACACTATAGATTTATGGCATGATCTATCATATCCTGTGATTCAATTCCGTAGTATAGGTTCAAACTCCCTTAATTAAAAAATTGGCATGAATATTATTGTCTACCTCTACTATGCATAATGCCTTTTTTCAGAGGATGATCTGCTTTTGCTTTCTCCCACTAGGTCTTGCACTCGCTTCCCATCACACTCTCAAACATGATATTCTCCATAGTGATTTTCTGTGCTATTTCACCCTTTACCTTTGCCATCTTCCTTATCTCTTTCTTTTCTTTCAATGTTGCAGGCTTCTTCTATTTGGAGTCAATAATGTTCCCTTTGCTCGGGTTTCCTATGCCTAATTTCACCATTGTGTGGATGTGTCAAATCCAAAATTTCTTTAATTGTTTGTATCTGTCACCTGTACCAACCATTCCTGTGATGTGACTACTAGTAACAGACTTCTTCCACGTATGGCAATGTAGTACGGCCTATGCGTGTATATGAACTGCCATCGTATGGTCCTGAACTGCTTCTTGCCTTGGAGATCGTGAGAATGGCTGTCTTTCTTCTAATTACCTCTTGTAGTACGGACGCCTTCTGCCAAATGAACACTTCCTACTATACGGATGCCTTCAAGATGGACACTTCGTGCCATACGGATGCCTTCTTCCTCCTTAATACCTTCTGCTATACAATCAACTTTTGCAATACGGATGTTTCTTCCTTTTCCTTTTGCACGAATGTCTCTACCTTTTGTACGGATGCCCCCTTTGTACATACTTCTTTATTCTTCCATGCATCTATCACCTTCATAACCTTATCTATCCATGGATGTCCTCGTACGGCCATGCTTTCCTCTTTTTATGTAAGCTATACAGATGTCCCTATGGTCGTTCTCTCCTCTTCCGGTGCAAGATGTACAACTGTTGCTTCCTTTGGTATGAATGCTACATTAAGTGCAGTGACCTCTTTCTGTGGACTAGGGTTAACATTTTCTAGTTCGTCACTTTTTTCTTTTCTTACTTGTTCCTTTCTTCCTCCCGTACTTATAAAATAGCTAGTTGCCCATTTATTCCTTTCTTCACATGTTTTTAACTTAGACCCATTTACTAGGTCTCTGATAGGTTTATTATCTAGAGTAGATAACTTTATTGCCCCATTCTCCTTTATTTCTGATATTCTAAATGGTCCTAACCATCGGACTTAAATTTTCTTGGCTTTATTTCATTTTTTCCATTATACCTTAGTACCAGTTGCCCTTGTTTAAAATTCATTTTCTTCAAATATTTGTCATGCCAAAATTTTCATCTTTGTTGGGCCACCTCCATACTCCATTGAGCAAGTGTCCTCCTTTCGTCTAGTTTGAGTAAAGTATATAATCTTTCCTTGAAACTCTCCTCATCGCCTAATCTGTTTTGAATTGCCACCTATAGGCTTGGTATTATATGTTCCATTGGCATCACTACCTCATGTTTGTACATTAGATGAAAGGGAGTGCGTCCAGTAGTGGCCTTATAAGTAGTCCTATACACCCAAACCACTGTCGAGACTTGTTCTTCCCAATCTTGCCCTTCTACTCCACAAGTTTTATATAGGATTGCCACTATTACTTTGTTCGTGGCCTCCACTTGGCCATTTGTCCTTGGATAATAAGGACTCGAGAAGGAATGAAATTTTTTATACTTACTTGTCATCATCGTGATGGTGTGATTCACAAAATGTACTCATCTGTCACTTGTCAGCTGGAGTGGAATCCCAAATCTCATCACTATTTGCTCATATAGAAATCTAGCCGTACTGAGAGCTGTGTTGTTCGGAAGGGCCAATACTTTAGCCCATTTTGTTAGGTACTTTGTTGCCACCACTATGTATTTACACCGATGGCTTTTGCTTACCAGTAAGGGACCCACAAAGTCTAGTCTCCACCGTTGAAACAATTCTTGTGGTTGGGACGGGAATAGTGGCATGAAGTCCCTTTTTAGCGGTTTGCTTGCTCTCTAACAAGTGTCGCAGCTCAATACACATTCCCTTGCATCTGCATACAATGTCGGCCACTAGAGTCCTGCCAAGAGTACGTTCCTTGTCGTAGTATCCAGTCCCATTGACCTCCCGCCAATCCTTCATGGGATTCTCTTAGAACTCCTAGGATTTCTTCCACCATCACACACCTCTTGAGTATTTCGTCTGGTCCCATTTTGTACAATAACCCTTCAATTAGCTGGAATGTGCTGCTTTTTAAGGCAATTCTTCTCCTCTCGGCTGCAGGCATTTCTCTTGGGAAGGTTGTTGTTGATTAGTACTGGCCGATTTTTTCATACCATTGAGGTAACACCGTGATCTGGAATAGGTGTGCATCTGGAAAGTCCTCGCACACCCTATTGCCAAAGGTTTCTCCTGACTTGATTCTTGACAATGGATCAGCAATTACATGAGTTTTTCCTAGCCGATCTATGATTTTTAATGTAAACTCTTGTAGCAGAATTAGCCATCTACTTACTCTCCCTTGGATCACCGACTTGTTTACTAAGTTCATTAGTGTTTGGTGGTCAACAAAAAATGTCAAGGGTGTAGCTAATAAGGAATGTCTAAATTTTTGCATTGCATACACCATACGTAATGCTTCCCTCTCCATGGTATTGTAGTTACGCTCTGCTTTAGATAAGAACCTGCTTGCAAAATATACAGGATGATCGAGCACTTCCTTCTTTGTTTGTGCCAAGATTGCACCTATTGCATAATTGGATGCGTCCACATGGACCTGGAATTCTTTGTCCCAATCAGGATATATGAGAATAGGGGCCCCCAACTAATCTTTTCTTCAGTTCTTGGAAGGCATCCTCTTGCTCTTCCATCCAAACCACTCTCCTTTCCTGGTTGATTTCTCCAGTGGCATTGACACTTCAGCAAATCCCTTTATAAACCTTCTACAGTATCCTATATGGCCCAGGAATGATTTGACACCTATTACATAAAATGGAGCTTCCATTTCTAAAATCACCTTCATCTTATCAGGATTTGTCTTCAATCCTTCTTTGCAAACAATATGCCCAAGTACTTATAGAAGGGTCAGTTAATTGGGAAAACCAATCGACGCATACCTCACCTCCTAACTACCCATCCTGACTAGCTTTAACAAGTACTAACACAATAGTTAATTTATTATGACTACAAAGAGTATAATTTTGTCTGCCTCATATAGTTGTGTCCTTCATATAGTGCAATTTATTCCATGCATTACCAAACTTAATCAACACATTTACCTTTTTTTTGTTGCGATGGAAGACCACAACACAAACATTTGAACTATGGCCATTTCTTTCAATGAAAAACAAAGGTTAGACTTGAAGTTTGACATGCTAAAAAAATTATGTATGGAACCTGGTACACCATTGTGTTTTGCTGACTTCTTATTATGCAGTATTGAAAACCTAGAGACTATATAGAGATATATCACTGAGTTCAAACGCTCTTGTTTTCCCTTAAAATGATGGCCAGTTCCAACAACATTGTCAAATTTGTCTCAACTGTTAATTCTTGCATTCCTATTTATCGTTCTTGGTCATCATTACTAGCTTCTCCTTTTGTAATGTCCCCATTTTTGGCAAGCTTCTGCAAATGATTGAGTCAGTTCATTATAGCAACCCTCAAGAGCTAACAGGGTGATTTGGGGGATCTCAGTTGTGGACTCACTTGTTTTAGTAATTCTAATTAGGGCAATTGCCATATTTAACACTGCAGATGGTGACGATGAAGGTTATCATCTGCAGTAAATTGGGCTATTTATTGCATGGGCTCCTATTTATTAATTAATTATTAAATTTAGCATTATTATATGGCACTTTATTATATTTAAATATTATTAAATGATGTTATGTTGAGGAAGCTTCTCAAGTGGAGTTGCGTTTGGGAAACTTATGCCATTGGAGGATTATATGAGCCCATTTGATGAGAAAAGCATCCCATTATCTGATTGTCTATTTTCTTTTGTTGATTGTGAAATGTTTTGAGGTTGGTTTTTATGCCCTTGCTGAAGTATAAGGGTTTGAAACTAAGAAGTATAATGAATCACTGCTGAGGTATAGTGATTTAATTTTGGATTTTGTGAATCTCCATTTATGTGCTACTGTTGCTTTGGAGAATATAATTGTTCGCTGAGGATGTTGAAGTTGAGAATTCGAAGTTTGTGTGCTTTCCTTACTGTATGTTTTGTGACTGGAGAGCGGACTGGTATGGAAAATTTATATGTTGAATGCCTTAATTTGGAGCGTCCTTAATATTTTATGTTTGGCATTACTGTTCTGCAACATTGGGAGACTGTATTTAGCGTATGGCATTACTAGTTTGGGATGAAGGGTTACAGATTTCTCATACCAATATTACGCATTGTTTAGCATGGGTTTGAAATTGCAATTTGACTCTTTGTAATACCTGTCTGGACATTATGTCTCTTGCCGTGTTTTAGCGTCAGCATTTCCAATTGTAATGCTTGCAGCAGCTGATTGTTGGCATCGAAGGAACTTGGATTTTGGGTGATCATCTGGAGCAGGTCGTGACTGGAGATTAGAAGTGTAAATTGCTTAGAAAGCGCCAGCCATTTGGGCATTTACACCTGCTGCTATTGTGAGTCACTCCTGATCATAGTAACGAGAATCGCTTGAAAATCGTGTGAATCGGCGATTCAGCGATAAGATTCATCATGGGCAATTTTTTTGGAATCGGAAATCGCCATAGCTGATTTTTTGGGATGAATCGCCGATATCAGTGATTCATGCAAAAAATTGCATGAATTGGAGCCAAAAATCGGCAAGAAATCGCCTGCGGCCAGAAAAGTATGGAGTAGGAAATTTTAAAAAAATAACGTGTTTTTTTTACTTTCTTTTTGACCTATTTTATAACCCTAAAGGGCCTTCTATTTGTTAAGCATGAGTAGAAGAGAGGAAAAGAAAGAGAGAAGAAGAGAAAAGAAAAGCCATAGGTTCTAACTGGCAAGAAGGAAGAGCACCAAAGAGATCAGCAGACCATTTGGGGAGGCCATCAATTGCATTGGGAGCATTAAGGAGCCAATATCAACACTCCTCAACTCATTTGCAAGAGGTAAGTGCTTCTTCTTTTTTGCATGTTAGTGTATTATGCATTTTTTGTTAAATTTTTAGTGTTTTCAAGATTTTTAGTTTAAATCTTGAATGTTTTTTTATTTTTACTAAGTTGCAAACTAGGGTTTGTTGTTTTGTAGCTTTTATTAGCTTCAAACTTTGATATTTTACATTAAAAAAAATTATTGCAGCAGCCTTTGCTTTCAATTTTCACAAATTCGCAATGGGTAAAAAAGATGAATGTTGGAAATATAACGAAGAGTTTCCTAGAAGAACCAAATATCAAACAAAATGTATGTTTTGTAAAGAAAAAATAAATTCTGGAGGTATTTATAGATTGAAATACCACATTGCTGCTGTACCTAGACACGATATTACAGTTTGCACTCACCAAACTCCTGAGGCAAAATGCACTTGCTTAATGGCATTAGAAAAAATTGAAAAAGACAAAGCAAATAGGAAAATGCAACTTGAAGGGTTAAGAGGTATTGGCTCCCATGTTCCTGCATCCACATCTGCATCTATATCAGCTTCTGCATCCGTAAGTTGTTTTGGAGAGGGTTCTTCTAGGCCTCCTTTTTATCCTAGTTCTTCTACTCGTGCTAGTGCTAGTGCTAGTTGGTCACATACTGAGACAGAGTCCCACACCAACCTATTGCAACCTAGAGTGCGGAAAAACAAAATGAATAGTTACTTTGTGCCCCGCACTACTCCTGGTTCCCAACCCACGCTTGAGGGCATGGGTTTGAACAAGGAGATTCATGATGCTGCCAGAAAGGAGATATGCAAATTTTGGTACTTTTGCAACATTCTATTTATTGCAGCCAGGTAATTGATTCTTTTTTCTTTGTTTCTTTAAAGTTAAAATTAAAAGTAAAAGTAAAACTTTAATTATATCTACTTGTTTTATAATTTGTGTCTTTGACATCTAAATTTTTATTTGTGACAGGGCTCCTTATTGACAGAACATGATAGATGCAGTTGCTATTTGTGGTCCGGGGTTTAAAGCCCCAACTGAGGCTGAGTTGAGCGGATACCTCTTGGATGAGATGGTAGAGGACATGAGGGTTGAGCTCGAGGAGAACCGAAAGGAGTGGATTGCAAAGGGTTGCACCATCATGACTGATGGTTGGACAGATAGGAGGAATAGAACACTCTTCAATTTTCTTGTATCCTGTGGAGGTGATTGATCATTCTACTTTCCTACATACATAATTGTAAATTTTGATTTGTTGAATGCTAATTTGTTGATGATCCATTTAATATTATAATTCATTGTTTTGTTACTTGTAGGATATACCATGTTCATCAAATCCATTGATGCTTCCGCACATGTTAAAAATGCCACATACTTATGTGAGGCTATTGAGGAAGTCATAGCAGAGGTGGGGGAACAAAATGTGATCCAGGTGATGACAGATAATGCAGCAAGTTATGTTGTTGCAAGTAAACTTTTAACTTTTCAAGTTTTGAAAATAAATTTATTTGAATTTTGAAATTTGAATTTCTAATTGACTTAAAATTGTTGTAGGTAAACTTTTGATGGAGAGGCACCCCACCATATTTTGGTCCCCTTGTGCGGCACACTGTATTGACCTCATATTGGAGGAAATTGGCAAACTTGAGTTTGTCAAGTCATGTGTGGAAAGGGCAAAAAACATATGCAAGTTCATTTATAATCATTCATTTGTCCTTAGCACAATGAGGAAGTACACAGGAGGCAAGGAGTTAGCTCGCCCAGGTATCACGAGGTTTTCCTCGGATTTCATCACCTTGCAATCCTTGTTGACATCAAGGGATGAATTGAGGAGCATGTTTGTTGGGCGGGAGTGGATTTCCTCTTCCTATGCTACGACCACTACAGGGTTAGATGTGGCGGATTGCATATTTGATGAGAATGGTTTTTGGAAACCCGCTAGAGAAATCCTTAAAGTAAATTTATTGCAATTTAACATTTAGTATTTTACTTTTACTTTAAGTTATATTATTTTATATTTAAGTTTTGATTCAAATTTTTTGTTTTGCTTTATATGTAGGTCACTGAGCCCTTGTAGCTTTGCTACGAACTGCTGATGGGGAGAAGCCCTCTATGGGCTACATTTATGAGGGCATGAATAGGGCTAAGGAGGCCATCAAAGCCCAATATGCAGGAGTGCAGGAGAGGTATGGCCCTATTTGGGACATCATCGATAAGAGATGGCAGAATCAGCTCCATCAAGCCATCCATGCAGCAACTTACTATCTGAATCCGGCATTTCGTTTCCGTCCTGAGTTCAAGGCGGATGTGGAGGTTCTCACTGGCTTATACACAGTGATTCAGAGGTTGAGTAGCGATGAAAATAGTGCTGCTACGATTGTTGAGCTAGACCAGTTCAACAATAAAGAGGGGCCACTTTTCTCTAGCAAGATGGCCATAAATGCTCAGACAACACTACAGCCAAGTAAAAATTAAATAATATATTCAATGTTCATGAATCTAGATTCTAAACTCAAAGGTGATTATATAATGCATTAATTTTAGAGTTGTAATTTGTAAATGAGACTAATTGTTTTTGTTTTTCCTTATTTCAGATAGATGGTGGCAAATGTTTGGGACCACAACCCCAAACCTTCAAAAAATTGCCATCTGTATTCTAAGTCAGCCGAGCGGCACTTCTGGATGTGAGCGCAGTTGGTCCATGTTTGAGCACATCCACTCGAAGAGGAGAAACAGGTTGACAGTGCAGAGGTTGAATGATCTTGTCTTCGTTCATTACAACCTTCGTCTTAGGATCAGCAGATTTTGGGCGCTAACTCCTCTCCGATCATTCTGGAGGAGATTGATCCAAAATCAGAGTGGATCACAAAGATTGTGGAACCAGTCTTCACTGAGGAAGACTGCGCGTGGGTTGACCAGGTGGATGTAGAGGCTGAGGTTGTGGCCATGGCAAAGGAGGCAGCTAGAGCACGTTCAGGCATTGGTAGATGCACACGCACAGGCGCAGGCACAGACGCAAGCCCTAGCAACGTTGTTCGTGAGCCCATTGCCCATGCAGGGGACATGGCTCGGCAATCCTCTAGGACCTACCTTAGACGCCTTTCTCATAGGCACACTGGATACTCAGAGGCTAAGGTTGAGGCTGCAACAAAGCTAGAGGATGCTGATGAGGATGATGAGGCTTGAGCTGGAGCCTTGTTTTTATATTTTGTTTACACTGTATAGATATTGATAGTGATACTGAATCACTGAAGACATACGTTTCAAACTTTCATGGATCTTCATCTTAGATTTATACATACATTTATGATTTGATGTCTTATAGATCTTCATGATTTCATCTTACATACATTCTATGATTTGAATCATTATGATCATTTGATTTTTATTGACTTCAGCTAGCCTAAAATTTACATTTTAGTACATCATGATAACATAGTTATGTATGTGATGGATTTTATGTTTCATGTTTATGTATGTTAAGTTTTAACTTCTATTTGATGATGTTATAGTGTGTTTAAGTTATATTCAATAAAGGGTGCATGAAATAAGTCTTAAATTGTTAAAATCTCTACATTTAAAGGGTTTTTTCAAATTTGCCGATTCATCGCCGATTCACTGGGGATTCACCCCCGATTCACGATTCGATTCGGCCATGCCGATTCTGATTCTTGTTACTTTGCTCCTGATCAATTGCATGTTTCCCCCTACATCTGTCAGCGTGGTATTTTTCCAGGGCCTGCTATTATCTCAAACAGATCTGCATTTGTTACAGAGAACTGAGAGAGGATTGAACATATATTGGAGCTTTTCCAGAGTCACCTACAGGTTCCTCTATTTGACTGTAATTTCTTAATAGCTGAAGCATCTAAATTGCAACATTCTCATCAATAGTTGGTGTTGACATTGTAGTCATTTGAATAAATTCCATTTAGTGAATAATGCATGCCAAATGTTTGTTAAAAAGCTCTTTTCTGTAGCTGAACATTTGATTTCTTGGGATTTATGGGAAGTGTTTGACAATAAGACAATTTTTTGTGAAGCTCTTTTCAGTCACTCGTACACATGAGAAAGTTGTAAACAAAGTACTATTTTGTCTTTATTACATTGCCAAGTAATTTTGCATCATTAGAACTATTCCAAAACACCATTGCAGCACATGAATTCAAAACAATACAACTTGAAACAAAGAATAGCAGGTGAAGTCCTTGCAGGCAAAGTGTTTGACGAAATGTCAAACTTCTGATTAGTTAAGTAAATTGGGGTTTTTCAAGCTATAACCGGCAGGGGTTATTACACTTTGTTGTAAAACACTCAAGCTGCTTAATTCATTAGTTCATGGCAAATTGGCATTATCCAGGCAATCCATTCAATCTGCATACCTGGCACTTTGAGCGACCATACCAACTAGTACTGCTGGCCATGCATAGCCACGAATCTGTGTTGAGAAGAAAAATATAAGAATTGTTCTGATTTACCTTACAAAATCTGATTAGAGTGTTTTTGGCCAAAAATAAGTACAAAAAAACTAAAAAGAAAACAGAGTTTGATTTTTCTTTAAAAAAACGGAAAAGGAAAATAAAGAATATATATATATATATATATATATATATATATATATATATATATATATATTCTTGACTAAATAAATATTTGAATCAAACTCTTGAAACAGCTACTACTGGAGGGAAAGGTAATTAAATAAGAAGTGTCACATTTTTCTTTCAATGCGGACAGTCATTTAGGGCACCCATGTGAAACTTCAAAATCTCTGAATGAATAGCAAACATACATCCATTTTACTTTTATATTTCAATAACAGTCATTACCTTTTAACAGTAAATGCACTAAAACAATCAGTTAAATTCAACAAGATACAACAACACTGTCCTACAAACTTCAAACCAAATAAAATAAAGCTAAAATGCTTTAAACTATATACTGGAGATTATATTTTCTGATTATCTACATGCCCTATAGAAAAACACAATTATAAGGAATTTCCTCACATTTTGGGAAATAACTAAGAATGAATAGTTTTTATACATAAACTGACTTAAAGGTAAACGAAGCTAATCAAATATGTTCCACCCAAGTATGTGTTTGAAAAAGTGCATTTGATTATTTTATAATTTTATTGATTGTGGTCTAGATTATAACTTGTGTTCAATGCATTTAATGTCGCAATTTTTATGCCATTTTGTTCCATGAGCATTAACAAGTTTTTAGGTTTACCTTTATCCTAAAGGTTTCCAGGCAAGCTAGGAGAATTCTAACATTCTTGGAGAGCTTAGTTTAGGGATTTTTTGCATCCAATCATAGCGTGGAGTCCAATTGGTGCTCTAGTTGGTGACAATGCTCCTTGTATGTAATGCCCCCTATTAGGACTTTTTGTAACCTTATCACACAGCGCCCCATTGCACATGGGGACCCCATACCATTTAGTCCACTTGGTCCTTTTGGCCTTGGCTCCTGGTAGTTTTGGCATCAGTCTCCTGAAATTCCTACTGCTCTAACTGAGCTTTGAGCCCTGTTTGCTAGCATAGAAATGGAATGTTGCCTGCCCTTGGTTCTAAAAGTGGAAATCTTGTGAAAAAAGTGGATTTGGCCAAGTATGAAAAAGTAATTGATCTTTCAGATAGGATGCCAATAAAAATAAATTGTGTTTTTATGAATTTTCTATTTTAATAAGTCGCATTGTGTCCTAGTTTTCCCTAAGTTTTCATTTAAAACGAACTTCTGTTTATAATAAGTCTATTTGTGGCAGGTGTGATGAGAATTGACAAAACAAAAGAAAAGGTGTATCTTGTTCTAAATCCAGAGAGTTAAATAAAGAAATTGGTCCAAAATGCGCTAAGTCCAGAAAAGTTCAAAAGTGGAAAGGACATGAACAATAGTAAAATTCCCAAAGTCTAGAAGCATCCTTGGAAAAGCATCCAGAAGTGAACAAGGCAGAGAAAGTGTTAAATTTCACAAACTATGGAGTCCTTGAACATAAACACTTAAAATGAGAAAAAAAAGTTTTAAAATGGCTAAATATTGGTCAAAGGGATGAGGAGTGCAAATATGACTAAGTCATAGAGTATTCTAGAAACCCTCTCAAGTGCACCCCAAATTGGAAGAGGGTGAAATTGAGTGAAAATGTTTTAAGGGCTGATCAAAATACATGGTGGGATAACAATGATGGCTAATCCTTTGAAAAATCCATGGCATCCTCTAGTTTACACCCAAGTTGTCATGAAAATTACGGGCTTAGGATCTTCCAAAAAACTCATTCAAACATTCGTAATTGATTTTGGGCATGGTTCAGAGATAGATTCTTCATAACTAGGCCTCTTTCCCAATAGCCCTCCAAATGGATCTGTCAGAGCATAATTCAGAACAGATTTCAGGAACCAAAACTGAAGGCAATTCTGGATACCCATTTGGCCATTTGACAACATAACATGAAACGGTTAGGGCTTTCTTTGGAGTGAAGGGCTTAAAATATTGACTACCCTGTTCTTTTGCTAGGTCTAATTGATAATTTGCCTAGGCTTGATGCTGGGGCTTGGCTCCAAGTTCTTCCAAAAGTTCATACTATTGTTCCAATACATGTAACATATCAATTAGGGTATAAATACATTGTTCCCAACCCAAGGCCCTTTCTCCAATCAACTTCAAAGTAATTCCTCAACCTCACTGCCCAACATACTTAGAAAATCAGACCGATTAGTCATTTGCAGATGTTGCCTTCATGGTGCAGTCCTACAAGCCTGGAATATGAAGATACAATTTTTATAAGGGTCTTTCCACTTGATTGTGTGAATTTCAACATGGGAATGACCAGAAATGCCTCCGGATACCCTAACTAGGGTTTATGGCAGTTTTTACAAAAATGATGATATCTTACTCAAGTTACAATGGAACTTAATGAAACAAAAGGCAAAGTGTTATAGATTCACTGTTCTAACTTCTATCATACCCAACAGGTTTTAAATGTAAATAACAAGGATCTCACAGTGAACAGAAAGGAAAATCAGACCGCAATGTTCTAGAATGCAATAAAACTACCCTTCTTGTTAAGCACAATCTCCAAAATTCAAAATCTAACCCTTGGGTGGCATGTAACAACATTTATTCCCATCCAAGTGGTTTTCAACTTCCAACCACCAAAAGCCAACTTATAACCACATTTTGAAAAAGTTGCTACAAGGTCGCAAAAAATTTCATGACAACAATGACAAATTTTTGCACCTTTTACATATTTTGCCCTGTGGACCTCAAACTTGCCCAATTAGGTCCAAAGACATCATAAGGGCCCAAAATGCTATTATAAACATGAAATAACACAAAACAAACAAAACTCTCAAGTTTTGACCATTTTGACCACACATGGTACTCCTAAGGTTCTCTTGCACCAAGAGTGGAAGTGCAATTTCAAAATGACTAGAGTATGAATTCCTTGACCAAGCCTCAAGTGCATTTATCTGAAGGGTGTAAGGAAAATGTTCCAAAGTGAAAATTCCTCCTCATAGTCAGATTTGCACCCAAGAGTGCAGAACCATGGGTGTCAAGGAATGATTTCAAAATGTAGAAATCATCCATCATAGGCAATGTGTGCCCATAAGTGTTATTTTCCAAATGATGAGGAATTCTGCAAAAGGTAGAATATCTGGATCCAATCCTAGAATGCACCCAAGGGCGTGAATTCGCAATGACCAAAGAAATGTGTTAAATGTTGAAAATCCTTCAGCATAACTAAGGAGCCCTCTAGAGCATTAGTTCTCTAGGTCTAAGGAATCATGCCCAAGACCAATATTCCTACACATATTCTAACATGCACCCATAAGCAAAAATCCACAAAGGGTAAAGAATTGTTTCAAAGATCGAAATCCCGCTTCCAATCCAAATGTGCACTCTAAATTGTTATTTCATGATGTCAAAGAATTCTTCAAAGATTGGATGTTCCACCATAGTATCTCATTTTCACTCAAAGAATGGAAATGTTGGAAGTGTTAAAATTCTCCTAGCATGGATTCCTATTATGTATCTAAAGTGCACCCAAGGATGAGATTGGAAGAGATAATCAAATCTCTTCAACATGTTAACCCAACTAAAATGCGCCCAAGAACAGAATTGGAAGAGGAGGTTAAGAATTTGTTAGATGTTGAAAATCCAAGATTGACATTGCAAGAAACATTGGTGGTCCTCTTGTATGCCAACAACACTCTCATTGCTGTCTAGCTAGGTCAGTGAGGATATATCTTGTGACCTGTGCATAAAGATCAATTTCAAGCAGATCTTCAATGTTATTGTTTGACCCATTCATTCTTGGTTAGTAATGATGTATGCTAAGTCGAATTACTCATTCCAACTGTCATCTAACTATTATTCATTAACAACCCTGTAAGCTAGCAAGAATCAAGGCTTTGATGCCAAACAAGGCAACTGCTATGACAAAAGCTTGAGAAATTCATTCCACCAAAGTCTCATTGCAAGCTAGCACCCTCGTAGACATGTGGCTATTGGCCCTACCACCTAGTTTGGGTATGTTATTGCTAGGATGACAGATGAGCGCTGCCCGAAGTTTAGACAACATGTGTTTTCTTCCATAAGGGACATCACATGCCTACCGTGCTCCATAGTGCTCGACTTTAATACCTCAATCTTGATAAACCAGACTTTTTGCTCTGGTTTTCTCTTTTAAGTTTCAGACATAAACTTGCATGGCTTTTTAAGATTGGAGAAGTGATGCTATTTTTTATTGCAAGTTTATATTGAAAGTTTTGCATGTATCACTACTCATGATACATGGGTCAATGAGTTTGACCTAAATACTACACAGTTAAATCCTGACAGCAATATCACAATTTGACTTGCTGTGGAAAATATCTCCTACTTATCAATAAAAGTCTTATTATTTAATTTTCAATCATACAAATATAGCAATATTGTACTAATTTTTCTGACCTGTTACTTGGATTACAGCAGATTGGATTCTTAAAACACAACCAGCTAGCATACAAACAATAATCTGTACATGCATACAACTTGTTTGTTGAAGCTTCCAAATGACCATTCATAACAGAAATTAGAAACACCATGACTTTGTTGCTATAAAGAGACATGCCAAACACCCTCTCTTCAATACATAGAATCAAATTTCACCGCGGAAACCTTTGCTATCATACCCAACAACTGAGTCCTTTGTGGCTTGGATTTCTAACACATCCAACAGTTTGTAGTCTTTATTCCTGAAAAGTGGAAATATAGGCAGCTCAGAAGAGCAGCATTTCTCCTTGAAATCCCTCAACCAAAACATGCACCTCACATCTTATACTTTGTTAGTACCTAATGTGGTCACACATTTAAAACCTCAAGTTCAGAGTTTTTGAACCACTTCGAACTGAAGTTCGAAGTAGTTCAAAGTGCTTCAAAGCAGTTCAAATGGGTTCAAAATGCAGATTGGTTAGAAAGTTCAGAATTCTATCCCAATGCATTCACTAGGTTTAGTTTGTTAGTTCCATGACTTCAAGAAAGTGCAGAGGTGCAGATTAAGATGAAGTTCAAGTGCGGTGGTTCGAAGTGTTTCAGAAGTTCAAGGTGGCTCATTGGTTCAATTTGCAGATTCAGATCTTGGCTTAAATTGTCAAGTTCAACCTTTCAGTATAGAAGTTCAGAGATCATTATTTTCAAGTTCAGATGGTTGTTCTAGAATGTGCAGGATTATTGTCAAAACCTCGTGTGCTATGATTCAAAAGTTTGTAAATATGGAGGTGGTAGTTTAAATTCAAAAGAACACATTTTGAGCATCTAATAATAAAAATATAGAGCTCAAGTCAAGCTCCTGCAAGATCACTCACCTATGGCGGAATATGTTCAACAGGGCATCATGACTATATCTGAGGCAGCTTGGATTTCATCATAAGGAAGTATGTTGAAAGCCATAGTTTAACATAAAGAAAATCAATATTCATCACCTTCAGCTCGTAGATATAGGGGTCCATAATGATAATTGGGTATACTAAGTAGATGTGGTTAACATAAAAGAATATGGGTGTAACTCAATGAATATTGCAGATGTTTATGTTCCACCAAGAATATTTTTGACCCACATTACATCTACATGTGAGACTCCCAAGTTGCTGACGGTAATTAGATGCATGAGGAGAATTCACAAGGCAAAACTAATGGCCCGAACTCAGCCATGGTGGAGGAACATTTTTCATTATGTGGAAACAAAAACCTTGTCAGCTATTGATTTAAATAAATACAATGTGACATCAGTATCATTGTGTGCCACATGGAAAATCAAGGAGAGAAGCTTGCTTTTTGGATCAAGTTCAGCAAGTCGGATTTTCTGACAGTCATATAGACCCTCAAACAGAGATCTGTAACTTTTGACTCGGGAATTATTTTCAAAATCGCCTTGGTGAGAATGTGGAGAACTAGGATTTGGATAACATATCCAAAATTCAGCAAGATCCAACGGTGGGATAAATAGTTATGCCTCCCGCACCGAGACCCATTGTTTCTGACAGAGTTATTTCGAATTCGCCCAGAATCAAAAGTATTTTCATATTGGAATAATATAATAATGTGCCACTTGTCCAAGTCTCATTTAATATGTCAAATTATTCTTATAAAACGTTTACATCAATGTTTTATAAGGTTATCAAAACATAAATGAGAGAAAAAAAGATGTGAACGGGAGCAACCACAAAGAGAGCCAATTTCAAGATTCAGTTAGGAAACTGAAAAGCCACAAGAAAGAACAGGTTAAATATGCCAACATCAAAGACAACAAGGGTTCCACTTCTTTTCTGTAGGGGAGACTTTGGTGCTGCAGTACAGGAGAGTTTGGGCTGAGAGTTCTGCTTTTTCCTTACAGGAGATTTTATGCTGCTGCAAAGGGGAGGGTAGAATGGTTAGAGTTTTAGATAGGCAAATATTGTAATGACAGTAATTCATAGATATGATATGGGTGTTTTAGTTTTTGCATGACTTTGTGCATACAGAGATTTGATGTCTATATATGTATCTTCTTGAATATGGCTTAGAAACCTTGTGTTCAGGCATGTTAAGTCAATATTACTTTGTGAATCCTGATTTATCAGTTCTAGATATTTGGTTACTGTCTTTACTGCAGATTAGTGTTATTATTCATTTCTGTAGATTAGTTAAAGCATCTCTTTGTTGTTAGAAATAATCTATACCTCACGATCTAAGAATCTGTGAGAGATCCTTTCGTACTTTCGGGTAAAAGTGCAGAATATTTAAATTCATTGAATATCTCACACGGGGAGCTGTACCCGATAAAAATTCAGAGGAAGGTTATCAATCCATGATAACCTATCCAACTGTTGGTGTTAGTTTGTCCTTTCACTTGGGCATTCAAGGTCAGATTTGCATGTATTTTCCCAAAGGACAATCTGTTCACTAACATACTTTAAGTGGTGTGCAGCCAGAAAAGTGAGTAAATTGGTCACTCTTGAATCTTCCATGCCACCACAGGTCTTATCATCCCATTGCATTATTCAAGTTTCTTCTCCTCCTGGCATCCAAGACGCGCCTGAGTTTATGGAAAACCAATGAAATTCCACACTTAAATCTGCTATTATTGCCCAGCCAGGTATGAAATACGGTATCCAATAAGAAACCAAATTTGTCTCTGTAAGAAATTTCACAAATTTTATAAAACATCAAATGTCTAATCCCCTATGAGAAATTTGAATAAAATCTCCAACACCCAGCTAGGATAAAACTTGTACTACTGAAACTGGTGCCCCTGGGGGGTTTGTCCTAAGGTTTCTAGCTCCTCAAGAAAACTGCCCTTCATGCTCCCATCAAGTATGCCACCCCAACTGGAATAGATGGCCAGCCATCCATGTTCCTGGGCCAGAAGGTAGAATGGAAGACAGGTCTTCCATGCTCTTGGGCTTTATCAAGTAGGACAGCCATCCCCAAAGGTGAACTGTGGGATGGAAGCACAACCGACCTTCCATGCTCTCCACAAGTTAGGATGGCGAGCCTTGGCAATTGCCAGTTTGCAAACACTTCCAAGAAATTAATGATGTGATTTGGTATGAGTTATATGCTATGATGTAATGATTCCATTATTATTAATGCTATGATTTAATCTAGATATTATAATGTATTTTACATATGGATTTGAAAATTATCATGATTTCATGTTATCTAATAGTAGTAATATAAGATTTTAGTAATTAGTATTGTCTGCAAGCCTGACATTAGGAACATCCCCAAAAAGAGACATTACACATAAGACCAGGCTGGAACAAGGCCAGTTGTCTTACTTGTGATAACTTTATGTGCATCAAATTTACACTAAGATTACTATTTGAAATCATTTTTCTTTTGCAGTGAGTAGTTTGGAATATTGTTCTTGGTTGTTTTGGCTACTGATGTAAGATCTCAACTGCAACCATAGTCTGAAAAGTATTAAACTGTCTCAAAACCTGATGCAGGAGCATCCTGCTTGCCCGTGGCAAAATGGGAGTATCAAAACAAGATATGGACATCCACCGACTGGTAATCTAATAGCTGGAAAACAAAGGTACATTGAACAAATAACTAAAGAAAAGAGTAGCAGTTGTTGGAGAAAAGATGTTGATATAGAAGTACTAGGTGGAACTAATGAGAGGCAATTTCAACAAATATAGACATGGTGTGCATAGGGACAGTGGTTGGAAACTAAAGCAAGACTAAAATTCAATAAATGTTGGAAGAGCATCAATTAAATTTATTGCAGATTATAATTCCAATTGGCATTAATAAATGGATTCTTTGATTAGGTTCATTCTCACCACTTAGCAGGACTCTTCTGTTAACTAGGACTTCTCATCTTTCAACATCTTCAAAATGTGAGGATCTAGCATCTTCGTCAACATGTGCAACTCTAGCCTAGCCTTTTGTTCTTTGATATGTCCTTTCTTGGCACTGGGAACATTCAAATGCTCTATGCCCTTCTCCGTAGTGAAAACATTTCTCACAGAAGCCTCCTCTTCCAAATCCTTGTCCTCTACCTCTTCCTCTCTAATCTCTATTGTTCTGATTATGGAAATGATTGGAATTATTTCCCCTCTGGTTCTGACTGCTACTTCCAACCTTGTCCTTGTTCTTCTAATCATCATTACGTCCTTCGTAAGATCGTCCACTAGATCTTCCACCGCAACCTCTTCTGTTATTCTTGTTGTCAAACTTCTTGCTCAATTTTTTCTCAACTCTTAGGGCAAATTGGTATACCTCCTCAATGTTGTTCATTCGAACCAAACTCAACTCATCTTGAATACTTGGCTTTAACCCATTAAGATAACGGGCCACTTTCTCCTTGCCAACTTCTGCATGGTCGATTCTAATGAGAACTCGGTAGAACTCTTCAATATACTCTTGAACAGATTTTCCCGCTTGCTTCAACCTTTGCATTTTCTTCAACAAATCAAGCACATAATCCACAGGAATGAATTGTCACTTCAGTTTAGCTGTCATCTGATCCCATCTAGTGATTTTGTCCTTTCCCTTTCTATTTCGCTCCAACTGAACCTCCTGCCACCAGATCTTCGCATATCCCTTTAGTTTCGCCTTAGCAAACTTGACCCTATCAGGATCGTCAATCTCGTCATACTCAAAGTACTCTTCTAGTTCATTGATCCAATCAATCAGCTCCTCTGGGTTAAGATTTCCCGAAAATGTGGGAACTTCAAACTTAGGTCTTTTTCTAGTATTGGAGATGGCCCTAAAAAGCCTCTCTTCCTCTAGGTTTAGAACTGCCTTTGCTTCAGCATTTTCTTCTACTTCATCCTCATCCTCACTTTCATCTCTTACAAGAAGATTTATTCCTCTACGCATTTGTTCTTCCAATGCTTGCATTTGTCTTTGGTGGGCTCTAAAACCCTTAGGTGTAACACCTACAGCTCTTCCACCACGTTCTCTCCGTGGAGGCATTTTTGTGCTTCTGTTGAAACTCTAGTGCAAACTACCTCACAATCAGCTATCTGTCTACACACTTAGCCCAAACCACAGTCTTGGTCAGAACTCACAGTCGACGATTTGTCTGCACACTCAAGAACCTAGCTCTGATACCACTTGATGAAGGGTGCTCCCCTTAATACCATAAACCATAATAGAAACAAAGAAACAACAGCAATTGCAAGAACAAAATATGGACTTCTTATTTGCACCGCAAATGCGGAATTACAGAATTCACAAGTACAAAATGCTAACCCACATGGGCGCCTTCATTACAGTAATCTGCAAGACTAAGTTGCGAACTACCACCCAGAGCTGTCCTAGACAATGCTCGGGTCTCTCTTAAATAGGCAATTTTATGCCACTCGGGAAGGTTCTAGATGCTCAAACTTAATACCTAGGGCCCACAGACCCTAACAATACATATAGAGTCGGCTAAATACATCTTTGACAAATTATTTTAAGAATTTCAGTAGCTCAACTTCTAAAGGCCATAACTCTCGAATCGTTGCTCTAATTGGCTATTATAACCACTTTTGGGAAATGTCCGCTCATGATCTACAGAATCGGAATTGCACAAGCGCCCTTCCATCAAGTTTTTGGACCTCATCCTGAAGATTTTTCTATAAAAATTTTCACTGAAAATCCACAATAACTTCTCTGGTACTTAAGTGGGAGCAATGAGATTTTTATGGTAGGCTTATAATTCCAAAATGAACCTTCATATAGAAAATGAGAACATTCTGAGCTTGTATGATAAACTTACTAAAAATAGCAAGTTCCTATAAATAGTAACCACTTTGTCTACTAGTCCTTATTAAAATAGAAAAGACTGAAAAGAAAATATTTTTGGGTGATGCAAGATTGCTCTTACACCCAAGATGCTTTTGCATCACATGGAGTTTAGAACATGAGTATTTGTGCCAATGAAGTTTTAATTTGAAGCTTGAACTATTTAATCGACATATGAAATATCTTGAATCTTGAGCAATGGTGAAGTATCATATGATACTATCAAATGATGTAGGTTTGTATATTTCTAAGTTTCTAACTCTAAGCTCTTGTATTTATAAGTTTCTTAAATTTTTTGCATATATATTAATATTATATATATAATATATATAGACATTTCCAAATGCATCCATACCCAAAAACAAAAAACTTGCCTCTATATCTGTTTCCCATATCCACTTCCGATTCTGCATCCAAATCAGTAACTTAAATAAATAGAGTAATATCAATCTGCAGTCATAAACACATAAATTGTGAGATAAATTCTCCTCTAGCAAGAATTAGAGCCAGCTCTACTGTTTTTTTACTAAATCATAAATAGATAAATTAAAATTGCACTGGCCGCAGATAATTATTGGATCTGTTGCTAATAAATTTTTATTTTTCTGTGTATAATGTGAGGTAGGGGAAGACAAGCCTCGTGCCCCTTTGCAAGTATGTTGACTGTGTTTCGAGGCTGAAATGTTCCAATGGAACAATAATGGTCAAATCCAAGCTTTGTCAAATAGCATGACAAAGTACTTAAATGTGAGTGAAGGCTCATTTCCCTCACCAACCTAGAAAAGGTGTCAATCCTTGTGCAAATGAAGTAGAAGAATATGAGGCTTTGAGGGATCAAGAAAAGGCTGATGGACAACTTTAAAATATGATCTCCTTTGGTGCTTCAACGACAAGACCAACTACAGAAACTCCTACTTAGAATAGAGAGATAGAGGTAGATTTGTCTACTACAGTCAGAGATGTAACACAATAGTCTTACAAGAGACCACATATTGGTAGTTCAGACTCCATTTGAAGCCTATTTGATGTGCAGAGTCAAGAAGCAGTCAACGCAATGATTGCACAGTCCATTTCTGCAAATGGAATGCCATTTGATGTTGCTCATCCATCTTTGATTATCCAAGCTATCAATAATAGCCAAGCTTTCTTTAATGTGTTAATTTTATAGGATCCCTGATAGAAATAATAACAGATTTATATCAGACTTTTACTCACTTGAGTATCTTGAATGTGACAGGTAGATACCTTCAAATATGTTTATGATATGTTGTGACTGGAATGTCGAATGCTGACAGGAATGTATTTTGTAATCTGCAATGTCTCTTTATTAATCCTGGGACTGCAAGTATGTTATGTCTTTCATATTTCCTTGTCCACTGATGAGAACAATTTTATATATATATATGAAGAGTTGTGACCCGTAGGGGCATGACTCTACGTGGCCAAAGGCCATGTAGGGTCATGACCCTACGTGGTCATAAACTAATGTTTTGTTAACCATAAACATACAATGGTTTAATCATGCCCGAAGATATGTTTGATAATGATCTTAATACTTATCAAGGGAAATACAAGTAAGACCCGATCCCTGATCGAAGATGATGGATAATTATAGATGTAATCCAATGCAGTCGAAATGACAAAACCCGATGTGAACCAGTAACAGCAGTAATATGCTTGATCTGAACCATATCTGTCTAAACTATATATATATATATAAGACAGAGATAACATATTCAAATGCTCAATATTATTCGACTAAAGCTAAACTTTCAACATAATGGACTAGTTGGGAATAAACTAGCTGAGTCTAAAAGGTTTGGCACAACTTTAATTGATAAAGAAAAAGTTTGATTAGAGCGACAAACTGCATCAACGAAAAGAGTGTGGTCTACAAAAGATTGTAGCATTGTGATAGATGGGTGGACAGATGCTAGAACTCATCCATTGCTTATTGTCATGGTGACCTACAGAAAAAGGTCTTATTTTTTGAAGGCAGTAGACTGTATAGGACAAGAAAAAATTGCAAACTTTCTTCATAACCAGCAATGTGACAATATTGAGGAAGTGGGGCTGTCATATGTCCAAGTTGTTACCGATACTACCCCTATTTGTAAAGCAACAAGTATGCTTGTGCAAAAAAAGTATAAGCATGTATTTTGAATATTATGTTATGTGCATTTGTTGAATAATGCACTCAAGAATCTTGGAAAGTTCTAGTGGATTTCAGAACTCACAGAGAAGGGCATAAAAATACAAATGTTCATATGTAACCATCACCACACACAAGCCATATAAATTTGCCAAGGTAAAACTTCTCAAGCCTCTTGATACTATTAGAGAAAAAGGTTAATTTAATTTCATTTATTAAATTACCTTTTCTCCCTTCTTAAGATTTTGCTTTATGCGTTTTTTGCTTTCTCTATTTAATAATTAATTAGTAATTATTAAATAGCTTTTACCTTTGGGTTACCCTTTTCGGGTTTCGATCTCCTTTTATAAGGATTGATCTCTTTGTAATTTCACAATCTTTTCCTCATCTGAAAATACAACTTGCATATTTTCAGAGCAAACCCTTGCCTCTTCTTGTCTTTTTCTTCTCTATGACAGATTTTCTACATGCAGGTATTTGAGGGCTTCGTGGATTTGATTTGCATATTTGCTCAAATCCTTCAAATACATGGTTTGCTTCTTATTTTTTCTTGACTGCCTTTGTGAAGTCAAAGGAGCTTTCTGTTTCACAGTTCTCAGTGATGCACGCATAGTTTAGAGACAATCTACATTAGATATTGCAGCTGAGGTTAGATTTGTTGTGGCTCATTAGGCCTATTTGCGAGGTGATTAAATTTGCAAACTCAGACAAACAATGTTTGGGACAAATTTATGAAGAAATAGATTTCATGTTGGAAAGAATCAAGAAAATAAGAAATGCAAAAGATCTTTCTTTATATCTTTTGAAAGAAGAAAAATTACATGAATGGGAGAAAAAACTTAACACGTCTTCATTGTGTTGCTTATTCCTTAATCCTAAATGGCATAATACACAAGAGACCAATAAGAGAGCTCCAAATAAGGATAGAGAGTTAATTAAGGATTTTGTGCTGCAATTAAAAAGATTTATGGTCAAGATGAGGATACCTCAATCATAAGAAGTCAATGGATAAGTTTTGGGAAGGTGATTTTACTTCAGTGGCAGCTTCATGTGATATGCAAGTAAAGAAAGGCCCTTTAGAATGGTGGTGGAATCATAGAGGTGAAAACCTAAATTTCAATCACTTGCAATTAGATTGTTCTCACAAGTAGCTGGCTCTTCATCTTATGAGAGAAATTGGAGTTCTTATGGTTTTTTATTCATTCATGAAAGAACCGATTAGGGTCAAAGAAAGAAAAGAACTAGTGCACTTAGTCTTCTTTCTTGTATTGATCATGGGTACATGGAGGTTCCTTCAGCAAAATGGGACCAAATTGCACATAATGGAGAAGTTGCAGTCATGGAGGATGAAGTGGATTAAACAAATGGCCTTAACAAACTGCCCTAGTTCTACTACCATCACAGGACCCTGAGTTAGAGAGGATGATTATCCAGACAGCATCGTAGCTGAGGACCTTGATATGGATGATAAAAATGTAGCAATGTAGACAATAGGTTCTGATTTTTATTTTTTATTTGTGTATCAGCATTAATCTATCGATATTTATTATTATTGGATTTTATTATGTAATGACAATCTAATATGAAAGATGTAGTTTGAGTTTTGAAGTCTTTGACACACAGCCATTTGACATTTGTGTATTTAAGCTTTTAAGTTAATGCATTATTATCAGTTGTTCTTCCTTCCAAAGTTTTGTCATGATATTTTCTAGAAATTGTTAAATTTATTAATGTTCTAGGTCAAAATTGTATTAAAGATACTTGCTGTCTCAAAGTACGCATCTCTTATCTAAAAACAAAATCCATAGCAGTAACAATACCAATCTCCAAGTACCCCTGTCTCCTAGTGACCTTGGAGATAACAGAGGTAGGGTGTGCAGGAGGAATCACAAAAGAATTGAATGCAGAGCAGTGCCAATAATAGGATAGAAATAGAGTTGTGCTACAGTAAAAGGTCAGATGGAATGTTTGCCAAACTTATATGTTTGCATTTGAATTAAATCAGTAAAAGCTGTAATAGTGTGTTTGGTACTTACATTTAGTGACTAACCTAGTGTGTATTGATATGACATGTCTCAGCTTGAGAATAGGGTCTTTCTTTCTGTTTGGAGTTTTCTGAATTTTGATTTTGAAGATTGAGGTGTGCTCATATTGCGGAAAAACCCCAAGGCTCGCAAAAGTGATATTGTATTTACCTATCTTGTAGTCTACTGAATGGAAGAGTAGGTGACTCTTAAATGCTGCTTGCTTTTCTTTTGCAGAATTTGAGTGTAATAACATGACATATGTACTTTTATATATCAAGAAAAAATCTTATATTTGACAATTACGCTAAACATGGTAAATGGTCTTGAATGAATTGAGTTGCAATCATGCCAAAACATTGTTAAGGATTTAGTTTTAGTTTTACTGATCATAGGAACATTGAACATATAATAGAAAAAATGAACAATTTGAAGAACAACTAAATCTAATGCTTGACTCCTAGATTATATCTTCATAATATTCATGATATTAACTAGTTTCCATAGTTTATTAGTGTGTGATTGGTCAGACGTTTCAGCCGTTCTGTTTTGGTAGTCAAAGGGACTTTGATAAAAGGAAAGGTTTGAGTTAAATATGTGCGAACTAGTGATCTGCCCCAGAAGCATGTGCCCTGGCCTTGCTTAAAGTTAGAAGGCTCAAATGTGCAAAGAGAAGGTATTGCAAAGTATTGGGAATCACAAAGGATGCTACTTGATTTAAAGGTACAAATGATCACCCAGCAGTGCCAAGTATATGTATTTCTGTACTACTTTTATTAGTGATCATAAGTTTAACACCTTTTTCCCAATAATGTACTTCTTAGAACAACTAATGTCGCAAGTTTTTTACTTCATCATGAATATCACAGGAATATCCAGTTGTGTAGCTAGTAAACATATGTCAAGCAAACAATTTTTGTATGCTTTCTCAATTTAGTTTCTAATAGCAGTGAGGTTGTTGTTACAACATAAACTCTTAAACCAACAATTTTCATGAAGTAAAAAGAAGTTAATACGTACCCCAACATAGGATCTTGCTGCAGGAACTAAAGCATAATTTTTAACTCCAACAAAGGCTGAAAAAACAAACACAAACTATTGTTAGCATGCATCACTCATTGAATACAGACTATAAGAAAATTAAAAACTAATATCAAGATAACTTCCAGTCGTAGTCATTTAGAGATGGGCGACATATATAAACTTCATTAAATAAAAATATTATGAAAAATATAAGTAGTAATATGAAAGTTTTGAAATAATTCAGAAATCAGATAAATTCATATATGAATTAGTCGAGAGATCTCAAAAATAAACTCTCCAAGAGGGTCAAATAAAAATCCCTTGATTCCATAAGGTTCCTGGAGACATAAATATGAGCCATAGTTTTCAAGATTATATTTTGACACTGTTAAAATATTTTTTTAGTATTTGCCCCCAAACTTCACTGGATGTGACAGTCCTATTTCAGCTTTTTATAATTAAAAATATATGGAGAATCTTGCCATCTTCAAAAAAAAAAATGGAAATTAATGAATGCCTTATTGCAAAATTTAATAACTAAAGGAAAAATCATTGCCCTCTATTTTGTGAAATTTTAGTAGTACAGCTCTTTTGTGCTTCCGTCATTTGATAAAATATCTGCACGTGAACATCAGTATTGCCTTATTGCAAAATTTAATAACTAAAGGAAAAATCATTGCCCTCTATTTTGTGAAAATTTAGTAGTACAGCTCTTTTGTGCTTCCGTCATTTGATAAAATATCTGCACGTGAACATCAGTATTTTTTCTTAATGATTTAAAATTCACCCTCTTGGTCATAGAACTTTAGATTTGGATGATCAAATTATTTGCTATAAAATATGCCGGCACAGTTTCAAGTAAAATACATGACTAGTTTTACTCTTTTTTATTCTTTGTGAAGAATTATTTATACGAAAGTAAAAAAATTTATTAAGATGACATTTTACAAGACATCTAGAGACATCAGCTCAGGTTTCTTGTTGTCTGGAGTCATCCTCCTCTCCTTTTCCAGAGGGGAAGATATTTCATAGACTGGAGATGATCAAGGCCTGAATCTCTGGGTAAGTATGCTTTTAGTAAATTTGGAGGCATGCCAGATTTATGGAGGTCAACTCACAAATATTTGTTAAAATGAGTCATGATGTTATACCTTTTAGCATTGATGTCCCACATAATTGTATGAAGAAAAACATTCCAATTCCACAAGTCATGGCAACAAGAAGCAAACGAGACAGATGTTTCTCTGCACTAGTCCTGTCCTGTAAATAAGCACGCCAAAAAGAAAGTCAAAAACAAGATTAATTATGATGAGATTTCCCAAGTCAAATAATGGAATCAACACTGAAATAAAAGAACATAGTTTATAGATCATATCTCTGTTTCATTTAGTACCAAACAGTGTTTATCAGTTTGCTAAAATATGTTTGTCATTTACATGTACAAGAAAGAATACAACTGCAGTTATATTTTGACTATGGGAAATTAAGATTTCTGTGAAAAGCAGATTATAGATCATAATTTCATTTTATTTCATTTAATGCTAAACAGTATTTATCAGTTTGCCAAATATGTTTCTCATTTCGATGTACAAGACAGCATAAAATTGTGGCTATATTTTGACTATGACAGGATATTTGATATTTCTGTATGGAAAAGACATAGAATAGATGCTAAAGACTAAGACTGCCCCCTTAATTTGGCAGAAATCATGTTATATAATCTTCAAATGGTATTAGGCCTGTCAAAGGAATTGAGCCATAGATGAGAGGATTTATGGGTGTGAATCCAAATCTGAGACACTAAAATCTTCAATAAAGAATATATGGATTTTTCGAATATACATAAGGTTAATCCATGTAGATTGCAAGCTTCATTTCAGTTAAACCAAAATGTACTTTTCTAAAAGTCAAGTTACTATCAGAAATTCGGAATCACAATTAAGAACTGAGAATGTTTTTGGATTGTGATAATCATAAAGAACAATTAAAAGACAAAAAGAAGACACACAGTATACAAACATTTATTGATGACAAGAATCAAATTCTATCTGAATTCAATATACATTGATTATCATATAGAATTTCAAAATATCATTTCTTCCCTTGAATTTCAGCTTATTAACAAGAAGAAATCATGCCAAATCAAGCTACAAGATGACTAAAGGTTTTTATTTCTCACTTACATCTATGAGGCTTTCACCAGAATTTTGTGTCACATTTACGACCAATGTTGTGATGTCCCCTTCATGCACCTAGTTAGAATGAGGTTTCCATTAGCATATTCCCAGGTTATCATATGCTAAGTGGAGATGGTTAAGGGACTCGATGTCTTGAGGGAAGCTCTAACAATGATTTTCAGAGTGTTCTAGATAACATTTAAAAATAGCAAATGGCTATTTTTAGTAAGTGCTATTTTGAGCACTTGGTCTTGGCTTCCATTCTCTCGCAACACAGTGCAGTACTTTCTAGTTCTGGCCTTGGCGAGTTCTAATGCTTTCAGTGATATTTGATTTTTATTTTGAGAGCTCTAGTTGGCTCAAATCTCTTGAAGGTATATTTCGTGTGCTTAGAAAAAAGTGGTTTTGGAGGAAAATTAATAAAAAATGAAAGATGGGTTCCCTATTTCCTTCCTCACTTTTGGTATTCTCATTTGATTATGCTTGCTTTCACAACTTAATGTTATGCTGCCGGATTGATTTCTGGAGTTCATCTTTTGCTGGGTAGAGGATAAAATCCCTCTTTAAGGTAGCTGGTTTTGGTGGTGAAATATTCACTCAAATTTGTTGGTGCTTTGGATTGAAGATGCTCAATGGTTTTTGGCTTGTTGGTGATTTTTGGCTTGAGAAGAATGTATATATTAACAAGATTTTGATATGGATTTCATGGTTTGGGTGTGTTATGTGGTTTCTGGAGTTTGGTTTGACTGACTTTGGAAGCTTTTTCTGAGTGCTGGTGCGAAGTTTCTGAAATTTGGAAGTGCTTTTCTACGATACTGCATATTACCTTTCTGCTCATAATTTGGTTAGGTTGGCTGCTATTAACTGGGTATTGTTTCTTTGGGTTCTTCATAATTGGGCTACCCATTTTGGTGTAATGGGCACCCCTGAATTTCCCAAAAAACTAAACCAAATTGTTGAAAGGAATTATGTCAAACAGTTTGCATTCAACCTCTTATTTCTTCGTTTAATGTTTTAAACCCCTTATAACTCCGGAAATCAAACGTTTATTTGTTTGTTGTGTTTTGTGTATGGAATTGGTATCATACAACATAAACAAGAAAGAAACTACAATAATATGCAAAGTGAAAATGAACTGCGGCCAATAAAATGTTATTTTCAGAATTCATAAAACCAAATACATGGTAGATTTATCAACTCACTAATTACTTCAGCATTATTGACATAATACTCCAACCCATGCTTTCGAACTTGCTGCTACAGTGCCGCGTGAATAGTGTCGCGTGAATAGTGCTGCATGAACAGTGCTGCTACAGTACTTTGTCCTTCAATCAGTCCACTACCTTCGTAATATCATTCCCTCAAAGCGGCATAAGCATCGGACAAGTAGTGAAGAAGATATGAGCAAAATACCAAATCTGCCTGTAGCTGGAAATGCAACTAAACTGCCTAATAATGAAGCCGATAACAAAGAATTCCAAAGGCCAAACCCCAAGGGAATGATGTCTAGAATGTTACAAGAGAGGATAAACGTCCTCAAATGCCAAGAACGGAGCTGCAACTCACACACCAATTTCTTCTCATATTCAACCTGTCTAATGAAGCCACAAATGCTTCCTTTTATTCTATTTCCAAGGGTCCGCTCAACTCATATGGGCAATGTGGGATAAAAGATGTGTAATATATAAAACATATATTAAAATACCCCTTATGTCTCCCTTGGGTACACATCCCCATAAAATAAATATTAAAGTAACACTTTAATAGTTTACAATTAAATTAGACGTTACTTTAATAAAACTTCAGGCATTAAAATGTATTAGCAATCGGACTCCGAATAATGCGAGTGATAGCTCATCGGAAAGCTCTCACCGAGGAGTATCAAATCCAATCACCAAAATTGACCTGCACTGTGTCCTGCCGACTTACTAAAAATAGTAAGTATGCCTGAAACTGAGTAAATCAACTTCGTTTTGGCCCAAACTGAAAATGACTAGGCCAAAACACTCCAGGATCCCATTAAACCCTTCGTTAGCCCTCGGGACCATGTAGAACAAGGCTAACGCACACACACTTGGTCAACTGCTAAAATGGGGACATTACATTTGGCTACTTACTTGGGTTGTTTGGTGAAGCATTGAATTTAGAGGCAAAATCACCCCTTCTAGGACGCCATAACAGTCTATTAGCCCTCGATTTTCAGACTGCGTTCAAATCTGCAATTATTGGTGGTCTGCAATTTCCTATTTGAGGCACCCTAAGCAACTTGTTAATGAGAATAGCAGTTTGGGAGTTGATTGTTACTTGTAATAAGACAATTCTGAGAAGTTTGAATATTTGTGCTGCTCACCTGGAGGACTGAAAGTGCATTATTTGGCTTCTATCAGTAAGAAAATTAAATGCTAAATATGATTTTCAGATAACTATTCATTTATATCTGATTTGTAATGTTTGACAGTGTTATATAAAGTTTGATTGAAGTTTAGCTGTAATAAGCTATTTGATGCAGGCCATCCACATGGCAAAAAAATAAAAATTTAAAAATGAAATTCAAATCCCTTCCTCCCACTCGTTAGAAATAAGGAACTAAAATTAGTTAGCAAGGAGTTATTCAGTAACGCATGGGAGAGGGCAAAGTGTCATTTAATAAATTCGTCCAAGGTTTGCCATTTGTGAGGGGGCTGTGTAATAATTTAGGGAGAGCTGCACATCTCTTTTATTATTTTGGGAGGCTTTGCTTTTAAAGGAGTTTAGGTGTATAGTATCCTGGGGGTAGCGAAGTGTGTGTAGAGAGGTTTTTGGAGAAGAAATTTTGAGTTTTTTCCTGAGGTCTCTAAGAACAAATCATAAAAATCAGTTTTACATTGAGAAGCTAGTTGGCCTTGGCTCACTGTTTGTAAAGCCAATTCAACTTCACCATCTGTGAGGGGGCTGTGTAATAATTTAGGGAGAGCTGCAAAATCTCTTATTATTTTGGGAAGCTTTGCTTTTAGAGGAGTTTAGGTGTATAGTATCCTGGGATGGCGATGTGTGTAGAGAGGTTTTTGGAGGAGAAATTTTGAGTTTTTTTCTGAGGTCTCTAAGAACAAACCATAAAAATCAGTTTTATATTGAGAAACCAGTTGCCCTTGGCTCACTGTTTTGTAAAGCCAATTCAACTTCAACAAGAATTCTAATGAGTTTGTTTGGATAAGCTGAATCTATCTAATTTTCTGCTGTAGACCAGATTGCTTCTGTGTTTGAAATGTGCTGCAGATGTTTGCTAAGGGGTTAATTCAGCTATTGCATCACTTTTGTTATTCTACGCTATGTTGCAAAAGTTCCTTTCTATATGCTTGTTTTTTATCACAAATACAATCTGAAGCAAGCAAACAGAAAACTTCTTCATTGGAAACAAATTTGCAAACAAAAACTTTCACAGAAGAATCAGGGGCGATGATTCTATGCAAGTCACTGGTCATTAAAAGTTTTGACTTGAGTGCTGCTAGAAATTTAAATGAAGATGCAGGTGACTGCACAGCATTAGTTGTTCATCAAATATTGTAAGTTCTAAAGTGTTTTTTGGCAAAAGAGTTAATGCAGGACGATAATTGACAGACTAGATAACCAGAAAATATTGAAAAACAGCCTCCATCCAGCAGCACCCTTATTAATCCTAGTTTAACCGCTATTAAAATAGCTATTTGTAATGATACTGCAAGACATTGACTCGATGTGTATTTTAACATTGTTCTTTTCGACTTAAAGCTTGAGCATTCTACAATAATCCTCAGTGCTCACACAACATTCTTGTGGAGAAGTAGTAAGAATAAAGATATCAAAGAATATAGTGATCAAGGAGCGATCTGAGGGGAGAAATCATCTGAAGAGGGCACCAACATAGGTGACTCTGCTTCAAGAAATATAGGAGGATCATTTAAGATTATTGTGAAAAATATAGCCTCACATTGGATTGATCTTTTATATTTTCTTTCTCAACAGGCTAATAGCCTTCACAAGTTTTTTCTTCCCAACGTCATATAATATTAGCTTGCATCTGGAACCCCAACTAGGAGTCCAAACTCGAGGTTCACATCATTACTAAAATTATAGAACTCGATGAGATAACCAATTGAATCAATCCTTAATGGGAAAAGTTTTGAGAAAAAGTACATTGAGCTTAAATTATCTTGTTATCTGTAGAAGAAAAATAAAAAGCAAGATTAGAAAATCAAAACTAAATTATATTAAACTAAGATGCTTTCCATAGCCTCAGGCATTGCTTTCCCATACCATCGTACTTTCAAACCCCTTTTTCCTCGACTGAGGTCAAAGTCCGTGTCCTTACATATAATAACTATGTGCCCAAACTCCGGAGAATCACTTACTGAGGACCTCCTCCTTTTCCATTAAAGTACCCACCTACATACATTTTTCCTTCGGCAATTTATGCATTCCATAATGATATAGTTCACAGTTCCAAGCTGATTATTCATACTAAGAAATCAAAATTAACAAACTTTGGATAGAAAAAACTTACTTTGTTTGCGAGAGATGATGCAATTAAGTTTGATGTCGCAATGGACAAAAACATGAAGATATAACCTAACTGATCGCACATAACTGTGCCTGGTCCTGAAAAAAAAGTTGTCCAAAGTAAACACACTTCAGCATGCTATATATTTTGGTAAAATCGCAGAATAATGATTAAAGCATAAGACATTATCAATGTGTTCACTTTGCCTAGACATCTGTACAGCCCCCGATATAGCCAAAACCTACTACATTAGACAGGCATCAAGCCGGGTAATTGAATGTGCTATGTGTGGCCGAGTGGCATGGCAAAATTGGATATTACGCAACAGAGAAAAAAATTATATCCTCTAATTTTTACAACAGGTAGGATCAATCTCGGTTCCATTAAAAATTAAAGAAACCAAGCTGCTTTGGAGAATGGTCCATAGATTCACCAGTCAATCTTAAATAAAAATTGGCATAGTGTCCACCAGTCAATCTTAAATAAAAATAAGCAATAGTGTCCTGAATAAACAACATGCATTAGGAATCTTGCTGATAATGCAAATAATGGACTTAATTGATTAGAAAAAAAATTAGGACTCCACGGTTAACTACACTTGAACGCAAAAAAATACTGGATTGAATGATCTTATGGAGTCCTAAGTAGTAGGTGTACGAGACTGCCGTCACTCTGACACTAAATGATACCTCTAGATGATGCCTCTCTACCCCAGTTCAACGACCTTCTGACCACCACAAAGATTAACTCTACTAAATTCAGAATTTGATACCTACAAAATGATATGTAATCATGGTTTATCATAAAATACATCAAAATTACAGGAAGACTTTTAGGATGAAGCATCTGCTTTTACTACCACGCAGCTATTTGGAGGATGGAAACTTGAAACTAATAGTATTGGTAACAACATTCGAGAAGCTTGTGCCATTTCATCGTAAGGAAAATAGAAAAGGGCTTAAAAATGTGAATAACACGTTGAAGAAGAGAACAATGAATTACAGAAAAATAAAAAAATAAAAAAGCATTTATCTCCCCATCTCTCTCTAAGGCTGGTCTTAAGAAAATACCAAGAGCAGCAAGTTCCATCGAGCTACTGCTGCCTACAACAGCAGTATCAATGAGGCTCATACTAGGATTAGAAAGCCAAATCCCAAGAGCCGGTCCCGCAAACATTACAATATCTTTCATTTGCTGCCAAATACCCTTAACTTCAACTTCTCCTTCCTCTGGCCCATTTACTACTGGAAGGGATCCAATATTTGAAATTTCCCGCTCCATCTCCATGTGTTTCCCAATTTGGACACATTCTCGAACAGCTGGATGGGTTGTCCCTGCCCTATTCTTACTCCCATTTTCCACTCTTTCTGAAAGCTTGGATCCATGTACATTGCCATTCGATGAAGGTCCAGATTCAAGCCGACCAGGACCTTTTAGCTCATCTGGAACAAGATCTCTTCTCAATGATGCCTCGAGAATTTCTTGCTCGACGAGTTCTAGCCCGTTTTCCACCAAAACAGGCGGTTCTGTTTTTAATGTCGAATCTCCTACTTCAACTAGTTGTTGAGCATCAGAAGCACATCTCAATTGCCGAAAACTAAGTCCCAAAGATTCATCTGTTTCTCTCTTTTGGTTGAAAGGCACAATTGATCCGCAACCAAGTCTCAAAAGATTCTGCTGCAATCCAGCCCTGTTCAAAGGCAGCCCCAAAGAAGCGGATAAATCTCTGACCTTAACAATCTGGGTAGAAATTCCGTGTGAACCGACGACCCTGACTGAGTTTTGTAAACGGAAGCGATTAATACATCGCTCCATGAGATAAATGCGGTAACAACTCCAACTCCAGAATCTCAACTTCCTTTTAACAGTTTTTGTACATTCCGTAGACTGAAAGTCCCGCGCACGGAATACGAAAAGAAGGCGTCAGCTCACGAACGCGATCAGCGCTGGCGCCTATGCCAGAAAACTCACCAAATGCATTCATTCTGGTTATTTAACGATTGATCTCCAGTCTCTCAGATTGAAATGGATCCTGTGAGGTGTCAACACTAATTTTGTCTTCGCCATGGCCCATTCTGCATCTCCTTTAATCACAGAGTGAATTTGTTTATCTAAAATTCAATGATTATCAAACATACGTTGTCAAATGTATGATCATCGATTGGTTAGACATTTATTAAAAAACATGTTGTTGCAGTAAAATATTTGGTGTTTCCCACGAGTATTTGTCAGGACAGGAGAAGAAAAACAATAATGGATGTACAGTAATACACTATTCATTTCAGAATAAATTGTTGGTGCCAAGCGACTCACCGAGCATGAGAAAAAGCATCCGGCCCGGCCAGGTACCTTCCACGTGATGCATTATTTATAAGACTAAGACTCAATAATATTATTTATATCTTGTTGTGACTTAATGGGGTTGTGTCTTCTTGTAGCCACACACGTGACTTCAGACTGTGTCTTCGTTACAGAATCAAACACCAAGGCTCAAAATACATGTGGTAAAAATTGGTTCTCTATTTCGACTAGAATACAATATTTCCATGTTCAGTAGGTCAGATAGAGACTAGTGCTCCATGGCCTTAATTTGTCCCTTTATAGATACTGTTTTTTTAAAAAGAAATTGTTTATTAGTTCTTTTCGACAAGGTAAGTTACGCTCCAACGTCGTTTTCTGTCCTAGCAATATTTAATAATTGATTTTTAATTTTCAATTGCATATGGAAAGCATGGCAACAGATTTCTGACAAGTTATCTTGGTTTGATTAGTCATTTAGCCATGGATGTAGCTTTGCAAATTCGTCAATTGGTGGAATCGTTTGATCCATGAAAATAATTACCCTCTTACTCGGATACATAGGTTTAAAGTTAAACGCCTCTTCAACAAAGTATTCAAACCTTTAAAGATCTATGGGATCCTTCAAGTTTTACATGGAAATCATGGAACAGTATTAAATCAAGCTTTAATCTAAATTAAAATGGTAAGGGCACAATTATGGAAATTCATAAAATTGTTCCCCATAACCTCCTCATTCCCATCTTCACTAATTGCCACATGCTTTCTAAGAGATTGGAGGTGGCCTAATGGTTGTAGCCTTAGGTCCTTCCCACTCCAAATCATCTATAACCAACTTCAGCCCATTTTGTTCATCTCTTGTGTCTTAACTCTCAATGGAGATACAATTTTTAGCGGTGTACTTGACACAAACTTAGCCATCAACTTTGGAAGGCTAAAGTCGATGCTAACTCTTAATTCACCGCTTGGAAGCTTTTGCATGCAAAACTCCTAGTTGACTCTCATCTTAAATTTCTCAGCCATGTCTCTTCATGTCCAATTTGTGACAAGATTGAAACTTTCAAACATTGCTTCTAGGTCGGCCATCATGTAAAAAGTTATGGGCTAATCTCTTCACTTTTCCTCTTCACATAGTCATAGAAAATTGCCTTCTTAGGATATTCATCAGCTCATAACAAGATATCAAGCTCTCGTCATCTCACCATCATCAAATGCATCTAGAAGATTATATGTCTTGATGCCCTATCACACTACTTTTCTCCTTGCAAAATTGAAGTCTATAGTATATGCTCCAGCCTTCTTACCCATATGACTTCCATAGCCACTTCACTAAATGATCAGGATTCTAACAGTGATGCCCTTAAGACACATATTGCAAGTATTCTTTCTCAACTTAAGGTTGTGGTCATCCATCCTGGGTTACAATACAATGCGATTGTATAGATTGTTCGAGGAGATGGGAAGAGCTACCAAGGCTTTTGAAGGTGTCATTGTGAAAGAGGAAAGAACAACTCATGACAGCCAAATAAATTAGCAAAGACAACAAGGTTTTTATTTTAAATGTTGCCATGTGGACATATTTGTGTATTGTAGACTCTTATCACTTAGCGGTTGTGTGCCTATTATATCATGTTTTCAGTAGTGATAATTCCTTTTTCTACTAGTGTTTGTCTCTTGTTAGATGACTAATCTTTTTAGTGATGCAACAATAATCTTTATTTGTTGTGTTTCGATTTTGTCTTTTAGTTTGTATTATTATTAATTTTCTTCTTCCCATAAATTTTTTTTATTAGTAAATATAATTATTATTAGTCTTAGGTAAATTTCCAAAATACGAGGGATAAATGTAATTTTGTTTGATTTAGTTAGCCTTTAAGATTTGGCATTGAAGAATGAGCTTAATGGAAATTTTGTGAGAGTGCTTAAGTCAAAATGTAGTATTTGTTATTATCAGTTCTTAAAATAGAGATTCAACTACTAATGGTGATTACTCTTGTTATGACTCAAACTATTAAATAGTGGTAATTTCTTTGTTGTTTCATAAACTACAAGGTTTATTTACCAATTGTTGGTTTGTCATTGATGTCAAATCTATGGATGAGACATATTGCTACCTAGTCTAATTGTCATATATATTGATTGATGAAGAGGATTTGAGAAGTTACTTGTAACTATATCACCTAGAGGAAAGGTTGAAGTTATGGAAATGAAGTTACAATGGACATTCGATTAGAGAGACTTTGATAAAGCAAAATAATTATTTATGTTAAGAAAGCTAAGCCAAGCCAAGTAGGAGAGTAAATACTAAGGAGTGTTGATTAATGCTAGTGTCAACCAAGCCACAATTAGTGCTGAGAAAATCTATTGTTGACCAAGCATTAGTATTGTATGCATGAATATGCGGCCTATGCTAACACACACACTTCAACACGGTCATTGTATGTGGATTCATCCCGGAATGAACATTGGATTGTTCATCCGAAAATTAGCCTGCAAAGCAACCTGTTGTCTTCTATCTAAAGGGAACTGCTTGTCAGATATCCTCAAATCTGAGGTGTTTAAGCAACCAGACCCTGTAAGAACGAAGGATTTGAAATGAAATTAATATATATGATTATGCAGATTAATTTAGAATGGAGTATGCACGTTTAATCTAAGAACATATAAAAGAAATTATACTAAATGTATGCATATTAAATCTAGATGAGAATTAAACTAGAAAATGAATATGAAAGTAGGGAGCTTAAATGAATGCATAATCCAATAGCAATTCGATGCAAATTCTCATTCAACCTCTTCCAAAATGAAGAGATGAGGGTCTCTTAAATAGACTTTTTTGAAATCCATCAATGGTTGAGATCGATTTCAATCAATGGTCAGGATTAAAGGTGAAGTTCAGTCATAAAGGGAGATTCCCAAATTAAAGGGAGTTAACATATTTAATTTGAGTAAAATAAGGAGTTAACTGATTCAATTTGAGTAGAAAAAGGAGTTAACTGATTTAACTCATTTTTTATCAATGGTGAACTGGAAATTTCCCTTTTTTGAACTGAAGAAAGATTTTGTTGAGATATTTAATTTAATAAAATGAGATATGCTCTCATAATTACCTTTTTTATTTAATTAAATAATTCTATTTAATTAATTAGAGACACATTTCTTATTTAATTAAATAACTTCATTTAATTAATTAGGAATGGCTTCCCATCTAATTAAATAACTTTGTTTAATTAATTTAGAAGTAAGTACTCCATTTAATTAAATAATTTTGTTTAATTAATTAAAACAGGCACATTTATTAAATTAAATAAATTTAATTCCATAATACATTAGCCTTAGGATATAATTTAATTTAATTAAAGTATAAATACTTAATAATTAAATTAAATATTAATCAATAGGTTTAATGTGACTAATATGAGTAAATACTATAGGAATTAAATAATAAGCATGATGAATGCAGATTTAAGTTTTCTGCATTTGACAATTAAGTCAAGTAGCGAGTAGCAGAATGAGAATTGCCTATTAGAATAGGTCTTAGGATTGATCAGAAATAGACCAGAATTGGTATCATGGCAATGAGCCAATTTTGGGGTATTACATTTTGCCCCTCTTTAAATGAATGTGCAAGCAGCATGTTCAATTCAAAGAAAATCAGAAAGCATGATGCAAAGATGAGATTAGTTCTGAAGTTGATGACACAGAGATCAATTGATAAGCTTTTAAGGACTATCTCTAGAACAGAGCTTAATCCCAAGAAATCCAAGTAGAGCACCCAGATACCTAAGATTGGTAGCATTTAAAAGACTATCTCTAGAACAGAGCGTAATCTTTAAGGATCCAAACAGAACGTCTAGATACCTAAAATTGATAAGCATTTAAAAGGTTTCTTCAAAACAAAGTTTAACCTTTAAGGATCCAAATAGAACATCTAGATACCTAAAATTGATAAGCATTTAAAAGGTTTCTTCAGAACAAAGTTTAACCTTTAAGGATCTAGATAGAACATCTAGATACTTGAGAATAATAACATTTAGAAGACTATCTCCAGAACAGAGCGTAATCTTCAAGGATCTAAATAGAACGTCTAGATACCTGAAATTGATAAGCATTTAAAAGGTTTCTTCATAACAAAGTTTAACCTTTAAGGATCTAGATAGAACATCTAGATACCTAAGAATAATAGCATTTAGAAGACTATCTCCAAAACAGAGCGTAATCTTCAAGGATCCAGATAGAACACCTAGATACCTAAAATTGATAAGCATTTAAAAGGTTTCTTTAGAACAAAGTTTAACCTTTAAGGATCTAGATAGAACATCTAGATACCTAAGAATAATAACATTTAAAAGACTATCTCCAAAACAGAGCGTAATCTTCAAGGATCCAGATAGAATACCTAGATACCTGAGATTGAAAGCATTTAGAAGACTATCTCCAAAACGGAGCTTAACCTTCAAGGATCTAGATAGAACACCTAGATACCTAAGATTGAAAGTATTTAGAAGATTATCTCCAGAATGGAGCTTAAACTTCAAGGATCCAGATAGAACACCTAGATAACTAAGAGAAAAAAAAGATAACAAGGTCCAATCATGAGTCATAGAATCATCCCCAGACAAGGCTTGATCCTTAGGAGTCGGGGTTTAGACTGTCCCAATACCTATCTATCGAACTCTGAGAAGAGTTGTTATGAAGTTGATCAATTGATGAAAAGATAAGATAGATGGCAAAGATGCCAGATAGAAGGGAACAAAATGCCCTGAGTGATGAGATGCCCCAAGTGATAAGGACATAAGATGGGAACCATATGCCCCAAGCAATAGGTATTCAATGATGTAATCATCCTGCCCCCTCAAGAGCGAAATCGAAAGATGACACTAGAAATAGATGTGAAGCAATATAGCAATAGATACAGAAGACATTTGAGATTCAACAAAATGTAGAAGATATCAGAATGATCTGAACAATAAAGAAGAGATCAGAATGATCAGAAGAAATATGAAGAGATCTGAATGATCTGAAGAAATATGAAGAGATCAGAATAATCAGAAGAAATATGAAGAGATCGAAACGATCTAAAGAAATATGAAGAGATCATAATGATCTGAAGAAATATGAAGAGATCAGAACGATCTCGAGGTCCAAAAGACCAAGTTTGTGTTGAAAAGATTCCAAGAATCGCAAAGTATTAGAAAAATTTGGATTGCACAAAAAATTTTAAAATGCATTTTTGAGCCACTTAAGTGTGTCAAATTTCGAATTCGATCTCGAAAAAAATGGATTCAGAGAAACCAAAGTATCCAAGAGGGTGATTAATCAATCATTTGTGCAGTTCGTGAATGAATTTGATTCTTTGAAGAGATCAGCAATCCCTCATTAGAGAAGGTGAAAGTAGATTTGCAATTGAATCACACGCTTATGCAAGTGAATTATGTAATGCAAGACTATGTTAAATGCAACCCTAGGTCTGGTTACCAAGCCTCAATATTTAATCATCACCGGATATAAAATAAAGCTCGTATGTTATACAATTCCCACTGACATTGCAATCATGGAAATATGAATATAACATACGTTATTGGTTTGTCGGGATTAAATGTAAGCATTCGAGGCACAAGAAGCCAGAATGACCAGAACATTTGTCCCTTTTAATGTAGCAAGTTAACATAAGCATCAAAGCATAGGCGCTAGGATGACCAGAATGTTGCTTGCATGACAGGCATACCAAACACACGAGAGATCCCTCTTATGCTAAGCATTCAGTATTCATTCTGTCTGAATGACCCTTGCGTTCGTAACCTGAGACAAAAGTGTGCTAGATATACTCACAGTGACCTGTACATTCACTTAACAGGATGAGTATTAGTATTTACTATAGCATGAAGAGTTCACTCCAACAAACAAGGAGAAGCACCAACGTTATTGATGTATTCTTATAAAAGGAGTCGAGGTACACCCGGCCATGCAATACAAGATGGAGGCTCTTATAGTGGACACCCCTTTTATAGGAATGTATCAACTAATTGGAACTAAACCGCAAATAGAAAGCAAAGAAAAAGATCATGCCCCCAGTCATTGCTTCTCTAGTCGAAGATGACATCATCGAGTTGCTCGAGGAGATATGATAAAGCAAAACAAAGCAAACAAAGAAAATGTTCACCATATCCAAACAATTATATCATTTTTGAGTTCAATGTTTTTGGGATTGATGTCAAGTGTCAATGTCCAGAACATGTTGAAAGAAATCTCTTCAGTAGGGTGATGACAGTAGGCAGACGCAATCAGAATGACTGATGACTGAGGTCAAAGATGAATCTTCATGATGAAGAACCTAAAGAGGACTAAGCGACAGTAGACAGACACAGCCGGGACGACTGGTGACTGATGCAAAAGAGATCTTCCATAAAAGAATCTTGAGAGATGACCTGAGCAACGGTAGGCAAACGCAGCTGAAACAACTAGTGACCATTGTGAAAGAGATTCTATGAGGAGAATCTCGAAAAGAGTGACAATAGCGACAGTAGGCAGACGCAGTCAGAACTATTGGTGACTGTCGTGAAGGAGATTCTATGAGGAGAATCTCGAAAAGAGTGACACTAGCGACAGTAGGCAGACATAGTGAGGACCACTGGTGACTGTCTCGAAGGAGATTCTATGAGAAGAATCTCAAAAAGAGTGACACTAGCGATAGTAGGTAGACACAGTGAGGACCACTGGTGACTGTCGCGAAGGAGATTCTATGAGAATCTTGAAAATAGTGACACTAGCGACAGTAGGCAGACACAGTGAGGACCACTGGTGACTGTCGCAAAGGAGATTCTATGAGAATCTCGAAAATAGTGACACTAAGGGGGAATGCCCCCGAGCTGTGACAAGACTCAATCCATGGATACATGAGCAAGAAGTAGGAAAGTGAAAGCGCGAAACCGACTGTACAAAATAGCCAGAAGATATGCTGCAAGATGAGGCATTGGGAACAAGAGGCACCTATTTACCAGGTTTTCACCTTCTTGGCAAGTTTTCTCTCTTTTTTTTTTTTTTTTTTGGTGTTACCAAGGTGCCTATTGCTATGTTTTCACCAGGGTAACAATTTTTTTTCAGGACTTTTTCTGATTTTTAGATTTTTTTCAGAGATTACTAGCTCTCAAGAAGGATCACCTTGATTTTGTTCCAGTGTCTAGCAAGGTGTAGGACGAGATGTAGTAGCAAGCGAGTGGATAAGCAGAGATGGATAAGCAAGGAGTATGAAGCGGTGAATGTTACCCTCAAGGAAAGCCTTCACAAGATTACCCAAGCTAGGGAAAAGGATACAACAACATAAGCTCATAGTGTAATGAAGGGTATCGTGTAAGTAATCCAAGAAAATGACCATGTCAAGAGATTGGTAAGAACTGAGTATTCTTCTTTCTTTCGTTGATCAAGACCAAAGGGTTAACTAAATAGGATAACAAAGTTTGTTATGGAGGTTATGAGTGAATGACTTTAGGAATGAGGACATCTGAAGGATAAGCAAGATCATGATAGGATGTCATGGATGGAAGAATTACGCATGATGCCTATTTACCAGGTTTTCATCATGGTACTTGTCCAAGGTGCCACAAGAAGTGGTTTTCACCATAGGACACATTTATTTATCTTTACTTTTGCTACCAAGGTCCCTGTTTCCAAGTTTTCACCAAGGCACATTTTTTTTTTTTTTTTGGATTTTTAGAGTTTTTGGAAAGAATTCAAGCCTTTCTCAAGTTAGATAGCACTCCTATAATGTAAGTTATGATAAGCCAAGGCCATAGCAAGGTACGCTCAAAGATGCTGATAAGGTAATGGAGGGAGATAGTAGAAAAGATATATGGAGGACAAGGTTTAGGATATGGATAAGATAAATGGGATGGAAGGATAAAAGGGGAAGGATAGAAGGTGGAGGGGATAGGGTATTGAAAGGGATGTGCAAGGGGAGAAGAAAAAGTGGGCAAGATCAACATTGACACACACCTTGAAGGGTAGTGGAATGATGGACGAAATATGGATGAAATAGTATGAGGTTTAGATGCATGAGGTGGTGGAATAATTTTGGAGGAAGGTGGAGTAGAAGGTTTTGAAACCTTTTTAGGAAGATGTTGGGAAGGAGATGAAGTGGAAACCTTTGGAAGCTTGAATGTCAACTTTGATTTGTTTTCAATATTCAAGTCCTTCAAAAGAGACTTGGGAATCCATATAGCTTTTGATTTTTTATTAGATGCTTTGGAATGCATTTCTTCAATAACATATTTAAGAACCCATACTTTCTTTGGTTGAGCTCTTTGAATAGTGGACCTTTGCAATCTCTTTTGTCTATTTTCCTTCTTGACATTCACATGTCGATTAGAGGAGACATAGTGAACTTTTGAGGATGGATTCATGCACTTGTGTTTGAGTTGATCATCCAAATTACTTCCAAAGGACTTGGGACTTGTGGATGAATGAGGCCAATGTGACTGGTTTAGATGGAAATGTGAATGTGAAGAGTTCAAGTATGTGTATCTTTGTTGATCTTGGGGTAGGGTAGGAGGAATGTGTAATGAGCTAGTAGTGGCAATAGGAGATAGAGGAACATAAGGTCCCGATATGGATGGAAGACTTGAAGGTTTTAGCTTAGATGGATAGGGACCAAGGATAGATTTAGAAGATGTGAATGAACCATGAGTATGGATATCAACATCTTTAGAGTGAGAAATATGACCAAAGCCATCAATAGATTTATGAGTAACTGTTATAGGAGCAATACCTTTGACAAGAGTATTTAAAGCTTGAGCATAGTTTGGAAGTGAATGTAGCGAGGTAGAATAAGAGAGCGAGGGAACACTTTTCTCTTCAAAAGGAATTTTGGGTAACATAGGAAAAGTATCCTTTTCTTGGTCTTTTGTAATCTCCTTAAGGATGGTGGAAGGAATATCTTGATCTTGCTTAGTAGAGGTGTATGACATGGGAGATGGAGGACTATGTGGCTCTTGAGATGGAGGCACAAGATCTTGGAAGACTTGAAAGTGGATGAAGGAATCTTGGTCTTGATCAACACTTGTTTCTTCATCATTTAAGTGGTCCTCTTGACATGAAACCAAATCCAAGGATGAGGGAGTATCTGAATCTGTATTCGAATATATTTCTAGAGTCTCCATAACAGGCTCTTGAAGGGACAATGGAGGAATAGTTGGATTGGGGATAATAGGAGGAGCAACACATGGAGGTTTTGGATCTTTGCTTTGTGTAGTATGGGAGAGGTTTGTAGCTAAGTCAAGATTAGCTTGAGTTTCCTTTAAAGGTAGTCTTTGAGGGTACACATAGTCAACTAGGGGAGTAGTGAGTTCTTTTGGTGAATATGTGTTGGAAGGATTGGACAATTTAGAAGGTGGATGTATGTTGGAGGAAGTAGAAGTTGTGTTTGAACCTTTACTAGACATGGTTTCATGAGGTTGATCCTTCTTGAGAGTAGAATCTTTAGTAGTTGAGAGCTTAGATTTTTGAATTATGCCATTATCAAAAAGATCTTGAATCTTGTTTTTCAGCTCCTTACAATGTGAAGTTTTATGTAAATTATGTCTATGATAGGCACAATAGTTACTCATAAAGGAAACTCCCGCCAAAGTGAGCTTAGGTAAAGTAATGAGTTTTTCTTCAAGAAGTTCTTCCAAGGTTAATTCATAAGATTTTCCCAAAGGTGTGGAATCACGCTTTGGTTTAGGTTCCCAAGGTTTTTCTTCAAAGATATTTCTAGATTTCTTGGGCATATGTGAGGTTTTCTCAGATGTCTTGGATTCAAGATCACAAGAATGTGATTTTTGGTTGTCATAGGAGAAAGGGAAAATTTCTCTTAAGGAGAATTTGTTCGATGATGTGTTTTCCCCTTCTTTTAGTCTTTGAAGTTGAGCCCTTATCGTTTCAATTTGTTTCTTCATGTTTGTAATTAGAATCCCTTCTTCCTCACTAGGAATATTGGATTTAGCACATTTGTTGTTAGCCATTTTGATGTACTATGTTTTAAGTAGTGACAACCATGTTTTAGAACATAAGTCAAGTTGCCATAGTCATAGACAATGACAAAATGAAAAAGCTTAGACAAGGACCACACTAGAGCGTAGTCTCAGAAAAGCAAGATAAGAGTGCAGTATACTAAGGTATGAATAGTCTGATTTGAAGGCTAGAACAACCAAAGATTATGACTATCATGACACAGAGTACAACAAGCACTAAAGGACAAGAGCAAGATAAATGAGAGACAAGACTAGTTAAAGTATGGATCGCAAGTCATTAGCTAAGCAGGATGCCACTGTTTGGGACTATTTTCAGATCGAGAAATAGTAAACCAATGTAGGAAAAAAACTTGGAACAAAGTACAGATAGCTCTAACAAACTAACTTGACAGTTCAGACTCAAGATCTCACGTGAAGATCCTCTGAAAGGCGCATGAGAAAGTACACAAGGCCATGCAAAGACTCAGGATAGCATAAAGATTTCATACGAGGATGTGCTATAGGCCACGCAAAGTAGTGCGAGGTTAACTTGGATAGAATAAAGATCTCACATGGAGATGTGCAACTGTTTGTACGAGAACTTGGACAAAGTTGCGTGAAGAAGTAGTAGGACAACAAGTATTCGCGCAAAAGTTTGCAAACTGTGTGTGAAAATGGAAACCAGACTGACAACTGAACTGGATTTTGAAAATACTTTGAAGATTTTAGATAGTTTTGGACAGATTGTTGATTCGTTTCAGTAAACAGGTAGATAAACAGGCACGTAGAATAGCAAGCAGGTGATTTCAAGCACGTCTGAAAACAATGAGCAAGGACAAAAGAAACCTTGCACATGAACAATCAAGTGACTTAGTTTGTGCTAATCCCTAGGAGAGCTATTTGTGTATGTTTTCAAAGAGTTTTACAATCATTGCACAAATTCCTAGAAAGTGAAAAGTTTGGCCTCTCTAAGGTTTTTAGTAATGTTTTGACTCTGCAACTTTTATGACTCACAGGGGTGACCTCCAATCCCGACGCACCGAGGTTTCAACACAGTCTGAGAACTTAATCTTCAAGAGCTGCTGGGGAGATCTGACAACCCACAATGAACCCCACCCATGGAGATTTCTTCCACAAGGACATTTATATAGCGGTTGTCACTACCACGTCAAAAATGGCTATTACTGCTCGAGGTTCCGTCAACGCAGTTTGCCCTGTAGAGGGATTGTCTACTACGGTTAACCCTCTCTAAAGGTGACCAACTCACAATAGTGTACCACAAGGGGACTTAGCTTCCAGATTCAAGGTCTTGACACCTTTTCACCTTTAGCCCAATCAAAGCAGATAGATTAATCCAACACGCTAAACCAAGATTATCTCTTAAAGATCTATGATATCATCTTCTAGTGATCTATCAACCTCTCCGGAGAAAGGATGCCTTAATCAACAAGTTGAAGATTCATCTATCCGTGAGATGCTCGAAGTATCCTCCCCCACCTACAAGGAATCTATCTTAGAGAGGAGTTTCACTAGGAACCCACTCCCTCAAGATCCACGAATAGTGTTCATGGGGGCTTAATTACTATGTGTGTACAGATGTTAATTCTCAAAAGCAAATCTATCCAAAAGCAATCAAAAAGCACAAGGTGGTACACTTAACGCTTTAACTATTGTGAGGGGAGTCCAAAGGTGTGGAACATTTAACCCCTCACACAAGCCAAAACGAGTCCACAACTCAGAAACTAATGAGTTCTAGAAAGCACAAAAGGGTTGCCTTGTGGAGCATTTAACGCTTATTTCCTATAGACCCCTCCCCTTTAACGTGGTGCTGATCTTGCAACCACAGGGTGGAACGAGGGGCCGGCGGATTAGTGAATCCAATAACCCAAGATAGCTAATTAGATCTATCACTAGTAACTAAGCCTGCTAGATGAAACTAATAGAGATCACAACCTAGTATCAAATTATGCATGTGTTGTAAAATGAGAACATGGAAGGAAATACACACAAGAGATGTTCGTTTTAGCTCCAAATGAAATGTTATCAGCTGAGGAAGGTTACCTAGTGATCATCGCGACGCACTTAGTAGATTGTACCTAATTTTTAACAATTCTTATGCTGTTTTCGAAGCTAGCAAAAGCGAGATGCATTTTTTTTTTTTTGCTTTCTTTTGTCATATTTGGATGGCCTTTCTTTTTTCCTTGCTATTTTCCAAATAAAAAACCTGCAATAAAAATTATTGATTAAAATTCCAAGATTTGCATCATGAGTTAATAATTTTTTTTAATGAAAACACATAAATTTTTTTATTAAAAATAGAATTCTGATCCAAAAAATCTAAAATTTTTACTGTAGTCTATATAAAGCCTCACAAACAGTCAATAAAATTTTCGGATTGAAATTCTTTGATTTATATCAAGAATTAATTTTTTTATGAAAATACATTAAAAAATTATAAAAAATCATTTTTTGCTCAACAAAAACCAAAATTTTTACTATAAACTGCGTAGCATTTCCAAAATCTACAATAAAATTTTCAAATTTAAATTCAATGATTTGAGTTGTGAAATAATTTTTTTATGAAATAAATAAAAAAATTACTAAAAATTCATTTTTGATAAAATAAATCCAAAATTTTTACTGTAAACTTCGCAGCATGTCCCAAATCTATAGTAAAATGTTCAGATTTAAATTCAATGATTTGAGTTGCAAAATAATTTTTTTATGAAAATATATTAAAAAATTATTAAAAATTCATTTTTGATCAAATAAATTCAAAATTTTTACTGTAAACTACAGATTGCATGTCAAATATACAATAAAAATTGAAATAATGAACCGTTTGAAGGATATGATCAAATCTTTCAAGAACCCCAAGACTTTTTTTTTTTTTTTTTTTAAACTTTAGAACATGAGAAGGAAGAAAAAGAAGAAGAAGAAGAGAAATAGAAGAAGATTAAGAGGAGAAGAGGAAGAGGTTTCTCAAATGCTCATTTTCTCATAATTGTTGGATGCCTTCTCGAAGTGTCTTCAAACCTGCAAAACAAGATATAAATAAAAAACTAAAATGCAAAACAAAAAGAATGAGGCCAGAAAATTGATTTCTAAGCCCCACGGTGGGCGCCAGAAATGTATGCATGAATATGCAGCCTATGCTAACACATACACTTCAACATGGTCATTGTATGCGGATTCATCCTGGAATGAGCATTGGATTGTTCATCCGAAAATTAGCCTGCAAAGCGACCTGTTGCCTTCTATCTAAAGGGAATTGCTTGTCAGATATCCTCATATCTGAGGTGTTTAAGCAACCAGACCCTATAAGAACGAAGGATTTGAAATGAAATTAATCTATATGATTATGCAGATTAATCTAGAATGGAGTATGCATGTTTAATCTAAGAACATGTAAAAGAAATTATACTAAATGTATGCATATTAAATCTAGATGATAATTAAACTAGAAAATGAATATGAAAGTAGGGAGCTTAAATGAATGCACAATCCAGCAGCAATTCAATGCTAATTCTCATTCAACCTCTTCCAAAATGAAGAGATGAGGGTCTCTTAAATAGACTTTTCTGAAATCCATCAATGGTTGAGATCAATTTCAATCAATGGTCAGGATTAAAGGTGAAGTTCAGTCATAAAGGGAGATTCCCAAATTAAAGGGAGTTAACAGATTTAATTTGAGTAAAATAAGGAGTTAACTGATTCAATTTGAGTGAAAAAAGGAGTTAATTGATTTAACTCATTTTTTATCAATAGTGAACTGGAAATTTCCCTTTTTTGAACTAAAGAAAGATTTTGTTGAGATATTTAATTTAATAAAATGAGATATGCTCTCATAATTACCTTTTCTATTTAATTAAATAATTCTATTTAATTAATTAGAGACACTTTTCTTATTTAATTAAATAACTTCATTTAATTAATTAGGAATGGCTTCACATTTAATTAAATAACTTTGTTTAATTAATTTAGAAGTAAGTACTCCATTTAATTAAATAATTTCGTTTAATTAATTAAAATAGGCACATTTATTAAATTAAATAAATTTAATTCCATAATACATTAGCCTTAGGATATAATTTAATTTAATTAAAGTATAAATACTTAATAATTAAATTAAATATTAATCAATAGGTTTAATGTGACTAATATGAGTAAATACTATAGGAATTAAATAATAAGCATGATGAATGCAGATTTAGGTTTTCTGCATTTGACAATTAAGTCAAGTAGCAAGTAGCAGAATGAGAATTGCCTATTAGAATAGGTCTTATGATTGATTAGAAATAGACCAGAATTGGTATCATGGCAATGAGCCAATTTTGGGGTATTACAAGTATCAACAAAGCAAGTTAGTTGATGCCGAGCTAGAAAGCTTATATAGTGACCGAGTATTTCAGTATTGACCAAGTGCCAGAATATAGTGATGGTCAAGTGCTAATAAAAGATCAAATCCAAAGGAATCATAAGATCAAGATGACTCAGTTGATTTCTTGGGAGATGTAAAACTTGTTGAAGATATGATTGATGAGTTGGATCATTAAATTCAAGGTGATGGTTAGGTAAAGATCTAATACAATGATTCTAGAGAAGTTTATAGAGAATGATCAACAAGATATACATATACGTTGAATTGTGTTGAACTTGATCGTAAACCCTAAAATCTACGATGGAGGTAGAAAACGGTAAATCACAGATTGCCTATTTAAGGTGACATGTAACCAAACATATGGTGCCTCGCCTATGCTCTAATGAAGCCTTGTCTAGTTATTGTGAATGTGAAGTATGTATGTGAAGGAGATTATACAGAGCAAGGTTGATCATAGGTCATACAAGTGAGTGAATGTGAAGGTAGAAGTGAAAACTTACAGGTGTGATGTTGTTATTGATAAGTGATTTTGAGCATAAGGCTTACGTATTGATGAGAAGAGTGGACTAATTTCTTGAAGGGTGTCCAAGCATATCAAGATTAGAGATGACAATAGAAGGCTTATTAGTGAGCAAGTATAAGAAGTGAACAAAGATTTGAACCAATATAAGTGAATTGTAATCACATAGATCAAAGCCTATTGTTTTCTTTCTTATCATTGTAAACAATCTATATTGAAATCCTTTTAACAAAGGTTGACCTAACAATCATTTGAAGACTTAACAATCTGTATAAATCCTTTAACTAGGTGACATTTTAAATAAAATGATCAAAATTCTCTTACAAGGCCACTCCTAATAAGATGATTAAATCCTCTAACCAGATCACATTTAACAATGTGTATTGTAACCTTTAACAAGGTTAATTCCTAACATAGCTCACTTCAAAAGAGTGAAAAAGAATGACATGTTGCTAGTGATTTTTTTCAAATTGGGTTTCCACATAAAATCCTCGTGCCAAGCTATGATGAATGTCTTATGAATGTTTTTACATAAGATGATGTTTTCATTATGCAATGCAAGTTAAGTTTATGACAGTTTTACAGTAGAGACCGAGTAACAACGGGATATGCAGGATAAGGAAAATAGTGAAGTATTTAATGTTTGAATGTTCAAGTGGTACATATAGACCTTAAGTAACTAATTCACCTCCCGCCCCCCCCTTCCTCAGTTATTCTAAACATTTCTAAAAATTGGTATCATACCTCAGTGCTTACATAGATAAGTTTGAAGGTACTTGAAGCTAAATATCATGACAAACAAGAGAGATGTACCCAAGCTCAATAAGAAGAACTTTCCTACATGGAAGACCCTAATGAAGCTGCACATTTCTAGTATCAATGATGTTTTTGTCAATTTTCTAAGCAATGAATATGTAGCAGTAACAACTTCTCCTTTGACTGCTAAAGAGTTGAAACAAAAGTTAGATCACAACCAAGCAATGTTGGAGATCGCCTCAGCCCTAAGCTATGTTGAGTTTGATGACCTAAAATATTGCAACACTGCAAAGAAGATGTGGGGTAGATTGAAGGCCATATATGGAGGTGGTGACAATGTACTAAGAGCTAAAGTAGAAAGCCCAAGAGGTAAATTTGATGATATGAGAATGATGGAAGTTGAGAACATAGTACAATATTGCACAAGAGGTAAAGAGGTTGCTAATGTTATTCGAGGAGCAAATGGAGTAATTGAAGATGAAACAATGATAAGCAAGGTATTGAGGACTCTAATCCCTATCTATGCCATTAGAGCCTCTTCAATTCAAGAACTAAGATGCACACTAGGTAATAACGACCTTAGAAGGTGTAGTTGGTAGACTTACTACTTTTGAGATGTCTAATTTTGATAACTACACACTTGCTACCATTGAATATGCTTTCAAGTCACAATTGATTCTTAATAAGAAGAAAGGAAAACATGTGAAGAGTGAAAGTGATAGTTCTGACAATGAGATTGATGAACTTGAATCCCTCATTGCAAAAAGGTTTGGAAGAGGAAGAGGTAAATACAAAGGTAAATTACCTATCATTTATTTTTCATGCAAAAAAGTTGGTCACATTGCTGCTAGATGTCCTAACAGAGAAGATAAGGATGAAAAGAAGGAAAGCAAGTACAAAGGCAAAAGAGATGACAAGGACTACAGAAGGGGAAAGGATGAAAAAGGTAAGAAATTTTGTAATATTGATGAAGAAATGTCTGATAATGAATCTGAGAGTAATGATGATGAAGTTGTCTATGCTGCTATGAAAGAAAAGTCTTATGAAGATGAGAAAATTGAATTAATTTCTTATGTGAACAAAAGTGATAGATGGATAATTGATAGTGGATGTTCCAATCATATGACTGGTGATAAACAAAAATTTGAAGACAATAGTGGATGTTCTAATCATATGACTAGTGATAAACAAAAATTTGAAGACATTGGTCCATGTAATGGTGGATGTGTTAAATTTGGTAAAGACATTCCATGTGTTATAAAGGTAAAGGCACTATTCAACTGACTGACAAAATAACATGTTAAAATGTTTATTGGGTTGAAGGACTTAACTACAATTTGCTGAGTGTTTCATAGCTAAACAAGTCAAGTTAAAGAGTTGAATTTCACAACAAGAAGGCCAAGATACATGATGGTGATGGTAAGCTAATTAGAATTGGGGAGTAGACAAGAGATAATGTATTCTATCTAGACCTATCAGGAGAGACGTGTATGTTTGCACAACAAGAATATGTTTGGTTATGGCACAAAAGATTATGTCATGTAAATTTTGACAATTTGGTAAATATCAATAAGATGAAGAAAGTGAGAGGATTGCCTAAATTGTAAAAAGTCGAACAATGCTTTGTGTAAATAGTGTCAACTAGGAAAGATGACCAGGTCTAGTTTTAAGAGTAAGACATATACTGCTAATGATATTTTGGATCTGCTTCATACTGACCTATGTGGAACCATTGATGTTAAAAGTTACTGTAGAGATAAATATTTCATTCTATTTGTGGATGAATACTCTAGAATGATGACTGTGATGTTTCTTAAAGTTAAATCTAATGCTTTTTAGTTATTCAAGTGGTATTTAGCTAGAGTTGAAAAAGAAATAGGGAAGAGTCTGAAGTATTTGAGATTTGACAAAGGTGGTGAATTCACTTCACATGAGTTCAATACATTCTATAATGATAGAGGGATTAAAAGAAAAATTTCAGCACCAAGGATCCCCTCCTCAGAATGGGATAACTGAAAGAAGAAACAAATCAATAATGGATTGTGTAAGAAAACTAATGATGGAGAAAGGCATATCAAAAAAAAATTGGAGAGAAGTGGTTAGTATTGTTGTCTATACACTAAATAGAGTTCAAGTCAAGTAATGTACAAATGTTTCACTTTTTGAACTATGGTATGGCTATGCTCCTAATATTAAATATTTCAAAATATTTGGAAGTAGATGCTATATATTGATAGATAATAGGAATGGAAAATTTGATGCAAAGAGTGATGAAGGAATATTTCTAGGCTATTCTATGAAAAAAGTAGTTTATAAGTGCTTAAATTCTAACAGTAAAAAGTTGTGAAAAGTGCAAATGTGAGAGTTGATGAGTTTGCAGAAAAAGTTGATGCTTCATATAATGAAGAACCTAAAGACTATAGTACATTCATCTATGTAGATGATGATGCTCCCAACACTCAATTTGAACAGACAAATCAAGCTATAAATTCCAATCAAGAAAGAAATGATGGAGTACAAATGCAAATTGTCAAACAACAGAGAGTGAGTGTCAAGCTATAGACTAAAGGCATTGAGTCGGAGACAGGAAATGCCAACCATTAGATAGTGAATGTCGAGCATTTAGAATATGAACCTGAACTAGAGCAAAATAGAGGAAATGAGCTTGAGATTGTTTTCCCAGATGAATCTAAAGAAGAACCAAGAAGAAAGCTACCTGTTTTAGCAAAATATGTGAGAAGACATCATAAGCATGATCAAGTTATTGGAGATGTTGAATCAAGTGTTACGACAAGGAGAAGACTCAAATTTGACACATGTTTATTAAGTGAATTTGAGCCCAAGACAATAAAAGATGCTTTAGACAATGAAGATCGGATACAAGATATGAATGAATAAATTGACCAGATTGAGAAGAACAACACTTGGACCCTAGTACCAAGACCTAAAGACAAAAATGTCGTCAGGACAAAGTGGGTTTCTAGAAACAAGCTCAATGAAAATGGTGAAGTAACAAGAAACAAGAGAGACTGGTATGAAAGGGTTATGCACAAGAAGAAGGAGTTGACTATGGAGAAACTTTTTCTCCTGTGGCTAGACTTGAAGGAGTTGGAACTCTTCTTGCATACTTAGTCTACAATAATTTCAAGGTATATCAAATCTAATGTCAAATCTACATTTTTAAGTGGTATAATGGAGGAAGAAGTATACATTGAACAACCTGAAGGATTTGTAGATCCAAAAAAGAGGAACATGGTATGTAAGCTAAACAAAGCTCTTTATGGATTGAATCAAGCACCGGGAGCATCGTATGAAAGGTTACATAACTATTTGGTGAAAATTGGTTTTGAAAGGGAAAATGATAACAATAATCTATACTTGAAGAATGATAGGAAAAATGAAGCATTTTTATCTGAGATATGTGTTGATGATATCATATTTGGAGGAAGAGAAGCATTGTGTAAATCATTTGCCAATGAAATTGAAAAGAAATTTGAAATGTATATGTTTGGTGAAATAAAATAATTTGTTGGACTGCAAGTAGGTCAAAAGAAGTTTGGTATTTAAATACATCAAGGAAATATTGAAGACATTTGGTATGGAAGATTCAAGGCCAACGAGTACACCTATGTCTATTGGACATAAACTATCTAAAAATGATGATTCTACTGATGTGAACCAAACCCTATACAAATCCATGATAGAAAAATTGCAATATGTTGTTCATAGCAGACTAGATATTGCCTTGGCAGTTGGGATAGTTGCTAGATTTTCAACAAATTCGAAAGAAAATCACATGATAGCTATAAAAAGGATAATGAGATACCTAAAAGGTACAAAAGATTATGGATTATACTACAAGAGAAGTGATAGATTTGAATTGAAAGGTTTCACTGACTCTGATTGGGAAGGAAATATTGTTGACAGAAAAAGCATAAGTGGAGGTGCATTCTTTCTAGAAAAGAGATTGGTGTCATGGACAAGCAGAAGCAGAATTGTATTTCCTAATCAATAGTTAAAGTTGAGTATATGACAACTGCAGTGAATTTTTCAAACATAATACAAATTAGGCAATTTTTGAAAGACATGCAAGAAGAGATCACAGATCTAGTAGTTATCTATTATGATAACATAAGTGCTATTAACATTTCAAAGAAACTAGTGATGCACACTACAACAAAGCATATTGCTATCAAGTATCACTACTTGAGATAACTCATTCAAGACAAAGAAGTGAAGCTAGAATATGTGACTACAAAGGAACATATTGTTGACATATTCACAAAGTCATTACCCAAATATTTAATGAATATCTTACAAGTAAATTAGGGGTCATTCCCCTGACTAAAGCTACTTAAGAATACATGGTGCATTGCATCACATGTGCTAAACATAACATTCTACACAGTGGTGCAATGCAACTCTACTTTGGGACATGCCTAAGGTAGAATACTTCAATACAACATAATAGATCAATCATAAACAAATAACAAGTAAAAGCCAAACATGCAAAATATACATAAATCAAATGTATGCAAAATTTGAAGTTGAGACAACTATACGTCTTTGGCATTGTCGTCAAAGAGGGAGACAATACAATAAAGACATAGAGAATACACTAAGAAATACACTATTAAGGAGAGAATGAAATAAGAAACTCAGATAAAAGAGCGAGAATCATGAAAAAGGACAAAACTAACATAGGACGTTTTTGAAAGCTTGAATGGATGAGAATCATAATGAAACTAAGGATATTGGTCACTCATGAAAAAGACATCTTTTGAATTGTATGGTAACTAAGTTATGATTAGTATTTCAAGTATTTGAGATATTGCCATCAATGCCAAAGAGGAAGATTGTTGAAAAATTACAATTGGAACAATTGTTGTTTTGTCATTGATGTGAAATCTATGGATGAGACATATTTCTACCTAGTCTAAATGTCATAACTATTGATTGATGAAGAGGATTTGAGAAGTTACTCATAACTATAACACCTAGAGGAAAGGTTGAAATTATGGAAAGGAGGTTACAATGGACATTTGATTAGAGAGACTTTGATAAAGAAAATTAATTGTTTACATTGAGAAAGCTAAGCCAAGCCAAGAAAAAGAGTAAATACTAAGGAGTGTTGAGTAATGCTAGTGTTAATCAAGCCACAGTTAGCATTGAGAAAATCTAGTGTTGACCAAGCATTAGTATTAATCGAGCAAGTTAGTTAATGCTGAGCCAAAAAGCTTATACAACGATTGAGTATTTTAGTGTTGACCAAGTGTCATAATACAGTGATTGTCGAGTGACGGTAAAGGATCAAATTCAAAGGAATCATAAGATCAAGTTGACTCAATTTATTTCTTGGGAGATGGGCATATGCACTGAGTTGTGGTGCCAAAAAGGTGACAAGGAAATTTTTTTTCCTATTTTAAACAGTGCGTACGCGCTATAGCGTGCACGTGCTATAGCGCGTATGCGCTTTAAAAAAAATTAAAAGTATATATGATGGGCTGCAAACCTGTAGCCCATCATTTTCATTACCATTTTCTTGTACTCCTACAGCGAGCAACACGTACGCGAGTTGAAGACTCAACATTTGCACCACCATTTGCCAAAATGCCTCCTCGTCAACGAAATCCAAGACCACAAGCGCACCCACGACGACGTCGTAAGTGATATAAACCTAACTTTGCATTGTTTGATATATTTTTCATATTGTTTTGTAAGTTTTTTATATTCTTTTGTAGGGTTTTTACAACTTTTATTTAGATTTGTTTATTTATTTGAATTTCAATTGATTTTTTATCAGGAAATGTTCATAATCAACCAGAAAATCCACAAGAACATCAAAACCATCAAGATCCCCAAAACCAAAACCCTCCTCAAGAAGAAGAACAAATTCCACAACCCGAACCAATTGCAAGACCTCCACCAGGCACACAAGAAAATCTAAGAAATGAAATAGAGAGAGGCAAAACTGAATTAGAAAGAATCATTGCTCGGTTGAAAGAATCCAGACAAACCAATCCAATGAGGGCTCAATTGGCATCATCCCTCAAATCCATTAACACTCAGATAGCCTCAGTTAGTGGTCAGTTAGATATTTGGCGGGCTAAGAGGGATGAACAAAAAATATTTTATGCAAATAAATTGTCATATGAAGATGTTAGAAAAAAGGAAATACCAAAAGGTAGTATATGTCCATTATTTAGAAAACCCGGTGAGAAAAATACTGTTAGAGAGGGTACTAAATGATTCCCCATCCATTGGTGCATACATGATGCTATTAGAAATAATTTTTGGGATAGATGGTGGATGGTTTTTGATGCCCCTCCTTGCAACAATCACGAGGTCCCCATGTATTTTTTGAAGAAATTATATTGTGAGTTTGTCCTTGGGGAGATCCCCAATTATTTTGATCTGTTAGACTCCCAGGGTAGAGGTGGGGGGTCATCATTTGAGAGGCCCGGAGCACGTCGTGACCATAATGTAGTTAGGGCACCCGTGGTCCATCCACAGCGTGAGCATGTGATTATTCCTTCAGTTGTGAAGGAACATGTAGAGGCCAGCACTCTATGGACCATTAATGGTTTGACACAGACCCTCATCCATTCCACAAGCCCATTAGTTGAGGGGGAGCCTTCTATACATCGTGGTCACATGTGCACTTCATGCAGATCCCTATGCACATTTGGCACTCATGTCGGAGATGGTGTAGATGATGGGCTTGTCACCGATCAGTTCCTGAATGAGACATTTGGCATTGACACACAGGTAAATTACTAATTTGATCACATTTCATACGTATAGTGAATGATTAATTAATTAGGATTTATTGACATTGTTCAAATTTAGGGTCAAAGTGTTCCTGGGCCTAACAGTGATCCTCTAGGCCCATTTTTTGTCCCTTCGACGAGTCCTAAGGTATGTATCAATTTAATCATTTTAATTAATACATATATTTATTAGGTAATCATATTAAGGATTGACCAAAAAAAATATGCATGTGCATCAGTTCTCCACAGGACCCTCAACCTTTACCACAGACGCAGAGCAGAGACATCATACGAGCTTCACATAGGTACAGTTGTTTCATGTTAATTTAATTCATTTGATTATATTTATTCCATGTTTCATGTTAGATATAATGTGTATTGTATGGCGTGCAACTCATGATGTCGGACACACCTCCTCATCTACGACAGTTTGTTGATAGTGGAGTGGCCGCAGTTGTGGCTAGCTCACAACCACTGACGAAGGTATGAAAGAATTTTCTTCGTTTTAGTTGTTGTTTATAATAGTTAATCTCAAAATTTCTAATGTTATTTATAAGTGAATATTTTTATTGAATTGTTGTAGGGTCTTGTCACGCCTGATCGTCCACGAGCATTTGAGGTGGACTTACAGAGTGACTATTTGTTGGCGGTAAGAAAATAATTGATTTTGTGAGTACATATATTTAATTTCAACGTATAATAGATATTGATTCATATCTACTTTCTTTGTATTAGTTGGACCTGGAGAAGAACCTCAACAAGAGGTCAAGTGAGCATGTCAAGAGGGCCCCGTCATCTCCACTGTCTCCCTCCACAGGACGACAGAGGACGTTGAGAGACTTGTTTCCTTCCCCTCGTGGGAAGGAAAAGATGTAGTTGAGATATTTGATACATATATATATATATATATATATATATATATATATATATATATATATATATATATATATATATAGACTTGTTTCCTTCCCCATGTATATATATAAGCATCTGAGAGACATATTCGATACACATTTGATGTACATATAACATTCTATATTTTATGTATGACATTATTGGTTAATATATGATATGTTTGTTCATATACGACATTATTGGTTATCATAATATATTATGTGTTTGTTAATGTATATGACATTATTGGTTATCATTTTATATTATATGTTTGTTCATGTATGACGTTAAATTAGATATGTTCGTGTATGACATTAAATTAGATATGTGCATGTATGAAATTAAATTCAATTGCTAGAGAGTTGCCATTATGTCTACCAACTAGTAGATGTTCTTTTTTGCTTTATTAGTATTTCTCAAAAACTGCAAAGAAGCTGTTTCTGGTAGTATCTACTATAGTCCTTCTACTCAAATATGTTTTCAAAAATACTTAGTATGGCAAAGAAATGTCTATGGAAAGCTTGTCAAATAGGATATTGAAGAACTAAATCTGGATAGTCATTAGTACCCATCAATAAGAACACAGACATCTTTCTCAAGCAAGCCATATGACATTAGCAAGTAATTTATAAATTTCCTTTGCAAATAATTAGAAGATGCTATGAATCTTAATACAGAGTTAATCACGAACTCATTATTCCATCCAAGAAGCATATATCACCCTAAGCCAATTAACCGACAGGATAAAAATTAATTCAATTTCAACAAAATTTTGAGTATAAAAAGCATCTTAGGGATTCTTACAAGAATTAACACGATGTTCACAAGAGCATTACAAGTTCTTGTAATGCTATTTCACATATTGTAATCATATTCAGTTTTGAATGGCCATTTGTGTTACAAGCATAAATGTTCTTTAAGGTCTTTTAATTCTAGACATGAATTTTATTATGAAGCTTTTTTATGACAACCCACTCAATGCATATATTGTTGTTCCACATTATGCTAATTTGAATTTCATTGGTTGATTTGGGTCTAGACATGACATTATTCACTACCTTTTTTATTAATTATTTTTTTGTAGTGAGGTTCTGGCCTGAATGAATGTATTAATCATCGAAGTTGTGAACCTTGGTTGAGATCCTTACAAATATATTTTCAAATTGGACCTCAAATATTTTTCTCAGTCACCCCCTATACATAAATACTGAAATTGTGGTTAATTACAAAATTAATACTGAATTAACACAAGTTTACTTGAGAAGTATTATGTACCTCAATAGGCTAGATTATTATTGACCGGGAAGCTTTATCTTAGAGCAGTTGGTTTCCTAAATCTTTAGCGCAATGACAGTCTTATGGAATGTGGAATTAGGTCTGCTAGCTAAGGAACGTTCTTTAAAAGGTAGAGGAAACTCAAGACTCACATGTTTCCAATCAATATAAATGTTTAAATTGCTTCTCTAATTTTTTCTATTTATGATCTTCTTAAAACCTAACTTTCTAAATGCATTGATGGGGAAATAAAGATCTTCTAGGAACTAAAGGCTAATCATGTTTAATACTTACAATTCTCTGTTTTTATCTAATAATTTAAAAAAGATTGTACAAGAGTTTTCAAAGAGCAACACTTGTCACTAACATCATAAGAAGGAATATCCAAGGAGTCTTACCACTGATCCCCCACCACCAAATTCAAGAGAAAACAAAATTCCACTACTAAAGAGATAGTAACAATGATCATCCCTAGTCTCTCCCTTATCACAAAATGATTACCATCAAAATTTTCATTTCCAATTGCGTCATGTGCGTTGAAGCGATAGTAACATTTTCACTCTCTTACCTAATGTCTCCCATTTCTGAAACTCCTGGGGAAGGGCAAGGCCATCTTCTCAGTACTTAAAAATACAACGAGTTCCATTTTTTCACATATTGATAATCATTGACTTAAAGTATAGTCGAAGTATTGACAACCCATAGATATGCCCTGTCAAAAATCGCAGCCCTGTGTCATTTAGTGACCCTTAGGGACATTCTGGTTCAGCGTGCCTGAGAACGTTTGAGCACTGAAGGGGATAGGAAGAGGTTGGGGATAGGGTTTACCCGACCACCTGGAGCTAATGGAGCAGACAGTTTGATCCCATGACGAAAGATGAGAGATATTTGGCAGTTGGAAACTTTGTACTGGCCAACACTACAAGTTTCAGCATCACCTGAGATGGTGTTGTAAAATGAAAATAGAATGTGATCTCCAAAAAGCGAGAGAGGTTATTGTAGGTCTCTGCAACACGGTCCTGTAGGAACTGGAATCACATCCATACCTCACACGAGCTGCGAGATATGCCCTGTCAAAGATCGTAGCCCTATGGCATTTAGTGACCCTTGGGGACATTCCGGATTGGCGTGCCTGAGAATGTTCGAGCACTAAAGGGGATAGGATGAGGTTGGGGATAGGGTTTACCCGACCACTTGGAGCTAACGGAGCAGACAGTTCGATCCCATGATGAAAGGTGAGAGAGATTTGGCAGTTGGCAACTTTGTACTGGCCCACACTACAAGTTTCAGCATCACCCGAGATGGCGTTGTAAAACAAAAATGAAGTGTGATCTCCAAAAAGTGAGAGAGATTATTGTAGGTCTCCGCAACACGGTCCTGTAGGAACTGGAATCCCATCCATACCTCGCACGAGCTCCGAGATATGCCCCGTCAAAGATCGCAACCCTGTGGCATTTAGTGACCCTTAGGGACATTCTAGTTCAGCGTGCCTGAGAACGTTCGAGCACTGAAGGGGATAGGAAGAGGTTGGGGATAGGGTTTACCCGGCCACCCGGAGCTAATGGAGTAGATAGTTTGATCCCACGATGAAAGATGAGAGAGATTTGGCAGTTGGCAACTTTGTATTGGCCAACACTAAAAGTTTCAGCATCACCCGAGATGGCATTGTAGAATGAAAATGGAATGTGATCTCCAAAAAGTGAGAGATATTATTGTAGGTCTCTGCAACACAGTCTTGTAGGAATTGGAATCTCATCCATATCTCGCACGAGCTCCGAGATATGCCCCGTCAAAGATCGCAACCCTGTGGCATTTAGTGACCCTTAGGGACATTCTGGTTCAGTGTGCCTGAGAACGTTCAAGTAGTGAAGGGGACAAGACAAGGTTGGGGATAGGATTTACCCAGCCACTCGGAGCTAATGGAGCAGACAGTTTGATCCCACGATGAAAGATGAGAGAGATTTGGCAGTTGGCAACTTTGTACTGGCCAACACTACAAGTTTCAGCATCACCCGAGATGGTGTTGTAAAATGAAAACAAAATGTGATCTCCAAAAAGTGAGAGAGGTTATTGTAGGTCTTCACAACACGGTCCTGTAGGAACTAGAATCGCATCCATAACTCCTACGAGCTCCGAGATATGCCCCATCAAATATCGCAGCCCTATGGCATTTAGTGACCCTTGGGGACATTTCGAATTGGCGTGCCTGAGAACGTCCGAGCACTAAAGGGGATAGGACAAGGTTGGGGATAGGGTTTACTCGGCCACTCGGAGCTAACGGAGAAAATAGTTCGATCCCACGACGAAAGGTGAGAGAGATTTGGCAGTTGGCAACTTTGTACTGGCCCACACTGCAAGTTTCAACATCACTTGAGATGGCGTTGTAAAAAAAAAATGAAGTGTGATCTCCAAAAAGTGAGAGAGGTTATTGTAGGTCTCCACAACAAAGTCCTATAGGAACTAGAATTGCATCCATACCTCACACGAGCTCCGAGATATGCCCCATCAAAGATCGTAGCCCTGTGGCATTTAGTGACCCTTAGGGACATTCTGGTTCAGCGTGCCTGAGAACGTTCGAGCACTGAAGGGGATAGGAAGAGGTTGGGGATAGGGTTTACTTGACCACTCGGAGCTAATGGAGTAGATAGTTTGATCCCACGATGAAAGATGAGAGAGATTTGGCAGTTGGCAACTTTGTACTGGCCAACACTACAAGTTTTAGCATCACCCGAGATGGCATTGTAGAATGAAAACGGAATGTGATCTCCAAAAAGTGAGAGAGGTTATTGTAGGTCTCTGCAACACAGTCCTGTAGGAATTGGAATCTCATCCATATCTTGCACGAGCTTCAAGATATGCCCCATCAAAGATCGCATCCCTGTGGCATTTAGTGATCCTTAGGGACATTTTGGTTCGGTGTGCCTGAGAACATTCAAGCATTGAAGGGGACAAGACAAGGTTGGGGATAGGGTTTACCTGGCCACCCAGAGCTAATGGAGTAGACAGTTTGATCCCACGACAAAAGATGAGAGAGATTTGGCAGTTGGCAACTTTGTACTGGCCAACACTACAAGTTTCAGCATCACCCGAGATGGTGTTGTAAAATGAAAATACAATGTGATCTCCAAAAAGCAAGAGAGGTTATTGTAGGTCTCTACAACACGGTCTTGTAGGAACTAGAATCACATCCATACCTCGCACAAGCTCCGAGATATGCCCCGTCAAAGATTGCAGCCCTATGGCATTTAGTGACCCTTGGGGACATTCCAGATTGGCGTGCCTGAGAACGTTCGAGCACTAAAGGGGATAGGACAAGGTTGGGGATAGGGTTTACCCGGCCACTCAGAGCTAACGGAGCAGACAGTTTGATCCCACGACGAATGGTGAGAGAGATTTGGCAGTTGGCAACTTTGTACTGGCCCACACTGCAAGTTTCAGCATCACCCGAGATGGCGTTGTAAAACAAAAATGAAGTGTGATCTCCAAAAAGTGAGAGAGGTTATTGTAGGTCTCCGCAACATGGTCTTGTAGGAACTAGAATCGCATCCATACCTCACATGAGCTCCGAGATATGCCCCGTCAAAGATCGCAGCCCTGTGGCATTTAGTGACCCTTAGGGACATTTTGGTTCAGCGTGCCTGAGAACGTTCGAGCACTGAAGGGGATAGGAAGAGGTTGGGGATAGGGTTTACCTGGCCACCCGGAGCTAATGGAGTAGACAGTTTGATCCCACGACGAAAGATGAGAGAGATTTGGCAGTTGGCAACTTTGTACTGGCCAACACTACAAGTTTCAACATCACCCGAGATGGCATTGTAGAATGAAAATAGAATGTGATCTCCAAAAAGAGAGAGAGGTTATTGTAGGTCTCTACAACACAGTCTTTTAGGAATTGGAATCTCATCCATATCTTGCACGAGCTCCGAGATATGCCCCGTCAAAGATCGCAGTCCTGTGGCATTTAGTGACCCTTAGGGACATTCCGGTTCGGCGTGCCTGAGAACGTTCAAGAAGTGAAGGGGAGAAGACAAGGTTGGGGATAGGGTTTACCCGGCCACTCAGAGCTAATGGAGTAGACAGTTTGATCCCACGACGAAAGATGAGAGAGATTTGGCAGTTGGCAACTTTGTAATGGCCAACACTACAAGTTTCAGCATCACCCGAGATGGTGTTGTAAAATGAAAACAGAATGTGATCTCCAAAAAGTGAGAGAGTTTATTGTAGGTCTCTGCAACACGGTCCTGTAGGAACTAGAATCACATCCATACCTCGCACGAGCTCCAAGATATGCCCCGTCAAAGATCGCAGCCCTATGGCATTTAGTGACCCTTGGGGACATTTCGAATTGGCGTGCTTGAGAATGTTCGAGCACTAAAGGGGATAGGACGAGGTTGGGGATAGGGTTTACCTGGCCACCCGGAGCTAACATAGCAGACAGTTTGATCCCACAACGAAAGGTGAGAGAGATTTGGCAGTTGGCAACTTTGTACTAGCCCACACTGCAAGTTTTAGCATCACCCGAGATGGCGCTGTAAAACAAAAATGAAGTGTGATATCCAAAAAGTGAGAGAGGTTATTGTAGGTCTCTACAACACGGTCTTGTAGGAACTAGAATAACATCCATACCTTGCACGAGCTCCGAGATATGCCCCGTCAAAGATCGCAACCCTATGGCATTTAGTGACCCTTGGGGACATTCTGGATTGGCGTGCCTGAGAACGTTCGAGCACTGAAGGGGATAGGATGAGGTTGGGGATAAGGTTTACCCGACCATGCGGAGCTAACGGAGCAGACAGTTTGATCCCACGAGGAAAGGTGAGAGAGATTTGGCAGTTGGCAACTTTGTACTAGCCGACATTGCAAGTTTCAACATCGCTCGAGATGGCATCATAAAATGAAAACGGAGTGTGATCTCCAAAAAGTGAGAGAGGTTATTGTAGGTCTCCAAAAAGAGTGTTTAAAAATACAAAAACAGTAGGGGGTCCTTTTTATGGTTTGGGAGTTTGACCATTAAAACTAGAAATTGTCCTGGTAGTAAGTGCTGGTAATAGTTTTGAAATTTGATTGTTGAATGTTGAGAAACCTCAAGTTTGGGATTTTTATTGTTGGTTTAAGTCTATAATAACCATTTCCATATGAAAAGTCAAGTGTTGAAACTATTTAAGAAGTATTTGCATAGTTTTCCCTAAAATTTGAGTGCATAAAAAGGGGTATGTGATTGCTCCCAAGGTGGATTTAGTGTTTTCTCCAAACAAGAGTTGCATTTTATGTTTGAAGTCATCTAATATAACCAAAGTGAAGGTGTTTGAACCATTTTGGGGTTCTAGAGACGTTGCAAAGTAAGAGTTCTAGAAAGCCCTAGGGTAAAGGGGCTAGAAAGGAGGGTTTTGTAAAAACAATTGTAAAGTTGATCATGAGACCAAAAAAATAAAAGAATCCTTGCGTTTGAGTCGTGTCTTAAGACTTTTTTGGGTCATGGGAGTTCCAAAAGTCAAGGGATTGTGAGTTGCTTTGTAAATGGCCTCAAACTAGGCCTAGTTGGCAGACTGAAATAGCCAGTTTTGAGTGATATTTTACAAAACAAGTGTAGTTGGTTTTGGAGTATATTTTAGAGTGAGGAAAAGGGTATTTTAATCACCCAATAGTTTAGGAAGTTCTATGGAAAATTTTGGAGAAAACAACAAATTAGTGATTGGCAAGGGCTAGTTGGAACAAGCCTAGAAGAGGCAAAATTGAGAAAGTGTAAGAGATGAGTTGTTGAGAGTGTGCAAGGAGTTGGAACATGTTAGATGAGATTTTTTGAGATGACCCAAGGTTTCCATAATGATAGGGATAGGATAGGGATATGTTCTTTGAATAGGGAGGTTTTAGTGAATGATATAGGCCCAAGAAAGTGCTTCATTGTTGATGAGGATGGAAAATAGGGATCTAAACCACAACCCACAAGTAGTGGATCAGAAGAAACAACTACTGTAGATGATGCAAATATTGATGAGTTGTAAAGCAAGGGGGAGGAAATCACTATTGAATCCTTCCTAAAAATCAATGGCTTATTAGATGAACCAATTAACACTTTTTTGAAGACTTATGGACAAAATATGAAGGGACTAGGTACAATTGCACCTAAAAATACCCAACCAAAAAATCTAAACCAGCAATGGACTATTATAGGAGATAAAACCTTGAGCATACAACAAACATTGATATTAGATTAAGCTTGCTAATGCAAGATTCACAACCAGATTGGTTGTAGGAGGTTGTCACAAACCTTGGGTAACCAAATACTTGTGGGGATGAAAATGTTTCCCTTTTAATTCCATCCCCACCACATGTTGACCCCAAGGACGTCATCTAATGCTTTGCAAATGGTGGCAACCATGATGAAATAAATAGTTAACAATTTTTTGATACCCAGGCCCAAAATGACTATGATGGAGATGTTGATTTTATACGTTACATGCCACTAGACAGAAAACAACATAGTGGTTTACCCAGTAGATTCCTCTAGCTACCAAAGAAAAGGATACAAAATTCTAAGGAACAAGAGAGACTAAGAAGTTATTTGAGGCTAATGCACTTTACATGAAGGATAAGATCAGGGATAGGAAAGATGGGAGAGAGGAAAAGATTGCAAGAAATGAGATCTTAGATGCTATAGAGAGGGGAAAATGAGTTGCGGAGAAGGTTGCACTAAAGGAATAGAAGAGGAAAGAAAGAGAGGATAATCTAAACGTTTGAAAGAGATATAGACCAAATATTGGAGGTGCACCTTCAACAACTATAGAAATTATATTTACAACACTAGTGGAAGGAGATGTAATTGCACTAGCCCTAGAATCAATTAGTATGCCCAACATACCTCTTCTCCCATAGCATAAATCACATTCTGATATGTTCAATGCTCTAATCCCTAGATTAGGAAATATTCTTACTTAATAAGTGTAACCCCAAGCATTGTCACCATAGTTGGCAACAAATGGTGAGAGTCCCAATCAACTAGTGAAAAAAATGACTAAGTTGATGGAGTTGAATCCTACATTACACACATCTCCTAGTAGTGGACAGGAGGATGTTGGGATTGGGAGCATAGCACCTATTCCCTTTCCCAATTTTATGGACAATTGATGGGAACTCAAGTAGATGGGAGAAATTCTAATTTTTTTGAAGCGATAAAGTTTTGTGATGTATTTAGAATATCTAAGATAGACTTATTTTTTATGTGAACTAAAACATTCTTACATTACTATTTAAATGTATTTGGATTGTTATAATAGTTTGATTGTTGGTCATGGTGTAAAATATGTAAAGTTTAGAAATATAAATAGTTCATCATAGAGATATTATAGAATTAATTTATTTTAAATAATAGAAATAATCATAACAAATAGATAGAAATAAAAAATAATAATTTTATACAAATTTTTTTAATTTATTTTAAATAATTAAATAATAGAAACATCGTAGAATTAATAATTCAGTATAATCATAACAAATAGACACTAAACAATTCCAAATTCAAACATACGAAGGTCCAACTAGAATAATGACTTTAAATAACCAAATACCAAAGCCAAACAAAGGAAATGGGACTTTTACCTTAAATGAATAAATTACATGAAGAAGGGTGGCTAGTTGTTTGGAAATCTACTTATTTTTCTTCTCTCCCTCCTGTCATCCAAGAGAACATGTGATGAAAGAAAAATATCATCACAATAAGAAAATATGAAAAATATTGTTCTAGCTTTAAAAAAATTGGAGACATCAAAACATAAAATCTAGATTCTAAACAAATCAAAACATAAAATCTATGATTTAAACTAAATCTCATCACTTACGCATCATAACAATACGGTCCACCTTAGTCATGTGGATAGTCTTGGGGAAGAGGTTGCAACAATGTATTTGGATCCAGTTGATCACTCTTTCTCTCTCTCCCTCTCTCTATATTCAATCTAATGAGCCAACTGGATCTGCTCAACATTTTAATGTCTCAAGTATTGCCTCGTGGTCTGACTCACGAACTCTCCAAAGATTCTTATTATGTGGTTTTCCACCATATTTTATCAAGTGGACATTTGATGCGACAAAAAATTTGAATAATGAAGAATCTTCCTCTCTGTTTACCAATCCTCGAATAACCACAAGTTAGGGTTCTTCATAGAATATCATCTAAGCCATGTGCCGATTACAACCACCGCACCGACATGGTACTCTAAACCTTCACCATCTATAACCGAGTGATCCAATTTTTGTTTGGCTTGAACACAATGACACAAATAATAATCTGTCCCTTCTTCATTGTCTTCAAGTGCAATAACAACAAAAACATGGCCTGCAGTGACAAATGTACAAAATGCGGTCATTAATTTAGAAAATACTTGCGTAAAAGTTATAAAGTTACATATTGAAATTACAAAGATATATAAATATATATATTACCAGGTTGCACTAGATCAGACAAGCAGTCAAAGTCAATAGACGATTCCATCTGTACCATTTCCAGTGCTTGTGGGGGACGATAGGTGTCAATTGGGTCCAAAACTCGTATATCCCATTTGTCCACCCATTTAGTCGACTCACAGTCATCCCAATTTTCCTCTGCACATGATGGACAATAGCATGCCATTTTTTGTGTGTGGATACTCCATGAACCTGCATCAGAGCTTTTAAAAGAGTGCAACTCACTGGATCCTGTTAGTGTGCAACAATCCTGATATGGTGCAATGTTAGTATTATCTATCAACCAAAAAAATCTACGAACTGTAGACTCACCTTCCTTACCTGGACCCATTGTAGCGTTACACCACTGGACGATGGATTTTGCATCTGTCAATATTGCTCCATCTTTGTACTTTAGTTCTTCACGAGCTAAGGCTCTTTTGATGCATGCGTCTGCACCATCGTGCTCTCCCTTTCCATAACCAACCTCTGTGAAATTCCACACGTATTGAATTCTACACAACTTGTGCATCCTGCTCAACCAATAGAACATCCGTGCATTCTTGAATTGAGATGCACAATTGTCTAACCAAATAATGTGCTGACAATATGTGATGCCCCTATTAGCCAAATCTCCATAAAATAGTTGAAAACAACCATGTACGAACTCCATAGAATGTGATCGATCATCGCTGATGTAAAAATGGTACTCCCTCAAAATCTTCCTATCATCCTCTGTACTTGTAGGTGAATGTATGAATGTTATGTGAACAAATATGGAAACCTATTGAGAAGTATAATACTTTTCTTGCACCTCATTTTGTGGTTGTAGTGTGTAGTTCTCTGCGAAATCTACAACCGAAATAATGGTAGCCAGTGGAAACGTATCCTTGCACAACTTGAATTGCAAATCCAGCCATCGAGCTCTATGGGTATGCCTTGCATACTCGTAAATAATGTTTTCACAAAAAATCTTCATGAACTCATACACTGGAATCTTTTCAATGATTAAATCACATCTTTTACCATGTTTCTCATCTTTTAGAGCATATGTCACTGTCTTAAATTTTCCATAATCTACTATTTCATTTCCAATTGCATGTGTACTATCCATATGTTGACAAGTTGATAAAAGTTGCAAAGAACCACAAAATAAGCACGTACCATCCAAGCATGATGTCTTGTAAAATTGTTGGCTGTCCCTTATTTCACATAAAATGTTGGATATGAATTCTCTTGAAGATCTTGGTGGCTCATTTATGTCACAATCCTACAAAACAAACTGAGAATGCAAAATTATGCATATATGCCTAAAAACATCAAAATGGTTAGAAAATTCAATATGTATCCTACAACAACAAGTTGTGCGTGTGTGATTTATCTTCACATAAAAAGGTTTACCCATCTCAAAAAATCTTTGACTTATTTGAATTTGAGGATACATACCAATAACTTTTGCAAAAAATTGTGTCTGAGTTGTGTCCAAAAAATGTTTTGCATGTGGCTTGCGATTTTGGCTACCAATCCTCCTTCTTACAACATCTCTTTGATTAGGGGAAACACGTGTGTTATTTTTTCAAAAATCTTTGATCAATGATTTCAAGGCTTCACTAATTTCTTTATCCTTTCATGGTAGTCTACCGCTAAATATCCATAACTCATTTTTTGTTGGATCTTCCAATCTCTCATGCCTTAGCATGGCTCTCCTTAGAGTACCTCTACCAATTTTTAATGTTTTGCTTGTCTTTCTCATGAGTCGAGCTTTCTTCATTTGGCTACTTACTATTGTTGATGTAAGTACTCGTCTTGTGATATTACTATCTTTGGTGCGTGATTTAGAACCCACTTTGTCATAAGCATTCATTAGATTCTTTACAATTTTTTTCATTTGAATCATCCATCGTTCTTAGCCCAAGAATCTTCACGATAGGCCTAAATTTTAAATTCCTCATCATTTCAACAAATAATTGGCATTGACTTGTAATATTTAATTCATAAAAAAATAATCTCCACATACGATTAACTTTTCTTTGACAAGTATGCTTGCTAATCTTGTCAGGCATTGATTTCAAAATGTTACTATCAATATCAATCAAATATTTTGGTCTTCTAAAATGAATTCTAGAAGGTGTTATAATCTCTTCAATTCTCTCAACATTTTGAACATCAACATAAGGTTGAGTGTATTGCATACCTTGAACCGAAGATGATGTGCCTTGGCAATAAGATGCAAAAGATGGAATATCACCTACTTGATGTGTTGATGTTGTGCCTTCAACATGACATGATGGAGTGTGTATATTGTCGGATCTACAAATCGGTGTCTCTTCAACATGAGAGGACGATATGACTTCAACATTGGAAGATGGTGAAGCGGACGATATGACTCCAACATTAGAAGATGGTGTAGCTTCACAATTCAATTGTCTTCTTGAGCATAACAGTCTCATTCGTTCTCTTTGTCTTTCCAATTCTTCCTCTTTGTTTCTTGGTACCGGTGGTTCTTGATCCTCTTCGAAAGTCAATTCTTCATCATTGCTTTGCAATTTTCTTTGCTCACGTAGTAATTTCATTTTATCTCTTTTAATTGCCAAATCTCTCTCCCTATCTTCATTTGTTTGATTTTTTGGTTTCTTCCTTGACATGATGATGATTTCTACATGTCAAATTATTCAAACATTTGAATTACTTAAAATGTGTAAATTACAAATTATTCAAATAAATATAAAAATTATAATTATTTGAATGAATACACAATATATATATATAACGACTTGTCAAATTTCTAATCATTTCAAAATAACATTTCATTGAAACATACAAATTTTAATGAATTCACTATATATTAAACAACATGTCAAATTATAATCAAATTTGTATCTATATATCAACAAACAATATTTAAAATAGATTGCACTAACCTTTTCTATACAAAGAATATTCAAAAAGTCTTCAAATCGTGTATCCAATGATTGAATTTGGTGTTTGTTAGCTTCCAAAAGTGTTTGCCACCTTGAAATAGTGTTTGTTAGCTTGAAATAGTGTTTGCCACCTTGAAAGAGTGTTTGCTGCATTGAAACCCACAATTTCTGTTGAGATAACAGAGTGCAGAACAAAACAAAAGTAGAGAATGAATGAAACGGGCCCCAAAGTTGCTTTTTGACCATTTTTAAGTGATTTCACATAGTGCGTACGCACTATAGCACATACACACTATATGAGAACACATCACTCTCCACCCTCCCTACTCTCTCTCTCTCCCTACTCTCTCTCTTCCTACTCTCTCTCCCCTCTCCCATCCCCTACACTCTCTCTCTCTCCCCTCTCCCATCCTTTACTCTCTCTCGCTCTCCCTCTCCCAACGCCTACTCTCTCTATCTCTCTCACCCTCTCTCCTCTCCCATCCCCTACTCTTTAGATCTCTCACACACACTCCCATCCTCCCTCTCCCACTTCTTACTCTCTCTCTCTCTGCCACCTCCTACTCTCTCTCACACTCTCTCCCATCCCCTACTCTCTCTCTCTCACACTCCCATCGGCTACTTTCTCTCTCTCTCTTGGGCTACTCTCTCTCTCCCCTCTCCCATCCCCTAAACTCTCTCTTTTGCAGATACACACTCCCATCCCCCTCTCTCTCTCCCCTCTCCCATCCCTTACTCTCTAGATCGCTCACACGCACTCCCATCCCTCTCTCTCCTCCTCTCCCACTCCCTCTCCCACCACCTACTATCTCTCTCTCTCTCTCTCAAGTTCTCTCTCTCCCTCTCTACTCTCTCTCTCTCTCTCCCATCCCCTACTCTTACTCTCTCTCTCTCTCCCATCCCCTACTCTTACTCTCTCTCTCTCACACTCTCTCCCATCCCCTACTCTCTCTGACACTCTCTCATCCTTTCACTCTGTCTCTCTCATCTCGTACTCTCTCTCTGTCACCTCCTACTCTCTCTCACACTCTTTCCCATCCTTTCACTCTGTCTCTCCCATCTCGTACTCTCTATTTTCCACCCCCTACTCTTTCTCACACTCTCACACTCTCTCCTATCCCCTACTCTCTCTCTTTCACACACACACACACACACACACACACACACACTCACACTCACACTCGCATCCCACCTCTCTCTTCTCTCCCATCCCCTACTCTCTAGATTTGTCACACGCACTCCCATCCCTCTCTCTCCTCCTCTCCCACTCCCTCTCCCAGGTCACCTACTATTTCTCTCTCTCAAGTTCTCTCTCTCCCTCTCTACTCTCTCTCTCCCATCCCCTACTCTTACTCTCTCTCTCCCATTCCCAACTCTCTCTCACACTCTCTCCCATCCTTTCATTCTGTCTCTCCCATCCCATACTCTCCCTCTCTCTGCCGCCCCCTACTCTCTCTCTCTCACTCTCTCCCATCCTTTCACTCTATCTCTCCCATCCTTTCACTCTGTCTCTCCCATCTCGTACTCTCTCTCTACCACCCCCTACTCTCTCTCACACTCTCACACTCTCTCCCATCCCCTACTCTCTCTCTTTCATAGACACACACACTCTTATCCCCCCACTCTCTTCTCTCCCATCCCCTACTCTCTACATTTGTCACGCACACTCCCATCCCCCCTATCTCTCTCCCTCTCCCTCTCCTACCAGCTACTAGATCTCTCTCTCCCATCCCATCCCTTACTCTCTCTCTCTCTCTCTCCCATCCCGTATGAGCTCTCTCCGCCACCACCTACTCTCTCTCACACTCTCTCCCATCCCCTACTCTGTCTCTCTTACACACATTCCCATTCCCCCCCTCTCTCTCTCTCCCTCTCCCACTCCCTCTCCCACTGCCTACTTTCTCTCCCCCATCCCCTACTCTCTCTCTCCCCTCTCCCATCCCCTACTCTCTCTCTTTGATAGAAATGCACTCCCATCCCCCCTCTCTCTCTCCTCTCCCATCCCCTACTCTCTAGATTTGTCACACACACTCCCATCCCCCCTCTCTCTCCCTCTCCCACTCCCTCTTGCACCACCTACTCTCTCTCTCTCTCTCTCAAGTACTCTCTTTCCCTCTTTACTTTCTCTCTCCCATCCCCTACTCTCACTCTCTCTTCCATCCCCTACTCTCTCTCTCTCTCTCTCTCTCTCTCTCTCTCTCTCTCTCTCTCTCTCACCCCCATCCTGTACAAGCTCTCTCTACCACCCCCTACTCTCTCTCAAACTCTCACACTCTCTCCCATCCCCTATTCTATCTCTCTTATACACATTCCCATTCCCCCCCCCTCTCTCTCTCACTCCCTCTCCCATTGCCTACTCTCTCCCATCCCCAACTCTATCTCTCTTACACACTTCCATTCCCCCTCTCTCTCTCCCTCCCACTCCCTCTCCCATTGCCTACTATCTCTCTCTCTCTCTATCTCCCTCTCTCTCCCATCCCCTACTCTCACTCTCTCTCTTTGCCACCCCTACTCTCTCTCACACTCTCTCCCATCCCCTACTTTCTCTCTTACACACACTTCCAACCCCCCTCTCTCTCCCTCTCCCACTCCCTCTACCATTGCCTAATCTCTTTCTCTTCCATCCACCCTCTCTCTCCCTCTCCCACTCCCTCTGCCATTGCCTACTCTCTTTCTATCCCATCCCCTACTCTCTCTATCTCTCTCTCCCCTCTCTCATTCCTACTCTCTCTCTTTCACACACACCCATCCCCCCTCTCTCCTCTCCCATCCTCTACTTTTTCTCTCACTCGCTCTCCCTCTCCCACTGCCTACTCTCACTCTCTCTCACTCTCTCTCTCTCTCTCTCTCTCTCTCTCTCTCTCCCTCTCTACTCTCTCTCTACTACCCCCTACCCTCTCTCACATTTTCACACACTCTCTCTTTCTCTCTTACACACATTTCCATCCCCCCTCTCTCTCTCCCTCTCCCACTCCCTCTCCCATCGCCTACTCCCTCTTCCATCCCCTACTCTCTCTTCCATACCCTACTCTCTCTCAAGCTACTCTATCTTCCCCCTCTCCCATTCCCTACTCTCTCTCTCTTTCACACACATGCACTCCCATCCTCCTCTCTCTCGCTCTTCCTCTCCCACCACCTACTCTCTCTCTCCCCCATCCCCTACTTTCAATCTCTCTCTCCCAACTTGTACTCTCTCTCCCATCCCCTACTTTCAATCTCTCTCCCCCATCCCATACTCTCTCTTTGCCACCTCTACTATCTCTCACACACTTCCTCTCTCTTACATCTTGTACTCTCTTTGCCACCCCTACTCTCTCACATTTCCTCTATCTCCTATCCTATACTCTCTCTACCACCCCTACTCTTTCTCACTTCCTCTCTTCCCTCTCCCATCCCCTACTTTCTCTCTATCTCTCTCACACACACAAATAGCCATTCCCTCACCCCACCCCCCCAGCTCTCTCTTGGTTTTGGTTTGCAATTTAGGTCTCAATAGTGCGTGCGCACTACCTCAAATTCAATAGCATTTTAATAGGGCTTGCGCGCTATAGGGTGCACACACTATAGGGCACACGCGCTATTCAAAGCTTTGCATTAAAACCAAGCCTAAGGCTTGGTTTTGCCTTGGAGATCCAACTCAAAGCTTTGGAGTTTATAAACATGTCTGAGATGTGTTTTCCAGCAAACATACAAAAAATGATTGATTTTTCTTGTGTGCTCCCCTTCAAGATTCCTCGTGGTTGGGTATCGATAAGATCAGGTTACATAACATTATAGGTCTTTGTGTTATCTATCTAACCATATAATTTATTTTTAATTTGAACTATTTTAAGTTTTTCATCTATAATTTCTTTTGAATGTATGTTCATTTTTTGTGAAAAACCACCATGTACTAATTGGGCTGTAGATTTTAGCTCATTCATTGAATTTTGTAACAACTTAGTTTTTTAGAAACTAGACTCCATTCTACACACTTCAAAAAAAAAGAAGTTTTGATTTTAGATTAGTTTTCAATCATTTCTAGGGGGAGCACACAGATATTTCACGTTTTTGGGATGGGTCTAATTTAAAAATTCATTATAAAAAAAATACACATTATAAAATTACCCGAAAAATTTGGGATAAACTACATAGTGTTAGGTAACTTTTGACCAGAGCGATTAAAGAATTTAAAAAAAAAAGTTAAAATTTTAGGGGGGCCACACTTTTACTATGTTATGTTTTTTTGGAATAAACAGTACCACTTTCTGTGGCCCCCTTTTTTGAGGACCTAAAACTAAACCATTTTGAAAAAAAATTAGTAGTTTAGAAACTAGATTCAAAGGACTACGACTTTTGTTTTTGTCATATCTTAAAATTTTTAGCGTAACTATCTTCAAATTCTTGTTGAAGTCCAGAATTTGCTGATTTCAGGAAAAAGGTGTCCACTTATACCCCCCTTTTGGCACCACAACTTTGTGCACTTACCCAGATGTAAAATGTCTTGAAGATAAGATTGATGAGTAGGATCATTAAATTCGAGGTGATGGTTAGGTAAAGATATAAAAAAAAGGATTCTAGAGAATTTTCTAGAGAATGCTCAAGAAGATGTACATAAAATTGAATCATGTTGAACCTGATTGTAAACCCTAAAATCTATATTGGATGTAGAAAATGGTAAAGCACAGATTGCCTATTTAAGGCGACATGGGACCAAACATTTGGTTCCTTGCCTATACCCTAGTGAAGCCTTGTCTAGCCAGTGTGAATGTGAAGTTTGTACGTGAAGGAAATCATATAGAGCATGGTTGATCAAAGGTCATACAAGTGAGTGAATGTGAAGCTAGAAGTGAAAGATTTCAGATGTGATGTTGTTAACAAGTGATTTTGAGAAGAAGGCTTAAGTATTGATGAGAAGAGTGAATTGACTGCTTGAAGGGTGTCCAAGCAGATCAAGATTAGAGATGACAATGGAAGGTTTATTGATGTTGAACCAAAATAAGGAATAAACAGAGATATGAACTAGAACAAGTGAGTTGTAACCACATAGATCAAAACCTACTATTTTCTTTTTTATCATTGTAAATAATTTGTATTGAAATCCTTTTAACGAAGGTTGACCTAATAGTCATTTGAAGACTTAGCAATTTGTATAAATCCTTTAACTAGGTGACATTCTAAATGGAATGATCAAAGTCCTCTTACAAGGCCACTCCTAATGGAGAGATTAAATCCTCTAACCAGGTCACATTTAACAATGTGTATTGTAACATTTAACAGGGTTGGCTCCTAACATAAATCACTTCGAACAAGTAAAAAAGAGTGTCATGTTGCTGGTGGTTTTTCCCAAAATAGGATTCCACATAAAATCCTAGTGTCAAATTGTGACGAATGTTTTATGAATGTTTTTATATATGATAATGTTTTCATTATGCAATACAAGTTAAGTTTATGAAAAATTTATAGTAGAGACCAAGAAACAACAAGATTTGCAAGATAAGCAAAATAATGAAGTATTTAATGTTTGATTGTTCAAGTGGTACATATAGAATATTGACACAAAAGCTTGCACCCTTGCCTAAAGTCTTACCTAAAGGAAACCTCATGTAACATGGAAATAGTTTGCAAGCTGTGGGACTTGAACTATGAGATTGAGTCTTCAGAGAAGGTTGACTTCCTTACTATCAAGGTGCACCTAACTACTCTTTGAGAGGACAAGGGAGAAGGAAATGCATGGAAATAAAATTACCTAATATAGTCTAAAGGGGTGATACACCAAAATAGTTTGTTCAGTAATATCTCTACCTGACAATGTACTATTGATTAATATAACCTCAAAATAAATTGATTCAACCTTTATCTTAATCCAATAGTTGCATATAGATCAAAAACCAAATGAAATGCCATAAGGAAGGAAGTTCACTCTATAACATTCAAAGGAAAGAATATATACTATTATGCAAATTGAAGAATGAAAACAAAACATCAATAAAGGCAAGAAGATTTTGTACTAATATTGATGAGAGAATGATGTAAAGAAGAAGATTATATTCACTCATAGACAAAAGGAAAATTACAGTAATAGAGTATAGGATATTGCTGCTATAGAATCAAAGAAAAAATGACTGACCATAAGAAGGGTTATAAAATCTGGTTTTATATTTCAAGAATAACTCAGATAGCTTCTACCCTAAGGCAAAGCACACCAACTACATTTAAGATTGCAGAGAACAATCACTAAAAATTCAGAAAAGATCTGATCATGGTACACATCCAGATGTAGTAAAATCATACTATTCACCAAAAAAAACCTTGAGAAGATAGAAACAATGGCCATTGTCATTCTAACTAGGTAGATGGATAACCAGGTAGCGATAGATTGCCCCTTTTCATTTATTAGACATAGGGAATGTTGAAGAGTAGTTTTGGATGATCAAGAAGATTAGATTTTCCATTAAAGAGTTATTTCTTTCTTGCTATCAACATGCCAAGTCAGCCATGTCATCAATCAACTTGAGTCAATCCTTAGGCTTTGCCATGAGGGACCAAGCATATTTTACCATTCTGCTACCCGACCACTCTTCTATCTTTCATGTTTTAACTTGATCACCCATGATTGTGACTTCACAACCACCTTCCTTCTTTAGCTGTTACTCCTTATGAAACCATGACTGACTATCCATCATTGCTTCATAGCTTGTCTTCAACATTTTCCACTAACTATTGTGACCTAGTGATCACATGTTCCTAACCCTTTTCACTATCATCCTAGTTTAGGCCTAACATCCTTCTAATTGTATAACGATATGAGGTCATCAAAATGCCTTGGTCGTACATTCATAGTTTGAAATTGATATAACATAAAATACACGCGACCTTGTGAAACTGTGAACTTAACTACCACTTCCAACTGCTTACTCGCCACCTGGGCTTGCTGAGACACATGTGAACCTATCATTATTTCACTATGACTAAATATCTAACAATTTTTTATAGCAACATAATGACAACCTTTGATCTTCTTTTGATCTAATGGTGTAGGAAGTATAATACCTTATGAACTACAATGGGCCTGCTGAGACACGTGTCACATAGTTGCTACCTTGCTATGCATTTTTATTGTACGCTTTTTCTTAGTGAAATAGTGACATGTATTGATCTTGGGAGATCGGATGACCAAGGGAAAGCCATAGTTTATCACTCATTTCACTACTTCTAACCAATTCAGTGATATCACATCATCAAAGTTCATCCATATGGTGCCATGCCACAACTTTGTGACTTTAATCTAGGGTTAGCTTAAAAATCATGTGATCGTGCGAACAAAAGAGAAGCACTCTATCACCACCTAAATCCTAGTTAACTATTTTAACCTTGTGAACATGCAGAGCAGAGGAAAATGCAATGTTAGGGCCTTGATCTTGAGTTAAGCCTGACCAGCGACATTGTGGTCCACATGAAATCTATCTATTGGAGTTAACTTTGCATCATCACAACTAGGAACTACACGCTAGCATGAAATGTTGTGAAGATCTGCCGACTGTAGACTTAGCTATTTCACCCCCTTGTGGGCTACCTATGTGTTAAGTGCTATCGGCCTATGATTGGGTGATGAAAGAACAATCTCACAGTTACAACTTAAATGGTTCACCGAGATATATCATGAAAGGCTTAAAACCTAGGGATATAAGGATAAACAAAGATTTTAAATGTATCACTATAACATTAAAATGTTTGAATATTTGAAAATTTGAAAAGATATGACTATTGGCCATACTTGATAGACAAAACTCAAACCTGGTAGGAGGGAAAAATGGCTAACAATTCTAGTGACTTGGAGGGGATACTAGCCTGCTAAGCATATGAACAATGACCTAAAGCATCTATCAAGCTACAGAGTCATAAAAAAATGAAGAACAAAAACATCTAAAACTTCCAAAACTCTGAAATGTTTGCCTCCTTTGCAACTTCAAAATTTTAAAAACCTGGCTATCTTACAAAGAGATAACCTATGCTCAACGCTTCTTGAAAAATTGGAAACTAAAAAAATATATACAAAAGACCATAACCCTCTCTAGAAGTAGGGTTTGAGGTCAATTCCATTGACTGGAATTGGTAGGAAATCACCATCTGGCCTGGATAATTGGAAGGCATTGGCCTATTTATAATTGGTGATAACATAAGGTCAACTCTAGATAGCATCAAATTTGGAGTGCCTACCTAGTTTGGCTCTATCTACATCCAACTTGAGGATAAGGTCTCCCTCTCTAAAAACCCTAGCTTTGGCCCTCTTGTCAAAGCTTCTTTTGACCTATTACTAATGTTTCTCAAGTGTTTGCATAGCCTATTGTCTCTTTTCTTCTAACTCCATCAATTTTGTCATCCTGACTGTCATGGCATCATCTTCAATTAGTTCCAACTGATGAGCTAATTTAAGAGAGGGGAACTCGAGGGAAATAAAAAGTTTGGTTTCCCTTCCATATACTAGCATGAAAGGTTAATTATCTACTGCTCTCTTAGGTGTAATTTTGTCAGCCCAAAGGGCAGTCCTCAACTTGGCATACCAACTCCTATGATTGTCTTCAATTGCCCTCCTCATGGTCCTAATGAGGTTCTTGTTAGAGGATTCAGCCAATCCATTTCCTTGGGGATAATAATTTGAGGAAGTGCTCAAATATATTCCATATTCTAGAGCTTAAGAACATATGTGAGCTCCAACAAAAGATTTGGTGTTATTAGAAATGATAGTTAAGGAAATACCAAATCTTGTCATGATTCCATCAAGGAATTCAATTGTTGAGGCCTTTGTTGCATCCTTCAAAGCCACTGCCTTAGTCCATCTTGTGAAATAGTTTGTGGCTATCAAGATGCATTTATGACCAACACTAGAAGGTGGATTTATTGGACCAATGAAATCCAAACCCCATTCAGAAAAAGGTTGGTCAACTTGAATGGGATGGAGGGTAAGGGAAACCAATATTTTCTTTCCTAAGAAGAAAGCATATTTATCACACTTCCTTACCCACTTATGGTAGTCATTAAATAGGGTGGGCCAATAATAGCCAACTCTCATTATCTTCATTGTAGTGACTCTGGTTGAAAAATGACCACTAGCAGGGACATCATGAAATTCCTTTAACAACCTCCTAACCTGATATGTTTGTATACACCTTAACAGGACTCCATCAAAATCCTTTCTAAACAATAATTCCTCCACCAAGACATAGGGAATAGTGTGCAATCTAAAATGTCTCCTCTTTGCTTTGTCTAGGCCTTGGGGGCATCTTCCTTCTATATCAAGAAGGTAGTCATGTCTTGCAACCAATCAATCTGATCTTCATTCTCCACTGGTTTCTTACTTTGGATTAGGAGGGTAGTCTCTTCATGTGTCTCAAAAGATGAAGCTATCTGCTCACACAGTCCCTTACCTCTTAACAGTTATGTGATCTTAATATCAATACCATATTCTATGACTTCGGTAATCCATCCATCTTTGTTCTCATTGATATCCTTGTTCAAGAAAATCCTTTATGTTTGCATGTGAAACTAAAAGTTGTACTTTGTTGTGAGACAAGAGATGTCTAAATTTTTTGAGAGCCCTCAAAACAATGACATATTTCTCTACATAACTATATCTTTCCTCATAATCATTAAGCCCTTCACTGAAGAAAGCAATGGGATGTTCCAAATTTTTATCATTTAAGTGTGTAAGAACAGCTAAACTTCTTGACTTTCTTCCAAGGGAGTAGAGGATGAAATCTCTATCAAAATTGGGGTTGACAAGAGTAGGGGTTGATGCAATTGACTGCTTGATTTCTTCAAAACTAACCTTTCCCTTTTTGGTCCAAGTGAACACTAGGTTCTTCTTTAACATAGTTGTGAGAGGCTTTATCATATAAGCAAGATTAGGGATGAACTTCCTTATGAAATTGATCCTACCAAGGAAACCCTACAATCCTCTCTTATGGGTGGGAAGTAGGAGAGCAAGAATTGCTTCTACTTGTATTATCCCTAAATTGGCACATTGGAATGTTGAACTAGTTCTAGTCTATTGCCTTACTTAAAGTCCTATTGTACTAAGCAATTCTGATTTTGATAATCTCTACTTGACCTAAGTGTTAAATGCAAAAAATCTCTAATTTGTATTAATCACATACTTTATTCAATTCCCAAATCAAGATTGAATTAGCAAAGGTAAGCCTATTAATTGAATTAATTGAATTATAAGTCTTGGTACTTTCATTAAATTAAAATTCACCTCTTTAGCTAAATATACATGGGAATTAAATATATTTGATTTAATAAATATCCTCATTCTAATTATTGAGTTTAATTATTCAATTGATTAGATTATTCCTTTATGAGGTCATATTTAATCTTTTAAATCAAATATCTTCTCCAATATTCTCTCTTTAGTTCAGAATTGGAAATATTGAGTGGACTAAAATTAGAAAAGGAATTAGATCAATTAACTCCTTATTACACTCAGAAGTGATCAGTTAACTTCCTTTTCATAAGGGAATTTTCTATTATGACTGAATCTTATCTTCAATCTCAACCGTTCACTCAATTTGATCTCAACCATTGATCAAATTCTAGGATTCTATTTAAGAAATCTTCAATCTCTCATTTTTAGAGGAGGCATATGAAAAGTATAAAACTTATGCCAAATTGTTTACTCATTTCTTGCATTCACAATCTCATTTATTTTCACATGTTATCTCTCATATAGTTTAATAATGCATTCACCTATATTAATATTCTCTTTTTATTCTTAGCTTTAAGATTACATACATTTATCTTAACTATTGCATCGTATATAGCTTAAAATCCTTCATTCTAGATGTCTAGTTGCTAGCTTCTCAATCTAAGAGTGAATAGCAAAATCAGTCTAGTTAGGAGGCAATAGATCGACTTGTCAGGTTATTTTGGATGAACAATCCTATGTTTATTCTGGGATGATTTTTTATATAATGATCATGTTGAAGTGTGGTTAATTTATAAGCCATAATTAGCACTCACATTTCTGGCACCCAATGTGGGGTCGAGAAATCAATTTTCTGGCCTCATATGTTATTTATTTTTCAAAATTTTGATGTTTTGTCATTTTTATCCATATATTCCTAAGTTTCTTGTGCAAAAAAAACCAATTCTCTTGCAAAGAAACTAAAATTTTTCTTGGGTAAGTGCACCAAGTTGTGGTGCCAAAAGGGGGGGTACAAGTGGACACCTTTTTCTTGAAATCAGCAATTTTTAAACTTCAACAAGAATTTGAAGATAGTTATGCTAAAAAATTTAAGATATGACAAAAGCAAAAGTCGTAGTCCTTTGAATCTAGTTTCTAAACTACTAATTTTTTTTTCAAAATGGTTTAGTTTTAGGTCCTCAAAAAAGGGGGCCACAGAAAGTGGTACTATTTATTCCAAAAAAATACAACACAATACAAAGTGTGGCCCCACTAAAATTTTAACTTTCTTTTTGAAATTCTTTAATCGCTCTAATCAAAAGTTACTTAACACTATGTAGTTTATCCTAGATTTTTTGGGTAATTTTATAATGTGTATTTTTTTTAATGTATTTTTTAACTAGACACATCCAAAAAACGTGAAATATCTGTGGGCTCCCCCTAGAAATAATTGAAAACTAATCTAAAATTAAAACTTTTTTTTTTCAAAGTGTGTAGAATGGAGTCTAGTTTCTAAAAAACTAAGTTGTTGCAAAATTCGATGAACGAGCTAAAATCTACAACCCAATTAGTACATCATGGTTTTTGACAAAAAATGAACATACATTTAAAAGAAATTATAGATGAAAGGCTTGAAATAGTTCACATTAAAAATAAATTATATGGTTATATAGCTAACATAGAGACCTAAAATGTCATGTAACCTGATCTTATCGATGTCCAACCATGAGGAATCTTGAAGCAGAGCACACAAGAAAAATCAATCATTTGTTGTATGTTTTTAGGAAAACACATCTCAGACCTGTTTATCAACTCCAAACCTTTGGGTTGGATCTCCAAGGCAAAACCAAGCCTTAGGCTTGGTTTTAATGCAAAGCTTTGAATAGCATGTACACACTATAGTGTGTGCACACTATAGTGTGTGCACACTATTTAAAGCATTTGAATTTTAGTCTCAATAGTGCATGCGCGCTATAGTGCGCACACACTATTGAGACCTAAATAGTGCATATAGAAAGAAGAAGAGATGCAAAGCAAGAGCAAGAGAGAGTGGCGGGGGGGGATAGTTGTGTGTGTGTTTGTGTGTGTGTGTGTGTGAGAGAGAGAGAGAGAGAGAGAGAGAGAGAGAGAGAGAGAGAGAGAGAGAGAGAGAGAGAGAGAGAGAGAGAAGGGGATGGGAGAGGGGAGAGAGTAGGGGATGGGAGAGAGAGGAAGTGAGAAAGAGTAGGGGTGGCAGAGAGAGTACGAGATGGGAGAGAGAGGAAGTGTGAGAGAGAGCAGGGGTGGCAAAGAGAGAGTATGGGATGGGGGAGAGAGATTGAAAGTAGGGGATGGGAGAGAGAGGAAGTGTGAGAGAGAGTAGGGGTAGTAGAGAGAGAGTGAGAGTAGGGGATGCAAGAGAGAGAGTAGAGAGAGAGAGAGTGAGAGAGAAAGAGATAGTAGGTGGTGGGAGAGGGAGTTGGAGGGAGAGAGGGGGAATGGGAGTGTGTGTAAGAGAGATAGAGTAGGGGATGGGAGAGAGTAGGCAGTGGGAGAGGGAGTGCGAGAGAGAGAGGGGGAATGGGAATATGTGTAAGAGAGATAGAGTAGGGGATGGGAGAGAGAGGGAGAGAGAGAGAGAGAGGGAGAGGGAGGGAGGGAGGGAGGGAGAGAGAGAGAGAGAGAGAGAGAGAGAGAGAGAGAGAGAGAGAGAGAGAGAGTAGGGGATGGGAGAGAGTAGGGGATAAAAGAGAGAGGGTGAGAGTAGGGGATGGGAGAGAGAAAGTTGAGAGGGAGAGAGAGTACTTGAGAGAGAGAGAGATAGTAGGCGGTGCAAGAGGGAGTAGGAGAGGGAGAGAGAGAGAGGGGGGATGGGAGTGTGTGTGTGTGTTTATGAAAGACAGAGAGTAGGGGATGGGAGAGAGTGTGAGAGTGTGAGAGAGAGTAGAGGTTGGCAGAGAGAGAGAGTACAGGATGGGAGAGACAAAGTGAAAGGATGAGAGAGAGTGAGAGAGAGAGTAGGGGGTGGCAGAGAGAGAGTATGGGATGAGAGAGATAGAGTGAAAGGATGGGAGAGAGTGAGAGAGAGAGTAGGTGGTGGAAGAGAGAGAGAGTACAGGATGGGAGAGATAGAGTGAAAGGATGGGAGAGAGTGTGAGAGAGAGTAGGGGATGGGAGAGAGTGTGAGAGAGAGTTGGGGATGGGAAAAAGAGAGTAAGAGTAGGGGATGGAAGAGAGAGTAGAGAGGGAGAGAGAGAACTTGAGAGAGAGTGGGAGAGGAGGTGATGACGGGCCACCCCACCCATACCAACTCACAACAAAAAAAAAAAAAATGCAATAATATGGAGACAAGAGAGATGACAAAATGCTTCATAAAACTTTCATTAATACTTAAAATTCATTAGAATATTCTCCAAATGGAAAAACTCCAAATTCTTACAATATAAGAGAGATTGCTCGCTAAGAGCTTCTACAAGAAATTACATCCGAAGAGCTTCTACTTGAAGAGCTTGTCTTGAAGAGCTTCTATTTCTCCAACTTCCATTAGAAGAGCTTCCATTTCTCCAACTTGATTACAAATGATTATAAGCCTTGCTTAAATAGGCACTTCTAACCCAAGACATTACAAACACAAGCAATGTGGGATAAAAGGTAAATACAACTACCTTTAAATAAATATTAAATTCCCACCCAAATACAACTAAGCACCCAACAAATATTAAATGCATGATTTAAGGAACTTTCCACAAACTTCTAAGATGCCACCTACACACCTCGATTAATGGAATGACAACTATTTTTATTATTTTCTATTTATGCCACCCATGCACCTTGAAAATAGAGATTCCTCTTTTCTCCACTTTTCCTATTTTCTATTTTTAATTATTTTCCTTCCATTTTCGTCACTTTCTCTCTCCTCCACAATTTTTTTTTTTTTTTTTTTTTTTTTTTTTTTTTTTCTAATAATTTAATTTTCCCATGTAAGATGCTCCTGCATCAGACTCCCTTGGTAGATAGAAAAGTGTGTCCCACACTTTGATGTCAAAAGAGAGATATAGAACCATCTTCATCTTCACCACAAGCTTCCACCTCAACAGGACAAGAAAACCAACATGCAAATCTTCCACCTTTTTCTTTTGCTGATGCATGATGCTCCTGCATCCGACTCCCATGGTAGGAAAAATTTTGTGAATATGGATTCACAAAATGAAGTAGCCACTGTTGAAAGTTTTTTTTCTTTTCCTCCAACACATAGCTGGAACAAGTATCTGATGCCGATATATTTCCTTCTTTCTTCTTTTCCAACACCTAGTCGGAACAACTGTTTGCTGCTGAAAATACTCCTTCGCAATGAACTCTATCCAAGTATAACTCTCATCCTCATCCAATCTTGTTGAATTAATCACAGCTGTAATAAATCCAGCAACACCATACCAATCTTCCTTTGCATACCACACATGACTAACAAGATCCTCATGCAAACCATCATCAATATCTTTTAAACTCATATCAAAGACAACATTCCATGATTCATAAGAATTTACCTGTTTGACATCTTCATTTTCGCTTGCCTCTTTTATGTCGTCAACAATGCACGTAACTACTCCACCTGCTTGATCTCCAATGAAGGCACTATATTCTTCCTCCATTGTTGCAATCTTCAAATCATCTTGCTCTATTTCAGGTTCATAAATCTTGTCATCTTCATGCTCTTCCTCTTGTCTTTCATCTTCTTCAACTTTAGGTTCGCAAATAATATCCTCTACATCCTCTTGCTCTTCCACTGGATCATCTTTCTTTTCCACATCCAAGGAATTATCAACATCCCTTTTCTGGTGATGCACTCTTCGTTTCTGCAACTCAGCTTCTAATTCATTCACTTGCTTCTGCAAATCAACTAGCAATGATTGTTGATTTCTTGCTCTAAATTTCTCAAGTCGAGGAATCCTCAGAATCCATCCAATCACAAAAGTCATCTTCTTCTTTCTCTTCTCCATAATCAAGTCTTTAGAAGACAAATCTCATGCAACACAAGAACCTTGTGCAAACTGCCTCACAGTCGGCAATCTATCTACACAATCAAGAACTTCCTGAAAAACTTCAACCAACTCAAGGTCCTGGTGCAAACTGCCTCACGTTCAGCGATCTGTCCGCACTCTCAAGAGGAGAGAAAGGGGGGATGGGAGTGTGTGAGAGATCTAGAGAGTAGGGTATGGGAGAGGAGAGAGAGAAGGGGGATGAGAATGTGTATCTGTAAAAGAGAGTTTAGGGGATGGGAGAGGGGAGAGAGAGAGTAGCTTGAGAGAGAGAGAGAGAGAGAGAGAGAGAGAGAGTAGCGGATGGGAGAGAGAGACTAGGTGGTGGGAGAGGGAGTAGGAGAGGAGAGAGAGGGGGTGATGGGAGTGTGTGAAAGAGAGAGTAGGGGATGGGAGAGAGTTTGAGAGAGAGTAGGAGGTGGCAGAGAGAGAGAACAAGATGGGAGAGAGAGAGAGTGAGAGTAGGGGATGGGAGAGAGAGTGTGTGTGAGAGAGTAGGGGATGGGAGAAAGTGTGAGAGAGAGTAGGGAGAGGGAGATAGAGAGAGGGGGATGGGAGTGTATGTGATAGATCTAGAGAGTTTGGGATGGGAGAGAACAGAGAGAGAGAGAGGGGATGGGAGTGTGTGTGTGTTTGTGAAAGAGAGAGAGAGAGAGAGAGAGAGAGAGAGTAGGGGATGGGAGAGAGTGAGAGAGAGAGCAGGGGGTGGCAGAGAGAGTATAGGATGGGAGAGACAGAGTGAAAGGATGGGAGAGAGTGTGAGAGATAGTAGGGGTGGCAGAGAGAGAGTACGGGATGGGAGAGACAGAGTGAAAGGATGGGAGACTGTGAGAGAGAGTTAGGGATGGGAGAGAGAGAGTAAGAGTAGGGGATGGGAGAGAGAGAGAGTAGAGAGGGAGAGAGAGAACTTGAGAGAGAGAGATAGTAGGAGGTGGGAGAGGGAGTGGGAGAGGGGGAGAGAGTGGGGATGGGAGTGTGTTTGAGAGATCTAGAGAGTAGTGGATGGGAGAGGAGAGAGAGAGGGGGGATGGGAGTGTGTATCTATAAAAGAGAGAGTTTAGGGGATGGGAGAGGGGAGAGAGAGTAGCGAGAGAGAGAGAGAGAGAGTAGCGGATGGGAGAGAGAGACTAGGTGGTGGGAGAGGGAGTGGGAGAGGGAGAGAGGGGGGATGGGAGTGTGTGTAAGAGAGAGTAGGGGATGGGAGAGAGTGTGAGAGAGAGTAGGGGGATAGGGGAGAGAGAGAGAGAGATAGTAGGTAGTGGGAGAGAGAGGATGGGAGTGTGTGTGAGAGATCTAGAGAGTAGAGGATGGGAGAGGAGAGAGTGTGTGAGAGGGAGAGGGGGAGAGAGAGAGAGAGAGAGAGAGAGATAGAGAGAGAGAGAGAGAGAGAGAGAGAGAGAGAGAGAGGCAGTGGGAGAGGGAGAGCGAGAGAGAGAGAGTAGAGGATGGGAGAGGGGAGAGAGAGATTAGGGGATGAGAGAGGGTAGATAGAGTTGGGAGAGAGTAGACGATGGGAGAGGGAGTAAGAGAGGGAGAGTGAGAGAGAGTAGGCGATGGGAGAGGGAGAGTGAGAGAGAGAGCAGGGGATGGGAGAGGAGAGAGAGACTGAGAGAGTAAGGGATGAGAGAGGAGAGAGAGAGTAGGGAGAGGAGAGAGAGAGTAGGGAGAGAGAGAGAGAGTAGGGAGAGAGAGAGAGTAGGGAGGATAGAGAGGGATGTATTTTGACATAGGGCGTACCCACTATTGTGCATATGTGCTTTATAGTGCGTACACGCTATAGTGCATATGCACTATGTGAAATCACCCAAAAATGATCAAAAGGAAACTTTGGGGCCCATTTCATCCATTCTCTACTTTTGGTCTATTGTGCATTATGGTATTTGACATAAATGACAAGTTTCAACATAGCAAACACTATTTGAAGACTTTTTGAAGCTAGCAAACACCAAATTCAATCATTGGATACACGATTTGAAGACTTTTTGAATATTCCTTTTATAGAAAAGTTTAGTGCAATCCTTTTTAAATATTGTTTGTTGATATATAGTTACAAATTTGATTATAATTTGACATGTTGTTTAATATATAGTAAATTCATTGAAATTTGTATGTTTGAATGAAATGTTATTTCGAAATGGTTAGAAATTTAACAAGATGTTTGATATATATTGTGTATTCTTTCAAATAATTATAATTTTTATATGTATTTGAATAATTTTTAATTTACACATTGTAAGTAATTTAGACGTTTGAATAATTTGACATTTAGAAATCATCATCATGCCAAGGAAGAAACCAAAAACTCAAACAAATGAAGATAGGGAGAGATATTTGTCAATTAAAAGAGATAAAATGAAACTACTATGTGAACAAAGAAAATTGCAAAGCAATAATGAAGAATTGACTTTTGAAGAGGATCAAGAACCAGCAGTACAATGAAACAAAGAGGAAGAAATGGAAAGACAAAGAGAACAAATAAGACTGTTAGGCTCAAGAAGACAATTGAATTGTGAAGCTACACCATCTTCCAATGTTGGAGTCATATCATCCTCTCATGTTGAAGAGACACTAATTTGTAGATTCAACGATGTACACACTCCATCATGTCATGTTGAAGGCACAACATCAACACATCAAGTAGGTGATATTACATCTTTTGCATCTTATTGCCAAGGCACATCATCTTTGGTTCAAGGTACGCAATACACTCAACCTTATGTTGATGTTCAAAATGTTGAGGGAATGGAAGATATTATAACACCTTCTAGAATTCATTTTAGAAGACCAAAATATTTGATTGATATTGATACTAACATTTTGAAATCAATGCCTAACAAGATTAGCAAATGTACTTGTCAAAGAAAAGTTAATCGTATGTGGAGATTATTTTTTGAAGAATTAAATATTACAAGTCAATGTCAATTATTTGTTGAAATGATGAAGAATTTGAAATTTAGGCCTATCATGAAGATTATTGGGCTAAGAACAATGGATGATTCAAAATGAAAAAAAATATTGTAAAGAATCTAATGAGTGCTTATGACAAAGTGGGTTCTAAATCACGCACCAAAGATAGTAATATCACAAGATGAGTACTTACATTGACAATTGTAAGTAGCCAAATGAAGAAAGCTCAACTCATGAGAAAGAGAAACAAAACATTAAAAATTGGTAGAGGTACTCTAAGGAGAGCCATGCTAAGGCATGAGAGATTGGAAGATCCAACAAAAAATGAGTTATGGATATTTAGCGGTAGACTACCATGAAAGGATAAAGAAATTAGTGAAGCTTTGAAATCATTGATCGAAGATTTTTGGAAAAATAACATAGGTCTTTCCCCTAATCAAAGAGATGTTGTAAGAAGGAGGATTGGTAGCCAAAATCGCGACCCACATGGGAAACATTTTTTGGACTCAACTCAGACACAATTTTTTACAAAATTTATTGGTATGTATCCTCAAATTCGAATAAGTCAAAGATTTTTTGAGATGGGTAAACCTTTTTATGTGAAGATAAATCACATATAGACAACTTCTTGTTGTAGGATACATAATGAATTTTCTAACCATTTTGATGTGTTTAGGCATATATGCATGTTTTTGCATTTTGAGTTTGTTTTATAGGATTGTGACATGAATGAGCCACCAAGATCTTCAAAGGAATTCATATCCAACATTTTATGTGAAATAGGGGACAACCAACAATTTTACAAGACATCATGCTTGGATGGTATGTGCTTATTTTGTGGTTCTTTGCAACTTTTATCAACTTGTCAACATATGGATAGTACACATGCAATTGGAAATAAAATAGTAGATTACAGAAAATTTAAGACAGTGACATATGCTCTAAAAGATGGGAAATAGGGTAAAAGATGTGATTTAGTCATTGAAAAGATTCCAGTGTATGAGTTCTTGAAGATTTTTCGTGAAAAGATTATTTACAAGTATGCAAGGCATACACATAGAGCTCGATGGTTAGATTTGAAATTCAAGTTGTGCAAGGATACATTTCCACTGGATACCATTGTTTTGGTTGTAGATTTCACAGAGAACTACACACTACAACCACAAAATGAGGTGAAAGCAAAGTATTATACTTCTCAACAAGTTTCCATATTTTTTCACATAACATTCATGCATTCACTTACAAGTACAAAGGATGATAGGAAGATTTTGAGGGAGTACCATTTTTACATCAACGATGATCGATCACATTTTACGGAGTTCATACATGGTTGTTTTCAACTATTTTATAGAGATTTGGCTAAAATGGGCATGACATATTGTCAGCACATTATTTGGTCAGACAATTGCGCATCTCAATTCAAGAATGCATAGATGTTCTATTGGTTGAGCAGGATGCACAGGTTGTGTAGAATCCAATATATGTGTAATTTCACAAAAGCTGATAATGGAAAGGGAGAGCATGATGGTGTAGGCACATGCATCAAAAGAGCCCTGGCTCATGAAGAGCTAAAGTACAAAGATGGAGCAATATTGATAGATGCAAAATCCATCGTCCAATGGTGTAACACTACAATGGGTCTAGGTAAAGAAGGTGAGTTTATGGTTCATAGATTTGTTTGGTTGATAGATAGTACTAACATTGCACCATATCAGGATTGTTGCACACTAACAGGATCCAGTGAGTTGCACTCTTTTAGAAGCTCTGATACAGGTTCATGGAGTATCCACACACAAAAAATGGCATGCTATTGTCCATCATGTGCAGAGGAAAATTGGGATGATTGTGAGTCAACTAAATGGGTGGACAAATGGGATATACGGGTTTTGGACCCAACTGACACCTATTGTCCCCCACAATCATTGGAAATGGTAGAGATGGATTCATCTATTGACTTTGACTGCTTGTTTGATCTAGTGCAACTTGGTTATATATATATATATATATATATATCTTTGTAATTTTAATATGTAACTTTATAACTTTTACCTAAGTATTTTCTGAATTAATGATCACATTTTGTACATTTGTCATTGCAGACCATGTTTTTTCTGTTATTGCACTTGAAGACAATAGAAGGGACAAATTATTATTTGTGTCATTATGTCCAAGCCAAACAAAAATTGGATCACTTGGTTATAGATGGTAAATATTTAGAGTACCATGACAATGCGGTGGTTGTAATTGACACATGGCTTAGACAATATTCTATGAAGAACCCTAACTTGTGGTTATTTGAGGATTGGAAAACAGAGAGGAAGATTCTTCATTATTCAAACCTTGTTGTCGCATCAAATGTCCACTTGATAAAATATGGTGGAAAACCACATAATAAGATTCTTTGGAAAGCTTGCGAGTCAAACTACGAGGCAATACTTGAGACATTAAAATGTAGAGCATATCTAGTTGGCTCATTAAATTGAATAGGGAGAGAGGGAGAGAGAGAGAAAGAGTGATCAATTCCAGGATCCAAATACAATGTTGCAACCTCTCCCCCAAGACTGTCCACATGACAAGGTGGGTATTGTTATTATGTGTAAGTGAAGAGATAAGTTTAAATCACAGATTTTATGTTTTGATTTGTTTAGGATCTAGATATATTATTTGAATTTATATTAGATTCTTTAATAGGACCCATTTTTAGATTAGTTGTTTGAATAAGTAAAAGTTTAGAATTTGTTGTTTAGATCAAAATGCAATGAAAAAACATGAAAATTGTTAGAATGTGAATGCTTTGTGATGTAAAGTCATGATTGTGTGCATGTAACCAAAAACTTCAAACTGGCAAAAGCAAGGATACAATGGGAGAAGTTTTCAATACTCATCAAGCAAGGGTTATCATACAACTCAGAAAGCAAGGATTTGTACAAATGGCTAATTCTTAATGACAAACTAGATTCAATTTTTGTCATTCTATAATTTTAGTGGATTAATCTTATCTTAGATTTTTTACTGTGCTAATTCTTCATTTGCAGGTCACCAAAGAAAAGGGCTAATAAAGATGAAGCATCGATGATAAAGGGTGAGACGCCAAAATCATCTATGAAACGGTATTATCAATTCACATCCTCAATGTTTATTAGTGCATTTTGTTCAAGTACCATTGTGTGTTAATCATCTTATGCTTGGGATTACAGAGGATCACAATCATCAAAAAGTAAGAAGGAAAACAAGTCTCAATATGATTATAATGGGGTAGTTACAGATATAGTTTTCTCTAAGGATAATGTTGATCAACCAATGTATAAGTTGAGAGAACCAAAAGACTTTTGATATTTTGATATTTTTGGGATGTTGTTTGAAATAATGTCAAATACTTAATGAAACCAAATATTATGAGTTGAACTTAGTAGTTTTGTTTAAGCATGTCTAGATCCCTAAAAATAGTCAATGAAAAATACATTTAAAGAGGTTTCTTAGATTGTGCACATTAAATATCTCCATGTAAAATTTTATTAAAATTATTCCATACTACAATTTTGAGGTGACCATTCAGTTAAGCAATAAAATGATATTAAAAAAGAGGTGCCAAATAGAGATTCAAATACCAAATCTTCTCAAAGAAAAAACAAAAACTGTGAAGTGTAGATATATTGACCATAATAGACATGTAGTTCTGTAGTCAAGGGAAAGCTACAAGAGTCTACTAAATGAGATCAATAACTAGGTGGGGGGTGGGTGGGTGAAGCAATACCTACCTCAAAAGCTACCACATTTGCATAAGAGATAGTAGATCAACCTCCAACCATATGAGAAATGGTAGGAGAGGTGACCACAGTAGGAACAACATCAGATCTCACAGCAACCACAGTAGGAGGGGGCCTAGGAACCTTGATAGAGGAAGCCATAACAATATTTTCTATAGGGAGCTTAGCTGCAGTAGAGGTAGCCACCACACCATGATCCTCCCACACACCATTGCAAGAACAGTGAGAAAGAGCTGAAGCATCATAGATAGGAGGCAAATTTTCAAAAACATCATGGGCGAGAGCCATTTTTCCAAGTCATTTGTGACTAACTCCTAAGTTGATGTAGCCTTAATGTGTACATTTTTGGATCAAAGGGAGGTATTTCTCATGTTTTTCTTATCTTGTGTGCATGTGGGATAGTTTTACTTTTGTTTCTTGTGTGCTAGACTAGTTCTTTCTTATTGATGAGATAACCACTTATAACAATGATGCATATAAAATATTGTTGTCATTGGTACTTGTAAAAATGCATTAGCTATAGTAAAATGTATAAACTCAACCTTCACAATGACTGGTTATTAACGATTACACCATTTGTAACAACTATATATGACCTCTCCTTATTGTGATTAAGGTGTTAAATAGTTAAAGTATCCTTTGATTATGCCTAACATATTGATGTAGGATGATTCATTTATTATTATATAACCCTAGATATTCCTCCCAACATCATAAACTACCATCTAATAAAGAGGTAATGTTTCTTAAAAAGATAAAAAAGGGGATAAATGGGCTAGATCAACCCATTTGATATACAATTCTAGTTGAACAAACTATAAATTGTAAACATTCAAACATAGTGGTATGTCCATCCATATACTTAATACAATGGAGAACTATCCTTTTTCTTCATTTCCAAAGATGATTATGGGTTCATCTAGAGCATTTTGATAGCATTTGAAAGATCATACATATCCACTTTAATATTTTCCATCTAGTAATCTATACTCATCTATCCTAGTCAAACACTTCCTAAATAAAAACACAAAACCATAAGTACTAATGGTCTTATTTTAATAGTTGAAATGAAATAAAAGTTATTTAGATTAATATATTACAATTTTGAAAACAAAAAATTGATATTGTACTAAAAGAAAGGACAAATAGCATTTATGTTCTTTCTTAAAACCTTAGTCCTCACTTTCTACAACACATAATATATTCCATTGGAAAAACCATTGTGAATATGTATTTATAAACCCATACAGTTGAAGTTAATCTATTTTTCAAACCTACATAAATCTTAATTTTAACATCACTAAATGAAAATGGTGGCCCTAAAGCTTAATAACATATTGTAATAGTTGAGAAACACAACAAGTTTAATTTAAAAGAACATTATGAATGAATATTCTTGAACCTTATTGAAAGACGTTTAATTTTGGGATCAGGCAATTTATAGACCCAACTTCTACACTATGATACAATGACAATGCTAATGGATCAGCATTAATTCATACAACTAGACACTTAGCAACTTGAACCAAAACCAATGGATGATGGATTTTCACAAAATAGGACTCTTAGAATGTTAAGGGGGTTCAACATAACACCAAAACCCAGTAATCAAGGCCCAACAACAACCAAAACTCAAATTTCATAGTTCTATCCAGATAATCCAGCACTTAGCATTAATCCATGCAACTTCAAACTTGACTCAACTCCACAAAAATGGTGGATCCTCACAAATAGAGTTGAAAAACATGACAAGGGATTCAATATGTTAGTAAAACCCAAGAATCAAGATCAAATAGCATGTTAAACACGGGTTTCATGGCACTGTTGAGAATGCAACAATTAAGGCTACTAGCCCATCCCAAGACAAAAAGTGCAATAATTATAAAAACTTCAAAAGGACCTACTCAACCAATTGGAATTCTTAAAAACCTTTATGAACTTTGTCAAACCTTCAAAAGGAAAAGTGTTGGAACCAATTACAAGCCTCTCAAAACTGAATTATTCTATAGACCTAATTCCTTCAATTAGGTCACATTTATGAAGTACCAAAAATCAAGTTAAAGGAACCAAACCAATGCATCCAACAATTAGATGAAGATAAGGGAAGGTAGATTCCAAAGTTTACTTACTAGTTCAAACCCCAATGCATGCAAATCTACGAACTTCATAATGCAATAGAGTTGCCACATGAAGGTGTTAACTCATTTGTGCATATTCCATACAACCACCACCATCTCCAGCCTAGAAACCACCAAAATCTTAAAGTACATTGGAAAACCTCCCATTCCACCAAAAATTAGAATTTTCCAATGGTGGAAATGGGAGAAATCAAATTTTTTGTACAAAACCCTAAGTAGTGAGGGTTTGCAAACAACTTTCACTAAAAACCTTATAACTTTAGCCTCTCAACATTTCAAGAGCTCAGAGTAGGCTCATTTGAAAGGTGATTCAAAAACCTACAATAAAATTCAACTTTTTAGGCCCTATGATCTATACAGTCCATACAATGAAAAGAAAAACAATCTTTTTGCAGAAAAATGATAGTTTTCTTTATTGATTTCAAAGCCAAATGTACATCTATGTTTTCCACCCATCTGTAAGGGCTTATGAAGACCTTCCTCCAACTGGTCCAATCAATTTTCAAAGGTTGTGACCATTGGATGGAACCTGTACAAACAAAAACCATAATTATTGCATAAAAGTTGCATTATTGCTCTAGTTATGCAACTTATTTGTCACATCACCGAGTTTCATAATGCAGCAGAGTTGTCACATTAAGATGCCAACTCATTTGTGCATATCCCGTACAACCACCATTTGTGCATATTTCATACAACCACCATTTGTGCATATTTGTCATTTGGAATGTTTTAAAAGAATTAGGGGGCAATTGAGTTAAAAATTGTCAAATAGAAAAAAATTTGCAAAAAGTGCAAGAAAGTTGCAAAATGCAAAAAGTGCAAGAAAGTTTCAAAATGCAAAAAGTTACTAAACAACAATTTTTGCAATATTGATTTTCAAACTGAAAAAGAAGTTGCACAGTCTTCCAACCATTCAAATAGAAGTTGTAACCATTGGAAGAAATTTATTTAAGGTCTCCACAAGTGGAGAAAGTCATTGTACGGATGGGTGAACTACATTTAGTCAATAAAACTCAGGATTTCTACCTTTTTCTCTATTTTTTCAATTTTGTATGGCTTGTACAGATTAGTAGTGGTACAAGTTTCATATGGTTGGATAGAGGATTGAGTTAGTGTTCTATTGCAATTAGTTTGAAGAATTTATCTTATTTAGAACAAAAGTTATAACAATTTTTGTGAAGGTTACTAAGATTTACCCTAAATTTGAGGGTTTCAGCATGATGGCCTCCTAACTTTCAAATCCACCATAGGATTTCAATTCCACTTTGTGGAATGAAATTTAGGATAGGGGTATTTTAGATGGAAATTTTTTACGGTTGTAGGAGTAGGGCACCTATTTTTACCAGCAAGCCCTAGACTGAACATAGTCTTCTGTCTAGTCTAGTTTTGAAGGATAAAGAAGGATCATGCTCCCAAGTTGATTGATTTGACCTAGGTGAAGGGTGTAGAAGGATAAATTGAAGTGTAGAAGAGATCCAAGTGATTGAACCAAGTCTATGAACCCATTTGCTCATTTTTTCCTTCTAACCTAGCCTAATTTGGCCAATTAGGACTGTGACACAAGGCATAAGTTGGTGCTGGAGTAGAGTTTGTACTTGATCTTTTGGAATATCTTAGGAGTGATTGAAGGGTGTTTAAAGGTGTAAAAACATTGGGTGGTCCTTTGTATGATTTGGGAGTTTGATTGAGTAACCTAGGATTTGTCCTAGAAGTGCTGGTAATAGTTTTGCAGATTTGATTGTTGGGCATTGGGAAACTTCAAAGTTTGGAGTTTCTTATTGAGTTGAGTCTATAGAAACCATTTTCTAATAGAGAAGTTGAGTCTTAATCAATCTAAGAACCTACTAGTGATAGGGAGTTCCTAAGGGTGTGATTGATCTAAGTTGTTTGAGTACCCTAGGTTTGAGGGTTGGGCTTGTAGAGTGGAGTCCACTTGCAGGTTAGAGTCTACCTATGTTAGGAGCCCATTAGATCAGTCATTTACCTTGAAAGGAAGTCAAGTTGTTGTTTGGAGGTTGGAAGAGCATTTTGTGCTTTTGTTGCATGCTCTGCACAAGTTAGCCTACATAAGGTGAAAATGGAGGGCTCTATGTCATAGGTCTTGGTGTACCTTGTAGTTTCATGTGTCCACTTTGTGCCCCTACACTAAACAACAACAAGAAGCATGAATACCATTTAGAGACTTCATATCATCACTAACTTAAATACCAAATACTTTTCAACACTAATCAACAAGAAAACTAAAATTTTGAACTCAATCATAACAAAAGATAGATTATTATACTCAAATTCATGAAAAACACTAGCTAACAAAAGATAGATTATTATACCCAAACATTAGGCTCCTTCCTCATTTCTTCCATTTGTGATGATGTCAAAAGAGAAAAAATGCATAAAATGTTGTCCTCTTGCATAAAATGTTGTCCTCTTTTATTTTTCTTCACATTTTTCCATAACATCATTAAAATAAATTGAAGATTAGGATATCCATTTTGCTCCTCTATAAAATATCAAAAGATGAGGTGTTGTTGTTTTGGATCAAGTCTCTGCTGTTACACTATGGGCCACTTTTTAGGCATAAAAATGAGCAATATAGGTGATTTTCAAGTCAATAAAGATTTTTATGTTTCTTAGAAGGTTATAAAGGTCCCTAGGGTCATTAGGTTAAGTTTTACACGTCTAGGAGTTGAGATGTCAAAAATTACAAAAAATTGCAAAAGTTGTCAAAGCAAAATTGCAAAATGGCTGACAACTTTGTAGGAGTTTTGGAATTGGTGAAGGGCTAAGCATTTAGAAATAAGTTATTTTACTATTTCCAAGCCTTTTCCAAGTCACAGAATTGAAATCAAATGAAAAATGTAAGAATTGCACTTTTTGTGCAAAGTTGCATTGTTGAAAGTTGTAAAAGTTGCTCAAATTTGCAACTTAGTGGAAAAAGAGTGGTGGGATCGAACTATTTGATCCATTAGATCCGAGTGGCTAGGTAAACCCTATCCCCAACCTCATCCCATCCCGTTCAGTGCTCGAACATTCTCGGGCACGCCTAACCGGAACATCCCTAAGGGTTACTAAATGCCATAGTGTTGTGATCTTTGATGGAACATATCTCAGAGCTCGTGTGAGGTATGGTTGCAATTCTAGTTCCTATGGGATCATGTTGTGGAGACCTACAATAAATTCTCTCACTTTTTGAAGATCACACTCCATTTTGGTTTTGCGATGCCATCTCGGGTGATGCTAAAACTTGTAGTGTTGACCAGTACAAAGTTGCCAACAGCCAAATCTCTCTCACCTTTCATCGTGGGATTGAACTGTCTACTCCATTAGCTCTAGGTGGCTGGGTAAACCCTATCCCCAAACTCATCCTATCTCGTTCAGCTCTCGAATGTTCTCAGGCACACCCAACTGAAACATCCCTAAGGGTCACTAAATGCCATAGGGCTGTGATCTTTGATGAGGCATATCTCAGAGCTCGTGTGAGGTATGGATGTGATTCTAGTTCCTATAGGACTGTGCTATTGAGATATGCAATAACGTCTCTCACTTTTTGGAGATCACACTCCATTTTGATTATTACCTAACAATACCTATTATGTTCTAGTAAACATATGAATACCTATTACAACCTATAACAGACGTAATGACCTAGTAGGAGTCCCTAGGTCCCCTTAACATATATATGGATAAAAATACCTAAAAATGTATCATGAGGTCATTATGTGTCATTTGGTAATGTAAAAATCATCATTACCTAATAAGACCTATTATATCCTAATAATACATATTAAGATTTATTAGAACCTATAAAAAATAGTATGACCTATTACGACTCCTATGTCCCCTTAAGACACACATGTATGGATAACGTATTGAAAAATGCAATTGACATAAGTGATCAAGTAATGTGTTGTTTGGTAATGTAAGACTCGTTATTACCTGACAATACCTATTATGTGCTAGTAAACATATGAATACCTATTACAACCTATAACAGACGTAATGATCTAGTAGGAGTCCCTAGGTCCCCTTAACATATATATGGATAAAAATACCTAAAAATGTATCATGAGGTTGTTATGTGTCATATGGTCATGTAAGAATCATCATTACCTAATAAGACCTATTATATCCTAATAATACATATTAAGATTTATTAGAACCTATAAAAAATAGTATGACCTATTACGACTCTTATGTCCCCTTAAGACACACATGTATGGATAACGTATTGAAAAATGCAATTGACATAAGTGATCAAGTAATGTGTTGTTTGGTAATGTAAGACTCATTATTACCTAACAATACCTATTATGTTCTAGTAAACATATGAATACCTATTACAACCTATAATAGACGTAATGACCTAGTAGGAGTCCCTAGGTCCCCTTAACATATATATGGATAAAAATACCTAAAAATGTATCATGAGGTTGTTATGTGTCATATGGTAATGTAAGAATCATCATTACCTAATAAAACCTATTATATCCTAATAATACATATTAAGATTTATTAGAACCTATAAAAAATAGTATGACCTATTACGACTCCTATGTCCCCTTAAGACACACATGTATGGATAACGTATTGAAAAATGTAATTGACATAAGTGATCAAGTAATGTGTTGTTTGGTAATGTAAGACTCATTATTACCTGACAATACCTATTATGTAATAGTAAACATATGAATACCTATTACAACCTATAACAAATGTAATGACCTAGTAGGAGTCCCTGGGTCCCCTTAACATATATATGGATAAAAACCCTAAAAATGAATCATGAGGTCATTATGTGTCATATGGTAATGTAAGAATCATCATTACCTAATAAGACCTATTATATCCTAATAATACATATTAAGATTTATTAGAACCTATAAAAAATAGTATGACCTATTATGACTCCTATGTCCCCTTAAGACACACATGTATGGATAACATATTGAAAAATGCAGTTGACATAAGTGATTAAGTAATGTGTTGTTTGGTAATGTAAGACTCATTATTACCTGACAATACCTATTATGTGCTAGTAAACATATGAATACCTATTACAACCTATAACAGACATAATGACCTAGTAGGAGTCCCTAGGTCCCCTTAACATATATATGGATAAAAATACCTAAAAATGTATCATGAGGTCGTTATGTGTCATTTGGTAATGTAAGAATCATCATTACCTAATAAGACCTATTATATCCTAATAATACATATTAAGATTTATTAGAACCTATAAAAAATAGTATGACCTATTACGACTCCTATGTCCCTTTAAGACACACATGTATGGATAACGTATTGAAAAACACAGTTGACATAAGTGATCAAGTAATGTGTTGTTTGGTAATGTAAGACTCATTATTACCTAAAAATACCTATTATGTGCTAGTAAACATATGAATACCTATTACAACCTATAACAGACGTAATGACCTAGTAGGAGTCCCTAGGTCCCCTTAACATATATATGGATAAAAATACCTAAAAATGTATCATGAGGTCGTTATATGTCATATGGTAATGTAAGAATCATCATTACCTAATAAGACCTATTATATCCTAATAATACATATTAAGATTTATTAGAACCTATAAAAAATAGTATGACCTATTACGACTCCTATGTCTCCTTAAGACACACATGTATGGATAATGTATTGAAAAACGCAGTTGACATAAGTGATCAAGTAATGTGTTGTTTGGTAATGTAAGACTCATTATATTACCTGACAATACCCATTATGTGCTAGTAAACATATGAATACCTATTACAACCTATAACAGACGTAATGACCTAGTAGGAGTCCCTAGGTCCCCTTAACATATATATGGATAAAAATACCTAGAAATGTATAATGAGGTCGTTATGTGTCATTTGGTAATGTAAGAATCATTATTACCTAACAATAACTAGTTGTTAAAATGAACATCATCAATATCTAAGTGTGGTTAATTCTATTAGTAGAGGGCCTATGTTATGGTTAGAATGTGGTATGGGTTATGATTGTAATTAATATAAGGTTATGTTAGAAGGTGTATTTAATGTCAAAATTAATTTCACCATAAGATATTATTGTTTCACCTCTAGATCCATCAGGTTATGTTAGAAACTGAATAATGTTCCCTAAAAGTTTGCTACATTTTTTACTAATTTTTTTTACATGTTTACTTCATAACCTAATATTTTTCTATATTTTAACCTAATGTTTTTCTATATTTTAACCTAATGTTTTTCTATATTTTAACCTAATGTTTTTCTATATTTTAACCTAATGTTTTTCTACACTTTTAACTAATGTTTTTCTATATTTTACCCTAATGTTTTTCCTAATATTTTTCTACACTTTTAATTAATGTTTTTCTACGGTTTTATCTCATGTTTAACTAAATTTTTGCTAACAAATTAATTTAAATACCATTCTAAAATAATCTAAAATAATCTAAAATAATTTAAATAATTTAAATATATTAAAAAATAAACAATTTAAAGCATTTCACTCACAAAATACATTAAAAACAACTATTTTAAGTACGATTAACATCTATTAATCAAAAAATACATTTAAAAACTATTAAAAAATAGGAAAGAAAAAACCACCAACCAGTTAAGGCTAAAACCCTTAACCCGCTCTCCAAACATTCAGGAACTGCAATAGTAACTGATAGCCGCTAGAGGTTTGCATCGGGTTTTATTCCGCCTTGGTGTTTCAACCGAAACCCTTTCAGCCGAAACAGTACACGCCACGTAGGCGTGCTAAATCACCACGTGTGTACGGTTGGATTTGTTACGGCCAAAAGGGTTTCGATCGAAACGGTACAAGATATCACAAAAGGTGACACAAGTTTGTGCTTTTACCCATATGTTTAGAAAAGATATTCTAAAAAATGGAATGAATGTCAAATATTTTTGGTGTAGATATGAATGGCAACATAGGGGGTCCCCACATGTGCATGGATTCATATGGATCAAAAGGGCACCTAATATGGACAACATTGACTGGTCAAATGAGGACAAACACAAAAGTGTTGAAATATATTTTCATTCTATTGTTCATTGATGGAACCCTAGAGAAGATCCTCACCAACAAAATATATAGGTATGCACTTGAGACACTCTATGTTTAGAAAAGATATTCTAAAAAATGGAATGAATGTCAAATATTTTTGGTGTAGATATGAATGGCAACATAGGGGGTCCCCACATGTGCATGGATTCATATGGATCAAAAGGGCACCTAATATGGACAACATTGACTGGTCAAATGAGGACAAACGCAAAAGTGTTGAAATATATTTTCATTCTATTGTTCATTGATGGAACCCTAGAGAAGATCCTCACCAACAAAATATATAGGTGTGTTTATAAATATATATTCTATGGTATAATTTCATATGACCTTATTTACTCATGCAATTTATTTTGAATTGTAGCCTTTCATGAGTTTTTAACAACACCTATGTCTCAAAAACATGAGACAACTTGCAAAGGTCAATCTAGATCATGACTATGAGGAGATCCTAAATTGTGTAGAAAGACACACAATTTGTAAGGAGGGTGCATGTTTGTGGAAAAAAGGGGGCATATGGTTTGCAAGTAACCATTTCATTACAGTGCAATATTTAAACCAAAATTACAAATTGGTCACTAGCATCACATGACTAACTACATATATCTATTATATTTATTATAGGTATAATGCACCTTGGCCATTAAACCTAGAGGGATCATAATTATATGAAGATAGAGAAATAGGTGAAAAGAAATTTGAACTAGCCAAAAATGATGAAAGAGTCAATTCACATAATCACCACATACTACAACTATGGAGAGCGAATATAGATTGGAAACCTGCTTCTTCCAAACATGCTGCGGTGAAATACATTGCCAAGTATGCAACAAAAGAAGAGAAAAGCTCAAAAAACATACCACCAATTGTTGATGTGCCTCTCCAACATGGAAAACTTAGATGATTTAGTAAATAAATCTATTTGATAAATGAAATCCTCAAATTAAAAAACCCCTAACCTATCTCTAATCCTCCATTTAGCCTAATCCACCCCATCCACCCATACTAACCAAGCTTAGCCACTAACTCACCCACCCTCATTAATGCCATCCACTTGCACATCTCTAACATCCCTAATCTAATCCTAAACCCAAGCCTAATCCACCCCCTAATGTTGTCACATTCCTTAAACAAGTTTAAGACTTTCCTAATCCAAACCAAAGTCTCCCCTCAAAAAAACCCAACCACTAAGTCATGAGTGCTCTTACAAAACATAAAGACTCTTACAAGCCCACTCATGACTCTTACACCCATCTTCCACACTCTTCCCTCTTCCACACTCATTCCTCTTACATCCCTCTTACATACTCAACCCCACTCATCATGACTTTAACCAACCCTTTACCCTACCCTGTCACACTCATCCTCCTTGTGACAAGTGTCACCTTTCCATTGGTGCTAAACAAGCACAATCCATGTGCTCCCCTTTGAGTGCATCTTAGCCCTCCTTAAGCCTTCATCCATCCTTGCATCTAAGCCCTCCATCCCTCTACCCCTTAGCCTATAAATTGAATCCCATCCCAAGCCATTTCATCAACAATCTTTGAGCTAAAGTTACCATGCTATTTTGAGAACCAAAGCCATCAATATTACCCTTATAATGCCAAATTGAGAGCTCACAAAGCTACCAATTTGCCATTACCCATCTCCATTGAAGCAACTTTTGAGCATCTTGAGCATACATCCACAGCAAAAGGACACATCTACACAATCAAGAAAGCATGGATTGTTTTCTCTTGTGAGGTTTGCACTTCTTGTTTGCTTTCTTTGTCTAAGCATATATGTGAATTTAGTTTTTGGTTTGTGAATGTTTACTTTATTTGTTAATGTTCTTTGCACACTGATTCTGGTTCTACATTTTGGCACGCCCGGTGGGACCCCACTATGGGTCATTTAATCATCTATTTTCATCTATATGTCATTTTTCTAACCATCTAATGTTTGTTGTTGTTTGAGTGTGTTGTGAGGGTGTTTTGCTTGTTTTTGCAGGTTAAAGAATGCACTTAGGAAGAAGAAATACCATCTAAATTTTTTTTTTTTGCATTTTTAAGCTTTTTTGGCACAGTTTTGGCATCTGCAACCTGTTCTGTCTGTGAAAATTGACGTCTGCAAAAATCCGCGTCTGCGCAAATCGACATTTGCGAAAATCCGCGTCTGCGCAAATCGACATCTGCGAAAATCCGCGTCTGCGAAAATTGACGTTTGCAAAAATCCGCATCTGCGAAAATTGACATCTGCGAAAATCCGCGTCTGCAAAAATCGTCGTCTGGGAAAATCCGCATCTGCGCAAATCGGCATCTCTGCTTGTCACCTATGTTCTGTGCTGCAAATCTGTTTTGTCCTCTTCGTATTTTGACAGACTGTCTTCTCTGCTTGCTTATGTTCCATTTCTGCTTTATTATTTCTTCACTTTGTAGCTTAAAAAAAAAAAAAAAAAAAAGAGTATAAATCAAAATTTGACTTTTAGTGGTTCCATAGGATTTAGACCATTTTAAGCATTTTTACGCGTAGAAAAAACAACAAAAAAAGTTAAATTTTTTTTTCCCATAGTTAAGCTCTCATTTTTGAAGATTTTGGCTAACTAACTAAATTGCTTTTTTTTTGTCTCATTGCAGGTTGGAGCACATATGGAACCACTAACCATGTTTCTTGTAGGTTTTCATGTTGCTAAAAAATGAACTTGAATGTTTAACCATTTGTCTTTGAATGCATGTTGCTAAAAAAAAAAAAATGAACTTGAATGGTTAAACACATTTTCCATTGAATGAATGTTGCTCAAAACACACTCTTGAATGTCATGGATTAAAATCAACTTTCTTTGGAATGCATGCTTAAAACAAAAAAATCCAATCTTGAATGCCAAGGATCAATTAACCATTACAAATCTCTTTTTCACATGCAATCTAGGTAAAGTTTGATTTTTGGACATTTAAGAAACTTTGTTAAGTTAAAATACAAATTTACAAAAATCAATTTGAGTAGTTCCTTGGACTCACCTCTTTTCTAATCACCCATCAAATATTAACCATTGGTTGCAATCTCAGCGCCATTTATGGGGATGGGTCTACTTGAAAAAGGTGTTAAATGTTCCACAATCTAACTCACTCACTTGGTCTTTGAACATTTGCTTTAACTTTATCAAAATTTTTAAATGGCCAAAACTCTAGATTAAATCGATCACACTTCAAGTTTGGGCACTAAAATTGAACAACAACTGACGTGGAGAGCCTCCGGGCGCGCGCTTGAAATTGAATCTCACACACTTTTGTTTTGGGCTTAAAACAAACTCACAATAAATCGTGAATGCCTTAAAGAAAATTAATCGATACTTGACGTGGAGGGCCTCCGGGCGCGCGAGTTTGCTTTTGTTGACCCTAACTCTTCTTATTGTTTGCATTCTTCGATCGATTTACTTTTGTTGGCGCTTCAAGTTGGAATTGAACATTGTTTCTTAAACATGAGTGCTTGCAAAGTCTAGATTAGCACACATAAGAGTCAGTTGGTAAAAGAACAAGCGTGTTTTTTAGCCCAAGGTCATCCGAGTCTTCTCTCCCCTTGTTGTCTTTCGAGGCCATCTTGGGTGCATAAGATTAGGATCCAAAACCTTGTTTCTTTTTAGGAGGCTTGCTTGGGGATTTCATCACCCCTTGGACGACCTCAACTCCAGCACTCCGGCGGAGTATAAGAATCGGGAGGTGAATCGAAAGACACCTCTCTTGGGATCAAGATTTTGTCATTCGGGCTAAGCCTCAAGGAACTTTATACCCTTGAGAAGTGAAAGAGGAGAAGTGGGTTACCGCTCCTCTCGGCTGTGTGACATACTTTTGGTCTCATCTACGAATTTGGGCCTCACATACCTTGCGTATATCGAGGACTCCCTAGCTAAACCAATTGTCAGCCTTGCAGAAAACCATCTAGGATGTTAATGTGTTTGGAGTGACTGATCAAAAAATTTGTAGAACATACACACTCCTTGGCGCAAGTATCACATTCTGATAACCGCAAACTTCTATCTGGGTGTTCCTATCTATTGCTTGTTTTTATTTTACTTGTTGAATGAATGTTTGCCAAACTTGGTCAATCCTAGCTTAGGGCACACTTAGCGTAGTCACTGCCTATTTTGGAAGTTGAACAAGTTGAAGCAAAACAACTGAGATTTTTCCCAAAGCCAAGCAAATTCAGGAATTTATGTCGGAACAACCCAAATCCAAACAGAAGTTTCACAAGGTCAAACTCAAGCCATATCTAGCATACCAAGAACTTTCAGTCAAGAGAAAAGAAATAACACCAAGCCCACGAATTTCCAAACTCCACAAAGCAGAGGACAAAGCTACCGATGAAGCACTTCAAGAGGCCTGGTTAGAGCGCACCATCAAATTTAGCCAACATCCAGGAGTTAATCCTACTTATGCCTTACCAACTAGGCATGATTTCTATGATTAGACACCCTTGTTTCTCCACATCTTCTTGGATAAGTTTCACTTTAGAGTCATCTTTGTAGAAAAGCCAGCCATCTTAGGTTATCCCCTTAAGCATTATTAGCTCATCCATATCATTTAGAATCATACCATCTAGCCAGTAATCAAAATTCTACATATCTAAGCTTTCAAAATTGTTGTCACCTTGCTAAAAGTTTGCCATTCCTAAAATCTTCCAAATCCACCAATCTCACCAAGGTTATCCCATTGACATAGCTTTGTCTAGGGTAATCTAGCTTTTTCACTTGTTATCCCTCATCACCTTGACCTAAAGGTTGGGATTCACAAGTGGTCAATCTCGTGTTCTTTCTAAAGGATCATCAGTCTATCCTTAAGTTGACACAATCACCACCAAGCTTGCACATAGGAAAGCAGACCTTTTGTGCTTTGACAACATATCTTTGAAGTTAGAATCCCCAACCCAATCCTCCTTAGGTTTTGTCATATAGCTTTGCCTCAACCTAGGAAATCATTTGCATAGAAAAGCCTTCCCCCTTTTTGCATCCATCAGCATTATTGCATCTCATCCCTAGGAGCATTTTTCATGCCACCCGTCACTCGCTTAGCCAAGAAGAAAGAAACAATGGAGCCCTATCATTTAGATCGAACAACCTCACCCCCCTTGAGCACTTAGCCATCCTTCAGCCTAGAGCCAACTATGCCATCACCTACTGACATTGAAGCTTTCATGAAGCAACCAAGAAATGCAGTATTGGTAAACGCCATTATAGACAAAAACAAAGAGACAATCATGGCTAATTTTTGAAGGGACAATGTAGGAACCTTTAACTTTGGAAGACCCCCTCCATTATCAGATCCATCTCACCGATTGTTTGGGTAGCTGCCACTACCCATAGGCTCTTATGATCCAAATTATCCTCAATTTATTCCAAAAGAAGAGCCTCCAGCCAATCCATATGACCCAACAGACCCAAACATACCATCATCCACCCAAGTTGAAATCTCCATGCCGCAAGGCAACCCAGCCACCACCACTCCATCCTTGGTTCATACCTCTCCGCTCCAAACCCCCTTTACCCAAAACACCTCACCGTTCACCCCCTTCACTATTGCTTCTGCTCCCCAACCTAGCCTTCCCAATCCACCCATCTCCCAAATCAGTGCTAGCATCTTTGGCCAACCTCAGCAATATACAACAGGGATGCCACCCATGGGGCCAAGTAATCAACCTTTCATCGCCCCCAGCTTGTTCACCATAGCCCAAAGCACAATCCCATCATTTCCATTAGGTCTTGGGAGCTCAATACCACCAGCCACAAATCCACAAGCTACTACCTTCACTCCACAAAGCTATCAAATCCCACAAGCTACTGCCAATCTTCTACCAAGCTTCCAAATCCAACCACAAAGCTATCAAACCCCATCAGTTCCATTCCCAAGCTTTCAATTCCCACCACCTCCACCACCAACTAATCCATTACCTCCAATTACCAACTACTTTTCAATGCCACTTCTAGGAGGTAATCCACCACCCCAGCCAACCACTAATTATTTGCAGATGCCATCCCAAATGGGGGCACAACCCACATATATTGGTCAAACCCCACAAGCCCTCTGATCCTTTCCCCAAGCCTCACAACCATCTTATACCTTACCTCCATAAAGCAATCCATTTACCCCACAACCAGCTTATGTAAATCTGGGACTAGCTAAGGCAGCGAAGAGAACCCCTCAACAAGAAAATCCAGAGCCAGAACCAGAACATGAGGATTTAGTATTGCCTCCTCAAGATAATCGACCAGAGGTGTCTTCTATTCTAATAGAGGATACTAGAGAAGTCAACATTGGTTCTTCAGAGATCCCTAGAATTGTTCACATTACTGCATCCCTATCACAAGACCAAGCTGACCTCCTCTTTGAGGTTTTATGAGAGAACATTGGCTGATTTGCATGGTCATATCAGGACATGCCAGGACTCGATCCAAAGCTTGTAGTTCATCATGTTGCAGTCAATCCAAAGATCAAGCCCGTCAGACAAAAGCTTAGGAAAATGCACCCCAAGGTGGCATTACTAGTCAAAGCTGAACTAGAAAGAATGTTAGCTGCTAAGGTTATCTGACCTATCGACTACTCAGAATGGATCTCCAACATGGTCCCTATCACTAAGCCTTCCGGTGACATCAGAATCTGTACTGATTTTATAGATCTTAACAAAGCTTGTCCAAAGGATGATTTTCCCTTGCCCAACATAGATATGATTGTAGATCTTACAGATGGACATGAAATCCTATCCCTTATGGATGGATTTTCTGGTAATAATCAGATCAAGATTGCAAAAGAGGATCAGCATAAGACAACATTCACTACCCCCTAGGGAACCTTTTGCTACAACATGATGCCTTTTGGCCTAAAGAATGCTGGGGCTACCTATCAAAGAGCTATGACAACCATTTTCCATGATCTTATCCATAGCATTTTGGAAGATTATGTGGACGATATCCTGGTCAAATCTCACACCTTCATGGATCATCTTGCTGACCTGGAAAAAGTCTTTGATAGGTTGGCCCAATATTATCTTATGCTAAATCCCAAGAAGTGTGTCTTTGGGGTCACATCTGGCAAGCTTCTAGGCTTCATAGTTTCTAAACGGGGTATAGAGATCGACCCCAAAAAGGTCAAGGCTATCTTAGACATGCCTCCTCCCCAGACACTGCGACAGCTTCGCTCTCTTCAGGGAAAACTTCAATCTATCCGTCGCTTCATCTCCCAACTTGCAGATAAGTGTACACCATTTTCACACTTGCTAAAGAAGAATGAGAACTTCAAGTGGGATCTTTTATGTCAGCGCAGCTTCGATCAACTCAAGCAGTATCTCACCAATCCCCCTATCTTGGTTTCACCAGTTGCTGGTCATCCCTTGATCTTGTATATATCAGCAACACCTACTGCTCTAGGGGCACTTCTAGCACAACATGATGATTATAGCAGAGAGAGAGCCATCTACTATATCAGTAGAACCCTAGTTGGTTATGAACTTAATTACACTCCTATGGAAAAAGCTTCTTTGGCAGTTGTTTTCTCAACTCAAAAGCTTCGCCACTACATGCTAAGTCATACCATCCAACTAGTCTCCAAGATTGACCCTCTCAAGTATATGCTCTCCAGAACAGCACTTACAGGCCGTTTGGCCAAATGGGTTATGCTACTAAGTGAGTTTGACATCCAGTATGTGGACAAAAAGGCAATCAAAGGGCAAGCTATAGCAGATCACCTAGCTGATGCACCTCTAGTAGATGCATATCCTTTGCTCACAGAATTTCTAGATGAGCATATCTGCCTAATTGAAGAACAACCCCCATGGAAGCTTTATTTTGATGGCTCATACACCTCTCATGGATCACAGGCAGGAATATTATTAGTTACACCTCAAGGAGATTACATTCCAAAAGCCTTCAAGCTACAATTCCCTAGCACCAACAATATAGCAGAATATGAAGCTCTTGTAATAGGATTAAAGATAGCTGCAGAATGGAATATCACTGAGTTACAAGTCTTTGGTGATTCCCAACTCATCATCAAACAAGTCTTAAATGAATATCAAACCAAAGATGAAAAGCTATTGCCCTACAAAGAGCTAGTTGATCAGCTGACCCAGCATTTTACAAAGCTTCAGTTTACACAAGTGCCTCGAATGCAGAACAAGGCAACAGATGCCATGGCCACTATCGGCTCGCTCTTGGAAATTCCCCAAGAAGCTACGTAGTATGAGTTTTTAGTTGAGCATCTCCTCATACCTGCCTATGCCAATGAGGATTCAAACCATGTTTGTATCTTGGTTGGTCACCAATCCCCTTGGTACCATGAAATTCATGCTTACCTTAACAATGGTATCATATCCCCTCACCTCACACGTACCCAACGCCAGAACCTCATCCAAAAATCATCCCGCTATGTTATCATAGCCAATACCCTATATCGATGGGGTTATCACGATACTCTCTCTCGATGTTTAGATGAAAATGAGGCCGCGATGGCATTAAAAGAAGTAAATTCCAGACATTGCGGTGCCCACATGAGTGGTATTGTCCTAGCACGAAAAATCCTTAGAGCAGGCTACTATTGGCCTACCATTGAAGAAGACTCTTGTGACTTTGTCAGAAAGTGTCTCCCATGTCACCAGCATGCAAATCTTGTGCACGCTCCAACACAGGATCTACAGCCTATTGCACCACCTTGGCCTTTCTCTTGTTGGGGCCTTGATCTAGTTGGAACTATCACCCCTCTCTCATTTGATGGACATAAATGGATAATAACAGCTACAGACTATTTCACTAAGTGGGTGGAAGCAGTCCCCCTAGTCTGAGCTACAGGAGTTCAAGTCTCCAAGTTCATCTTGTACCACATTGTTTGCCGCTTCGGCATCCCATCCACCATCTTCACTGACCACAGAGGTAACTTTGAAAATCTCAACATGGAAGAATTATGCACTTCCCTCCGCATCCATCACCGCTTTTCTAGCCCATATTTCCCACAAGGTAATGGCCAGGCAGAGGCAACTAATAAAACCCTCCTCAGAATCCTAAAGAAAGTTGTCAATGATTCCGGCCGTGATTGGCACCTTCAAATAAATTTGGCTCTATGGGCCTATCAAACTTCCTTCCATACATCCACAGGCACAACTCCATACTCCCTAGTCTATGGTGCCGAAGCGGTATTACCTATAGAAGTTGAACTTCCCTCACTACACATATCTTTGCGAGGGAAAATCTCAGATGAAGAATACAGAGTAGCTCGACTCACCCAGCTAGATCTCTTAGACGAGAAGAGACAACAAGCCTATGACCATCTCACAGTCTATCAAACTCGTCTCAAAAGGAATTTCAACAAGAAGGTGCTCCCACGACACTTTCAGCCAGGTGACATGGTCCTCAAAGAAAATATGAAAGTCCAAGCAGATCGAGAAAAGAAAGGCAAGTTTGAACCTACATGGCTTGGTCCCTATGTGGTTACTGCCTCCTTTGGCTCCGGAGCCTATCAATTATCTACACCAGAAGGAGAACTTTTGAATGATCCCACTAACATCATTCATCTCAAGAAGTTCTATGCTTGAAGATCCTTGGTATACCCAGCTTTTGAAAAAATACAAAAAAAAAAAAAAAAATAGTAAAGAGAAATAAGCGTCCAATGGTGAAAACTTGGCAATTCAAGCGCCTTGGATAGGTACCTTGGTGAAAACCTAGTAATTCAGGTGCCTTGTGTGCTAAAGACTAATCCATTATCTATCACTATCCTATCCCTCATCCATCCACCCACCATCCCATAAAACACCTACTTGTTCTCTTGGTGTTCCAATCAAATATCCAAAATCTGATGGAGCTTGTCAATACCTCCTGTACAACTTGTAAATCTTGTACCAAAGCTTGTATTATACCTTGTAAATCTTGTACCATACCTTGTATATATTCAAATCTTGTCCAAAGCTTGTACCATATTCCATCTTGTAAATGATCTTGTATCCTATCACATGCACACACAGAATCCCATTTTCCTTAAGCTTTTCACAAACCATCTAACTATCCACCTATGAACTATTATAGACACCCCATCCTTCACAAACATTTCCATCTCACAAAAAACCAAAACATGAACAAACTTGTACATTTGTAACATATCTTGGTCTGTCAGCTTGTACATCCTCTTTAGCTTAGTATCATTGTATCTATCCGGCTTTCGTGTTAGTTCATCCTTGGTCAACATCTTGCACACATCGCACACCTTGGTTAGATATTCCAATGCATCCTTTAGCTAGATCTCCTGTCACCAAAGTGTTATCCTTCTTAGTTCAGCTTGCCAGACGCATCACTCATCCCGATCCATTAGCTTAGGTGCTCTCCGATAGGTCCTTGTAGGATATAGCTTTCCTCATGTCTAATCTTGGTCCGTTAGTACCTCGTCCTACCCATCTCGTTGGCAAATAGTTCTCTTTTGGATTTTCACTTTCTTTTGATTTGGGATCTTCCCTTTTGGGTCTTGAAATATCTTTTCCAAGAAATCTCCTTGTTCCCTCCTCAAGGTTGCCATGATCTTCCATATCATGGTATTCTGCGAATGGGGCAATTAGAGCGTAAGGTCTTGATCAGGTCTTTTGCTTGTTTTCTTTTTCTGCTTGTGGGTTACCTAGTGTCGTTTCCACGCTGCTTCCTCTGGGATTCATGTATGATACTGGGGCAATCCTTGTGTGTTTGTTTTGAGTCAGTTCGTCAGTCCTCTGGACGGTTGGTAAAAAGGCCTTGATGTTCTTGGTAACCCTGGCAATTAACCAATAGTCTTATAGCAAATCTAGTGCTCAACTACATGGTGGTACTTCTCTTTGAAGTATCCCCCCGCTCAAAAAGCTTCAATAGATTCCCTTCATCTCCATTATCCCCCATCCATATCCTACATCTGTCACTCCTACCCCAGCTTATGCATCAGTATCTCTTTGAATCAATCCACCAAGCCTCATCTTTCAAGATCCACAATCCTAGTCCTAGGGATCTCCGAAACCCATCTTCTGCCAATCTGACTCTTTGAAATCCTGTTGCATCAGCTTTATCATTCTATCATCCATCTCCCTATCATGGATTCCTTTTATAGTGCTCCACTCCTCCATCTCCCCCCTAATCCTAGAAAGTCTTAAGCTTGCTTTACTATTGTGCCTCTGATTTCCCTTTATCATTCTCCCGTAGTGAGAGTTTGAGCTAATTCAGCCCCTTTGCCAAGCTGCATCTCAGCTCGTCTCAATTTCTTGTACTTTTCAAGAAGTCGTCGACCCTCATTTCTCTCTCTGCCGCCTTCTTGAGGGGGCATCATCTAAGTCTAGTCTCTCCTCTTCTTATCCGAGACTGGGGCAACCTTGTTGCTAAAACATCTTCCTCATGTCGTCTTCATTCAAACTTCTTTGAAATAGTGTTGTCTCGACACTATGTCAAAGAGGGGCAAAATGTAGACACCTAAATTTGATTACACTATTTTAGTAATCCTATTTAGTTATCTAAAAAGGGCATTATTAATTAAATTTCTATTTAATTAATCCTTTGTCATCCCCTAGTTGATTAATTTAATTAATCATCTATAGTCCTAATTGATAAATCAAATAATCTATTATTTATCAATTAAATCCTATTCTTCTATTTAATTCCAAAAATCCCCATTTATTAAATAAATCTATTTGATAAATGAAATCCTCAAATTCAAAAACCCCTAACCTATCTCTAATCCTCCATTTAGCCTAATCCACCCCATCCACCCATGCTAACCAAGCTTAGCCACTAACTCACCCACCCTCATTAATGCCATCCACTTGTACATCTCTAACATCCCTAATCTAATCCTAAACCCAAGCCTAATCCACCCCCTAATGTTGTCACATTCCTTAAACAAGTTTAAGACTTTCCTAATCCAAACCAAAGTCTCCCCTCAAAAAAACCCAACCACTAAGTCATGAGTGCTCTTACAAAACACAAAAGACTCTTACAAGCCCACTCATGACTCTTACACCCATCTTCCACACTCTTGCCTCTTCCACACTCATTCCTGTTACATCCCTCTTACATACTCAACCCCACTCATCATGCCTTTAACCAACCCTTTACCCTACCCTCTCACACTCATCCTCCTTGTGACAAGTGTCACCTTCCCATTGGTGCTAAACAAGCACAATCCATATGCTCCCCTTTGAGTGCATGTTAGCCCTCCTTAAGCCTTCATCCATCCTTGCATCTAAGCCCTCCATCTCTCTACCCCTTAGCCTATAAATTGAATCCCATCCCAAGCCATTTCATCAACAATCTTTGAGCTGAAGTTACCATGCTATTTTGAGAACCAAAGCCATCAACCATACCCTTATAATGCCAAATTGAGAGCTCACAAAGCTACCAATTTTCCATTACCCATCTCCATTAAAGCAGCTTTTGAGCATCTTTGAGCATACATCCACAGCAAAAGGACACATCTACAGAATCAAGAAAGCATGGAGTGCTTTTTCTTGTGAGGTTTGCACTTCTTGTTTTCTTCCTTTGTCTAAGCATATATGTGAATTTAGTTTTCGGTTTGTGAATGTTTACTTCATTTGTTAATGTTCTTTGCATACTGATTCTGGTTCTACACACAGGACAATTCAAATCTGCAAAAGCATTTAATTGGTTAGCAATGCAACATGCTAGAACCAATGTTAAGTTTTTATGGAATTTCTTTGAAAGTGGACACAAAAAAGGGGAGCATGATGGAGCAGGAGCATGTATAAAATGTGCGCTTCGAGAACATGAACTTGCAGGTAAATATATGCATTTTTTAAATGTACATGTTTAATACTCTAATAGCATATATTTTAAATTTTATATATACATGCATATTTTATGTACATACAGGGAATAGGATAGAGAGCACAAATCAAATTGTTGAATGATGCATAGTTCATTTTGCTACTCGAGATACTGAATACAATAAGCGTTACTTTTGGGAGGTGAAAGGTGAACTAAGTTATATTTATTTTTAATGTCTTTTTCAAATCAAGTTGAGTTTTTAATTAAATATTTATTTTGAAATATGACAATTAGTTTTTGTATTTGTAACAGATATAGATCGATCTAATCCTTACAATTGTCAAACAATTCCTGGAATTAGAAGTTTACATCAAGTGATGACTACAGGAAACCATAAACTTCCAGTACTTAAAGTAAGAGAGAAAACATGTTTTTGTGATGACTGCATTAAGGACAATGTAGTGAGTGCATGTGAAAATATTGAGAATGGATATGTTTCACATTGGGATTTGAAGGAGATAGTTAGAAAGCCTCCTTTTGAAGACGTTGACATTGACATTGATATTCATGATCCTGTATATTCAGCTGATTATGAGCGCATTTCTGATTTAGTTGTGGCAGGTTTGTGTGCATATATACATATATATAAATTAATATACATGTATATTTATTTTAAAATTAATTTATATTTCTCTTTTTATATACATGCAGGAGATATTTTTGCAGTTCAAGCCTTACCAGATAATGCAAAAAATGTAGACTATTATCTTTTAAGATGCACAAAAGCAAAACACAAGTTGCTAGAAGGAACTATAGATGCTGATGAACAGTCATATCCAATTGGATCAGTTGTTATTGAAGGAACATATTATCAACAAACAAGGGTAATTGGTAGTGGTATTGAATTTATTGAATACAAGCCTAGAGAAAAGGTTTTACACTATAGTAACCATGTTATAGCAACCAAATTACAATTTGAAGCAGTACAAAGAAAAGGACGTCGTGGAAATCAAAAGTGGAAATTGCCTATTGAAGAACATGAAAAACTTCTATAGATAATATTAAGTAGAGAGGATCCTAACAATACATTGTTTGTGGAGCTCTAGTTTACCTATGTACTTATTGTGGAGCTCTAGTTGAGTTATGCCTATATAGCTCTTATACTTATTGTGGAGCTCTAGTTGAGTTATGCCTATATAGCTCTTATACTTTCATATTTAATATTGATAGGATATTTGTTTTATATAAATTTTTGTACATTGGATCATTTATCTTGCATATGCAAAATTAGACATGTATTGTTATTTTTATTTAAATTTGACATGGATATCTCATTTAAGACCAGGTCTCTTAGGACCTCCCCTTAAGACAACCTTTTTAGTATTTTTATGTATTTGTATGTACATATAATCTTTATATGTTCTTATATGATACATTCTTTATGTTTGTATATAATCATTATGTTAAGATTACATGTATATGTTATATGAACTATGTTACATTTAATTACATGTACATTATATTTTATTAATTAAATGCTGTTAATTATAGTTAATTAAGAATGTATGTCATTAAATACAGTTAATTAATTCGTTAAATAGAGTTAATTATTAAGACATTAAATATAATTAGATTAAATATAGTTAATTAGATTAAATATAGTTAGTTATAGTTAATTAGGTTAAATATAGTTAATTATAGTTAATTAAGGCATGTCATTAAATAGAGTTAATTAAGTCATTAAATAGAGTTAATTAGTAAGACATTAAATATAATTAGATTAAATATAGTTAATAGGATTAAATATAGTTAGTTATAGTTAATTAGGTTAAATATAGTTAATTATAGTTGATTAAGGCATGTCATTAAATAGACTTAATTAAGTCATTAAATAGACTTAATTATTAAGACATTAAATATAATTAGATTTAATATATAGTTAATTATAGTTAATTAAGGCATGTCATTAAATATAGTTAATACATGATCTACATTAAATATAATTAGACTAAATATAGTTAATTATACCGTTAATTAAGACATGTCATTAAATATATGTTATATTGTTATGTACATCGACCATTAAAATTATATAGTTAATTACACTTAGATTAAGGCATTAAGATAAATAACTATACATATACATGTAAACTTGAATATTGAAAATATGAATAACATATAGAAACATGTGCATAACACATACATAAGTTACATAAAAGATGAAGACATCAAAAGATCAATAAAATAGACGTCTACATTAAATGATCAATAACATAAATGTGCATATATCTGGAGAATATAATGTACCCATATTAAATGTATAAAAATAGATCATGTAGATCAAATGTCTGGAAATAACATATATAAAACATCAAAATCTCCATATAAGCATGTATCTCGAAATAACATATAAAACATCATTTAGTGTCCATGATATAAACACGTATCTAGAAATAACATATAAAACATCAAAGTGTCCATATAAATCATGTATCTGAAAATAACATATAAGACATCAAAGTGTCTGAATATAAAATGTATGCAAATGGAAATAACATATAAAACATCAAACTATCCATATAAATATGTATCTAGACATAACATGTGTGTAATAAAATAAAAGGCCACATATGATCTAATCAGCTACATCCCCCCTCTTGATCCTGGGCCTTGTCCCCAAAAGGGTCTATCAGCTGCATCTGAACCCTGTGTCAAATGATAACAAGTGAGCCATTTAATTATGTGTACAAAAAAATTATATCAAGATCTACATGTATAAATCAAATATATATATATATATATATATATATATATATATATATATATATATATATATATATATGTATATATATATATATATACATATATATATATATATACATACATATATATATATATATATACATATATATATATATACATATATATATATATATATACATATATATACATATACATATATATATATATATATATGTATATATATATATATATATGTATATATATATGTATATGTATATATGTATATATATATATATATATAAATTGTAAAATACCTGGGACTCATGACGTGTAGGATCTGTCGGTGTCTGCAGATCAGCAAAACGTAACATACTATCACTCAAACCCTATAACACATATACAAACACACACATATACATTAATTTAAACATATAGACATATTATTTACTATAATAAAAATAAATCTAAACATATAGAGATATTTACCCTAGCATTATGTAATGCTCTGTCGATCTGACTGATATTTGAATCATGTAATGAAAAAATAGTATCAGCATCCAAGTCAATAGTGCGGCCCTGATCTGAAAGCATGGAAGTAAATAGACTAGGTTGTATGGTGCCACTGAGCTCCTGAGTAGTGGGGGCGTGCTGTAGGGTCCTGAGTAGCTGGGGCTGGTGCTGTAGCCTGGGCCTATGTAGCAGTAGGGGTAGTAGAAGGTGCAGGAATGTCCTCCTGCCTCTGTGAATCCTCTGGGACTGCTGTATGTGACAAAATATATCTAATCTGAGAGCTCATGTCATGAAGTGGAATCCCTGAGAGTGTAGATAATGCTCGATATGCATCTAAAAGATCATATGCTAAATATGATGCCAAACGATGCAATGCATCCACCTCTAAGACTGCAAAAATGTCTGTAGGAGAAGGTATGTATGCAACTCCATAATCATCATCAACAGGTGTGCTAGATGATGCAGCTGTGGGAGCGGTACCTCGAGATCGTAGCATATATTGACTACATCGATCAGAAGAAATATCGTGTAACTGTGTGGCGATGGTGGTGATGCTCAAAAAAATCTATGTCCTAATTGTGTCATCAGGAACACTCTCACCTGCAGTAGCCATCTGTGGACCTCTCGGCATAACCAAAAGGTTTGGACCCACCATTGCCCATTTGTTAACAGGTGCAGGAGTGTCCGCAGGTCTAAATCTATCAGAAAGTCTCCCCTGACCCTGCCCAACATGCCCTGGATAATTTTTATAGTCAACATCATAGTGTAAATGAAATTTTGCAAACAATTATTTGCAAAAATATAGGGGGAACTCATCCTTCTATGGCCATCTATGATGAGTAGCCAACCAATGAGGATACATCAATGGTGCGACGAGTGGATTAGTACACTTCATCGCAGAGTAGCCTCTGACTCTGCGATGATCTTCATAAGATGGAAACATGGTTTTCACCATGCCAGTAGAAACCTTAGTATTAATCTGTGTGTACTTCACAGTGCTAGTGACACTATGAGATAAAGAAGAATAAAATGTCTCAATGTTCATATCATCAAAAGGGTTGTATGATTCAACTGTCTGAATCATACAAAATAACTCCTCTCACATTGCTATGACCTTCTCCCTATTAGGGAGGGTGGTAGAAGAGGAAAGTGAGCTATTGAAAACCTGCATAGCATGAGATAATCTTGCCACTGTATCTCTAAATAACTGTTGTCTATCATGGGTGGAGGTCGATCTACGTGCTGTACCAAACTCAACACTCTGACCCCCACCACGAACACTGGCATCCCCTAACGATGTAGGAGCACGATCCCCAGAACCAGATGCCATAATGTATATATGAAAATAAATATGACAATATGAATGTGAAGCTACAATCTGAGTGATAAATATCTAGAGATCTGCACATGCATATATATACAAATATAAACATACAAGTCTATTTAAATTAAAATAATTAAAAGTTAAATTTAATTTGAAACACGTGTACATATAAATACACAACATTAAATGTATGGTGCTAAATGAACAATCATGTAACATACATATGTATTTTAAAACAAATTATCTTAGAGACCATATCTAATGTACATTGTAACGTGCTTATGCAATTGTGAAAAATAAATATTCGTACATGTACATGTATACACAATAAAAATAAAATAAAATTTCTTGATTAAATGATAACTAAGTGCACACATGTACATACATGCAATAAAAATATATAATTCTTGACTAAAATATAAATTTTGATGTAAATGCTTTGATGATTATGGGGAGTGTAGATGAGAGTTAGGACATAGGGATAGAAAAATTTGTTACTAGATAAGTAAATGAGTTTAGTTAGCTAATGTTAATTTGCAATTTAGAACTCATGACTTAATTTAGTAGTTTGAATTAGAGTTAAGAATGTTAATAAAGTAAATGGGATATAGTTTTATTAAGGTTGATAGTAAGGTCAGTGTATTATGTGCTAGTTTAAACATATGAATACCTATTACAACCTATAACAGACGTAATGACCTAGTAGGAGTCCCTAGGTCCCCTTAACATATATATGGATAAAAATACCTAAAAATGTATCATGAGGTCATTATGTGTCATTTGGTAATGTAATAATCATCATTACCTAATAAGACCTATTAAATCCTAATAATACATATTAAGATTTATTAGAACCTATAAAAAATAGTATGACCTATTACGACTCCTATGTCCCCTTAAGACACACATGTATGGATAACGTATTGAAAAATGTAATTGACATAAGTGATCAAGTAATGTGTTGTTTGGTAATGTAAGACTCGTTATTACCTGACAATACCTATTATGTGCTAGTAAACATATGAATACCTATTACAACCTATAACAGACGTAATGATCTAGTAGGAGTCCCTAGGTCCCCTTAACATATATATGGATAAAAATACCTAAAAATGTATCATGAGGTTGTTATGTGTCATATGGTAATGTAAGAATCATCATTACCTAATAAGACCTATTATATCCTAATAATACATATTAAGATTTATTAGAACCTATAAAAAATAGTATGACCTATTACGACTCCTATGTCCCCTTAAGACACACATGTATGGATAACATATTAAAAAATGCAATTGACATAAGTGATAAAGTAATGTGTTGTTTGGTAATGTAAGACTCATTATTACCTAACAATACCTATTATGTTCTAGTAAACATATGAATACCTATTACAACCTATAACAGACGTAATGACCTAGTAGGAGTCCCTAGGTCCCCTTAACATATATATGGATAAAAATACCTAAAAATGTATCATGAGGTTGTTATGTGTCATATGGTAATGTAAGAATCATCATTACCTAATAAAACCTATTATATCCTAATAATACATATTAAGATTTATTAGAACCTATAAAAAATAGTATGACCTATTACGACTCCTATGTCCCCTTAAGACACACATGTATGGATAACGTATTGAAAAATGCAATTGACATAAGTGATCAAGTAATGTGTTGTTTGGTAATGTAAGACTCATTATTACCTGACAATACCTATTATGTGCTAGTAAACATATGAATACCTATTACAACCTCTAACAAACGTAATGACCTAGTAGGAGTCCCTGGGTCCCCTTAACATATATATGGATAAAAAACCTAAAAATGTATCATGAGGTCATTATGTGTCATATGGTAATGTAAGAATCATCATTACCTAATAAGACCTATCATATCCTAATAATACATATTAAGATTTATTAGAACCTATAAAAAATAGTATGACCTATTATGACTCCTATGTCCCCTTAAGACACACATGTATGGATAACGTATTGAAAAATGCAGTTGACATAAGTGATTAAGTAATGTGTTGTTTGGTAATGTAAGACTCATTATTACCTGACAATACCTATTATGTGCTAGTAAACATATGAATACCTATAACAACCTATAACAGACATAATGACCTAGTAGGAGTCCCTAGGTCCCCTTAACATATATATGGATAAAAATACCTAAAAATGTATCATGAGGTCGTTATGTGTCATTTGGTAATGTAAGAATCATCATTACCTAATAAGACCTATCATATCCTAATAATACATATTAAGATTTATTAGAACCTATAAAAAATAGTATGACCTATTATGACTCCTATGTCCCTTTAAGACACACATGTATGGATAACGTATTGAAAAAAACAGTTGACATAAGTGATCAAGTAATGTGTTGTTTGGTAATGTAAGACTCATTATTACCTAAAAATACCTATTATGTGCTAGTAAACATATGAATACCTATTACAACCTATAACAGACGTAATGACCTAGTAGGAGTCCCTAGGTCCCCTTAACATATATATGGATAAAAATACCTAAAAATGTATCATGAGGTCGTTATATGTCATATGGTAATGTAAGAATCATCATTACCTAATAAGACCTATTATATCCTAATAATACATATTAAGATTTATTAGAACCTATAAAAAATAGTATGACCTATTACGACTCCTATGTCTCCTTAAGACACACATGTATGGATAACGTATTGAAAAATGCAGTTGACGTAAGTGATCAAGTAATGTGTTTTTTGGTAATGTAAGACTCATTATTACCTGACAATACCCATTATGTGCTAGTAAACATATGAATACCTATTACAACCTATAACAGACGTAATGACCTAGTAGGAGTCCCTAGGTCCCCTTAACATATATATGGATAAAAATACCTAGAAATGTATAATGAGGTCGTTATGTGTCATTTGGTAATGTAAGAATCATTATTACCTAACAATAACTAGTTGTTAAAATGAACATCATCAATATCTAAGTGTGGTTAATTCGGTTAGTAGAGGGCCTATGTTATGGTTAGAATGTGGTATGGGTTATGATTGTAATTAATATAAGGTTATGTTAGAAGGTGTATTTAATGTCAAAATTAATTTCACCATAAGATATTATTGTTTCACCTCTAGATCCATCAGGTTATGTTAGAAACTGAATAATGTTCCCTAAAAGTTTGCTACATTTTTTACTAATTTTTTTTACATGTTTACTTCATAACCTAATATTTTTCTATATTTTAACCTAATGTTTTTCTATATTTTAACCTAATGTTTTTCTATATTTTAACCTAATGTTTTTCTATATTTTAACCTAATGTTTTTCTACACTTTTAACTAATGTTTTTCTATATTTTACCCTAATGTTTTTCCTAATATTTTTCTACACTTTTAATTAATGTTTTTCTACGGTTTTATCTCATGTTTAACTACATTTTTGCTAACAAATTAATTTAAATACCATTCTAAAATAATCTAAAATAATTAAAATAATTAAAATATATTAAAAAATAAACAATTTAAAGCATTTCACTCACAAAATACATTAAAAACAACTATTTTAAGTACCATTAACATCTATTAATCAAAAAATACATTTAAAAACTATTAAAAAATAGGAAGGAAAAAACCACCAACCAGTTACGGCTGAAACCCTTAACCCGCTCTCCAAACATTATGGAACTGCAATAGTAACTGATAGCCGCTAGAGGTTTGCGTCGGTTTTATTCTGCCTTGGTGTTTCAGCCGAAACCCTTTCGACCGAAACAGTACGCGCCACGTAGGCGTGCTAAATCACCATGTGTGTACGGTTGGATTTGTTACGGTCGAAAGGATTTCGACCGAAACGGTACAAGATATCACAAAAGGTGACACAGGTTTGTGCTTTTACCCATATGCACTTGAGACTCTCTATGTTTAGAAAAGATATTCTAGAAAATGGAATGAATGTCAAATATTTTTGGTATAGATATGAATGGCAACATAGGGGGTCCCCACATGTGCATGGATTCATATGGATCAAAGGGGCACCTAATATGGACAACATTGACTAGTCAAATGAGGACAAACGCAAAAGTGTTGAAATATATTTTCATTCTATTGTTCATTGATGGAACCCTAGAGAAGATCCTCACCAACAAAATATATAGGTGTGTTTATAAATATGTATTCTATGGTATAATTTGATATGACCTTATTTACTCATGCAATTTATTTTGAATTGTAGCCTTTCATGAGTTTTTAACAACACCTATGTCTCAAAAACATGAGACAACTTGCAGAGGTCAATCTAGATCATGACTATGAGGAGATCCTAAATTGTGTAGAAAGACACACAATTTGTAAGGAGGGTGCATGTTTGTGGAAAAAAGGGGGCATATGGTTTGCAAGTAACCATTTCATTACAGTGCAATATTTAAACCAAAATTACAAATTGGTCACTAGCATCACATGACTAACTACATATATCTCTTATATTTATTATAGGTATAATGCACCTTGGCCATTAAACCTAGAGGGATCATAATTATATGAAGATAGAGAAATAGGTGAAAAGAAATTTGAACTAGCCAAAAATGATGAAAGAGTCAATTCACATAATCACCACATACTACAACTATGGAGAGCGAATATAGATTGGAAACCTGCTTCTTCCAAACATGCTGCGGTGAAATACATTGCCAAGTATGCAACAAAAGAAGAGAAAAGCTCAAAAAACATACCACCAAATGTTGATGTGCCTCTCCAAGATGGAAAACTTAGATGATTTAGTTGTACGTGCATATAGGAAACTTCTAACTAAGACAATTATAGAAAGAGACATTGGTGCTCAATAAACATGTCATATGTTATTCGAGCTTCCGTTGGTAGAGTGTAGTAAAAGATTTGTTAATCTAAATGTCTCTAGTGAGGTCTTCAAACCTGTAACTATAAATAATGAAAATGGAAATGATGAAGAGAATACTAAAGAACAAACAAAATCTTTCATTGATGGGTACAAAAAAGGCCCCTATGTATGGAAGTTGTCACATTAATTGATGCAGCAAGATCATGGATATATAATCCTAAAAGAAGGAGAGAGAATAAATGGGAGCCAAGGGAGAAAGCAGTAATAGTTAGAGTGTTTCCTAGATTTGTACCTATGCCTTCACATGAATCAGCTAAATAGGTTGACTTTTGTTTATCAAAATTATTTCTCTATAAGCCATTCCATGATATAGAATGAGATATTAGTCATAATGATGACACCTTCATAAATAACTAGGAGACATTTAATTACATTCCTTGGCATGTTCAACATACTGTGGTGACAGACAATGATGAAAACCCAAGTGATTCTGACACTAAAGAAAATGACAGTTTTCAAAGAAATACAACAGAACATAAATGGGAAATTATATCTAGGTTGCATCATGGTCAAAACATAGAGTGCTTAGAAATAGACATGTTGAGGAGAGGAGACATTGACCAACATAAAAATTGGTCTATTGATTATAAAGGAGAAGAGTACACTAATGGAGCAATCAATTTTATAGGTGATATGAAGAATCATGGTTGTCTAATATATGATGACATTCCCCAATGCAACAACTAGATGACCCTTGGTGACAAACAAAAAAAGGTAGTTGACATTATTATGATGCAATATCATAGAAATCAGAATGTGGAGCCATTTCTCATGATAATTCAAGGAACGTCAGGCATTGGAAAGTGATATCTAATTGGCACCATTAGTCAATCTCTTCAAAATGTAGCACTGCCCTCTATATCTCCCCTTCTATTACTTGCACCAATAGGAGTTGTAGCATTCAACATACGAGCTTCCACAATTCATTCAAAATTAAAAATACCAATATAAAATTTCTCTCAATTAGAAGGAACAAGACTCTCTAGTTTTCAAGAAGAAATGGCACATATCAAGTATATTTTGATTGATGAAATGAGCTTCATTGGTCAAAACATGTTGGAGAACATAGACTCTCAACTTCGTCAAGCATTCCCACAAAATGCAAATATAAGCTTTGAAGGTAAAAGGCTTTACTTTTCCTCATTAACAAGTTAACCATGTAAAAAATATAGACTAATACATTAGTAACATATAATTAGAAATTATTCATTCTCACATAAATATTTTCATTCTTATATTTTAGGCATATCTATTATTTTGGTAAGATATTTGGGCCAGCTTCCTCCGATTAGTGACAGACCAACATATGACAGTAATAGAAGGGAAAAGTTGCTATGGCAAGAATTCAAGATTGTTGTTACTTTGGATAAGATATTTAGACAAGATGGGGAAAATGACGATCAAAAAAGATTTTGTCAACTTTTGATGAATATAAGAGATGCAAACCCACATATTGATGATCGGAGGTTCCTAATGACAAGAAGCCCTATCAACATAGATCTTCCCACAAATGAAAATGTTCATAGTCTTAATAAAAAAATGTTGCATTCATTGAAGTATCCTATTCCACGTAGTGTTGCAAAAAAAGTAGGACATAATAATGCATTGGAAGATTATTCAAATGACGAGCTTGATCTAGAATTGCTACTTTGTAAGGATGTAAGGATCATGCTAACTTCAAATCTATGGGTACAAATAGGTCTTGTAAATGGATTCTTTGGGGTACATTCGAAATATAGTCTACAAACAAGGCAACACTCCACCTAAACCTCCAACATATGTGATGATTGAGTTTGATAACTATTATGTACTACCATTTGAAGACCATCATCCAAAAACAATTCCAATAACACCAATACAAAAGGGTAGAACACTTCAATTGCCTTTAAGATTGGCATGGGCATTGACTATACATAAATCTCTGGGTTTGACTCTTCCAAAAGTGAAAATTGATATAGGACCAAAAGAAAGAAAAGGATTGACATTTGTGGTGATTTCTTGTGTTAAATCTTTACAGTGTCTAAGGATAATGCATCCATTCACGTATGATCACTATGAGAAAATAAAAAAAGGTAGACAAGTCGCCAAGTGCAAGGATGAAGAAAATAGACTTAAGTTGTTAGAAGAGAATTGATGTAATATTTTTTTTTCAATACTCTATCCAATGCAAGTACAATTTTGATTTGCCACTTTAAATTTTGTAATTTTTATTATACTTACTATACTATTGTATGATTGTAGTATTTAAATAAAGTTCTCATTTACTTGTATACTACTATGAATCACATTTCAAATGTTTCAAATACATGTTTTCACATCCATAATATATAAATAGACTTTTAATATACCCTTGTAATTTCTTTTTAGTATCCTTACATTAAATAAAATGATCACTTATTTTCTTATGCCCTTATAAGTTTGTATCACACTATGTCAAATAATTTTTTTCAAGACAAAAAATACTAACATTTAAAAAATGTGTGTCAAGATATCAATTTGATCAAATATATTTTATGTTTATTTCATGTAAAATATGTTAGTTTAATTATTATGGTTACTATCTTTGATGCAACATTTCTTTCCTTTTTGAAAAAAAAAAAAATTCTTTATCATGTTTACGAGACTTTCATCGTAAACTTCCACAAAATGTCATCCTTCGTATAGAGGAGTTGAGTGTTCGGTATTAGATAAGGGATAGAATGACCAGTTGAATTATAAACAATGGACCAAGGAAAAATCAATTAAATTTTTATAACTATGTTTTGTACTTCAACTTCCATTATGCCACAAAAGTGAAGATGAACTTAGATGTCAAATTTCATTAGCTTCAGATCAAGGTTGTAGACTTTTGTTGATGGCCAGATGCTTTTTACCGAGAGATTCATGATCTTTATATTACAAGATTCATTTATAAAATTATCATTGCCCCAACAGTAAATTTCAAGAAGCACACTCTCTCTAATTAGCTCAGTATAAAGTTTATAAAAAAATTTAAAGGAGAATCTAAAATTAGCTATCACAAGGGTCCACTCAAAGAATGGTTGATGGCTACTCTTAATTTTGGTTACACAATCACGTTCACAATACACCAAGTCATTCCATCTTTTAGGTTGTTGCATGCAAATTATGGCATACCTACATTATTTCACATAAAGTCTACTCTATCAATTAAAGTACAAAAAATTATCCATGGAAATGTAGAGTTATTACCACTCCATCCATGGTTGAAAAAGTAAAAATATTCTACATATTATTTGTCAATGTATTGTCAACATTTTGAACAATATTATTTTTTATTATACCCAATTTTGGAATAACTATTAAATATTACACTATTAAGTTTTGTGATGGACTATGTCATCATTTCTTTCAATTATTATTAACTATGACATTTAATGAGGGTGGGTGAAGGAGGAGATATTTGTTGGCTTTGGCTTGGGTTAGCAAGTCTTAACCCATGGTTAGGGAATGTGACAAGGTTGGGGGGGGGGGGGGGATTAGGATTAGGGTCAAAGATAAGGATTGACATCTTCTAGAAGAGTCTAGGCTTTGGATGAGGATGAAGACTTTCTAGAAGAGTCTAGAACTTCCTAGGATGAGGATAAATAAGATTTTTAGGAAATAAATAAAGTTTTATTTATTTCAAGGGTTTGGGTTGAGGAGATATTTATTAAAATATTTTTAATAAACATGAGGATTAATATTTAATCTTAACTAAATATTTTGAGTTGGGATTAGGGGTAGGAAATGATGGGATTAGCCTTTAATCAAAATTAAAGAAGTATTAGAAGATTTTGGAAGAGGTTAGTGGTCTTAAGAAAATTGGCCAAGTTTTGGGCAATAAATAAATAAATAAATAATTTTGGAATTTTTGGTCAATTTATTAATTAAATAATTAATAAATAAGGAAATAATGTTTAAATAAGATTTAAACATTTTTGGGAGGGATTCCTTAATTAAATATTTTAAATTAAGATAAAGGGATTTAAAGGCATAAAATTAAATAAATAAATAAAATAAATAAATTAAATAATTAATTAATTAATAAATGATGATGTCATCAGGGACTTTTTTAGAAAATAAAAATACTTTATTTTCTAAAGGATTTTTAGGTGTCTACAGCAACATCTAGTCGCACACAAAAAAAGATGCAAAATTGGAATGTGTGAAGAAAGATCATCCAAGGCTCTTGAAAAACTCTGGAAAAATACTCAATGGATAAAAGACTTTCCACCCAACCATGGAACCTTACTATGCCACTCGTTGAAGCTAGGAGATAAAACAAGGCCCCACACTAAGTTCAAACATAAGAAAGGGGATACAATAACTATTTTAACACTGATAAAGTTTATTGTTGATCAATATTGTATCAACAATTCAAACTAATTAGGTATTGAATTAAACTTGATAAACAAATGACAGAGAAGGAAAAATTTAAACATGAACAAGATCATAAATCATATGATCATGACATATTGAAAATGATAAACTTATGCTTAAATAGTGATAAAGTTTATTGTTAATCAATATTCTATCAAAGTTTCGAACTGATTAGGTATTGAATTTAATGTCATACATGAACATATCTAATTTAATGTCATACATGCATATATCTAATTTAATGTCATACACAAACATATCTAATTTAATGTCATACATGAACAAACATATAATATAAAATGATAACCAATAATGTCATGCACATTAACAAACACATAATATATTATGATAACCAATAATGTCGCACATGAACAAACATATCATATACAATAATGTCATAAGTCTAATAATGTCATGCATCAAATAAATGTCATATATACATCAAATGTATATCAAATATGTCCATTGATGCCTATACAACTACATGTCTATCAACTATATCTTCTCCTTCCCACGAGGGGAAGGAAACAAATCTCTCTAGGCATTCTGTCATCGTGTGGAGGGAGATGGTGGCAATGATGGGGTCTTCCTGACACACTCGCTCATCCTCTTATTGAGGCTCTTATCTAATTCGAGCCGATGCAAACAAAGTAGAAATGAATCAATAATTATTATACATTGAAATCAAATATATGTACACAGAAAATTAATTATTTTCTTATTGCCATCAAATAGTCGCTTTGCAAGTCCACCTTGAAGGCTCGTGGACGATCAAGTGTAATGAGACTTTACAAAAATTCAATCAGTATAATCACTTGTAAATAACATTAGAAATTTTGATACTAATTATTATAAACAACTAAAACCAAGAAAATTCTTTCATACCTCAGTCAATGGCTATGAACTAGCCATAGCTGCAGCCACTCCATGATCGATAGACTATCGAAGATGAGGAGGAGTGTCTAATGTCATGAGCTACATGTCATACAATACACGTTACATGTAACATGAAACATGAAACAAATGTAATCAAATGAATTAAATTAATATGAAAAAAATGTACCTCTACGTAGGTTGTATGACGTCTATGCTTCGAGTCTGTAGTAAATGTCAATGGTCCTATAGAGAACTGATGCACATGCATAATTTTTTTTGTCAATCCTTAATATGATTACTTAATAAATATATGTATTAATTTAAATGATTAAATTGATACATACCTTTGGACTTGTGGACGGGACAAAAAATGAGGCCGAGGGATCGCTACTAGGCCTGCCAACACTCTGACCCTGAATTTTGAACATTGTCAATAGATGCTAATTAATTAATCATTCACTATACATATGTGTAAGAATTTGGCTTAGGCCAGAATTCACCCAAGAATTAAAGAACTCAACACAAGCACCCAGTAGACCAAAATAGACAGAGTATGATCAGAATGACGATATTCATTCAATAACTGCTTCAAGAGTACACTAGGAGTGCCTAAATATAAAGGTCTCAGGAGAGCTTCTAGAATGCACAGAAGTTAGCATCATGATATGTCATACAACCAAGCACATGTCCACTAGATATGGATTATCCTCCATTAAGAACAAGATTACGTGCGATGATGTGAGGATAAACCTACAATGGTGTAGCACACAAATGAATGGAGTAGACAACATGTGCTAAATGAGGAGTGCAGATTACTGTGTTGTCATCATGACAACTTAGTGAATGATGCATACTCCTGTGTTGTAGACACCATGTGCATAATTAGAGTTGTGTAACTCAATGAGAGTTCACAAACTCCTAAGTGTTTCACCTAAAATAATAATAAAATAATACAAAATAAATAAATAATGCATTAACCTAAGTAAAACTTAAGTAAGTGTAATAAGTAAATACTTATTTACACCAACACCCCCCCTAAGTGCAACTTAGGGGAATGTCCTTAAGCTTACGAAATCTAGGATGATATGCAATATGGGTCTCGGTTACTAGGCATTGTTAGGTACCCATGTACATAATGATATGCAATCTCCCATAAAGTGGGGAAAGAGGGAAAACCTCATGGGAAAAACCCTCCCCCAAAAAGAGAGATAAATAAGGATGCATGGAAAGATGGAGTAATCAAGACCCCCCCACCAATCCCCCCCCCCCCCCATTATGACATACATCCAATATATACATAAGAGAATAATGATAAGAGGTATAGAGATAGGATGGGCTCCCCCCCCCCCCCCCCCCCCCCAAAAGAAGAATGCTAAATAGTGAGTGCTCCGATGAAGAAGCTGATCCAAGACTACAAAATGGTGTTCCTCCCCTTAGGAAGAAACAATTCCAAAGGTACAAATGAGACACTTTCACTATGTGTGGAAAGAATCCCATGGATAAGTGATGTCTCTGAAACCTGCTCATCTAGCTGAAGAACCTATCCCAAAGAACTATCTGTCTCTGCAACTGATGAAGAACCCTACTGCAACTGCCGATCATAAGTATCCACAATCACTTCAATCTATGAAGATCGATCATGTAGAGAATGAACAAGAGAGTTGGATGGAACCCTCATGATAATTGAAGAAGGAACTTCTGCATCAAGAAGAAGAGGCAGATCATGAATACTGTCCCCCAAATCTATCACTGAACCTGTATTTGGAAGACTGAATGTACCCTGTTGTTCTGGACCTATCACTATGGCGATGTATGCATGTGGACTGAATTGATGAAGTGACCTCTCACTATATCAGTTGATAGAAGCCCATGTAGCAGAAGCTGTTGAAGCACTATCGCTGGTGTCACTTTAAGTTTCAACATTGTATGATTTGCAAAGAGGAGTAGAGGACAAGCTGGGTGAACTTTCCTCAAAATGTACATCCTTCTCCACATATATCTGATGTGTCTTAGGATCTAGAAATCTATATGCCTTCACACCATCTTCATAACCAATGAAAGTACAAGGCCAAGATGACTATGCCTTGTGACCCCTAGAAGATTTTTTTACCCATGCAGAACAATCAAAGACTTTAAAGTGTGTCACAATAGGTTTCCTACCGCACCATGCCTCAAAAGGAGTTTTTCTATCTAAGGTTGGATGAGGAGAATGATTAAGAATGTGAGTGGCACTAGTGATTGCTTCGACTTCTAATGATGGATTGAGAGACTTGGCATGAATCATGAAACTTGCCATAGACTTAAGAGTGCAGATCCTCAAAGCTGCAACATCTGTCTTATGCGGACTAAATCCTAGTAGAGTTTGAAGATCAATTCCCTCATGTCTGCAAAAGTCCCTAAGTCTTTTGTTCACATCCATGTTTCCATTGTCCATGCGAAGTACTTTGATGGTCTTTCTGGATTTCTGTTCTACATGAGTCTTGAAGGCTAGAAATGTGTCCAACACTTCATTCTTACTATGCAGAAAATAGACCCAAGTGAACCTTGAAAAGTCATCAACTAAGGTGAGTATGTAGTGACCTTGTCTGAATGCAAAAGGACCTGCTAAACCATGTGAACCATTTGTAGAATACTAGTTGCTCTAGAAGACTTCCCTCTTTGTAACTTCCCCTCTGGATGCATATCCACTGAATCTGTTGAACATTCACCCTTAGAAAAGTTGATTTGAGGTAGACCTTTCACCATGTGGTATGTGAAAAGTTGTTGAAGGTAGTGGTAGTCAAGATGACCATACCGCTCATGCCATAATTGCATGTTTGAATTGGATTGTGATAACAAGGCTTTTGAAGGAGTCTTGGGTACAAAATGAGAGAAAGAGTACAACCTCTTTTGATCATTCACTTTCCCCACTGTAACCAAGGAATTATCTTTAAGACTGTGCACTTTTACTGATTCGGGAAGGAACTCAACTCTATGTCCATCTCCAAAGTAAGTGATTTGGTAGATTGAGAGGAGATTCAAACTTAGGTTTGGAACATAGAGAACCTCTTGAAACTCTCCATTTTCCATTTCCACTTTTCCTTTTCCTTCAACTTCCATTTTGCTATCATTCCCCATGAAGATGTGCAGTACCTTGGACTGCTTCATTGAAGAAAAATCCTCCTTTGAAGAACCCATGTGATATGAGGCACCTGAGTCAAATATCCATTCCTTTGAAGAGTTTGCATTTTCCATGAATGCTTGCCCTTTGCCCTTTGAATCTGAAGACGATCCCTTCTCCTTGTAAGCATTAGGCAATGGAACATTATGTTTCTTCATGATGTTGGTTAATTCATCAATCTTTTTAAGATAACACTCATGCTCTTCATGATCCGATTTCTTACAATAAGCACACTTTTTCTTCTCCTTATTGTTGTCCCCTTTCTTGTTGGTATTTGAGGACTTGCCTTATTGATTAGATTGAGGTGTTGTCTTTTCTACATCCTCAGATTTTCTCTTCCATTTCTTCTTACCCTTTCCTTTATTTGAAGATTGTCTAGCTGAATGTTGAGAACCCTCATTGGCCACCAATGCTTTGGACTGAGTTGATTTGAGAATCCCCATTGATTTCAACTTCTTTTCTTCATCATCCAATAGTTTTGCATATTCATCAAAAGTGAATTTCTTATAGGCAGACCCTAAGGTAGTCTTTGAGGTGTTAAAAGAAGATACAAATGTGGAATAATCCATTGGCAGCTTGTTATGGATGAGATAAATTAGTCTATCATCTTTTATAGAACTCCCACAATCAGTAAGCTTCGTCCTTAATTCTTTCACCTTGATGATGAAGTCTTGTATTGAGTCATATGACTTAGGATCTAAGGATACAAGCTTATCTTCAATTTTAAATACATCCTCTTTAGACACCTTACCATAAAGGCTTTCGAGGGTATCCCAAGCTTGTTGGGATGTAGTACATTTCTTAATTTGATACATGATTTTATCATCTACCCCCAAACATTTATCACCTAGGGCTTTCCTATCCATGGCTACCCAATCTAAAATTTCACTTGTTGATACATTATCACCTGCTGGTTTAGGAAGAGTACCATCTAGATATTGTGAAACTCCATTATGCGTGATACACCATTTTGATTGACCACGAAGCATAGTTATGAGGAGTTAATTTAGGAAACTCAAAGTTGCCCATAATGCAGAAAATGAAAGAAATGTGCAGAAAAGAGAGAACACAACACCAAGAACACCCCCCATTTTCACTAAATCAAGAAACCCCCCCAAAATAGATGCTTTGGGCACTTTATTAGTAGTGCGATTACAATGGGCCACTTTATCTAGCAATGCTAATAATGTGGCACTATTGCTGAAAGTGACAATTTTGTCCACACAACACTATAATCTGATGCCAGATTTGGAAAGACGATGAAAAAATATGCACTTTAAAAAAAAATAGAACCTATTTTTGACTCCAGATGTGCCTGTATGGAGTGTTTGAAGTTGCAAAATGCAGGATTATCCAGTGCAGTCACCAAACCATGCAATTTCTGAACAATCCGTGCACCAAAACCAAAAATTTTTAGAAAATTTTACCCAATTTCAAAAAAAATTGCACTTGATTTGGAGTCTGGATGTGCGAGTTATGGCCTCTTGAAGTCAGACTGCAAAAACCAAAATTGATTTGGAGAGGGGTTGCACTAGCAAAAGACAGAGTTAAATTTGATGGTCATACGACCATCTCAATAGTTATAATTTGAACTGTGATGACGTCTAGATGGGCATCAATTTTAGAACAAAAAAATGATGACATCAAAAGAAAATTTGACCACTAGATGATGTGGCAGCTAATGTGCATCCGTATTGTACGGATCTGTACAGAAAGTGATGATGTGTCAGGTTGCATGGCTGTATGGCTATCCACGTGGATTACTGACTAGATAATGACTCATACAAAGGTGGAAGATATGGCATGTGGTGTAGTGTAGTTGGTCCATGTGGAGGAGTGGTAGATCGCCACGTGTCACATACTAGATCTACAAGTTTTGCTGGGATTTGGCCTTTGTTGTTAGAATTTAGAAAGGTGACACTGGACTACGAAAAGCATTTCTAGATATTGTGTATAGTCCCACATGCGTGGGGTGACTGGTTTGCGGGTCTTTTAAATAAAAGAGCTCACAGAACTAAACAAGTGAAGCCTCGCCAGTTTTATTTGAGCAAAGGCATGTCGCCAGTGGATGTGTCAACGGCGGCCAAAAATTGTGTGTAGGCCGGTGAAATTCACTGGTTTGGTTGGCCGGTCGGGGATATAGACACTGGTATTATGTATCGAGATTTAATATTAAAAACTCACAGAAATAATTGAAAAACCTACGAAATAAATAAAACTTCCACCAAAGTTGTAGGGTTGGGATCTGACTGCCCGACTCTGCAAAATTTTTTTTTCTCACGAGGCAATAATAACTTCGAAAAATAATTTTGAAAATTACCCAATAACGACAGAGAAATAAAAAATTGATTTAGATATGAAATTAATGAAATATAGATCCAAAAATGATCATACCCAAATTTGCAAATCGGTGCCTTCGGGTGTCGGTTTGCAAAATTTTTTTGCCTCACGATCAACTTTCACCCAATATAAGCAAGTTTATAGTCAATCTTCACCAAATCAACGCTCTGGATGCAACGGTGAGGTCAGATCTAGCTCTAGATGCTCCTAATTTCTATGGATTCTTCAAAATCGTATCAAGGTGCTGAAGAATGAACGATCTCGAATGGCTACGTGATGAGAATCCTCCTTGGCTCTGGTACCATGTAATAATTTGGCTTAGGCCAAAATTTACCCAAGAACTAAAGAACTCAACACAAGCACACAATAGACCAAAATAGACAGAGTATGATTAGAATGATGATATTTATTCAATAATTGCTTCAAGAGTACACTAGGAGTTTTTGAATATAAAGGCCTCAAGAGAGCTTCTAGAATGCATAGAAGTCAGCATCATGATATGTCATACAACCAGGCACATGTCCACCAGCTATGGATTATCCTCCATTAAGCACAGGATTAAGTGTGATGATGTGAGGATAAGCCTACAATGGTGTAGCACGCAAATAAATGGAGTAGACAACATGTGCTAAATGAGGAGTGTGGATTACTGTGTTGTCATCATGACAATCAGTGAATGATGCATACTCCTATGTTGTATACACCATGTGCATAATTAGAGTTGCGTAACTCAATGAGAGTTCACAAACTTCTAAGTGTCTCACCTAAAATAATAATAAAATAATGCAAAATAACTAAATAATGCATTAACCTAAGTAAAACTTAAGTAAGTTTAATAAGTAAATACTTATTTACACCAACAATATGAAATGTAATCAAATTAGTAAATTATAATTGTAATTTACCTGCGTGTCAATGCCAAATGTGTCATTTAAGAATTGATCAGTGATGAGCCCATCATCTACACCATCTCTAGCATGAGTGCCAAATGTGCATAAGGATCCACATGATGTGCACATATGATCGTGATGCACAGAAGGCTCCCCCTCAATTAATGTACTCATGCAATGGATGAGGGTCTGCATCAAAGCATTAATGGTCCCTAGAGTGTTGGCATCTACATGTTCCTTCACAACTAAAGGAATAGTCACATGCTCACCCTGTGGCTTGACCACAGGTGCCCTAACTACATTAGGGTCACGACGTGCTCTTGGCCTCTCAAATGATGACCCCCCACCTCTACCCTGGGAGTCTAATATATCAAAATAATTAGGTATCTCCCCAAGGAAAAACTCACAATATAATTTCTTTAAAAAATAGATGGGGACCTCGTGATTGTTGCAAGGAGGGGCATAAAAAACCATCCACCATCTATCCCAAAAAATATTTCTAATAACATCATCTATGCACCAATGAATGGGGAACCATTTAGTACCCTCTCTAATAGTATTTTGTTTACTAGGTTTTCTAAATAATGCACATATTGTACCTTTTGGTATTTTTTTTTTAACATCTTGATATGGCAATTTATTTGCATAAAATATTTTTTGTTCATCCCTCTTAACCCACTAAAAATCTAACTGAACACTAATAGAAGCTATCTAGGTTTTAATGGATTCGAGGGATGATGCCAATTGAGCTCTCATTGGATTGGTTTGTCCACATTCTTTCAACTGACCAATGAGTCCTTATAATTCAATTTTACCTCTTTCTATTTCATTTATTATATTTTCTTGTGTGCCAGGTGGAGGTCTTGCAATTGGTTCAGGCTGCAGAATTTGTTCTTCTTCTTGTGGAGGGTTTTGGTTTTGATTTTCTTGAGGGTTTTGAGCTTCTTGGGGATTTTTTGGTTCATTATTAACATTTTCGGATAAGAAATTAATTGAAATCTAAATAAATAAAAAAATCTATTTTTTTTTTTTTCTAAAAACCCTACAAAAAAAAAAAAAAAACCTACAAAACAATATAAAAAAACATATCAAACAATGTAAAAAGAAATTTAGATAACTTACAACACTATCATGATCTCAAACTTCATCGAGAGGAGGCATATTGGCAAGGCGAGTGGTGAAAAGTTTGATTTCTTGCAATTTGCGTACGTGCTACTATGAGGAGAGGTAAAAAAAAAAGAAGTTAAAATGAATGGGTTGCAGGTATGCAGCCCATTTATAATATTTTTCTTTCTTAAAAGTGCATATGTGCTATTGAAAAATGAAAAAAAAAGGGTGTCACCTTTTTGGTACCACAATTTGGTGCACTTACCCACTTGTAGTACTACACTTTTTTGCATAGAATTGCATAGTTCCTCACGCAGTACATAGTATATTCTTGTATGATTCTATGAAGAATCTCATGTGAAACTTGACACCAGTAAATGTAAAATGCACTTTTCAAATTCTATTTTTCATAATGTTGATTAAATCTGACATTTGTTTCTAAAGCATTTTATTTTTAGTTTTTGATTTTAAATAACCTAACAATGGTGTATAGATCACTTATCAAAGACACCTTTTTACAAACACACAAATAGTACTGACAGTTTGATTGCAAGACACTTGGTCAAAGACTCACATGTCAAAGAATGAATTCAAACGTACTCAAACTTTGTGTCTTTTTATTGCTTCCTTACACATAGTTTAATATGGCTTGTAAACTTCGTAGGGCTCTAGACAAAAAAAAAAGGGGAGTATGCTCTTTGCTACTTGGAAGTGATGCCCAAGAGTAAATCAAAAAAATAGACAACTTAGGAAGACGTTACCTGAGGGAGGAAAGAAAGTTAGTGGTTCTCTTATATGAGTCTTTTTTATGAAGACATGATGACTTCCTTTTAAGAAATCAAAATCTTGAGAAAAGAAAAGTTGGGATTGATAAAGAAAGTCAATGATGAACATGTTTTGTGTGTTTGGGTAAGGTGACGAGGTAGAGGAGTATGCTCTTTTCCCTTTGGGAAAATCAACAACTTTGACCCTTGAATCTGAACCACCAATTCAAGTCAACCTTTAGAGGGCCTATCAAAGTGATCCAACCTCTGGGAATGACCCAAGTGAGCACACACCTTTTGTCGGTGATTTGAAATTAGTATAATAAAGAAGCTTTGTAGAGAGAAAGACTCCAAAGCCATGTTAATTCCTTCCTCTTGATTCGTGATATCATATATCAAGAGGAGGATGCATTGGGAAACACCATCCCCAGTCTGTGTGCACTTTCAAATGTTTGTGTAGGCTATTGGCCTCAACTTCATTAGGAAAGCCACTGGGGATTAATGTAAACATAATCCAAGTAATTTTTTTAAGATAGTTTCTACTTGGTTCACCTCTGAAAGGGGGCATAATATTTGTGCAAGGAGGGGGAATAATCTCTCCTATAGATACTCACCATAGGCATGTACCTGGACCCTAGAAGGTGGTATACACCCTTGAACCCTACCACAAGGGTGCTCATTAAGTGTATATGTTATTTTGTCCTTGGAATACACCAAAAACATGGGCACCCTCTAGTGGGGTGACACAACTATGTGAGGTGAATGCATGAACACAATTTGTGAGACAAAGGTTTTTCTTCCTCTACCATTTTTGGTTATAGGGATAAAGATTGTCTTTTTTGAGTCTTTAAACTTGTCCAAATCATATAAACAGCAAAAGATCAAGACTCCCTCATCCTTCTAAGTTGCTTTTTCCTCGGTTGGATTGTTTGCAACTACTGCTTGCTTTGCATGTCTAAAAAATAATTGTCTATGTACAACCAAAATGATGTCCAAAATCCGAAAACAATGCTGATATGTGCCTGAAACTTGTCAACACTATTAGTCCTCTATTTAGAAACTATTAGAATCATTGAAAATCTCTTCAAGTATAGTCCAAGTTGTTAGTTTGGTCCTTTTTCTACTTGTAATTCTGCAATATTTTGTGCGAGAAAACTATTAGTTTTCATTTCCTCATGGGGTTCTCTATCATTCCTTGCTCTATTGCTTGTGATTCTCTATGTGAAACATTGCCAAAACATTGATATTTTGAGTCAAATTTCTTACATTTTTGGTCAAATTGTCCTTTCCTCACATGGCTATGTGCAAACTCTCACATGAGAAAATAGGTCCAAAATTATTATGAAATTTTTCCTGGTTCATTGTATTGCCTTACGTGGTGCTTTGTGAATATTCGCACAAGATTTTTTCTTAAAACTTTCAAAATTGCTCTGTCAGAGGCATTTTCTCACCTAGTTTTTTGTATTTCCTTTCTTGGGGCTCATTTCCTCGCGAATTTGTCAAAAAAATTCCAAAACAGTGAGCTATTGTGAGATCCCTCTTCAAAACTTGATCCAAGTCTAAACTGTGTTTGAAACACTTGGCCATTCCTCTGTCTACAACAATGTTAAACTTTGATTTATTGCTTAGTTGAAAACTTGTAATTTACACACGAATTAGTCTCCTTACTTTTTTCTCTTATTATGTTCTCTTGTGTTTGTCATACCTTGCATCATGATAGTCATAACTCTGTGTTGTTCTATCCATTTCTCAGACTATTCATACCTAGATACACAAAACACTTATCTCACTTTGAGAAATAGTTCTATTGTGATCCATGTTTAAAATTTGTTTTAATTCATTGTTTATGACTATTTCCACAAGGAGTGGAAACTTGTTTTCTCTCTATAGACCACAATGTGGTAGAGCTAGAGGTCAAAATCACATCAGAGGTTGCTTCTCAGTTTATACACAATCTGAATCTAGTGAGGATCCCTCATGATCTCTTTGACCTATTAGTCCACCTCATCTTAAAAGAAAGTTTTCCATAAAATTTCAGCAAACTAGGAATCCCTTGTATCAAGAGAATTCTAAAACTAGCTTAACACCTACATCTTCAAACAAAACAACTGAATTTTCATTCAGAAGGCCTTTTCAACCAACATACATTGAAACCTACCATAGTCCTAGAATGAATGATCAAGACCAAGGAAGCTGAGAGCGTAATAGAGGACAAGATCACCAAAGAAATGGAAGACTAAAAGAACCTGACACTAATGAGAATGAAGAAACTAAAGAAATACCTCCCAAAGACATAGAAAAATGTTGTAAGGATAAACACTTTCAGAAAGTGATGGAAATCTTGCTCAATGAAGAGAAAGAGAAATACTTTCTCAAGATCACTCAAGAAGGAGCAAAACTACCTAATCTTTTTAATATTGAAACAATTATCACACATGAAGAAGAAACTAAAATGTCCAAGTTTAAAAAATAACTAAAGGTCATGCAAGAACAATTGGCCCAAATCATGCGTGGTAAGGATAAACCAATGAAAACATACACCTTAGACACTCTTTGTCCATTTCCTTTTGACAAGAGTTTAGACATGCCTCCTTTTCTAAGAGGAGTTGAGTTGCCAAAATATGACAAATACTTCAGAACATCTGATCACAAAGATCATGTGAGGAATTCGATGCTTTTCCTATGGAATTCATGTACAATCAGACATATCTCATGCATTTATTCCCATGGAGTCTAGGTGGTCAGGCCATGGAATGGTTTTCAGGGTTTCCTAGTGGTATCAATATGTTTGATGAGATTGATAACATGTTTGTTCAGTAGTACTCACACAACATACAATATCCAGTTAACATATGTGACTTTTGTAACCTCAAACAAAAATTTGGGGAGCCTTTCCTCACATTCCTTTAGAGATGGCGATAATTGTATACCAAATATAAATGAAATATTCCTTAAATAGAAAAAATTGACATCTTCTTGGATAATATTTTGCCCAACTTTGGGTATAAAATACAACTTCAAGATCCATGCACCTTTGAAGACATGATTACACAAGCTATCCAAATAGAGGAATTTATGGTAAAAAATGGGGAAATAACCCTTCAAAAAGACACTAAGAAAGGATCAACCTCTAGTAAGGATAAATACAAGTATGTAAACAAGAATCGAGAGGTATTACATGATGGAGTAGTTTATAAATTTACTCCTAAACTTGTTAAAACAAATTTCAATCTCACTGGACAATCTCGATGCATCCAAAAATGTTGAAAAATCTCCTCTTGATAACAAGACATTTGGAAACAAAATGAAGAACTTATTTAGATTTACACGATATAAATGAGAGTATACACCTCTTGGTGAACCTCTAGATTTGGTCTACAAAACCTTGCTGCAAAACAAGATTGTTTCTCCATTGGAAAATTCTTGTCCTTATGATCTATAGCCATGAACTCCATGGTGGAATGAGACTACATTTTGTGAATACCACCAAAATAAGGATCAAAAAATGAACAATTGCATCGATGTATGTCATAAAGTTCAAGACTTAATTGCCAATTTTGAAATCATTGTGGATGGACACAATAAGAATTCAGATCACAAGGCTTTCAAGGAGCCATTTCCACCTTATGAGAAATGAGAAACCTCTAAATAGAAAACCGATAACAAGGTCAACTATACATACACCAATGACGATGATGTGATCAACATGGTTGAACCTATGAATTTTGAATATTGTGAAATCATCATGATTAAGGAAAAATAAGACAACATGAAATTGAAGACACCATTTGTCTTGATAGGTGCTATATCTCCTACAACTAATCTAGATTGATGTTGTCATGCATTCTCGTGCCAAGATAGTACTCAAAGGCCCCACACCTTCTACTCTTGAGTTAGATCAACACAAAGACAAACCTCTTGCTGGTCCATCTAGAAAAGGTACAAAAATTACAACATCTTATGCAGTTACCAACTATAGTGTCCTTGACCAATTACAACAGACAAGTGCTCAAATAACTATCTTTGTATTACTCAAAATCTCACCTATTCATAAAAAGATTCTCAAAAAATTCCTCAATGAGAAAAATGTACCTCAAGATCTTGATCTTGATAGGTTTCAATCTATGGTGGGTCACTTGACTTCAGCTCATTACTTGTGCTTTTTTGAAGAGGATGATAATTCATTGAGTCATCCTCATAATCAACCATTGCACATTGAAGTTATGACACATCAAAAGTGTGTTTGTCATGTCCTCATTGACAATGGAGCTGGTTTAAACATCTTCTTTGCTACTTTTCTTAGGAAATTGGGATATTCTGAAGAGTCTATTGATCCATTTTGCAAAATAACCATCAAATCATATGATGAAGTTGAGAGTAAATCCCTAGGTATTGTTGTGTTGCCTCTTCAATTTGGTCCAACAGAAAGAGATGTTACTTTTAAAGTCCTTGATATTCCATTGGCATACAATATCTTGTTAGAGAGACCATGGATACATGAGATGCAAGCTTTGCCTTCAACATACCATCAATGCATTAAGTTTCCCTTCTAAGGCTTTGAAGTCACTTTACCTACTAATACTAGTTATAACTGTAATATGCTAAAATTTGTTGAAAGATATGTACCTACAAATAAGGAATCTATGGATCATCATGATGATAAGCTGAAACAAATTGAGAACTCACTCAAGTTGAAAGAAACTGGGATGGGTGATTATCACATAGAACCTATTCTATCTTTGACATCTCTTCTTGAGTCTCCTTTTGGCATTATATTATATTTGTCATTAGTGACAACACTTAATTGATTCTGAATGATTACTGAGTTCATCACTCAGTCTATAGTGTATATCGAGCATTTAGTGGTTACCTTGTAGGTTCATCACTTAAGCACTTCATACCAAGCATTCATGAAGCTATTGAGTGGGTGTGTAGCCCAACAATATCTACCAAGCATACAGTGTTCATCGAGCTTCATAGTGCTTACCGAGTGATGGAAGTTCAGTGTTTACCGAGTAATGAAAGTTTAGTGTTTACCGAGTGAAAGCAAGGTAAATGAAGGATTCAGTTTTTACCGAGTGATACTATATCTACCGAGTCTCCAATGGTTACCGAGTTCCAAGATATGTTGTGTGATTAGTATGGACTGAGCCTTCACTTCTACTGAGTGCATGATAATGTTGAGTAATGTAGTGGACACCAAGTATTAGAAGGTTACCAAGTTAGCTTGAAGAACCCAAGTTTTCTACTATTTGGCTGACTTAGTAATATTTTGTTCACTTGTGTTTTAGCCGACCTTGCAATTGTAATTATTGGAATGGTATATATGTAATGTATTATATCATTTAAAAAAATTGTATTAGATGTGTCAAGAAAGACATGTAATTCTTTGAGAAGAATAAAAGTGAATTAGCAGCAGAGCAGAGTATTCAACAAGGTCTACAAGGAGTAGTAAAGATTCATCAGTCACAAGAGGTGATCTATAATTCAAGGATCTAATTAGCAATCAAGTTGTAAGTAGATCCACTGTTTCATCCTAACAGGTGAATCAATTTTGTAAATCCTTTAACAGGGTAGACTTAACAGTCTTTGCATAAATCTCCTAATAGAGTGCATACTTTAGTGTATGTTTGTAAATCCTCTAACAAGGTGGACCTAGTAGTCCTTTGTGCTCCTAATAGGGCAGATCACTAGAAGTGGTCAATGTAAGCCTTAACAGGCCAAATTCATATTGTAGTAATGAAGTTTTGTGGGTATCATCCCCACCCTAGTTTACTTTCTATTTGGAAGGTTTCTGGGTTACCAAATCACTGTGTACATGTGCTATGAATGTTTGATCTCTCTCATATATGCAATAGATTATATGAATGAATGGTGAATAGTATATATGGTTAAAGTGCTGAATTGTTTAAAGTTTTTGAAGTTACTGATTCACCCCTCCCCTCTCAGTAACCTGTCATATCTTGAATATTTCCAACATCTCCCTATCATTATGGGAGATGATCTAAAGCGAAGAGACCTTTTGTGTTATCACCTCAAACTAAGTTCAATGATACCTTTGTTAAAGCTATTTTTCTTTTAGAAGTAGAAGATGAAGATAGAGCCATCGATGCATGGATATACACAGAGAAAATTCCAGTGAATCTCACAGAATAGTCTCGTGAGATTACTCCTAAAAAGTATGGTCCAGGTATTAACCTCATGAAATCCTTTGGTTACAAGGGTAAGGGTCCAATTGGACATAGCGACAATGGCTTGATTGATCCTCTCAAAGCAATAGCTAGAAGGTCTCAAGATACAACATGCCTAGGCTTTAAGAAGATCCCCTTTCATCTAGGGATTAATAAATTCATACTAGAATCTAAAAGTTCATCTGAACATGAGTCACAAAATGAGTTAGATAATCATGAGGATAGTTCTAATGATGAGTATACTTATCCTTATCCAATTCCTTTTGATATTGCTAAATTCTTCATAGAACTTGATGAATTTTTCCTCTATGTTAGCATTGTGGATGTTGACAATGATTCTTCTAAAAACACTAGTGACCCTCCTAGTATTCAACAGAAATAAGGAAAGTCCAGTCATATGGTAGTCATTAAATGCCTCGATAAAAATCAATATGATAATGAAAGTGGAGAATGGGTTCCCATTACTACTGGGGAATTCTATAATCTATCTCCATGTAGCACAGACTTTCGAGAGTATGGATTTGACTCTCTCTCAGAAGAAACTACAGATAAAGATATAGATCAAGTTTATGTTTATGAAAATTAGCTTGAAGTAGGTAAATTGTCTAGGGTTAGGTTAGATGAGTCTCATCCTACTAGTGTCAATGAGTCTTTAATTAATATTGTTAGAACTAAAAGACATTTGAACACACCTGTGGACAAAGCTGCTCTAGGTCTCGAATTACTTGTCCAAGCATTTGGTGATTATATTGTGAACACCATCAAACTTGTCACATCTTTCTCACTTACCTATCTCAAGCTCATAAATTGGAATTCACATACATCTAATAAAGTCCCTATATTCCAGAATGATTATACTCTTGACTATTATCTAAAGGTTGTCAAACCTGTAATGTCTTCCACTAGTGAACAAAGTGTCAACATGACTGAAACTAACATCATATATCTCAGTCACACAATATTAAAAATAGAAATAGAAGGTCTGATGGTAAAAACCACATTGTGGCAGTATCTAAACCTAAAATAGTAAAAATAAAAGATGTATCCAAAGGTGAACACCTCTCTGAGGTGCCTAAGGATAAGATATTTGATGCACTTCCTAGTCATTTTTAGGAGCGATCATCAGTGTTGATAGAGCCAACATAACCAATCAACTTGGGAAGAGAGGAACAACCTCAGATGATACACCTTGCACAATCTTTATCTGCAGAAGAAAAAGTGGAATTCATTGATTTATTTCAAGAGAAAAAAGATAAAATTTTCATGGAAATACTCAGACATGCTAGGCTTGGATCTTGATCTCATGATGCATTATTTATCTATTGCACTAAGAGTAAAATCAGTCAAACAAAAGCTCAGGAAAATGCATCCTCATGTTGCATTACTTGTTAAAGCTGAATTGCAAAAGCTCCTCAAAGTTGGTTTCATCCATGCTATCGACTATGTTGAATGCATATCAAACATTTTTCTAGTCTCCAAACATGACAATTCTATCCAAGTTTGTATAGATTTTTGAGATATAGACTTAGCATGTCCAAAGGATGATTTTCCACTTTCCAAAATTGATATGATAGTGGATATGACAACAGGATATGAAATAAAATCACTCATGGATGATTTTTCCAATTATAATCAAATTAAGATCACATTGGAAGACCAAGAAAAGACTACTTTCACTTGTGCATGGGGAACTTTCTATTGGAATACGATTCCCTTCGGTGTAAAATGTGCTAGTGCCATGTATCAAAAGGTAGTTACAACAGTCATCCATGATATGATGCATAAGACGATGGAGGACTATGTCAATGACACCTTGGTTAAGAGTACAAAATGCAACACTCACCTTCAAGATTTGGGACCCATCTTGGATCATATGCAAAAATTCAGTCTGAGACTAAACCCCAAGAAATGTGCATTTGGTGTCACTTCTGGGAAACTACTTGGTTACATTGTCTCTACAAAAGGAATCAAGGTGGATCCATAAAAAGTTCAAGCAATCATGGACATGCCTCCACCCCGTAATATTAGTCAAATGAGGGGAACACAAGGAAGACTTCAATCCATTCACAAATTCATCTCACAGCTGGTGGATAGGTCACAACCTTTCACTAAGTCTCTGCATAAAGGTGTGAAATATGACTGGAACAAAGAATGTGTTCATAGCTTAACATAGATAAATCAATACCTTGCTAATCCACCAATCTTGATGCCTCCTATCTACATGAAGCCTTTAATTTTGTACATATCAGCAATAGAATCATCTCTGGGTATCTTGCTAGCTTAGGAGGACAATGATAATAAGGAATGAGCTATCTACTATCTTAGTTGCATGTTGATTTCTTATGAAATTAACTATAGAATCATTTAGAAAGCTTGCTTGGTAATTTTCTTCACTTCCCAAAAGTTGAGACACTACATGCTTGATCATACTATGGAACTGGTTGCTAAAATTGATCCACTGAAGTACTTACTCAGTAAGGTAGGGCTAACAGGGAGATTAGCCAAATGGTTCATGATATTGAGTGAATTTGATATCACATATGTTGAAAGAAATGCTATCAAATGAAAGGGAATTGTTGATCAACTAGCAGAAGCACCAATGCAAAGTCTTCTTCCACTGAATATTGACTTCTTTGATGAGTCTATTTTAACACTAACACATCAAACCTGGGTGATGTTCTTTGATGATTCCTTCACACAAAAATGATCTAGTGTCAGGATCTTATTCATGACACTATAAAAATATTCATTGCCTAAGACATACAAGATTATGTTTCCTTGTCCAAATAATATTGTAGACTATGAAGCCCTAATCAATGACATGAAGATTGCAGTTGAATGGAGAGTAGATGAATTAAATATCTTTGGTGATTCACAACTCATAATCAACCAAGTCAATTATGTGTATCAGATGAAGGATGAGAAGTTGATACCCTATAAGTAAACAGTGGATGATCTGAAGAAATACTTTTCTCATGTCACTTTTTAGAAAATTCCTCAAGCAGACAACAAAGTAGCTATTGTAATGGCTACTCTCACTTTCATGCTATATATGCTAGAGAATAATTTTTGACACAAGTTCCTGGTGGAGAGGTTACGTTACTCTAGCCTACCTATGATTCACCTAAATCTTGGATGATCTATTCTATTGAAGGACACAATTCATCCTACTACGATCATATCTACTCTTACTTGCATGACTAAATAATTCAGACAATCTAACTCGGAACAAAAAATGTCACCTTATCTATAATGCTTCAAAGTATGTTATTATTGCTAATGACTTGTTTAGGAAAGGTCTTGATGGAACACTCCTTAGGTGTCTAGAACCTGATGAGTCTAAAGATGCATTTATCAATGTACATGAGGGCTTTTGCAGACCTCACTCTAACAACTTGACACTAGTTCATAAACTTATCAGAGATGGTTACTATTGGCCAAATATGGAGCAAGAGGCAATCAAATATGCCAAGTCTTGTAAAAAATGTCAGCTTCATGAGAATCTAATTCATGCTCTAGCCAGGGGGTTAATTCCATCTATCCCATTGTAGCAATTTCAACAATGGGCCTTTGATCTAGTGGGTCAAATTCACCTATCTTCTTCAAATGGACACAAGTTTATTATCACAACTATAGACTACTTCACTAAATGGGTAGAGGCAATCCCTCTCTATATAGAAAATGGAAAAATTATAGCTCTATTCATTATGAATTACATCATATGCAAGTATGGTGTACCCTCCTCCATCATTACTAATAATGGAGGAGAGTTTAAAAATAATGATCTTAAAGAGTTGTGCTCAAAGTTTAGAATCAAGCAACATTGGTCTTCTATTTATTATCCCTAGGGTAATGGTCCATTATAAGATTCCAACAAGGCTATCCTTAAGATATTGCATTGTATGGTCAAAAAATTTGGAAGGGACTGACACCTTTAGATTAATCCATCTTTATGGGCTTACAAAACAAGTATCAGAACTCCAATAGGAACAACATCCTTTGCTTTGGTATATGAAGTGGATGTTGTGCTTCCAATTGATGTTGAGATCCCTACTTTGATAATCTTTATGAAAGGCCTCATAACTAATGATGACTACACAATATCTCATCTTCAGGAGCTAGAATTATTAGATCAACTTTGACAAGTGGCGTGTAATTATCTCTGAGCTTATCAAAAAATGCATCTCTAAGAGCTACAATAGGAAATTCAAGCCATGTGACTTCCAAGTGGGTAATGTCATGCTGAGGGAGAACCCTAAAAATCAACAACTAGTACAGAAAGGGAATTTTGAACCCAAATGGCTTGGTCCATACATAGTTACTGCAATGTTTAGATTTGGTGCTTACCAACTTTCAACAACTGAGGGAGAATCGCTCAAGGAGCCGATCAATACTCTTCATTTGAAGAGGTTCTATAGCTAACATGCTTTCATAAGCTCTTTGTACATAAAAGTTCTAAAAAAATATTATCTTGGTGAAAACCTAGAAATAGACACCTTGGTATACAAAAAATTATAAAAAAATTAAACAAGGAAAAAATACAAAAAATTTGAAAAAGAAAAAAAAGTGTCATTGATGAAAACCTGGCAAATAGGCATCATGGTAGAAAAAAAGAATCTCTACCAAGAAGGTGAAAACCTAGTAAATAGGTGCCTCTTGTTCCAAATGCTACATCTTGCAACACATCTTTTGGCTCTTGTATAGTTACTTTACTTCTCTAGTTTGCTGCTTTCACTCATGCATCCATAGATTGAATCAATGTCATAGGAATCTCTTCTATGTTAGTCACTAGTTGTTCTAACTACATTTTTCTATTGTCATTTGTGTCACTACATAGATTCCCCTCGAAGAAGATCTCTTCCATGTCAGTCCCTAGTTGTTCTAACTACATCTACCTACTATCACTTGTGTCATTTTAGAGATTCCTCTCACAAAAGATCTCTTAAGATTTAGTCACCAGTTATTCTAAGTGTGTTTGCCTACTATCACTTGTCTCACTACAAAGGTCCCTCTCGAGGAAAATCTCTTAAGCTTCAGTCACCAGTTATTCTAACTGTGTCTATCTACTATCACTTAGTTTCTTACTGAGATTCTTATCAATCAAGATTTGTCCATGATGTCAGACACTAGTTGTCCTAACTAAGTTTGTCTTCTGTCATCACCCTACTGAAGAGATTTCTTGCATATATGTTCTGAACATTGACACTTGACATCAATCCTATAACACTGACACTTAAACTAAAATAAAAATGCTCACACTATTTGAGCTATGATGATATTTTCTTTCTTTTTTTTGATTTTTTCTTTATCATTTCCCTTTGAGTAACTCGAGGATGTCTCTTTTGACTAGAGAAGCAAGGACTGTGGGCATGCTTTTTTCTTTTCTTTTGTTTGATGGTTTAGTTCCAATGTTCTAAAACATCCATATAAAATAGGTGTCCACAATGAGAGCCTCTATCTTGTATTTGATGGTCATGTGTACTTCAAATCATTTTTTAGGGATTCTTTAGTGAGGTTGGTTCTTTTCCTTGCTTATTTGCATGAATTCTCTATGCTATAGTAAATACTAATACTTGTCCTACTAAGTGAATGTATGGGTCACTATGAGTATACCTAACATAGTTCTATCTCAGGTTACAAATGTAAGGGTCATTGTAGATAGAACCTTTAATAAATAGTTAGCATAAGAAGGATCTCTCATGTGTCTAGTGTGTCTCCACACAATAAAAATTCTGGTCATATTAACATTTATGCTTTGATGCTTATGTTAGCTTGCTACATTAAAAGGGACAAATGTTCTAGTCATTCTAGCTTCTTGTGCCTTAATGCTTACATTTAATACCGAAAAAACTAAGAGACATGTCATATTCATATTCCCATGATTGCAATGTCAGTGTGAATTGTATGACATTTGTGGGTCTAGCTAAACAATTGGTATGATAATTCTATGAGTTCAGTAACTAGATCTAGGGATGCTTCTAGCATAGGGTTACATTGCATACTCCACTTGCATAAGAGAACATGTTGATCACTACTTTACTTTCATATTTTGGCATGAAAGGTTGTCAGTTTCTTCAAAGTATCATGTTTCTTCATGACTACACAAATGATCAATTAGTCACCCTCTTGGCTACTTTAGCTACCCTGAACCCATTTTGAGATAAAACTCAAAATCTAACACATTGAAACAACTAAAAAACACACTTTAAATTTTTGGGACCGACACAATTAGATGCTTGTCTAGTTTATTTTTCACTAATACTTTGTGAATCTTGGAATATTTTCACATCACATATCTCTTTAAATTTTCTTATTTTTTTGGAAAAGTCAACTCAAGTCAACCCTAGTCAAACTTGGTCTTTTGGAACTTGAAATCACTCCAAATCAACTTCAAATTTTCTTCATGATCTTTTGGTATATTAAAATTTCTTCAGAATCTCTGATCACTTTAGTCTCTTCCAATCTACTACTCTGCATCACTATTCATCTTTTGATTTCACTCCTAAAGGGGGCAAGATGATTATATTATTGAATCTTTGAAAATGGATTTCAAATCAATATGAACATTATGTCCTAATTGCTAGGGGCATCTCATCAGTTGTTTGGCATATGTCATCTATCTCATCTTTTGATCAACTGATCAATCTTATAACAATCCATATCATAGTTCAATGAACATGTATTAGGATAGACTAACCCTAACTCCTAAGGGTCAAGCCTCATTCTGTGGATGATCCTATGATTCATGATAGGAATTGTTATCTTTTATAGACTAGTATTTAAGCATTCTATTTGGGCTCTAGAGAATTAAGCCTCATTCTAGAGATAATTCTAAATTCTTGCTTTGTTCTAGAGATAATCCTAATTCTTGTTTAAGAATTAAGCTTTGTTCTAGAGATAATTCTAAACTCTTGCTTTCAATCACTATTTAATGGACATGTATCAGGACAGTCTACCCTACCTTTTGAGGATTAAGCCTCATTTTGGGGATAATTCTATGAATTGTGATTAATCTTGTTAGCTTCTAATGGACAGGTACCAGGGCAATCTAACCCTAACTCCTAAAGATTGGGTCTCATTCTAGGAACAATTCTATGAAATTTTATAATCTTTGTTCTTTCATATCAATATTTGGGCATTCTATCTAGATTCCCTAAGGCTAAGCTTCATTCTAGAGATAACCTTAAAAAGCTCATCAATTGGTCTCTATGCCATCAATCTCGAAACCAATCTCACTTCTTGGTCTATATTCTGAGATTTCTGATTTCTTTGAATCAATGAGCATCTCACACATTCATTCAAAGAGGGGCAAATGTAATACCCCTAAATTGGCACATTGATATGCTTAACCAATTTCATTCTATTGATTTTACTTAAAGTCCTATTGTACTAGGCAATTTTGATTTTGATAATCTCTACTCAACCTAAGTGTCAAATGTAGAAAATCCCTAATCTGTATTAATTGCATACTTTATTTAATTCCTAAATCAAGTAGCAAAGTTAAACCTATTGATTGAATTAATTGCAATTATAATTTTTGGTACTTTTGTTGAATTAAAATTCACCCTTTTAGCTAAATATACATGGGAATTAAATATATTTGATTAAATAAATATCATCATTCTAATTATTGAGTTTAATTATTCAATTCATTAGATTATTCATTTATGAGGTCATATTTAATTTTTTAAATCAAATATCTTCTCCAATATTCTCTCTTCAGTTTAGAATTGGAAATATTGAGTAGACTAAAATTAGAAAAGGAATTAGATCAGTTAACTCCTTATTACACTTAAAAGAAATCAGTTAAAATCCTTTTCATAAGGGAATTTTTTATTTTGACTGAATCTTATCTTCAATCTCAACGGTTCACTCAATTTGATCTTAACCATTGATCAAATTCTAGGATTCTATATAAGAAACCTTCAATCTCTCATTTTTAGAGGAGAAGGCATATGAAAAGTATCAAACTTATGCTGAATTGATTACCCATTTCTTGCATTCACAATCTCATTTATTTTCACATGTTATATCTCAAATAGTTTAATAATGCATTCACTTAGATTAATATTATCTTTTTATTCTTAGCTTTAAGCTTGCATACATTTAGCTTAACTATTGCATCTCATATAGCTTAAAATATTTTATTCTAGATTTCTAGTTGCTATATTCTTAATCTAATAATCAGTAGCAAAATCAATCTAGTTAGGAGGCAATAGATCAATTTGTCGGATTATTTCAGATGAACAATCCCATGTTCATTTTGGGATGATTCTTTGTATAATGATCATGTTGAAGTGTGGTTAATTTATAGGCCATAATTAGCACTCACACTACCTCTCTAGATCTATTTTTAACCTATTTCTTGACATAATATGCCCTGAGAGCTTTCCTTGGTCAGTAGAAAATACACGCTTCTTGGGGTTCAAGGACACACCATACTCTCTGCATCTTTAAAATACTTTTCTCAGATTATCAGAATGATCTACTACATGCTTTGAAAAGATAGTTATATTATCTAGATACACTAACAAAAATTTTTCCAACACACCCTTGAAAGCCATCTCCATTGCCTTCTAAAATGTGGCACCTTCATTGGTTAGTCCAAAAGGCATCTTACAATAAGAATAGTTGCCTGAATTAGTAGTGAATATTGTCTTATGTCTATCTAATTTCTATACTAACACCAAATTATATCCTAAAAAACCATCTGAGAAAGAAAACCTTTCTAAATCACTAACCTTGGATAGGATTTTTTTCATGGCGGGAAGAGGGTGGTGATCTTCAAGAGAATCCCTATTAAGTTCTCTAAAGTCTACACATAGTCTAATATCTCCACTCTTCTTCCTAACAGGAATAAGATTAGCCACCCATGATGAGTTCTTGATAGGGAAAATAATTTTGGCCCCTATGAACCTTGACAATTCTTTTCTCATTAGTAATTCAATCTTAGGGATAACTGGCCTCTACTTCTACCTAATGGGCTTGGAATTATCGTCTAAATCTATGGTGTGCTTAGATAATTTTTAAGCCTTTATATGTCCAAGTAATAACATCATTGAATTCTTGACACAATTCAATGAAGATCTCTTGTTCAATATTAGTGCATGTCTTTCCCAAGTTGAGTGTCCTTCCATTAGCAATAGTGATAGGTGTGTGATCATCCTTGCTTGTAGTCAAATTTGAACCCTTGCTTTTTTTCTTGATCATTAGAGTTGAAAATACCTTCCAAGGTGATTAGATCTTTAGGTAATCTGTTGGAATTTAGGTTCAAAATTTGGTCCCGATACTGACTTTGGATTTTAGACTAATTTTTAGTAGAGGAATCTACTTCATTTCACAAGAAATTGACAATTTGCACATCAGAGTCAAAAACTTGCCAATTTGTACAATTATCAAGAACAATAGGCCTTACAAAAATTTTGATCTATTGTTCCTTTTCATTAGCAACATGCTATAGTATATCATAAGAAGCACCAATTGCTACAAGCCTATCAACATGTTTATTTTCTCTCCTAGGAAACTCTAGATATTGAATGCTTGGAAGCCCTCAAGAAAATACCAAACCCTATGCTTGTATGATTTGATAAAGTTATTCTTTGTAACATCTGAATTTTTAACTTGAGAAACAACCAACTTACTATCCCCATATGACTTAAAGGATTTTATTGCTCTCCTTTGGGCTAGTTGAAGTCCTTGAATCAGAGCCTCGTACTCTACTACATTATTAGTGCAATTGACTTGGAGCCTATAAGAGAAATAGTATTTCTCCAATTTAGGGGACATGAGCATGACACCAACCCCTAAGCCATTTTTATTCCTTGAGCCATCAAATATTCATGAGATTGGAAACATAGGCCTCTTCCTCAAATATGTAATAGATGCTAAGGCTTGTCTCTAGAGCTTCTTGTATTGGGTCAAACTGATAGGCAGTGGCCCATTTGTCCAAAAGGTAGTTAGGCACCTCTATGAGGCAAGTAGCAGGTTCATTTTCTATGTCTCCATATATCTCATGAATAGTGCAGTTCATGTGTGTGGGACTTGGAGTATAGGTCTCTATATGATTGAGGTAGAGGATCCACCTTTAAGGAAGATTTAGTCCCATAACTTGTTCTAAAAAACATATATGACTAGTTAGATACAATATAGCCAGCTATTTGTGTGGTGAAATCCCTAGAGAGGCAAATAGAAAAGTGTGGCTTGACCTTAGCTACTGATATGTCTTTTGTGACAGTACAACTAGGGCAAGCATGTAGTGTCACTTCTACATTTTTCAAGATTACCATTGTCTTGATAGAGATGCCATCCAACTAGAGGCAAATAGAAAAGTGTGGCTTGACCTTAGCTACTGATATGTCTTTTGTGACAGTACAACTAGGGCAAGCATGTAGTGTCACTTCTACATTTTTCAAGATTACCATTGTCTTGATAGAGATGCCATCCAACTAGAGGACATCCCTCACCATTGGTTCATATTTAACACCAAGGAGATTGGCTACACACCTAGGCATTATTAAACTACTAGCCCTTGAATCAATCATGCAATTATGGACTAGTTTATTTCCTATGATCAAAGAGACATAGAAAGGAGGAGGCCTAATTTTCTTACTTTATTCTCCCTCTTTGATTGGTTGCATCAGGCTTGTTGTATTTCCTTCTGTAGGTGGTTGGTTTATCACCTCTATTCCCTTTAGCTCTTGTTGTACTAGTTTTCTCTATGATGGTATAACAAAAAAAACATCCAAAATGGAGAGATTAACAGTAGTATTTTTCATTTGATCTACAATATTGAGAGGAACACTTATTACATTGGTTGAGACCTTTGGATTGGTGGGTCGACTTAAGAAGTATGAGTTTCAATAGACTTCTCGTTGCCTATGTCCTATCTCTATTGAGGCATAACATTTGATTTTACATTCATCACTGGCACATGAGGAGCAACATTGGATGTTGAAGCTTGATTAGGTGGAGGAGAGATGTCATCTTCAATAGATCTTCTCTTGCTTTTGGTTGTTATGAGCCATAACATCTTGATTAGTATGACAATGCTCCCCTAGTTGATGGTTCATAAAAGAACAATCACCCTAATGTTGTAGATGGGAAGCATTAGTAGGCTAACCAACATCATACTGTTGTCTTGTTGCTTGATCTTGTGTAGCTAGGGTGAGGAAATATTCTGACTTTTGGCACATACAAAAAGCATATGAATAGTTGTAGGAAGGGGAAAAGTCTTGATCCTGAGAAAAATTGTTCTAAGGGACTACAACCCTATTTGTGTTTGTATTTGCAATAGGGGTGGTACCAATAGTTCTATTTTGGTTATGTGGAGTATAACCCTGATTTTGATTTAAAGGAATATTTTACATAGAAACCTGATAATGGAGCTGGGAAGGCTTATTATTCTAAGCTTGTTGCCTCTTCATGGTCACCAACTCATTACTCATTTTTTGGATCATTGCACTATTTCCCTCCATCTTCTTTTCTTGATCCTTCAACTTCTTGTCAATATTTTGCATCAATGTTTGCATCATGACCTCAATCTTATCAAATCCATTAGAAGATGTGGAAGCTATTGGGACTACAACAAGGGACTGACTTATAGAGGAAGTAGGAATAGGGGCTATTGTAGGTTGATGATTAGGAATGTCAAGAAAAAAAGGCATTTGAGGCCTTAGAGCTAACTTCCCTCCTTGAATTAGGATATTCTTTTGCCTTATAGAAATTTTGTAGGCATCATGCAAGGTGTCCCCTCCCATGGATTGTAGAGTGGTAGCAATACCATTGTTAAAGGCTCTAAGGTAATATAAGAAAGCATTACCAGATGAAGGATTTACCACAATGGGTATTCTATTCCATGTCTTTTGATATCTATAGTTTAAATTAGTCATATATTCATGGGGTACCCTATTAATAGTTTTCAGTTGTTCCAAGAGTGATAGATGATCACTAGTATCCTTAAAATGTTTACATAATCTAGCTCCTAACCCATTCCAATAAGTAATAGAGTTATGAGGCAAACCTTTATACCATTCTAATGCTTTTCCCTTTAAAGATAAAGCTAGAAGCCTAACAACAACATCATCTTCTATAATACCATGTATATTGCAAACATTTGAAATCTCTTAAATATGTTCTATAGGGGAGATGGAAGTTTTACTAGCGAAGTCTGGTATAGTTTTGAGTGTAGCAACTAGAATATCATGTCTTTGTGCTAGAAGGAGGGGGCTTCCACTATTGAAGGTGGAAAATGCATGTGCTCTAAGCCATACCATATGAAATAATGCTCTATTCAAATGAGGAGATGGTAACCTAGACTAGGACCTATCAATAATAGGAGTAGAGAGAGATCTTGCAGATGTATGTGCTATTGCTACACTTCTAACTAGTGACAGAGAGAAACTATTATTTTTTCTTCTAAGATTTGAAAATGAAAGCTTAGTGTATCAAAAATTACTTCTAGAAGATGCCCTTGTGTGATATTTCGGCATTAATCACAATAAATTTGGTCTAGAAACCAGAATGTATAGGTAGAGTTGCCAAATACTTTGAAAATGATCCTCTTGAAGGCCTAGAACATTGAGACCAATGCTATCTTTCAAGCATATATTTGAAGTTCTCTTCTTGGCACTAATGAAATTATAATTTTTCAATTTGTGAGTCCCATTGGGTGTGCCAAAAACTATTGACACAAAATCTTGCACCCTTTCCTAAAGTCTTACCTAAAGGAAGCCTTGTGTAACATGGAAACAATCTCCAAGTTGTAGGACTTGAACTGTGAGATTGAGTCTTTGAAGAAGGTTGACTTCCTTACTATCAAGGTGTACCTAACTACTCTTTGAGAGGAAAAGGGATAAGGAAATGCATGGAAATCAAACTACATAATCTAATATAAAGGGGTGATATACTAAAATAGTTTGTTCAGTCATATCTCTGCCTAACAATGCACTATTGATCAATATAACCTCAAAATAGATCGATTTAACCTTTGTCTTAATCCAAGAATATATACTGTTATACAAATTGAAGAATGAAAATAAAACACCAATAGAGGCAAGAAGATTTTGCACTAATATTGATGGGAGAATGAGGTAAAGTAGAAGATTACACTCACTCATAAACAAAAGGAAAATTACAATAACAGAGTATAGGATACTGCTGCTATAAAATTAGAGAAAAAATGATCAACCCTAAGAGAGGTTACAAAATCTACTTTTATAGTTGAAGCATAACTAGGATAGCGCCTACCCTAAGGAAAAGCAAAAAAATTGCATTTAAGATTGCAAAAAACAATCACTACAAATATAGGAAAGATCTGATCATGGTACACATCTAGATGTAGGAAAATCATATTATTCACCAAACAGGACCTTGAGAAGACAAAAATGATGGCCATTATCATTCTAACTGGGTAGATGGATAGCTAGGTGATGATGGATTGCCCCTTCTCATTTATCACACATAGGGAATGTAAAAGAGTGGTTGTGGATGATCAAGATCATATTTTCTATTAAAGATTTATTTCTTTCTTGCTATCAACATGCCAAGTCATCCATGTCATCAATTAATTAGAGTCAATCCTTAGGCTTCACCATGTGGACCAAGAATATTTTATCATTCTTCCACCTAACCAATCTTCTATCTTTCATGTTTGACCTTGACCACCCCTAATCATTTCTTTGAAACAACCTTCCTTCATTAGATGTTAATCCTTGCAAAACTATGACTGACTATCCATTACTGCTCCGTAGATTGTCTTCAACATTTTTCACCAACTATTGCAATTTGACAATCACATTATCCTAACCCTTCACACCATCATCATAGTTTAGGCCTAACAACCTTCTAACCATGTGACAATGCGAGGTCACCGAAATGCCTTGGTCACACATTCTCATTTTGAAATTGATATAACATAAAATACTTGTGACTCTACAAAACTATGAACTTAACTGCCACTTCCAATTGCTTACTTGCCACCCAGGCTTGTTGAGACACACATCAACCTATCATTATGTTGCTATTAGTAAAGGTTTGACAATTTTTTATAGTGACATAATGACAACCCTTGATTTGCTTTTGATCTAACGATGTAGGAAGTACAATACCTTATGAACTAAGATGGGCCCACTGAGACACATGTCACATCATTTCTACCTCACTATGCAATTTGATTGTACACTTTGTCTTAGAACCATAGTGACATGTGAGAGATTAGATAGCCAAGGGAAAGCCATAGTTTACCATCCATGTCAGTACTTCTGACCAATACAATACTACCACATCATCATAGTTCATCCATATGGTGCCATGCCAAAACTCTGCAACATTAATCTAGGGTTAGCCTAAAACTCATGTGACCATGCAAACAAAAGAGAACTTATCCATTACCACCTAAACTGTGGTTAACTATTTTAACCTTGTGCACACACACAACAAAGGAAAATGCAACTTTTCGACCTTGATCTTGAGTTAAGCCTGACCACCGATGACCTTGTGATCCACATGAAATTTATCTGCTAGAGTTAACTTTACATCATCCCAACTAGGAACCACAAGCTAGCATGAAATGTTACAAAGATGCACTGACTATAGACTTAGTTGTTTTGCCCACTTGTGGCCTACCTGAGTGTTAAGTGCTAACAACCTATGATTGGGTGATGAAAGAATGATTGCATGATCACAACTTAAATGGTACACCAAGATATATCATAAAAGGCTTAAAACCTAGGGATATAAGGATAAGATAAGATTTTAAATGTATCCCTATAACATTAAAATTCTTGAATATTTGAAATGTTTAAAAGATAGGATCATTGGCCATGCTTGACAAACAAAACTCAAATCTGGTAGGAGGGCAAAATGGCCAACCTAGACCTTGAGTAACTGATTGACCCCCCACCCCCAACCCCCTCTTAGTTATTCTAAACATTTCTAATTCTCATATATAGTACCTTGGATATGTGAGATGAGAATCACTCCAACCCTTCTTGCTAACCTAACTATAGGTTTTATTCCCAAAACATTGTTAGAACTATATGGGCAAAGAATTGAACCATCCTATTTTGTGCCTAATATAATTATGACCATTTTTTTGGTAGTTCAATTGTTGATCCAATTCTTGATCTAAGAAATCAATTTTCAAGACATATGGATTATGTACAATGTTGCATGTCATTAATAGCTACTAGAATAAACTAGCAATCATATGGGGAAAGTAATAAATTACTAATTGCAAACATAGTTCAAGTCACAAACCTTGCATTGACCACCTCTAGCACTTCATCCCTTAGGAAAATTTAATTTCCTAAAATGTGTACATTCACTTAAGTTGGTCTTGCCCAATATTATAGCATTGATCTTCCTTGGTTTAGATACCACACTTGCATCTATGTGACCCTACAATGGTATTGAGCTAATCATCAAAAATGATGTTGTCTTTGAATAGTATAGGTACTCCATGAAGGCCACCAATGTAGAATACTATTTTGTGCTTTTCTCTATTTACTTTATCAATCAATAGTACAAATTCACTTATATTCAACGTGGAGTTTTAGATCAAGTTTTGACCCAAATATGTATCATTTAATATCACTACTTAAACTAAGGACAATTTGTTAAAATGAATAACATGTCTATGTGTAGGAGTTGATTAAAAAATATTATTATTCTTTGTTTTCTCTAAGTTTTATATGTCTATCAAATAACCCAAGGACTCAAATCTATTAAAACAAATTTTGCATTGTCTAATCCATGTCATATGCTTAATATCCCATATTTATTTTATTCGTGCCATAAATAAATATTAGCAACATTAATTATAATTCCTAAACAATCAAAATCAAGTGAGACAACTTTCTTTAACATTATTAACTAGTGCATGAATTTGAATGGGGTTGTGTCTTCTTATAGCTACACACATGACTTCAGACTATGTCAAACCCCAAAGATTTCGAGTAGAATACAATAGTTTCATGTTCAATAGGTCAAAAGAGATTAGTGCACCATCGCCTTAATTTGTGTCTTCATAGATACTATTTTTTAAAAATAAAATAAAAGTTTTTTTATTAGTTATTTCCAATATGGTACGTTATGCATCCGTAGCAATAATTTTAATTAGGGGAGCTGACTTAGTAGTCTTCCATGTTCCACAGACCACTACATTTACTATTATAAATACCCTCCAATCACCACTCATTAAAAGTCCCAAAAAAAGATAGCACATGTACTAATAGGTGATCACATGTACTAATTATTGATCATTTTTTAGCTTTCTTTGTTGTTGATTGGTTCATTTGTGCAAAAAGTACTATATTTTGGGTGAATGTCTATGGAGGGGTGAACATAATAGGTTTTGGGAGAACATTTTAAAATGACACTTTTAGACCACCTCACACTCTGCAAGTTCTACAAAGAGCTCCATAAATGCAAAAAAGTGGAAAGGCCAACTTTTAGATCTTTACTCACCTATGGAGGCTCACTGAAAAATTGACAAATTTCAACATATGGATTAGGAGTTCTAGGTGCCCAAAGTTAGCTCGGGTGACTACTAGGTCATCTCCCCTATTATTAATCTTATGTTAATTTTCAAAATAGTATAGATAAATCTAATTTTTTATTTGTTTTAATTAGCTTTTTATATTTGGCACTAGTTCAATTGAGACTATTAAACAATGATTATTTCTTTGATGCTCCACTAAACTACTAGATTTATTTACATAAACTATAATCATAATGTTTTCTTTAGTTTTACCCCATAGGATCTCAGTCATGTGAGATGAGAATTACTCCAAACCTACTCGTGGTCAACCTTTGACTAGTGCTTTTTGGAGTTGGATTTTGGAGGGAAAATGTTTTGAGTGTTCTTCCAGGCTATTGAAGATTGTGATATTTCTTAAGAGAGTGCTTGAAGCTTGGTGCAACTAGATGTTGTCAAATTGGCACCATATTATTGTAATCTTGCTAAGGAACTAAACAAAGAATATGTCTCTCTACCTAGAGGACCCAAAGATATAGTCCATTAAGAAGAAATCCATATCAATCTCTATATTATGTTTTTGTTCTCTTCTCTCTTGGTATTTTAATTCTAGTTTTGTATTTTTTTTAAAACATAATTTATATTTATGTATTTAAAAATAAGTTTGTAATTTTTTAAAATTTTTTTTTGTAAACAAACTATAAATTTTATTAGCATTCAAATGCAATCACCAAATATCTATCTTAATTAGATCAAGTTTGGTATCAAAGCCTTGTATGACCATTTTTTGTTGTTTTGAATGCTAACAGTATATAGGATCTAGCAAGGTGAAGGAAAGCTTGAGGAATATAATCCTGAGATTAGGAAAAGGTGGACTAATCTACTATCACAAATGGAAGAAAAAGGAAGTGGACAAGTTTCCAAGGACACGAGTATCTTGAAAACCCTTCAAAATTTATAAACAATGGTAGAAGTTTTAGTATAGATGAGAAAATAAAAGAAAAGATGGAGACACACAAGTCATGAAGGAAAAGAGAAAAGATAGGAGGTGATTGTGAGCCTCCAAAAATTCTCCCAAATTCCTCATTTCCTTCTTCTTAATCTTCTCCATCTTGTCCTTATTCTACACATTCTGAGCCTTCTAATCCTTTTTAAGGGTTGACATAAGCCTAGAATAAAATTAGATGTAAAGTCTAATCTACCAAAGTATCCTAGAGAATTAAGTGTAGACGATTGGATTCAACAAGCTAAATTCTATTGCAAATCTCAAAATTTCTTTGATGATGTTGATAGGATCCAATTAGCTACTCTTTGGTTAGGGGGTGCAACTCTAACCTAGTGGGAGACTAGAATCCAGGATGAAAATTCTCACCATGGTAGAATCAATTTAACTTGGTTCACATTTTTTAGTTCTCTTAAAAAGTAATCCTATCCCTTGGGCCATATGCACAATTTAATGATGAACTAACAACATTTTAGGCAAGGGAAAAGTTAGTTTGTCCAAGAGTACACACATAGATTCTGAAAAAGGCTACTACACTAAATATTCCATTGTACACCCATGATATATTACTCAAGTACATAGGTGGTATTCATTTTTATTTGAGACATTCTATCTTGGTCTTGAATCCTAGTAACCTAGATGAAGTACATGTTCAAGACACACATTTAGAGTCAAGAGGAAAGACTTATTTTATTGTTAAGTTTGATAAGAAGACATCTAAGTTATAAAATAAATCTAAGGGGAAAGCTTAAAAGAAGGGGAAAATTAGTGCTAAAATAAAAAAGGAAGATAGTAAACCTACTTTTTCTCATTGTACGAAAGAGGGATGTGATGTCTTTATATGCTAGAAATTACATCCAAAGTTAAGGTTGAAGCAATATGGAGGAAAGAAAGGTAAATGAAAGATTATTGATGCAGTACAACAAGATCTTGGATTTGACTCCAGGGATGAGATAAAGATAGTCGTTGTCAAGATCCAAGGTAAAGTGGAATGCAAAAATCTCTCATTAGATGCTATGATTTCTAATGCAAGTTCAAGCAAGTCAAATTATCTTCCTAATGTGTATAAGAAAATAAATGAACTTTTTCACATTCATGTGGTAACTAAACACACTAAGGTTGATACTCTTCTTCATGCTGGTTCACAAGTTAATTCGATATCTAAAGAAGTGGTACAGAAATTAAATCTAGCTACTAAACCTCATCCTAAGCCCTATCCACTTGGGTGGGTATGAAATAATGCTCAATTGTAGGTGACAATATAATAGAAACTTATTTTTTCCATAATTGCTAATTTTATTGATGAGGTGGAAGTAGATTTTGTTAGAGTGGGGTTATTGTTGCACCAAAAGAATAATCTATCAATGCATGATATAGCCACTCAAATTATTATACATAGGAGGTGGTTAATCCCTTGTCACAAATTTCAAGGAGAGTGTTGAATAAATTTCTAACAATCTCCCCCTCAGCACTAACCAAGGGTCTAAGGATTCAAACCTATGACCAAGCTTTGATACCACTTGTTCTAGTGGGATTGTCATTACATCAAAAGGCTAATATATCAATGCTTGATACAACTACTCAATGAATAGTACACAAGAGGTAGTTAAGAACTTGTCATGAATCCAGAGGGGAGCACCCAATAAATTTCCAACAAATTTTGTACCTTTGTGTGTTTGTGGGCTTATTTTAGGAAGAGTCTATCTTTTTTATAAGAAGGCAATCTTTTATAGGGGGTATAATAAGTATCATTTATTCAAAGATGGTAAAAAGTATATAGTTAGATCACATAAAGTCAAAACTAGTCTTGCATTAGTAAATGTTGGGAAAATGAAAATATTAGTTAATGCAAGTAAAAATTTTATACTTATGATTTTAAAAGCTAAGGATGATGATAAACCTAAGGTATTCAAGGGTTTTGATTCAAAACGTAAATTTGAATTAATTCAATTTGTACTGATATGTTTCTGGATTTGATGGTAAAAATCTTAACACAATCGAATCCAAAAACATATCAGTACAATATAATGGATTGTGGAAATTCGTTCTCTTTAATTAATTAAATTTGTTTATGCTTATGATGACTTATTTCAGGAGCCAAATGGATTGTCACCTAAGAGGGAGATACAACATGAAATTCACTTACAATAGGTTGCACCTCTTCCAAACATCAATATATACCATTATCAGTCTTGAAGAATGAAGACATTAAGAAAAAAATTTAGAAGTTGGTGGAGAAAGGAGAGACTCATCCAAGTACTTCACCTTGTGGCTCTCTAATTATGTTTGTTTCGAAGAAGGTGTTGGTGTTTGAAACTACTGAGCAACAAAATGCTCAATATCATAGTGAAAGGACTCACACAATCTAAGGATTAGCCAATTCCCAATAGCAATTACATGAATAAACCACTATGACCCAACTTCAACAAAACCAAAGGATGGTTTCCCACTCTTTAGGCTCTGCTAAACCAAGGTGGGTGTACCTAGGGATGATTCAAATGCAAACTTGGGTATGAAATTAATTTAGTTTCATTCTAATTCTCATCTTTTACACTCATGCACACACAATTTATCAATTTTCTCTAAAAGATTCTCAAATTTGTATACATCCCCTATCAATAGATCTGGTTATAAATCTCCTATAGTTTACGAGTATTTTTGGAATCAATGGCTATCTAAAACTTAGAAAACTATATGCAAATGAGTGGTAACCAGCATTTGTAACTCTAAACAAAATGGAATGAAATGATTTTGATTTTTAAAAAAAATGATTTGATATGCAGCAATAGAATTCACCCTTGCTTACTTTTGACTTATGAGACTAGTGCCTTATCCATTAGGCAGAGAATTAACTATTGGCAGGAGATCTAATTCAAATAATTTGTAAATGAATTAATCAGTTGCAATCACACATTTCCATTCTTATGATATATCCTTTCTATAAACTCATAAACTCTACTGATTCATTGAAGCATTTCTATAATTCCTTGAATTAAAAGCAACAGTGATATCGACATACAACCCATCCAGATTGCATTTAGCCAAGTTAAACCTTATTTAAAATGACTTCAAAGTAGACAAACCCATAAAAAGGAGATAGAAATTGATGACATAAATATACTGTAAATACCCCTTTGTATTATCCTTTCAGATGACTAATACAATGACCAATAGAAACCAATTGAAAGCCCAGAATAGATTGCTTTTTTTGTCATTTCAATTTGTTATCAGAGAGTGCAATTTGAAGCAAACTCAAAACACCTGCATACTATTGGATCGATCGAATGTACTTTTCTTGAAAGAAAACAAAAATTCTACAAGTTTTGGACCATCACAATGTCTTGAAAACTCATTTATATAGCATGAGTTGCAACAAGAAAAGGGAAATTGTGATTTGACAAGTGTCCAAGAAACAAAATATCATAAAAAAGACAAAAATGAGCACAACAGAATGCCAAGCGCATCAAATATTCTTTAGGTTGGCCCGTTCCTGTTACTGCTATAAATCATCAACTTTTGATCTTTTTCTCACTGTTCTAAATCTTCAGAATACGTGGCTACCAAACTAGCCAATGAAGGGTTATCTTGTGATGCCTCCAAATCAGTTTTTTCCTGCGAGTTTTCACTGCTTTCACCTTGAGTAGGCAATATTACTTTTTCACCTTCTTCTTTCTTTAGTTCTGGTGTTGATGTGTCAATGAACTGCACCTCACCTTTTTGTTCCTCATCATCATCTGAACTGCCTTCTTCTAACTGCTCATCCACAGGAACATCTGCCATCCATGTGTTAAACTGTATATCATCCGACTAGTTGAATTGTAGGATATCATCTTGTTTCTTTAATATATAATCAGCCTCCTTTTCAAAACCAACAAATTCTTGTTTCAAAGAATCAAAAAAAACTAGGCTTTAACCAATTCCTCTGTCATGGTGGCCCACCAGGCATACCCATTTTCATTGACAACTTTATTTATCCTTATGCAGAAAAGGTCATCCAATTCTTTACTCCATTTGTCCTTATTTTTCAATTTATTCTTTCTATCCAAGGCACAAGGAAACATATCAAATTTTTGATTCTTGTACTTATTCAAATAAGAAATAATTTTCAGTTGCAGAGAAACTCTCTTGGTTATCAAAATTTGACAGCTCATTAGCAACATCATACAATTTTTCAATATGGTCATGGGAAGAGCTTATAACTGAATAACATAAAAGGGTGATTTATTTTTCACTTTTTCCCCACTTATTAACAATAGGCTTGAGGGTTTCATCATGGGTTTTTAGTTCCTCCCATATACTTATTACTCTTGCCAACTAATCAAAGAATAAGGGCCATTCAATTTTTTCTACTAAATACATTAGAGCCTTTCTAAGATTATCCTCATATTGCGTATTTAACTCTACATGTAAGGCCCATGGCTTGCTTTTCTCTTCTTCAAAATCCTTAGTTGTATAATATTCTTGCCTATGAGGTGTGTTTGGTATTTCTAAAAGGGGGGTGGATTTAAAAGGTTCCGTTGGAGGATGGGGGTATGTTATTCTAGGCCTAGTGGACTTCCCCATTAGCTTGTCTTCAAGCTCAACTCTACTTTTTGCCTCCCTATTATAAGCCTCAAGAACTGTTTCATATTTATTCTGTAACTCCATCATAGCCTATTCCTCCTTCTTAGTAGTGGCGAAAAGAAACTTGGAAGAGTCCACATTCCAGTGTGCTACTTGCACATGTGAGGTATCAGCAACTCTTCTCACAATTATGCTTCCCATCAGTCCAGACTCATCTGGCTGTGATGATGTAGCTCTGGATCCTCTTCTCAATGACCAACTGACCAATGTAGCTTGATCTTCAATGAATATAGTGCCTTGAAAGTTCTCTTTACTTTGGTCTTGCAAAGTCAATTTATTTGAAAGAGAACTGAAAACTAAGGCATCAACAATATCCCAATTTGGCAACAATAAAATGTTAGATGCCTTGACCATTTTCCTCCCCTCCTCAGGGCTTATATTTTGAAATTCTTTTATCATTTATTCTTTTTTTTGGCTCTAGATGGAGGCTTCATCCATTTCTAGATGCTCTATTTTCAGCCTTTTACATTTTTCCTAAAAAATATTCATGTTTGCCCTCCATGCAAACTATTGAAAAGCCTTAGATTTCACAAAATTATCATCAACCAAAAATTGATGACTTGCCTGTTCTAACATAGGGTCTAATTCCCTGCCTCTATAGTCTACTATAGTTAGATCCAAACTTCGGAGGGGAGGTTCTGGAGGGTTACCCTCATGCAATTTTGCTTGAGTAATAAAAATGCCTCCTAGTGATCCCATCTGCTCAATCTGCTCACCTGTAAGTTGTTCTTCTCCAATCCTCAAAGGGGATTGAGTGGTTGAATATTCCTCAACTTGAGGCCTTTCTTCTTTCATTACCTTGTACCTCTTGGGACTAGGCTCATCAGGGCTCTCCTCTTGGGCTGTATAGGTGGATCCTATTATTTGCTTGCCCTTATCTACATGAGCCCTTTTATTTTGAATTATAGTATACCTAGGCTTCTTTTGTACAATTATTTGACCAGCTCCTATGTTAGGAGTGAAAGCCAACCTCCTCATGACTTCTCTAGCCTTATCAGGATAGGAATCAATAAAAAATTATTTCTTCTCATTCATAATTTCCGTTATTTCAGGGAAGTTATCCATGAGCTTATTTATTATATCAACCTTTTAATTAGCATTATCTAAATGATTATATTTTTTATCAAAATAATGAATGAATTCTAGGACCCAGGAGTAAACTCTCTATTTTTCATTTTTAGTTTCCTGCTCCTACAATGAGAATTCATTCCTTATAATGTCCTCTGGATAATAAGAATCATGCTTGACCTGTCCCAGCTTAATACTATGCCTCAAGGTCTGATTGAAAAATCCCTCAGAATCACAAAAATGGGGATGAGAAACAACCATCATATACTGATCCAAAATTTTATGCAAAAAGAGTCAACCCCCTTTGGTAATCACAAACTGATTGACCACTGTGCAGGTAGGGAAAATTGACCCTAATTTCCTTTTCAACAAAAAAAGTTCTTCTACTCCTCCTAATTGCCACAAAGCTTCAGCCATTCCTACCTTCAAAGGTACTTGGTAAGGCAAGACATGAGGACTCCCTTTAAACCCATAGATTCTGAAAATAATAGAAACATATTAAGGGATGATATCTCCCCAATTATGTGAAGCTTTCGAGTTATGGGGGTTATCCATAGGCCTAATGAGACTCATTAGTTCCTTAGGGATTCTAGGATTGTCACTCAATATGAGGCATCTTAATTTAGAAGCAAAACACCTATCAAATCTGACAAAACTGGCATTATTTGCATCCCAGCTCATATCTGCACTCCACAACTAGACTGGTAGTGCTTCCACATTCTCCTCTCTATTCAATTCTATCTCCTTACCAAAATATGTCACCTCCTTGAACAAGAACATATGCATTAATAGAGAATAGTAGCCAAAAGTTTTCTCCACTTTACCCCTTGCTATTCCAACTAAACCAGTATGAATTTCTTCAGCCAAAAAGGAAGAAAAATCAAAGATAACATCTACACTGAAAGAAGCAATTTGAACCATCATATACATAAGGTCAATGGGCATAAAATCTTGCTCATCTTCACCAAAAACATGGCACAGGGTCCTGTATATTTCTACAGCCCGGGAAGTGAAAAGACTCTTCTTAAAAGGTTCCCTAGAGGCTGTAGTAATCATTGGTAGAGTTCCTATTGTACCAATGTGTTCCCTCAGTTCACCTCCCCTAATTACATCCTTCTTTTCTTTGTATTCACTCTCTAATTCTGGAAAATTGATTTGCACATGGTAATCTAACAATGGTTCTAGGTGAAAAACCTCTCTAATTTCTTCAAGACTAATGGAGATCAGAGGCACACCATCATTTCTTCTCACAACCCTAATGGATTGGTCACAATTCTTGGCAATGGCTTCAAGAAAATCATAATCCATTAAAAAACTTGGAACTACTAACTTTCCCAAATCAAAATTCCAGACATTAGCATGTGGGGCAAACAACTTCCTTTTTGAAAACCACTTTTTAAACAAGACAAGACTAGTTTACGTAGTTGTTGCATCCCTAACCCTATTCCCCTTGTCATATAGGCCATCAACAATTTTAAGCCTAGGGTTTAAGGAAATCAAATTTTTAACTTGTGTAGGTTTAGTGGTGGACTCTGGAAGTAATTCTAACAAATCATCATGAACATTCCTATCCATATAATTAACTTGCCCAGAAAATGCTTTCTTAGGAGGCATCTTGATCGTAATGAAAGGAACTAGAATGCTACAAAAGTTGTAATTGTCCTAAATTTGGTTACACTATTTTAGTAATCCTATCTAAAAAGGCATTATTAATTAAATTTTTATTTAATTAATCCTTTGTCATCCCCTAGTTGATTAATTTAATTAATCATCTATAGTCCTAGTTGATAAATCAAATAATCTATTATTTATCAATTAAATCCTTTTCTCCTATCTAATTCCAAAAATCCCCATTTATTAAATAAATCTATTTGATAAATGAAATCCTCAAATTCAAAAACCCCTAACCTATCTCTAATCCTCCATTTAGCCTAATCCACCCCATCCACCCATACTAACCAAGCTTAGCCACTAACTCACCCACCCTCATTAATGCCATCCACTTGCACATCTCTAACATCTCTAATCTAATCCTAAACCCAAGCCTAATCCACTCCCTAATGTTGTCACATTCCTTAAACAAGTTTAAGAATTTCCTAATCCAAACCAAAGTCTCCCATCAAAAAAACCCAACCACTAAGTCATGAGTGCTCTTACAAAACATAAAGACTCTTACAAGCCCACTCATGACTCTTACACCCATCTTCCACACTCTTCCCTCTTCCACACTCATTCCTCTTACATCCCTCTTACATACTCAACCCCACTCATCATGACTTTAACCAACCCTTTACCCTACCCTCTCACGTTCATCCTCCTTGTGACAAGTGTCACCTTCCCATTGGTGCTAAACAAGCACAATCCATGTGCTCTCCTTTGAGTGCATCCTAGCCCTCCTTAAGCCTTCATCCATCCTTGCATCTAAGCCCTCCATCCCTCTACCCCTTAGCCTATAAATTGAATCCCATCCCAAGCCATTTCATCAACAATCTTTGAGCTAAAGTTACCATGCTATTTTGAGAACCAAAGCCATCAACCGTACCCTTATAATGCCAAATTGAGAGCTCACAAAGCTACCAATTTGCCATTACCCATCTCCATTGAAGCAACTTTTGAGCATCTTGAGCATACATCCACAGCAAAAGGACACATCTACAGAATCAAGAAAGCATGGATTGTTTTCTCTTGTGAGATTTGCACTTCTTGTTTGCTTTCTTTGTCTAAGCATATATGTGAATTTAGTTTTTGGTTTGTGAATGTTTACTTTATTTGTTAATGTTCTTTGCACACTGATTCTAGTTCTACATTTTGGCACGCCCGGTGGGACCCCACTATGGGTCATTTAATCATCTATTTTGATCTATATGTCATTTTTCTAACCATCTAATGTTTGTTGTTCTTTGAGTGTGTTGTGAGGGTGTTTTGCTTGTTTTTGCAGGTTAAAGAACGCACTTAGGAAGAAGAAATACCATCTAAAAAAAAAAAAATTTGCATTTTTCAGCTTTTTTGGCGCAGTTTTGGCATCTGCAACCTGTTCTGTCTGTGAAAATTGACGTCTACGAAAATCCGCATTTGCGCAAATCGACATCTGTGAAAATCCGCGTCTGCGAAAATTGACGTTTGCAAAAATTTGCGTCTGCGAAAATTGACATCTGCGAAAATCCGCGTCTGTGAAAATCGTCGTCTGCGAAAATCCGCATCTGCGCAAATCGGCATCTCTGCTTGTCACCTGTGTTCTGTGCTACAAATCTATTTTGTCCTCTTCATATTTTGGCATCTCTGTATTTCAACGTCTTCATATTTTGACAGAATGTCTTCTCTGCTTGCTTATGTTCCATTTCTGCTTTATTATTTCTGCACTTTGTAGCTATAAAAAAAAAGAAAAAAAAAGTATAAATCAAAATTTGACTTTTAGTGGTTCCGTAGGATTTAGACCATTTTAAGCATTTTTACGCGTAGAAAAAACAACAAAAAAAGTTAAATTTTTTTTTTCCATAGTTAAGCTCTCATTTTTGAAGATTTTGGCTAACTAACTAAATTGCTTTTTTTTTTTTTTGTCTCATTGCAGGTTGGAGCACATATGGAACCACTAACCATGTTTCTTGCAGGTTTTCATATTGCTAAAAAATGAACTTGAATGTTTAACCATTTGTCTTTGAATGCATGTTGCTAAAAAAAAAATGAACTTGAATGGTTAAACACATTTTCCATTGAATGAATGTTGCTCAAAACACACTCTTGAATGTCATGGATTAAAATCAACTTTCTTTGGAATGCATGCTTAAAACAAAAAATCCAATCTTGAATGCCAAGGATCAATTAACCATTACAATATCAAACACTTCATTTGGAGCTTCTAAAATTGAACAAAACAAATCTCTTTTTCACATGCAATCTAGGTAAAGTTTGATTTTTGGACATTTAAGAAACTTTGTTAAGTTAAAATACAAATTTACAAAAATCAATTTGAGTAGTTCCTTGGACTCACCTCTTTTCTAATCACCCATCAAATATTAACCATTGGTTGCAATCTTAGTGCCATTTAAGGGGATGGGTCTACTTGAAAAAGGTGTTAAATGTTCCACAATCTAACTCACTCACTTGGTCTTTGAACGTTTGCTTTAACTTTATCAAAATTCTTAAATGGCCAAAAATCTAGATTAAATCGATCACACTTCAAGTTTGGGCACTAAAATTGAACAACAACTGATGTGGAGAGCCTTCGGGCGCGTGCTTGAAATTGAATCTCACACACTTTTGTTTTGGGCTTAAAACAAACTCACACTCAATCTTGAATGCCTTAAAAAAATTAATCAATACTTGACGTGGAGGGCCTCCGGGCGCGCGAGTTTTCTTTTGTTGACCCTAACTCTTCTTATTGTTTGCATTCTTCAATCAATTTACTTTTGTTGGCCCTTCAAGTTGGAATTGAACATTGTCTCTTAAACATGAGTGCTTGCAAAGTCTAGATTAGCACACATAAGAGTCAGTTGGTAAAAGAACAAGCGTGTTTTTTAGCCCAAGGTCATCCGAGTCTTCTCTCCCCTTGTCATCTTTCGAGGCCATCTTGGGTGCATAAGATTAGGATCCAAAACCTTGTTTCTTTTTAGGAGGCCTACTTGGGGATTTCATCACCCTTGGACGACCTCAACTCCAGTGCTCCGGCGGAGTATAAGAATCGAGAGGTGAATCGAAAGACACCTCTCTTGGGATCAAGATTTTGTCATTCAGGCTAAGCCTCAAGGAACTTTATACCCTTGAGAAGTGAAAGAGGAGAAGTGGGTTACCGCTCCTCTCGGCTGTGTGACATCCTTTTGGTCTCATCTATGGATTTGGGCCTCACATACCTTGCGTATATCGAGGACTCCCTAGCTAAACCAATTGTCAGCCTTGCAGAAAACCATCTAGGATGTTAATGTGTTTGGAGTGACTGATCGAAACATTTGTAGAACATACACACTCCTTGGTGCAAGTATCACATTCTGAGAACCACAAACTTCTATTTGGGTGTTCCTATCTATTGCTTGTTTTTATTTTACTTGTTGAATGAATGTTTGCCAAACTTGGTCAATCCTAGCTTAAGGCACACTTAGTGTAGTCACTGCCTATTTTGGAAGTTGAACAAGTTGAAGCAAAACAACTGAGATTTTTCCCAAAGCCAAGCAAATTCAAAAATTTATGTCAGAACAACCCAAACCCAAACAGAAGTTTCACAAGGTCAAACTCAAGCCATCTCTAGCATACCAAGAACTTTCAGCCAAGAGAAAAGAAATAACACCAAGCCCACGAATTTCCAAACTCCACAAAGCAGAGGAAAAAGCTACCAACAAAGCACTTCAAGAGGCCTAGTTAGAGCGCACAATCAAATTTAGCCAACATCCAGGAGTTAATCCTGCTTATGCCTTACCAACTAGGCATGATTTCTATGATTAGACACCCTTGTTTCTTCACATCTTGGATAAGCTTCACTTTAGAGTCATCTTTGTAGAAAAGCCAGCCATCTTAGGTTATCCCCTTAAGCATTATTTGCTCATCCATATCATTTAGAATCATACCATCTAGCCAGTAATCGAAATTCTACATATCTAAGCTTTCAAAATTGTTGTCACCTTGCTAAAAGTTTGCCATTCCTAAAATCTTCCAAATCCACCAATCTCACCAAGGTTATCCCTTTGACATAGCTTTGTCTAGGGTAATCTAGCTTTGTCACTTGTTATCCCTCATCACCTTGAGCTAAAGGTTGGGATTCACAAGTGGTCAATCTCGTGTTCTTCCTAAAGGATCATCAGTCTATCCTTAAGTTGACACAATCACTACCAAGCTTGCACATAGGAAAGCAGACCTTTTGTGCTTTGACAACATATCTTTGAAGTTAGAATCCCCAACCCAATCCTCCTTAGGTTTTTTCATATAGCTTTGCCTCAACCTAGGAAATCATTTGCATAGAAAAGCCTTCCCCCTTTTTGCATCCATCAGCATTATTGCATCTCATCCCTAGGAGCATTTTTCATGCCACCCGTCACTCGCTTAGCCAAGAAGAAAGAAACAATGGAGCGCTATCATTTCGATCGAACAGCCTCACCCCCCTTGAGCACTCAGCCATCCTTCAGCCCAGAGCCAGCTATGCCATCACCTACTGACATTGAAGCTTTCATTAACCAACCAGGAAATGCAGTATTGGTAAACACCATTATAGACAAAAACAAAGAGACAATCATGGCTAAGTTTCGAAGGGACAATGTAGGAACCTTTGACTTTGGAAGACCCCGTCCATTATTAGATCCATCTCACCCATTGTTTGGGCAGCTGCCACCACCCATAGGCTCTTATGATCCAAATTATCCTCAATTTATTCCAAAAGAAGAGCCTCCAGCCAATCCATATGACCCAACATACCCAAACATACCATCATCCACCCAAGTTGAAATCTCCATGCCACAAGCCAACCCAGCCACCACCACTCCATCCTTGGTTCATACCTCTTCGCTCCAAACCCCCTTTACCCAAAACACCTCACCGTTCACCCCCTTCACTATTGCTGCTGCTCCCCAACCTAGCCTTCCCAATCCACCCATCTCCCAAATCAGTGCTAGCATCTTTGGCCAACCTCAGCAATATACAACAGGGATGCCACCCATGGGGCCAAGTAATCAACCTTTCATCGCCTCCGGCTTGTTCACCACAGCCCAAAGCACAATCCCATCATTTCCATTAGGTCTTGCGAGCTCAATACCACCAGCCACAAATCCACAAGCTACTACTTTCACTCCACAAAGCTATCAAAACCCACAAGCTACTACCAATCTTCTACCAAGCTTCCAAATCCAGCCACAAAGCTATCAAACCCCATCAGTTCCATTTCCAAGCTTTCAATTCCCACCACCTCCACCACCAACTAATCCATTACCTCCAATTACCAACTACTTTTCAATGCCACTTCTAGGAGGTAATCCACCACCCCAGCCAACCACCAATTATTTGCAGATGCCATCCCAAATGGGGGCACAACCCACATATATTGGTCAAACCCCACAAGCCCTCTGATCCTTTCCCCAAGCCTCACAACCATCTTATACCTTACCTCCACAAAGCAATCCATTTACCCCACAGCCAGCTTATGTTCCTCAATCCCAACCTCAAATCCCATATCAACAGCAAGCCTCGCAACACATGCAACAATATGCGCCACCTCCCCCTCAACAACCCATCATCCACCATGCAGCTGCCCAAACAATGTACAATCCCTATCAGCAAATCCCTCATAACCATCCATATTCAATGGCCCCATCCAACACATACCTACCTCAAGGCACTCCTACATTGGGGGCACCCCAACCATCACGTATCAATCCAGAGTGGGAGCAAATGAAGACAGCTCTGAAAGCCATCCAAGAAGGGAATGATCCAAAGACATTCAAGGTTGAGAATGTGTGTCCTTACCCATTTGACAGAGCCATTACCATGACACCATTTCCCAAACACTTTGAGGTACCTAAATTTGACAAATTCAGAGGAAAAGGAGACCTTGTCACACATATCAAAGAATTTTACATGCATTGCCAGGACGTGGCATACAATGATGTCTTCCTCTTGTGCCTTTTTCCCAAAAGCTTGGCTGGACCAGCTCTTGAATGGTTTTATAGAATCCCCTATGGCACAATTAAAAAATTTGCTGAATTATCTGAGGCATTTGTAGCCCAATATGCCCATCTTGTTGAAACAGAGCTATCAATAGTTGATCTTGTCCACACCAAGCAAAAAGGTGGAGAAAGCCTTGCTGAATACCTGCAAAGATGGCAAACCCTTACCACCCGCATATCCTGCACCTTGCCAGAACGCCATGTGGTGAAAATGTTTATTGATAATGCACATCCCAGCTTGGCTCACCACATGACCATGAACTGTTTGCAGACCTATAAGGATATCAAAGAGAAAGGAATGATCCTTGAGCAAGGACTCATCAAAGATGGTGTGGTAAAGATTTACAAAGAGGCCAACCAAAATCAATCACATTCCAATGACAAGTCTAGGTATTGGAACAAAAACAAGCATGTTGCAACAGATGGGGTTACTGACACCAGACATGTGAATATCGTTGGTCCTTCTCAAAACCAGTCTAACCCACCATATCAAACAAACAACCAACACGCTACCAATTACCAACAACGAAATAACCAAAGCTATCAAAACCACAATACAAGACCCAACTTTCAAGGGTCTAACAATCAAGCTAATGCCATCAATGTAGCTGCAGGGCAAAAGCCCAGATTCCAACCTACACCTAGAAACTATACACCCCTTGGTGAGCCATTGGATGTTATTTTTGAAAAATTGGCTAAGGAAAACCTCATCAAATTTCCTCCTACCCAACAAATTGATCCAAGCCAATCCAAAGCTGCATGGTACAAGGACAATGAGTATTGCAAGTTCCATAGGGTAAACGGTCACACCACCCTCAGATGCATGAAACTGAAAGACTATGTGCAAGACCTCATTGATCGGAAGGAAATCACTATTGGTGCCCAAACCTCTCCCAATGCAGGCTTACAGATTTATCAAAATGCTTTTCCTCCACACAACAACCAAAATCCTGGAAAAGCCCCTATCCAAAACAACACCAACAACCGCCAGCCAAACCAACAGCATGGGAAGAACAATGACCACACTTCATCCTATATAGACTATGGTAGCCTTATAGGTTGTATATCTTAGAAAGAGCCTTCTGTCAATATTATCAATATCTGAGGACCAGACAATAAGTGTGCGGTCACCACTCAAAGAGCGTGATTTAACATCGCAGGCCCACCAGTTTCATCAACACCATCAGCTCCATCAAAATGCCGATACAATATCTTGGAACACCTTGGGAACATGCTAGCCCAAATATCCATTTTAGACCTTCTCTGCACTAGTCCTATGTACAAAGACATCCTTGACAGTGCTCTCATAGAATTTCGTGTCCCTTCTGATATCAATGCTACTGATTTTCGTAATCTTGTTGGACACCTTTCATCCTCATGTGCCCTATCTTTCAAACCCACCGACATACCCGCGATTGAGCCAGATCACACCCTTCCGCTTCGCATAGCCATCATGGTATCCAATTTTTCCGTGAAAAGAGTAATGATAGATAATGGATCAGCCTTGAACATTTGCACCATAAAATTCATAAAACAAGCTGGGTATACTGAGGCAGATATGATCAGTGAGGTTATCACCATCAAAGCTTATGACAACTTGGAAAGGACCACAGAAGGGACTATTTTGCTACCAATCAAGGTTGGGCCAGTCATTCAAGAGATAGTTTGCCATGTTGTTGATCTAAACCTACCATTTAACATCCTCCTTAGTCACCCATGGATTCATGCTATGAAGGCCGTTCCATCCACCTACCATCAGTGCATCAAATTTCTGCATCAAGGCACTGAGGTAACCATCCATGCCGATCTAGAACCCTTTGCTTATTGCAATGCGGTTGAAGCTTCATATACAAACCATTGCCCTGGAATAGACATCGGCACAGCCATCGCCAGGTCATCCCACACTTGTAATGACGCAGAAACCATCCTTGCCTCCACCCTATCTACTATAAAGATCAACAACAAAGGATGTGGAGAATATAGTCTATCAGATGCATTTGCTGTCGGAGCAATCCCACTTGATCCACATACCCATGGACGACCAACATATCAAAAACCTAAGGAGATTCCACCTCCTCGATACAAACAGTTTGGCCCAACCACCTTTGTGTCCTCAAAAACCCCTCTTCATGAGGAGCTCACTCCAGATATCAACAATTGGCTACATAAGGATGCACCTCCAAGAAATCAAGCACGCCTTGATCACTTCAGCCAGAAGTATCCCCAACAACATAATCTCGTCACTGAAAAATGGAACTATCAAGGAGGTAGACTAGGACCAGAAGAAAGGGGCATGCAATGTCCCATCGAAGCACATGATTGGGAAATAAATTCAGGTCTTGGCTTTGGCATACCCACAACTGGGGGCACCAACGAGAATGGTCACGCTTTTTCGAACATCCACCATGACCTTGTTGAAATCGAAGACATTCCTGAGGAAGTTGAAAAGAGAGCCTACGACGATATCCCAGACCAAATCTTCCTAGGAGACTCTATTCTCCAAGAACTATCCATCCATCTCATTGACCTACCACTTGCTCATCCACAACTCATAGATTGGGACCAACCAAGTGTCATACATATTGATGAGTTTGCATCAGAGGAAGCACTTCTAAGATTCATGGGAGCTGAAACTCCTCATATGAAGACAAAGCCAGATTCTACCTACATCTACAAGCTAGATCCCAAGGGGTATTTTGGAGAAAATACCCAACCTAGTTTCGATACACCCAAAATTGGAACTAAGGTAAATCTGGGACTAGCTAAGGTAGCGAAGAGAACCCCTCAGCAAGAAAATCCAAAGCCACAAGCAGAACATGAGAATTTAGTATTGCCTCCTCAAGATAATCGACCAGAGGTGTCTTCTATTCTAATAGAGGATACTAGAGAAGTCAACATTGGTTCTTCAGAGATCCCTAGAATTGTTCACATTGCTGCATCCCTATCACAAGACCAAGCTGACCTCCTCTTTGAGGTTTTATGAGAGAACATTGGCCGATTTGCATGGTCATATCAGGACATGCCAGGACTCGATCCAAAGCTTGTAGTTCATCATCTTGCAGTCGATCCAAAGATCAAGCCTGTCAGACAAAAGCTTAGGAAAATGCACCCCAAGGTGGTATTACTAGTCAAAACTGAACTAGAAAGAATGTTAGCTGCTAAGGTTATCTAACCTATCGACTACTCAGAATGGATCTCCAACATGGTCCCTATCACTAAGCCTTTCGGTGACATCAAAATCTATACTAATTTTAGAGATCTTAACAAAGCTTGTCCAAAGGATGATTTTCCCTTGCCAAACATAGATATGATTGTAGATCTTACAGCTGGACATGAAATCCTATCCCTTATGGATGGATTTTTTGGGTATAATCATATCAAGATTGTAGAAGAGGATCAACATAAGATAGCATTCACTACCCCCTGGGGAACCTTTTGCTAAACCATGATGCCTTTTGGCCTAAAGAATGCTGGGGCTACCTATCAAAGAGCTATGACAGCCATTTTCCATGATCTTATCCATAGCATTTTGGAAGATTATGTGGATGATATCCTGGTCAAATCTCACACCTTCATGGATCATCTTGCTGACTTGGAAAAGGTCTTTGATAGGTTGGCCCAATATTATCTCATGCTAAATCCCAAGAAGTGTGTCTTTGGGGTCACATCTGGCAAGCTTCTAGGCTTCATAGTTTCTAAACGGGGTATAGAGATCGACCCCAAAAAGGTCAAGGCTATCTTAGACATGCCTCCTCCCTAGACACTGCGACAGCTTTGCTCTCTTTAGGGAAAACTTCAATCTGTTCGGCGCTTCATCTCCCAACTTGCAGATAAGTGTACACCATTTTCACACTTGCTAAAGAAGAATGAGAACTTCAAGTGGGATCTTTTATGTCAGCACAGCTTCGATCAGCTCAAGCAGTATCTCACCAATCCCCCTATCTTGTTTCCACCAGTTCCTGGTCGTCCCTTGATCTTGTATATATCATAAACACCTACTGCTCTAGGGGCACTTCTAGCACAACATGATGATTACAGCAGAGAGAGAGACATCTACTATATCAGTAGAACCCTAGTTGGTTATGAATTCAATTACACTCCTATGGAAAAAGCTTGTTTGGTAGTTATTTTCTCAACTCAAAAGCTTCGCCACTACATGCTAAGTCATACCATCCAACTAGTCTCCAAGATTGACCCTCTCAAGTATATGCTCTCTAGAATAGCACTTACAGGCCATTTGGCCAAATGGGTTATGCTACTAAGTGAGTTTGACATCCAGTATGTGGATAGAAAGGCAATCAAAGGGCAAGCTATAGCAGATCACCTAGCTAATGCACCTCTAGTAGATGCATATCCTTTGCTCACAGAATTTCCAGATGAGCATATCTGCCTAATTGAAGAACAACCCCCATGGAAGCTTTATTTTGATGGCTCATACACTTGTGATGGATCAGGGGCAGGAATATTATTAGTTACACCTCAAGGAGATTACATTCCAAAAGCCTTCAAGCTACAATTCCCTAGCACCAACAATATAGCAGAATATGAAGCTCTTGTAGTAGGATTAAAGATAGCTGCAGAATGGAATATCACTGAGTTACAAGTCTTTGGTGATTCCCAACTCATTATCAAACAAGTCTTAAATGAATATCAAACCAGAGATGAAAAGCTATTACCCTACAAAGAGCTAGTTGATCATCTGACCCAGCATTTTACAAAGCTTCAGTTTACACAAGTGCCTCGAATGCAGAACAAGGCAGCAGATGCCATGGCCACTATCGGCTCGCTCTTGGAAATTTCCCAAGAAGCTACGCAGTATGAGTTTTTAGTTGACCAGCTCCTCACACCTGCCTATGCGAATGAGGATTCAAACCGTGTTTGTATCTTGGTTGGTCACCAATCCCCTTGAAACCATGAAATTCATGCTTACCTTAACGATGGTATCATATCCCCTCACCTCACATGTACCCAATGCCAGAACCTCATTTGAAAATAATCTCGCTATGTTATCATAGCCAATACCCTATATCGTCGGGGTTATCACGATACTCTCTCTCGATGTTTAGATGAAAATGAGGCCGCGATGGCATTAAAAGAAGTACATTCCAGACTTTGCGGTGCCCACACGAGTGGTATTGTCCTAGCACGATAAATCCTTAGAGCAGGCTACTATTGGCCTACCATTGAAGAAGACTCTTGTGACTTTGTCAGAAAGTGTCTCCCATGTCAGCAGCATGCAAATCTTGTGGACGCTCCAGCACAGGATCTACAGCCTATTGCACCACCTTGGCCTTTCGCTTGTTGGGGCCTTGATCTAGTTGGAACTATCACCCCTCTCTCATCTGATGGACATAAATGGATAATAACAGCTACAGACTATTTCACTAAGTGGGTGGAAGCAGTCCCCCTAGTCTGAGCTACAGGAGTTCAAGTCTCCAAGTTCATCTTGTACCACATTGTTTGCCGCTTCGGCATCCCATCCACCATCTTCACTGACCACGGAGGTAACTTTGAAAATCTCAACATGGAAGAATTATGCACTTCCCTCCACATCCATCACCACTTTTCTAGCCCATATTTCCCACAAGGTAACGGCCAGGCAGAGGCAACTAATAAAACCCTCCTCAAAATCCTAAAGAAAGTTGTCAATGATTCCGGCCGTGATTGGCACCTTCAAATAAATTCGGCTCTATGGGCCTATCGAACTTCCTTCCGTACATCCACAGGCACAACTCCATACTCCCTAGTCTATGGTGTCAAAGCGGTATTACCTATAGAAGTTGAACTTCCCTCACTACGCATATCTTTGCGAGGGCAAATCTCAGATGAAGAATACAGAGTAGCTCGACTCACCCAGCTAGATCTCTTAGACGAGAAGAGACAACAAGCCTATGACCATCTCACAGTCTATCAAACTCATCTCAAAAGAAATTTGAACAAGAAGGTGCTCCCACGACACTTTCATCCAGGTGACATGGTCCTCAAAGAAAATATGAAAGTCCAAGCAGATCGAGAAAAGAAAGGCAAGTTTGAACCTACATGGCTTGGTCCCTATGTGGTTACTGCCTCCTTTGGCTCCGGAGCCTATCAATTATCTACACCAGAAGGAGAACTCTTGAATGATCCCACTAACATCATTCATCTCAAGAAGTTCTATGCTTGAAGATCCTTGGTATACCCAGCTTTTGAAAAAAAAAAAAAAAAAAAATAGTAAAGAGAAATAAGCGTCCAATGGTGAAAACTTGGCAATTCAAGTGCCTTGGATAGGTACCCTGGTGAAAACCTAGTAATTCAGGCGCCTTGTGTGCTAAAGACTAATCCATTATCTATCACTATCCTATCCCTCATCTATCCACCCACCATCCCATAAAACACCTGCTTGTTCCCTTGGTGTTCCAATCAAATATCCAAAATCTGATGGAGCTTGTCAATACCTCCTGTACAACTTGTAAATCTTGTACCAAAGCTTGTATTATACCTTGTAAATCTTGTACCATACCTTGTATACATTCAAATCTTGTCCAAATCTTGTACCATATTTCATCTTGTAAATGATCTTGTATCCTAGCTTGTATCCTATCACATGCACACACAGAATCCCATTTTCCTTAAGCTTTTCACAAACCATCTACCTATCCACCTATCAACTATTATAGACACCCCATCCTTCACAAACATTTCCATCTCACAAAAAACCAAAACATGAATAAACTTGTACATTTGTAACATATCTTGGTCTGTTAGCTTGTACATCCTCTTTAGCTTAGTATCATTGTATCTATCCAGCTTTCGTGTTAGTTCATCCTTGGTCAACATCTTGCACACATCGCACACCTTGGTTAGATATTCCAATGCATCCTTTAGCTAGATGTCCTGTCACCAAAGTGTTATCCTTCTTAGTTCAGCTTGCCAGACGCATCACTCATCCCGATCCATCAGCTTAGGTGCTCTCCGATAGGTCCTTGTAGGATATAGCTTTCCTCATGTCTAATCTTGGTCTATTAGTACCTCATCCTACCCATCTGGTTGGCAAATAGTTCTCTTTTGGATTTTCACTTTCTTTTGATTTGGGATCTTCCCTTTTCGGTCTTGAAATATCTTTTCCAAGCAATCTCCTTGTTCCCTCCTCAAGGTTGCCATGATCTTCCATATCATGGTATGCTGCGAATGGGGCAATTAGAGCGTAAGGTCTTGATCAGGTCTTTTGCTTCTTTTCTTTTTCTGCTTGTGGGTTACCTAGTGCCGTTTCCACGCTGCTTCCTCTGGGATTCATGTGTGATACTGGGGCAATCCTTGCATTTTTTTTTTCGAGTCAGTTCGTCAGTCCTCTGGATGGTTGGTAAAAAGGCCTTGATGTTCTTGGTAACCTTGGCAATTAACCAACAGTCCTATAGCAAATCTAGTGCTCAACTACATGGTGGTACTTCTCTTTGAAGTATCCCCCCGCTCAAAAAGCTTCAATGGATTCCCTTCATCTCCATTATCCCCCATCCATATCCTACATTTGTCGCTCCTACCCCAACTTATGCATCAGTATCTCTTTGAATCACTCCTCACGCTTAGCTTTAGGGATCCATAATCCTAGTCTTAGGGATCTACCAATCAAATCAATCCACCAAGCCTCATTTTTTGAGATCCACAATCCTAGTCTTAGGGATCTCCGAAACCCATCTTAGGACAATATGACTCTTTGAAATCCTGTTGCATCATCTTTATAATCCCCTCATCCATCTCCCTATCCTAGATTCCTTTTATAGCATTCCGCTCCTTCATCCTCCCCCCAATCCTGGAAAGTCTTAAAGCTTGCTTTACTTTTGTGCCTCTGATTTCCCTTTATCATTCTCCCATAGTGAGAGTTTGAGCTAATTCAGCCCCTTCTCTTCGCCAACCTGCGTCTCAGCTCGTCTCAATTTCTTGTATTTTTCAAGAAGTCGTCGAGCCTCATTTCTCTCCCCGTCGCCTTCTTGAGGGGGCATCATCTAAGTCTAGTCTCTCCTCTTCTTATCTGAGACTGGGGCAACCTTGTTGCTAAAACATCTTCCTCGTGTCGTCTTCATTCAAACTTGTTTGAAATAGTGTTGTCTTAACACTATGTCACAGAGGGGCAAAATGTAGACACCTAAATTTGGTTACACTATTTTAGTAATCCTATCTAAAAAGGCATTATTAATTAAATTTCTATTTAATTATTCCTTTGTCATCCCCTAGTTGATTAATTTAATTAATCATCTATAGTCCTAGTTGATAAATCAAATAATCTATTATTTATCAATTAAATCCTTTTCTCCTATCTAATTCCAAAAATCTCCATTTATTAAATAAATCTATTTGATAAATGAAATCCTCAAATTCAAAAACCCCTAACCTATCTCTAATCCTCCATTTAGCCTAATCCACCCCATCCACCCATACTAACCAAGCTTAGCCACTAACTCACCCACCCTCATTAATGCCATCCACTTGCACATCTCTAACATCTCTAATCTAATCCTAAACCCAAGCCTAATCCACTCCCTAATGTTGTCACATTCCTTAAACAAGTTTAAGACTTTCCTAATCCAAACCAAAGTCTCCCCTCAAAAAAACCCAACCACTAAGTCATGAGTGCTCTTACAAAACATAAAGACTCTTACAAGCCCACTCATGACTCTTACACCCATCTTCCACACTCTTCCCTCTTCCGCACTCATTCCTCTTACATCCCTCTTACATACTCAACCCCACTCATCATGACTTTAACCAACCCTTTACCCTACCCTCTCACACTCATCCTCCTTGTGACAAGTGTCACCTTCCCATTGCTGCTAAACAAGCACAATCCATGTGCTCTCCTTTGAGTGCATCCTAGCCCTCCTTAAGCCTTCATCCATACTTGCATCTAAGCCCTCCATCCCTCTACCCCTTAGCCTATAAATTGAATCCCATCCCAAGCCATTTCATCAACAATCTTTGAGCTAAAGTTACCATGCTATTTTGAGAACCAAAGCCATCAACCATACCCTTATAATGCCAAATTGAGAGCTCACAAAGCTACCAATTTGCCATTACCCATCTCCATTGAAGCAACTTTTGAGCATCTTGAGCATACATCCATAGCAAAAGGACACATCTACAGAATTAGGAAAGCATGGATTGTTTTCTCTTGTGAGGTTTGCACTTCTTGTTTTCTTTCTTTGTCTAAGCATATATGTGAATTTAGTTTTTGGTTTGTGAATGTTTACTTTATTTGTTAATGTTCTTTGCACACTGATTTTGGTTCTACAGTAATATGAGTACTTACTTGACTTGCTAAACTTGTTCTTCTCTGAACCTCTGTAATTGCTCTCAAACAAATGAGGAATAGCTTCACGTCTTTACTGGGCTATTCAATCAACAGGCTCTTGTGCTCAAAAAACTTGCAATCTTTGTTTGCGTGGGACTAGAATTAATAAAAATCTCTTGTGTTATACTCTATTTCTCCCACACACGAAGCTTTCATTCATCATAAATGTGCAGAATAGAAAATTGAGTGGCATCACACTTCCTTTTAAATTTGTGCCGTTGATCCTTAAAAAATCCTACGATCCAGGAATGAAAACTAGGCTATGCTGGCAGTCAAGCCAATAAAATGCCTCGACCTGTACCTTTCCTTCAATACTAACATTTCAAACTGGACTTGTGAATGACTGAGGACATGTGTCATCAACTCACTACCTCACTATATTTAACTTTCGAGCACCTTTCTATAGCGAGTATGCGACAACCACTGATTCTGCTTTGATCGTGTGGCAAATATTTCAAACAACTTTTAAGAGAAAAATGGTGGGTCCCTCATTCACTAACTCACTATACATAATCTTCGCACATGTTTCCATAGTGAGTTAATGAGTATCATTGATCCATGCATGATCTGACGATTAGAATTCTTCATATGTTTTATACATGGCAAGTGGGTCTAGGTACTGCTGTTGCTGAGATGGCTCAATACGCTGGCACACACATATATATTGTTTTAAATCAATGGTGACATCTCATGTCCTTGGCCTTGCCATGTTTATTATTTTTAGGCGAGTCACTACATCGCTACCGGTAGAATCACTAACTACCTGGCTAGCGATATAGCAAATTTTGACACAATCAAAAGTTTTGACTTACAAATGCTCAGTAAGATGCCACCGTGTCATTTGATCTGCATAGTTTAGCTTTTTCATGTCACTCACTTGGGGCCCACCTTTGAGGGTTTTTTATTACATCACCACTTTTTGACCAGTCGCTACATCGCTACCCACAAAATTACCAACTATTTGGCTAGCGATATAGTGACCTCCCGGTAACCATTAAAAATAACGCTAGGAAAATGAGACTATGAATGACATAACCTGTAGAGAAATAAAAGTGAAGCCTACACCATATCTTCCTTGGGATCCTCAAAATCACTTCTTACTTTGAAAGAATGCCATCTTTTGCAAAATTTAGGCACTCGCTATATCGCCACCGTCAAGTCGCATGGATTTTTCAATAGCGACTTGGCGAATTGCCAGAGAAACTTGAACTCCAGTGACACCACTTGCAAGTTTTTCCATGTGCATTTCTTCTTAAAGATGACAGGCCTAAGACATAGCACGTAGTCACAATGTCTTCACATTAACACATTTCACAACACCAGATTCCACTTTTCAATATCACACATAATTCTGTGATGGTCGCTACCTTGCTATGCATAACATTTGAGCATCTTGCCATAGCGAATATGTGAAAACTGTAGATTCAAATTAGATATGACAGTAGGATAAAAACCCTTTTCAAAAAGACTCAAAAATGACCTCCAAGTAGGCAGGAAAAGAATATTCGCTCCTCATTTTTAAAACTTTTGCGCCAGGATAAAACTTAAAGAGCCAAACCTAGGGTCTTTCACAGATTCTTAAAGGTATCAAAATATACTAAACCAAGACCTAAAACCCTATGACTTAAAAGAAAAACTCACATCTAATTTTTTTTAACCATGATTCTAAGGAAATTTGATATGTAAAAAATCAGACCAATAGAAGGATAGAACATGGAAAATGTATATTAACTACAGGGTCCTGACAAGATAAAAATAAAGAACATGTATCCTCTTCCCTACATTGATGATTTACTTGATCAACTTAAGCATGTAATTTATTTCACCAAGTTGGATTTATAAAGTGATTATCATCATATTAGGATTGTAGAAGATGATATTTGGAAAACTACATTCAAAACTAAGAAGCGATAATATGAATGATTAGTTATGACTTTTGGGCTATACAATGCACACACCACTTTCATGTGTGTAATGAATGATGTATTTAATCTCTACATTGATGAATTTGTAACAGTTTATCTTGATGATATCCTAATATTTATTAAATCATTGAGTGATCATGTAAGTCATGTACATAAAGTTTTTGATTTGTTAAGAAAATAAAACTCTCTATAAAGATGTCAAAACACAAAGTTACAAAGACATCTCTAGTGTACATAGGTTATGTCATAGGTAATGATCAATTGGAAGTTGAACCTGTGAAGGTCAAGGTAATTGTAAAATGGCCAAAGCCAAACACAGTCAATGAAGTTGAAGCTTTTTAGGTTTTGTTTAGTTCATGAGAAATTTCATTTCCAACTTCTCCTATATTGTTTCACCATTACATGCATTGACAAGTATCAACACAACTTCCCACTAGGGAGGACCTCAAGAATTAGGCTTTCGACACTTTGAAGGAAAATTTAAGCACTAGACCTATTCTAAATCTTCCAGATCTACAAAAGCCATTTGAGATTGAAATAGATGCAAGTAGATTTTCCATGTTAGTAGTCTTAATGTAGGGAGGTAAGCTGATATGTTATCTCTCTGGAACTTTTACAAGTACAAAAATTAATTATTAAACTTATGATAGAAAGTTATATGCACAAGTATAGAGTGTTAGAAAATGGAAATATTACCTAATGGCCAAGGAAACAATTACTTGCACAGACCGTCAACCACTATAATATTTACATTCACAATCTAAGTTGTAACAAACTAAGCACTTTAGGTGGATGAGATTTCTTTAACAAATTTTCTTAGTGATAAAGTATAAGAAATGAGTCCATAATAAGGTAGCTGGTATGATTTCTAGATCCACAAGTAAAAATGCTTTGTCGATCTTAAAAGGAATTTCCATGGTCCATGAATATTTTTAGGAATAATATGCCATAGATGATAACTTAAAGGATATGTATTCATCACTCATTATAGGTGAACAAGTACAAGAAAATAATTACTATGTAAAGGAAAAATTGTTGTATCTCTTAGGAAAATATTGTGTTCTTAAAGGTGAACAAGAACATGTGCTTAGAGAAGCCCATATGTCTTTTATTGATGGACATTTTGGTGCTAGCAAGACTATGGTTCAATTACAAAAATTTTGCTATTGGACTCACATGTAGGAAACTGTAACAAGATACATTGAAGGATGTATAATGTGTACAAAAAGTAAGCTAAATAACATGAAGTTGGAATTGTACAAACCTCTTCTTGTTTCATCTCGACCTTGGTAAAGTGTCTCTATGGAATTTGTTGGGGGAATTCCCATGTCTAAAGGAGGACACAATTATCTTTTTGTAGTAGTTGATAGGTTTAGAAATTTTTTATTCTTATGCCTTGTAAAAAATAAATCATAATTGAACTAAAAAATCAATTGTATTTTCAATTTCTATGGGTTTATTTTGTGCTCCTTGCTTCTATTGTATCACATTGAGACTCTCGGTTCCTTGGATATTTTTGGTGTGTATTATGGGACTTCATGGACACCAAATTAAAGAAGAGTACAACTTTCCATCCTCAAAAAAATGGACAAACATAAGTGGTAAACATGACAATTGTGCACTAATCCAAGGCTATTGTAGCAAGCTTCCCAAATAGTGTTGCAACAAGCTTCCCACATAGTGAGATGAAAGTCTACACTATGTGCAACATGCTTCCAACCATGAAACACATTCTTCTAGAAAGAGGTTTCTTTTTGAGATCTGTTTAGGTTACCTACTATGAACAATAATGGACTTTGACTTTGGGAAAGATTAAGTCATAGACAACCGACATGATGCAGAGAAGGATTTGAAGTTTATACAGAAGGTTCAAGATGTTCATTAGGTAGTAGAAGCTCATTTGGAAAATAGTCAAACCAAATACAAATCTTGATATGACAAACATCATGTGGATCACCATTTCTAAGCATTAGAAAGTAAATTCCACCAAGACAACTAGGGGGGGTGTTATATATTATCCAACTGAAAATATATTTATCAACCTTATTAATCCTTAACCATGTAAATAATATATATAATAAAAAACAATAAGAAGATACACATATAACTAAAACAAGATATGTTAACTAGAACTAGGAAAACCCTTGATCAAAGGGAAAACCCTAGAGGGGATGGTACCCACAAAATGATGTACTAATATTAAAGTTTCTTATAAGAGGATGAACTCTATTAGGAGCCAATGAAATACATTCAGTACATATTAGTCCTTGTTAGGAGATTTTGAATCCCTAATAGGAGATTCCAACCCTCTTAGGAGTTGTAGAAGGAAGTTGGACCCACTGTCCAAAAAAATTCAGGGGTAAGACCACTAAACTCACTGTCCAACTAATCTCAGTATTATTCCTTGCAAAAAAATAGAATAACTTGAACTCTTTCTCTATCCTCTTGACTAGCTCAAACATTTTTTGATTTCAATACTAGATCACTAACTTCACATCTAATAATCACTTGGATCACTTGCACACATTTACCGACTTTTTATATCACTTGCTCAATACTCAATGGAATACACTTCATCACAAGGAAAATAGCCTTAATTTATACCATATCCTCCAAATAATTCTTGGATTTAGCCTTGGGGCTTTCTCAATTAATTATAATAGGACCTCCTTAAGATATTATAATTCATTACATCTATTCACAATTACAAACTATTATAAGCTCACAATAGATACAACTTCTTACATTTGCAACCTCTAATCTTTCGCACTCAAAAACATCATCGTTATGCTATCTAATGTCATTTTCTAACTTCACTCATCATGATTATATTTGATGGGGATAGGACCCAGCAACACTATAGACACAATAGAAAGGGGGAATTATATTAACTGATAAAATAAGCTAGTACAAACAGTGCAGAGAAAATAAACTTCAAAACATGCCCTACGGGCTTACAATAGCATAAATCTAGAGAATATCTCTCCTTTTAGCACCTCCTCTCAAGCTCCAATCCGAACTGCCTTTTACAATGCCAAAAATCTCCTTAAATAGACCTCGGAGGGTTAAGGACTAGGAGTACATTCTAGAAAGTGCTAGTAGGCATCCACCGACAAAATAGAAGGTTCCAGAAGCCGCGTTAGAAGTCGGTGCAAATCTAGAAGAATCCAGAAATGGTAGTCGAACTTTTGGGAGTCATAACTTTTGAACCGTAGCTCCGATTGACGAACCGTTTACATTTTTGGGAAGCTCTTGAAGCACTCTATAGCCCTATGGACCAGCTTTGCTCATCCCCCATTTTTTGACCCTTTTTGAGGTCATTTAATGCCCCAAACCTGACTTTGAAGCATTCTTAGGAGGTCTCCAAAACTCGAAAAACTACAATAACTTTCAAACCGTGGGGCCTTTTGACCTGATTCTTTTTCTAGAATGCTCTAAATCTCAATTACATTCATCTGGCCAAGTTGCACCTTCTAGGTCACCAAAATGATGGTCAAATTGCATGCTCCTATTTTTTCAGGATTTTCAAATGCACTGTTAGTTGAACTTTGAGAGTTGGAACCTTTATTTGAGCCAAATGGGTATCCAAAAATGTAAAGACATAAAACAGAAACTAAGTCTAAGTACATTTTTTTTGTGTGACACAGGATTGCCCTTATACCTCTGGATGCTCCTGCATCAGACACCCAGGGTAGATTGAAAAGTGACTCTGTCACTTTACGGATGGTAGAGGAAATCCCAAATGAAAAACCTCAGCTGTTGAAATCCAAGTTGAGTCTTCAATCGGTCGTCCTTTCGATTTGACCAAATACTCTTCATACTGCCTGTTTCTGGTACTCCTACCCACATGATGATCTAGAATGTCTTCTATCTCCTCCTTCTTAGAAGCAGGAATTGGACATGGCTCTAAAACCAGCTCTTCATTTGCACCATCATCATGATACTCTGTTAAATCTGCAATGTTGAAAATGGGAGAAATGTGAATACCATCTGGAAGCTCCACCTCATATGCATTTCCTGAGTTATGTTTCTTCAAAATTTTGCAGGGGCCAAATATCTTCATTTTCAGCTTGTTGTAAGTACCAACTAGAAATCTTTCTTTTCGTAAGTGCACCATGACTAGATCCCCTACTTGGAATTCCTTATGTCTTCTCCTTGCATCAGCCCTAGCTTTATACTCTTGATTCATCTTGATAATGTGTGCTTGAACCTCCTCATGTAGATGCTTGATGTGTTCAGCAAATTCCTCAGCTTCAGCACTTGTTCTCTCCCCTTGTTCTATCTTCCTCAATTCTGGTGCAGTCCTTGGGCTATTTCCATATACAATTTGAAATGGTGATTTTCCAGTACTCCTATTTACAGAGTTATTATAAGCAAACTCTGCCTGTGGTAGAATCAAATCCCATCCCTTGGGCTTATCTCCAACTAAACATCTCAGCAAATTGCCCATACTTCTATTTACCACTTTTGTTTGGCCATCAGTTTGTGGGTGATGCGTGGAACTGAATTTCAAGTCTGTTCTCAACTTCTTCCACAATGTCCTCCAAAAATACCCCACAAATTTAGTATCTCGGTCAGAAACTATACTCCTTGGAAGACGATGTAGTCTTACCACCTCTTTGAAAAACAAGTCTGCAATATGGACAACATCATGAGTTTTGTGGCATGGAATGAAATGTGCCATTTTGGAGAACCTATCAACCACCACGAATACCGAGTCATTACCCCTTTGTGTCCTTGGCAATCCAAGAACAAAATCCATACTTATGTCCTCCCATGGCCTTGATGGAACAGGCAATGGCTGATATAGGCCAGTATTTTGACTAAACCCCTTGGCAACTTGACAAACCTGGCAACTCTGTACAAACTTCTTCACATCCTGTGTAATTTGAGGCCAAAAATAATGTTCTCTAAGAATGGCAATGGTCTTATCCCGACCAAAATGTCCTTCCATCCCTCCACTGTGTTTCTCCTTAATCAGATTTTCCCTCATGGAACTCCTTGGAATGCACAATTGACTACCTTTGAACAACATGCCATCCTGAATCAAATAGTCTAACCACTTGGTTCTATCTACAGCAACAGGTTCTTTACAAGCTTTCCATGCTTCAGCAACATCGGGATCCTCAAGGTACAAATTCTTGAGTTCATCAAACCCAACTACTTCAACCTGCATTGTTGTAAGCAACAACTATCTCCTACTTAGTGCATCTGCAACCCTGTTAGATTTTCCACTTCTATGCTTCAACACAAATGTATAACTCTGCAAGAATTCTACCCACTTCATATGCCTCTGATTCAATTTACCTTGGCTATTTATGTATTGTAATGCCTGATGATCAGTATACAAAACAAATTCCTTTGGCAATAAATAATGTCTCCATTTCTTTAAGGCCTGAACTATTGCATAGAACTCTTGATCATAAATAGAATACTTCTTCTTTGCATCATTCAATTTTTCACTAAAATATGCAATAGGCTTACCTTCTTGGCTTAATACAGCCCCAATAGCACTACCACTAGCATCACAATCCACCTGGAATACTTTTCTAAAATCTGGAAGTGCCAACATAGGCTGTTCAATCACCTTCTTCTTCAGCAATTCAAAACTTGTCGCAGCTGCTGCAATCCATTTGAACTCTTTTCTATCCCCTCTTATTGTATCAGTTAGAGGTGCACATATGCCACTGAAATTCTTAATAAACTTCCGATAAAAACTAACCAGACCATGAAATGATCTTACCTCAATAGCAAACCTTGGAGTAGGCCATTCCAAGATGGCTTTTACCTTCTCTGGATCCATTTTGAGACCTTCAGGTGATATAACAAATCCCAAATAGACTAACTCCCTTTTTGCAAAGGCACACTTCTTAAGATTAATTAATAGCTTCTCTTCGCTTAGCCTTTCAAGGACACTATGAATATGCAGTAAATGTTCTTCCAAGGTTTTTTTGAAAATTAAAATATCATCCAAATAGACAATAACAAATTTTCCCAAGAACTTCTTAAGTACCTCATTCATGAGCCGCATGAAGGTGCTTGGGGCATTCGTCAATCCAAAGGGCATGACTAACCACTCATAAAGACCCTCCTTGGCCTTGAAGGCTATTTTCCACTCATCTCCTTCTTGAATCTGTATCTGATGATAGCCACTCTTCAGATCTATCTTTGTGAAGTACTGAGCTCCACTCAAGCAGTCCATAAGATCATCCATCCTTGGTAAAGGAAATCGGTACTTGATGGTTATCCTATTTATAGCTTGAGAATCTGTACACATCCTCCACTCTCCATCCTTCTTGGGTGCAAGTATTGTAGGTACTACACATGGACTTAGGCTCTCTCGAATCAAGCCCTTCCTCAAAAGCTCCTGAACCTGTCTATTTAGCTCCTCTGTTTCAGTAGGAGTCATCCTGTGAGCATCATTATTAGGCAAACTAGCTCCTGGTATCAGATCTATCTGATGATTGATTTGCCTTACTGGTGGCAATCCATCTGGAACATTATCAGAGATAATATCTCCAAATTCCCCTAGTAAATCTGAAACTTCAAATGGTATTTCATTACTACCTTCTTTATCTTTCCTAGGAATCAAAGCATAGCACATACGTTGATGTTTCATGCCATCTAAAAACTTCCTTCCATCAACAAGACAAATCCTAGCACTGCTACATACCTTTTCACCTTCCTTTTTCATGGGCTTCAATTTGTGGTGAACTCCATCCTTTTTCAAAGAGTATGTGTTTGCATGTCCATCATGTATTGCATGTCTATCAAACTGCCATGGTCTACCCAACAATAGATGGAAAACATCCATCGAAATAACATCACAGAGAACTTCATCATGGTAACTCCCAATTTTGAATTTTACTAAACATTGTTCACTTACCAGGACCTTATGATCATCTTTTACCCAAGAAATTCGATAGGGCTGGGGATGTTTCTCCCTCTTGAGCTTTAGCTTAGAGACCATCTCTTCTGATACCAAGTTATCAGTGCTACCACCATCAATGATCACATCACAACATTTATCCTCACACTTGCATCTGGTACGGAACAAACTCCTCCGTTGTCCTGGTTCATTTTCACCACTTAGTAGGACTCTTTCATTTACCAAGGTCTCTACTCTTTCTACATCCTCCGAATGTGATGATTGTGCATCCTCATCCACATGAGCAACCCTAGCTTGGCCCTCAGCTCTCCTATCTGTCCTTCCTTGTCATTGAGGGCATTCAAAGGCATGATGACCTTCTTCATTGCAATGGAAATAGGTACCACGGAAGCCTCCTCTTCCTTTTCCACGTCCTCTACCTCTTCCTCTTTGATTTCCAAATTCTTGATCATGGGAGCGGTTGAAACCCTCATTCCTCTGGTTCCTGTTAGTACCCTCATCTTCATTTTTCTTTTGAGTTTCATTACAGCCTCCAGATGATCTACCACTTCCCCTTCCTCCTTGACCACGCCCTCTTTCTCTTCCTTCAAACCTTTTACTCAGCTTCTCTTCAACTCATAGGGAAAACTGGTATGCTTCTTCAACACTGGTCATTCTTACCAGACTTAATTCCTCCTGGATGCTAGGTCGTAACCCACTGATATAACGAGCAACCTTCTCCTTATTTGCTTTTGTGTGCCCTGATCTAATCAGGAGTCAGTAAAACTCCTCTGTATATTCTTGGACTGATCATCTTGCTTGCTTTAACCCATGCATCTTCTTAAACAGATCAAGCTCGTAGTCCATAGGAATGAACTGCTTCTTCAATTTGTCGACCATGCGATCCCATCTTGTGATCTTCTCCTTTGCTCTTCTAAGTCTTTCCAGTTGAACCTCTTGCCACCAGATTTTGGCATGGCCTTTTAGTTTGGCCTTTGCAAATTTAACCCTATCTGGGTCCCTTATATCCTCATACTCAAAGTATTCTTCCAATTCATTGATCCAATCGATCAACTCATCTGGTTTCAAATTTCCCGAAAATATACCCACTTCAATTGTAGGTCTTTTCCCAAACCTAGTAATGGCCCTAAAAAGCCTTTCCTCTACAGGATTCAGAACTTCCCCGTCAACTTCCATTACTTCCTCTTCATTGTCATTCTCACTATTGTCATCTGCGGCAATATTTGCTCCTCTACGAAGCTCCTCTTGCAATGCTTGTACCTATCTCTAGAGGGCTCTAACCTCCTCAGGATCAATAGCTCTGGCCCTTCTACCACGCTCTCTTCATGGAGGCATCTTCTAACTCAAACCCACAACCACACAGTCCTGGTGCAAACTGCCTCACAGTCGGTGCTCTGTCTACACACTCAGGAAAACCCGCTCTGATACCACTTGATGGGGACAGGACCCAGCAACACTATAGACACAATAGAAAGGGGGAATTATATTAACTGATAAAATAAGCTAGTACAAACAGTGCAGAGAAAATAAACTTCAAAACATGCCCTACGGGCTTACAATAGCATAAATCTGGAGAATATCTCTCCTTTTAGCACCTCCTCTCAAGCTCCAATCCGAACTGCCTTTTACAATGCCAAAAATCTCCTTAAATAGACCCCAGAGGGTTAAGGACTAGGAGTACATTCTAGAAAGTGCTAGTAGGCATCCACCGACAAAATAGAAGGTTCCAGAAGCCGGGTTAGAAGTCGATGCAAATCTAGAAGAATCCAGAAACGGTAGCCAAACTTTCGGGAGGCATAACTTTTGAACCGTAGCTCCGATTGACGAACCGTTTACATTTTCAGGAAGCTCTCGAAGCGCTCTATAGCCCTATAGACCAGCTTTGCTCGCCCCCATTTTTCAACCCTTTTCGAGGTCATTTAATGCCCCAAACCTGACTTTGAAGCATTCTTAGGAGGTCTCCAAAACTCGAAAAACTGCAATAACTTTCAAACCGTGGGGCCTTTTGACCTGATTCTTTTTCTAGAATGCTATAAATCTCAATTACATTCATCTGGCCAAGTCACACCTTCTAGGTCACCAAAATGATGGTCAAATTGCATGCTCCTATTTTTTTGGGATTTTCAAATGCACTGATAGTTGAACTTTGAGAGTTGGAACCTTTATTTGAGCCAAATGGGTATCCAAAAATGTAAAGACATAAAACAGAAACTAAGTCTAAGTACATTTTTTTTGGGTGACACAGGATTGCCCTTATACCTCTGGATGCTCCTGCATCAATATCCATGTTGAGAGAAATAATTCAAATATTAGAAACCACTTATCATTTACTTTGTCTACACATAGTCTTTTGCAATTCTTAAATAACTCTAACATGTCTTTGAATCTCTACACACACACACTTGTCCACTTCATCAAGACATAATGTAGAATATATCATCAACTAAACTTAACCTTGTCATCAATACACAGTCTGTATGACCCCATTCTCTATTTTTTACTCTACTAATCTTTAGAAAAACAATACCATGTTGACATCAATGACAAACACAATCATGAATGTAACATGTCAATTATGCTAATAGTATATCCAATACTTAGGATAATCTCCCAAAGGAATACCATCAACATTCATGCTAACACTAAGTTGGTGATCAAGTTTGGTTACGTATTAGTAAGGAAAGAATGCAAGGAGAAGGCAAAAGCTCAAGGCTTTCTAGTATGGTCCCTTTGAGATATTGGAATAGACCAAAACCAATGCGTTTCACCTCGATTTTCCTTCCTATATCCACATTAACTTAGGGGTCAATGTTGAAAACTTGAAGTTCTATGAGACTTTGATTATTTTGGATGAAGAGACTAATATTAGGTACCTTCAATAGATGATCTTTCACTTGAGTATATGTTAGAACTGTTAGAGGATGTCATTCTTGGTAGAAATGTCAAGTGTTCATGAGGAGGAGTCATTGAGTATATTAGAGTGGGGTTAAAAGGGATGAATCCAAGAGGGCAAGATGGATGAATATTGGAAAAGTGAGGAAACTCTACCTCACTTACGTTTTGAGTAACCAAGATTTTGGAGGTCCAAAAGCTCCCAAGTGGGGATGACTAATCTAGTTCGATTTTACCACTAAAAATTCAAAAGTTCTCAATGCTTAAAAAAAACATCAAATTAAAGATGTCACCAAAACAAATCCAACACAACTTGAATAGAGTCAGTTGGAATTCATTTTCTCAAGTTACGAATAATCAAAGTTTGAATTTTTTTGGTTGACTAGTCAAAGGTTGACCAAATCTAGTTGACTTCTACAAATTGGGTCAAAATATGTTAGGGGTATTGAACTCCTAATCTACACACTCTAACACCTATTGCCTTACCATTGAGCCATAAGGACCCACCTTGAAATTGGTTGGCACTTACTAAACTTAAAGCCCATTGAATTCTTAGTGCATTTCCAACAAAACCAAAGTGCACTAAAGTTATTTAAACATATATTGGAGGCTACTATAATAGGAAATGGTGAGCTAATGACTAGAACCATCAACCACCCATTTCAAATATGCCATTCATAAAAACACAAGCAAGATTTCCTCGATTGATATGGATAACTTTATCTTAAAAAGCTAATTAAAAAAGAATGACCTTTTAAAATTAACACAATAAATATTCTAAGGGTATTTTTAAGAGAGAATATTATTTTTGGAAGATTTATTGTTAAATCAGGGAGATTGCAAATCATTTGGTTAAACACCAAATAGAGTAAATTTAATGTATAAAAAGGGGGTATGGACTTGTGAAAAATTAGTGCCTTTTGGAGAGAAATTGTTCTTCGCGTTCTTCTAGGCTATTGAAGATTGTTATCTTTCTTAAGAGAGAGCTTGAAGCTTGGTTGAATTAGATGTTTTTATTTGGTACTAGATTATTGTAATCTTCTTTGGGAACTAAACAAAGGATCAATCTCTATACTTGGAGGTCTTGGAGACGCAATCCATTCATATGAACTCTGTATCAATCTATGTGTTATGTTTGCATTCTCTTCTCTACTATTCTTTTAATTCTAATTTTTGTATTTAATAAAATAATTTTTTGATGTATTTAAAAATAAGTGTATAACATTTCTTTAATTTTTTTTAATAAACTATAAATTTTATTAGCATTCAAATGCAATCATCATAGGTCTATCTTAGTCAAATCAACTTGCTAACCCAAATATAGGTTTTATTTCCATAGTATACTAGATGGGGAAAGGAATGAAATCATCTAATTATGTAGCTAATAAATCTATTATCATGTTTATTGATAGTTCCATTGTTATTTAATGCTTGATCCATAATATCATTTATCAAGATGTATGTATTATGCACAATATTGCATGTAATTATTAGCTACTAGAATTAAAAAACTCGTAACCATATGGTGAAGGTAATAAATTACTAATTTTAAACATATTTCAAAGTCTCAAACCTTCTCCATACATTAGGAAAATTGAATTAGCCAAAATGTGTAAATTAACTTAAGTTGGTGTTGCCCAATATTATGGCATTGATCTTCCTCAGTTTGGATACAAAACTTGCTTCTCTTAGGCCCTCTAAATCTAAAAGAGAAAATGAGCCTACGACACTATTGAGCTAATCCTTAGAAGTGATGTTGTCTTTGAGTAGTATAGGTGCTCCATGAAAGTGGCTGTTGTTGTTCTACAACACATGCACCATTTTTTAACTTTGGAAATGCCCCCCCCCCCTTTTCTTGGGCTCACAAAAGCTTGGTCCTCAAAATAAGGTATCTTCCAAGGTGCCTTAGGAATTGGAAATTTTGTAGTTTGATTTTAGGAGTCTGGTCAGTTAGCATAATTTTTTAACCCCTAACACTAGTATACTAATGTTTATCTTTTGTGTAGGTCATCATGACGTTCTCATCATCCATAGCATAAAAAATTAACATGGTATTGCATGTGCATTTTCAAAACAGGTGCCTTGGGATTTTAGATAGAAGAAGCAAAAGGAGTTCAAGTATATGAAAATGTTGAGCTATAAAGAGGGCATCAATCATAAAAAATATCAAGAATAAGTACACTAGAGTGCTCCTAGACCTTGTCTGATAAAAACCTAGAAACCATTTTCAAAATTGAGAACTTTGATTTTTGGGTGAATTGAATACCTTGTGCACTTCCTTGAAGGTGCACAGGTGCGAAGGTGCGCAAGTGCCCTTTTTTCAAGGTGTTCTTTTATCATGGTACACTTTTTGAAGATTCACAAGGTGTGCATTGAAATTTTGAATATACATAAGTTGGAGGACTCTAGAAGGTGTGTATGTGCATAATTTGATGATTAGGTGGAGGAATTTTCTCTAGAAGGTGCACATGTACGAATGTGTGGAGGTGCGTAATTCTAAAAAATCTTAAAGATGCTCAAAGTCCCAAAGATGCTAATGTCTTCAAGTGCACAATTTTACAAAGACTTGAAGATCAAAGTGCATAGGTGTGCAAGGTGTACAAATGGGCTTAAATCATCGAAAAAATCAAAATAAGTAAGATCAAAATAAGTAAACAAGAGTGATCTAAAATCCCATTTGAGAAAAAACCAAAAAACCATTTAAAAAAATGAAAACTTTGATTTGTTGGTGAATTGAGCACCTTGTGCACTTCCCTGAAGGTGCACAGGTGCTCAAGTGCTTAGGTGCACAATTTGAAGATTTGGTAAAGGAATTATCTCTAAAGGTGCATAGTTGTACATATCTAAAACATATAGAGATCCCCTAAAATCTTGAACATTACCATGGCTTCCTTGTCTTCTGTAGCAACTAAGATCACACTCAAACCTATGACTTTCAAGTTCTACAAAGTGCCCAAGAAGTCACACTTCATTATTTCCACATGGAAGTGAAGAAAAAGTATGAAGCTTTAGAATTATTAACTCCTCAATAAATCATCTTTGTCATCCAAAAGTTCAAAGGGAAACATCGAGACATCATTTTGGTATGAAGGCGAAGAAAACCTAGATGCTAGAAATTTAGTTTTGACACTTAGAAGAATTTTTGGATTTTTGGGTCTTGTCACAAAGGTGTGCATGTGCACAAGTGCATTTTTTTTTCCAAGGTGCACTTTTCTTAGGGGTGCACTGACATTTTTGAAGAAGTAGTGCACCAATAGTTAACTGCCAGTTGCTATTTTTGAGCATTCCATGCATCAAAAATGTATTTTAATAGCAGTTCAACTCTTAGAGACACCTAGAGAAGGCCGAGCTTCCATTTTTAGAGCTCCTAGAGAATCCCAGATCATCTCGTGGATTCTATCTTCTTATCACCTTCTTAATTTATTGTTTTAATTCATGTAAAGGCTCATGCACCCATTAATTGATATAAACAAGGGTGGAGGCCTAATTAGCACCATTTTAGAGAGTAGTTTATATGTAATTAGCTTTATTTTATAATTTTTTTAGCATGAGTTTGCATTAGAAGAGCTCTCACTTCTAACACAAAGCTAGGAGGAGAGAATTTCTTTTAAATACATGGATGTAATATGTACTCCAGGTTGTTATATTGATGCACTAATATATGCTATTGGTGATCTCATTCTAAGTGTAGTTATTCTTGTCAGTGTGTGTTATTTTTGTGAATGCATGTTCATAAATTATCATGGAGCCAATGGTTTTATTGTGTTTTTATGATTGTGTGACCTTTTGGTTTTATTGTGTTGATGTCGAGTATAAAGAGTTTCCTATAAGTGCTAAGTGATGATAGTTGATGTCGAGCTCGTAGTAGTTGTCGAGTGATGGAAACATCAATAGATGTCAAGTGAACTCAAAATCGATTATTGCCAAGCTTACAACTGTATAAGAACTTAACATTAAATGCAAGGTTTTCAAATAGCATATGATTGATTTTAATTCATTCTTCATCATTTCAAAATTGAGAAAAAGCAAGAAGGGCAAGAGGCAATCAGGAAATTCTTTAGAAGTGATTGTAGAATATTTGTGCAACAATTCATCACCATTTCGTCTAACCTTGAAAGGTATTTATCAAGAGCCGAGCTACACAATTTAAATTCTCAAAAACCCTAGTTTGACAAAATGGCATCAAGTTCAAAAAATGTTGAAGGGAACAAAGTTTTAAACATTTAGCTAGTTAGTAATGAAGTTAAGCAGCCCGTATTTAAAGCCATTCCTGACAATGCATATAAACAAGATCCTACTCGCACATTATCCATTATCCTGCCAAATGTGATAATGGTAAAAGATGTGAGGAAATGATACAATTGTAAGATAGGAAGCATTGGTGACATGGAGATTAAAGAGACATACAAAAAATGTTTTGAAGATGGTGTTTTGAAGGAAGAATATAAAATTGTTGAGAAAATGGGTTTAACACGAGCCCTAGATTTTCCAAATGTATTCAAAATAGAGTGGATATGAATTGTGCTAAGATGAATTCATGATGGTTCCTTATGGCTGGAAGGTGAACCAATCAAGATTACCAAGAAAATAATCCATAAGGTTACTAGCTACCCAACCCTAGATCATCCTAAGACACTCATAAGTGATTCCCAAGAAATGATTTAAAAGAATATTGGAGTAGTCTAGAATAAGAGAGGTATGACAATAGATACAATCACAGATCCTCTTATTAACTTTTTTGTAAGGGTAATATCACATAAATTCTATCAATCTAGTAGATTGAATAGTGTACCCTACATAGCTATGGATTTTGGTTACAAGGTTGTTAAGAAAGATCATACATATGATCTAGCAGAACTTCAATTGCAACAACTTATGGAGAACCTTGGAGCAATAAGGAAAACCAAGAGTGTATAATGCAAGTTTGGTTCAATATTAATCTTCATATTCTTTTATGTACAAAACAAATCCCCCTGATTTGGAACAATAGGATGGAAGATTAACAGATCAGTTGCAATACAGATAGGTAGATACATTGAGTAGCTAGGAGAAAACTTTGAAACAATCATGACTAGCTACTTTGAAAATTTCAAGCAGTCAATAAAAAAGATACTAAGAATACCAATATCCTTAGTTGAAAAATACTATTATGACATTTTTTTTCTTGTTGATGCTTATTACACATTTGTACAAGTTTCCATACCAAGGGTGAGATGGTTGAGATCCTTAGGATATGAGGTAAATGTAGATAAAGCCTCCACAACAATAACAACTCTACTTGCAGAAGTAGACAAGACCACAATTTTTTTGGAAACTATGAGATGGTAAAATATAATATTACCATGGATTTGAAGACTACCTCTACCATGAATAAAAAGGAAAAGATAGTAAAGAAATTGAAAGAAAAATTTGGAGAGGTTGTTGAGGAGGATGAGGAAGAAGAGGAAGAACAAACTCAAGCTCCAAAACCTCTAGCATTAACATAGGGCATGGGAGTAGACAAAGAAGAGGAGGAGACCAGAGATGAAAAGGGAGAAGAAGTTGAGGAAGCACCTACTCCTTCCAAGAAAAAGAAAAGGAAGGCAAATGCATAGCCAGTGGAAAGGACAAAGAAACTTGTTAAACCAAGTTAGCCAAAGGCCACTACACCTACGAATAGAGCCTACACACATCCCACAACACAAAAGGCTTGAGAAAAGAAAAAGAAAAAAAAGGAAGGAGGATAGGAGAAGAAAAGACAAAGAAGGAAGTATGTGACTCAATAAAATTCTGATGAAGAGAAGACAAAATTAGATGACAACAGTCAATTCAATGTGGTGAGTCACAATCCTCTCTCAGACCTTGAGAATCCTTGTGAAAATGTTAAGGTAGATCTTTTAGGTTTTAGTCATGTTGAATTTGATAAATTGGGTAAAGTAGAGAAGAACCAAGTGGAAGAGGTATTTTATGCCATGACACCACTAGAATTTTCCAACTCAGTACCTAAAAATCTATATGACATTGTTGAGTAAAAATGGCATTATTGTCTAAATTTGGAAAGAAAAATTAGGGAGACAACACTGGCCCAAGTAATGTCTAAGTTGACTAAGGGAAAAATTGCTAAGGTAGTAAAGAAATATGCAGTTAGGTTCACACCTAAATATAGAGCCTTTAGAATTCTCCAAAACAATATTGAAGATGTTGTTAAGAAATCAACACAAATCTAGAAACTCATTTATAGGTTGATCACTATCATGAAAGGAGAAATTGACTCTTTAAAGGTTAAATATGATGAAAAAATATGATGATAAGGAGGATGATAACAAAGATGATGATAAGGATGATGGTGACAAAGATAAAATAGTTGGACGAGAGACAGAAACAAAAGAAGATGACAAGGTGACAACTAAGCCTGAGCAATAAGAAGAATAGAGTGTACATGGCACACAATTGCTAAGTGTCAATCCTCCCCATGAAAAAACCAAAAAAACTAGAACTATAACTGTAAAGGATTTCTCTAACCCATTAGCTCAAAACATCAATCTTCTTAATGTAGAAAACTTGAAGAAGATCTTAGATCAATCTACATTGCAAGCCAAACTATGTAACAATATAAATTTGGTGAGTGTAGATGAGCTACAAAAGGTAGTAACTGATGTCACAAGGGAAAAGGTGAATCCAAAATAACCACATTCCATCATCCCTTTAGTTACTCATTGATGCAGGAGCATCCTGGGTTTCTTTGTAATTCCGCACATTAGTTCATTCTGCCTAGTTCCAATTGGGCCGACTTTGCTCACATTTAATTTTGGTATAGTTAATTATATTTGATGAGGGCTGACTTGTGGTTTCTTTATGTTCTAGAATTATCCATAAGCCATTTTGGCAAGTATAAGTAGGGTGTTTAGGTTTAGGGTTAGGGCATCTGGGGAGAGTTCAAAAGAAGGATTTAAAAAGCTGATTTGGAGATCTAGAAGTTGTACATTTGTAATTGGCCATAACCCATAAGGCCTTAAAATTGGGAATGTATGCTAAATATTTGATGAATCAATAAATATATCCTTGTTCTCTCTTTCCTTGGTGCTGTTCCTCATGTTTGCTTCCATTGTGTTAACTCTTGCAGGGTGGTTTGGATAGTTGGGTGTGCCTTTGGCCCTAGTTATTCATCCCTTACCTGCATCAGTTGGTATTAGAGCCCAAAGTTCATCCTTGTGGAGATTGGATCATGTAGAACCCTGATTTGGATCTAGTTGTAGGGTGGCAGATATGTGGATTTGACCTATAACTTGCAAAGGGTTACAATCTTGTAGGAACCTAATTTGTAAAGATGGTTCGTGGTAGAGGAAATAATGTTGATAATGCTATATTGGATCAGTTAAGACAAATTTCAGCCAAATTAGATGCCATGGAGACAACCCAGAGGAGAGGAGCATATCTTGAAGATGTAAGTGATGATGAAGCATTAGCACCAAACCATAATCTAGAACCTAAAGAAGATCGAGATGAGGAAAGATTGTTGTGATTATTGTCTAGGGAAAATTCAAAGCTTTCTGTAGAAGTTGTTCCTTATGATGGGAAATTGGATACACATACTATACTACATTGGATCTCTGATATGGAGAAGTTCTTTGAGTATGAAAACACTCTTCATAATAGAAAGGTGAAGATTATAGTCACTAGGCTGAAAGCTCATGCATCATTATGGTGGGAGCACTTGCAAATTGATAGACAAAGGAGAGGAAAGGAGAAGATAAGAACTTGGCCAAAGATGGTGAACAAGGTAAAGAACAAATTCCTCCTTGCTGATTACCAAGTTAGCTTATTGAGAAAGATGCAACATTTGAAACAAAGGGACATGACTGTGAAAGAATATACCAAGGAATTCTATAGATTAGAGATCAGATCTGGACATGTGGATGATGATGTTGAGAAAATTGCAAGGTACATTAATGGATTGAGATCTGGAATTCAAGATGAGATAAGTTTTGTGAAGTTGGAAAGTGTGGAAGAAGCATACCAGTATGCCTTGAAGGCTGAGGAGATCTTGACAAAGAAGCATGAACAAAGACAAAGAGGTAGAGGTAGATCTTATGGAGAAAGTAGTAGATCTTGTGTATGAGAAATATGTTAGCAAAGGAATACTAATCTATTAAAAGAACAAAGCATTAACTAAAAAAATTACTATAACATATAAGAGAGACCAAAAGAGAAACCCTCAAATGAGAATATGAGCCATGGAATGGCTCTCTCAATGAGATTATTCTCTTGATGTATGGATGAGTCTAATGGATTAGTTTGGTAGGATTATGGGATGTATGCTAAAGCTTCAAACTAGCTTCAATGAAGATTTTTGGGATTTTTGGTGTGGATGTACGAGATTGGTATAAAACTTGGTCTTAAAATGGCATTATAACTTTAGCTCAAAAGTTGTGATGAAATGGCTTGGGAGGGGATTCAATTTATAGGCTAAGGGATTGAGGGATGGAGGGTTAAGATGCAAGGAGAGATGAAAGCTTAAGGAGGGCTAGGATGCACTCAAAGGGGAGCACATGGATTGTGCTTGTTTAGCACCAACCAAGGAGTGACACATGTCACAGGGTGAGTGGATGGAGGCAACGGGATGGATGAGTCAACAAAGGAGGCTCAAGGGATAATATCTTCATAAAGACCCTTCATAATGGCTTGTAAGAGTTTTTATGGCTTTTGTAAGAGCATTCATGGCTTAGTGGTTGGGATATTTTGGAGGGAGTTGAGATTTTTGACTTTGCTTGGCTTAGAAAAGTCTTAAGCTTGCTTAGGGAATGTGACAACATTAGGGGGTGGATTAGGCTTGGGTTTAGGATTAGATTAGGCTTGTTAGAGATATGCAAGTGGATGGCATTAATGAGGTTGGGTGAGTTAGTGGCTAAGCTTGGTTAGTATGGGTGGATGGGGTGGATTAGGCTAAATGGAGGATTTAGGATAGTTTAGGGGTTATTAGATTTGGGGGTTTTATTTATCAAATAGATTTATTTAATAAATGTGGATTTTGGAATTAGATAGGAGAATAGGATTTAATTGATAAATGATAGATTATTTGATTTATCAATTAGGACTATAGATGATTAATTAAATTAATCAGCTAGGGGATGGCAAAGGATTTAATTAAATAGGAATTTAATTAATGATGCCTTTAGAGATAACTAAATAGGATTACCAAAGCGGTGTAATCAAATTTAGGTGTCTACATTTTGCCCCTCTTTGACATAGTTTTGAGACAACACTATTTCAAAGAAGTTCAGATATAAATGACATGAGGAAGATGTTTTAGCAACAAAGTTTCCCTAGCCTCGGATAAGAAGAGGAGAGACTAGACTTAGATGATGCCCCCTCAAGAAGGCGACAGAGAGAGAAATGAGGCTCGACGACTTCTTGAAAAAAATAAAAGAATCTGGGATGAGCAAGGACACAGATTGGCAAAGAGAAGGGGCTAAATTAGCTCAAACTCTCACTATGGGAGAATGATAAAGGGGAAAATTAGAGGCACAAGAGTAAATAAGCTTAAGACTTTCAGGATTAGGGGAGGATGAAGGAGAAGAGCACTATAAAAAGGATTCCATGATAGGGAGATGGATGAGGGGATTATAAAGTTGATGCAATAGGATTTCAAAGAGTCAGATTGGTAGAAGATGGGTTTCAGGGATCCCTAGGACTAGGATTGTGGATCTCGAAAGATGAGGCTTGGTGGATTGATTGGATTGGTTGATCCCTAAGACTAGGATTTTGGATCCCTAAAGCTAAAAGTGAAGATTGATTCAAAGAGATACTGATGCATAAGCTAGGATAGGTGCTGGATATGGATAGGGGATAATGGAGATGAAGGGAATCCATTGAAGCCTTTTGAGCAGGGGAATACTTCAAAGAGAAGTACCACCATGTAGTTGAGCACTAGATTCGCTATAGGACTGTTGGTTAATTGCCAAGGTTACCAAGAACATCAAGGCCTTTTCACCAATTGTCCAAAGGACTGATAGACTCACTCAAAATAAATACGCAAGGATTGCCCCAGCATCACACATGAATCTTGAAAGAATCAGAGTGGAACCGACACTGGGTAACCCACAAGCAGAAAAGAAAAACAAACAAAAGACTTGATCAAGACCTTACAACCAGATTGCCCCATTCGCAGTATACCATGATATGGAAGATCGTGGCAACTTTGAGGAGGGAAAAAAAAGATTATTTGGAAAAGATACTTCAAGACCCAAAAGGGAAGATTCCAGATCAAAAGAAAGTGAAAATCCAAAAGAGAACCATTTGCCAACTAGATGGGTAGGATGAGGTACTAACGGATCAAGATCAGACATGAGAAAAGTTATATCCTACAAGGATCTATCGGAGAGCACCTAAGCTAATGGATCTGGATGAGTGATGTGTCTGGCAAGCTGAACTAAGAAGGATAACACTTTGGTGATAGGAGATCTAGCTAAAGGATGCATTGGAATGGCTAACCAAGGGTTGTGCGATGTGTGCAAGATGCTGATCAAGGAGGAACTGACACGAAAGCTGGATAGATACAATGGTACTAAGCTAAAGAGGATGTAAAAGCTAACGGACCAAGATATGTTACAAATGTACAAGGTTGTTCATGTTTGGGTTTTGTGAGATGAAATGTTTGTGAAGGGTGGGATGTCTGTAATAGTTGATAGGCAGATAGGTAGATGGTTTGCGAAAAGCTTAAGTGAAAATGGGATTCTTTATGTGCATGTGATAGGATACAAGCTAGGATACAAGATTTGTCATATAATATAAACTAGAATATGGTACAAGCTTTGGACAAGATTTGGATATACAAGCTATGATACAAGGAATGATACAAGATTTACAAGCTGGGGTAAAAGATTTACAAGATGAGGTACAAGATTTACAAGCTGTACAGGAGGTATTTACAAGCTTCATTAGATTTTGGATATTTGGTTAGAACACCAAAGGAACAAGCATGTGTTTTATGGGATGGTGGGTGAATGGATGAGAGATAGGATAGTGATAGATAATGGATTAGTCTTAGTACACAAGGTGCCTAAATTACCAGGTTTTCACCAAGGTACCTATCCAAGGTGCTTGAATTGCCAAGTTTTCACCATTGGATGCTTATTTCTCTTTACTATTTTTTTTTTGTATTTTTCAAAAGCTCAGCATACCAAGGATCTTTAAGCATAGAACCTCTTGAGATGAATGATGTTTGTAGGATCATTCAAGAGTTCTCCTTTTGGTGTAGATAGTTGATAGGCTTTAGAGCCAAAGGAGGCAGTGACAACATAAGGACCAAGCCATGTAGGTTCAAACTTGCCTTTCTTTTCTCGATCTTCTTGTACTTTCATGTTTTCTTTGAGGACCATGTCATCGGGCTAAAAGTGTCATGGAAGCACCTTCCTATTGAAATTTCTTTTGAGATGAGTTTGATAGACTGTGAGATGATCATAGGCTTGTTGTCGCTTCTCATTTAAGAGATCTAGCTAGGTGAGCCGAGCTACTCTGTATTCTTCATCTAATATTTGCCTTTGCAAAGATATGCGCAAGGAGGGAAGTTCAACCTCTATAGGTAGTACCACTTTGGCACCATAGACTATGGAGTATGGAGTTGTGCCTGTGGATGTATGGAAGGAAGTTCGATGAGCCCATAGGGCTAGATTTATTTGTAGGTGCCAATCACAGCCGGAATCATTGACAACTTTCTTTAGGATTTTGAGGAGGGTTTTGTTAGTTGCCTCCGCCTGGCCGTTACCTTGTGGGAAATATGGGCTAGAAAAGTTGTGATGGATGCAGAGGGAAGTGCATAATTCTTCCATGTTGAGATTTTCAAAGTTACCTCCGTGGTTGGTGAAGATGGTGGATGGGATGCTGAAGCGGCAAACAATGTGGGACAAGATGAACTTGGAGACCTGAACTCCTGTAGCTGAGACTAGGGGGACTTCTTCCACCCACTTAGTGAAATAATCTGTAGCTGTTATTATCCATTTATGTCCATCAGATGAGAGGGGTGTGATAGTTTCAACTAGATCAAGGCCCCAACAAGCGAAAGGCCAAGGTGGTGCAATAGGCTATAGATCCTATGCTGGAGTCTACACAAGATTTAAGTGTTGCTGACACGGGAGACACTTTCTAACAAAGTCACAGGAGTCTTCTTCAATGGTAGGCCAATAGTATCTTGCTCTAAGGATTTTTTGCGCTAGGACAATACCACTCATGTGGGCACTGCAAAGTCTGGAGTGTACTTCTTTTAACACCATCGTGGCCTCGTTTTGGTCTAAACATCAAGAGAGAGTATCGTGATAACCCCGATGATATAGGGTGTTGGCTATGATAACATAGCGGGATGATTTTTGGATGAGGTTCTGGCATTGGGTACGTGTGAGGTGAGGGGATATGATACCATCATTAAGGTAAGCGTGAATCTCATGGTACCAAGGGGATTGGGGACCAACCAAGATACAAACACGGTTTGAATCCTCATTCGCATAGGTGGGTGTGAGAATTTGCTCGACTAAAAGCTCATACTGTGTAGCTGCTTGGGGAATTTCCAAAAGCGAGTCAATAGTAGCCATAACATCTACTGCTTTGTTCTGTATTTGAGGCACTTGTGTAAATTGAAGCTTTGTAAAATGCTGGGTTAGCTGATCAACTAGCTCTTTGTAGGGTAATAGCTTTTCATCTTTGGTTTGATATTCATTTAGGGCTTGCTTGATGATGAGCTGAGAATCACCAAAGATTTGTAACTCAGTGATTTTCCATTCTACAGCTATGTTTAATCCTGCTATGAGGGCCTCATATTCACCTATATTGTTGGTGCTTGGGAATTGTAGCTTGAAGGCTTTTGGAATGTAATCTCCTTGAGGTGTGACCAACAATATTCCTGCCCCTGATCCACGAGATGTGTATGAGCCATCAAAATAAAGTTTCCATGGGGGCTGTTCTTCAATTAGATAGATATGCTCATCTAGAAATTTTGTGATCAATGGATAAGAATCTATTAGAGGTGCATTAGCTAGGTGATCTACTATAGCTTGCCCTTTGATTGCCTTTCTGTCCACATACTAGATGTCAAATTCGCTAAGGAGCATAACCCATTTGGCAAAACAGCCTGTAAGTGCTATTCTGGAGAGCATATACTTGAGAGGGTCAATCTTGGAGACTAGTTGGATGGTATGACTTAGCATGTAATGGTGAAGCTTTTGAGTTGAGAAAACAACTGCCAAACAAGCTTTTTCCATAGGAGTATAATTGAGTTCATAACCAACTAGGGTTCTATTGATGTAGTAGATGGCTCTTTCTCTGTCATAGTCATCAAACTGTGCTAGAAGTGCTCCTAGAGTAGTAGGTGTTGCTGATATGTACAAAATTAGGGGATGACCAGGAACTGGTGGAACCAAGATAGGGGGATTGGTGAGATACTGCTTGAGCTGATCAAAACTACGCTGACATAAATGATCTCACTTGAAGTTCTCATCCTTCTTTAGTAAATGTGAAAATGGTGTACACTTATCTGCAAGCTGGGAGATGAAGTTCCTTGAAGAGAGCAAAGCTGTCATAGTGTCTAGGGAGGAGGCATGTCTAAGATAGCCTTGACCTTCTTCGGGTCAATCTCTATACCTTGTTTAGAAACTATAAAGCCTAGAAGCTTGCCAGATGTGACCCCGAAGAAACACTTCTTGGGATTCAACATGAGATGATATTTGGCTAACCTATCAAAGACTTTCTCTAGGTTAGCAAGATGATCCATGAAGGTGTGAGATTTAACCAAGATATCATCTACATAATCCTCCAAAATTCTATGGATGAGATCATGAAAAATGGCTATCATAGCTCGTTGATAGGTAGCCCCAGCATTCTTTAGGCCAAAAGGCATCATGTTGTAACAAAAGGTTCCCCAAGGGGTAGTGAATGCTGTCTTATGCTGATCCTCTTCTGCAATCTTGATTTGATTATACCCAGAAAATCCATCCATGAGGGACAAAATTTCATGTCCAACTGTAAGATCTACAATCATATCTATGTTGGGCAAGGGAAAATCATCTTTTGGACAAGCTTTGTTAAGATCTCTGAAATCAGTGCAAATTCTAATGTCACTGGAAGGTTTAGTGATGGGGACCATGTTGGAGATCCACTCTGAGTGGTCAATAGGTTGAATGACCTTAGCAGCTAACATTCTTTCTAATTCAGCTTTGACCAGTAGTGCCACCTTGGGGTGCATTTTTCTAAGCTTTTGTCTGACGGGCTTGATCTTTGGATTGACTGCAAGATGATGAACTACAAGCTTTGGATCAAGTCCTGGCATGTCCTGATATGACCATGCAAAGTAGCCAATGTTCTCTCTTAAGACCTCAAAGAGGAGATCAACTTGGTCTTGTGATAGGGATGCAACAATGTGAACAAGTTTGGGGATCTCTAAAGAACCGATGTTGACTTCTCTAGTATCCTCAATTAGAATAGAAGACAACTTTGGTTGATTATCTTGAGGAGGTAATGCTAAATCCTCATGTTCTGCTTGTGGCTCTGGATGTTCTTGTTGAGGGGTTCTCTTCACTACCTTAGCTAGTCTCGAATTCACCTTAGTTCCAGTTTTGGGTGTATTGGAACTAGGTTGGGGATTTTCTCCAAAATACCCCTTGGGATCTAGCTTGTAGATATAGGCAGAATCTGGCTTTGTTTTTTTATGAGGAGTTTTGGCTCCCATGAATCTTAGAAGCACTTCTTCTGATGTGAACTCATCAATGTGTATGACGCTTGGTTGGTCCCAATCTATGAGTTGTGGATGGCCGAGTGGTAGGTCAATGAGGTGGATGGATAGTTCTTGGAGAATAGAGTCTCCCAAGGAGATTTGGTCTAGGATATCATCGTAGGCTCTCTTCTCAACTTCCTCAGGAATGCTTTTGATTTTGACAAGGTTGCGGTGAATCTTCAAAAAAGCATGACCATCTGTATTGGTGCCCCCAGTTGTGGGTATGCCAAAGCCAAGACCTGACTTTGATTCCCACTTGTGTGCATCGATGGGGCACTACATGCCTCTCTCTTCTAGTCCTAGACCACCACCTTGATAGTTCCATTTGTTAGTGATGAGCTTATGTTCTTGGGGATACTTCTGGCTAAAGTGATCAAGGTGTGCTTGATTTCTTGGAGGTGCATCCTTATGTAACCAATTGTTGATATCTGGAGTGAGCTCCTCATGAAGAGGGATTTTTGAGGATACAAAGGTTGTTGGGCCAAACTATTTGTATTGAGGAGGTGGAATCTCCTTATCTTTGTGATATGTTGGTCATCCATGGGCATGTGGATCAAGTGGGAGTACCCCGACATCAAATGCATCTGACAAACTATACTCTCCACAGCCTTTGTTATTGATCTTTATGGTAGACAGGGTGGAGGCGAGGATGGTTTCTGGGTCATTACAAGTGTGGGATAAGTTGGCGATGGCTATGCCAATATCAATTCTAGGGCAATGGTTTGTATATGAGGCTTCAACTGCATTGCAGTAAGCAAAGGGTTTTGGATTGGCATGGATGGTTACCTCAGTGCCTTGCTGCAAAAATTTGATGCACTAATGGTAAGTGGATGAAACGGCTTTCATGACATGAATCCATGAGTGACTGAGGAGGATGTTAAATGGTAGGTTTAGATCAATAACATGGCAGAGTGTCTCTTGGATGACTGGCCCAACCTTGATTGGCAGCAGAATAGTTCCTTCTATGGTTCTTTCCAAGTTTTCATAAGCTTTGATGATGATAACCTCACTGATGATATTTGCCTCAGTATACCCAGCTTGTTTTATGAATTTTAGGGTGCAAATATTCAAGGCTGATCCATTATCTATCATTACTTTTTTCACAACAAAATTGGATACCATGATGGCTATGCAAAGTGGAAGGGTGTGATTTGGCTCAACCACGGGTATGTCGGTGGGTTTGAATGATAAGGCACATGAGGAGGATAGGTGTCCAACAAGATTATGAAAATTAGTAGCATTGATATCTGAAGGGACACGAGATTCTATAAGAGCACTGTCAAGGATGTTCTTGTACACAAGACTAGTGCGAAGAAGGTCTAAAATGAAGATTTGGGCAGGCATGTTCCCAAGGTGTTCAAAGATATACAACCTATGGGGCTACCATAGTCTATATAGGATGAAATGTGGTCATTGTTCTTCCCATGTTTTTGGTTTGGCTAGCAGTTGTTGGTGTTGTTGTTGTTGGCTTGGATAGGTGCTTTTCCAAGATTTTGGTTGTTGTGAGGAGGAAAAGCATTTTGATAGATCTGTAAGCCTACATTGGGAGAGGTTTGGGCACCAACAGTGATTTCTTTCTGATCAATGAGGTCCTACACATAATCTTTTAGTTTCATGCATCTGAGGGTGGTGTGACCTTTTACCCTATGAAATTTGTAGTACTCATTGTCTTTGTACCATGCAGCTTTGGATTGGCTTGGGTCAATTTGCTGGGTAGGAGGAAATTTGATGAGGTTTTCCTTAACTAATTTCTCAAAAATGACATCCAAAGGTTCACCAAGGGGTGTATAATTTCTAGGTACAGGTTGGAATCTAGGCTTTTGTCCTGTAGCTACATTGATGGCATTAGCTTGATTGCTAGACCCTTGGAAGTTGGGTCTTGGATTGTGGTTTTGATAGCTTTGGTTATTCTACTGTTGGTAGTTGATAGCTTGCTGATTGTTTGGTTGATATGGTGGGTTGGACTGGTTTTGAGAAGGACCAACAATATTCACATGTCTGGTGTCAGTGATGCCATCTGTTGCAACATTCTTGTTTTTGTTCCAATACCTAGACTTGTCATTGGAATGTGATTGATTTTGGTTGGCTTCCTTGTAAATCTTGACCACACCATCTTTAATGAGTCCTTGCTCAAGGATCATTCCTTTCTCTTTGATATCTTTGTAGGTCTGCAAATAGTTCATGGTCATGTGGTGAGCCAAGCTAGGATGGGCATTATCAATAAAAATTTTCACCAAATGGCACTCTGGCAAGGTGCAAGATATGCGGGTGGTAAGGGTTTTCCATCTTTGCAGATATTCGAGAAGGCTTTCTCCACCTTTTTGCTTAGTGTGGACAAGATCAACTACTGATAGCTCTGTTTCAATAGGATGGGCATATTGGGCTACAAATGCCTCAGACAATTCAACAAAGTTTTCAATTGTGCCATATGGTATTCTATAAAATGATTCAAGAGCTGGTCTAGCCAAGCTTTTGAGAAAGAGGCGCAAGAGGAAGACGTCATCGTATGCCACTTCTTGGCAGTGCATGTAAAATTCTTTGATATGTGTGATAGGGTTTCCTTTTCCTCTAAATTTGTCAAATTTGGGTGTCTCAAAATGCTTGGGAAATGGTGTCATGGTAATGGCTCTGTCAAATGGGTAAGGACACACATTCTCAAACTTGAAGGTTTTTGGATCATTTCCTTCCTGTATGTTCTTCAAAGCTATCTTCATGGCTTCCCATTCTAAATTAATGGGTGATCGCTGGGGTGCCCCCAATGTAGGAGTTCCCTGAGGTAGATATGTATTAGATGGGGCAATGGAATATGGATGGCTTTGAGGTATGGGCTGGTAGGGATTGTACATGGCTTGGGAAATTGAATGGTGGATGATGGGTTGCTGAGGTGGAGGGGGCACATATTGCTACATGTGTTGCGAGGCTTGCTGCTGATATTGGATTTGAGGTTGGGATTGAGGAACATAAGCTGGCTGTGAGATAAATGGATTGCTTTGTAGAGGTAAGGTATAAGATAGTTGTGAAGCTTGGGGAAAGGATTGGGGAGCTTGTGTAACTTGGCTTTGGATTTGAGGAGTTTGACCAATATATGTGGGTTGTGCCCCCATTTGGGAAGATATCTGCATGGCAAAGGAGGCCAAGTAATTGGTGGTTGGTGCTAGTGGATTTCCTCCTAGAAGTGGCATAGAAAAATAGTTAGTGATAGGAGGTAATGGATTAGTTGGTGGTGGAGGTGGTGAGAATTGAAAGCTTGGGAATGGAACTGATGGGGTTTGATAGCTTTATGGAGTGAAGGTAGTAGCTTGTGGATTTGTGGCTGATGGCACTGAGCTTCAAGAACCTAGTGGAAATGATGGAATTGTGTTCTGAGCTGAGGTAAACAAGCTAGGGGTGATGAAGGGTTGATTACTTGGCCCCATGGGTGGCATCCCTATTGTATATTCTTGAGGTTGGCCAAAGATGCTAGCACTAATTTGGGAGATGGGTGGATTTGGAAGGCTGGGTTGGAGAGCAGCAACAACAATAGTGAAGGGAGTGAATGGTGAGGTTTTTTGGGTGAAGGGGGTTTGGGATGGAGTGGTATGGACCAATGTTGGAGTGGTGGTGGCTGGATTGGCTTGTGGAAGGGAGATTTTAACTTGAGTGGAGGCTGGTATGTTTGGGTCTATTTGATCATATGGGGTGGGTTGAGGCTCTTCTTTTGGCACATATTGAGGATAATTGGAATCATAAGAGCCTATGGGTGGTGGGAGTTGTCCAAATAATGGGTGAGATTGCTCTGATCGGGGAGGAGGTCTTTCAAAGTTGAAGGCTCCAACGTTGTCCCTTCGAAAGTTAGCCATGATTGTTTCTTTATTCTTGTCTATAATGGCATTCACCAATACTGCATTTCTTGGTTGGTTCATCAAAGCTTCAATGTCAGTTGGTGATGGTATGGTGTTCTCTGGGCTGAAGGATGGTTGACTGCTCAAGGGGAGTGATGCTGTTTGATCCAAATGATAGGGCTCTATTGTTTCCTTCTTAATGGCTAAGCGAGTGATAGGTGGCATGAAAATGCAGAATGTTTCCTAGGGATGAGATGCAACAATGTTAATGGATGCAAAAGGGGAAGGCTTTTCTATGCAAATGATTTCCTAGGTTGAGGCAAAGCTATATGACAAAACCTAAGGAGGATTGAGTTGGGGATTCTAACTTCAAAGATATGTTGCCAAAGAATGAAAGGTCTTCTTTCCTATGTGCAAGCTTGGTGGTGATTGTGTCAACTTAACGATAGACTGATGATCCTTTAGGAAGAACACGAGATTGACCACTTATGGATCCCAACCTTTAGCTCAAGGTGATGAGGGATAACAAGTGACAAATCTAGATTACCCTAGACAAAGCTCTATCAAAGTGATAACCTTGGTGAGGCTAGTGGATTTGGAAGATTTTAGGAATGGAAAACTTTTGGCAAGGTGACAACAATTTTGAAGGCTTGGATGTGAAGTTTTTGGATTGCTGGCTAGATGGTTTGGTTCTAAATGAGATGGATGAGCTAAAATGCTTAAGGGGATGACTAAGGATGGCTGGCTTACCTAAAAGGATGACTCTAAAGTGAATCTCATGTAAGAAGATGTGGAGAAACAAGGGGGTCTAATCATAGAAGTCATGCCTAGTTGGTAAGGCATAAGCATTGTTAACTCTTGGATGTTGGTTAAGTTGGATGGTGCGATCTAACTAGGCATCTTGAAGGGCTTCTTCAACAGCTTTATCTTCTGCTTTGTGGAGTTTGGAAATTCGAGGACTTGGTGTTAGTTCCTTTCTCTTGGCTGAAAGTTCTTGGTATGCCTGAGATGGTTTGAGTTTGACTTTGTGAAAATTTTGTTTGGGTTTGGGTTGTTCTAAGATGAATTCCTGAATCTGCTTGGCTTTGAGAGATCTCGATTGTTTTGCTTTAACTTGTTTGACTCCTAAAATAGGCAGTGACTATGGTAAGTGTGCCCTAAGCTAGGATTGACCAAGTTTGGCAAACATTCATTCAACAAATAAAAAAAACAAGCAATAGATAGGAACAACTAGATAGAAGTTTTTGATTCTTAGAATGTGATACTTGCACCGAGGAGTGTGTATGTTTTACAAATGTTTCAATCAGTCACTTCAAACACATTAACATCCTAGATGGTTGTCTACAGGGCTAACAGTTGGTTTAGCTAGGGAGTCCTCAATACACCCAAGGTACGTGAGGCCCAAGTTCGTAGATGAAACCAAAAAAATGTCACACAGTCGAGAGGAGTGGTAACCCACTTCTCCTCTTTCACTTCTCAAGGGTATAAAGTTCCTTGAGGCTTAGCCTGAGTGACAAAATTTTGATTCCAAGAGAGGTGTCTTTGGATTCACCTCCTGATTTTTATACTCTGCTAGAACGCTAGAGTTGAGGTCATCCAAAAGGTGATGAAATCCCCAAGTAGGCCTCCTAAAAAGAGAAACAAGGTTTTGGATCCTAATCTGATGCACCTAAGATGGCCTTGAAAGACGACAAGGGGAGCGAAGACTTGGATGACCTTGGGCTAAAAAACACATTTATTCTTTTACCAACTGACTCTTATGTGTGTTGATCTAGACTTTGCAAGCACTCATGTTTAGGAGACAATGTTCAATTCCAACTTTGAAATGCGCCAACAAAGAAAAATCGATCAAAGAATGCGAACAAGAAGAAGAGTTAGGGTCAACAAGAAAGTAAACTCGCGCGCCCGAAGGCCCTCCATGTCAAGTACCAATTAATTTCCTTTAAAGCATTCAAGAGTTGGTCTGATTTTGTTTTAAGCCCAAAACAAAGATGTGTGAAACTCGATTGTCAAGTGCGTACCCAGAGGCCCTCCACGTCAATTGGTTGTTCAGTTTTAAAATCCAAACTTGAAGTATGATCGATTTAATCTAGAGTTTTGGACATTGAAAAAATCTTATAAGTTTAAGACAAACCCTCAAAAAGAGAATTAAGTAGAATCTGATTATGGAACACTTAACACTCTCATAGGTGGACCCATCCCCATAGATGGTGCTTAGATTGCAACCAATGGTTAAATTGATGGGTGATTAAAGAGGGTGAGTCCAATGAAGAAACTACTAAATTTGATTTTTGTTGATTTTTTTTTAACTTAACAAATTTCTTAAGTGTTCAAAAATTAACTTTGCCTAAGTTGCATGCAAAAGAGAGATTTGTTTGTTCTTTTTAATGCACCAAAAATTGAAGTGTGAGATATTGCAATGGTTAGTTGATCTTTTGCATTCAAGATTAGATTTGTTGTTTTAATCATGCATTTAAGAAAAATTGATTTTAATCCATGGCATTCAAGAGTGTGTTTTGAGAAACATACATTCAAAGGAAAAACATATTTAAACATGCAAGTTCATTCCACGAAAAACCTCAAAAACATGATTGAGTTTGTTGCTCCAACCTGCAATGAGACAAAAAAGAAAATTGATTAGTCAATTGAAATTTTCCAAAATGAAAGCTTAACTATGGGAATTTTTTTTAAAACTTTTTTTGTTCTTTTTCCTAGGCATAAAAATACTTAAAAAAACCTCTACTCTATGAAACAACCAAAAGTTAAAATTTGACTTATACTTTTTTTTAAAAAAAAAAACTACAAAGTGTAGAAATAAAGATGTTAAAGCAGAAATGCAACAAAGACAAGCGGAGATGATAGTTCATCAGACGCAGACGCCAAACTGCAGAGACGCTGATTTGCGGAGACGCTAATCTGCAGAGACAATAAAGAAAAAGGCAAAGACACAAAATTGTAGAGATGATGATCTGTAGAGATGATAGTTTGGGTTGGTGGCAGCAGAGACGACAGTTTAGGTTGGCAGCGGCAAAGATGACAGCTTAGGTTTGCGATGGTGGAGATGACAGTTTAGGTTACAGAGATGACAGAGTAGCTGGCGAAGATGTTGATTTGCGGAGATGATAGTCAAGGATGCAGAGATGACAGTTTAGGTTGCGGAGACAACAAAGAAGACCAGGCAGAGACGCTAAACTGCGGAGACAATAGTTTGGTTGCAGAGACGATAGAGTAGCTGACAGAGATGACAATTTGTAGGTGCAGACGCCAATCTACGGAGACAACACTGCGTGAAAAGAACTAAAATGCGCATTTTTTTTCCAAAATTTTTATATTTTTTGGTTGTTTTCAAATTTTAGAGGGTATTTCTTCTTCCTAAGTGCGCTCTTCAACCTACAAAGACAAGTGAAACACCCTACAACTCACTCAAACAACAAGAAACATTAGATTGTTAGAAAAAATAACATATAGATAGAAATGGATGATTAAATGACCCATAGTGGGGTCCCATTGGGCATGCCAAAATGTGTATGAGAAATATGTTAGCAAAGGAATACTAATCTATTAAAAGAACAAAGCATTAACTAACAAAATTACTATAAAATATAAGAGAGACCAAAAATGAAACCCTCATATGAGAATATGAGCCATGGAATGACTCTCTCAATGAGATTATTCTCTTGATGTATGGATGAGTCTAATGGATTAGTTTGGTAGGATTATGAGATGTATGCTCAAACTTCAAACTAGCTTCAATGGAGATTTTTGGGATTTTTAGTGTGGATGTATGAGATTGGTATAAAACTTGGTCTTAAAATGACATTATAACTTTAGCTCAAAAGTTGTGATGAAATGGCTTGGGAGGGGATTCAATTTATAGGCTAAGGGATTGAGGGATGGAGGGTTAAGATGCAAGGAGAGATGAAAGCTTAAGGAGGGCTAGGATGCATTCAAAGGGGAGCACATGGGTTGTGCTTGTTTAGCACCAACCAGGGAGTGACACATGTCACAGGGTGAGTGGATGGAGGCAAGGGGATGGATGAGTCAACAAAGGAGGCTCAAGGGATAATATCTTCATAAAGACCTTTCATAATAGCTTGTAAGAGCAATGAATGGGCTTGTAAGAGTCTTTATGACTTTTGTAAGAGCATTCATGGCTTGTTGGTTGGGATATTTTGGAGGGAGTTGAGATTGTTGACTTTGCTTGGCTTAGGAAAGTCTTAAGCTTGCTTAGAGAATGTGACAACATTAGAGGGTGGATTAGGCTTGGGTTTAGGATTAGATTAGGCTTGTTAGAGATATGCAAGTGGATGGCATTAATGAGGTTGGGTGAGTTAGTGGCTAAGCTTGGTTAGTATGGGTGGATGGGGTGGATTAGGCTAAATGGAGGATTTAGGATAGTTTAGGGGTTATTAGATTTGGGAGTTTTATTTATCAAATAGATTTATTTAATAAATGTGGATTTTGGAATTAGATAGGAGAATAGGATTTAATTGATAAATGATAGGTTATTTGATTTATCAATTAGGACTATAGATGATTAATTAAATTAATCAGCTAGGGGATGGAAAATGATTTAATTAAATAAGAATTTAATTAATGATGCCTTTAGAGATAACTAAATAGGATTACCAAAGCGGTGTAATAAAATTTAGGTGTCTACAAATCTAACAATTCTATGCAAGATAAAGTCAAATATGAATGGAAGAGTGATGATAAAGGCAAGACCAAATGGAAAGGTGGTAATTCTTACCAAGGAGGCACTAATTCTTATCGGGGAAGAGGTAATTCCTATTCTAGAAATAGATTTCATGGTAATTGTTTTAGATGTGGCAAAGAAGGGCATAGATCTTTTGAATGTAGATCCTCTGAAAGTGGACCGAATAATAGAAATGCTATGATTTAAGAAGACATTGAAAGTTCACCAAGTGGACCAAAGGTTGGAGAAAATTTGATGGTGAGAAGAACATTATGTAATAAAAGTGATGAGGAACCTGTTTTAAGGAGAAGTCTTTTCAAGACAAGATGTAAGATGCCTGGAAAATGCTCCAAAGTGATCATTGAAGTGGGAGTTCTACAAATCTAGCATCAGAAGAGTTGGTTACCAAGTTGCAGTTAGAGAGGCTGAAACATCCGAAACCTTATCATGTTTCATGGATCAAAGATGAGCATAAGATATTGGTAAGTGAGCAATGCCTTGTGAAATTTAAAATTGGACATTATGTTGATGAAGTTTTGTGTGATATTATGCCCATGCATTGTTGTCATATTTTATTGGGTAGACCTTGGCAATATGATAGACATGCTGTACATGATGGAAGATTGAATCAATATACTCTTTGGGTGAATGGAAAGAAACAAATATTGTTGTCTTTGATTGAAGTTCCAGATGAGGTTAATTGTACTACTATAAAGATTTGTATGGTTAATGGGAAACAATTTGAAAAGGAAGTGAAGAAGAATCAGGTTTGTTTTGCCATAATTTCAAGAAATCCATGTTTTGTCAATGAAGGGCAAGTGCAAGAGAATAATGCTAACCGAGTGCCAGATAGTGGTGATCGAGTGATAGATGGTAGTATTGACCAACTGCCAGAAGAAATTGCAAAATTGATCAATGAATATAAAGACATTATTGCTGATGATCTTCTTGATGGATTAACTCCAGTAAGAAGTATAAGTCATCGTATGGATTTGATTCCTGGAGCAAGTTTTCCAAACAAAGAAACATATAGATTGACACCTACAGAGAATGAAGAACTTAATAGACAAGTGCATGAGTTGTTGCAGAAAGGTTTGATTAGAGAAAGCTTGAGTCCATGTGCTGTACCTACTGTATTAGCACCTAAAAAGAATGGAGAATGGAGAATGTGTATTGATTCCAGAGCCATTAACAAGATAACAATGAAATATAGGTTTCCTATGCCAAGGATGAATGACATAATAGATTGTTTAAATGGAGCAAAGTATTTTACCAAGATTGATTTGAAGAGTGGCTATCATCAGATTAGAATCAGAGAAGGTGATGAATGGAAGATTTCTTTTAAGGAAAAAGATGGTTTGTATGAATGGTTGGTTATGCCTTTTGGTTTGACTAATGCACCTAGTACTTTCATGAGGTTAATGAATGAAGTTCTGAAAAGATTTTTGGGTAAGTTTGTGATTGTTTATTTGGATGATATTCTAATATTCAGTAAGACTGAGAAAGAACATCTTGAGCATATTAGACAAGTATTGCAGAGGTTGAAAGAGGAAAAGTTGCTGATTAGTCTGAAAAAGTGTTCTTTTATGCAAGAGGAGATTGTGTATCTAGGATTTGTGATTTTAGCTAATGGTTTGAAGATGGATCCTAAGAAGGTTAAAATTTTTTTGGAATGGCCTACACCTTAGAATGTGAGTGAGGTAAGATCATTTCATGGTTTAGCTAGTTTTTATAGAAAGTTTATAAACAATTTCAGTGTTGTTTGCAATGCTATGACTGAGACAATGAGGGGAGATAAAAACGAATTCAAGTGGACACATGGAGCTAATAAGAGTTTTGAGACTGTGAAACAAAAGGTTACAAAATTACCAGTATTGGCTTTGCTTGATTTCAACAAAGTATTTCAAGTTGAATGTGATGCAAGTGGTAATGCAGTAGGAGCTATATTAAGTCAAGAAGGTAAGCCTGTTGCTTTCTTTAGTGAAAAGTTGAATGATGCTAGAAGGAAATATTTTGTGTATGATCAAGATTTTTATGCTATTGTTCAAGCTTTGAAGAAGTGGATACATTATTTGATGCCTAAGGAGTTTGTGTTGTATACTGATCATAAAGCTTTACAATACTTGGGAAGCCAACATAAATTGAATCAAAGACATATGAAGTGGTTGAATATTTGCAGAGTTTTACATTTGTGATTAAGCATAAGAGTGGAGTTAATAACAAAGTTGCTGATGCATTGAGCAAAAGATGTTCTTTGTTGACTGAAATGAAGGTTGAAATTCTTGGTTTTGATGAGATGAAAGAATTATATGATGCTAATCTTGATTTTTTTGAGACATGGAGAGAGTGCAGAGCACCAAATCTGACAGATCACATAAGTAAGTATGATGAGTATTTCATTCAAGAAGGTATGTTGTTCAAAGGCTTTCAGTTGTGTATTCCTAGAAGTTCTATGAGATTGAATCTAATTAAGGAAAATCATAGTGGTGGATTAGTTGGACATTTTGGAATTGATAAGACATTGGGCTTGCTGAAAGAAAAATATTACTGGCCACAAATGTATAAGGATGTTCAAAAATTTGTAAAGAGTTGTGGAGTTTGTCAAGTTGCAAAAGGAGTGAGTCAAAATATTGGTTTGTATACACCTATTATTGTTCCTGAGAAACCTTGGACTGACATTAGTATGAATTTGTTCTTGGATTGCCTAAGACAATGAAAGGGTATGATTCCATTTTTTTGGTAGTGGATAGATTTTCTAAGATGGCTCATTTTATACCATGTAAGAAGACATCAGATGCTGAGTATGTTGCTGAACTTTTTTTTAAAGAGATTGTGAGATTGCATGGATTACCAAGAAGTATTATTTCTGAGAGATAGTAAGTTTGTTGGATATTTTTGGAAGACTTTGTGGAAGAAGATGGGTACTAAGTTGAAGTTTAGTTCTACATTCCATCCACAAATAGATGGATAGATAGAGGTTGTGAATAGAAGCTTGGGTAATTTGCTAAGATGTTTGGTTGGAAATAAGCCAAGTAATTGGGAGATGGTATTGGCACAAGCTGAATTTTCATATAACAATTCTATGAATAGGAGTACAGGGAAGACACTTTTTGAGATTGTTACTGGAATGCATCTTAGAGGCATATCAGATTTGAGAGATGTTGTTGGTGAAGAAAAAAAAAGCGTTGCAGGAGTAGAATTTGCTGATTTTATGGAGTCTTTGCATAAGGAATTGAAGTTGAGATTGGAGCAAAGTAATCAGAAGTATAAAGAGAATGCTGATCAGTCTAGAAGACACCATGATTTTTAGGTTGGTGATGAGGTGATGGTTCATTTGAAGAAAGGAAGATTCCCAACTAGAACATAGAGTAAACTGAAGATGAAGAAATTTGGATCTTGTAAGATCTTGAAGAAGTTTGATAGTGGTAATGCTTATGAAGTTGAGTTACCTGATGACATGGATATATCTCCTATATTCAATATTGCTGATTTGTATAAGTATCATGAGTCAAAGGATGAAATTGTTGTACCTGATGATTATCCTAAGAAGCAAATCGAAGAGGTTGAATAGATATTGGATCAAAGAGTTGGTAAGAGCACAAGAGGAAAAGATTACTATGAATATTTGGTGAAGTGGAAGAATAGACCAGTTGAAGATGCTACATGGATTTCTCAGTCTAAGTTGGATTCAGCTCAGGGTGTGAGAATTGCATGATTCAGGAGAATCAATTTTTTTTTTCCAACCTTGGTTGTCTGATGCAAGAGCATCCTAGGTTTCTTTGTAATCCTGCACATTAGTTCATTCTGCCTAGTTCCAATTGGGCCGACTTTGCTCACATTTAATTTTGGTATAGTTAATTATATTTGATGAGGGTCGACTCGTGGTTTCTCTATGTTCTAGAATTATTTGTAAGCCATTTTGGCAAGTAAGGTGTTTAGGTTTAGGGTTAGGGCATCTAGGGAGAGTTCAAAAGAAGGATTTAAAAAGCTGATTTGGAGATCTGGAAGTTGTACATTTGTAATTGGCCATAACCCAAAAGGCCTTATAGCTGGGCATGTATGATGAATATTTGATGAATCAATAAATATATCCTTGTTCTCTCTTTCCTTGGTGCTATTCCTTGTGTTTTCTTCCGTTGTGTTTACTCTTGCAGGGTGGCTTGGATAGCTAGGTGTGCCTTTGGCCCTAGTTATTCATCCCTTGCTTGCATCACTCATGTATAATCTTTGGTCCTAATGCCATAAGTTAGATCTAACAAGATCAATACAATTCTTAAGGTTGTTACTATTGAGAAGAGAGCAAAAGAAAAAGACACCACTATAGAAAAACAAAAGCAACTAGGGTAGATAGATTCATCTATACCTACAACATAATAACAAGGTGCAAAACAAGTCATAGTGATAGTCCAGGGAAAGCTTGAAGAGACAAAACCAAAGGTGAAGGAAAAAGTGACCATCCAAGCATTAGTATCCATATCAACATTTGGCACTCCTTCCATACAAACTCTTCAGAAGTCAAGCACATATGCTACTCCATTGTAGATCTCAGTGCCAAGCCCAAGATCATCAAAGGTTGAAAAGGTAATACATTATGGAGACATAAGCCTTGATGAGAAAGTTATTATTCCATAGTATGATTATGATACTATGACATTGGAACAAATAGGCATATTACAACAAGCCGTATAAAGGAAAAAACATCAAGAAATTCTTAGGAGAGAATAAAGGTAGAAGCAAGTGCTTCAAGATATTAAGGACATCTTTCTAGATGCATTTAGTTTGCCAACTCTTGAAGAGACCAAGCCACTAATAGAACAACTGGCATATATAGTGGAGAAGGTCAGTAATGAAGACCTTGATACAAATGCAATTTTTTTAGAATGGTTAGAAAAGAAGCTCCAAAATAAAACAAATGAGAAAATATCAGGTGATATAGCACTAACTCAATTTGCATTGGCAATAAAGGTTGAGGATTTTAAGAAGGTACTTGAGAACATATTCTCATTGTACACAAAACTATGCAATCCTACACTCTTCACCCAAGAGACTAGAAGCCACATTTTGTGCCTAAAAAGAAAAATATCTACATCAGGTGCAAGACTACCTACAAATCTAGCTTAGAGTGAGAAGAATTTTAGGACATTTCTTTAGACACAGAGTTAGTTAGCTATCTTACTAGTAGATGAGACAAACATTAGAGCCAAACTGACAAGTATACAAGCTACCTTCACCCAACCCATGGAGATATTGCACAAGGAGCTAGGCTATGCTAAAACTCTACTGAAGAAAGACCCCAATCTTTCTACTTTAGATGGTCTAGTACACCTTGCTGTCGAGCTTGTAATCCAAATAAAGTCATTGGATGTTGCATGTGATAACTAGGATGCAGCCCTCCAAATAATAATGGATGTCCATAAATCTTTTCTCGACAAACACACCATTGGTGTATAGTCCATTTGACATTAGTGCCAAAAAGGGGGAGAGAAAGGAGAGAAGGGGGAGATATATCATTGGTGAGATACACATATTTTTGGGGGAGAAAGAGAAAAAAAGGGAGATATATTTTCAAGGGGAGAATAATAAGAATAGGGGAGTTGTCAAAGGAGAATGAACAAAGGGGGAGAATGAAGCAAGAAATATCAGATGTAAAAGTATCAACAAACAAAAAAGAGCATTAAGTCAAAGTATATTAGCAAAGACACATTTACTCAGAGGGAGTACCTAATTATGGTTACAGAATAGAAACACTAACTTAGGGGGAGTTATCAAATTTTGAGGTATATAAGTTATTACAATTTTTTTGGAATGTTGAAGTTTTGTATATAAGCTGAGCTATGGATATGTTATGCTCAAGAGAATAGGAATGTTAATGTATACTCAAGTTTTTTTGACGCTCATGTAAAAGGGGGAAATTGTTGATCTTAGATTGGTTTTGACAAGTGAGTGTCAACACACTTAAGCTATTTACTTAGTTCATGTTGAGCACACCATGTAAATATTAGACCATGCTAAGTTTCTATAGGTGTTGAGTGACTCAAGTGCTGAGAAGATAGAGCATGCCAAGTGATTCAGGAGCTGAGTAAATAGTGAATGTTGATCTATATAGGTGTCGAGTCATAGTATAAAGACCAGTGCATGCCAAGCATCAGAGGCTTTAGATGCTGAGTAAGATAGTTTTGACATATTTTTTTGTAATGGTACAAACAACTATGTAAACCATTTTTGAGCCGAATTAATATTAGATTTCAAAATTTTGGAGATAAGGAAAAATATCTATTTGGATTCCCTATGCAATTACATGCAACCAATCAAAAAATGGGAAGGATTAAGAAGAAAAATGGATGAATCTCAGTCATAGATTCATACCTAACCCTAAGCCACCAAAGTCTTCTAAAGGAGGACAAAACCCTTAACTTTCATAAAGAGTGGAAATGAATTGAAAGAGAGAAGAGAATAGTTTGCATGCAAAAATAGAGCATTCATGGTGATTTAGAAGAAAGAGTGAATTGAAAAATTAGTTAGAGAAGAACAGAGGATAAAGGAAAGGATAAAACATTGAGACATCTGATCAAGAAGGATCAAGAAGACATTATTTAGAGGTGATATGTTATTAGGCAAGAAAGTGCCAACTGCAAGATCTATGTTGAGACATTTTAACAAGTGATTTTAGTCAAATATCTTAAGGAGAGTAGTACTAATAGGCTATATAAAACCCTTTAATAGGCTACTTACTTAATTGTAAGTTGAAGTCCTCTAACAAGGCACACTTCTAATAGGGTGTTGAAATCCTCTAACAAGGTGAGACCTAATAGTCTTTGTAAGCCTTTAACAAGGCAAACCTTTCATAGGGTAGATCATGTTTCAAAGTTAAAACATTATAACCTTTATTGGATACATTTTATTGCTATAGTAGTGAAGATTTGTGGGTGTCTTCCCCAGCTCAGTTTTACCTTCTCACTTGGAGGGTTTTTGGGCAATCATATCTGGTGTCGTATGTGTGAATCCTTGCATGTTTATATGATTTAGATGCATATGCTTTACATGTTATTTTAGTTTATCTATTGAATGTGTGAGATGGATATATGGTGAAAGTTTTATGGATCCAAGTTTGAACTACTGATTCCCCCCCGTTAGAAGTTCACCTTTCCTATTATAATTCCAATAGGAATTTCATGTGAATGATGAGGTTTTGAAAGGTTTATGGATAACATAACCATAATTTTGAAGTATTTTAGAGAAGATCAAAATCTAAACATCCTTTTTCTTCCTAACTATTATCACCTCCATCAAAGGATTCATTCAGAGTTGTAATGTGCTAGTTGCCAAGATAAAGTATCTAGTGTGTTAGCATAGAAAGATTGACCTATTGAAATTGGTAGAAGTAATGAAATTGTTTCAATTTTTGATGTTCCAATAAGTGTGGATATCCCAAGAAATTTAGAGGATGCAAATTTTTTTGAAGTTCCAAGAGTCTATAGAGTTGAGAAAATTCTCAAAGTTGCAAAAAAGGATGGAAATGCAAAAGATCCTAAGGTTGGTGCAATTTTTGAATTAGGAACTCATCAAGAAGAAGATATCAATGCTTCCTATTGTGATATTGATCCCCCATTGGATAATGATGAGATACCTTCCTTGAAACTATATATTTCATTATATGAGATGGATATAATGCTTAATTTGGTCTCAAGCTTGAATAAGGAAATGTCTATCTATGGGTATTCTATGCATATATCAAACTATGCAATGACAAATTAATCCAGAGTTCATCCCTGTGGATTCCATTCACCACCTAAGTTGTCCTAATTTCTTATTAGCTTGGAATATTGAAATGGAGGGTAAGTATGAATTTGCACATGCTTCTTTGGGATTTGAGGCAAAAAACACCTTGGTTAATGATATTAATAAATCTTGTAATTCGAAAGGGAGGTTGATGAGTTTTCTAGTCCCAAGAAGCCTAAAGCAAAAATTCATGGTTTAAGGCTAATGATGGTGATAATAAGGACCATAAAAATAATGTCCTATCTTTTGGGTCTTGTTTTGATATCTATATTACATCATTGATGCTAGTGTTTCCATGTGTGTATGGAGTTGTGTACCATGAGATAAGACAACCAGAAGGAGAAATAACAATGTGTGAGTGTGACCCTATGGCGGGGGACTTTCTAGATTAGGTGATATCTTTCCATTATCCCTCTCACTTTGATGATTTTCAATTTAAATATGGTGTTGAAGGTAAGAGAACTTGTTCTTGGATTAATCACGGTCGTGGAGAGTTACCACAACTTCTGATTTTGTGTGATTTGTACCCAAATTTGAACCAAGATTGCCCAAATTTTATTTTTTAGAGTACAAAGACAAGTCAACATTTATTAGAACTATATGGGTTGGTTATTACTATTGCACATAATGAGAAATCTACTAACAACCACCCCACATTCTTATTATTTAGGGTTTTCTGTATACAAGTTTTTGTTTTTGTTTTTTGAGTCTTTTTAGTTAGGTGTTAGTTTTCTTTTTGTCGAGTCTATTTTCTTTGGGTTTTTTTTGCATCTTTGGTATTTGAGTGAGGGAATCACTATGTTTTATCAGGGTTTTTCCCAACATGTGGTCCATCCCAACTAGTCTCAATTTTTGGAAGAGTTGTTTCTTCATCAAAGCATCTTGATAACTTTGTTTCTTGTATGAACTAAATACAGATGTTGCTCATAGGTAAAGAGGAATTTTAGCCTTAAATTTGGATTCTAGATTGATCACTCTCAATACTTTAAAAATTTAAAGAATTGGTCATCTAGGTTGCTTTCAACCCAAGTGGACAATGGCTAAGGGATAGTCCAAATTTTTTTGGTTTGAATAGACAATTTCTCCTAGGGCTTATCAAAATCACTTGTTCACTTGTGAGTTTCCCAAAGTTCATTAAAAGGGGAACACACGAGTCACCATATTGGAAAAGGTCCATAAGAAAGGAACACCAATACCTTGACCACATAGGTTAATTGTTGTCAAGAGATTTTTTTTAATAAAAATGGTGCCATTAAATAGGACTCTAGAACTTGGTATGAACCAAAATTAGGTGATCAACAGGATCTAGCACAAAATAATCAATGGCTGATTTCAAACAAACAAAAATTTAAAGGAAGAATCAAATGGAAACACATGATCTGCATGGAGTTGAAAAATGGATCACTAGAAGTAATTGATGACTCATTAAGAGCACAGTATGGTTTCTCACATCTGGTCATATAGTGATTGGAAAATTTTTGATGGGATATACATACAAAACTATGCATTTAACATGTGACTATATAATGAGTTCTTCAAGAGATAGATATACATACAAAATTGGATCACTTGCTATACTTCACAATTCTTCTGATTATTAGTTCTTCATATAAGGGTTATTGTGTACAACTGAATTACTTGTTGTACTTTTCAATTCTTTTGATTGTCAATTCTTCATAGAAGGGGTAACTACACATATATCAATTGCATCATATCTTGCATCACATAAAATTACTTTGTATCACATAACATTACATCACATTTTGTTACATTACACACTAAATTCGCAATTGAATTTCTTTACTTATACTAAACATATTAATAAATCCTTCCTTAGTTGGCTCACATATCATTCTTAGAGTCGACTCATCAAGATTAATAATTGAAAAAATTATTCAATTCATTTAACTTAATCTACTGACATGCTCTATTCTGCACTGTGAAATAACTGCATTGGTATTTCCTTCATAACTTGAACTAGGTTGCTTGTATATACATGCACATTGGTATGTATCATTAGGATGATGTCACATTTATGGTTAACTACACAAGAGAATATTCCAAGGGAAGATTCTATTATCAACAAACCTTGTCATGTTGCTGTAACACTGTCCAATACTTAGACAATTTTCCTTCACAGATGATCATAACTAAACTGCAAAACATATGTTTCCATAAATGACAATTACATATCTTACCTTATTTGACTGATTGGTCATATTGCCAACAATCTACCATTTGGCATTGATGAAAACTTTTTGAGAAAATTTTCTAAGTCCCAAACATGCTATCATACCAATCAAAGTAAATAATCATAACACAACGAAAACATTATATTCATGTTTTGAAAAAGGTTGCATCCCTTATAACTTTGATTACAAAGCTTGCTTGAAGAAAAACTTACTACTATACTTCAAAATACAACTATATAACTTACAATTATAATTTTCCTTATTTCTCCACCTTTGACATCAATGACAAAGGTGCCAAAAAAAGAAAATCCTATCAAAATCTGGAAGCTGCATCAATACTTGGAAAAACAATCACTAAAGTTAGTCTTCAACTGTGTAAGGTGTTTCTTCCAACTATCTTTTAGTGCATCAGACACATTGATTAGTGCACATAGATCATATGCAGCTAACTCTACTGCATTCAAATATTTAGCCACAAAATTGTCATATGAGGCCTTTTCTGCCAAGCATTCCTCCAACTAATTTTCTAGCAATGTAATCTGTGGGGATAAATGATCTCTTAAAAGAGTAAATCTTTTTAGAGCTTTCTCCTTTTCTTCTTGTAAATCCTAGATGCTATCATGAATTGCTTGTATTACATGCTCAAGGGTTTCTAACTTCTAATTCTATTTCAGAAAGTAATCAGTGAGTGTCTGAAGCTCAGTTATCCTCTCTTTGATTTTCTCATCAAAACTATGAAGCTGAAGGTATGCCAAGTTTCACTTAACATAAATCTATTTCCCTTCTTCTATACTCTGCCTCAATTTATGAATGCATACATTTAATGTTTCTATATCATTTCTTATGTTTTTACACAATCTATTAAGAAGTTTACCATCATGCTCAATCTGTGCTTGAACTGTAGCAACATTGGTAAGTGTTGTAAAATCATTATCCGAGTTTTTAGATAAAATTTCTGCCCTCTTGTTAATGTGTGAAGGTGTATCAATGGAGCTTACTATCTTCTCCAATCTATCCAAAACTGAAGTTAAACTCCTCTTAATAGACTTGACTAATTTCTTCTTTTCAAGAAATTTACTTAAAGAAGATATAAGATTTTGTGCCTCATCTTCTTCATCTAACTATACTGCTACTGTTGTGACCACTTCTACTTGTGTAGGTGGTGTAGATGGTAATAATGCTTCTATAATTTTAGATGTACTTGTGGTAGTTTCTTTAGTGCTAGATTCAAATTTATTTTTAGAAGATGCGTCTTCTTTCTTTAGCTCCTATTGTTTTTCTTCATTAGATAAGCTTTTGTAATAAAAAATATTGCCAACAATGCTGGAACCAAAATCTTTAAATGGGTCCTGTTGGGACTGAAAATTGCATGCTTCATTTTTAGTCACATTTTGAAAAAATCAAGCCCTTAAACGCTTTTAAAAATGCATATGTGCTTGGTTGTACTCGGCTGTCCATTCGAGATCCCTAAGGTGTTTAATGCTTCTAGCACCTTTCATTCAGCATGCCTAAGCACTTTGTGAAGTTAAATTGAGTTTTTGAGTCATTTGGCAAAGTTCTATTTCTAGCTAGTATCAATTTTGCACTTTCACCCTTGTCAAATAGCGATCAGAGGCCCAGATTGCATTTGAATATCTTTTACCCAGGAATGTGTCATGACTCGCCATTTTGGGAGAATCTAGTGTCCATACCTGAGAACCTATGTTTCAGATTTTGAGTCATTTTGAGTTTGTTTGATTAGGTTTTGAATACCTCAAAGTTGGTTAGTTACTATTTTCATGCTCTTGTGAAATATTAAAAATTCTAGGAAGCCCTGTTTGACGAGTAATAACTTTTGACCAGTTGATCCAAATTTTAAAATCCCTATTGCATTGCATTGTAGGCGTTAGAGACATGTTATGTTTCAAGTTTCATATCATGATGAATCCGTTTGATCAGTTTTCAAGCGTGATTCCAAATGGAATTTATGACTTTTTGCTGGTGTCAGTATTTGCAGATCGATTGGAATCCCTGCTCGAGATATCATATCTTTGTACCTGTGATTGGTAGGACTAAATGGTTTATTCCCCTATATTTTCCATTGAAAATACTACAAGTGTGCCAATTTTTAGAACTTGACGAATCCGTTTGCACACTTTTCCAGGGTCATTCCATTCACAAAAAATGATATTTTACTGATGCCCTATGTCCTGCAAATCCAGGTAGCCTACTTTGAACGTCCGCCATTTCTGCCCAGTTATTCGTCATAAGCCCAAATCATAGATCCGTAATGTCCTCATGACAGAGAATGAGTGTCCTAGTTTTCTTTTCCTCATGTGCTCGTTTGCCTAGTTTTCCAAGCCGATTCCAGACCTTTCTTGCAGGTAAATCTGAGAAGGCAACTTTGATAGTCAATATCTTTTGACTGTGATCTCATCATGAGACGAGAATTAACAGGATGCAAGAATGTGGAGCAAAGATTCAGTGTGCCAAATTTTAGAGCTTGGTTAGTTGTTCGAGTTAGTTTTTAAAGGCAGTTAAGGGACCTCCTGGCGTAAAAGTGACAGTTAGTAGAAAGTGACAAATTGAGTTTTAACGATCAATCTGTGATCAAAATTGATTCTGATAAGTCTGAGAAGCAGTAGTGGTGAGCTATGTTCTGATTTTGATTTTTGAATTTTCTTTCTTTGCCGAAGATGTATGTAAAGATGGATGTGATGACAGGTCTTGTGAAGTTATTAATGTGCTATTTGATGAAGACATTAATATGAATTAGCTGGCATTTTTCTAAATGATTATGAGAAACAGTTTCATGTAGTTTTTAATCCATTTTTCGAAGAATGTGCCCAAGAAATGGGGTTCGCTGAGGATTGCTCATCTTCAGATTTTGACATTTTAAATATGGCTAAGTCTGAAATTCCATCTCCAGTGCAGTTAGATAGAAAAGGTTATTGCAAGGGACAAGTTTAATACGCATAAAAGGGTTGAAGTTGCTTCAAAGAGACTTATCTCCATGCACTCCCTAGCATTCATGCAAAGCAAATTTAAAGCCGTCCATTGCAGAGAAAGGTGCCAACTGAAGCAAAGCTCCACGCCATTCAAAAAAGAAGGCTCACACATATGATAATTGTTGGTTATCAAAGTTTAAATACCTAGCCGCAATCAGAGCATTTCCACCCATGCACTCAAACAAGAAGCCGTAGCATGTCTGAAGGTAGAGGTGACAGAACAGGAAAAGCCCCACATGCTGAATCAAAAGTCCACATTTTGAAGAACCCACGGCTTGTGAGAGAGAAACCATAGACCAGTGTGAAGCAAGGGAAGCCGCATAACAAAGAAATCACTAGTTGTAGGGTAGAGCCCATGTGAAGCATTAAAAGGAACAACACATATCAAAAAGAGCAGCTGCATTCAGAAAAAGATGGAACCGCTACAAAATAAAGGCAACTCGCACATGTAACTGAAGGTTACTCCACGTAGAATACAAAGAGGCACTCTTGCATGTGGAAAGAAGGCCACACATTTTAAGTAGGTGAAGCCTCACGCATCAATGCAGAGGATGAAGGAACCAAGAGAAACATCGAAGGTGCAGAAAGGAAAGCTTTAGTTAAGCCTTTGAAAAATCCTTTGCTCCATAATATCCCACATTTGTTATGTGGATATGTCTTATGATGTTCAAAGAGAAGTCTACACTAAATGTAATGTGAATTAAGAGATGGGCCTTTGAAATTCAAGACTGTGGCCGTGCGTGGTGTGTCCAACTCAGGTGCTGAGCTGTGAAGGCGACAGGTCATAATTTTGAACAAACTTGCATTTAAAACTTGATGATGTCAGCAATAGGATGCGCCAGAAAGAGTAGAAAATTCGATGGTTCGCTAACTCGCCATCAAAAAATGGCAAGGTTTTTCGGTAGTGACATAGCGACCTGCCAAAAAAACCTTGAAATTCGACGAGGGGTGGATGAGCCTGTGGTCCCGCATATGGTGCAAGCAAAAAATTAGATCGCGCCAAGTGGCAGCGAACATGAGGTGCTATGGCGAATTCAAATTAGTTGCAACGAGATCGTGACACGTGTCCAAATCAGAGGGTTGTTGCTAACTCGCCAAGCGAAAGATGCACGAGATTTACCATAGCGAGTTAGCAAGAAGGTGACACATGGCACTGATGGGATGTCCAATCAGAATGTGACACGTGGCGCGGATGGTCAAATCAAGTTTGACCCAGATGGAATTTGAAAGGAAAATTTCAAAAGGGTTTTAAGAAAAGGTTATTTTTAAAAGTTTTCTCAGAATCATGTATAGGCCATTTTAAAATAAAGTTTGAAATGCTAATATAGTCCAAACTTTATGAAGTTTTAAATATTTGTGAAATAATGCCATGGAACCATGAACAAAGGGCTGATCTTCAGAAGGCCATAACTGGAGTACTTTTTAGGCTAAATGGGCACTCCAATATACCACCAGAACTGGGAAGAGCTGAACTTTCCGAATCTGAGGTCGATTTTTGCACAGGTAATTACCAATTCATGTTATAGGTCAATTTGTAAAATTCAGGGCATTGGCAATAGAACAAACAAATTTGATGATTGAGCATTATAGTTTGTTAGAGGGAAAATTAGCAAACCTTTGGAAGCTTGACTATGGAGAAAAATGATTTGAAAAGGTTATATGGGCTTCTTGAAGTCACTTTGAAATTGTTTTTTCACCTTTTACCGCGAACTCATCTTTAACATCAGAAATCAGTTACGGTGGTGAATCAAATATCTCAGATATTTTTACCTTGTAGAGCCATAATGAGGAGATTTTTGATTTGTAGTTGAAGAAAGAAGGTAGAGAGAGGCTTTTGGCCTTCTTGGGAAGGAATTCTGAGGGTACAGATGTCAAGTGCAGATTCAATCTGAAATTTCCTTTCTCCTATATATCTCTCATTCTTTCTCATTTAGGGGGTTCCAGTTTCTGGGAAGAAAAAGTTCAGTGCTGTGATACCATTAGGGATTCCAGTTTTTACACTGTGAGACCATTGGTTCTAGTATTTTGACATGTTTCCATGACTGTGACACCCTTTTCTTCAGCAGAACTCTCATGTGAACAACATTGTAGAGATAATATAGATAGTTTTGATATATTAGGTTGTTTCATGTTTTAATTTTATGCATTTGAATGTATAGTTTCAAGGAAATGAATACATATGAGCAACAATTTCACTAGTTTTGTTCTAGTTCTTGTCTCCTATCTCAGCAATCTGTAATTCTTATGTGGTTTTGAAACTAAGATTTGAGACCCATTTGCATCCCTTTCAGGTTGTATGTTTGATGTAATTTGCTGTTGGACCAAAGGGCCAAGTAAATGCTCAATATGTTTAAACAAGGTTACTGGTTGTTTGAGAAGGATATTTTGTGAGAATGAGACCTGAATAAACACAGATGTCTAAATCGAAAGGTGGTTGGATAGATATGATGTCTGGATATATGAGATACGTCCTGATGTCACAGATGTATGTTTTGAATTCGTGGAATTGCCCAATGGATTAGGCACTGATCAGTTATAGGATCACTGGTTATACTATTGCATTTTTGAGGCTTTGTTGAATCAACATCTTAAATCAATCATTTTCCCTTCATGTTGAAGTGGACATTAAAGTTTAAACCCTCACTCAGTTTATGAATAATATAGGTTTGCACCTAGCTATTGTAGAATCTGTGTTGTTTCATAAGCCATTAGGAGATATTAGGGGTTTCTATCTGCTTTGTATTAGATTCAGTTTATGCTTTGATAACTGGTACCATATAAGGAATCTATAGGTTCACCCGCCTAGGTTTTGCAGAGCTTGAAGTGCAGAAGGAGTATAGCCTTATAGTTGGCCTAGTGTCTGAATGGATGTGTTGATAATGGGAGTTAGCTGCCCCTAGATGCATCTTGTTCTCATCAGGGTAATTGGAAATGGGTAACGTTTTCAAACACCAACAAAATGGTGACTCTACTGGGGAGATAAGATGGCAATCCATTTGGTTGAAAGAACAGGAGCCTCTAATGTGAAACAGATTGGATATATCATATCAATAGCAAGATGTGTTCCTTTTCCTTGCTGAAGTTTCATGTCCCCCAGTTAAGCTTTATTCATTATCAGCAGTATGTTGAAACTAGATGAAAATTGTGTTCTATGATTGTAATAGGGCTATCGTCAACCAGTCCAGCTTGCAAATACTGTTGAGAAAGTTTCAGAGTCAAGAATTCGTTTATAAAGTGTAAATTCTTTTCAAGATAATAATGATCTGCAAGTTCTCCTACATTGAAAGTCTGGTTCAGATTTGTCAAGTGACAAATTATGTTTTATTTCTCACCAAGTGTGAGTGGCGACTCTCAAATCTCTGTACCAGTTGTTCCTAGTTGATTTCATTGTAAAAATTTTGAAGGATTTTCAGTTGTGTGGGCAGATCTGAAACTGTTGGTAGTTTCTTGGAAAGGAATTATAAATTCTTGATAAGTTTTATAGTGCTGTTTGCAATCTGCTGTTATAAAGAAATTGAAATGTAAAAGTGAATCACATCAGTGATCTCTTTATCCTCTTGAAATAAAATGGCAACTCTACAAAGTTTGATCAGTGGTGTGAAGGAATTCCAGTCTTGCACTTGTGCCAAATCAGCAAATCGAAGTTTTGCATCAGCACTTGAGGTATTCTGATTTTTATGCCTTCTTTTCATGGAAGTCAAGTGTTTAAAACATTGCCTCTATTAAGTGATTTTCAGCACTAGAAAGAAGAGGTAGAAAGTTTGTTTTATGATGGAATCCGATCTCAAATTTGAGAGTAGTTCACCAAATTCTAAGAGTTTGAAAATTGTGAATAATAACATTACTATGTTAAATACAATGGTTTACAAAAGGATTGTAAATCTTATAAGAATTGAGGTAGGCAATACTCAAGGTCTAAGTATCGAACAATGTTATTTAAGGCTTAAGTCAGTAATCAGTAAGATGCCTTTTCATTGTAGACCTGAGGAATCTTCCTTGCCAAAAAATTTCCTTGATGTTCTAGTACTCGATTCAGTTGATTGGCCAGCACCTATAAAGTTACAAATAATTTTGCAGACTAAAAAATTCATTGACGAGATGGAAAATGGTGATTATAGATTTCATGAAATATCTCCTAATGATAATGAGTGTGCTGAAAGCCAAGGTAGTAATGAATATGATGAGTCTGTAGAGAAAGATAATCTGTCTTCCGATTGTGAAGAGGTGGATTCAAATATTGTTGAGTCAGGTAATAGCGATCAACATGAAAAAGATGGATATAAGAGAGAAAATAAATTTTGTTACAGTATATATGAAGTTGAGGAAAGTTGTAACGATAGTAGATCTAGTGATTTCCATGATAAGAAAGAATGTTGTAATAATGTTGATTTTCCATATTCTTACACTAAGGATCTTGCTGTTGTAAGTTCTTCATGTTATCCGGATGATAACCACAACCAAGAGAAGATTTGTGAGGAAATCTTCTTGAGTTCTGATGAAATCTTTGTTTTGTTGGCTCGTGAGTTTGAAAAGCACATAAATATCTCTAAGGATCTTCATATTTTCTCTCATAATACATTCTCATTCAGTCAAATCAATTCCCCAAAGTTTGATGTAGAAAAGGAGGTAGAATCCAAACAATTCTTATCAGATTTTGGAGGTGTAGGTGACAGTTCCTCAAATGTCTTTGCACATGACGATTTGCTGGATGTAGGGAATGTTAATGAAGGGAAGGTTAGTGCTGTTTCAGGTACTTTTCATGTTGATCTTGCTGAACATTGTTTTTATTTTTCATATGATGAAGAGGAAAATAGTGAAGGTTGTCAATCAGATTATAGATTTTCTTCATATGCTGATAAGTCTTGTAAAGATAAGTTCAAGGTGTATTCTGATTTTCAGTTTGATGAAGAAGATGATAGTGGTCAACATGGTTTAGATCAGCACTTTTAGAATGAGTTTTCAATTTTGGTGACTAATCAGTTTTTTGAAGAATGTGAAGAGGTTTCAGCAAATGATAAATCTGACTTGATGAGTAACATGGTTGCAAGTAGGCAGAAATCATATTCTGCATACTCTTCACACCTGGAGGCACAAGGTGAGTTACAATCTACTCCATGTAGCTTGTTGGATGAAGTTGAATATGAGCAGTTTGTGTTTCCAGTTGAAAGAATCCATGATTCAGTTAGAAGTGATCAGTTTCAGCTTGATATCAGTTGTTATGGTCATGTTGATCCATTTTTTCATAGTGGGCAAGATGAAGAAAGTATGTCTGATTTTTATTCGCACTATGAAGATGATGATAGTTTTGTTTTACCTATTGAGCTGATTGTGAATAATGATGTGTTGGGTAAGACAAGGAAGAATGAGAGTTTCAGTTTTCCTCAGGAGAATGTGAATGAAAATAAGGTATATGACAGAGGTAAAAAGTTCTGAAACTTTTTAGTGGCCTGGGGCCATCTCTTGTACATAGTTAAGAGTAGTTTTCCTGTTTTCAATAAAGTTGTTCGAGAAAGTTGTGTTGTTCAAGTGTGTGGTCTACTTCTCCCAGAGATTTGAAATCTTGCTATGCCCGCAAGGGACATGCATCCCTAGACAGAGCCACTGTTGGGACTGAAAATTGCATGCTTCATTTTTAGTCACATTTTGAAAAAATCAAGCCCTTAAATGCTTTTAAAAATGCATATGTGCTTGGTTGTACTCGACTGTCCATTCGAGATCCCTAAGGTGTTTAATGCTTCTAGCACCTTTCATTCAGAATGCCTAAGCACTTCATGAAGTTAAATTGAGTTTCCGAGTCATTTGGCAAAGTTCTATTTCTAGCTAGTATCAATTTTGCATTCACCCTTGTCAAATAGCGATCAGAGGCCCAGATTGCATCTGAATATCTTTTACCCAGGAATGTGTCATGACTCGCCATTTGGGAGAATCTAGTGTCCATACCTAAGAACCTATGTTTCGGATTTTGAGTCATTTTGAGTTCGTTTGATTAGGTTTTGAATCCCTCAAAGTTGGTCAGTTACTATTTTCATGCTCTTGCGAAATATTCAAAATTCTGGGAAGCCCTGTTTGATGAGTAATAACTTTTGACCAGTTGATCCAAATATTAAAATTCCTATTACATTGCATTGTAGGCATCAGAGACTTGTTATGTTTTAAGTTTCATATCATGACAAATCCATTTGATCAGTTTTCAAGCGTGATTCCAAATGGAATTTATGACTTTTTGCTGGTGTTAGTATTTGCAGATCGATTGGAATCCCTGTTCGAGATATCATATCTTTGTACCTGTGATTGGTAGGACTAAATGGTTTATTCCCCTGTATTGTCCACTTAAAATACTACAAGTGTGCCAATTTTTAGAACTTGACGAATCCGTTTGCACACTATTCTAGGGTCATTCCATTCACAAAAAATGATATTTTACTGATGTCCTATGTCCTGCAAATCCAGGTAGCCTACTTTGAACATTCGCCATTTCTGCCCAGTTATTCATCATAAGCCCAAATCATAGATCCGTAATGTCCTCATGACAGAGAATGAGTGTCCTAGTTTTCTTTTCCTCATGTGCTCATTTGCCTAGTTTTCCAAGCCGATTCTAGACCCAATTTGTTGTTTTCTGACGTGTTTGCTTAAAGGTAAATCTGAGAAGGCAACTTTGATAGTCAATATCTTTTGACTGTGATCTCATCATGAGACGAGAATTGACAAGATGCAAGAATGTGGAGCAGAGATTCAATGTGCCAAATTTTAGAGCTTGGTCAGTTGTCCGTGTCAGTTTTTAAAGGCAATTAAGGGACCTCCTAGCATAAAGGTGACACTTAGTAGAAAGTGACAAATTGAGTTTTAATGATCAATCTGTGATCAAAATTGATTCTGATCAGCCTAAGAAGCAGTAGTGGTGAGCTATGTTCTGATTTAGATTTTTGAATTTTCTTTCTCTGCCGAAGATGTATGTAAAGATGGATGTGATGACAGGTCTTGGGAAGTTATTAATGTGCTATTTGATGAAGACATTGATATGAATTAGCCGACATTTTTCTAAATGATTATGAGAAACAGTTTCATGTAGTTTTTAATCCATTGTTCGAAGAATGTGCTTAAGAAATGGGGTTCGCTGAGGATTGCTCATCTTCAGATTTTGACATTTTAAATATGGCTAAGTTTGAACTTTGATCTCCAGTGCAGTTAGATAGAAAAGGTTATTGCAAGGGACAAGTTTAATATGCATAAAAGGGTTGAAGTTTCTTCAAAGAGACTTATCTCCATGCACTCCATAGCATTCATGCAAAGCAAATTTAAAGCCATCCATTGCAGAGAAAGGCGTCAACTGAAGCAAAGCTCCACGCCATTCAAAAAAGAAGGCTCATGCATATGATAATTGTTGGTTATCAAAGTTTAAATACCTAGCTACAATCAAAGCATTTCCACCCATGCACTCAAACAAGAAGCCGTAGCATGTCTAAAGGCAGAGGCGATAGAATAGGAAAAGCCCCACACACTGAATCAAAAGTCCACATTTTGAAGAACCCACGGCTTGTGAGAGAGTAGCCATAGACTAGTGTGAAGCAAGGGAAGCCGCATAACAAAGAAATCACCAGTTGTAGAGTAGAGCCCATGTGAAGCATTAAAAGGAACAAGACATGTCAAAAAGAGCAGCTGCATTCAGAAAAAGAAGGAACCGCTACAAAATAAAGGCAACTCGAACATGTAATTGAAGGTTACTCCACGTAGAATACAAAGAGGCGCTCTTGCGTGTGGAAGGAAGGCCACACATTTTAAGTAGATGAAGCCTCACGCATCCATGCAAAGGATGAAGGAACCAAGAGCAACATCGAAGGCGCAGAAAGGAAAGCTTTAGTTAAGCCTTTAAAAAATCCTTTGCTCCATAATATCCCACATTTGTTACGTGGATATGTCTTATGATGTTCAAATAGAAGTCTACACTAAATGTAATGTGAATTAAGAGATGGGCCTTTGAAATTCAAGACTGTGGCCGTGCGTGGTGGGTCCAACTTGGGTGCTAAGCTGTGAAGGCGACAGGTCATAATTTTGAACAAACTCGCATTTAAAACTTGATGATGTCAGTAATAGGATGCGCCAAAAAGAGTAGAAAATTTGGTGGTTCGCTAACTCGCCATCAAAAAATGGCAAGGTTTTCCGGTAGCGACATAGCGACCTGCCAGAAAAACCTTGAAATCTGGCGAGGGGTAGATGAGCCTGTGGTCCCGCATATGGTGCAAGCAACAAATTAGATCGTGCCAAGTGGCAGCGAACATGAGGTGCTATGGCGAATTCAAATCAGTTGCAACGAGATCGTGACATGTGTCCAAATCGAAGGGTTGTCACTAACTCGCCAAGCGAAAGATGCACGAGATTTACCATAGTGATTTAGCAAGAAGGTGACATGTGGCGCTGATGGGATGTCCAATCAGAATGTGACACGTGACACAGATGGTCAAATCAAGTTTGACCCTGATGGAATTTGAAAGGAAAATTTCAAAAGGGTTTTAAGAAAAGGTTATTTTTAAAAGTTTTCTCAGAATCACGTACAGGCCATTTTAAAATAAAGTTTGAAATGCTAATATTGTCCAAACTTTCTGAAGTTTTTAATATTTGTTAAATAATGCCATGGAACCATGAACATAGGGCTGATCTTCAGAAGGCCATAACTGGAGTACTTTTTAGGCTAAATGGGCACTCCAATATACCACCGGAACTGGGAAGAGCTGAAATTTCTAAATCTGAGGTCGGTTTTTGCATAGGTAATTACCAGCTCATGGTATAGGTCAATTTGTAAAATTCGGGGCATTGGCAACATAACAAATAGATTTGATGATTGAGCATTATAGTTTGTTAGAGGGCAGATTAGCAAACCTTTTGAAGCTTGAATATGGAGAAAAAGGATCTTAAAAGGTTATATGGGCTTCTTGAAGTCACTTTGTAACTAGTTTTTCACCTTTTACCGTGAACTCATCTTTAACATCAGAGATTAGTTACAATGGTGAATCAAATATCTCAGATATTTTTACCTTGTAGAGCCATAATGAGGAGATTTTTGATTTGCAGTTGAAGAAAGAAGGTAGAGAGAGGCTTTTGGCCTTCTTGGGAAGGAATTCTGAGGGTACAGATGTCAAGTACAGATTCAATCCAAAATTTCCTTTCTCCTATATATCTCTCATTCTTTCTCATTTAGGGGGTTCCAGTTTCTGGGAAGAAAAAGTTCAGTGCTGTGATACCAGTAGGGATTCCAATTTTTGCAATGTGAGACCATTGGTTCCAGTATTTTGACATGTTTCCATGACTGTGACACCCTTTTCTTCAGCAAAACTCTCATGTGAACAACATTGTAGAGATAATATAGATAGTTCTGATATATTAGGTTGTTTCATGTTTTAATTTTATGCATTTGAATGTATAGTTTCAAGGAAATGAATACATATGAGCAACAATTTCACTAGTTTTGTTCTAGTTCTTGTCTCCTGTCTCAACAATCTGTAATTCTTATGTGGTTTTGAAACTAAGATTTGAGACCCATTTGCATCCCTTTCAGGTTGTATGTTTGATGTATTTTTCTGTTGGACCAAAGGGCCAAGTAAATGCTCAATCTGTTTAAACAAGGATACTGGTTGTTTGAGAAGGATATTTTGTGAGAATGAGACCTGAATGAACACTGATGTCTGAATCACAAGGTGGTTGGATAGATTTGATGTCTGGATATATGAGATATGTCCTGATGTCACAGATGTATGTTTTGAATTCGTGGAATTGCCCAATGGATTAGGCACTGATCAGCTATAAGATCACTGGTTATACTGTTGCATTTTTGAGGCTTTGTTGAATCAACATCTTAAATCAATCATTTTCCCTTCATGTTGAAGTAGACATTAAAGTTTAAACCCTCACTCAGTTTATGAATAATATAGGTTTGCACCTAGCTATTGTAGAATCTGTGTTGTTTCATAAGCCATTAGGAGATATTAGGGGTTTCTATCTGCTTTGTATTAGATTCAGTGTATGCTTTGATAACTGGTACCATATAAGGAATCTATAGGTTCACCTGCCTAGGTTTTGCAGAGCCTGAAGTGCAGAAGGAGTATAGCCTTATAGTTGGCCTAGTGTTTGAATGGATGTGTTGATAATGGGAGTTAGCTGCCCCTAGATGCATCTTGTTCTCATCAGGGTAATTGGAAACGGGTAACATTTTCAAACACCAATAGGTCCTTAGTTCTATCTTCTATCACATTGGTGTTATCTACTTGCATAGATTCAATTCCAATGGTAATATGTAGTGAATCACTTGGAATTGAGGTTTCCTTTGGTTGCTCATAACTGTGAGGTGGACTGACTGATACTACAATAGGATTTGTCTCCTCTATCTGTGCACTCTTCTTAGTCTCCTTAGGCATGGTAGACATGTATGTAACTATAACCTTTTGAGTTTCCATATTTACTTCTTTGTAATTACCTCCCATATGAAGAATGAATCTCTTCTTATTCCTCAATAACCGTGCTATTACTTTTAGAATTCTTGTTATCTCTTCCTCATTATTTAAAATACATAACTTTCTCACCATATTTATCCTTTCTTTCTTATCTTCCTCAATTACTTTGATTTTTCTATTTAATAGTCTATCCTACAAGTCTTCAGGTATTTGACCTCTTATGCTATCAAACCTTTTATCTTTTAGAATCATATTTCTACGTACAACATTCTCTAGCTGTCTTCTATCCATATTATTATACAAGTCATAGTACTTATTCAATTGCACAAAACTATTGTCATTAATAATTTGCATGTTAAGATTTTTACCTTTGGTTTCCATGCTTTTCTTCATGCTGAAGTCTATGCTTCCTGATCTGATGGCTCTATTGGTCTATCACTAGTCTCTTCTTCACATTTAGAGGAACTAATTTTCAAGGTTCTTCTCCTCTTGCTTGGTCCACTTGTAATTTTCTTGACTCTTTTCTTAGGAGGGGTTTTTCTCTTCTCAAGCCTTGTAGATTTCCTTAGTGTTGGTGCTTCCTTAGTTTTTGTTAGAAAGGTTAATCTTTCCTTGGATATATTAATTGGGATATTACAAGGGTCCCTAAATGTAGTTTGTCCTCTTGTACACATGTGGAGGACATGTCATTGTTTGTCCTTTATTCCACATGTAAGGACAACTCTTGTTTATTTCTTTATTTAGTTTATCCTCCTTAAGAGGATTGTGACACTTTGCACACACCTATTATGAATGTGGCATTCATAGAATTGGGAGTTACAAATGCAACTCCTTTTTCATCTCTATATAAGAGATGCTCCTCCTTCTTTCTTCTTCACTCTTATCACTTTGATGTTATTGTATTGAGCTATTTTTCTCCAACACACTCTCTCTCTCTTCTCTAGGCATTTGCCTTCATTCATAATACTCACAAGGGGTTTTCTTTGCTTTCCCCTTATAAATCCTTGTCTCCATTGTTGAACTATCTTGGTGTATGCTCTTGGATTTTGCTTATCTTATGGTAACATTGTTTCACACTTAACTTACTTGGATTGTTTCTCATTCCTTGCTCAATATTATCATTTCTTACATGGTATCAGAGCTTGGCTATCTAATCCTTGTTTTAAGTTTTTGTGTTGAAGGTTGCCATTCATTGGAGCACACCTTATTTGGAGACGTTATTGAGAGAAGAAGTTTGTGTTGTGGTTTTAGCTCATTTTAACATCTCTTGTATATGCAGGTTTCATATTAAATTTTTTACTAACCCTCTTTGGAAGGCTTGCCGCCAAAGGGTTTACTTATAAAATTTCAATTTTTTTTCTTTCTTGTTTTGGAAGGTGTGCTGCCAAAACAAGAAGTATTACTTCAGTCCACTTATTTATATTAAATTGTGCAATTTTTTTATAAATATTGTATATATTTAGAACTTACATGGGTTAAGTTTTCAATAAGTATATAATTTTCCTACTCCTTTAAAAAAAAAATTCTAATATATTGTTTTTATTTACTATAATCTGTATCTATTTGGTGTTTTAATTTTTTTTTTGAAATCTTTCCTATCCATATGCATATCATTTAAATGTTTTAATCACGCGTAGCGCGAGTCTTTTAATTCAAATTTTTTTGGGCGGACGCGCCACCAGCACCGCAACGCGCCATCTACGCCCAACCCCTGTGCCCACTGCCCGTGCAACTCTTTCGATTCTTCCCACGGGAAATTGAAGTTCGGCCTTTTCCTCTACCACTGTGCAAACCCACCACTCCCACCACTACCTACCACCCGTCATCCGCCGCGGTCTGCACTTCGGACCATGGGTCATCAACAGCCTGCACGACCCGACCTAACACCTTCGGCGCGACTTGCGTTCAGGCCACACGTCACCTGCCGCCTGCGCAACCACGCCATTCGCTCCGCTCCCCCCTTGTCCTCTTCCTATTGGACCGCACATCTTTTTAAAAAACTCTACTCTGTCTGTCTACCCGCCCTTCCATCGACGTTTTTTTTTTAAATCTTGTTTAATTTATTTTTTAGAAGTTTCTTTAAAGGAACTTTAAAAAGATTATTTAACAAAAAAGAGTAGTTTCATTCAATTTTTTTTAAAAAAACAAAAACAACTTTTTCATTTCATAAAATTTTTTTTACTCTAATTTTGTTTTAAAAAAAATAAATATATTATTAATTTTATATATAAAAGAGAATATTTTTTTCAATTAATTTGATTTTCAAATCAAGGAATTTTAAATTTTTTTTTTTTTTCATTCTTATAATCATGTCAACCTTAATTCCAAAAATAAAACTTAGTTATTCTAATTATCATTCCTGGAAAACTCATATCTCATTCATTTTTCGTTTTAAACACCTCTTCGAAATAGTCACTGATCCATCTCTTGAACCTGGTTCAGTGGCTACCCAAGACGAGAAAGATACTTGGAAATCTAAAAATGAAGAAGCTTTAGGTTTAATTGGTATTTCCATTATTCCAGATTTATATGTGTTAATTGCTCACTGTTCTAAAGCTCATGATGCATGGTCCATCTTGCAAACCAAGTATGACAGTGGAGATGAATACCACAAAATACAATTGCAGGATCAACTTGAAGATATCAGGTATGAAGACTTTAAAAGTATGGATGAATTCCTGTTAAAATTTGACTCTCTTAAAAGTCAAATTATTGCCTTAGGTGTTCAATTAGAGGACATTCGTTTAATTCATCTTATTCTTAAAAAGTGTCTTCCTCGATAGTTTCAACAGTTTATAACTAATATTCATGCTCAGCTTGCTATTCCTACTTTAACTTCTCAGTTAACTTATCTTATTTTTCAAACTTTATTAAGACAGGAAGAAGCTAAGCTAATTCAGTTTGGTACCCTTAAATCAACTGAACATGCATTTGTGTCTAGAAATTCAAATAATAATTTTCGTTCCAATAATAATAATAATAACAACAAACAATATAATACTAATTCAAATAATTCCAACAATAAATTTCATGCGAAATATAACAATAATAACAATCATCATAATAACAATTGTCATACTAATAATCAAAGGAATCATTCCAATTCCAAACCTCATTGTTCTTATTGTGGCAAAGATGGTCATATTGTCAATAACTGTTTTAAAAAGAAAAATGATAAAAAACCTATGAATAATAGTAACAATAATCAAAACTCAAATCATAAAAAAGGTAACTCTACTGGTTCTAATTCTCGTCATGCTTTTACTTGTAGCCTTAATCTTTGTAGACCTTTAGAATGGATTGTTGACAGTGGTGCATCACAACATGTAACTTCTCATAAAGAAATTTTTGATTCTTTACAACCTGATATTGCTAACATTCCTATTCAGTTAGCTAACAATAAGACTTGTAAAGTTGAAAGATTGGGTGATGTTACTATTCCTAATGGTAAATTGCATGATGTATTATATGTACCTGACTTAAAAACTAATCTACTTTCTGTTTCACAGTTATGTCAGGACTATAAAGTTGAATTCTACAAAGATACATGTTATGTCATAGATCCTCAAACTCAAAAAGTGATTGCTCATGCTAAAATGGATAATGACAATTTGTTTAAATTCCATGAATTTGCTAGTTCACAATATTCATTACATACTTCTATTGATTTCAATATATGGCATGAAAGACTTGGCCATTTAAATTCAGATTATATTACTTTTATGCAAAAGCACAATATGGTTGATGGCTTGCCTCACATTATTCCTTCCAAGATTGCCTGTACAGGTTGTATGAGTGGTAAGATGCATCGGGAGCCCTTTCCAAGTGGAAAATCATGGCGGGCAACTCATAAGTTCCATCTTGTCTATAGTGACCTCTTGGGCCCCATGGAGAATAACTCCATCCAAGGTTCTCGATATGCACTTACCTTTGTTGATGATTTTTCTAGACAAAATTGGATCTATTTTTTGCATAGCAAGGATCAAGTTCTTGATATATTCATTGAATTTTAGTTATATGTTGAGAGGTAATCTGGTTTTAAACTTAAAATTCTTAGAACTAATAATGGAAAGGAATATGTGGATAATGCTTTCATTCTTATTTGAAATCATGTGGAATTAAACACGAGCTTACTATTCCTTATACACCACAACAAAATGGTTTGGTGAAAAGAAAGCATCAGACCATTGTTGAAATGGCTATAAGCATGTTGCATGCTAAGAATCTGCATTATAAATTTTGGGTTGAAGCCATGTTTTGTGCAACTTATATTCTTAATCGGACTCCTACCAAAGCTCTCAAGGTTATTACTCCAGAAGAGGCTTGGTCTGGTAGGAAACCTAATTTACAACATTTGCAGATTTTTGGATCTATTGCTTATGTTCATACTCCTAAACAGAAAAGGAATAAATTAGATGCTAAGTCATCTCCTTATATGTTTGTTGGTTATGATGAAAACACTAAAGGTTATCGTGTTTATGATTCCACTACTAACAAAGTTCAAGTTGCTAGAGATGTTTGTATTGCAGAAAATGGAGTCCATGATTGCTCCACTATACATGATGTAGAATTCAGTGGCACTAAAATTGTGCTAGTGGAGGACCAACCTCCTTCTCTTAATCCTACTCCTCCTCTTAACCCTTCAAATCAAGTACCACCTATTATTTCTGCTCCTACAACTCATGATATTCAAGTAGCTACTAATGATGCTTTTATTGCTAATAATTCTTCCTCTAGTGATAATTCCATTACAACTAAACGTAAACCTAAATGGGCTCAAAAATTAATCAATGAAGGTGATGATTACATTTCTAGAGTTGGTGGAATTAAACATAGAAGGATTAATTATTGTAATTATGCTTTGATGACTACTATTATGAATTCTAACGATCCTAAGTCCTTTGATCAAGCTAACTCTCAACCTCATTGGCAGAAAGCCATGCAAGAGGAATATGATTCTTTAATAGCTAATCAAACTTGGGACTTAGTCAAGTTACCTCATGGAAAGAATATAGTTTCATGTCAATGGTTATACAAAAAAAAATTGAATACTAATAATGAAATTAGTAAATTTAAGGCTAGACTAGTTGCTAGAGGTTTTTCACAAATTGAAGGATTAGACTATAATGAAACTTTTGCTCCTGTTGCTAAAATGCCTACTATCAAATTAGTTCTTGCTTTAGCATCTAAAATGAATTGGCCCATTCATCAAATGGATGTTAAAAGTGCCTTCTTAAATGGTGATTTACATGAAGAAATTTATATGGCTCAACCTCCTAGATTTGTTAAGAAAGGGAGTGAAAATCTGGTTTGCAAATTGAACAACTCTATTAATGGTCTTAAACAATCACCTAGAGAATGGTATTCTAAAATTAATTCTTTCTTTATTTCTCAAGGTTTTGCTAGAAGTCAGAATGATCCTAATTTGTATATTAAACATACTAACGATGACATTATTATTGTTATTGTTTATGTAGATGATCTAATACTCACTTCTAGTTTAGACGCTTTGATTTCTGATATCAAGTTTCAACTTAAATAAAAATTTTAGATGACTGATTTAAGTATCTTACATTACTTCTTAGGTATGCAAATTTTCCAAACTCCTAAGGGTATCTTTCTTTCTCAAAGCAAGTATGCTTATGATCTTTTAGAAAAATTTAAGATGAATGACTCTAACCATGTTTCAATTCCATGTGAATTAGGTACTAAATTAATGAATGATATGAATACTCCTTTTGTTGATGAAACTTTGTATAGAAAGTTGGTAGGAAGTTTAAATTATTTAACTTTTACTAGACTTGATATTTCTTATAGTGTTGGTTTAGTTTCTCGATTTATGTCTAAACCTCAACAAACTCATTTTAAAGTTGCTAAATGCATCTTAAGGTACATTAAAGGAACTATTAATATGGGATTATTTTATGATGCAAATTTTGAATTTATTTTACATGGCTATACTGATTCCGATCTAGGTGGAGATCCCAATGATGGGAAATCCACTTGTGGTTATTGTTTCTTTGTTGGTTCAGGTGCAATTTCTTGGAAAAGCAAAAAAGAACATTCTATTTCCCTTCGCTCAACTGAAGCTGAATACAAAGGTTGTACCAATGCAGCTAAGGAAGATTTATGGATTAGAAGACTTCTTGATGATTTGGGTCTACCTCAACAATCACCTACACCTATACATTGTGACAATCAAAGTGCTATTGCCTTGGAAAAGAATCCAGTTTATCATGCATGAACCAAACATATTTCACTTCAACATCACTTCATTCGAGAACAAGTTGAAGACAAGAGAATTACTCTTCTTTATTGTAAAGGCAAAAATCAAGTGGCTGATATTTTAACCAAACCACTTTCTAAAGAGAGATTTCAGTTCCATTGTAAAAATTTGGGCTTACAACCCATTGATGTAAACTCCCCAAGTAAAGATTAAGGGGGGGTGTTAGAAAGGTTAATCTTTCCTTGGATATATTAATTGGGATATTCCAAGGGTCCCTAAATGTAGTTTGTCCTCTTGTACACATGTGGAGGACATGTCATTGTTTGTCCTTTATTCCAAATGTAAGGAAAACTCTTGTTTATTTCTTTATTTAGTTTATCCTCCTTAAGAGGATTGTGACACTTTGCACACACCTATTATGAATGTGGCATTCATAGAATTGGGAGTTACAAATGCAACTCCTTTCTCATCTCTATATAAGAGATGCTCCTCCTTCTTTCTTCTTCACTCTTATCACTTTGATGTTATTGTATTGAGCTATTTTTCTCCAACACTCTCTCTCTCTCTTCTCTAGGCATTTGCCTTCATTCATAATACTCACAAGGGGTTTTCTTTGCTTTCCCCTTATAAATCCTTGTCTCCATTGTTGAACCATCTTGGTGTATGCTCTTGGATTTTGCTTATCTTATGGTAACATTTTTTCACACTTAACTTACTTGGATTGTTTCTCGTTCCTTGCTCAATATTATCATTTCTTACAGTTTTCTTTAGATTCCTTAGAGGTTGCTGCTATGCAACTGCTGCATATGGTACAGTAGGTGCTTGTACACTTGTTTGTGCAACTATGACCTCTTCAATAGGTACTTCCACTATAATGGGTGTAGGGGTCAATAGTTTAGATTGACCACTAGCCTTCATTTCTAGGGCTATCCCTTTCACCTCTTCAAATTACTTCCTTGACATTCATGATTCCTTCAAGATAGAATCAATCACTTTTTCTACCTTCTTCTTGGAGTCCTTAATTATTTGACTTGTTTTACTTCTCTCATCTTCTCAGTATATGTGCCCAATCTAGGACATTTAGAATCAACTTTAGAGTATAGGATAATGTAGGCATATCCTTTAATTAGTTCCTCACTCATTTCGTAACCCATAGGTTCAATGAACTTTACTCGAGGAACTACTAATTCCATACATATGAAATCTGTTTCTACAATGAAGCATAGTTCATCCTTATACTTTTCTATCAATGTAGGAGGTAATATATACCTTTGCTTCATTTTAGGTTGGAATGACTTCATCATTTTGTCAATATCACTATCTTTGACTTGTTGGTCTAATTTTTTACATGGTAAATTTTTCCAATCTAGGTATGAAAAATTAGAGTTGAGTCCATTGATTAGGCTAGGGTTTCTAGTTTTTGGTCTTACAATTTTTATACCCTTTGAAAATCCTTGTCAAACCCTAGGTCTTATTAATTTTGAATTTATTTGGGAGTGAAAAATTTTAAAATATGAATATTCCTTGCCTGCTTAAAACTTTTGTGGTTCTGAGTACCTTTTTACAAGTCCTTCCTACCATCCAATCTTGGTTAGATCCACAGTTGTCACATTGTCGCTATAAGAAAGTGTAAGTTTTTTTGCCATAATGACATAGCGACTATCAGGAAATTGAAGTGTAGTGTCATAAAGTGAAAGCCAATGCCATAAAGGTGCATTTTTCTAGAGGGGGTTCGATCATTAAGTTATGTCAGAAGTTGTTAGTATTAGGAAAGGATGCATGTGGAACCAATTGCAGTTGGCATCTCTAGAATTCAGATTTTTTGGTGAGTCACTATGTCGCGACCAAAAAATCTATGCACCCTACTGGTAGCAATATGGAACCCTGTTGGAGAATGAAAAAAGTAGCAACCTTTGAAATTGACGGTGACTGTAGAATTCCCACGTAGTATCATAAACATGCATGATCATTGTTATGATAGAAGTACTAATTAGTAAGACTATGATTGATAGGTAATCTTTTCCTAGTCACCAAAATATAGTTTTCATCAAAGGTCACTATGTCACGACCAAAAAATCACCATGCCTCACCAGTAGTGACATAGAAATTGCCCAGATAATACAAAGGACAATACTCTTTTGAAATGGGTGGTAAGAAGATCCCAAGAAATATTTTATGGAAAGTGTGCCTTTATTTTTCTGTTAGTAGTATTGATTAGTATTATCATGCTTGAAACTTTTTCTCGGCACCAAATTTTAATGGATCATCAGAAGTCGCTATGTCATAACTAAGAAGTTAAAGGATTTGATCGGTAATGACATAGTGACTCGTCCGAAAAATAATAATGTGGCAATAATTCTAAAAGGTGGGTCCTAATGAAGGCTTCATCATAAATGACTCATCCTCCCATGAGATAGTGACATAATGTTGGAAATATGTATGTGCCATCATTTTCAAAACTACAGGAGGTTGCTATGTTGTGATCGAAAAAGCTTTGCACTTTTCTAGTAGCAATATAATGACTCACCTAGAAATATTAAATATGGTGAGGCCCAAAAGACATGACATCAAAATATAGATTAATATAGTAATATATGTGACAACTTGACAAGATAGTTCTACGTCATCAGGAATGCAAACCCACTCCCAAGTTAGATGTCAGATGAGCAATGAGGATCATTGGATGAAGATCAGATCAACAATCATTGCCAAGTCACTATGAGAAGTTGTGCCTTGTTTACTCAACATGACTTGGCAACTGAGGGACCCACCATAGTTTTTGTGGCTGAAGTGCAATTTCCTCACCATTAGATCAAGTAAGATCTATGGCTATTGCATGGTTGCTATAAAGAAATGCTCGAAGTTTAAAGGTAGCGATCAATGGTTGTCACTATCTCGCATAGGCAATATGCTCACTCTTTATGCATAGCGAGATAGTGACACGGTGACACATGTCCTCGAGGACTAGTGGGTCCAGTTTGAAGCACCAATAGTGAAGGAAAGGTACAAGTGGATAATTTTCATTGGGTTGACTACTAGCATGTCAAAAAGAAGATGAGTCATCCTTATTTTCACTCTTGGATAGTACAATTTTCTGAGATCAATGACACAAATTTGAAAAAGGAAGATGGTGCCACTCTGTTTCCCTTACAGTTCATTTATGGGTAATGAAGGCTTTGTGTATGAGAAAAAATAGAGTATATTGTAGAGGATCTCACCATTTCAATCTTATACAAAAAAGACTTCAAGCTTTTTGAGTAGGAGAAATTACTGAGAATAGTGTGTCAAGCTTGAGTAAAAGTGAAGCAGTTTCCCCATTGTTCATGAGATATTGTAGAGTTACGGCGAAAACAAGAAGAGGATCAAGTAAGTTCATGTATACAATAATCTCTATAGAATTTTTAATTTCTATGAATTACAGTCAAAATTCCTCCAAAGAAGGTTTTTGTTGGGCGTTCATTTTGCACGAGGTCAATAACAAGAATCCATAGTGTAATTCCTCTCTTGAAAAGCAAATCTTTTTAAGGATCCACTCCAAGGTTCAGTATTTGTCTTGCGACGTACCAAAATCTGCTCAGTAGAAGATAAATGTGAGTGTTCACAAGGAGGCCTTTGCTGGTTCCAAAAACTCTTTTATCTTGGAATTGAAGTAAAATCTATTCCCTGTCTCAAAATATCACACCAAAAGAACAATATTCTTGTATTTTTTCTATTTTTTAATGTATGCAATTCTAACAATGCAGCTAGTATGAGGTCCTACTCTAACAAGGGGTTAGCAAAGAAAATAATGAAACTGAAAGCAAATAACATGAAATCAAATGAATTTGAAATTAAAATTCATAAACGGACATAAGCTATAGGACACAACACGCTGCGAGTGAAACCTTCAAAGAAATTGGCAGGAAACCAATGAAAACAAGAGCAATGCTTCCTAGAATCCACTAATGCAATCGTCAGTGAGAATCTTTAACAAATCAAATGATGTTTCACTCTTCATCAAATCACAAGGCCATGAAAAGTACACTCATGTGAGACAAAAAGCTATGTAGACACAATCGGGTGATCTCTTCTCAAGCTTGTTACATTAGCAGAATTCATATATCTGTAGCAAACACCAGAACTAAAAGATCGTACAACCAAAAATAATGCAATAAACCTTTGGCTCAATCACAATCTCATGAATAAAATTCACAAAGCAATGACACATTCAGGCAAGAATAACTACACTCTGAATGCTAGCACCAAAAGCATAATTTTATTGCGTAATAACGACGGCCTTTCTTACATGTTACAATGGGGTATTTATAAGAAATTGTCTCCTCAACTTGTGTTGAGAGTGAGAGATATCTTGATGCAATAAAATGCTTTTAAAACATTTAAACAAACTAAATATATACAAACTAACAATCTAACTGGTCCTTAGAGGGACTCCATCCATATTTTACTCATTATTTGGATGCATGAGCCCTTTACATGATAAAAAAAATGAAAGCATGAGAAAGAAAGTAGGAGGAGGCCATCATTCAAAGTGGAAGTGCATGGAAGTGTAAAAAATGGAAACTGGCCCTTCACTAGGCGTGTGTCAGAGTTAACTTGACATCAGAATGTGCTCTCGATGCATGGAAAGTGCTATTTTTGGAACTAGCAGTCAACTATCGGTGCACCTCTGAATTACAGAGCTACAGAGCTCAAAAATGCAGAGCTACAGACCTGAGTACCTGTAGAGATCAAAATTGCAGAGCTGCAAACCTACGTAGCTGTGGAACTATAGACCTACGTACCTGTGAAGCTCCACACCTTAATAGTTCAAATCACCAAAAAATAAAAGTTGTTAATTTTGAAAACAATTTTTGGGTTTTTCTCAAATGGGGTTTTAGATCACTTTTTGTATATATTCTTTGCCCATTTTTGATTATTTATACCCTCTTTATAGCCAATCACTTTCATAAACTTGAACTCCTACTTCTTTGATCTAAAATCCTAAGGCACCTGTGTTGAATCTTGTCATTAATAGCTGCATAAGATGAGGAACCTGTTCTGCCTCATGTGTCCAACCTCTATATCTTTGACCTCTGTCTTCTCTATAACTACCCCATCCTTCTCGGTGAGAAACCAAGTGATCCAGATGATCAAATGTTTGAAACTTTTTCATATTTTTTTGCAAATTTTTCTAGGCATTTTTAAATGGCTTTTTCGAAGGTCTTCTGCTCAAAATTTCAAGTTGAAACTTTCATTGGTCCTTAAAACTAAGCAACTGAAGGCTCATTGTTTTAGGGATTGAAATTAGATCTTCAGTTCTTCTTTCGAACAGTGTAAGCGGTTCTGAATTCTAAGGCCCGAGTCAAAAGTTATGACCTTGGCAAGTTAAGGATACCTTTTTTACCTACACAAAGAAGCAAATATTAGTCCGTAGAGATGAAAACACTTAATTAAGACAAATTTTAGTGTGCTACACGTGTCCTTTTATTTTATTTTATTCTATTTTTTAAATTTTTATTGGTTTTTTGAAAAATTTGTAGGTGTGTGGTGCAAAAGTGTGCATGGAGAGCATGAAGCTCATGGCAAAGGCACGCGCTTTGTTATAATGGGCGCGCACACTAGCAGGGTGCATACGATGCACCTTCATGAGGGGTGCGCACGATGCCACCATGGAGGGCACACATGACATGCCTTCATAAGGGGCATGCATGGCACCTCCATGGGGGGGTAGGCATGTGTGCCGCCATGGAGGTCATGCACCACACGCCTCCATGGGGGGCATGCGCGGTGCACCTCCATGGATGGCGCATGCACGATGCCATGGAGGGTGCACACCGCACACCTCCATAGAGGGGGTGTGCGTAGTGTACCTCCATGGATGGTGCACATGCACATGCCTCCATGGAGGGCACGTGCGGTGCCTCTATGGAGCACATGCACAATGTGCCTCCATGAGGGGCCGATTTTTTTTAATTTTAACTTTTCTAATTTTTTGTTTTGTTTTGTTTTGTTTTATTTTTTTAAAAAATTTTTTGATGATACTAACACTTTTGACTTCTAATGTTTTCTCCCAACTCTTGAATGGTGAGTTTGGGAGTCAAAAAAAAAAGTAGGGGGCCCCCATTTCTGACTAGGAATGGGGCGTGTATTGTGGAACCACAACAATTTTCTTAGGGCAAGAGGACTATTTAGCTAGAAATATTCCTGATGACTTGCTAGAATTACTCCCTGAATCCACCACTAAGACTGTGCAAGTTAAGAAGTTAACTTCCTTAAACCCTAGGCTAAAAATTGCAGATGACCTATATGATAAGGGGAACTAGGTTAGGGATGCCAAAACTTCCCAAACTTGTCTTGTTTTATTCAAGAAATGGTTTTCAAAAAGGAATCTATTCTCCCCACATGCCAATATTTGGAATTTTTATTTGGAAAAGTTAGTAGTTCCCAATGTTTTTCATGGATTATGACCTTCTTGAAGCTATTGCAAAAAATTATGATCAAGCAGCTAGGGTGATAAGGAGAACTGATGGCGTGCGTTTGGTTATAGTTAGTCCTGAAGAGATTAGAGAGGTTTTCCATCTAGAGCCTTTAACAGATTATCATGTGCCTACTAATTTGCAAGAATTAGAAAAGGAGTACATATCAAAAAGGGATGTGATTAGAGGAGGTGCACTGAGGGCCCATATTGGCACAATTGGGAATTTTCTAGTAATTACAACTGCCTCTAGGGAACCTTTTAAGAAAAAGTTTTTTTACTTCCTAGGCTGTAGAGGCATACAAGACTTTATGTTGAGTTTTTGGTGAGGATGAGTAGAATGTCGTGCCCATTACTCATATGTGTATGATGGTTCAGATTGCTCCTTTTGGTGTGGATGTTATTTTTGATTTTGCTTCCTACGTAGCATAAGAAATTCATACTGGCCTAGTATGAATCATGAAGGGCAAAGTGGAAATATTTTTTGGCCATTTATCTTTGTTGATGCACATGTTCTTGTTTAAAGGAGTGACATATCTTGGTAAGGAGATGGAATTGACTAGAGAGCAAGATGGAGAAGCACTGCCACTCTAGTTATGGAGTGTAGATATGACCTGGGATGTAGAGAATGCTAGTTTTGTCAAGTTTGCTAGGTATTTTGCTTCAAAGTTGAGATGCCTCATATTAAGCGATAATCCTAGAGTCCCTAAGGCACTAATGAGTCTCATTAGGACTATGGATAATCTTATTGGTTTGAAAGTTTTGCACAATTGGGGAGATATTATCCCATACTCTATTTCTACTATCATCAAAATTTATGGTTTCAAAGGAACTCCTCATGTGTTTCCCTACTAGGTACCTTTAAAGGTAGGAATGGTTGAAATTTTATGGTAGTTGGGAGGACTGGAGGAAACATATTTGCTGAAAAGGAAAAGGGGGTGAATTTTCCCTACTTGTACTGTAGCCCATCAATTTGTAATCACTAAAGGGGGATAGGTTTTCTTATATAAGATTTTGGATCAGTACAAAATGGTTGTTTCCCATCCTCACTTTTGTGATACTGAGGGATTTTACAACTTGGTTTTCAGGCATAGAATCAAACTGGGAAAAGTGAAACATGACTCATATTACCCTGAGAACATCATAAGAAATGAGTTCTCATTGTAGGAACAGGAAACCAATAAAGAAAAATGGAGGGTTTACTCTAGGGTCTTGGAATTTATACAATGTTTTGATAAAGATTATAGTCCTCTAGATAATGCTACTATAGAGGCAGATAAAATAAAAATGCTCATGAATGATTTTCCTAAAATAATGGAAGCCATGAATGAAAATAAATAATTCTTTATTGATTTATACCCAGATAAGGCCAGGGAGGTCATGAGGAGGTTCACATTCACTCCTAATATAGGAGCAAGACATTTGATTGTCCAAAAGAGGCCAAGTTATACCATAATCCAAAATAAAAAGGCCACTGTGGATAAGGGAAAACAAATAATGGGATCCACCAGTGCTGTCCTAGAAGAGAGACCTGATGAGCCTTCTCCTAAGAGGAAAAAAATAATGAAGGAACATGATCCTCATGTTGAGGAATATTCACCTACTCAATCCCCTTTGTGGGTTGGAGAGGAGCAACTCACTGTAGAACAGATTGAGCAAATGGGGTCATAGGGAGGTGTTTTTATTACACAAGTAGAATTAGATGAGGGAAACCATCAGGAGCCTCCTATAACAAGCCTTGATTTAATATTAATAGATTATAGAGGTAGGGAATTGGACCCTATCATAGAGCAAGCTAGTCATCAATTTTTATCAGATGATAGCTTTGTTAAATCTAGAGCTTTCCACCAATTTGCATGGCGGGAAAATTTGAAGAGAAATGTAACAAATTAAGAATAGAACATCTTGAAATGGATGAGACTACATTGCAAAATCAAGTGAAGGAAGAAATGATGTAGGAATTTCAAAATATAAGCCCTGAAGAAGGAAGGCAAATGGTGAAAGCATCAAACATTTTATTGCTACTCAATTAGGAAAAAGATGGATGCTCTGGTTTTTAATTTTGTTTCTAATAAATTTGATTTGCAAGACCAAAATAAGAAATAATTCAAAGGTATTGCATTCAGTGAAGACTAGGCTACATTAGTAATTTAGTCTTTGAGAAAAGGGTAGCTAGATGATTCTAGTTTGATGGGAAATATAGTTGTAAGAAGGGTAGTAGATACCACCCATGTACAAGCAGCTCATATGGGTGTAGGAACATCTCAGTTTGTTTTGGCCACTACTGAAAAGGAAGAAATGGCCATGTTTGAATTACAGAGTAAATATGAGGCAATCTTGGAGGCTTATAATAAAGAGGTCCAAAATAGGATTGAGCTAGAAAATAAGGTGTTGGGAAGGTCTTCTAGACCAAGGATTACATGTCCTCACCCTCCAGTGGAACCTTTTAAATCCACTCCTCTTATAGAAATACCAGATACACCCCAAAGGCTAGAGTACTACATAGCTGAAGATTTTGAAGAGGAAAAAACCAAGTTGTGGGAATTACATGTTGAGCTAAATGTACAGTATGAAGACAAATTAAGAAAGGCTCTCATGTATTTAGCAGTTAAAATTGAATGGCCACTATTTTGTGATCAACTAGAAAGAGTGATAAATATTTAGCATGAAATCAAAGAAAATGATGAGGTTTTGAAGCCTATTGTGAATAAGTGGGGAAAGAAAAAGGGGAGGAAAGAAATGACATTTTTGTGCTACTCTGTCATAATGTCTTCACATGATTATATTGAAAAAACCTATAATATTTTTAATGATCTTCTAGAATTTGATAATAAAAGGGTTCACCTACAAAGAATAATAGTTGGCTACTTGAATAAGTATAAGAACTAGAAATTTGATTTATTCCCTCATGCCCTAGATAAAAAGAATAAATTGAAAAGTAAAGATGAATGGGCTAAAGAACTAGATGATTTATTTTGTCTGAGGATGAATAAAATCATAAATGAAATAGGACATACATGGTGGACCACCACAATAGAGGAATTGGTGAAAGTCCAGTTATTCTTTGATTATTTGAAAAAGGATTTTATTGATATTAAAAAAGAAGGTGAATATGTAATCAAAAGGAAACATGATATTCTGCACTTTGATTGGCTAGATAACACACTTTTTGACAAGTGGATGGCAGATATTGCTTCTGAAGAGCAATTGGAAGAAGCTGAAAGTGATGATGATGAAACATATGAAGATGAACTATATATCATCGATTCACTCCCACCACTACCTAGGAAAGAAGAAGACAAAGAAGAGAAATCATCTCAGGTGAAAGATATAGTGGATCAATTGGGTGATGTGGTAGAAATAAAACTAGATGTAACTATCACCTTGTTAGTACATGATGATATGAGTGAAGATGCCATATTAGAGGTGAAATTGTAGGAATCAAAGCCCAAAAAATGACTAGCAAACTTGGTAGCTACATATGCTGAGGAATCAGAATGAATAAAGGCCAATCATGGGAATTGTAGCATTCGAAGGTGTGACAGAAAGAGGACCCACCAAAGAGAACATTGTGATGTATTACCTTTCTGTTACATAAAGTTTTATCTCTTCTTGGTTTTAAAATGTAAATATATTTTGTAAAAGACACCTTTCACTTCTCTATGCCTGAAGCTTGTTGCATCTCAGACTATATAAGTGAGATTCTGGGGCTACAGATGGGTTCGATTTCTAATGCAATTTCAGAATTACACTAAGTATGTTTCAATCCAGTTATGACAAAAAACTTCATGATGTATCTTCTCTATAAATTTCTCTAAGAATACATTGATGTCATATGATCCTTGTGTCTTTTTAGAAGTTATTCTAAGCTTACTTCAATTGTATACAATTTTCAAGGAAAATTAATACAAAATTGAGTTGTCCCCATATATTTTTTGTAATAAAGTTTGTCTCTTTTGTTATTACCTAATTGTTTTGATATTGTGTGAGAAAAGCCTTTCCAATTAAATGCAATTCATCTAGGTTGTATGTCAATTCATTATTGCTATTAATTTAATGAGTTAAGTAAAAGCTTTAGTAAATTTGATGGGATTGCTATGGTAGTAGAAAGGATGTTTGTAAGAATGAATTCTAGTAAAAATTGTTGTTAGTATTTATTGTAAAGCAAGAAATCAGATCTATAAATTGGAGTAGATTCTGAATCCCAATGGAATAGGCACTGATCTAATTAATCTAGTCTGTAGATAGGTAGATCATGAATAAGCATCAAGTATAAAATCAAAACAATTTTATTTCATTTTGTTCAAAGTTATAAATGCTGGTCAACACTCGTTTATATCTATTTTCTAAGTCTTAGGTAGCTTCTATTTTCAGAAATATTTGTAAACTTAAGGAGAATTGTGACCAAATCTATTTCTAGGGATGTATATCATCTAAAAATGTTAAGAAGTGGATATAACTATATATATGGTAGAGATAGCATATGAGAATCAGAATGAAACTAATTAAATTCTCATACTACAACATTTATTCTGAATCATCCCATAGGTATACCCGCCTTATCTTCTGTAAAGCCTAAAGAGTAGGAAAGCATCCATGGTTTTGTTGGAGTTGGGTCCAAATGGTTTGCACATATAATTGTTAATAGGAAGTGGCTATTCCTTAGATTATGTGAGTATTATCATTTTGGTATTGGGCCTTTGTTGTCCAACACTTTAAAAACACCAACATGACTATTTATGATCTAGTTCTATATGCACGAGGGATAATCTACATTGTGCACTCACTTCCATGCCAATTTGAAATACCAAAAAAATTCTTTGCAATGTAGAAGAATATATGTGTCAATAGGGATTCAAACCTAAAGATCGCACTCCCATACTTCTTGATTTTTGATATGTTATCCAACAATTATGTTCAGATAATGTCACATAGATTAACATTTTCATCCTTTACTGCCATATAAGCTGCATGAAGAAATCTGGCAGGGACTAAATCTATCTTAGATCCATGGTTGAACTTATATCCCAAAATTTTGCTAATAAATCTCACTCCATCATCTTGAATGGTGTTGATCTTCATGTTTCTACCATTAAAACTTGTTTTGAGATTGGTTTCAACTAATTTGTGCACATTCTTTATGTTGATGAGATTGCATCCTTCATTGCTCAAACTCGTGACCTTGTGAATTAGGTCATTGTTGATGCATATAATAGAATATCCCAACCATAGAAGGTCATCATGAACTCTGATCAAAATTATTCTTGTCCATTCATGGTTATCAAATTCCATGTAGAACATGTGCTTAATTAGGTTAAGTTGTTCTAGGTGTGCATATTCTGGTTTTAGTGACAAATCATTGTTGCACATTTTCTATAATTCCTTATAAATCTCAGTATCTCCTTTGCTTTCAATTTTATAGTAAATATAATGTATTATATCCTCGTCATGAAGAACATTTTTTGGTACTTGCAAAAATCAAGTAGAGAAAAAATGGGTGTTTCTTGAAGTTATATCTAGGTCTATTGTTGACATTAAACACTTGTCTTGCCATTTCTAAAAATATACTCAACAAATTTAGAAAATACCTTAATTTCATGTTTTAGGGTTTTTCAGTGAACTTGCATATCTACAAACTTCTTTAACAGTTCAAATATCAGTTCAATCTTGCACTTAAGATTTCACACAAGCAAATGATGTTCGTAAATCAATTTGCATCCTTTAAATCTTTTGCAATCTATACTTCACATTAAATGCATGTTTGCCACTAGTTTAGTATACTATCTCTATATACCAGAGAGGTTATTCTTCTTACCTAGCCTTATACAAATCATATTAAGAAATGCACACTTTATTGTAGACTCCTCACAATGTCTAGTATATGCTATTAACTGTACAACCTATGATATTCTCTCTAACATCACTTATTATTAACTTACATGTTGTTTTACTGAGGATTCTTAATTCTAGTAGGATGAGTCATAGATAATAAGTGACTCTACTATTTTATTAGGTACATTAGGGTGTACATTTTCTAGAACTGTATGATATCTTTTAGGTTCTTTTGCCTTTACAAATGTTTCCTTGAATTCCATTGTCCGTTCCTTCATTTCTCCCTTTAGACTTTCATCATTTCTTCTATTCTTCCTCTGTAATTCTTGTACATATTTAGATTTTTTCTATCCATTTTGCAAAAATTTTCCATGTGTCCAAAGTTATTACATAGGTGACATATAGGTACATTCCTTCTTTGTTCATTTTGCTAGGCATCAGGTGCTCTGCAATTTCTTGCAATGTGTCCAAGATTGTTGCATCTGTGACAAACAATTTGTCTTCTTTCTCCATTTTTATTATTGTGATATTTTCTTCTATTTCCTTTGCAATTTTTAGGTTCATTACGCCTAGCATGAGATTCCTTTCTTCTATTATCCTCATCTTGATCAGATTCTTTAGATCTCTCAGAGTAACATTCTCTTTGTCTTTAGATGTATCATCTATTTTGCTTATGCTTAGATCTTTTTTGACTTCAGGATTATCAAGTTCTTTTCTCTCAATAGATTTCTTAGTGGATTGTCCAAGGAAGAATCCAAGTCTAGTCTTGTCATAACTAGGTCTTTGTATAGATATTTGTTCTTCAATCTTTTCACTGCTAGTATATAATTTCTCAAGTTGTTGTTTGATTTGCACCAGTTCAACTTTCACAACAGTGTTATATTTTTCTAATTCTAGATACTCCAACTTGATAGATTCTAATTTAGATGCTACTTTTCTTAATTGGGATCTTAGATCTACATTTTCAACTTTTATTTTAGAGTCATTCTTTTTTCCATTTTTCTTAAGTCTTAGCTTGAGTTCAACTATTTTTAACTCATGTTTTAGGATCTCATTTTCTTTCTTTAGATCTTCAATGTCATCATCACTAGTTTTCTCACTAGGTCCTTTTTGCTTCAAGTTATCTATCTTGTCCTTTAGTTCACCAATATAAGATTTTGTATCTTTGCATTTGTCTTTTAGGCCATCACTTTCATCAGTAAGGAGATCAATTTGTTCAAGAGCTTCTTCACGATTCTTCTTCAACTATTCCATATCCATAGGGATCTTATTCAAGTTGTTAAGCCTCTTCTAAATAACTAGGCTCTAATACCAATTGTTATAAATAAATAATACTAGGGGGGGTGAATTAGTATTTTCAATCTTTTTTTCTCATAAATGAATATTATTAATTACTTTGCCACATGCATAAGAAAGAGAACCAATAATGCTAAATAGTAAAAGAACCATACATAAAGAAAACCCATAAAACCATATTTTGTTAACTAGGGAAACCTTGGCCAAGGAAAAACCCTAATGGGGATGGAACCCACAAGATGATTCACTATATAAAGAATCTGGTTAAGGATATTGACCCTATTAGGAGTCTAGGAAGAATGTATAGTGTCTCGTGTCCCTGTTAGGAGACCAGGCCTTGTTTGAAGCCTCATCCATGTTATGAGTTGCTTCAACCCTATTAGGAGTTGGTAGATTATATACAAATATGTGCAAGAAGAGACCACTACCCTAACATGCAACTATACAATTGAGTTCTTCAAGAGAATAGATATACATACAAAATTGGATCACTTGTTGTACTTCACAATTCTTCTAATTGTTAGTTCTTCATACAAGGGTAACTATGCATAACTAAATTACTTTCTATACTTCACAATTCTTCTAATTGTCAGTTCTTCATACAATGGGTAACTGCACTTATATCAATTGCATCATATCTTGCATCACATAACATTATTTTGTATCATAGAACATTACATCACATTTTGTTACATTACACACTAACTTTGAAATTGAAGTTCTTTACTTATAACAAAAATATTAATAAATTCTTCCTTAGTTAGCTCACGCATCATCCTTAGAGTTGGCTCATCAAGATTAATAATTGAAACAATTATTCAAGTCATTTAACTTAATCTGCAGACATGCTCAATTCTACATTATAAAATAACTACATAAGTATTTCCTTCATAACTTGAACTAGGTTGCTCGTATAGACATGTGCACTGGTATGCATTATCAAGATAATGTCATGCATCTATGGTTAACTGTATAAGAGAATATTCCAAGTGAATATTTTGTGATCAATAAGTCTTGTGATGATGGTGTAACATTTCCAATACTTAGAAATTTTTCCTTCATAGATGATCATAACTAAACTACAAAACATATGTTGCCATAAATGATAACCACATATCTTACCTTA